>OX392499.1:33367667-34634453 GCA_947623375.1 Apotomis capreana | reverse complement strand
TATTCATGCTGTACACTTTCTTATATAACGATCTTCATGTAGAGCAGTTTGAGTCTATAGATCCACTACACGAAATGAGTAATAACTAACTCGATTCTTTTGATTTGCGTTTTGCGCATGTCTAACCACAAGCTTACAGATTACCGGCTAGCACATCTTACAAAGTCTTCGTTTGTCGCGTGCCCGAACATCTCCTATCCTGTTCGCACGGTATTGTCAAAACGAGATTGCTAATGTTTTTCGTTCGACCAAGAGGTACCTATCAGAGTTATGCTAGAAGTGCTGAGTTGTCACCAGTCCTAACGAACGCTCTAAAGAGCCGCACTGCTAAGTAGTACTAAACTTAACATGGCATATAATAAAATAAACTTGGCTTACACAATCTTATTGTAATATGATAATTGATAATGCAAATTACTTTGACCAAGTCTTTGAGTTTCAAGTTGGAGGTAACGGGACTGCGCAAGAAGCTATGCGTCTGTGGTACTTTATTAAGCTTTCTGACAGTTGAGATTATTGCCGTGTAAATTGTGTATTATCTAAGAAAATTCCATTTATTCGCAGATAATTGATTTTGCATGTAGTTTTGACGAGATTTTATAGCATCATGACTGAAGACGCAACAACGACGACTACAAGATGACAAGACCAACGAAAATGGAACCAAGGCACATCAGTACCAGTTGCATTGATGGTTTGAAGAAGCTAGCCAGTGAACCGGTTACGTGCAAGCATGTCCAAATCGACAAGAATCGAAACGAGAGGTCAATATTATCTGGTGAGGTCATTACGTTCATTTTTGGTAGCAGCTTGTGATCCTTTTCAAGGAGAGGTGGTTCTCCTCACCACTCCAATTTGGTATAGAATACCTACTACTATCGGTTATCATTTCTGTGGACAGGCAGCCTATAGATGTGATATTTTAAAGGTGAGAGTGAATAAGCACTATCTAGGTAAGCATGTTCCATTGTCGTCTTCAATGTCACTAATCAACTTGTGAGATTGAAGCTATATGGTGAAGGTATAGGACCTATACCTATAACATAAAAAAAAAAGATTGTAATTATTCAGTGGCCTTAGTAGGAGTAACATTAGGTGGTAGCAACTAGGGCGGAAAGGTGCCTGAGCGGTGACCATGTGCTGGAGGACGAAACGTGGAAAAGTTCTCCTGCAGGTTGGACTGACGATATTGTAAAGGGTGTAGGAGCTCGTTGTATGCGAGCATCGCGGGGCCATATCGGGAAAGTATTTGCCTAGGCAGTGGCTGAAATGATGATAATGATGAAGATGATGCTAAACACCAGGTGGATAGATCACCTCTTCATCACTATCGTTGCGATTTAAGATTCAGGAAACCATTACAATAGGTCAAAGTTTTCTTGAATTACGTATTTACGTCATAATTAAACAGTACGATCAGCATTTTACCATTTCACTGACGGCAAGTCATTATAGCTTTCGAAGCTAAAGTTGATTTACCTCCGCGAGTTCATCGGTGGTGTGTTTCTTCAAAGTTGAATGAGTACCTATATAGCATAACCCTAGAATGTAGTACGCTAAGTTATTTGTCGTGAAACTCACTTTAATTTGAAAGCAACTGTTCCCTACATGCGTAAAACTGACAGCACGCCGAACACCCGGTACAAAAGCTGTTTATTTTGTAGAGTTTCATTACTATGAAACTCCTAGTCGGTATAATTTAGAATCTAATCAGCAAACAGACAAAGTCACTACTACCCGAAGGTACCTATTGCTCATGCATAGTTTGATTTTGGTAGGGAAATTCTATTCAGAAATGTAAAATTTAATTAGACAAATTGCCCATTGCTCCACGTCGTTTCGATTCCTAATTAGGACTATTTAAGACTCTAATGTATCATGTAGCTTTGGGTTATGATAAGACCCTGGGCACCATCTATTTTGAACAATTATGGTTTCCATTACGCGGAAAACTAACATAACTTTGTCGGTAACTGTATGATCAAAAATATAAATGATATGCATCGTGCACAGCTTTGAACGGTGGAGTGGAGCCTAGCAATTGAGATGATAATTTTATCCCTTATCCCTTCGGACGCCAACGACAGATATATCCATCAAGGCGTGTAGAGCGATATCAACCTATATGCCTCATAGAGTTCAATGTTGCGATTCGCATTGCAATGTAATGACGTGGGTGTGAATGACAGATTTTGTATTTGACAAAGTGTGAAAAGGTTAAAGCAGGTTAAATGGTGTTGAGGTTTTGCTCGAGTTACTACTTACTTAACAGATAAACAGGAGGCCGAGACGGCGGTTTATGATAAAATAGCGACAATGATACTCTCGGTGTCGAGTGAACCACCCATGTGTGAAGATCTGACGACGTAGTTCTGAATAGTTTCTGGTTCCAAAAATAAAGAGCGATAAGTTTACCTTCCTTTAAAAAAAAAAGAATAGCGATCTAACAAAAACTACACTTTTAAAATCATTGTTATAGAGAATCCTTGTTAGCCTTCTAATGAGCAGCTATGGAAGTAAG
Organism: Apotomis capreana; assembly: GCA_947623375.1. Taxonomy (NCBI): domain Eukaryota; kingdom Metazoa; phylum Arthropoda; class Insecta; order Lepidoptera; family Tortricidae; genus Apotomis; species Apotomis capreana. The sequence continues at coordinate 34,631,932 of OX392499.1, read as the reverse complement.
TAGGAAGGATCCTTTGTAGGTGTTGCTACTTGTGATGGCAGAAAAGAGAGAGAGTGCTTTTACATGGTCTGTTTGTAATGGTGAATGATGACGGGTTGACGTGAGTTTATCGGCCAGATCTGCATCACGACCTTGTACTGAAGGCTGGTCAGAAGGGACTGCAGGTACCCGGTCCATGCTTTATGGAAGTGTATGTGGGAGGTGGCTAGTCGGATGGGCTACAGGCGCCCGGTCTACGCCGCACCACGAGCAAGAGCAGGCTGATCCAAAGGGCCTAGCGCGCCCGGTTCACGCCATGATTTGAGGATACGCTGGTCGAAAGGGCCTTAGGCGCCCGGTCCACGCCATTGCTGTGACTTTTACTGCAGTGTGAGCCTGATTGGTTGATTATAGCGAATGCTGCGAATGTTACATTCTAGTAAATGCGAAAAATGCTTGAAATGGGTTGTTAAACTATTGGATACAATACTAATTGACAGATGTCATGGCAGAAGGGGAGCTATTCTGAACTGTGAAGTTCGGAGTTTCTGTGCTGCCGTTTAGCTTAGGTACTCAAACATGGGATGGCATGGAGGCGAGAGGGTTTTGGGTCTGCACCTTGAATAGGTATTGAACGGGTGCAGGTGCGGATTGTAGGTACGTGGTATCGAGCCATTTGCTAGATACGTTAGTGAATAGTATGCGCTTCAAGAAAATGAAATTATGAATTTGCCTAGAAGCGAAAGATTGCTTACATGTTGCGAGATAAAGAAAAATGCGACAGGCAACTATTTGGCAACGCTGGACGCAGACAACATATTGGTCAGGAAGGGTCGAGCTTGCTTAGTTTGAAATCATGTCGTTCTTTTTAGATACTCTTTGTAAAGGTCTAATCACACGAGGGCGTGTGACTGTCAGGGTTGGCCGTGACGGCGCATCAGAGAATTAGCTCGATGGCGCTAGTATCGCCTCTTGATTTATGAAAGACCAAACTCTTTAGTACGTAATACCGAACTCTGAGGAGGTGGCCATATACGACGGGATTGACAGCGGTCGTTTTGCGGCTGTTCTTCCATGTCAAGCTAGCGCCTCACGTGTTGCGGTAGAACGTTATAAAAGTTGGGAATCCAAGATTATTCGTCATAGATACTCTAGATTTATGTTACAGGTGCGTTTGGTTCAATCATAAGAAGTGAAGTATACGGATCGGCTGATACTTCTACCAACCCTTGTCTCCTCGCCCGAATACTCACGCGGGTGAACCAACCTAATGAAAACCAAGTGTAACTGGACCCTAACTGTGAGTCGTTAGGTAGATAACTAGATGCATCGAGGGAGGGATCAAAACTACTCAAAAATATTTAATTATTTAGACCAGCCTTAAATTTATATAAATTATTTTTAAACATATTCAAGGAAACGTTTAAAATGTCTGTTTGACTTTCCTTGAAGAATTATGTTAAATTGGGTAATTATCTGCCGATTGGCACCTCAATTGTCAAAATCAGAGTATCCGTTCAGGATTTAGAAAATTTTAAACTTTTTTGTATAAGTGGCGCCATCTCTGTTCCTAAGGGGTGAAACTAATTTCTCCTCGAGTCAACTCGAGTCCTCATCGTTTATTTTGGTCTATATTTATCACTGTGCAAAACGGCATGCTTCCATCACAAACTGCACTAACTGCAGCTTCCGGGCCAAAACTGTCCATAACAAGTAAAACTGTAAGAACTTTGATATCGTACGTAAAATAGCCGTAATATTTTTCTCAATTAAATTCAATTTTTAACATAATTTGACAGATTTTATCTGAACTGATACAAAAAATAAGTGACGTTTGACACATTTAAGGTTAAAATTATTATTGCCATGTAAAAAGTTTGGAATAAATCTCAGTCTTTACTTTCATTCATTATGGCTAAGCGAAGTGCCCTTCCAAACTATCATCCCATACTTCGTCCAATTTTGCGTCGCCCAACCTTGGCCAACTTCGCGAGTAGTGTTCGCCGAAGTACGCGTACAGTGCGACACAAAAGAGTAGAAAATAAATGAGGGCGCCACTTCCTTCGCAACTGTCACATTTTTGACGTAAAGTGCTTGAATATGGTAACAATTTTGTATGAAAAATTTTAGTTCCTTTTTCATCCGTTTTCTACTCTTTTGTGTCGGGCTGTACGTTCAATTACTTTTTTACTCCCCGAACATGGTCACGAGACAATGATCGAAAAAAAAACCTAGTGATATAACATAAAAAAATCAGGATCACATAGTGACCGTGACAATGTTTTATTTTACATTTACTTTTACTTTGGTTACTTTTATACGTTTGTAAAGTAAAAAAATATATTTCAGTACTCGGTTTCAGACATTGGTTTCTGAACGTAACGTAATAAGTAAACAAATAAAAATAACCTCTTGTTATCTTTGTTTTCTTTATATGAATCAAAGTAAAAAGTAATGTCTTATATAAAAGAATATAATTTTGATGAGATTTTGAAAAACGTTGCTAAGTTATGTAATTATTCAGAATGGGAATACTCATTGCGTGATTTTGAGATTATCGGTCAAAATTACTTCGGAGTTCTAATACCTTTGCATTTTTCCGGTACGAAATGTGCTGGGACTAGGGGAGATCATTCATTGGTGCTTAAATTAGCACCTACCGATAAGAGATTTCGTGTCAGTGATGCGGTCACACGCATGTTTGACCGAGAAATGTTCGTTTATAAAGTGTTACTTAGCAAATATCAAGATATACAGAGAAGTTTATCCACAACCCATTATATGATACCAAAGTGTTATTACATATGCCAACAATATTGCCAAGAGGTGATAGTTATGCAAGATATGCGCGAAGAAGACTATGAACCATATTCTAAAGGGACATTTTTGGATTTGGACCACATTACTGTATCAGTCAAGTCTTTGGCCAAATTTCATGCATTATCATTCATATTAAAAGAAACGAATAAGACAGTTTATCATGAAATAGAACAGAAATGTGTACCACTAAATGAAGTAACTGATAAAAGATTTCTGGAGGTTTTGGATGACCGGCTTTTAAAAATGCTAAATAAATTTGCAAACACAGAATATGTACCATTGTTATTAAACTTAAAGGAAAATTGTGCTAAGTACATCAAACAAGCAACTGATATGGGTGCTGCTAACTGCATTTGTCACGGTGATATATGGAAAGAAAATATTCTTTTTAAATACAAAGTTAGTACCTATTCTACTTTATATTAGTGATTGTTTTGTCTCTAGTACTTAAATATTTATCATTTACTGATTAGACATTTCACACTTTAATCTAGTTAGACTTTCTCAGTCCAAGAAAGAAGATAAAGAGGGAACGAGGAGAAAAGGGTTGTCACATCAAAATGTTTGTCCTATGCCAAAAATGTTGAAAATCCTAAAGATGGCTTGTTTTTCATTATATAGCATATTTTGTGCAATGCTATTTCTATGTGTCTAATTAAAGTCCGTTTTGTTTCAGGAAAGCAAACCCATTGAGGCCTGTATTATTGATTATCAGACCACTCGGATGTGCAGCCCAGCTTATGACATACTCTATCTAATCACAAGTAGCACCGATTCTAATTTGAGACAAATGTACTATGAACATCTCTTGGATATGTATTATGAAACATTGAATACTTATCTCAATATTGCTGGGTATAACTCTGGGGCTTTGTATTCTAGGCCAATGTTTGATAATGATTTGAGAGTGGTTGGGCCGGCGTGCCTCATAGTAGTTAATACTGCTATGTGGCTATCAAATGGTTTGCAACAGGAAGGCCATGTTCGAAGCAAGTTGATATTGTCTACTGAAGAAGAAAAAAGTAATGCTGCACAGAAATATATGTCAATAATGAAGTGTATCATGGATGATTTCTCCACTTATGGATATTTAGTTATTTGAAGAACTTTTTTTTTATATCCCTTCATGTGGGGTGTATGGCAGGGTGAACAAATTCTTTGACCATCTTTTTCAATTTTTTTTCGAACCAGAATTTTTTGCTCTATTTTACCATAACGAGGCTTGAACTAGCGACCTTGTCTCCTGGAGCGGGAATCTGCCACACAAAGGGATATAGTGTGTGTGTAAGGATGTCCCTTGTTTTGCCAAAAAACTCTACATCCAATACCATTTTATAGAAAACTAGCGACCCGCCCCGGCTTCGCACGGGTGCATGTATTATACATATAAACCTTCCTCTTGAATCAGTCTATCTATTAAAAAAACCGCATCAAAATCCGTTGCGTAGTTTTAAAGATTTAAGCATACAAAGGGACATAGGGACAGAGAAAGCGACTTTGTTTTATACTATGTAGTGATGTTTCAAGGAACATTTAGTTCTCGTATTATAGTTTCATGTAATTTTGGTTTGTGACCAGACCAGGTCATTCTAATTTTCTTCTATTACATAAAAACTGTTCAGGGAATATTATTTGGCAGATAATTCGTTTTGTATGAATGTTAAATGTAGAATTACTAAACAACAATGTTCATTTGTTAGAAATATTATTACAACTCATTGTAAACTAATCAATTACATATATAATATGAACTAATAACTAATAATAACTATTGTTATTTTATCTTGTTTGATATTTTTTATTAATTATTATTTTTAATGTTACTTTTATTTCATTAGTTTGTGAACCTAGTCATAATTGTCTAGTATGTAAGCATTTATAAAATGTACACTTCTCCATTAAGTATTAGGTATACTGTGTTATTGTTACATATTTGAGACCTTTTATACATGCACCATATTTGCGTAAATAAAGCTTGTTCATGATCGGCGATTCCCGCGAGCTATATTGCGTGAAGTAAATTTTATGTTGTTTGAAAAATTAAAACAATTCATTAAAGTAATGTTTTCCGTGAGATTATTATAATTATAGTATAGACTAATAAAACACAATAGCTGTTGCAATGAGACTAACTTTTTTAATTATAACCACAGATTAGGAGCATATGGTACAAACAACAAATAATGCCACTAGGTGGCGCTACAAGTAACAATAAGTTATTAGATTATTTTAATATATTTTAACACCTCCACTTATTAAAATAATCTAAGCTTCATAAACATAAAAAACAAAATAAAAAATTTAACAAAGCTTATATCATACAACGCTTTGAATACCCAACTTATTAACAAAATAGTTATGCTTTACACTGCTTAATCCTTTTGTTAATAGGTCAGCAGGCATTTCAGATGTTGGCAGATGAACTATTTTCACAAGTTTGTTAGCAACTGCTTCCCTAACAAAATGGTGACGCACATCAATGTGCTTTGTCCTTTTATGAAACAAAGGATTTTCTGTCAACTTCTGAGCACCTTGATTGTCATTATACAGGGTAATGATAATGATATAGTCGCAACTGACAATTTCTGAAAGCAAATTTTTTAAATAAATTGCCTCCTTACATGCCTCAGAAATTGCCATGTACTCCGCTTCTGTACTAGATAGGGCCACTGTCGGTTGTTTTTTACATTCATATGATATTACAGTGCCCGATAGCTTAAAGCAAAATCCTGTATAGGATTTCCTATCAATGGTATTTGATCCCCAATCGGAATCAACAAACCCTTCTAAATTACAACTATCATTTGTGAACATCAACCCAAATGATTTTGTCTTTTGCAAATATTTCAATATTCTTTTAGCGTGTTTCCTATGAATCTGAAATCTTGTCCGAAAATTCGGTCAAATTCGGAAAATATATCGAAAAAAAAAAACGATTTGTATGGAGAAAATTTCAAATTGGTTCTAGGAGGCTGAAATTCGGTATCCGGGGGATTTTGGGGCTCCTGAGTCAGAATCTGAAATCGGATTTTTAAAATTCGGTCAAATTCGGATTCCGGGGCTCTCGGGGCTCAAAAATATGAATCTGAAATCTTGTCCGAAAATTCGGTCAAATTCGGAAAATGTCGAAAAAAAACTATTTGTATGGAGAAAATTTCAAATTGGTCCTAGGAGGCTGAAATTCGGTATCCGGGGGTTTTTGGGGCTCCTGAGTCAGAATCTGAAATCGGATTTTTTAAATTCGGTCAAATTCGGTATCGGGGGGCTCTCGGGGCTCAAAAATATGAACCTGAAATCTTGTCCTAAAATTCGATCAAATTCGGAAAATATCGAAAAAAAAAAACGATTTGTATGGAGAAAATTTCAAATTGGTCCTAGGAGGCTGAAATTCGGTATCCGGGGGTTTTTGGGGCTCCTGAGTCAGAATCTGAAATCGGATTTTTAAAATTCGGTCCAATTCGGAAAATATCGGACAAACAATATTAAGTGTTATTCTTTGAAGTATATTTTTTTATTTCATTGTATGTTTGAGAAAAGCACTATACATGCCTCGTCGTGAAAACGGATTCCCGGCCTCGTATCACTATCCGGCCTCGCTCGCACGCTCGCTCGGCCGTATATACCTACTTGGCCGGAAATCCTCATTTTCCCGGCCTCTGATGTAATGTACTATTTAACTAATATTCCCCTGAAAAAGAAGTAATCTCTGTGAAGTGGTGGAAGAGATCCCTTATAGGGATAAGCCCGCCTTTGTACATTGTTTCTGTATCAACTGTGTTGTAACTCGTTTTATGTACAATAAAGTGCTATAGTCCGTAAGCCCGCTCCAAGATTGCCTACGTAATATGACATCCCGATAAAATGCATGGCACACGGTCGACAAAGTTGTGCTGAGCGAGAATCAAACGATTATCGCACAGAAAATTGGCCGGAAGTTTGAGAAAATCCTTCACTTCCGGTCAAAATTTTAGGGGTGTACTTACGTCATGTGACATCATTACGTGACAGATGGCATCATGTAGCCCTTTAATCGTAGAGAGTGTAAACATAAGTCTGCCAGTTCTAAAATGGCCGGAAGTGCTTGGCAGACGGGGTCAAAGATGGTCATCGGGTACGTTTTCCTACGTTTTGTGGTATCTTGACGAAATTACAACTAAGTGGGTGCCTCAAGATCGGCGACGCAGACGGGGCAGGCCGAGACGGAGATGGCGCGATGACTTGGACGCATTCCTTAGCAACTGGTCGGACGAGACATCAAACAGGGACCTGTGGAAATCTAAGGGCTCTCCCTTAGATTTCCACAGCCTTTGCCCAGCAGTGGGACACACCAATAAGGCTATAAAAAAAAGGTACCTCTTGTATGTTTCTCGTACACCTAAAACGGGGGTGAATTTATTTTTCTTTCCAACATTAGTTTGTGGGGTGGCGTTGAATAGGTTGTCGGGCCACGCTCAGTGTAGGGTCCGTACTTGCCCATCCTTCACAATGTTGTTACTGTCCTATCGTACCCCAGTGGTACCTCGGCCTTCGTGAGACGTCGCCATCCGCTCCTGTCCTGTGCCTCGCGCTCCGCGTCACTCCAACTCAGCCCGGCTGCCCGCAGCTCGGCGTCGACGTTGCGCTGCCACGTGTGCGCCGGTCGGCCCTGTCGTCTGCTCCCGCGCCCCCTCCACGTAAACGCAACCTTGTCGATGTCGTACTCTGGTCTTCGGAGGGTGTGCCCTATCCACTTCCACTCCCGTTGAGCGATTTCTCGCTTGATCGGGATTTGGTGGCATCGATTCCAAAGCTCTTCGTTGCTGATAGTTTTCGGCCAGAATATGCGAATTGGTTCCCCTAGAACTTGGTCGTGCACTACTTTGCAAATACTGCCATTTAATAGGGACCCATCCTTCACAAATAGACGGGCTTAAATCCCGAGGTTTAAATTACGAGAAAGATTTCAAGTTCTATAAAAAGGTCGTAAACGCTATAGTAACTGTAATTACTTATTACCTTCTGGAAGTTGTCGATTATACGCGCCAGATTGAGCGGAATGTTTTAATGCAGTATGGCACTTAACTAATATGTGTAATGTTCGAAGTATAAGGACACCGCGCGGCACTAACTTCATTTTAAAGAATATTATGAAATTTTGCGATAACTCAAAAACGACTCAACCATTTTTTTTTAATATAGTTTTGATTGAAATTACTTCTCGGTCATATTTTCATGAATTTTTCTATATTTCTTTTGACTCAATGTTAAAAAGTTAGAGGGGGTAGGAGACGCTAATTTTTGGATTTTCGGAGCGAATATTTACAAAACTACCGACTTTATGAAAAAATAATGTTTGGAGACCCCTATTATCTTCAAAATACCTATTCAACGCCACCCCGCACACTAGTGTTGGAAAGAAAAATAAATTCATCCCCACTTTAGGTGTACGAGAAACATACAAGAGGTACTTACCTGCCCGAAAAAAATTTTTTTTTAGTTTTTATTTTACCGTTTTGTCGTCGTGATACTCGTACATACACATACTCATACCAAATTTTAGCTTTCTAGTACATGGACACTTAGCACTAAGCCGCGGACGGAGAGACGAACCGACGGACGTCGGACATGGCAAATCTATAAGGGTTCCTAGTTTGACTACGGAACCCCAAAAAATCACTTTTGAAGGACTTCCGGCCAGATATGTCTTGGCAGACTTATTTATTTTTAGAGACACTATTACTTTAAAACATTTATAATCAATTTCGTCAAGATACCACAAAACGTAGGAAAACGTACCCGATGACCATCTTTGACCCCGTCTGCCAAGCACTTCCGGCCATTTTAGAACTGGCAGACTTATGTTCACACTCTCTACGATTAAAGGGCTACATGATGCCATCTGTCACGTAATGATGTCACATGACGTAAGTACACCCCTAAAATTTTGACCGGAAGTGAAGGATTTTCTCAAACTTCCGGCCAATTTTCTGTGCGATAATCGTTTGATTCTCGCTCAGCACAACTTTGTCGACCGTGTGCCATGCATTTTATCGGGATGTCATATTACGTAGGCAATCTTGGAGCGGGCTTACGGACTACTACTACTACACCTGCTACTAATTTTTAACCCTTGAACTTAAACTGTTTATACAACACTATAGGCACCTAGTAGCTAATAAGTCGTCTGACGCTGTCTAGAGCATTCACAAAATAAGAATTTTATTTTGACAAACAACCTTTTATAGATAAATATGAATCGACTAATAATGTGAAGCAACATCACTATTTGCCCCCAAACTGAGCAGTAGATAACGGGGTGTAGTTATCACTTTCGTATTTTTTCTTAAACACCCACTTGCACTGTACTACTCTGTCTGCTTCTTTTTCATCCACCATCTCCCATGCTTGATTTTCGTCGAAAGCCTTCAGCTCTTCCATCATTGCCTTCTTCCACATCTCTTTCTCTGGCCCATTCATCGCTTCCTCGTAGGTGATTTCTGCATCACAGGACATCTGCTCTTCTGTCACACATAGGTTTGTAAAACCATACCGTTCTACTGGCTTTCTGACACGCTTGCTGACTAGTATGTGAGCTTCTTCTGTATTCTCTTCTTCACCTATAGTGCGATATGAGTCATCTGATGAGGATAAGCCTGAGCTGGATTCATCACAGACAAAGGTCGGATCATTTTCATCTAGAAGAGTCCTTTCTTCTTCAGTTTCTTCCTCCACTGACTCGTCGTCCTCTTCTTCATTTCTTGTTCTGTCTGGCACCACCTCCTGCACTACTATCTGAGCATAATCTGTTTCCTTCTCTTCTTTTTCCAGGACAGTTACATCTCTGCTCGTAGTAATCTGCTTTGTATCTGGGTTGTACAATCTGTATCCCTTTATATTTTCTGGATAACCCACTAAAATCAACTTCATGGCCTTTTTATCCCACTTTTGTCTTCTGTTTTTGGGTACATGCACCATCCCGAATACTCTGATGTGACTCATATCTGGTTTCTTGCCTGTCCATTTCTGAAATGGTGTAATCTGTCCTAAGCCTGAGGCCGGCGACCTGTTTTTCAGGTAAACTGCTGTGTTGACCGCTTCAGCCCAAAAACTTTTGTTTAGTCCAGCTTCAAAAAGTAAGCACCTGGCACGTTCAACTATTGTTCTGTTAAAGCGTTCACAAAGACCATTTTGTTCAGGACTGTAGGGATTTGTCTTCTGATGGATTATGCCTGACATTTTTAAATGTTCTTCCATCTGTTGTGAACAAAATTCTCCTCCTTGGTCTGTCCGGAATACCTTTATTTTATTTCCTGTTTGGTTCTCTACTATTTTCTGGTACTCTTTGAAATACCGTAACACTTGGTTTTTTTCTTTTAAAAAATAAACAAATGTCATACGACTGGCATCATCCACAAAAAGTAGAAAATATCTTGCTTGACCAAGTGATTTTGTCTCCATAGGTCCACATAAATCCGAGTGTACCACCTCCAGCAGTGTTTCACTCCTATGGTTACCAGATGGGAAGGGTAGGCGGGCCTGTTTTCCCTCACAACAGACTTCACAGTTAGATTTCTGAATTTCTGCCTTATCCTTATATGACACACCCTCCACAGCGCCATTCTTCATTTTCTCTAGGTCACTGCTATTGATGTGTCCCAGTCTTCTATGCCACCTCCTAGCATCTCTGGCATGTGCTGCCACGGCCGTCGGTGCCGCCGCCGCCGCTGTCGGTGCCGCCGCCGCCGGTGTCGGTGCCGCCGCCGACGATGTCGCCGGTGCCACTGCTGTCGGAGCTACTGCCGCCGCTAACACTTTCTCTTCTTTCACAGTGTTTAATTTGTACACTCCATTTATTAAATTAGCTATCTCTATTAGCACATTCTGTCGATTACGGATATGACAAGCATTCTTCTTAAATGTAACAGTATTTCCGTTTGCTATCAACTGGCTAACTGACAACAGATTTGTCGTGAGATTTGGAATGCACAAAATATTTCGCACTGGAATGTCAAACTGAGAATTATGCACCACTGTCGTAATCTGTGCATCGCCGCAACACATAACTGGCATAGTCATTTTATTAGCAACAACTATTTCTTTAGTTTCTTGTCCGTGTCGTGTTTGCAATAGGCTTTCTTGGTTTGCCGTCATATGAAAACTTGCCCCCGAGTCGATATACCAGTCTTCTGTGCTGAATTCTCCATTTAAAAAGGCTACGCTGAATGCACCTGCTTCTTTCCTTTTTATTAATTCAGTACACTGGTTCTTGTAGTGGCCGATTTTCTTACAATTGTAGCATTTTATTTGCTTCGTACCAACAGACGCTTTGTTGACATTTGTCGTTGAAGGTTTTGACTTAACGTGTAGAGTGTTGCCAGGTTTCGATCTATGGTGCGACCAAAACGCAGATTCTGCTCCACTACTACCAACCTCAGAGGTCATATCAAGCAACTTCGTTTTTATCACGTCTGTACTAACGGTCAAACCTGAATGTTCAATCGCCATTATCATTGGCGAGAATTTTTCTGGAAGTCCGGCTAACAGCAATGAACCGATCCACTCGTCATTGATTTCAAAACCCGTTCCTTTTAAACGTTGCGCTGTTTCCACCACTTGAGACACATAATTTGTCATCGATTCACAATTATCAAGACGTATAGATATTAATGTCCGAAGTAAATTTATCTTCCGAGTAAATCCCGTATCGTCAAATAACTGTTTCAACTTGAGCCACAATGTAGAAACTGTGTTCTCGTTCTTGATGTGCACGTACAACGTAGGATCGATTGTCATCACGAGCTTCGCTTTAACCTTCTTTTGTTCTGCTTCACTCAAATCCGCCGCTATGTTGTCGATATCAATTCCTTCCAACAACAGAAAATTTTTCACCGCGAACGCCCAATCATCATAGTTTTCGCGTCCCTTGAGTTTCGGCACATTAACTATATAACTTGCCGTCGACATTTTGACAAAACTAACTAAATATTTTAATTTAAAAGCGCTCTGGACCAATAACCTAATAAAACACAATAGCTGTTGCAATGAGACTAACTTTTTTAATTATAACCACAGATTAGGAACATATGGTACAAACAACAAATAATGCCACTAGGTGGCGCTACAAGTAACAATAAGTTATTAGATTATTTTAATATATTTTAACATAGACAAGTGAGAGACAGCGAAATCTTTTCTTAGGAACCAATGGCATTCAATTGCTTTTTTTTAACTCTCATTCATACATAACTAGGAACTGATCGTAAAAAAAAACCAAGTGTGCAGTTATTATTTAATCTAAAATCGACGGCATGGTTCCTAAGAAAATAATTATTTCCCTTAACTCGATTAAGTATTTTATAAGTGTCGGCAATTTGATGATATATTATGATGATACATGGCACCTTATATGGTATATTATCAAATTGCCGACATTCTACACAATATGTATGTTATCACTTTCTAGTGCATGTGTACAAAAGGGAACCTAGGTCTGAAAGGAACCTCTTCCAGTTAACCACTATCCTAGTCTTCTAGTTAAGTTTGTCATAATGACATTTTCCTGCGTATTTTACCAACTTTGTTATTGTCTTTATATCCTGTTTAAATGAATTATATATCATAGTTATAACGAAAATATAATAAATTTTATTTTGTTTCTAGTTTGTTTATTTTAATGATAATGTTTGTAGCAATTTCCTTGATAATAATAATATAAGCCGATCAAGTGCGAGTGGTGTTTCTGTACACATATGAGAGAGAGCGATCCGTGCGACGGTCCGCGACCCGCGTGACACTAAAACCAGCCTTATAGTCAACAAGAAAGTGACGGTATACATAATCTATTGTTTATTTATAATTTTCACGATCAAACTGCCAATTATTTAAGGGAAAAAAGGGTGTGGTTATAATAATAGTGGTCATCATAGTAAAAATGACGTTTGTGCAAAAAAATACAAACGGCAACGTACTTAGATTTGTTTAAAAAAATATTTTTGATAATAGCGTGAGACGGTAGGTATACATTTTACCTACATTAAACAATTCTTTTTTTCTGTGGATTAAAGGCCTCTGCAGCCAAGCCATAAAATACAAAAAAAAACAATTATGACTGATTCTTTGAATTGTTTTGTTTGGAATCCCAGGCGTTTTAGGGGCAATTGATTGTTCACATGCGCGAATAATTAAGCTCCATGACAACGAAGACGGTTTCCTGAATAGAAAATATAATAATATTTACACTCATTGATGTGTAAGCTGTATACCTAGGTAAGTTAAATACACACTTATAACAACATTTACTCGTGGCATAATATTACAGATATTGAAATATTCTATAGTGTACTGTATGGAACGAGAATGGCGGAAACGTCTATCTATTAGGTATACTTACTTTCACATAATCTTGTTTTCAAAGATAGTTGAGTGCTTTTCAAGAAAAGTGTATGTAACTAATTTGTTTTTTCATAAAATTGTTTAATATTTTTTAGGCTCTATGTACTCAGCACTCACCAACGATTCTTGGTAAATTGAAGCAATTTGAACTTCATGCTAGAAAAAGGAGCACTAAAACAAAATAATGACACTTTTCTCATACAGGTTCGAAAGTACCTACACATGATTCTGATTAAGATGAGCCTAAATAATCAAATAACAAAAGTACATGTCCACTTTAAAAAGATGCTCTATAGTCACTCAATTTTATTTAGGCGTATAATTAATCCCTTATGCGATTGACAAAGTATATATATACTTACGCGCAAGAAGTCGGGGGTATAGAAGCTAGATTAGAATAAGTTATTTTACTATTTTTCAGGGGCTTTTGGAATGCACAGCGTGATATAGTAATGACGCCAGTACTGCACCCCTCACTTGGATCAGACAGCGCATTATAATGACATGCATGCCATGCTCGGGCTCGGGACGTGGTTGAGCGTTGCTTTGGCGTGGTAAAATCTAGGTGGAGGGTGGAGGTGTACGTCGAGAGTTCGCCCTTTACTATTAGGTATATATAAGCCATTAATAGCTGCAAAAATACTTAACGCGTGTGAGGTTCTCCACAATGTGGAGAACTATTACGTTACGGAGATGACACGAGCGGTGCGGCGCGGCGCGCGCTACGTGTGTCTCGCTATCTCGTATGGCCACCGCGCTCGGATCTCTCGCTTAACCGCTCGCCGCGCCGCTGGTTGTGCAAAGTCATGGCATCTCCGTTAAACACGATCACCGTTGGACTGAGACCTTCTACAGCGCGAACGACGAATGGCAGATGAACTAAAGGCTCTGCAGGACTGGCCGGATTTGATCCACTTAATGAAGACTTGCAACGTGGGCGAGCCATTCTCGCTGCACGCGTTCATGATGATCACGTTTATCTCACACTCTTTCCTTTGTTTTTCGCTTTACATATACTTAAACATAAGAATTTTCCCATTTTTTTGTCATTTTATTATTATTATTTTACACGCCTTGTCATTTCGTAATTATTATTTTCTACTTTGAACGTAATATTTTTGGGCAATTAATTTTTTTTGTCATTCTGTTGTGTATTTGTTTGTGTAATTATTTTGTATGATGACAATTTCTATATTATTAACGATTAGTGACATTTGCACACCCTTTTATTTGCAGTAAATAGTTAACCTTTGTATAGTTACCTACTGAAGCAAATAAAAACATTTCGATTTTCATTGTGATTTTAATTTTATGTAGGTACCTACAGTCCGTTGGTTCTCAGATTGCGATTTGGGTGAAGAATCTTATCTAGATCGCGTAAGAGCGAGCGAGACAGATATAACGCTTGAATCCATCTCGAATCACATTCTGATAGCTCACGCACTGTATAGGTACCTATAAATATTTGTCAACCAAGTGACACTATATGATGCATATTAATAGCCAAACAGGGGGTTTTACAATCCAATATTGCGCCAAGCCTCGCCATACTGTGAGCTGTGTAGACCTCGCGGACATTTTTAGGAATGGCTGAAACATGTTTCTTTTTCGTTTTCAACCCCAAACCTCCGCCATTTTGAAATACTACGAAAATATGTATCGCCAAATAAATCTATATAGGTATATACATATACTTAATTATCGAACCTGCTTACTAAATTTCAAGAGGATCCGTCGATAAAACAACCAACAGCAAAACAACCTGCAGGTGAGAAAAGCCGGGCATCCAAACCACAAATGTGAATTCGGACATAAGATTGTGAAACGCCACGCACGAAACCAACAGATTATAAGCGGTAGGGGAGACCGAGGTAAGTTAACACAAAGGTAAGTTGACACAACTTCAATTTATCGGAATCTATAGGCATTAGGCTAGTTTTATTGAGGTAGGCTTATTTTATTGAGGTTCATAATTAAAGGATGAAATTCTCTTTCCAATGATATATTTTTACAATTCTAGCTTATATAATGAAGCAGCTATGTTCGGAAATGTAAATTTTGTGTCAACCCTCCTAGGGCTCCCCTACTTCAATAACGTCGTGCGCAAGCGGCAAGCGCAAATGCCTCAGTTTTTCATCGACGTGATTTACTGTCTTTCGCGCTCAATGGGTTAACAGTTAACGCGTTCAGTACTCACGTCATGGGACACGGACAGTACTTACCGTGACCCCACATATGGGTCATGGCAAGGCTCTATTACAGACACATAAGGTTCACATGTCAAACTGGGACAGTGAACGTGTGGAGGAGAGCAGACTGGCTT
The DNA here is from genome assembly GCA_947623375.1 of Apotomis capreana. Lineage (NCBI taxonomy): Eukaryota > Metazoa > Arthropoda > Insecta > Lepidoptera > Tortricidae > Apotomis > Apotomis capreana. Next base: position 34,616,439 of record OX392499.1, on the reverse strand, counting down.
AAGTAAATATCCTTAGGCTTGGTGATGTCATTTGTTTGATGTTTTAGTGCACGCCTCTGAACACTTGCATAGTTTATTTTGGTAATTAAAGGTCTAATGGAAATGGAACAAACTGAAGTGCCGCCGGGGAGCCCAGGCGATGAGCAGGCCAATCTAAAATGCAGATGCAATCTAGAAACCATCCAACTAACTGCATACGACGTCATTATAGAGGCTCTCTGGTAAATATTGAGTGCTACCACTATGAGATTTACGATGCGGTCATCACTTTATAGTTTTGAACACATAGTTGGAAACTTGGTTTAGTTAAAAAGCAGCGCTGCGGTAGTCAGTAGGTACACGCAGATACACAAACACACAGATACACGTGTTCGACTTAAAACATCCCCTCTTTTTTCGCTGGAGGTTAAGAATGGGTAGACCCACGGACTGCTGCAGGCTTTGACAAGTTATTTATATGGAACTTGTCGCACCCTTGCCGAATACAAGGAAATAACTCTGTTATTCATTTGTAGTGACCTGCTGCTTCTCTAAGTACCTACTGTCTAATATTTCTCCTCAGACGCGCTACCGCCAAAGTTGTTTCAAGAATCGTAGTAGATAATGAATTTTTAGTACACGGCATACTGCAAACTACAATCCTGGATATCGGATGTCAGTTTAACAGTCACGAAATGGCTGGTCTTTTCGATAGATACCTTATGTTCATTTTACTCTCAAATACACACCCCAATAAATGCCGTCGAACGCTATAATAAGACCATTATAACAGCCATATCAACGTTGAACGCCAACGCCGTATTTGACATTGAAATGAATATCAAATAACGTTGATATGGCTGTTATAATGGTCTTATTATAGCCTTCCTGTGATCTCCACGATTTCCTGAGAAAAACATCTTGATAGACGGACAACAAAGTGATCCCATAAGGGTTCTGTTTTTGCCGACTGAGGTACCTAATACAGTTCAGAACACTAAACACTAAGATTGTGGTGTTATAAAAGAAACCAAATCATAAAAATAAACCGTATCGATACAACTCGCTATCGAAAACAAATCACCTAACTTAAAAGCACTAAACATTTCACAGCATCATCCTGCCGATAAATTAATTAGCGACCAACTTGGAGACAGCATTACCCAGGAAGGAAGCAGGCTGTTAGTCTAGCTTGAAGCTTTTATTATTTTAATGGCCCTAGTTGCGCAGTTAAACGATAACAAAGGAGTTAACTTTATACGTATTTAACCTGATATTTATAACATGGTATAACTTTTGTCATTTACACCCGATAAAAACGGTTGGACATAAACAGCGGGATTAGGCGAGTGTGACCAAAGTTGCTCTCTGACTGAGGACCGTCCGGCGAGGTTGTAATCTTGGGGTAAGCTTATATCAAAACTTGGATAGATACAGTTTACACCACGTTATGTAGTTTTAAAACTCACTGCTACAGTGATGCGGTCGAAGTGATCCACATGACAACGATTACAATCAATGTGTTTGCTACAGCTTGCGTGTTATCCAACATTTATCCTGTAGTTAGAACAGATAATTGCTTAAATCTAAAAAAAAAACTGCATATAATTGTGGATAGTCTTCAAAAGACGCACTGATTTACTTGATTCAAAGAACATTCTCGATCAAGCCCAATTTTGTTCATTCCATTTTTGGAAGTATTTTTAACTGAAAACTGGGACATTTGTTTCGTGTTCATATTCACGCAAGCGTTCAGTAGTTACAACCGCAACTCATGGGCAACGCGCACGTGATAAACGCCGCACCGCAACTTTATCCAATCAAGGTAATCGTCAGATTAATGTTTTGTTAGCAATAATTCTGACATTTACTCTACCCATGAAATGGACACCGAGTTTTTGATTACACGCTGTTTATTTATGTTTTAGCGTTTTTCCGCGGCTTTGCTCGAGTGGCATTTTGTTTTAATTTCGGGAGCTGGTGAAATTGTGAGAAGTGTTAAAACAGAAACTTATGCTATCGAAATCTAAATATTTAGTACTTGAAACAATTGGTAACTTTATATGGTATATGATAATTAAATAGCTGATTAATAAAATGAGTGCTTTGAGCATAGTTTCGAATTTCTAATGAACGAAAAAACAGTGGAACTTGGCAGAAAAAAGCCCTCTCTTTAATCAGTCTAATTCACCTCTTATCTGTACGCACTTTTTACAAGGAAGTTCAGCTGAGTTTGGCCATTTTAAAGGTTTATAATCGGTAACTCACTAGAATAAAGTAAATACGCAACGTCTTATAAATATGTTACAAAGTAGAAGATGCCTTATATTATTTGCCACTGAATTAAGCTTATCTACAACGAAATTACCTACTAATTCCTGTCTGTAGTTGAAGCTCGCTTTTAACCTTCAGTTACCTACTTACTTTCGAAAAATAAATTCAAACGTCCGAGATTAGCAGACAGGGATGCTCTGAAATACCCTGAATTAGTTCATAACTCCAATCCAAAATGTTATACATGTTATTTCACATTAACATGGAGAAATCATTACAATTACATAGGTACAATGACATATAATTTCATAATATATAATACGGAATTTCATCATACGGAACTTATTAGTCTTATTGCGTATTATTTACTACTACTGATAATACAATAAATAAAATTACGGTTTCAGTTTCAAACTGGTACGGAGTTTATTCTCAGGATTATCGTTAGTCAAGTTCTTGACGGGCAGTTTTCTCACCGACACACATTACCTGTGAGCGAAACTTTAATTTATACGAGAGACATGATTAAAAGATTTCCTCAAACGGATTCAGCCCCATCAAACCCATAGTGAAGCAATAGTCTCATTAAACCTAAAGGATCTATCAATCCGTCAAGATTAGTAGCGCCATCGTAATTACTGGAAGCATTTATACGTAAATCGACTAACTACATCCACCTCATATCTCTATTCTGCGGTGGTTCTAAATGTGAGCTGTATTTTGTTCACGGGAAAGTTGCTTACGCACTTACATGATTAGTTAACTGAAAGGGTAGTGGGAGTATGTGGTGAGTGCGACAGCTTTTGACGCCAGTTGGCGTTCACTTGGATATGCGAAACCAGGAAACCCTATTTAGTAATTAAACCGACGCCCATATCGTAGCGTAGGCAGGATAACTTTAATTAAGTATACCTACGGGTGTAATGCGGCTATTACACTTTGCTAAAATTAGTCACTGACGAGAGGGATGCAGCAAATGCAGCAATATATGCGACACGTAAGGAGATAGATAATTCCATCTCATACCTTCGTATTGCGGCATCCCTCTCGTCAGTGACAAATTTAGAATTCTTATAATCCATATACGTTTATTACTTATATATATACTTATTATTACCAGAAGAACGATTGCCAACTTTATTATTTGACAACTTGTTAACCACCTTTTCATAATTCCGATGCTACGTAAAATCGAAATCTCATTTTGCCTAATATAATTTTACCGTCACGATCAAAAGCCCATTAATCTAGTTCTGAGGCAGGTGCGACTTGGCTTAGGTTAGGTACGACGACGAGCGAAGCGAGGAATAAGAGTGTTAGGTTGAACTGCGACCCTAACCTAAAATGAGATTTGATTTGCTCCGACATGCTACAATTTCGATTTTTTGATACAGCGGGATAATAATATTTCGGCCTTAATACTTTTCGGCATAAAAAGTAGTTGACAAATGATACTTCCGAAGTTTAATAAGTGTCGATTTGAATCATATGCGAAATAAAATTGCATCGAACTGCGAAAATTTAATTTCAGGCAAACAAAATACAAAACATTACAACATTTTCGGGATTTTAATATTCGGAATTGAAATTTTCGAGTTTATGATAGGTAACCATGCCCACGACATACCTTAAGTACAACTGGGGACGTCTGCTTCCTCAGTCCAACGTTGGATTCACAAGTAACAGCGTAAATTGTGTGCTTTAGCCAGGTCACTCTCAATTCTGGCATTCAGTGTATTTCTAGAACTTTCTATTTGGATATCAGTGGCACGGAAACGGACTCAAATTCAGTATGGTGTATAAACTTTTAGCTTATAATTTCTTAACTGCCTGTACCTATATACATATAGAACTGTATTTTCATTTACTATACATCCAGTTGCCAGGCGCCCTGGGATACTTAGGTACTTTTTAGAAGTTTCAATGCTCTCCATAATATATGTGAAGCTGATGAGTGGCACTGAAAAAGTGTTATACCCAATTTAGAATTATTTATGACGACGCGGTTGGCGCAGTTGGTAAAGCAACAAACAGATCCGACGGTCCAGGGTTCGAATCCCGGCAAGGGCAAATATTTGTGTGATGAACTCGTATATTCGTTCCTGGGTCATGGATGTTATTTGTATTTAAGTATGTGTATCGTCGTCTAGTGCCCATAACACAAGCCCTAACTAAAGCTTACTATTATCTAATCTATATATTAAAAATCAAGCTTACTATTAAAAAAAGTAATTTTAATGTTCCTATTACTTAACATTGATTTGGAGTATCTATACATCTCCTTTACGTGTAGGTACCAGTGTAATTAGTTATAACACAAATGTATCATGTAATTGTTTTAAGTATTATTTACGAAAAAATGACTTACTGTTGAGTTTCTTTCGGCTTTGTTCTCAACAGCGGTCTCCTCTTGCGAAATGCCGGTAGATTCACAATCTGACTTTCAAAAGTGCCCCTGTGGCCTACTTACTGAATAAATTATTTCATTTATGGGACTAGAGTGAGGCTGTCTAATATTTATTTATATTATTTATTTATTTTAGAGTCCTCGCGATCCTGGCACGCTTCCGGGGCCGGCCGCAGTTTGTACGCGCGTTTCCGCGGGTAGGTAATATAGTTTCCGAAACCCCGGACGTCTTGCCAATATTCTTTTCACAAGAACACAATAGCGCGAAAAAATCATTTCGGTGTAAACGGTCTCCTTGCCGCATGGCGACAAATAATAATCAATTTATTTGATAATACTCCGTAAGAATGGAATCCGGGACAAAGTTATTTCACAAATGGAATTATTGTGAATCGAATTTTGATCCGTTTAATATTCTATATGGCAGTCTTCAGATAACTTTGTGGCTGTGACTTCTGTCATCTCAGTACATAAATGCTATTTTAGCTAAAGCTCTGTTCTCGAATATTTTCACCCAACACAATGACCAAGAAATAATAGTTTATTACACACTGACATTTTTTTAAGATTTGGCAATATTAAATATTGTTGACTTTTCCTTCTAAGCATGCTCTAAAGAGATTAAAACTTTGTTGTTAATATAAGTTTACCACTTCTTATAATATTCTAATTATTAGGTACATAATAACGACGCGGTTGGCGCAGTTTGTAGTGCACCTGCCAACTGAGCCGGCGGCGGTCCCGGGTTCGAATCCCGGCCAGGGCAAATATTTGTGTGATGAACTCGAATATTTGTGTTTGGGTCATGATTGTTCTATGCATTTAAGTATGTATTATGATATATATCGTCGTCCCATGACATGCCTTGAGCTGTGCTTGAGCTTAATTTGGGACTAGAACGATTTGTGTGAGGTTATCTGATATTTTATTATTTAATGTGTTGCGCATTTTCTTGTATTTCATTTCAAGCGTGCCATGAGGAGTATTTGTATTCGATTATATTCTACCGGATACACCACTAATACTTATATCTTTGTACATTGAAAGGCGAGTTAGCAGAGAGTGTATTCCGTTTTAGCCGAGGTTAATGCAGTATTAACCCCGCTTAGCTTTAGCCTACTGGCCAAGTTTTAAAGCTAAAATGTATTTCCAACCAATATAAATACGAGTAGATGAAGTAGATTTATCGACTGTTATTTTCAGAGCGTAGGTACTCTCAACTGAGAGGACGGCAACGCATTTGTAACTACTTTGGTGTTGCAGGTGTGTCCACGGGCGACAGTAGTCGCTTACCATCAAGCGACCCGTCCGCTGGTTAGCCTCCTTTGTCATAAAAAAGCTATACCCTGAAAATGAAATGTATGAATCTTCTCTCCGTAAATGAAGTTCATGAGCTCCTTCTATTAGTTAATACAAATCGTTCGTAAAGTACTTATACTTACGTTACGTACTTATTAATAAGTTATACTTATTTCACATAAATTTCGAGCATATTTCATAGCAAGTTGCAAACGTTCTAGGAGCTATGGTAATCTATGAATTTTATCGTACCATTGTGTTTTACGCTTTTTTGAACCGATTGCTGTGTAATCGGTTATGGAAGGTCCACATGCCATTGATTTATTTTGGTTGCTCTTCATCAACTCCTCCCACCGATCTGCGCGGACGCTGAAAGCGGCGAGGTGATACAAAATCAGTGGGCCGTTAGTCGCTGTCTGTCTGTCCCTATATATGTATGCTGAGATCTTTAAAACTACGTAACCGATATTGATGCGTTTTTTTAAATATATAGAGTACTTCAAGAGGAAGGTTTAGATGTACATGCATAGTATATTTAGTATCAGTATTGCACCCGTACAATAATTAAAAACGGTCAATTTTGGTGGTAGGTGTAACAAATAAAAAACTTTTTGCTAAACATTACTTTCCCTAGATGAGTGGCACATTTAGGAGTTTGTTGTTTTCGTGACGGGTGACTAGACGTGTGGGGCCTCTTTTTAATTAACGTTGACTGATGTGCATTTTTCGTAATTTTAACGTGTTTTCCCGTAGCTAGTACCTATATTTTAAGTACTTTACGGTGAAACTTGAGCTGTTATTCATTTCAAAATCCTGTAATGTGTAATCATCTACGTTTATTATGTTCTAGGTGTTACTACATTTCATTAATGCAGAGTGCCAGAGTGGTGCACATAAAGTAGTTTTATGAGTGTAGTAGTATAATTGCCACGTTGGTTAATGACTTTTTTTTGATAGTTTAACATAACATTATACAAAATTGAGTGAATTTAAAGCCCGCTTTGGTCATACATACCTTACAAAGGACCGAGTATCGTATCTTGAGCGTTCAGGTATTTTAATTGAATTACGTCAAGGTATGTTCGTACGTGCAGACGTGTCCCGCGCCGATCCTCTCCGGCGTTGATCTGAGCACACTGTCCTAGATTATTGATAGCAACGCCTTGGTGGATATCCGAGTACCAGAAACAGTATGCCAGTCCGAGGCAAGATATTTAAATGTATCGTAACATCTCTGTAATAATGAACCCTCTTAAGTATGAATCAATCGGTTCCGTATACAATGGGAGCTAACGGAATCTTATTATTAAGCCTCCGATACCGCTGATATATCTTTGGAACTGTAAAAACTAGGTAAAGCCGTTAGGTATGCCTGGCAGAAAGTTCCTCATTTTGTGCCTCAATGTTTAAAAGTACTGTTTTCCCTACTGTGCCCGGGTGTAACTAGGCAAGAGCGGTGTAGCCGATGTTATTGTGTTTGCGTTGGTGTCGGTTGAGATTTGGATCACGTCTCGCGTCCCGATACCTCCCGACGCCAACTATCGTGCGACGCGCATATTTAACACGTTCTGTTTACTTGTACACAATAAATTAATACGTCGGGCTATCTTATCAAATGCTAAATACAAATCTTAATTTGTACTAAGCAATTTTCGTCATTATTTCAGGAAAAATATTAATGGTGCGATGCAGAGTTTGTATGGGAGCGCGGCGCCAGCTGTACAGAGAAAGATTTTCTTGTCCTCTCATCAAGCCCAAACGGCTAGACGGACTTTATCTAATTTTGATACGGACGATAGCTGGACATCCAAAGATGGTTATAGGATCCTTTTATCCGGCTATAGTGAAAGAACAATAATACGTGGACGCAGTTACACCTTTCTGTCTTAAATGAAGGACGTGTAGGTACTTAAAGCTCAGGGTTTTTATTTTACCTTACAAGCTACAAGCAATTGTTGTAATCGCTCGAATGTTCTCCAATTCGCAGGATTAGCAACAATTTATTCTGAGTGTACCAAGCTGGTGTTCCTCGTTCCTTAGAGACTAATTAAGCCCGTGAATCCTAACTACCGCACATTCGTTTGAATCTATCTTCTATCTGCCGAGCATCTTCACTCAACGTAATATAGTTATACTACAAAGCTCTTCTGATACTAACGATTCACTAACGGTTAGTTATTACATCAGAGCTGCCATTAATTCGTCGAATCGATAATTGCTATTCTAGTTACATCAAAGTGATATTCATTACATTCAAGTTAAAGTTGATAGGAGGTGTAGCTACATAAATGATATCATAATAATTCAATATATTTAGGTACTTGTACCGGTCATTTCAACTTCAGCTGTATGAATTGTCATTTTGGATTTTACGATCCTACTTTAAAGACGTATTACTTACCGACTCCGTCTGTCTAGAGGTGGTTGAACACCGTTCCTAAAAACGAACCATATCTATTAAGCTAATTGCAAAAAATATGCTATAGTAGTTGGTGCATTTTAAAACAGTAAGTAAAGTGCAGTAAAGTGAAAAGTAAATAAACGACGCGAAGTTATTGCCGCAGTTTTCAAGCACTACAAACACATCTTGTAGCGAGCGTAGGCATCCCACCTGTGCTACGCCGTAGCAATATTGTAGCAATGCTACGCACAATTAAATGTGTAGGTAGCTACAATGTGTACTTTGTATTATAAATTATAAAACTTCACAACCAGGAGAAATAGTACATTACATCAGAGGCCGGGAAAATGAGGATTTCCGGCCAAGTAGGTATATACGGCCGAGCGAGCGTGCGAGCGAGGCCGGATAGTGATACGAGGCCGGGAATCCGTTTTCACGACGAGGCATGTATAGTGCTTTTCTCAAACATCATCATTTCAGCCATAGGACGTCCACTGCTGGACACAGGCCTCCTCAATTGACTTCCACATGGGCCGGATAGAAGCGACCCGCATCCAGCGTGTCCCCGCAACCCTGACCAGGTCATCCGACCACCTTGCGGGTGGCCGTCCTACGCTGCGCTTGCCGGTACGTGGTCTCCACTCGAGAACCTTTCTGCCCCAACGGCCATCGGTTCTTCGAGCTATGTGCCCTGCCCATTGCCACTTCAGTTTGCTAACCCTGTTTGCTATGTCGGTGACGTTAGTTCGTCTACGAATCTCATCATTCCTGATTCGATCACGTAGAGAGATCCCGAGCATAGCCCTTTCCATAGCTCGCTGAGTGACTCTGAGCTTCCTTAAGAGGCCCATAGTTAGAGACCACGTCTCGGCTCCGTAGGTCATCACCGGTAATACGCACTGGTTAAAGACTTTTGTCTTCAAGCACTGAGGTATCTTGGACGAGAAGACACTTCGCAGTTTCCCGAACGCTGCCCATCCGAGTTGAATCCGTCGATTGATCTCTTTCTCGAAGTTGGACCTGCCTAATTGGATCGTCTGACCCAGATAGACGTATTCGTCGACAACTTCGAGGACCGAGTTCCCAACCAATACTGGGGTGGGTGCTACATGGACATTTGACACGATCTTCGTCTTGTCCATGTTCATCTTAAGGCCTACCTGTTGGGATACTCGGTTGAGATCATCCAGCATTATACCGAGATCCTCCAGCGTCTCCGCCATGACCACGATATCGTCAGCAAACCGAAGGTGCGTGATGTACTCGCCATTTATGTTGATGCCAAGTCCTTGCCATTCCAAAAGCTTAAAGGCGTCTTCCATTGTGTTGGTGAAGAGCTTCGGAGATATTACATCTCCTTGTCTCACACCTCTCTGCAATGGAATCGCCTCCGTACACTGGTCTTGTACTCGGACTGACATAGTGGCGTTGTTGTACACACTCCTGAGCACCTCGACATACCGATGGTAAATTCGGCATCGCTGGAGGGACTGTAGTACTGCCCATGTCTCGACGGAATCAAAGGCCTTCTCATAGTCCACAAACGCTAAGCAGAGTGGCAGATTATACTCTTCGATTTTCTGTATAACTTGCCGCAGCGTGTATATGTGGTCTATGGTACTGAAGCCTTTTCGAAACCCGGCTTGTTCGGGAGGCTAGAATTCATCGAACCTGCTTGAGAGACGATTCGTGATGACCCTAGAAAAGAGCTTGTAGACATGGCTCAGAAGCGAGATGGGTCTATAATTCTTGAGCAGTGTTTTATCACCTTTCTTAAAGAAAAGCACCACCACACTCCTGTTCCATGCCTCTGGCGTGATGCCCTCGAGCAATACGGAATTGAAGAGCTTCTGAAGGACCTTAAGTACCGGTGTTCCACCCGCTTTCAGAAGCTCTGAAGTGATTCCGTCATCACCCGGCGCCTTGTTATTCTTGAGCTGTTTTAGGGCCATTCTAATCTCGTACAGGCTGATATCCGGGATATCTTCGGTATAGTGCCGGGTCAGCTTGGCTCTCGGGTCTTTGGCCAAGTTATCAATAGGTTTGGCAACTGAGGTATATAACTGCCCATAGAACCTTTCGATCTCCCTCAACACCTCTGGCTTCGTCGACGCTACACTGCCACCTTCTGTCTTCAGCTTCGTTAACTGGCTTTGGCCCATAGACAGGTCCCTGGCAAACACTTTGGAGCCCGAGTTCCGCTCTATCGTTTCTTTAATATGGTTGGTATTAAAGGAACGGATATCGTGTCGCATGGACCTATGGATCTGTCTATTGAGCTGCCTGTATGCTTCAGCGTCTTTAGAAGTCTGCAGCGTCATTAAGCGTCGTTCAGCCATGAGGTTGAGGGTATGATCGGATAGTTTTTGGGGTCTATCTTTGCGGCGGGGTCTGAAAAATTTCTTCCCCACCTCGTGGACAGTTTCTACCAACCTATTATTTATATCGTCCACGGCAACGCAATCATCCAGGCAAGCGAAGCGATTTGTTAACTCCAGCTGAAAGTCTTCGGGGTTTTGTATGTGGGCTGTAGTTGGTCGGAGCGTAGACTTCATTAGGCGAGACCTTTCTATGCGGACATTAATATTCAATGTGCCTCTTACCATTCGGTGATCGCTACCGGTTTTCACCCTGTTGATCACTGAGACATCATTGAATATTTGCCTCTTTGTGGCCAGAATGAAGTCTATCTCATTTCTCGTGGAACCGTCGGGACTCATCCAGGTCCATTTTCTCTGAGGCGGCTTCTTGAAGAAGGAGTTCATCATGAAGAGTCCTTCCTTCTCCAGAAATTCGGCCAGCCTCTGGCCCCTTCGGTTCCGTTGCCCATATCCAAATTGCCCCACTCTCAGCTCGTTATCGCCTCTCATACCCAGCTTTGCGTTGAAGTCTCCCATAACAACAGTGAAGTGCGATTTGGAAGCATGTATGGCCCTACTGACGTCCTCATACATGGCCTCCACCTCCTCATCCGGGTGTGTCGAGGTCGGCGCGTATACTTGAATAACCTTCAACGAATATCTTTTAGATACTCTGAGTATCAAGTATGCAACCCTGCTCGACACACTCGAAATTGTCACTATGTTGTTAATGAGAGACTTGTGGACGATAAACCCGACACCACCCTGGGACTGCTGGTCGCCCTCCCGGTAGTACAGCAGGTTACCGGATTTCAGGGCTATCGTGTCCTCTCCCTCTCTTCGCACTTCAGATAACCCCATGATATCCCAGCGCATCCCGCTGACCTCCTTTTCCAGCTCTGTGACCTTTTCGTCCGTTCTCAGCGTGCGCGTGTTGTAGGTTACCAGTGATAGCCTACGTCGGTTGTCCGTACTATCGTTAGCCGAGGTCGTCGTTTGACGGTGGAGCCCCACCCGGGGATTCTTAGCACCCCTAGCTGCAGTGCTCGGCCGACGCCCGTCTCCGCCAGCTTTGCAACTGCAGCCGCCGGGTACTTGGGGCCGTGGTAAAGTTGTCATCTCATTTGAGGGGTTCGGACCATAACCCGCCACGCTGGTCCGGTGTGCGGGTTGGCGGGTCGCCAGAGCCTCGTCCGTTGGTCAGCAGCGTGCACCACGAGCACGTGAGGTTGGCTTGGGCCCCTGAGAGATGTAGGTTTGGGGCCCCTTACACACCCAATGTTCTCAAACATACAATGAAATACAAAAATATACTTCAAAGAAAAACATTTTATTAATTGACAAATAGGACATTTTAGTCTAACAACCAACCTTTAAAAACAAAACCTGCTTTTTGTCGAACCAGCCAGCTGTGTGAATGACCTTGTTGTTGAAACCAAAAAAAAGTTACATTGCAGGCCTAGGCCTGAAAAGAAGTATGAAATCCCTTTACAGTCCTCTCGAGTTGTTGCGCCCAAAAAGCGATTACTTCCGAGCCTATTATAAGGAACGTAAAGACAATATTTCATTGCGTGTTTGAGAAAAATAATTTTACTCTAATTGTAATATCAATATCATAAAAAATACATATTATCTTTTCCGAGATCACAAAAACACAAATTGGATAATCAATAGTTAATATTTAATGTAAGGTTTTATGGAATAATAAGAAGTTTATATCGAATGCAGATCGGCGTTTTAAGCGTTTTCTTATGTAAATATTCTATAACAAATAATGGCACACACAATATTTATTAGATATTGAAAAAATAAAAATGATTTCACCGGCCTTATTATAATGCACTATCACTATCAAAAATATTGTCAATTAAAACTGTTGAAACAATTTTCCGTTGAAAGATTGAACTTATTTATGGAGCTATTATTTCTAATAAAAACTGACTCAATCAGCCTACAGGGGTCTTCTTGCAGATGTAGCTACTTCCTGAATCGAAGCAATTTCTACAAATAGACATTCATTCGTCTCGCAAGTTTACTCAGAGTGAATAAAGGAATTTAATGGTTAGCAGTTTCTTTTTGTATTTGCATTTTCCTATAGAATATTACTGTAAATATTTGGGTCATCCAAACGTTTTTTTTTTAATTTAAATAGGTTCATATTTACTGTGAAAATGTGCAAAGTTTCGCCTAAGCTAGCAGAGGAAATAGCTACAGATCAAAGTTTCATTCTCATCTTTTTATTGCGTTTCGTTCTAATTTTTTGTTCTTTTCGCGCTTATTATTATAAAATTTGTGTACAAGGCGTTTGTTTTGGCTTAAATTCCGCCATGAACGGACGCCTAGTTTATAATAATTAGTAGTAATGTGTAGCTCGAAAATTACTTGTTTTCATTAGTAGTTAGTTTATAATAATTTGCGCAAAAATCGAAATGATCTAACACAGTAGGTAACCTACATTTCTTTCCTATTCAGTTCTTAAACTTTTGTAAGGTTAAGTTTTGGAGGAGCAAACAGACGAGAACGTAACCTGGAGACCTTGTGGAGACCTTGTGGGGACCCAGAGCCCGGTTACGTTAACGTCGGATATTCCCTTGTATCCGACGCCATAGTTGCTAACTTAACTTAAACTTATCGTATGGGAAATTGAGTAGTGACATGTTCTCTTAATCTTCTGCCTACATTTGTATTCTTTCTTCTTTAATCCTTTGTGATAGAATTAAAATTTAAATGCATACTTGCTTTATTTTTGTTTAATGTGTTTCATATTATATTTTTACTGAAATAAATAAAATAAAATAAACTATATTTTTCACAGAATTTTAGTATACTGAATTGTTTCTTCAAAAAACAAAAAAATATACACTAATTTATTTTTTGGATTGCTTAATCTGCAAGAACCAGCCCTCTCAGTATTTTCACTTACGAATCGTAAATATTAATAAGCTGTTACCAGTCTAAGCAATTCACTAAACTAAGTAGTGACCAAACAAAATATGAACGAGACTAGACGTTTTTCTAAACTATTGTCTGCCGGATACCTTAACGGAAGAACAACCGAAATATGTAACTGTTACAAGTCCACAAAATATTTCTACGAAATGCGTCTTAATGCAAGTTTGAAAAGTGCAGGTATTCTGTGGCGGCGGACGCCCATCAGAAATCGTTTTGGCTGCACCGAGAAACATCTTGTTATACTTGTAATGTATATTTAAGTATAGTGAATTATTCACTGATATTGCAAAAAAAGAGTTCTACAGTTTTTGGGGATTTAATATGAAATTTTTCACTTTTTAATAACGTATTTTGATTTTTTTCTCAACGGGGTAGTGCTGTGTACCAATAAAATAAATGCACTCACTATCGGGAAGAACTTTTACTTTAGCATTTAATATAGTATTTTGTTGCTTTTAAGTGATAAGAATAATATCAAGTTTCATATTTTTTCTTGGCAGCGTTTCCAAGTTTTTATTGGACAATTGCCTCGCAGGCTGGCGCCACAAAATGCCACGATAAACGCGTCCCACATATTGAAGTATTCAATTGTTAGCTACTATCCGCCTGAAATTTCATAAAATTTTCCAACCAGAAAAATAATATTTTGAATTAAAGTCACACGCTTGTGGGTGATGATGGTTATCTCGATTTAAAAAAAACGGAACTAGAGTCCCTTCAAGACCATGGATGTAAAATCACGTCCTAAATGTCGACATAATAAAATAAACACTTAGTTGAACGCAGAAAAATAATATTTTCAATTATTTTTGAAATACGTTCATATTTTACCTTTTTCGTGCATACTCTGTTCAATTTGAATCTTTAATAAGGAGCACCATTTCTCTTAGTGCACATCTTATAACGGACGGATCAGCGGACAACCTCACACAAATCGATCTGGTCCCAAATTGAGCTCATAAAGACTTTTGTTATTGGTAATAAACGACGATATACTTTATGTAGAATATGACCCAGGCACAAATATTCGAGTTCACCATCACACAGATACTTGCCTGTTTGGCTTTGAGCCCAGGACCGCTCAGTAATCATACTAACGAGATTAAGACCATTTGGCTTGATGACTAAAGCAGCTTTAAAATAAAATATTTTCCAAAACCAGTTAATAAATTGACAGTGTTCTGACTATTTCATAAAAAAAATTAATATTCAGTTAGGCGGCATCATCCACGCGCGGGCAATTTTCTCGCGCAGAGGCTTTCCATAGCCATACAGCGTGGGAATGCTGCCTGCGTCATGGGCACCCTACCGAGGGGTCTTAGGCTGGTTTTAGTGGTGCGCTGACCGTCGGCGCGGATTGCCACCGCACCGATCAATATGTATTAACTTTAGGGAGCGCTTTAGAATGACGTTGACGGGTCCGTGCGGACGACCGCCCGCGTTCCCTATTGGTCGGCGCGGAGCAATCCGCACCGACGGTCAGCGCGTCACTAAAACCAGCCTTAGTTTTACAATATTTTTTTCATCTTACTTCAGTTGTATAACCCTGTTTGCTATTTTTATGGTTTTATTATGGCCTTTATTTAAATATTCTGATAACTTAGTAAGTAAGTTGTACATTTAAGGTGCCAGTTGCAGATTTACTTATTTTTAATACAAAAAGATTCAAATGTTCCGTCAAGGACTTAACCCTCCCGTAACCCTTGCTTGGCTTAGCGGCTTAGTCCCGTCACTCGCCGTATAAAACCCGCAATCGGACCTTTACTGATTTTGTTTTTATCTCATTTGATTCTGAACCTTGTAACAAGTAGAACAATGCCGTTACTTGCAGTTTACTTATCAAATTTGACCTTGATTAGTTACGGAGAGTGGAAGTCTAAAGCCATGATTTCAACTTTTAACCGATACTTGTATTATTTAAGTGATAACTTGCTCTGAATGGCAATCGTCGGAATTAGCTTGGAAATGATCATAAAGAGATTACTCAATGAAAGTAGTCAACCATAACGCGCGTGTGTGTGTGTGCTGGACGGACTTGAATGACATTTGAATTGCAACAAAAATAGTTTATACCCTACCCTAACACATAGGCCACTTTTTGTCAACAAAAAACATAGTTCACGTACGGTTGTGTACCCCGATTTAAACGTGAGCTAAGCTGCATGCAAAAGCTAGGTAGTCAATATTGACTGGACTTCTTTAGATATAAGAATGGTTACTTTAAGTAGACCATGAAAGTCAGTCAAAATCACTGCTCGACATGTTTCGGTCCACTCCAAAGCTTTTAATTACGAGCCCAGTCGGTATTTTATCTTTTCACTTCTCTCGCTCTAAAAGTTCGACTTTATGCTGTGCGTAGGCGACATAAAGTCGCTTTTTATGCTCTAGAGCATAAAGTAAAATCGTCGTCGAAGACCAAGGCGATCGGTCCAACAGCCACACGAAAAACGAATACATATCTTAATATTGTAAGCAAAACAGAAGCGGGTCAACATGATAAGGTAACACCGAGGATGAAAAGGAAAATCACGCACGAGCCGGTGCGGTGTTTGCCGAGCGATTTGGGGACGAGGAACTATTTATGATTCGGCACTTTCCCTGTGTTCCATTTGTTATAGCGATTGACGAACCGCATTGTGGAGGTTTACCGGGCTCTAATCCGATCTACGATCCCTAAGATAACAAACAAGTAAAAGTGACATAAAATGGGTTATTAGAATTAATTTTAGTAAAAATTAAATAACAAAATAGGCAATTTTGAGGGTAAAAGTTGGTAACGAGAATTTGACATCAGCCAGTTCAGTAGTAAAATTTTTCAGCTAGTTTTGATGTTGACTGTACATACGAGGATGTCATGTGTCATCGCGAACGTTCATTCGTAACGTTAAAAATCTACTGCAGCTACTACTACTACTCAGTGGCTCAGCGACCCAAAGCGGGTCTTGGCCTCCGACACGCGTGTGTGTGTGCTGGACGGACTTGAATGACATTTGAATTGCAACAAAAATAGTTTATACCCTACCCTAACACATAGGCCACTTTTTGTCAACAAAAAACATAGTTCACGTACGGTTGTGTACCCCGATTTAAACGTGAGCTAAGCTGCATGCAAAAGCTAGGTAGTCAATATTGACTGGACTTCTTTAGATATAAGAATGGTTACTTTAAGTAGACCATGAAAGTCAGTCAAAATCACTGCTCGACATGTTTCGGTCCACTCCAAAGCTTTTAATTACGAGCCCAGTCGGTATTTTATCTTTTCACTTCTCTCGCTCTAAAAGTTCGACTTTATGCTGTGCGTAGGCGACATAAAGTCGCTTTTTATGCTCTAGAGCATAAAGTAAAATCGTCGTCGAAGACCAAGGCGATCGGTCCAACAGCCACACGAAAAAGGTTCTTAATAAACAGTTAAAAAAAGAACACATAAAACTTCATACAATAAAACCCGTTCCAGACCTTCCGATCCGATCCGATTTATCGGGAGAAATCGGATAATGTGTAGTGTAGTGTATAAGATCCTAACAATTGCACTACACATTATCCGATTTCTTCCAATAAATCGGATCGGATCGGAAGGTCTGGAACGGGTTTTAACTCTTTATTTTATTTCGTTTTGTTAGTATTCTAAGACCAAGGCAAATATACCAACAGCCAAAGTACACAATAAAACTTCTTGAAATAAACTTGTAACTTATGTACTATCATTTATTACTTTTTAAACTAATACTTTAAATATTAATTAAATTTGTTTTTAAGAAGGTATACATGATATGTGTGTATATGTTATTTACATGATACAGTTTCATTTCCTCGCAATCGAAGTGAAAAGTAGAGTGTGCAACTCGTCCATAAAACGCATTTTACACTCGACTTTATATTCATCCTCGCTCGCAAGCTCGCTCGGATGGATAAACGTCTCGTGTAAAATGATGCGTTTTATGCACTTGTCATACAATCTACTATTATCACATTCGGGTAAAAAAATACCACATAACTGCATCGTGCCGCAAGATTTTTCCCGACATAATGATTCATCTCTATGGAAAATTGATTTTCAATACAATTTTAGAACTTTATAATAGTATAGATGGCTGAGTTTCATACTTTTCTACCTAAATTTCAATATGCATATTACATTTTATATATTATACATTCAAGCAAGCAATATTATTAGAGTGAAAGTTTCCGGACAGTATCCACAAGGCTTCTTCCCCCCACGCGAAAATACGGATTGCAGCTACAGTAGGTACGTAGTTTGCGTGGGATAGTACAGTCTAATGTGAATTTAATATGCACGTGTACTCGGAAATAACTATACATTTTCCACGTTGACTAAGTTTAATATTAATAACTTGCACCGTCAGATTTGCCTTCAGTTTCTATATACTTCTCAGAGCTCACGAAGTTCCGATGGAAGACGCACTTTGTTGAAGTAACGTGAAAAATAACGATACACAAGTGGCCAAGTGACTGCGCCCGAATGGTTCTATGTCTTTTTTTGTTATTATTTGACTCAATGCAAAATCAAGTGTTTAGGAATAAAGAAGCAGAAAACCCTAAAAAACTTGTTTGTTGTATGAATTACCCATTTAGTTTTTAATGTTTTTATTTTTAACCTTTTATTTTTTTGGTTATATGAACGTTTTTGTTGGTATAGGGGCCAAATTTAAGCATAATGTTAATCTTAAGTTTCTATCTATTACGACTGGAAAAGTACAGTCCATGACAGACTGACACATAGACAGCGGATACTCGTATTTAATAATAGGGTTGAGCATAATTTACACGGCATTAAAACCTGTAAAAGTTTTATTAGTTCTTCAACAAATATCTAACCTATTTTGCGTAACGGTATGTATCTATTATGATAATGGGGGAGTAAAATAAGATTTTATGTCCACTCCGCTTCGCCACACGATCAAATTTGTGCCCATATCTATTGCTATTCTCTACGGCTGTGTACACATATACGCAACACCGCCGTTAATGTTTCTTTATAACGTTATTAACCATAACGAGGTTGCTACTACGACAAGAATAATGTAACATTTTGTACGCATACATCACATAAATATACTCGTAGCTACCAACCGAGTTACTTCAGAAGCGCTTCTCACGAATTGACATATAGACAATAGCGGGTATGAAATGCGAATGCGAGATATTCCTAAATAAAACAAAGTGAGAGTCGAGTTTGAACATTAAGTACCTACTAACTAGAATACATGCAACAATGAATGCCTACGAGTATGCTTTGTTTATTCGTTTTATGTAGTTTCAAATAATGTTTGAATTTCTACTTGTTGTGTGTTTTCTGTCATTCTTATAACTCAGTATATCCCAATATTCACGAAGTCGAGACTCTCGTCTTCTTGTGATTAACATAATTATGTTTAACTCATGTTATTTACAGTCAATAATTTGCGTTAAGTTCTAAATCCAGCGTATCCCCGTAAAGGCTGATTTAGACGATGCCAATTTTGAGACGCCTAAATTACGGCGCCTCGAAAAGGCACCGTATAAACACTTTCCGCGCCATTTTTTCGCCGCATGCCAGCGCTGGCGCGGAATAGAACACGGGCCTATTTTTTGGCGCCAGTGACCCCCCCTCCGCGTCTCTCGCTGCCACTAATGACTGGTACTGAAAAAAAGCACTGTGTAAACACGACTGGCGGCGAGATTTAGGCGGCTGAACATAGTCATTGTCTAAACGGTCGGAGGTGTGCTGTGCGGTAATCACTGGCGCCGTAATTTAGGCGTCTCAAAATTGGCATCGTCTAAATCAGCCTTAACGCATATTGCGTGCTTTGGCTTTGGACACACATTATCGATTCTTGTTGCGTAATAATTACGAATTCATAGGATTCTAATTTAAGGGTAACAGCTGTAGGTATTCTTATTCTTTTAATAATAAAAATGTTCGAAACATTAACGCTCATTTTCATATTCTGCCAAGTGTAAAGAGTAGGTCCTTTTATACTTAGAAATCAGCATAGAAATTAGGGGCTTCGGGCTTTTATTAAATTTTTATCATGAAGCTTTTACATTTATGTTGTTGTTTCTGCCGTACGCGGTCGTGACTGGCATGTTAAGCACATTTAGTCGCTTCCCCCGAGCGCGGCGCCGCGTATACCTACTGCTTCACTTTTCACACTAGACTTAGACGTCATTCAAATTGATTAAACAAATAGCATTCCTCTGCGGATAAAGTCGTGTTACCGGCGGCGTTATTACAATCAGAGTTATTACATAACGCCTATGTCTCCGAATGTCTAATTCCGGAAATGTTTAATTGCTTATTTCTATTTTGTGAACTAGGTTTGTCTAATGGAACCCAGACCATTACTCTTCATCTTATGAACTCCATGACCTTATCGGATCCTAGGTATCCCATGGACCACTTATCACCGAAGAGCTAAGGCCGTAGACCCCAGAACTGCCATGGGCAAATTGAGAATTGGGGGCCTACAATCATTAGCCTTTGTTTGAATCCATGACCCCGATTGAACGAGAGCCCAAGCAAAATCTCAAGCAAAAACAAAAAATCTCATATTCTTGTAGAATTAACTCAATCATCATTGTCTTGCCATTGTGCCATTTATTTGGAGTCGGCACAGCATACTTTTTCTTCCATTCTTCTCTATCTTTCGATATCTCGTCACTCCATAGCGTAAATAATAATTAGCAAATCGTTATTTTACAACTAAAACTGAACACTACGCCCGGTAATGCCCTGGTGTAAGATACGATATTTCAGGACCACGATGATTTCATTCATTTCATTCAATACCTACAAGTCTTTTTAAATCTTGAAACTTGTCTATCATTTAGATACTACTTGACAATGGAAATGCAAATGCAAAGACTTCGGGTAAGCCAGAGTACATTTGATTTACTTTTATTCTATAGCTATAAAATAAGATACTCTACAGGCAAGGCAAGTATCGGGTACTATAGCTGCCTTATTGCAAAACAAGCATAAGACTTCATCAATTACGGGAGAAGGATGACTTGCGCTTTGTAAGCATAAATCAAATCCCGTTATTGTGTTCACGCTAAAGCGAATCACGAACATAACAATATAAGCGAAGACGAATACATATCTTAATATTGTAAGCAAAACAGAAGCGGGTCAACATGACAAGGTAACACCGAGGATGAAAAGGAAAATCACGCACGAGCCGGTGCGGTGTTTGCCGAGCGATTTGGGGACGAGGAACTATTTATGATTCGGCACTTTCCCTGTGTTCCATTTGTTATAGCGATTGACGAACCGCATTGTGGAGGTTTACCGGGCTCTAATCCGATCTACGATCCCTAAGATAACAAACAAGTTAAAAGTGACATAAAATGGGTTATTAGAATTAATTTCAGTAAAAATTAAGTAACAAAATAGGCAATTTTGAGAGTAAGTTGGTAACGAGAATTTGACATCAGCCAGTTCTAATTCTAATTTTAAAATATGGCTTCCATCAGGTTAATGATGATTTCGCCAATTTCAAGTTTGCTCGTAGAGCATGCCGTTGTACGGTGAGGTTTTGCTTTTTGTAAATTGATAGCGATTTACAAAAAACCGGCCAAGTGCGAGTCGGACTCGCGCACCGAGGGTTCCGTACAAACACTTTCCATCCCTAAGTGGTTAAGTTAAGTTTGCACCTGGTATGTATAATAGCGCCCCATATAAATTAGGTGCAAAGTTAGGTATTAAAAAAAAAAAATATGGTTTTCGTAATTATTCCTGTATCTATGCTATAAGACGTTGCTTCGTACCAAATTTCAAGATTCTGAGTTCACGGGAAGCACCCTGTAGGTTTTGATTCCCTTGCAAGTGTCGAAAATTTGCGGCATAAACGGCTGTATCTTTTGATTGCGTTGGCTTAGAAGTTTGATTTTTTCACAGCTTCAAGGGACAGTAGACTTGAGTAATTGATATAAATTTCAGCTTCATACCTCCACGCGTTCCTGAGAAAAAGGGTCTTGACAGACGGACGGACGGACGGACAGACGGACAACAAAGTGATCCTATAAGGGTTCCGTTTTTTCCTTTTGAGGTACGGAACCCTAAAAACCACGCGGTCTACCGGGCCTTGACCCAAGAAGGGCTATGTACGCTTCGAGTTGAATTCTTCATTAACCATTCACTCATACGTTAGTTCACTGCACAATACGCTATCAATACTACACATTGAACAACAAAAATGAATAAATAATGAACAGCAAAACTTGAACGCATGCGGCCATCTTAAGACACGAACCGGAAACCCATCAGCCAGTTAAGTAGTAAAATTTTTCAGCTAGTTTTGATGTTGACATGTGTCATCGCGAACGTTCGTTCGTAACGTTAAAATCTACTGCAGCTACAGTGGCACTAAACCTTGTATACTACCTACATAACATGCATTGCCGTATGCAGAGAATACGCAGCTATTTTTGTGTAGTTTTCTTCATTATCCTGCAACGGTGTTTTGCATTGTAGGGTATTTCTACCATTTCGTGCAAATCACATGTTCGTAGAAAAAAAAACATGTATTAAGTGTCAAATTAACTTCAAATATTTTTTATGTATTGTGTCAGGTACATAGGTATACTTTGCATCTAAAATAAATTATACTATTGCAAAATAAATAAATATAAAAAAAAATAACATGCAAAAAATTCATTACCATCACCGTTCAGAACACAAATGTATAGATTTGACAGCGAATAACTAATCTATTTTACATGTATCACATTAAATTTAATCTCTGATATGGTTGAACTATGTAATAAGGGATATAACTTTGAGAGTCTAACAGTCGTATAATTCTTATTTACGTTGATTGTATAGCAAAATATTTTTGTCCATCAAAAAACTTCATTACCATCAATTAAATTTGCAATGGCAACATCGGCCTGTAGACGTACAAAGTAGTATTTTATGCGTTGTCCCTTCCACTCGCGATCCCACCTCAGTCGACTCAGTGAATAGTGAAGAGAGTGGACGCGTGCCATAATTTTGTAAAAAAATAATTCGTGGCGAGATTTTGGAATTGGTACGATTTTTTTTCATTGCCATTCGTGCTGTTTTGTTATTAATGCTTTAGAGTTTTATTGTACTGTGGATACTTAAATAATCAACATTAAGTTCGAAAACTTAGAGTATGAATATACCTACGATTGCAGTTGTTTATAATGAGTAAATCTGCAAAAGGTAAAGAAAATTCATTACCATCCTCTTCATTACCATGATTTACCAGTCACTTTTAGGCGAATGGTAATGAATATAAAATACTGGCAATGAATTTAAGTATTAAAATTGTGAAAATCCTATCTTCTATCCGTTCCTCTTTTACGTGACAATACGTTTTCAGTGGGTATTATGTATGCAAAACGTTATATATATTTTTTGCGATTTTTTTATTTATCTTCGTTATAGGGTTCATTGATATTATCCCTGCATCTGACAATGCTTTTGTAGAACTAGAAGACTTTATGCATCAACGTACCACCGAAAGTTTTTTTTAAAGAAGTGCAAAACGAGTCAACCTGTCCTTCCCCAATTATAGAAAACTTAACCACTTTAGAACAAACACAACAGTTGCAACATAATATCAGAGCTGCTCATGTCAAGGCGAGTGGAGCTACTCAAAGCAAAACTATCACTTTGCTTTCGAATATAAAACGACATTGGACTAACGAATCTTTTATTAAAACAGATTCCAGTCACCCGAAAAAGAACTGTTGTTGACTCTAAGAAAGAAAAGAAAAGTGATCAGAACTAAACGTCATATACGGAAAGTAAAATAAAGAAACTAAACTAACTACTTTGGCGCAGCAACCCAAAATGAGTTTTGGCCTCCAACACAAGAGCACGCCATCTTGCCCGATCCTGCGCCACTTCGTGAAAGCTGTCGCGAACTCCTAGCTCACGCAGATCCGCCTCCACCATGTCTTTCCAGCGATACTTGGGGCGACCAATAGGACGTCGTCCAATTGGTCGGCCTAAGTATGCTCTCTTGACATTTCGATCGTCCCCCATTCTCTCGACGTGGACAATCCAGCGAAGACGATGTGCCTTGGTTTCGCCAATGATCTTAAGTTCGGCCACTAGTTCGGCGATCTCCGTGTTTTTGCGGATCCTCCAGCTTCCATCTTCTCTTTGAGTAGGTCCCAGAATCTTTCTGAACACCTTTCTTTCTGCAACTAACAAACTTTTCTCCTCACTAAGGGTCAGCGTCCAAGCCTCACAGACATACATTAATATGGGTCTGATGACGGTTTTGTATATCCGTAGTTTTGTAGATCTGCTGAGGAGCTTGGACACCAACACCCTATGAAGTGCCGCGCTGCAGCGTAAGGTGTTCTGGATGCAGATGTTGATCTCGTCCTGTCTTGTATGCGAGTTAAGAAATCGACACAAGAGAAAATAAAGAAAAGTATTGCTCAAACGGGAAAGGGCTGTAAAATACTGAAGGCCACAATTAGTAATGGTTCTTCAGAGGAAAATGATAAAGGAACGAAAGTTGGAGCAAATTATAAACAAGAAAGTACTTCTAAACTTCTAAACACTTCTAAAAAAGTGAGCAAATTTTTCGACAGTTCTTCATCTGACGATGAATTTAGCATTTTTTAAGTTTTGAAATATAATCTTAAATCATTATAATTATGAAGAAGTTCCTACAGCACGTTGTTTGAAGTCTAATTGAAATGTTCTATTGTGGTACAGAGTACGAGTATCTATGTTGCGTTCTATTGTCAAGACTGTTAAATATTAACCAATTCGTTTGAGTCAAATTCACAACTAAAACTTTGTTATTGTAATATTAATTCGGGTTACACAATATAATAAGTAAAGTATTCTAAGAAGTGGATTTCAACTGATGATTAGACGTTAAATGGTTAATTATACACTCAATACTTTATTGCACATAATGGTTTTACAAAACAGGTGGTAAAGTTACAAATTTGAGATCACATCATGTATCCTGAAGTAGGGCGCAGCAATTTGTGAGAAATTCTGTACTGTTAGGTTATTTAGGCGTTTGTAGAATTAGATGTGGATTTCTATTCATAAAACTACTAGATGTTTACGAATTAGTTTTGAGTATAAAACATATACTTAACTAATACTTTGTTCTGGAATGTTAATGTGTATAATATACAATAACAATCAGAATTTAAAAGATTTTTATATTACGTGAAGAGTTATATTTTTGTTAGTAAAGTATGATAGATCAAAAACATGTGCACTGCTGCACTACTTTTTATGAGACTGTTTTTTTTTGCCTTTTTTGTGAATATGTCGTAATCACTCTTTCATAGAGTAATTACTAAGGATAGGAAGAAATAAAAAAATATCTAATATAGGCTCTTTGCTTAATCCTTCATTACCAACACCACATTTTCATTACCATACCACTTTATATCATTACCATATTCCGTAGTTCATTACCATTCCATTTAAAAAAACAAAATTACTTATATCTCGGTAAATTTTGGGTATAATTCTAAATAGATTATATTACAGTTATTCTTTTTCCTATTTCTTCCCATTGGCATAGAAAAAAATTAAAAATAAAAATTTCTCCTCATGTCTGCCGATTTACACGAAATGGTAGAAATACCCTGTAACGTTCCTTTTTAAGCAAGTTTTTCCTCATTTTAAAATACTCTCATTCCGTTCCGTTATTTGATTAAAAACTTCACAATGGGCCAAGCACCAAAATAATTATATGGATGCGCATATCTTATTATATTCTTAGATCAGACAGAAATAGTTATATCGAAGAAATAACACCAAAAAACGCGCACGCCTTAAGTACCCGTTGCAAGTAGCCAACCGAAAATACGATCTAAAATAATACGGCTCAAAAAGCTGTTCATCGTTCTCCAGCTCGATAATGTAAAATCTTTCGAAAGAAAAATTAAAAAAACCCCGTGATAAATATCGGTTAAGTTTTTGCCCCTGCTTCGAGGGTAATCTAAGTTTCTTCTCGCGCCCCTTTCACAACACAGGGTTGGTATATCTACTTATTTTTATTTAACGTATTTTGCCTATCATGGAAAGCTGAGAAACAGATTATTTGCCTGATGCATAGGATTGTAGTTTTAGTTCGATATTACGTGATCCAAATCTTATAAATGTGTGTAAGTAATAATGTAGCGTATATTATTTAGTAAGTAATAAGTATTATTATTGGACATTGAGCCTTTTGTTTATCGCTTTCAACAGTGTTGATTTAATGTGGTAGCGATAACTACTAGTGTACACTTTAGTAATAGTTGCGTGCTGGTTCCAAAATATAACTATGTATGTATTATCCTATGAAGGTACGAACTACTGTAATAACTAATAATTATTATTCTATGGTTTGTCTAGTCTCGCTTTCATTAACCATAGAATTTGTTTCTAATATTCTGTGGATATTATGCTAGTGCATGTCTTCATCCAGGAAAGACGGGACCCCCGGGTCAGGGTTACAGTATGACTGGGTCATCATGGAAATGAAATGAAATGAGCCAGCCTGAGCTAGCCTTATGCCAGGATGCATTGAGATAAAGAAGGAAGTCTTCAA
The DNA here is from genome assembly GCA_947623375.1 of Apotomis capreana. Taxonomy (NCBI): domain Eukaryota; kingdom Metazoa; phylum Arthropoda; class Insecta; order Lepidoptera; family Tortricidae; genus Apotomis; species Apotomis capreana. The sequence continues at coordinate 34,590,213 of OX392499.1, read as the reverse complement.
AAAATTGGGCCACGAAGTTACTGACTACGTTACGATACCGCTGATTTTTAAAGATTCTATTGGCAACTAACTACTCGACCACTGTAATGCCAATGCCACCGAGGAGTAAACTTAAGGCGACGGGTAGGTAATGCGAAACTAGCGCCACTTCCGATTTTTTTGTTGTACCTTCATAATTAGATATTTTTTCAGAAATAACTGTCGCCTATAGGAGCTAGCAAAATACCTTCACTATTAATTAAATCACTGTATACACATATTTCACTGTAGTTTCCCCCACAAAACTTGTTCATGTCATAAGACCCGGACCGAAGTGGGCTGCTCAATTAATGGCTCCATGACAACCTACTTGTCGTATGCCGACGACATGGTGTAGCTTGCACCATCCATAGCGGCTATGCGGGAACTACTGGCCGAATGCGAGAAGTACGCCCATCAGCACAACATGGCATACAACCCGGAGTAATGCTCATGGAAGCTGCCAACAGACCGTCCGCAATACCTCCACTGCTGCTGAACGGAAAGCAGTTGCATCGAGTAGAGGAAGTAAAATACTTAGGCCACATTCTACTGTCCAGTATGAAAGACGATAAGGACATTGGGAGGCAAAGACGAGCCATAGCGGTGCGAGCCAATATGCTAGCCAGGAGGTTCGCCAAATGCAGTGAGGGCGTCAAGAGGCAACTCTTCCTCTCTTATTGCACTAGCGTCTACACAGTAGAACTGTGGTCTAGGTACACCTATGCCGCGCTGAGCGACATGCGAGTGCAGTACAACAACGCGTGGCGCGCAATGTTCCGGCTGCCGCGCTGGTGCAGCGCCAGCGCCATGTTCGCCGAGGGGCGCGCGCCGGGCTGGGCGGCGCTGCTGCGCACGAGGAGTGCGAACGCCAGAAAGGCCATCTACGCCTCCTCCAACACCCTACTCGCGGTGGCGAGAGAGTGGGATGCCAGTCCGCTCCACGAGCGCTGGAGAGGCTACCATAAGCCTGTGGTCACGGGGCCGGGGTAACCCGTGGCTAATTATGTGTAGGTAATATGTCAATGTGTATTTGTAAATTGTATTTTGTTTTTTTGTTTTTGTGTTTTAATTTTAATTTATATAATTGTAATTATTATTATTATGGAATCTCGAATTCTGGAATAAAATTATTTCATTTCATTTCATAAGCGGCCATAATAGTTCTGGGCAAATTTTTGGGGACATCTGCAGCACGAAAAATTGTATATAATGATGTAATAAATCTCGAAGGTGTTTTTCCAGTTCTTAGACTCTTGCGTTTTCTGAAAATTTATCTGATTTAGATGAAATAAGAAAAAATCGGAAGTGGCGCTAGATTCGCATTATCCGTCGACTTAAAGTAAAATCGACGTCAAGACACGACAAAGTTTGATTTATGTCCCTTCGTAGTCGCCGCGACTTAAGAAGGTTGTTGCTGTAGAAGCGCAAAATAGGTGTTTTACTATTTTTTCGGAATGTTTTTTATTACTATAATGTCATCAGTTTCTGAGAATAATTATTTAGACCAATTTCAGGGTGACCGCGAGTAATTTGCACGGCATGCAAGGAACCGTCGAGTATTACCGAACACAGATAGGGACGTCAGGGCGGGGTAATGTTCAAAAATACTTTTATTTTTAATAACTATTTGAATTAAATCATTTTCGTCAATGAACAAGGCTTGAACGGATCTATATCTGAATCCCTAACGTTTTTTTACCTATTTTTGCATTCCCTAACGTTTTATGTCATAATGATCACTTGTCCTAACACTTTATATGCTCTAATTTTGGTTTCCCTAATATCTTATTTCCTAATGTCACTTGCCATTTTATAATTTATCCTAATGTCATTTGTCATAATGATCATTTGTCCTAACACTCATATGCCCTAATTTTGGTTTTAATCGCTCGGCTCGAGTACTGTTGTGGTCGCAGTTCTAACCTAACCTAACCCATTAAACTACTTTTCTGGTAGCAGTTCGGTGGTTGCAAAGGGGCGAGGACTTTAAAAAACGAAAATTGATTTTAGGGATTTCGAGTAATATGGCTAAAAATATTAGGGATATTTATAGTTAGGGATATTGACGGACAAATGAGTTTTAGGACAACCATTACGTTATGGATAATGATTGTTATGGCAATTGATTGTTAGGGCTAATGCCCATTAGGACAAAACAGTTCGGGCAAGTGACTTTAGGACAAACGATGTTAGGGATCGCGAGGGAGACCCGGCTTGAACATTTCATAATTACGTATTATTTTTACCGGAAACAACAGCCTTAAATAAAATCACGTTTCTCCCACATTTTATAGGATAACAAAACAATGTCCGCCTTTAAATCATTTTGAAATATAAGCAGCGCACAGCAGGGATATTTATCAAAATATGGGATGACGCAGTCTCAGCGATATTACATTCCAACTCATATATAATTTTAAATCTGTACGTAAGAAGTTAAAAAAGATATATAAATACATAAGTATGTTGCAGAAAATTTGGAAGCGATGACTCTACCAGATAGAGTAACAGGATATGTATGGGATTAGGGATATACGTAAATGCAGCAGGGCCCTTTGGTATTTAGTGACTTACATGACCTCAGGTATTTTTTAAAAACAGCCGGTAATTTCTTCTTACTGAATCAATTATTGTACCAAATTGCTAGTGACAGGTTTTCAAGAAAAAAAAATATAAAACATATTATTGTATTATATTATCACTAAACCTTTATTTTTACCTTTACTTAACTTTTATACCAAAGGGCCCTGCAAGAAGGACAAAATCTGCGAACGCGTATTTCTCAAAAACTATTTATATCTACATAGGGTGCAGTGAAAAGTTATTTGGAAGGTAGAAATAAGAGGCTCCATGAATAGTAATTCATTTAGTCTGTAAACTTACGATTAAGACCCGGTTCAGACACGGCGGGAACCGCGCGATTATATAATTAACCACGCGGTTATGTCTGAACGATTACTAACTAACTCATATAAATAAGAGCGATTCTATAATCGCGCGGTTCCCGCCGTGTCTGAACCGGGTCTAACAAAGGGTCCCGCTGGCACAGAACATTTTTTTTTTCATTAATTTGCAAAGGTAGAAATTTTAAAGTACATAAATCGACAGGTAGAAATATATACCAACTCGATTATTTAGGACCTAAACCATAATTACATGGGGTCCCGCCGGGATTAGGGTTGTAGTCCCGGGAATCCCCGGTAAAATTAGTAAAATTTCCCGAGACTGCACACCCCATACCTATGGGACAAGCTTTTATTGTGGTGTGGTGACCTAGGACTGCCACTCGGAGACTGACTATTTGGGAGCAGTCTTTCGTTTCGTCCGCCATCACCATGAAATTGTCACGAACGAATTAGCCTAGCTTCTAAGCATACTCTTGTACGGAGCTGAAACCTGGACAACGTATGCAAAAGTAGAACGTCGTTTAAACTCTTTTTACATGCGTTGCCTTCGTAAGATCTTGGGCATATCGTGGCAAGACAGGGTAACAAACGAAAGGGTTCTAGAAATTGCACAGTTGCTTAGTTTGACCGCGTTTCTCAAACAGAGACGTCTGCGTTGGCTAGGGCATGTGTACAGGATGGAACCCTCTCATCTTCCTCGTAGTGTTCTTCTTGGCGCGGTGGCGAATGCAAGAAGAAACGTTGGCAGACCATTGCTTCGCTTTAAAGATTGCGCAAAGAGGGACATGGCCACCTTCCATATGGATCACCAAAAATGGGAAAAGCTTGCGGAGAATCGGACGGAGTGGCGCAAATGCGTTGTTGAAGGTCGATCGCAAGTTATGCGATGAGACCTGGCTCACGGCACTCGCTGACAAGAGACAAAGACGTCGACAAGGCGACGCAGTAGCACCCCTCGCACACTTCTCTTGTCAGGCCTGCGGTAAAATGTGTCGATCTCGTATCGGTTTAGTTAGCCACCAGAAACGGTGTATCCCAAACACTACACCATAGTTCGTCTGCAATAGACGCAAGGGCCTATATGATGAGATATATATAGTAATTGTCCGTCATTTAGCGATTTCAGCTTTCTTCAATAAAGCACGTATTTTACGTTCTTCAGTCTTCTAACTTAAACTCTTCAACTAACCCTTCTAACTTTTCCTATATCCAATAATTAAGAGACATCTCAAAATCTTTAGATAATAAATTTCAGGTTTCTTCAATCTATTAAAAGTGAAAACACGATTGGTAGTAATTGCTCGATAGTTTTATTGTGTTAATATAGCCCTTGAGATTTTTGGTTATATTTCTAAGACCATCCTGTATTTAACAATGATTTTTAATTGAACAGTTTTAGAATGGTACTAAGTTCTCAAATCTGATAAAAAGATTTTCATTCTTTTACTATTGTTTACCTCTATTGTAATGATTAGTGTTATCTGGGGGCACGGTAGTGCCCCCGCCAAGACGACCAAAAAAGAAGCGGGGCACTACCTACCTTTTCTCGAACCGTTTCGTCTTATTTTCAAACCCTCGCATAGCTTCGTTCCAGTTAACACCAGAGCGCCCAACTTCACAGGTTCAGATGCAGTTAGGGAACATATGAAATGTACTAAATTTAATTGATCTAGCTTTTATACTTTAGGTTTTATTGGTACCTAAAATACGCCGATTTTGCCACTCACTGACACGTATGGTATTTATGGTACTCTATGAAACGGCCAAGCCATACTTTTGAAACCAAGGTGTAGGGTTAGTAAACTCAGGGCTTAGGGGCTTGGCTTTTCTTGGGATCTAATAACTTTTTTACAGCGAAAGCGTTATGAGCATGTGAGTCTTGGCCGCCAATTTTACATGAAATGTTTTTGGTGGGATATATATTATCATGAAGACATAAACTTAATTTCTTGATACCATATGAGCCAGACGGTCCGTTAGACTTAATTACGATACTCTATGAAACGGGCTTAGGGGCTTCAAGCCAATCGATACCATACTTTTTAAACCAAGGTGGTAGGGTTAGTAAAGTCAGGGCTTAGGGGCTTGGCTTTTCCTGGGATCTGATAACGTTTTTTACAGCGAAAGCGTTATGAGCATGTGAGTCTTGGCCGCCAGTTTTACGTGAAATGTTTTTGGTGGGATCTTTATTTGTATTTCTTTCTTCGTGAGGTGTGCAATAAAGAGTATTCTATTCTATTGTTGTTTATTAGGTGTATACTTTTATAATAAACAAAAAATATTCGATTTGGCACTTATGTCACCCTGTCCAAGTATCGCGCGAACTATATACCCTTCTCAACTATTATATTGCTTGTGAAAGTAACTATAAGGATTGAGATATGAGCGAAAAAAGTACGTGATGTATTGCCGTTTGTTGTGCGAGTGCCGCGGCCGCTGCAGGACATCATCGTAAGTGCAGACTTCCGGTCGAAGGGTGTTGTGTTTCGGCGGTTCTGGGACAATCTGCCGAATCCAGCGCCAGGTCAGACGACGCAAGACGGAACCACGCTGTTACAACGCCTAAATCAAACTAGATTTAAGTTTTTGTTTAAATGTAATTTTTTAGTTCACAATGCCCTATTTTAAATACTGTAATGCTGTGTAACTAATTTGAATAAATAAATAAATTGCAGATGATTTGAGGGTTCCAGGGTACTGTAGTGCTCAAGCCGGGCTGCATTAATGCGTTCTTAAACAGAAATAGTAGGTAGCTGAAAGATGCGTAACACTTGGGACATCAAAGGAAAAACTTTATTAGAAATGTGTAAACAGTACCTGTTAAATAGGTATGTAATGTTATCATATTATACATCAAATACATTTGCAAAATTGCTCAATTGCTCGTTCACTGAAAATCAAATACGTGCTCGTTTATTTCCTTTAATTTTACCACTTTCTATAGATAGTAATTATAATTAATACCATCATCATTATCTGAAATGAAATAATTTGTAGGCCACAAGAGCACTTGTACAAGTCAGATCGTAAATCTACCGGAATTTCCCAAGAGGAGACTTCGCTGTTGAGAAGAAAGCCGAAAGAAAATCAACAGTAAGTTTATTCGTATATCATATTAAAACAATCAATTAAATTTATGTTATAACTATTAACATTGTAGGTCATAGGTACACGTAAAGGAGATGTATAGACTCCATTTAACTATACTCCTGGTTACTAGACCCACAAAATTGTACTTTTACTTAGATTTATTTTAAAGGTACGATTATTAATGAAACGTTTGGGGTCTTTGTAGCCATACATCACACTTGAACTCGCACGGAATCTCGGCGCTCCCAAGACAATGCAATCAGCGGTAAAAGCCATCGATCCCGCTTGGTGCGCCCAGGGACTCGCTACTCGCTGGGAAGTGCTCATTGCTCGCTTGCCGAACATTTTGGCAGAAACTGATGTATATTTCCATTAAATTTCACCATTTCCTAAAGGTTCATCGAATAATATATTATAATATTATTATTATTATTATAGCCTCATTTATTCCTTAGTACTATGATAAATAACATTTCTTAATTTAATTTAACATGCAAAATAATTGAGATTGGCAATATAACATTTAAAAATTATTATTATTATTATTATTTTTTTGCAATTGAATATTATTAATAAATTATAATTTTACATTTAAAAATATGTCATGCAGTTTTACTAAGGACCTCTCTACGAGTAAAGGCCTCCTCCATATTTTTCCAAACATCTCTATCATTAGCTTTGGTCATCCAGTCTTTTCCAGCTACTCTTTTTATTTCGTCTATCCATCTTTGTCTTGGTCTTCCTCTTTTCCGTTTATGTCGTGGTCCTGCCCATGTCGTTACTTTATATGTCCATTTTTGTTTATTCATACGCGCTACGTGACCGGCCCATTTCCACTTCTGTTTTTTACAATGTTCTAAGGCGTCTATGACATTGGTTATTTTTCTAATATCCGAGTTTCGTTTTCTATCTCGCCTTTTTATATTCAGAGTGCTTCGTTCCATTGCTCTTTGGCATACTTGTAGCTTATTTTTCACGCAGTTGTTGTATATCCAGGTTTGGCTGCCATATGACAGACATGGAAGTATGCAGGTGTCTAATACCTTTTTCTTGTGTTTTATAGGCAAATTTGACTTTAACACTTCTTTGTAACTCCAGAATTTATTCCATGTAATATTTATTCGTCTGTTTATTTCGTCTATGTGTCTGGATTTAGTAAATGCTATTTGTTTTCCCAAATAAGTGTATTTCTGTACATATTCTAGTGTGTTATTGTTGACGTTGATAGGTATTATTGTAGAGTTAGTCATGATTTTTGTCTTGGTAGCATTTAACTCTAAACCGATTTCTTGGCTGACATTGTGAAGTTCGCAAACCATATTTTCAAGTTGGGCTGCTGTTTCTGAGAAGAGAATAATATCATCGGCGAACCTCAGGTTGCTCAGAAACTCTCCGTCTATATTTAAGCCCTTTTGTTTCCAGTTTAGTTTTTTCATAATGCTTTCAAGAACCGTAATGAAAATTCTAGGCGAGAGCGGGTCTCCCTGCCTAACTCCTCTGCATATTTTTATTTCTGAGCCTTTAGTTTCCATTTTTACACGAAATACACTCTTGTTATATATATCTTTTTCACTTCTCTCGCTCTAAAAGTTCGACTTTATGCTGTGCGTAGGCGACATAAAGTAGCTTTTTATGCTCTAGAGCATAAAGTAAAATCGTCGGTGAAGATCGAGGCGATCGGTCCAACAGCCACACGAAAATGGTTCTTAATAAACAGTTAAAAAAAAAACAAACATAAAACTTCATACAATAAAACCCGTTCCAGACCTTCCGATCCGATTTCTTCCGATAAATTGGATCGGATCGGAAGGTCTGGAATGGGTTTTAACTCTTTATTTTATTTCGTTTTGTTAGTATTCTAAGACCAAGGCAAATATACCAACAGCCAAAGTACACAATAAAACTTCTTGAAATAAACTTGTAACTTTTATGTCCTATCATTTATTACTTTTTAAACTATTACTTTAAATATTAATTAAATTTGTTTTTAAGTAGGTATACATGATATGTGTATATATGTTATTTACATGATACAGTTTCATTTCCTCGCAATCGAAGTGAAAAGTAGAGTGTGCAACTCGTCCATAAAACGCATTTTACACTCGACTTTATATTCATCCTCGCTCGCAAGCTCGCTCGGATGGATAAACGTCTCGTATAAAATGATGCGTTTTATGCACTTGTCGTACAATCTACTATTATAACCTCTATAGTTTCTGTCGGTACGTCGCATTCGTGTTAAGCTGTCCACATGCTTTTACAGTGATCGTAATCAACGTGCAATTTTCGTGGCAAAGTGTATGGTTGACAGAAAAAGCGAATATTCAATTATTTATTTTCTAGTTTTACACAATCACTATAAAACAAATACTTGCCAACATAGGATTACATCTCTAGATAATAAATCTACACTGTACAAAACCTTTTCCGCCCTAAATATTTTTAAAACAATATACGTCAAAATGACATTAATTTGTCATACATAAACATATAACTGCAGCTGAACATTCGATAACATTACGCGAAGAGTTTATTTTAATCTAAATAAAGGCACGTCGTATCTCGAGTTGATGATAATCATAATCAAGTATTTCAAGTGGAGTCTTAGTAAAGTGCACATTATGGTAACAGTATTTATATTCACAGTATGGAGTTAACACAATACCCGGATATTATAACGACGGATGTAGGCACGCGATGTACAATTTGCAATGTCAATATTAAAAATAAAAAATACAATATAAATAAGCATATAAAGTCGAAATCTCATCAAAATAAAATGAGTGATTCGTACTCACATTCGAAGCTACAACACAGCTTAAAAGACAACCCTGATTTTGAAGTCAAAGAAAGAACGTTATTTTGTAAATTGTGTAATTCGTCATTACATCTCTCTTTATTCAGTTTGGACCGGCATGTAAAATCTGATTTACACCAAAAACATAACAACAAGAAAAATGAACAAAAACAGTTTAACAGAGACTTGGCTGAATTTATGATTCAATGTAATATACCGTGGTCAAAACTTGACAACCCAAAATTTCGGAATTTCATGGAAAACATGTTAAGCAATAAATATGGAAATAGCGTCAATTTGCCCAGTGAATCTAATATACGGCTGAACTATCTCCCAATCATTTACGAGGAAAAAAAAGAACAAATTAGGCAGGAACTGCAAGATAAGACGATATGCCTTAGCGTCGATGAAACAACCGACTCGTGTGGAAAAAAAGTGGCCAATGTTTTGATTCAGTCCCTGGATGGAACAAGCACCAAAATGCATTTGTTTACTTCAAAAGTTCTGGAGAAAACTAATTATTTAACTACAACCAAACTCGTTAAAGAAACTCTTGAAGATCTTTGGGGCCATAAATATAATGAGAACTTAGACAAATTACTGTTTTTCATTACTGATGCTGGATCATACATGCTTAAGGCGGGTAAATGTCTCACACAGGAATATCCCAATTTAACACATTTAACATGCTTAGCACACGGACTGAATCGCGTCGCAGAAAAAGTGAGAATTCTTTATCCTACAATTAACAAATTAATAGACTGCGTAAAAAAAGTTTTCCTCAAAGCCCCTTCTAGAACGCAAAAACTCCGATTGATGTATCCGAACATTCCTCTTCCTCCGCGACCAGTAATAACCAGATGGGGAACATGGTTAAATGCTGCGTCATATTACAACAAATATTTTAATGAAATCAAGGCTGTGATCAATGCTTTAGATTCACGTGAAGCAAGAGCAATTGTCGACGCCAAGAAAATTTTTCGCAATTGCAATTTAAAATCAGAGTTATTGTTCGTTGACACACAATTCAACATTATCGCCAAATCAATTCAATTGCTGGAGGATCCAAAACTAGAACTAAAATGTTCATTAAAAATTGTGTCTGACTTGATAAAAAGAATAGCAAAGTTGAGATTGCATCCCACAGGCAAAGAAATTTATTTTAAATTAAAAAATGTTCTGAATAGAAACCCCGGTTACAGTACTGTAAAAGTCGTGCAGCAACTGATGGAAGGAAAAGAGGTAAATATGCCGGAGGGCGTCAATAAAAGTTGCGTGCAATATTTTAATAGCTTAAATTACCTTCCCGTGACTTCTGTCAACGTCGAAAGGTCATTTAGTTATTTAAAATGGATTTTTTCCAATCGTCGTGAACGACTGACGGCAAAATCTGTTGAACAAATTTTAGTAGTTTATTCAGCATAATTGCAGAAGTGATAGTAAATATGTATATAAATGTTATAATTTGTGAAATATAATAATATTTAAAATACTTGAGTATTTGTTTTTTTGTCAACCATACTTTGCCACCAATTCAGCACGTTGATTACGATCACTTTATGAGATATTGAATCGAACGCTTTGGCGTAGTCGATAAAAGCTAAGTAGAGAGGGCTTTGGTGTTCTTCATATTTTTCTATGATTTGTTCTAGTGTATAGATGTGATCTGTCGTTGAAAAGCTTTTCCTAAAGCCTGCTTGTTCTGGTGGTTGGTGTTTCTCGGTGTATTTCGCAAGTCGTTCTTCAAGGCAAGAGGCAAATAATTTATACATATTAGGTTGTAAGCTGATAGGTCTGTAATTGTTTATATTTGCCGGGTCACCCTTCTTATACAACAATATGATATCCGATTTTGCCCATTCTGTAGGTATTTCTCTATCATTTAATATTTTATTAAATAGATTGGTTAAGTGTGGGGTTAACAGGAATTTGCCTATTTTTATTGCTTCGTTTGGAATGCCGTCCGGTCCTTGACTCTTGTCTCGTTTCAGCTTATCTATTTTTTTCATGATTTCAGAATCAGAGAATCTCTCTAAAGTGGTAGAGTCCTGACGTCGAATAATATATTAATAATATATAAAAAAAAAATTGCTGATACTTATCTGTTACACGATAACGATACCGCACAAGCCGTGATGTCCTTAACTGAAGAAATAAAACTACCTGACTAAGAGGACTACCTGGTCCTATTCACCCTGCTCTCCCACCTTATTACCTAATTACTTATTAAATATGTTGGTTAAGTTTTTTGGGCACCATTAAATTATATTTTTTCCTGATAGTCCTTACTACAAGGACCTGCAAATATTAGCTATAATTTTTTTCATGGTTTTGACTAAATATAAAATATTTAAAAAATTACCTATGAAAATTTGCTATTTTAAAAGCTGAGAGCCCTTCAGCCAACAAACAGTAAATAATGTCGTAAACTTTAAACTGTTATTAGTTTCAATAAGAGCTTTTATTTTCACAAAATATACCTAAAACCAAATAAACCTATGATCTCGAGACAACGCTGTCGTTTAAAAATTAAAAATAAAACATGAATCGGTTTACGCATTTGGGAGCAACGATACCACAAATAGAAAAACAAATACACATAAACTTTTTAAGCACCCCTTTTTTCGTCGGGGTTCCAAATAAAGAATCATCATCGAGAACTATGTTTATTATATCCATGGTCGACTTAAATATTACTAATATACTAATAATACTTTACAGACCGGCAACGCACTTTTGTGACCATATCACAGATTATATATATATATATCGTCCTCCTTGACGTATCCGTCAATGGCGAAACCTGGAGACATGACCTTCACGAGCATCGGTCATGTGCACGAATGTGGCTTGCAAAACCGAATTTGGTTTTGAAGGTTCTGTTACAAGGCGCACAGTACAACTCACCTTTATCATTATACGTGTAGGTATAGGAAGGCTTTGGACGGGTCTTTCTGTTTAGGCGTTTTGCGTCGAGGTCTTGCAAGCGACGCTCCTCAAAATCAGTGACGGCCTCATGAACAGAACTGCGCCATACTCCTCTCTGTTGTGCAAGCTCTTCCCATCCCTCGCATGGGATGTTGCACGCGGTAAAATGACGCTTGATGACGTCTCTAAACCGCAGAAACTGACCTCCTGGCTTGCGCTTTCCATCTCGCAACTGCGAATAGAAGACAGCCTTTGGTAGTCTGGTGTCATCCATGCGTACGAGGTGTCCGCACCATCGAAGCTGACCCTTTATGAGCAGGGACTCTATACCACTAAGATAAGTACGTCTCAATACTTCGGTGTTCGATACTCGGTCCTGCCACTTAAGGCGAAGTATCGAACGTAAGCACCTCATGTGAAAAGAGGTCGTGTCGGAGATTTGGTTTAGTTATTAGTGTAGCGAAAACACAAGTGCTTAAGCAACCCGCGCGTGATTCCACGCCAGACTTGACACCGATACTTTTGGGCGGTAAAGCACTCGAAGAAGTAACTTCTTTCCGGTATCTCGGCAGCTTCATTCGTGCCGACAATCGCCTTGATACCGAAATATCTTCGCGAATCGCAAAAGCTGCGGCACAGATTATATACAAGTTACTACGTAACAGATACACCAGTTGTATGGACGGTGGGCGTTGCCATGCCACCGCTATCGATGCCCCCCAAATGCCCCCTCCATTGACTCGCTCCTATTTTTTTTTTTTTTTATCATTTTTTTTGGATGGATGCGGGTGACGCAACGTCATTGGAAAGTGCGCTAGGGTTGCCTCCGTTATGTAAACGCTAGCTTTTTCTCGTGCCTTCGCTCGTTTGTATATTTTAGGTAGGTATTCAGGAGCACATATCACCTTGATTCCATAAAATAAACAACTGATTGAATTTGTACGTATGTATATGCATATTCGGGTAATTTAATTGGGCTGATTTTATAGGGAAATAAAAAGTAACCATAATTTTCCGGTTTTACTAGATTTATTTAAAATCAACAAGGTTAATTACAAAGGTTATTTAAAAATGTTGTTTTTACCCATGCCTGAGTTCTCTATTATTAAATCGAATTGTACTAAATATTCTAAATCTAACAAAAAGCTTCAATAAATAATCAGACGAGTAATAATCACACGGTTGTTTGAAATTAATTAATCACATCTTTTCATAAATTGAACTTCCTGGCCGTTTTGTCAAAAATTAGTCGAAATTGCTTACAAAAACTGATTCTAATGACTTTATACCATGTGGGTCCTGTAACAGGAAGCAAAAAAAATAAACATAGATTTTACTCCTCAAACTGTACAATATTTGTTCAGAAACTTTTTTTTAAAACTGTTTTCATATTATGTTCATTATTTCAAACAAAGTAAATAGCATTTTCAATGTACGCCGTTCAACATTGACATCGCTTTAGCATTGACATAGCTGTCACTTTACTAAATATCAAATGTTTCGCAATACATTGCTTCTTTGAATAAACTTTATTTTACAGGTTTATGTACATTATAAATGAGTTATTTCTAAAACTTGTTTAATAAATGTTGTTCAGTTTGAGGGGTATGTTTTATTTTATTACTCCTGTTACAGGGCCCACCCGGTATAATCACAAAACTCGTTTGACGGTATTTTAACCCCCCCGTAAAAACTTGATGTTTTATTAAATTTTTCCTTCAATTGCTGGCTGGTGAAAAATAAAATAAAAGTCGGGTATATTGCGCGGTTCGACATCGTACAGCATAGGTTGCGCGGGAAACGTTAACTGTACGCCGTCCGCTCGCCGCGAGGCGTGGCAGCCCGCTAACATTTGTACAGCCGGGGAATTTTTCGCGCGGCCGCAACGAGTGGGGATAGCCTGACCATATCCTCTGGTATTGCAGGTGTCTATGGGCGACGGTAATCGTTTTCATGTCATTTGTATGACATAAAAAACCTGCTTTGCACTATGTTTTCCTGTGTCCGGCAAACTGTTACCATCGCCCCCATTTCGGATGGCCACTCAATTTTACTGTTGATGTTTAACGAGTACCTATACGCAGACGAAGTTAATTTACGACATCTTATATTATCACTGATTCGCACGAAACGTTTTTTATCTGCCTTTCTAAGTAATGCAACTGAAGACTGGGACTCATTCCGGCGAATCTTTTTCCAGAAAATTAAGTACACATCTTTATCTAGTTTTAGGATTCCGTACCCAAAGGGTAAAAAACGGGACTCCGCTGTCCGTCTGTCTGTCTGTATGTCTGTCTGTCCGTCTGTCATCAGTCTGTATCTCATGTAACAGCAAATACTAAAAACAGAATAAAATTAATATTTAAGTGGGGCTCCCATACAACAAACGTCATCGGTTGCGTTAACTTTGCATACCAGGTGCAAACTTTTCATTAGTGGATTTCAGATAATCGTCAAATTCTTTCAGTTCGAAGCGAACGAACGAAATAACGAGCAGAATCGAAATTGACAAAGCAATGAAGTTGAAATAATATTCATACAGACTAATGAAAAACCTGGTAAAGCACGAGTCGAATTCACAAAACGGAAGAGATCTGAGTATGAGAATTGCATAAAAATGAAATAAAATTTAAAAAGTAGTAGTTTTCAGAAGTGCATACTATAAGTTCAACAAAACAAAATTGGATACAGTCATGCAGAGAATAGCAATACGACACAACCAATTTCAATAAGACATCAACGGTACATTGTGCCAAGAAACGTTCGCCGAGATTAGAATTGACCTCTCACTGGAGGATTTCCGTACAAATGAGTGGCTCGAATATAAAAAGCATTACAACCGGATGAGGTCGAGCCAATCCCAGTTGGCTCATCCCTGAATAAACTGTAATGAAATCGTCCAAGACTGGAGTAATGCTGAATTGAATTCTTCTGGAATTTACATTGCAATTATCATGTTTTATGGTGACAAGCGTCCCTGTTCAGGGATTATTCGAGCGTTAAATCCTGTCTAAACTTTAATTATAGCGACCGTCCTGATCGAAAAGGGTTCCGATTTATTTGGCGTAGTGTCGATGGCGGACTCTTAGTTAACTTTTTTCGCAAATTTCTTTGAAAGGGTTTTATTATATTTAGCCTGCGGGTGATTTTTCCTTGGTTTTGTTAAGGTTATTTTAAGGTTGATTTTCTTTGTAACAGTTTTCTAAAGTTTAAAGGTAGTCCGTTAAATAGGTTATGAGATATAAAGTCTAGAAAGCTACTAATGAACCCGAAGTTAACAAAATGACATTATATAGAGGAAGGTAGTAAAGCAGTGTATCGTTGATACCAATTTTTGCTGAATACAGCTTTCCCAGCAATTTACAGCATCTGATTAGGTCAGCCTCTCATTATTCAGCGGTGGCTCCGGATAGCGCTCTAGAGATCTAGATCAAAAAAGTACCTAGTGAATGGTTAAACTAATTTGTAAAAAGTATAAAAATAATAGTATTGCAAATTGTAATTCTTATATGATTCTTTGTTACTTACATTATGCTTCAAAGGTTTGTATCCAATATTTTGCTTTTAAACCAGCGGTATGATAATAAATTCTTTGAAACCTACGTGTTTAGTCCAACTGGATATAACGACGTTTTGCAGTGCTTTAGCAGGCATGGCCACAATTAATTAACTCTTACAATGTACGTCGAGTGTCCTGCTAATTATTGAGCGTGCTGAAAGGTTTCTACGGCCAATAATGCGCCGATGCGGGCTTAGTCCCGGCGCATAACCGGCCTAATGAACTGCGGCCGCCCGCGCTAAGCCGCAACTGAGTTATCTGTTGAGCCCACATTTGTTAGAGCTTCTGACGTTTCCTTGATGGAATTGTTTGTTACATGCCACACGAGTAGTATATCTTCTATAGATGTTTCACTCATCATCATCCTCCTAGCCTTTGTCCCATTTTTTTTTTTGAGAATGAATTCCTAATTGGTGTCGGCTACCTAAAATCCCAAGATGTGGCGTACGCTGTTTTCCTTCACCAAAAAGCGAGTGGTAAATATCAAATGACATTCCGTACATAAGTTCCGAAAAACTCATTGGTACGGGCCGGGTTCGAACCCGCGACCTCCGGATTGAAAGTCGCATGCCCTAACCACTAGGCTACCACCGCCCCTTCTATAGATGTTTCACTAATGGCTGTATTTAAGTAACTGAGTTATTTGTCAAGCCCGCATTTGTTAGAGGCCACGTACGACATTTTCTTGGTAAAAACATTGTTAATTAGGTTCTTAAAAAAAACTGTATGTATTTAGATGTTTTTTTAATAACGGATTTGGGCATTACTTTTCGAAAATACTTACATAAGTTGCTCGATGAAAAGTGCACAAGTGTATTTGAGTATGAGTAACCAATTGCTATCAACTGGTGACGAACAGTGGAGTTGGGCGTTGCTTTTCGAAAATCCACATCAAAATACGATGAAAAGCGCATAAGCACACTGCACTGTACGATAATCCCTTTTATATTCGATAGAAGCTAAATCCTAAATCTGACTGCCAACTGCCAAATAAAACCTTTATAAATACTAAAATTGTATAGAGCTCAGCCACATATAAGGCAGGGTTTGACAACGTAACAATCGGCAATTTTTCTGCGGGGTTTTAGTGAAAAAGTCGATCTGGGTTTGATCTTTTTTTCGAGTAGGTAGCTTTTACTTTTTTCATTTCCAGAACCACATTATATATGGACTGTAGGTACCTATATCGTATTGTTGTGTTTCCTTTGAAAAGTATGGTAAGTAATTGGGTCTGATTCGTTTCCGTGGATATGTTTCAATGTGAGATGAACATCTGATCTCACTAAATATAATAAAAAACACTTCGTGTAAAGTTTAGAAGACTTTTTTATTAAAATCGTTTAATAAATAGTATATTAGCAAAACAGATGAATTTAACGATTTGTTTCGTTTACTTAGTATATACTGTGGTAGTTATTTAGACGATAATTTACAACAACTAATTACTTAGTAAAACATAAGAAAGTAATTCGTTAAAGATTGCTCATGGAACTTTATTAAAAGACTTCAATAACTTTTATTACTTGCCTAGAATAGCATCCTAGCATCAATAAAACCTTGATTATGCTTACAAGAGAAAACTATGTATTAGGCTCATTGTTATTGAATTTTGGAAAAGAATGGTTTGAGCAATAAAATGAAACATACAAGTATATCAATACCACTTACCTGACGTCAAAATAACACGCTACTTCGGGCCGGGGCTCGACTGAAAAGTGCCTGGGGTCACCATACAATGGATAAGAAGCTAAGTGTTGTGTTGTATCTTTGCCGGATACATAGAGTTTGTAATTGACATGCAAATGGAGGCATCAATAAAGACATCGTCTAACACATCATGCTCTGCTGACAGTAAACTACAACAGTGATCGATGACGATGCAATGCATTGACATGAACCTACACAACTGTGCCTGACGTGACAATTGAGCCATGTCAATATTTCAGAGTAATATCAACTCAAAATTGGGTAGAATCGGTATAATTCTCTCAATAGCTGTCACAATCAGTTCTTAAATTGCATTTGTTGCATAGAGATACTTTAAGGCGCTATGTAAGTAGAGCGACAGGATTAAGCAACTTAGCACTGCATGAATATAATCAAACACTGTTATATTTTCTCCAGTTTTCATTCACTACATATTAATTCTTGTATTTTATGGTGCGGGCAATTATGCAGCCGGCTCACGGTTTATATCCACCATCTTCGATATTCCGAGGCGAGCAGTGACCTTGCCTTCTCGGAACTGTTTCTGCAAATCTGATATAGTGACTTCATTGAATATGTAACCACGATAAATATCGTATTTCTTTGGGGCGCGATTTGGGCCGCGATGTCAGCGGAAGCAATACAAAAGGTCAACAAGAACAGAAAATATATACAATAAGGCGAAATCCGGTTGCGTTATTTGGTATTGTATATATAAACGAGAGAGAAAAATACGAACACGAATATCACGTAAGAATACAGTAGAGTAGT
This sequence comes from Apotomis capreana, assembly GCA_947623375.1. NCBI lineage: Eukaryota > Metazoa > Arthropoda > Insecta > Lepidoptera > Tortricidae > Apotomis > Apotomis capreana. The sequence goes on along the minus strand of OX392499.1, from coordinate 34,572,434 downwards.
TAAATCCTGTAAGAATAAGTTAAGAACCGGCGGTTTTATCATCTTCTTCTTCTTCGGTACACTTTTTACAGAGTGGTCGTGGCCAATATGTATTTGTGGAGTTCTAAGTGACCCGTTTGACGACACGTCGCCACTCGTCCCGTAGAGCCGCTTTCCGTGAGCATTAATTGACGGTAGCCGACACACTGGCTTTGATCAGGTTGGTCCATCTCATCGGCGATCTTCCTCTAGCTCTGACACCTTCCACTCTCCCTTGAACAACGAGGCGTTCCATGGACGTTCCGTCTCACCGAGACACGTGTCCAAAGAAGTTGAGGATGCAGGATTTGACGACAGAGCAGACGCTCTTTAATTCCAAGCTCCTCAAGAATTGAGACGTTGGTCCGAAACTCAGTCCACGATACACCAAGCATCCGTCTCCATCCTTATCATTCCAATGTCTAAAACTGAACTGATTGAAATATTTTTTTTTTTTTTATGTTCTGAAGGCTGGCTTTATAATCGTTATTACACATGTATCTAAAATATAAAATAGGATTCCTTACTTACCTAATTCGGTTCAATTCCTGACGTAGTGTTATTTTACTTATTTAACTTATGGAAAATAATACGGCGACAGCGACGGCAAAAAAAATAACTAAGGAGTTTGCGGTTTGAAGTCCGCTCTCTAGGAGAGTCCTTAAGGGGACTCCTTAGTCACAATTTTTTTTGTCATTAACGATTTTATACTTTTTGTTATATTGTTATTCTATTATTCTCTTTTCGTGTACATATAATCTGAAAAAGATCCTGTGAAGAGTAAAAATCTTCTAAAAAGTGTTTGAACCAGCGCAGCGTTCAATAAATAAATACTTACCTATATTAAACAACGAGTTGAATTAAAAAATGGATGGTAACAGACGATATCCATGATATGTTTTCAGCGATAAACGTTTTTGAAAAAAAAACCGGCCAAGAGCATGTCGGCCACGCTCAGTGTAGGTAGGGTTCCGTAGTTGCCCATCCTTCACAATAGACGGGCGTTAAATTAAAACAGCGGTTTTAAGCACGAGGTTTAAATTACGAGAAAGATTTCAAGCTCTATAAAAAGGTCGTAAACGCCAAAATACCAGTAATTACTTATTACCTTCTGGAAGTTGTCGATTATACGCGCCAGATTGAGCGGAATGTTTTAATGCAGTATGGCACTTAACTAATATGTGTAACGTTCGAAGTATAAGGACACCGCGCGGCACTTACGTCATTTTAAAGAAAATAATGAAATTTTGCGAATAATGTTTGGAAACTCCTAATATTTTTAAAAGACGTATTCAACGACACCCCGCACACTAGTGTTGGAACGAAAAAAAAAATAGCCCCCACTTTAGCTGTACGAGAGGTACCCGAAAAGAAGTTTTAATTTTGGATTTTATTTTACCGTTTTGTCGGCGTGATACATACACATACTCATACCAAATTTCAGCTTTCTAGTTACTAATGATCACGGAGCTAAGCCGCGGACGGACGGGCACACGGACAGGCGGACAGACAAACATGGCGAAACTATAAGGGTTCCTAGTTGACTACGGAACCCTAAAAAAGGAGGTACTTATAAAATGTTTAATCGCCTGCATGCCTCTGCGGACAGCTTGCGCCGCGGAATCCAGCCGTCGATAAATTTCCCTTCGCAATTTACCCTCCATCTTGTGAAAATTTGAATGTGTGGCTCCACCGCCAGTTTTTATTAAGTGAAATATTATGGCGCGTACCTAATTTTTATATAATGTTTTGATCGTATGTTATTTTAGAAGTAATTTTACATTCAGCTCCATTCTACCGAACCTTTCTTCCGAAAAAAAAACTGGGCTTTTAAAGTTTTTTAAGTAAGAGAAAGTGAAGGTATTAAATAGTATATGTAGGTATTTAAATGTTTCATTTCTGCATTGCTACATCGGAGTGACCGTGTTATTTAATTCATGTGTCTTGCTTTACATAATATGAGCCTAAAGAAAAGGCAGTTTAATAAGCAACCATTTCTGCATTTCATTTGTCTTATTTGTAATGCTCCTCACGTTACGTTTTTCATGACGGCGAGATCGCCGAATATTCTTTAAAAAACCACTTGCAAACTTTCTTTCTATGTCACAGGTAGATATTAGATGACAGAATTCCACAATTTGCCAAAACTCACACTATTAATTAGAGTGGTAATCATCATTGTATGTCTCAAAATTTTTGTAGGTAAGTATGCGACTTTTCAACGGTTTACTAAAATTCCATATGTTTTGTTGAATCGAAATGACGTTATATAACCGACGCAGTAGGTACTAGTCTACTCTTTACTTGGATCGGTATGCAAAAACTCCGAGCCTTGAAACGCACGGCACGATGGGCATGATCCGTGATAATATGCGATAAACGATAATTCTTTATATCGGTACTGGCGGATTCAAATACTTTCATTCTGAGACGTCAACGACTATGTAAATTTATAAGAACCTAACTCCGTTTGTTATAAGTGCAGTATAACATCTGTTCATTAGCATGTTGTTTGCGAGTAGAAATCACGACCGTCATTATCATTTCGGTTAAAGGATCACCACTTAACATTTATTTTTGAATTTACGGATTAGTCCTACAGACGTAAAAAGCTTCGCCTGCACTACGCTCACAGGAAGTTCCTGTTTTACAGTTGGAGTGCCACGCGCCGAGTGGGTTCAAGCGGAATAGTTACACTCGAGAAGCGGATAATAGCTGAAACTGAAGCGGATAAATGAGATAAACTATTAGCGAGACATTTGATCTTGGTGCCGTCCCTCTCATCCAAATATAATTTAACTGGAGAACGAGGACGGCATAGCCGGTATGACTCACCCATTATGCGGCATTACGAATGTGTGATGACCGCTACTAGATAATTATTATTATCTAGTAATTGTATCTTATATGTAATTTTATATTTCTGTCAATCTGTTTACTAACACTGTATCATATGTAGGTATGTAAATACTTGATGAGTTGCCCCACAAGACTAGTCCATAACGCAGGGCTGAGCACACATAGCTGTGATAAACAAGTAACGCCGTTTCGGCAGAAGTTACTGTTTTCAGCTTCTTAAGCGCGAATATAAACTTATTTACCCTACTGCAAATCTCATTAACATGTTGCTTCCAATCCAAATATTGATCAACAGTTGATCTCATTAATATACTCGTACATATTAATTTAATTATTTGAAATGTAACTTTTATTTAACTGTTTGTGTGTTTTTAATAAGTGTTCATGTTTCTGAAATTGTCGTTTGGTAAATCCCAACAGTAGATAAAGCTAATAGATATATACATGGTTGTAACAGAATACTATATATACAAACAGCTACAATTTCTAATACGCAGTCTTATCGTTAAGTACTAGAATGTGTAGAAATGTGCATTATTACACGCTGCGATACCATTTTCACAAATTTAATAAAAATGTGCGGTCGACTGAGCCTCAAACTCCCACAAACAAGATTAAATCGCTCCTCTCTCGCACCGTCCCGTTTTATGACGTTGTGACTTTATTTAGAAGCTTAAGACTATGCAGGCCATTCAATTCATCATTCGAGTCATTTGCAGATATTACAGGCGAGCTACATTCCCCGTGGCAAATAACGTGTAAACGTCCGAGATATTACCATCATATGTCTACTTCTGTGATGTGCTGTATTTTCAGTCACAGTTATTTCATTTCTTTCACATAATTTTTGCGATAAATGTAATGTAAGTACTATATTTAGATTACTTAATTCAAGACGCCGAGTTATTTCGGAAAGCGGAAATTACAGGCGCGGGCAGAGTAGTTACCTTAATGTAGACCTTAAAACAAATATCGATATAGGCTGTGATATGTCTAGGATATCGCTGAGATATTACTCAGTAAGATATATCGCAGTGCACTGTTGAATTCGTCTTCTCATTTATCGGAGTTACTGTAGTTAATGCAGCCTCGGGGTTCGCGGTAACGTGCAGCAAACAATAGCTTTTGTTTCTTATCGTGATCGTTGTTTGCGTCTAGATATTATACTATTTACGCTTTCCTTTGTCAATTTTGAGAGCTGGAAATTTAGACTTACGGTTAAGAAGAATACTCTTAGGTAAATATCGAAATGTCAAATTATAAAACAAAGTCACTTCCTGTCAGTCTATCCCTATGTATGTTTAGATCTTTAAAACTACGCAACGGATTTTTATATATGTATAATACATGCATAATTTATCAGAACTTGAAATTGTGAACTTTGAGGAAAAATGCCATCGTCGAAGAGCCATTGCGTTATGCGTGTCCCCGACTGGAGTGGAAATGCCACGATTTTGCGGTACCAGCGGCGCGGTAAGCGGTTGAGCGAGAGATCCGAACGCGGCGGCATATCGAAAGAGCGAGACACACGTAGCAACACCGCCATTACACCGCTGCCACTGTCGCTGTCGCGCAAACTCATGGCATCTCAGTGTATTAACTACGGTTTGGTTTGAATTCTTGCAAATTTAATGGACTTCCTAAACGCTGATAGTCGAAAACACATAGTTTAAGAGTTTTAGAGCAAAATGTGAAAAAGTCTCAAATTTCGCAGTTTTTCGCGTGATGCGCAATGAGGCCAAGCTTTTCTTGTAAAATTGTATGAACACTGCCCTAACTGATCCTTACATTATATTATAAGTTCATATTAACCTCGCGCTTTGCAATTTTAGCCTTATTGAGTGTTGATTTCTAGGGTACTTTACGTGAAGGAAATTACAATACATTGCCATTTCATTATTAAATAATAGATTACTTTCGTATTTTTACGTTTTTGTTATGACATAAGGCAAATACGATATATTTACATAATCTGTGCTCTGCCTTTTATGGAAATGTCGTCGAGAAGTCAATTTTGTTGACGTGAATCATGGAGACATGATCCGGAGCTAGATTCCTAGTGAATTTTATTTCGTTTTGTGGACTAAATCTTTATTGGGTAACGTTTTTACGATTTTCGTGTATGATAAAATATTGAGTTACGTGATATTATTTATTTATATTATATTTTCGCCACGTTGTTATTTATATCTTCGTTTGGATATAACTCGTATTGTGTATGATAGAGTACATTCAGGACTTTGATTCATAACATCATAACATTCCTAAAACAAAATTCCAGGAAATAAGTAAATTGCATTTGTCCCGTTACCTCGAACACGTGGCATATCCATCGGGAACTATGATTTTCTGTAACAGTAGCCTAATTATGTATTGCATGATTATCTTTATGGAAAAAGATGACTCTAGAAAGAAGAGGTTATTCCGTGGCTTTTTATTGTTATATATAGCGAAAACTTACAAATACAAAACAAATGTAAACAACGTTAAACTACTATACCTTATAATATTACATTATTTAATTTATTCGTATGGCAGGGTTGTAGGTCGAATACAGCTTAGCTTATATATTAAGTTTGAGACTCATTAGCCATTTGATGGCATCGTCATTGAGGTTGATCAGGTCTTCGGCGGAGCCTCCAGTGTAGCAAGTTAGAGGACACTCTTCGATTATGTGCTGAATGGATTGCACTTAAATAATATTACATAGTTTCAAAATGTATTAAAGGTGAGGTACGGAGCTAGACCTCGAGATGACGGACCTGGAGAGGGGAAGACCATCCAGTGCGCTGTACTTCGTGTCCAGAATCACCAAAAATCCAGGCGCAAATATTCTCTTGATCCAGTCACTAGTCTTGAATCAGTAGGTAAGTGTTATTCTTAAATGATTAGCTTTGTTTTTTATTTTAGTTTTAGATCAAGACAAAGTCTACAATCTCTTGAATTATTGGTCTATAATAACAAGAATATATTACAGACAACATTGAAATGATACGTTGCAAAAACAATTTAAATAATATAAATACTTGTTAATTTACACAGGAATACGTGCAATTCAATTTAACGTATAAATATGCATGTAAACCTATCAATTCGCGCCCTTGGCTACTGACTGTGGCGAAAAACCATTTTGCTGCGAAACCAATAGCTCTAGATTATGTTCCGATTAAATTGACTTATTCGCGTATTTTTGAAGAACCTACTTGAATACGGGGGACATTATGTATATTTATATAGTTCGAGGGATTTTATTTTTAGCACGCAATGAAATACAAAATCCAGCTTGAATTTTAAGATAGTCGTTTCTTTTTATCGGAGCTAGACTACAGTACAGGATTAGAGGGAATAATAGTTTTTTGAGAGTGGTATTGTTTGAAAATACTTACAACTTTTGCTCACGTTACCTTTAGAGAACTGTATAATTTTAGATTAGAAAGTAGCTTTGATATTTTTCTTTCTCTTAAATCAGGCAGTTCGTTTCTCTGTTGCCACGTAAAATCGGGGTAGAACAACAAACATATTGCATTTAAAACGGATAGGGAATGTGTATGTTTTTGGATAATATGCAGTGATAGATATAACATTACAAAGGGTACAGAATCGTTAGCAAAGAAACTTACACGCATTACGCTTTGAAAAACTTTTTAATACAGATTTTTACCTTATCTTATCAGCGATTAAACCTGTGGTGATATTATGAGATCGCTTTTACCCTATAGTATGAAACCAAGTCACTTCCTGATGTTTGTCTGTCTGTCTGTCCCTATGTATGCTTGGATCTTTAAAACTACGCAACGTATTTTGACGCGGTTTCTTTAATAGATAGAGTGATTCAAGAGGAAGGTTTATATGTATAATACATGCATAATTTATCACCATTGCACCCGTGCAAAGCCTTACATTTCAAACACTGCCACAAAAACGCTGTATAAAATCATCTGATAAAGATGTAAAGGCCAATGATGATGATATGAAATATACAATACATTAAATTGCACACATAAAAATAAACGTAAAATAAGTAGGTAAACAAAATTACATAATGTTTTGAATGTATGTATCCATATACCATGGTATGCATGTGGTATAATGTCAATGTGTCCTAACCACGCCAACGGACTGAACCAGGCGGGCGATTCAACTATTTTTAGTAATATAATATCAGTACTTATTGCATCATGACGTCACGGTCTGACCGCCGTGACGTAAACTCTATCTTCTGTTTTACGTAAGTATAATAATGAAAGCTCTAAAGCCTTCGACAGCATATCTCACCATTCTATTTTCACCGCTTTAAACAATCAAAATATAGCGTCAAGTTATATCTATATATATAAAAGAAGAAGTCCTGACTGACTCATCAACGCACAGCCGAAACTACCAATGTTAGAGAGTTGATTTTTGCACAGTAGGTTACTTTTATAACGTGGGATAGGGATAAGAAGGGATTTTTGGAAATATCTCCCCTAAGAGGGTTAAATAGGGGTGCAAAGTTTGTATGGGGTACAAGTTTTTTTTAAATCTAGGAACTTGAAACTTTGTAAAAAAGTATTAAAATAAAATGGAAGACAACTAATTTCAGCGTTTTTGAAAATTCACCCCCTAAGGTGGTAAAAAAGGGGTTAAAAGTTTGTATGGAGATTAAGTATTTTTTTGAGCGCGGGACTTGAATTTTTGTGTAAAGGTACACTATTAGAATACAAGAAAAGTAATTTCAGCGTTTTTGAAGATTCTACCCCTAAGGGGGTTAAAAAGAGGATGAAAGGTTGTATCGGGTATAAGTTGTATTTTAAGTTAGGAATTAGAAACTTTGTAAAAAGGTATTTTATTAAAAGATAAGATTTTTTTTTTAAACTCATCGAATTTAGTAAAGTTATTCGTTCGTAGATGTACCTGATTTTATAGTGATACCGCGTAATTAAAGCTAATTAGCCGAAAGTGTGATTTCAAACGCAATGTAAATTGTTAAATGAATAAATACTTATGACTTATGAAAAAAGAAAAAAGGCCAAGGGCGAGTCGGACTCGCGTACGAAGGGTTCGTTACTATGTATTTCGTAAACAATTGCAAAAAAGCACGTTAAGCAATTTCAACATTACTTAGATCTGAAAATAATAAAGATGTAAAATTTTCAAGATAAAGGTTCCTCGCGGACGAAGTCGCGGGGCAACAGCTAGTGTATGTATAAAGCAGCGTTTATCAAAACAGTACCGCAGTAAGCTACAGTCTTCTGGCCCGTCCTTCGAAATACAAAGAGGGGTTAGACAAGGAGATCCGCTATCGCCGAAACTTTTCACTAGTACTTTAGAGCACGTCTTCCAGGTACTTGCGCCGCGTTGGGAAGACAGGGAACTGGTCGTCGGAGAAAAGAGATTAACCAATCTCCGCTTCGCCGACGACATATTTTTGTTTTCCTCAACTGTAACCGAGCTACGCCAAAAGCTAGAAGACCTCAGCAATGCGAGCCGCGAGGTAGGACTGAATATGAATATGTCAAAGACCAAAGTCATGAAGAACAGCACAAAACGTAGGGTAGAAATAAACGGTGAACTTATTGCATATGTCCCTGAATACCTGTAAAATTATAAGACCCATATTTAGAACGGTATGGATGTAAAAAGTAGTTATGCACCTACCCAGTGCCCGATCTCTCTTACGCTTACCGACTTGGGTTTCGCTTCTGATAACTCACTGCGCGGAGCTTGCGCGTCTAAATATAGACTCATCTCAACCAGGGACGTATTTACCTTAGGGCGATCCGGGCCATGGCCCTGGGAGCCAAACCGACAGAGGCGTAGGCGCCCCTGGCCGATCACATTTTGTTTTGGTATTGGCGCCATTCAACCAACTATTACTTCTAACCTTTTTTTGTCAATCCACAATTTAAAATTAACATGAAAAATAACAGGAACTAGTAAGTCTTGGTCGAAAACACGCTTGTAAGTTCGTCAATATCTCCGGGGCGCGTCTGTAAGTAAGAACATGCTCCAAATATACTTAGCGCGCGGGTGGGGCGCGGGCGCCGAGCGAGGTCGCGAGGCGGCGCGGCGAGAGGGGCAGGGGCAATAGACCATACATTGCATCAGCGTTGCCAGATCTGATCTTTTTACACTATATCGGTCAATTTTGTTACTACGCAGCCCCGCGCCGAAAAATTTCTCGCTCGCTGCGCTCGCGTTAGGCTGCCTGTCCACTGAAGCGGAGCGGAGATGTGTAAAATATACCAATCACAATTCCGAGATTTAAATGCACTTCTTTCGGGTTTCTCAATCAGGCAGCCTGATTGGATCATTTTCTCCGCTCCGCTTCAGTGGACAGGCAGCCTTAACATCTATTTGTGCTACTTCGTAGTATACGTACCCCCGCGCCGAAAGATTTCACGCTCGCTACGCTCGCGTTTGTTTCTGACTGTTATAGTTGGATTTATCTAAGCTGAGCTAATCCACTTAAGAACTGAATACCATTGAACAAACCACAACTGGTAAACCGCAAATTAAGATAACGAGCTCGTAGTAAAAGCAGATTGTAACCACCTTGGAAGGTTAATATAGATTATCGACTCTATTTTCTTTGACGTTAGACTACAAAATGCACTAACAGAATAATGGTGATCATAACTTTTTGGAATTTTACAACCGTCCGACGCTGCTCAATAACGTATTCTCTTGAAAAAGGACTATGATCTCTCGTCAACAAACATTTTAAACCTATTCAACAAGGAATAAGGCTGAAAATTCAATATCCACGCAATGTAGTTCTAACCTTTTTTTGTAAGTAACTGGTTGGCGCCAGGTTCGCCTTTATGAGAACAAAAACAGATAGGATTGTATTAGACACAATGCTATTGTGAATGCAGGTAAGTGGATTAGCTCAGCTTGGATTACTTTAACTATACTGTTATAGTCCTACTCCCATTTTTTAAGCGAATCCCATTAGCTTTGTACCCGATGAACAATATACATTATCTGTATTGTAAGCTGTGGCCACAACTGCCACTTCAAAATGTAAGGCGTTATAAGTGCAAATTACTTTTACACTAAATTAGTCTTTAAATCAAACAAAATAAGGTTTACTCTTAAACAAAGAGAACACAGATGTTGGTCACTTCGTAAGTGAAAGAGCAGTGAAGCTCGTTTCGATGCTTATAAAGACAATGAAGTGACCAACATCTCTGTTCTCTTTGTTTAAGAGTAAACCTTATTTCGTTTGACTTAAAGACTAATTTAGTGTAAAAGTAGTTTGCACTTATAACGCCTTACAATTTGAAGTGGCAGTTGTGGCCACAGCTAACAATACAGATAATGTGTATTGTTCATCGGGTACAAAGCTAAGTGGATTCGCTCAACCAAAAGAATTATTTCTATACTACGCACCCCATCGCCGAAAGATTTGGCGCTCGCTGCGCTCGCGCTTTCATCTGATTGTGTTATGGCCAATAATGTTTTTCTGTCTACGACCTAATCTTTACACTTGCTATATCTAAGTGCTTGATAGACACAACTACATTATACAAAAAAAAAAGTTAAATATTTCCTCGACTTCTGAGGCGGCGAAACTTATAGGCCCGGGGCGCCACATTTCAAAATACGTTCCTGATCTCAACTGCGGTATAAAATGGTATAAAATGTTGGATAAAGGAAATATTATGATTGACACTAGGTTAGGGTGTTTCATCTTTGTATGGAAAAAAATAAACTGTGTATTTTTTATGACTTTGCTTGGGGATCGAGTCTCTATAATAAAGTAAATATTTGTTCCAAATTTCAAGAAAATTTGAGGACGTTTAGAGGTTGCGCAAACTGACCACTTTTACAACAAATGTTAAAATTCGTAATAGTTCTAAAGTACTGATTTTATATTTCATACGAAGTTAAACATAAATATCTGTTTGGAAGTAAAGAGTAATACCCGTAGAGAAGTTTAAATGTAAGTAATTAAACTATTGTTCAATTTCTATAAAGTCAGAGCCTTTAAGAGAAACGTGTAATTTTACCATTTATAGAAAAAAGGGAAAAAATACAGCAAACGCTTTCTAGAGCAGATACATCAGCGTTTTCGATATCACTTAGAATATAGAAGAAATCTAGTGTTTTTAATACGATGAGAGATAATTTACATCATATTTTACAAAAATATAGAATAAAATAACATACAAAAAAGCAAAATCGTAGAGTTTTGGAGCTCTGAACCTATACACAAAAAATAAAAAAGTTAAGAAGCCTGAAAATATATGTATTTGTATAATTTGCTGTTGTTTATCAATATGTAATGCATTTTAGTATAGCATACTATACAAAAATAACATATTCTTCATGTCCCAAAGTGATGATGGTTCTATATTAAGAGCAATCCGCGTATCGTACTTGCACTCAAAAATTAAACTGAAAAATGTACTTTTGTGTTTTTCTTTCTATACAGAAATATTTAAGATCCTTTCTTCTTTAAGTTCTTACCAGATCTTAACATATAATTGTATGATATTATTTTCATTATTTTTTTTGTCATAATGAGTGTATACTAAAACTATACTTTTCTTTGAAAGAGCCTATGTTTATAGAAATTCATTAGAAGAAGCTTTACTGAACGTTGAATTTGTTGTACGTTATCGCCTTTTTATGCCAGATAAGTTTTTTTAAATTTAATAACCCAAAAATGCTAAATACCTTATTTGAATAATGCTCAAAAATTTACGTATTTCTTAAAATCCGCAATGTTGCGCAACCTCAAGTGCGATCCTCAGTAAGTGCGATCAAGGATTTGAGCAAAGTCACATGAAAATCAAACTTTTTGAAATATGAAACACCCTACACTAGGTAGTTAATTGTTATCGCCATAAATCTCTGTATCTGCTGAAAGTTAAATGATTTATGTGTTATTCTTAATATACTAACATGTAAAAATGGGCCCTTCAAAAAAAGTGTAATACATTTATTCATTTTGCACTAGTTTTTAACGCGGACGCTGATGTTTGCCCCGCCTTCTAACTGTGCCCTATACAGTATACACGTCTGTTGATAATGTGTGCACAAAGAACACCAGATAAGAAAATCAGCGGCAAAAACTTGTTAATCCCATGCTTGTCCCAGTTACATCGACCAATCTCCGATGTTGTAGCGTTTTACTCACAGTTTTCCTCTAAACGCTCGGTAATAAATTGTGTGCTCCACATAAGTAGGGCTAATTTAATTTGTACGTGAATGGGAGCGGACTGTGAGTGTAATGAGAACCAAGGTCAAAAGCAAATTTCGCTAGATTTGAAACTAAACCTGAAAGCTGAAGAATTGAATATACATATTTACATGCGAGGGCGTGTCTTTAATTTATTATGCCTGCGAAATTTCTATTTAAATTTAATTAAACTTTGGACTATACTTCTTAGGGTTCCGTAGCCAAATGGCAAAATACGGAACCCTTATAGATTCGTCATGTCTGTCTGTCCGTCTGTCCGTCTGTCTGTCCGTCTGTCCGTCCGTATGTCACAGCCATTTTTTTCCGAAACAATCAGAGCTATACTGTTGAAACTTGGTATTTAGATGTATTCTGTGAACCGCATTAAGATTTTGATGCAAAAGAAAAAACAATATTGGGGGCTCCCATACTTAGAACTGAAACTCAAAAAATTTTTTTTTCATCAAACACATACGTGTGGGGTATCTATGGATAGGTCTTAAAAAATGATATTAGGTTTCTCAATTATTTTTTTTCTAAACCGAATAGTTTGCGTGACAGACGCTTCCAAAGTGGAAAAAAGTTGGTCCCCCCTCTCTTCCTTCTCTAACTTCTAAAATAAGAAAACGAAAAATCAAAAAAAAAAACATATGATGTACATTACTATAAAAACTACCAACGAAAATTGTTTTGAACGAGATCTAGTTAGTAGTTTTTTTTTAATACCTAACTTTGCGCCTAATTTATATGGGGCGCTATAGTTACATACCAGGTGCAAACTTAACTTAACCACTTAGGGATGGAAAGTGTTTGTACGGAACCCTCGGTGCGCGAGTCTGACTCGCACTTGGCCGCTTTTTGTTAATTTTATTAGTTCAACGAACGTGAGCTTTCAGATAATCCGGTGTTATTAATGAAATGAAAATAGTCACTGAATTTGTAATGAACTTTGATTGTCAAGTAAGTAGATAAAAAAAAACTCTCCCAGAGCATCTTTGATGGAAAAATTGTACGGGTTGACGAGGAGATGGAAATTGGAATACTTGTTGCTATAATAATGAACCGTATTATCCTATATTATTCCACAGTAAACCTACCGAAAATATATCACAGTATAGTCTAATTCGAAACTCTAAGATCAAAATTAACTATGTCAATTTGGCACAAGTTACAAACGACCTTACATGTCAAATTAAGGTTGTTTCTCATTTGTGCCATTTTGATATAATTTGATCTTAGAATATTATATTGTGTATTACAATAATTCAAAGTCAGCCACAATTCGACAAAGCCCGACTCCATAAGCTCAGAATCCCATTGTTGGTTGACCCTATGTGTCCCGGTAACGAGCTGCCCTGTATAATTTGCGGCCGCCAAATGCTCAGAATTTCACCCAAATCGCTCCATGCCTTCGGCCCTTAAACTAATGTATATATGTAAGTATACATTCTTATACATTTCTAAAATTGTAATTAGATACCAATTTGCTATGGAGAAAAATAATGGACGCGAAAACAAATAAGTCATATCATAACAGTGAGGTCCACGTTTTCTTTTGTACCAAACGGTACAAAAGAAAATACGGTACGGTACATACGGTATGGTACGGTACATACGGTACATACGGGCTTGATAACATCGCCATCTCTCGGTGGGAATATTTTTGTCGGCTCACGATGGTAAAACGCCTGCGCGGATTTTAAGCAAGTTGGTTAATGAAAGATGGTTAATAGTAAACAAAGCAATGCTCATTCTGTGACGCAGTAAGTCCAAGGCGGCCACAATACACCTGACTCCATAAGCTAGGAGCCCATTGTTAATTGACCGTATTTGTCCCGGCACGTCTCGGTAACGAGCTGCCGTGACTAATCTGCTGCCGCCCAAATGCTCACTGTTTCACCCGAATTGCTCTTTACATTCAGCTCTTTAATTTCTGCAGGAGTATACTTATACTTATCACAAAACCCTTTAATTGAATTAGAAACCAATGTTTTATGGTAGTCATAATTGTGGAAGAACATAAAAATACTTATCAGACGTTTTCTTGTTTTGTATGAGCTTTTATTACAACGCCATAATATCGCTTCGAATATTTATGTATGCGGCCTTTACATGCCAAAACATGTGGACGGATTTAAGCCAATTTAGGTACATGGATGGTTTAACATCGAAATATGGTTATAGGATACTGCTTACTTGATTATGGTTCAGAAAATAACGTACTACGAGTAAATATATTATGGAAAGATAATGTAGACGGTACGAAGTAAACAAAGCATTTATACATTTCTTTGACGGCGCGCTTGGCTCGGTTTGTAGACGCCTACTGAGCCGGCGATCCCGGATCCCAATATTTGTGCTTGGGTCATGGTTGTTCTATGTATATAAGTATATATTTATCTATATGTATAAGTACGTATATCGTCGTCTAGTACCCATAACACAAGCCTTCTTGAGCTTAATTTGGGACTAGATCGATTCAGTCTATCCACTATGCTCTACGATCTGTATCTACTAATAGAGCAAATTGTACAATTTCCTCCAGTTTGCTCTACGAGTTTTACGGATAGAGCAGATTAAACTGTATTTTTCCAATTTGCTATACTAGTTCTAACGATAGAGCAAATTGGAGGAAAACAGTTCGATTTACCCTATTAGTTGGGAAAGTAGAGCAAACCTAACTTTTTGTCTCCAATTAGCTTTACTATTTTTTTTTATTCTATGGTATTAATTTCAACCCGATCCTTAATGCGGCTGTTAGGTTATGATAAAATAAACATGACTGGCTGGTGCCGTTTCTACTTTATTTTTGATACGTCTATCAAAATACTCGACGAAAAAGTATACTCAGTTAGAAAGAAATGTCATTGGAGTTAGGTAATAATAATAATAATAAGTAAGTCGAAAAGCGCGTATCGCTAAAGTAGAAATAGTAGTATGTTTGTCTTGATATAAGAAAATACAAATGGAACGAACAAACTTTTGCAATCAAATACTAATCTGCTAAGCGATAAGTAGCAAAACGTGAAGCAACTAAACAAGTATTAGGTACAACTTGAAGTTGACGGAAAGTTTCGGTCCAGTATTTTGGACACGAGCCATAATCATAACTTCAAGCGAATCCATTAAAGCTAATATTAAACTAGTTACTGCGCCTTTATCTTAATCACATGATCATGTTTTCACCTTATTTTCATTGTATTTATTAATTACAAAAAATCCATGCTCTTCAATTACTTTTAATATGTACATGTACTTTTGTATGTATGTATGTATGTATGTATGTATGTATGTATGTATGTATGTATGTATGTATGTATGAATGTATATATGTATATGTAGTTTTTTGGAAACAGCTATACAAAATACAAAATTACTTTTATCTAGTCAAACTCAATTGTGAAATAATCAATGCATAAACGCATAAGGACTTAGAGGTATTACAAAATTTACAAGTATGTATTTTTTTATACGGACATTTTATTATCCCAATATGTAGATGTCCGACCACTTCATTAATTGGATTGGAATAAAATTAACATTTTCATACGGATACCGATAGCAATGTAGATCTTTTCGGCATTGATTAGGTCGTGTCATTTGGCGGACACTCGTAAAAATATGACTAAAAGAAACCTTGTTCTTGCATCAACTTGTATGCAGATATTAACCTGGCTAGGCCTTATGCACGAAATAACACTTATAACTCGGACCATAAGATTCATTCGGGGCATTTTATTCGTCTAGACCATAATATAGAAAAAAAATGAAAAATACCCTAGTTGAGATATTTGCAAAAATAGATTCAAAATTAAGTGTAGGGCCGCAGGTACAGTTAAAGAAATCGTACATTGGCATGTATTTTGGGCGGTAGGCGGTAGCCAATCACTTGCTAAACAACGTTTCATAAATATTCATTTTACAAACAACGTTAGACAAATGAACGATTCCCAAATTAGACGTTGCATAAAATATAGTTTTACAAATAGATCATGATACAAATTATTTATTGGACAAAACATCATATCACAAAACATTATTTCACAAATTATTCATTTATTATTCTAGTCAATTAACAAAATAACGAATGATAAAACAAGGTTAATAAAATGCATTGTTTGGTAAACATTTCGTTTAATAAATCATCATGGTGTGAACGCCATTCATATGTGTAGGTTTCTACGAGTACAAATATTAACATACTTAATTTTTAACAAAGTATAATTGTTCTGATGAGCATACAGACGTCCTAGTGTTCAGGTTATCGAGGTTTTTTAGGTAACATGGCTCAAAAACCGAAAACTGTAGGTTAGGTTTGGTTTGTTTTATGACCATGTATAGCGGAGCGAGCGGAGCGTCAAAATGCTTGATTAAAAACCGGCCAAGAGCATGTCGGGCCACGCTCAGTGTAGGGTTCCGTAGTTGCTTATCCTTCACAATAGACTTAAGCTACAGGAAAGATTTCAAGCTCTTTAAAAATGTCGTAAACGCCAAAGTAACTGTAATTACTTATTACCTTTTGGAAGTCAACTTATGTCCTTTTGAAAAAAATATGAAATTTATCGATAACTCAAAAACGGCTCAACCGATTTTGTTCAATATAGTTTTTATTGAAAGTACTTATAAAGCCTCATTTTCATGAATTTTTCCATATTTTTTTGACTCGTGGTTAAAAAGTTAGAGGGGGGTACGCTATTTTTTTTATTTTCGGAGCGAATATTTTCAAAACCGCTGACTTTATCAAAAAATATTGTTTGGAGACCCCTATTATTTTTAAAAGACCTATTCAACGACATACACTAGTGTTGAAACGAAAAAAAAAAATCACCCCCACTTTAGGTGTTCGAGAGGTACCCGAAAAAAAAAATTTTTTTTGGTTTTTATTTTACCGTTTTGTCGGCGTAATACATACACATACTCATACCAAATTTCAGCTTTCTAGTACTAATGATCACGGAGCTAAGCCGCGGACGGACAGACGGACATGGCGAAACTATAAGGGTTCCTAGTTGACTACGGAACCCTAAAAATGGAACATCACTCGATCTAATTTAGCCTAAAAATGGCAAATATTGAAAAAAAATACTTTTTTTAACCCTAATATCTCAAAGCATGCTTATTTTAGTGTAATCTACAAGATTCAATCTAATTTAAGTCCAAAAACAGCAAAAAAAAATGTAAAGAAATTTTAAGTCCCAGAAACGGCCCCTCTTTGGTACAATCTGACCGAAATAAGTACTTGTCTGTTTAATATTTGTTAAAATCTGCCTCCTGATTTAAATAATGCAGAGAAAGCGAGGCAAAAGATGAAAGTGTCTATTTTTTCCTATCCTTGAAATCTACAACAGCCAATATATTAATAGGCCTGCGGGAGGTCAGTTTATGACCTCCACAAACACATCCCTTCAAGGTAAAAGCAGAAGGGAGCTATACATTAATAAACATTCATGCAGATTTTGAACATAATAAATGTCGACGCTATTTTATGTAGTGATACCACATTTCTTATATTTATATATAAATACAAAACAAAGGATAAATAAAAAGCCAGAATTTTACACAATCCACTCAAGTGCCACCACAAAAAATAGGATCAATATTCGAAATAGCGCCACCTCTCGCTGTTCTAATCTAACACTTGCTGGAAAGCGGTGAGCTAGGGTGCGTACGTGAATGCGTGCGTTCAGGAGATCGGCGAATGCACTTAGCATTTTAAAACGGAAAAATACAGAGGGCGATTTAAAAAGCGGAATTAGAAAACATTTCACGCTGTCCGTGTAGCTGTCGTACAGCGCAGTGGTGAGAGCACTGCTCCGGTCAAGCAGGGGTCTTGGGTTCGATTCCCACTAGCACTTCAGTGGATTATATAAAAATTTGGCTTCTTATTTATCCTTTGTATCTATATATGTATGCAGATGTAATAATCAACCTTTTTTCGTAATAATCTGGTTTTTATTAACTTTCATAGGCAAAGGCAAGGCATGGGTATTTGGGGGATGAATGTATAAGATTTTTTTTTAATTGCTTGAATGGTTGTATTGGTTTGCATGTGTCTTCGTACGACACATAATGCCTAATTAGTTGGGCCGATTTCAACTACTCGTAAATTTGGTGTACTGGATCCATGATCCATGGAAGGTTAATAGTTAACACTTTATAGGTACTCTCGCGGTTTGTACACATAATTTATCACTAATTATAATGGGTCTATCTGTAGCGATAAATGAAGGTAAATAAGAAATATCACGATAGACCCGTTAGAATTTGTGTTAATTAGGTTAATAGTTTTTTTTTTATCTAGCTATGGAAAACTCTTACAATAAATACGCCTAGAACGAAAGATTAAGCCGCCTCTGGTTCTACTAGTCCGTAAGCCCGCTCCAAGATCGCCTACGTAATATGATATCACGATAAAATGCATGGCACACGGTCGAAAAAGTTGTGCTGAGCGAGAATCAAACGATTATCGCACAGAAAATTGGCCGGAAGTTTGAGAAAATCCTTCACTTCTGTTCAAAATTTTAGGGGTGTAGTTACGTCATGTGGCATCATTACGTGACAGATGGCATCATGTAGCAGCCCTTTAATCGTAGAGAGTGTAAAGTCTGCCACTTCTAAAATGGCCGGAAGTGCTTGGCAGACGGGGTCAAAGATGGTCATCGGATACGTTTTCCTACGTTTTGTGGTACCTTGACGAAATTGATTATAAATGTTTTAAAGTATGTATGTATGTATGTATGTATGTAAACTCTTTATTGTACATTAAAATAAAGCAAGGACATTAAACTAATGATCTGTACAAAGGCGAACTTATCCCTGTAAGTAATAGTGTCTCTAAAAATAAATAAGTCTGTCAAGACATATCTGGCTGGAAGTCCTTCAAAAGTTATTTTTTAGGGTTCCGTAGTCAAACTAGGAACCCTTATAGATTTGCCATGTCCGTCGGTTCGTCTCTCCGTCCGCGGCTTATAGCCCAATACGCGAAGAGTTTTGAACTTCAATAATATACAAGTGCGTGATTTTTTGTAGTCAGTTAGAGTATATTGAATATTAATGGGAATGAACATTTTCTAACGGATTTTGAGTGTGCGTTAGGTATAAAAAAAGTTTTTGTACGCGACATCTGTAAATCTTAGAAAAAAATATTCAAGTGCATTTTTCTTCTGCACTAGGGCATCGCATTTTACAGTTTTAACATTCCGTATTGTTTTCTAACAGATTTGTCGAGAGATTATTAGCTCCGTGACCATTAGTACTAGAAAGCTAAAATGAATTTATTTATCGAATAAGAAATAAATCGTTTCTACTGTCAAGCATGAAAATACCAAATAGTACAGTTTGTTAGTTGTCCATCCAACACTTCCGTTCCTTCCGTTTCCTTTAGCGACACAAGGAAATTAACTGGCCGCGGCATCTAAAATTTATTCCTTCCTGTATGCATGGGTGGAACTGCCGACTCAATTTGGTGCTGGCATTCGGCAAAACATGCATTTAGAAGAATAAATTAAAGTTAAGTATATATTTTCATATGACTCTTAGGGCATTTTATATGGTAATATTATTAAAAATGTCGTAAGACTTCTTTAATGGTAGGCGGGAGGAGGAAAGGAATATCTGCGCGACCAGACGCGCTACCCACACGCTAGCAGCACGGATAGCTATCCCTGATGCAGAGCTCCATATGAATTCGAATATCGGGCCGTTCCTAAAAAAAATTACGTGAGTGTAAACCGCTTTTATAATTATTATTTTATACGGGTTATTTCTATAATTCAAATTTCGGTATTTATTTATGATTGTTTCCTTAACGCTAAATAACATTTTACCTACTCCATGTGGTAGTTTTAAATAGTGATTTATCTATCTATTTGCAAAGTCCTTTAAAAATACTAGGTAGTTTGTACAATTGTATTGTATTCTAATATAATATGTTCAAAATATCAGAGTTCCCGACTAAAAAAAATAAGCTGGTCACGACAGCGAAGCTTCCTCATGTTATGAGTTTATTTTCCCTTGTCAACTGAACTCTCTAACTAGTATCTCGGTGTAACCAGGCTTACTTAACGTCGCTCCAAAGCAAACAGCAATAAGCCAACTTATGCTAAGAAGGGGCTTTGATCTTACTTGTTTTATAAATAGTTTTAGGCTGAGAAACTCGTAAGTAAACTAAAGTTTTGCAAGTGTTAGGCTAGACTATGCAGTATGCTTTGAAAAGTATAAGTAAATACTAGTTTAAAGTTGACTTTAAAAGGTTTGGAAGTAATAACTCGCACGCTTGGTAAAATAATGCAACATGTGACTTTGCGTCAAAAGTGGTTTTATTACGGAAATATCCTTAGAATTATGCGTTCTACACGGTGGAATTTTTTTATAATTTTAACTTTTGTCGTTTCTGAGATATTTTAAGCGGAAAACGACGCAAGTGAAGAGGCGACGTAAAATAATGCTACAAATGCGTATGCGTCCTTTTTTGACGTCGTTCCTGTGAGCGCATATCGCCGCGCGCGTTGTCGTAAAGTCAGATGCGTCGGTGTTACCGGACTGTGATCATGCGTTGCATTTTGGATCTAAATCGGCGAGAATGGATGCGGAAAACGAAACCGGTAATGATAAGTACTTTTTACAGGTCAAGAAAATTATCTTGTAATAAACAATCATATGTGCACATACGACTGTTTGAGTTCTAATTATTGAGATTAAATAGCCAGTCGCATGATCACATTCGACGTTATTTATCGATTTTTAACTAATGAATATTTTTTTAACAAACATGTTAGGCTATTGCCATAATGTTATAAGAAAAGTTTAAGGTAATTTAATTGTTTTTTTTTTATTATGGTCGTATATTCATTTGCGTCGTTGTTGTACAAACTATTCATAGTCGCATCGTAACATGTTGCGTTATTTTAGGTCGTAGTTTAAGATGCGTCGTTATCAAAAAGTTTGAAGGTATAAAAAAAGCATGTTATTGTAAAAAAAATCTAACGTTTTATTAATGTATAATAACTAAATGCCTTACCTGTAATTCCAACCATTTTAAACCATTAAATTTATCGTATTTTTATTTTTATTACTTATATGAACTGTACGAACTTTACCTACTAATAAAATCTACTTATTTGTAGATCTTAACATATTTATCATATTGTATTTATTTATATGATGCCGTTTTTAGAGAAGTGATTACTCTTTTCGTTATTTGAAGTTTCTAAAGGAATCTCGAAATGTTGGGACACGAGGAAATCTTCGACAACGCGAACTTAGAAGAATCTGCTCTACCCGACCCTATCAGCGAAAAAATAACCTGTTACTACTTACTACTGCATTCATCATGCTAGCATATAATGTGCTTGTAACAGTAAAAGCAAAAAAAGATAAGAAGGAAGGCCCTGCTCTCGACAGATGTCCACCAAAACTTTTAAACCTAGTTAAATGTTTCCACGCACGGTGCTGTTGTTCATGACAGCCGGACTTCTGCTTTGTTCGACATGCGGAGGGACTGCGGCCGAGTATTGCTACCGATACTTTTCGACATCTTTTTCCCTGCTTCTGAAGGTTGCATTTGGGAACTTTAGTTTAGGGGATACACTTTACATACAAGAGCAGAAGGTAAACTTTTTGATTTTTCCCTGTTGAGGTCTCGTTGTAAACGTATACATAGATTCACTGTTATTTTCCCATGATGCCGCATTCGTTGCCAAAAAATTCCCAAGAGTTACAGATTCCTTTCGATAAGTTCGCACACCCTTGTTCTCTCTTTTCCATGTCCATTAATGCTAAGAAGGCAGTTGTTCTCGCGCAAGGTTTTCATCAGAAACCAACTATTTTGTTGGATAGTGTCGTGTCCCTTGATGTTCTTGATCAGTTCCCTTATCTAGCAATCCCACTTGTCAAGCAATCTGTCGCTGAATGTGGATATCGGGAGCCGGCTTGGTAAAGCGGTTACAATGTTTGGGAAGCTCAGTGCAGGAGTCTAGACTAGTCACTATCTGACAATCAAGACCAAAGTGTTTATGTATCAAACTTGTGTTCTGAGTATAGTTTTCTGTGGAACTGAAACCAGTACGTCGTATGCCAAGCAAGAAATAAGGCTGAATATTTTCCACTTGCGGTGCCTTCGTAGCAGTCTAAAAATCACTTGGCGAGACTGGATCACGAATGAGTGTTGTAAGTTGTAAGTCGCGCAGTTTTCCAGCATTACTGCAATGCTTAAACAGCGTAAATTGTGGTGGCTGGGGAAGCATGTGCACCGTATGGATGCCACTCGCTTACTGTGTATATATGTACCCTGAAATGTGGGGAGGCCCATGTTGCGTTTCAAGGACTGCACTAAGCGAGCAATGCCGGCATTTGGCATCAGCCCAGCAGACTGGGAAAGACGAGCATAGCAAGTGGAGAAAGTCTTTAGCCGAAGACTGTAAGACTTAGAAATCAAAGCTGGTTTCAGGTTTTATCCGCAAAACACGAGAGGAAACACCATAATGAGAGGAGGGTTGCTTCACCAGCTCGATCATCTAACGACCCTTTATTGAAATGTCAATCTTCATCACTGTCACTCCCACATCGAACTTTATTGTCATTCTTAATCTTAACTAAGTACATATTTTATGGAAAATATTATGTAAGTGAGGACACCTTATCATGCCGATAAAAAGTTAATATGTATTAAAATTAATAACATTGTTTTATCTTCTTGCACTTACTGTATTCTAGTAGCAAACCACAGTATTTTTACTCATTGCTGCCTAGTTATTTAAGTAAATAATTCGGTAAAATAAGTTCACTTGAAATAATATTCATTTACAAATATCTAAATCTTTCAGATTCTACAGAAATATACAATTTTGCACATATACGACCTCATAATTGCAAGGGTTATTCATAAAACAAAGACGTATGTGCACATGCGTCACGTAGATTTTTGTAAAATAATGACGGATCTGCTGATACGTCGGCTGATGCTTGGTAATAAATAGCCGTATGTGCACATCCGTTACATTATTTTGAAAAATAATGCGTTAAATTAAATGGGGCATAACACATTTAATTGATTATATTAATATAAACCTATATGCCAAAGTATATGACAATTCGACGAAACGCAAAAATGTTATCAGCAAAAATCACTTGCAGAATTTTTAAACTGCTCTCCTGTAAAGTACACATTTTGCAGATGTGGCTTTGTTTTACCAAGGGTGCGAACTATTATGGAACCTTAAACAAAAGGCTTACTCAATATTGGTTCCTAGTTTGCGTGTCGACATCCGTCACGAGTCAAATAAAAACTTCTCGTTCTGTGACCGGTAGATCTCGCGAACTTGTTTTGAAATGGCCGAAATTTGTCTTTTATTACGTTTTCAACCGTAAAACTGAATAAAAAAAAGGTCGGGTTGCACTCCGGGAGTGCCGACAGAAGTGAAAACCTAAACATCAACGTTGTGCATTTTTCAATATTTTGGAATGTTTAGGAAATAATTTCGCACAAATTGTAAGTTACGAGTAGTAAGTAAGTAAACACTTTATTGTACACAAAAACAGTTAAAAAAAATACATCTATTACAAATAACATATAGGTACAAACTCTCACCGCCTACTATTTTCTGTTTAATTTTGTTTTCTCCGCTACCCAAAGGTTGTCTAGAAGAGACCGCTCTTTAGCGATAAGACCGCCTATTGTCTACCATTGTTTAATTTAAGATATATCATGTAATATTTTTCTTGTTGGTGTGCAATAAAGTATTGTTGTATTGTATTGTATTGTATTGTATTGTATTGTATTGTACAAAGGCGAACTTATCCCTATAAGGGATCTCTTCCAGTTAACCTTTGAGCAATTTAGTGAGTACGAGAAGAAGATAGACAAACTAACACCGTGTACAAAAGGTATTAAAAATAATAAGACTATTAGTAGTCTAATTATTAGTAATTTACACATATAAACTATTAATACATACATTAATTATACCTAATGTTTTATTTATCAGTATAAAAGGGTCAATTTCCCAAGCAGTATTTTTTGATGGCAAGACTGAAAACGCAGGTGCAGAAAGGTTGAATAATAAAGTACCATTTTTTTTAGGATACAGCCCGCCATTGCCTACCTCGGGCAACAGGTAAAATTAAAATATCAATATTTATAATAATTTAAAAAAATATATTTAGAACAAATTTCTCATCAAGGTGGGTTGTCCCCAAGCCGGTTTTGTTTGTAAAATGCCGGGTAAGTCAAATACTATGCATGACAAAGAAAATCTGTTACCATTATTTTATTACCATATAAATAGGTAACGAAAAAAGCACATTACCCGTTATATATCTCCTTTGTATACCCTTGAATAAGTGCATATACGTTTGTCCCGAGAAAACTTCTCATTACCGCCGACAATGTTTCGAACCGATTTATTTCCCAAATTTGATCAAGTACGCCCCCCGTCTCCCGCGCACTTCAAAGAATTAGTCAAGCTGCGGCGCTCGACGAGGCCGGTTGTGTATAGTGGCAATACGTTGGCTTGTATAAACGTGAATATTTCATCGCGGTGGACAGGGGACAAAAAAAAATCATTCCGGAGTTTGTTATAGCTTCTTTCTTTTTTAACTGCGTGGTTTGAAATTTATATATATCAGGTAAAGTATACTCGCGATTTCAAGAGTTGAATTAGTTTTAGAATATAGGGCTTACTTTATTTTTAAGAAATAAAAATATGTCGTGTTTCTCATTCCACCATTCTCATTCCGGTGTTTCCGGTGTAGTAAAATGGCTTAAAACCCCACCATAATGAGGAAAACACCGGAATGACAACAAAAGTAGCTTCACTTTTCATAATATTGTTGAAATAATAATATTTTTTTTATTTTGTTTTTAATACCAGACTAAGATATTTATGTTTATATTATTATGTAATGCCAATATAATATATATTACGAATATCAAAAGTAAAATTACGTTCATAATATGCCACTTTTCTTTCATTCCGGTGTATGAAATTTCATTGCGGTGCACTTATTTTATCATCCTGGTGTACATTTATCATTCCGTTGTGTGTTTCATATTCGATCTCGAATATCTCGAAAACTATTTCAGATTTCAGGGTCCCTTTTACATATGTTTAATAATATAGTCATCTCTTCACATTTAAAAAACTCAAAAATAAAGAATCACACCGAAATGATACAAAAAATGCGTCTTGTTGAAATTGACCCAAAAGTACTATCTTCTGTGTAGAATGACTTTGGGGGTAATGCATTCGTGACTCTCTTCATATATACGAAGTTGTTGGGTGAGGAATTGATTTTGATCGAGCTGTATATTTTCAAAATTTTGAGAAGATTTTTTCTAAATTTCGCGCATTGCACAACATTCTCTTGGTCTACATTGCTGTCCAATTTCTTTCTTTTTCTGCGAAAAAAAAAACAAAGGAATCATAAAAAGAAATAATAACAATATGAATTATATACCTATATTTATTACAATATTTAAAATATGAAATAAAATTACATTTGCAAATCATCCAATTTCTTTTGGGACAATTCTTCGACATTTTTGTCATTTTTCTTCAACCCTTTTGTACGTTGATAATATGCCCTTTGATTTTCACGATGTATTTTTATTTTTTCTTCTTCTTTTTCTCCCTTCGAATATTTTTTTCTACTGTGACGCCATGCACATTGATATTCCCGTTTTATATTCCTTTTTTTTTCTGAAAAACGAAGATTATTTTTATTATTATTTTATTTTCATTTGAAATTATTTGTTTGGTATCGTATTTTTTATGATTTTATGCGTAATATACCTATATAACACAATTGATACTCCTAATATCAAGAACCAATGAGTCACGCGCGCATTGCTTTAATGTATTATTGAAAAATAAACGATTTCCCTCGAATATGTCGCACTTCTGCTGCACCTAACTACTTACTCTGTATTAAGTTAAAATTTTCATCAATTTCACTACCCAAAGGTTGTCTGGAAGAGATCGCTTTTTAGCGATAAGACCGCCTGTGTCTACCGTTATTTATAAATTGTATTTGTCTTGTTTCCTTTTGTAAACTTTTATTGGTGTGCAATAAAGTATTGTTGTATTGTATTGTATGTCGCTAAAATTTGTCGCGCGTATATATAGGTTAACGCTATAAAGTATGAAACATAAATTACAAGTGCTAGCTGTGCCCCGCGGTGCTACCCGCTGTTAAAAAGTAGCCTATGTGTTAATCCAGGGTGTCAGCTACCTCCATACCGCATTTCATGAAAATTGGCCCAGCCGTTTGAGAGCGAAGAAATAACAAACACACACTCACAAACTTTCGTCTATATAATATTAGTGAGATAATATTAAAACCTGTTTTTTCACCGCCTACAACTTATCTGCTTTGCTCAAAGGTTGACTGGTATTGATGTCCAATGGCATTAAGTCCGCCTTGTGTGCGTTTGAACTTGGTATCCAATTTTATTCTATCTCACTGACACTTGATTTCTATTTTAATCTGTATTTCTTACTAATGTAAGTTTATGATTACGCTTCACCATCTGTCACTTACAACATTTTGTTGTTCGAAGGCCCCCTTTCTTTGAAACAGACACGGTTTCTAGGTTACCAATTGTTTATACATTATTTAGAAATTAAAATGTCACAATGAATAAAAAGTGGTGTTTTGTATGGTTTTCCATTTATTGTTAAATAAACCCTTTTATGAATGAATGCCCTCAAAATTTGTAGCCTATGTCCTATTCGGATCTAAGCTACATTACTGCAGAATTTTACGCAAATCTTTTGCGTAGTTTTTGCGCAAGTGGAACGTAAAGTCACCGTCAATTGAAATTGCAAATGTAGCGACTTTACATACAAACATTCACGTTTTGTAATATATACATATAGGATTACATCTATTATGTGTAGGTACATATGTATATTTTTATAAATTACTCACTTATTTTCGTCCGCTACTTCTTCGTTAATAAATGCACTTTCTTCCATTTCCATCTTTGAATTCTTCGTCCCTTTTTTCCATAATAAATACACTTTCTTCCATTTTCATCTTTTAAGCACTTTATTTATATACACCAATTTCTCAAGTATACAAACGATTGACACATGAGCAGTCAACATACACGCGCAGGCGCTAAAGTATATTACCCCCTCTCTATCCGTCCTACGAGCTAAGCTTTTCGATCAGCACGTCTATCACAACTTTGACACGCGAATCTTTTTCGCCCGACACTGTCAATACTGTGTAAAAAAGACAGGCGACGCTAAGTCGCGCGACAAGCAAAGTCGCGCCATGTTGTACTAGCCCCGGATCTGACGATTGACATTGTCTGACGCGAGTTTAACATTTTTTACCCATCTAAAAAAGTGCCAAGCGCCGCTAAAGAAGTTTTCACTTCAAAAAGCTACCGCCAATGTTCGTAACTTCGAACACCAAACCGAAGTAGGTAATCTAGTTTAACAATAAACTAAATTAATTTAGTTTACTATCAGTTAGTTTAATGTTATGAAAAAAGGCTTTCGTAGAAATATATGCATGGTAAGCGATGAAAAGTTGCACACAGCAGGCGTTGTCACGATTACGAACATTGACGGTATATAATTAAAGACACTACTCACAAGATTTCACGAGAATCGCTTGGTAAATGCGATCTGTAGGCGAGAACAGCCGAACATCCGGATTTCCGGACATACGGAAATGTTTTCGTCCAAGTTGAAAAAGGGCTTCGCTCGCTCGGTCAATAAATTTTATGTATCTCAACAACGGTGATAGCTACAGACAGTTGAAATTTTCACAGATGATGTATTTCTATTGCCGCTATAACAACAAATACTAAGAATAAAATAAAATTAATATTTAAGGGGGGCTCCCACACAACAAACTTGTTATAGATAATGTTATATATATATATATATATAGGTACGGAACCCTTCATGCGCGAGTTGGACTCGCACTTGCCCAATTTTTTAATAATTGTAAGGAATAGATTATTTTGATAGTGGTATGGTACGAGTATTAGTGATTCGTATCTGCAGACAAACTTTACAAATTGATGCATGTTACAAATAGTTTTGCGGGGAAGTGTAGGTATTAGTATAATAAAATGTATACTTTGTTGAAGAATAATAGGAAAACGTTGCTTACGGGGCTCATGTTTTGAACCTACCTAGTATTTAAGATCTCTTAATGTAAAACATGAATCGCAATAAACTGAATTTTAATTTGAATTTGAACGATGAGTAGTGTATTACTACAATAGTACATTGATAATACACTACAAACAACTTTGTTCACAAAAATTGTTAGTATCTACCCCAAAAACGGTTACAAATCCTCCAGAAACTTTGATATAATGTGGAGCATGGTACATCGTATGCGTTTGTTTCAAGAATAAATTCAATGGAAAACTCTACATAGTAATCTACCCGCAAAAGAGATTGGGTGTGACCACGTCATATTCGTATTCACATCGCATGGTCACAACGACGATTAAAATGAATTTAAATGCACCAATAAAAGTAAACGAAGTTTTTAATTTAGTTTATATTGAGATAATAATCTCTAAAAACTACGATTAAAATTACGATTTCGGCGGTTAAATTTAGCAAATATTTTGTAATTAATACAGTTATAAGCCCATTATTATGTAGATTATCGCCTGACAATATCAGTACCTAATATAAATAAGCAACACTCTTCTAGGAAGTTCACGGGACAGAAACAAGTTGATCCTCCCATATCTAACTATATACCTACGTCTATTTTAGTACTTTGCCCTGATTAAGTACCTTTAAATTATTAAATTTTAATATCACTTCATGTGCTGCGTAGTATGGATATGGTCAAACATCGGTCAAATAGTTATAAATCCTTGAAACCTAAATTTATCTACTCGTATGTAGTAGTTGCAATTACATTACATTTAAATTTCATAAATTATGGTTACCCTACTTCAATAATATATTTGACCGAGATTTATAAGCTACTGCCACTTTCAGAAATGAAATTGTATCGGCATATCAGGATCAGCTCTTCATACGACAAAATTGCATATCTTATTACCATAATACCGTTTCCGCGATAAAAACGTTCCAAGTACTCGAGCTTACGTAACTGCGCAGCTGTGACGGTAGTGCGGATTATCATTGGAGTACGGGATGTCACGCGACTTGGCCTTGGGTTGTGGATTACATTATGTAGGTACTATACTCTGTTTTAATAGCGTTTCAAGTTTCAACCGATGTCAAAAACGGACCAGATTCTCAGTTTGTCGGGTGTTTCTTTTTGTATGTTCCCCAATTACCTACTCGAAAACGGCTGAACCAATTTGGATTTCTAGTTGGTCCCATTATCATTTAATACATTTTGTTTTGTAGACGTTGTTTTTTTTTTGTTTATTAGTTATTGAATGTTTATCTTGTACTACTAATAAATAAAATACTAAATAAATATCGGACAACCTCACACAAATCGATCTAGTCCCTCAGTAAGCTCTAGTAGGCTTGTGTAATGGACACTACACGCCGATAAACATACTTATATAGTAAATACATACTTAAATTCAAATAACATCCATGACCCAGGGACAAATATTCGAGTTCACCACACAAATATTTGCCCTTGCCGGGATTTGAACCCAGGACCGTCGGCTCAGTAACGTCGTTAAATCTGTGCTCGCAACTTCGTCCGCGCAACCAGCTATTCTTGTTTACCGTAGTGGGATAGAATGTATCTAAATAACCATTTTTGGAGGTGCCATACTTTAGTCGTTTCGGTGTTACGAGGAATTATGGTAAGTAGGTAATTAACAAGGGATTGCGTCAAAATTTGAAAACGAAGTCAGTCGGCGATGCAATGCGCACTGAGCTCGTCTGATGACTAAATATGGTATTTTTAACACATGCCAATGAAGTATTAGAGAGGATATCTGTGTATTTTGTATGAAATATGCCACATTTTTACAACCGCAAAAGGTTTGAGCCAAAATAAAATATTACTAACCAGCTTTTTTACTTTTAGCAAATATTTAGAACGTCTATTTTTCCATCAAAATTGTTATTTTAAAAACTGTCGCTATTCTGTCTGTGTTAAAATAATACGCGCTTGTTATCATTAATATTCAGTACTATTTGGAAGTTTACGAATTAAAATACATATTTTTATATTCGCTATCCATTACACTAATTGGCAATTTCCATTTGGATCCTGTCCTAGGAAACAAAACTCCTCCTCCTTTTTTTGAAGATTTGTTTAAAAATCTAAAGTGTTAACTCTTTATGATAGGTAGGTATGTAATGTACTATTAACGATCTCATGTTATTTCAGAAGACGATTTTCTTTATATAATACAAGTTTGTGCCCAATTATAATTATAAAAGACGCAAAATTTAAAATAAACCCTCTGCGAGCAAAGTTTGCCGAGTGCGGGCTCTTTGTGCACAACTTTTTTATCAGCTGCTTGTCTACCTACAGCATTCGTCAACTGAGACCTCTGGAATACAGAGCAGAGGGAACTTTGTTAAGTGCTTTATGCAAGTGTTAAGTTCACTGTAACAGGATCCTTTAAATACTTTAAGAGTTTGATATTACCGTTTGAATACTTTTACACTTGTAGAATGAAGACGGAGACCTTGTTTTGCCGTTATGTTGCATTCGGGTGACACAGACATAACCGTTTAAGCGAGGTTATGCCGTATTACGGACATATTACTGTTTAATATTATTATTACCTTATTCACCTGCCGGGTAAAACTTTTATGTGTCAGCTTGGGCAAGAATGCTTATTATATGTCCGAATTTCGGATGTCGTGAGTTCCGGTTCCGGTGTACAAATCGCATTTCTTAACCGTTTTTGCATTTGATAATAACCTTGGCGACGGTAATCGCTTTCCATCAGGTGATACGTTTGCTCGTTTGCCCCCTATGACATAAAAAAAAGTATAAGGAATTATTTTGCTGATTCAGTGTCAATTTTTTTCAAAATGGCGGAAATATGGAGGTAATGAGATATAAGTATATCGAAAAATGATCGGGTGATAAACACACAGAGGCACTAGTATGCTTGTTGGTTTATCCTGTCATAGCGAAGCAACGGAACACGGCTGAAGATTCGACACATAATGGACACGTGGAACATGATTCGAGTTGAAGAATAACTTTATTCTTCGACCCGAATCATGTACCTAAGGTTACCTACTTTTACCGAAAAATAAGCCATTCCCGAAATATGAGGACCCGAAAAACTTAGTTTTCTGACTTCAACGCTATCAATAAAATCAAACTGGCTTTAATATTCCCCACATAAACCAGTGGCTCGTTATTAGTAAGTAGCCTAATCCCCGTGTACAAAACATGTTCGGTGATTGCTCGTCTTGCAGCTAAGCCGGGCTTCCCGGCTTCCCGGGATTATCCCAAGTCGCCCCGGCAAATAATCGCGGTTGTCTATAAACGCAATACCCCGAAATTTAGTTCCTGTCATTTAACAATTGGCGAAAGCACTGGCCTAGTAAATTGGTTATATGTAATTAGGGCAAGTTTATTATTATTATTACAATCGGGCGGTACTCCCTTCGTACCGCGGCATACGTAGGTTAGGTTAACTAACGAATGGACTGTTATGTTATGTATTGAGTTGGGTACTTCTTGGATTAGTTTTGTTTTGACAGTTGTAGACAGTTCGATAACAAATGAGTTTTGCTACTGATCTCAATGGCGTTGTATCTTTTTTCTACTCCAGTACTTTTTTCTGTCATTTATATAGTTACTAACTCTAATATAAAGACATAAATTATGAAACTCTGTAAAAGTCTATACTCTATTGCCCAAAAAAACACTGCTAAACGATGTTATAATGTCGCCAAAAAAGCATCACTTAGTACCACAGATTACAAGATAAACAGCTGCATTCACACAATTTGCAATTTAAAAAAAAACTTCTTGTCCTAAGGCCTAAGGCATTGCTGCCAACTTAAAAAAAAGTTTTATCTTCAGTGCATGGATGTTTAGTATAGTGAACGTAGACCTCTATGTATAAGTTCATATTTCTTGACAGATGTTTAGTATAGTGAACGTATAGGTACCTTTATGTATAAGTTCATATTTTTTTGACAGATGGACGTCAATAAAAAAAAAAGTTTATCAGAGACTATTTTTTTTTTTCATTTTGTTGATTCCGAGCGGTAACATGTAATTATTTTCTTTGTTGTTTATTTGCATTTTATTTATAAAATGGCGAGTCGTAGAAAAAGTATTGTATGCAACGTCGTATAAGTAGGTCAAAAAACGCTCGTGGCCTCTTTCTTACGATGTTCGCTACGCTCACATCGTAACCCATGCCACTCGCGTTTTTTGCCCCCTCTTATACAACGGTTGCGTAATAGTAGTTTATGCAACTGATACATAATGAGAGGCCTTAAAACACGAGTGTGGTTTTATGAAACGAGCGTCAGCGAGTTTCATAATAGGATCACACGAGTGTTTTAAGGCCTAATTATGTACAGTTGTATACACTACTTTATCTACACACATATCATAAGTACTCTAAGATGGGTTCAGAAGCCATAAGGCAATGACCGGCACCACTAGTGCTACCTGTAAAATATCTAAAAACGACATATACTAATGCAGTAAGAAATAAATCTGAACAAATACATAAACAGATTATTTATTGTAATAGTTGTAATTTACATTTACATTGAAACAATATTTTCAACTAAAATGTGAATTACAATAAACTTATCACAATTATACTTTCGTAACAGCAACAGAACCAACAAACAAATGACAACAATAATGGCGGCAATTCGAACCTCCGTCAAGACGAATGTTTTTTTTTTCTAAATCATATACAAATTAATGTATCCATATTCTCATGTCACTCGATATCAAATGTCGTGCGGTTTTTATAAAAAAACATCCTGAATTGACGTTTCGTATCGATAACAATATTAATATCTATGGATACTAGAATAGATACCTACCTACTTTAGTTTTGACAGCTGTTCCAAATTTAAACTCATAACCTTACAAAAATTGATACTGTTATAACATTACAGTACAGATTTTACCTACTGCCACAGATAAGAAAGTTCTCATAGTAAAATTGGTTGTAGTAATGCTGGTCATTTCCTACGGTTTCTGAACGCATTTTAGAGCACTAATGATATGTGCGTAGATAAAATACTATTATAAAACGGCATCATTTCCCCTAACTGCGACATTTCGCCTAAGTATATAAGTTTTTGTGAAACTGTAAACTTTTTTAAAAGAAACATAAGCTTCCCTATTGATCTCAAGAGGTAAACAATATATAGGAATTTCAAAGAAATGCGTACTTATGAAATTAAAATTAAAGGTCAAATAAAGCTATTTGAAGATACTCATTTCAACAAAACTAGATTTTTTTGATTAGAAACACATATTTTTAAGTATTGTTGAAATGGTCCCTTCTTTTCTCGTTCTACTAACACAGCATTCAATTGACTTTCGATGTAAACATTCTATAATTCTAAATCAAATATTACGAACCATATTTTGAACCCAATCAAAACGGGGATCAACCCGTGCTATAATGTCACGAAAACTTTTCTAGCTACCATGTATTTTCTGGGAATTTCTCGTATCCAATAACAAAATGCTATGAAGTTTCAAACGTTTTCATGTTTACAATTGTTCCATCGAGATTGAATGGGTATTTTTATTTATTTATTAGCGGTTTGGACAATTTTTGCTCAACTTCATATCTATGCCATTTTAAAATCACTCGCCTTATCAGGATCGTGCTTTCAAGAAAAGTGTTTAGGCAGCCTGTCCACTGTATTTAGATCCGAGGAATGCGATTGGTTCATTTTACACAGCTTCGCTCCGCTCCGGTGTCCAGTTGACATGCAGCCTTAGGCACCAGTTTCCCTAAACAACTATGATCTAAACGCATCGAAATTTCGCTGTAAGGTCACACAGGCTTAGGACATTCATTTACTTACACTAATACCCAAAGCTTGCAAATTTGACCCACATTAAGGTATAATTTCACAATTCTACAATAGTATATAGATAAGTAAAATGTATTAAGTAAACAAAGTCAAAACAAATAATTAATGAGTAGCTACTTACTTGAACAGTCAGTTTCATTTAAATTCGAGGAGCAGCGGGATACAAAGTGCCATTAATAAGCAATCAAAATTGACAAGTTCTTCATTTAATTTAATTCTTAAGTATTCATCCACGGCGGCAGGAGGCGCTTGGGACGGCAGAATAAACGAAGTTGGCGGCTTTAATGAGTTTGTCCCGTAATTTAATTGAACTTCTTCGGACTTTCACGAATCATAATCCCATAAATGTAAAAAGTTACGTTTGTGCGTCTGGTTTTGTACCTGGAGCTGTTTAGTTTTGCGGTTAGCTGAATAAAGATCCGTCCAAGAGTTGAGAGAAGATATTTGACTTACATAAGTTATAGTGATGGAACATCCCTTATAATATCTACTGCGCTTAAAAATAGCATCGAAAGTATTATTCCCTAAATGTCTTGCAATATATAACCGTAACCGCAGACTCCCAACGATTTGGCAAATAAAGGCTGAAACCATGTCCAATAGGCCGTGAAGATAAGGCTATATTGCCACGGAATGCAATTTTAAAGATGATGACCGAGACCCTCTGATAAAGAATGTAAAGGATGACGTATTGACGTCCTTTGAACCCTAATCTTGTAACTTGTATCTACTATGCATACATAGGCCATTTGGTTAGGATCGGATACTTACCTCTGCTTAATAAAACTGAATTAAAAGTAGAAGGCGCATATAACTTCGTTCACGGGGGTAAGAATCAAGTCAAAATCTTCTTTTTGGTTGACCATAGTCGGATAAATAGTATCCTATAACCATCTACGGACCCATCATCATCTTTCACCACTTTCGATGATGATGATGGTATCCTGACTCTAAGAAGAGAAAATCACTTTCCTGGACCGCGGAGTTTACCGGTTTGTTCTTCAGGGACTGTACACGTTCCAGTGGACGAGCAGCCTAATTCGATCTATTAGTAAATGGAAATTTTTAATCGTCTTAATATTTAACAAATCTCTGACGCTCTGACACATACTCGTATTCTCACCTGCAGCTTGCATTATCCAGACACCGTTGAGTTTAATAGTACATTACATACTAACTCGTGAACGAACCTCACCTTCGGTTCGGATGACAAACATCTGCAATCTGGTGTTGTCGCCCGAATATGTGATTTACGAATTACCGCCCGTGGTTTATCTAAAGTTGTAAGTCTTGCGTTGGCTAGGAAGTGACATTTTCTCCCCGCGTAGACGGACTCGCCTTCAATTCGGGCCACATACACCTATATCTGGGACATTCACGAAATGCTCTTAGTTTTTTCGCTTTTAAACCAATTGTAGCTAATTCTTTCCTATCACTTTTCAATGCAAAAAAATCTCGGCTACCCGTTGATGTAGGAAAAACAATAACCCAGTAAAACAACAAACTGAGTCTCGTATTTATATATGCGCAAGTATACTGCAGAATCCCAACGTAACTGCGCGCCCACCCTGTTCTTAATTGCTCTTTATAATTTCTAACTAACGAAACGTGATCAGCCGTCTCGAAAGTTTCGGATTTCTTGTAAAACCCTAAAGGAGCGTTTATTCAGCAAGTTTAAATTGAATGAAGATTT
This sequence comes from Apotomis capreana, assembly GCA_947623375.1. NCBI lineage: Eukaryota > Metazoa > Arthropoda > Insecta > Lepidoptera > Tortricidae > Apotomis > Apotomis capreana. The sequence goes on along the minus strand of OX392499.1, from coordinate 34,536,718 downwards.
ATTTACGTAGCACGCAGGCATTTCGTTTGAGGGTGCAATTACGATGCGCGAACTGGCCGTGCAAATAGAGAACTCGTATTGGATGATTTTTAGAGTTCCGTAGTCATACTAGAATCCCTTATAGTTTCGGTTTTATGCATTTTTCATATTCATTTTATACCAAATACTATCAAAGCTGCAAAGCTGAAATTTTGTACACATATTAGTGGATAGACGGCGCTCTTACCACCACTAAAAACCACTAAAAACCGAATGGTCAAATTATATTTTTATAGGATGTGCAATATAGTCGAGACTTAATAGCATTAAATTAGCGTTGTCAGAGAGTCCTGTAAAATATACATATTTTTTATTTACAAATTGTACCTACTACTAGAGGAACCGCTTAAGACATATTGAGATATGAATGTATAATTTTATTTAAATGTCAAATCCCCATAACGTAAAACGTAAAACTAGATACATACATACATTTTAGAAATGTCTTAAATAATAGAGTAGAAAACGAATTCAATTAGAAACAGCGGGAAAATTCGTAGTAATTAATGAGTTCATTCTAAAGTTACATGTGACTGATGTTAGTGATGTCCTCTACCTTTTGAAAATCCTTTCCGTGCAGTATGGCTACGGAACCCTAAATGTGCTCTAGACTGGGTTTTATTTGATCGTTTAGTGAAAGGACGCTCACAATTTGCGGTTGCCACAGAATAGGCCTCTCGCGCTCGGCACTGACAGTGTGCAATATGAAATTCCACGAGAAGCTATTTTATTTTGAAATACATGAAAAATAAATTTACGGCTGCAATTGAACAGGATTTGGCTGCAATGAAAATAGTAGCCTGGAACGTGTAAGTGGCCGTCTCGTTATCGCTTTTATACAGCTTTGCTTTAACGGTGCAATGCAGTTCTGCTAGACGGTACTTGAGACCTTAGTGGTTTAACATACCCAAATACATTTCATTTCGATTTGTATTTGATTTATAATTAGGTATAGGTAGTTTCTGGTAGGTAGTATTAGATGTGGAGTTTTTCCAAATTGGGGTACCACTAATACCGTACCTACATTTCGTTAGCCATCTCATAGGTGACTTCCATTCTACTGTATGGGCTACGTAATTTTTGATTCTATTTTTAAACTCGTTAAATGCACCGTAATTATTAAATAATATAAGTAAGATAACTCTACCGTGTATGGGCTACGTAATTATTTATTATACTTATTTTTAAACTGGTTAAATATATTAAATAACATAAATGGGTGAAGACCAAAAAGTTTGCTTCCTTAACTCATTTAATTAAAATTTGTATAAATTTTCCCATTGTACGACGGCAAATTTACCATCGAATAATGTACCTTAAGGTACTGTTTTGAGGTTCATTATTGTGTCGTTATTTTTTCTCGTGCAACGGAACTTTTTCCGATCGCTTTTTTTCTAAGGCTAAAAAGTAATAAGATAATAAACGTATTTGAGACTTCAAATAATGTAGCTTTAACGGAAAGTTGTGATATTTTCTTTCAGTTATTTAGAAAGTTGTATACGAAAATTTTAGGTACAATATTCGACACTGAAACGACTCTATAAAATTGATCATGACTGGAGCCTCATTCTAGATCGACTTTGTGGAGAAAAGACCCAAGAAACATTTCAATTCTTTTTTTCTAAAAATGTTCAATACAGGCTAGGAACTATGTACATGCCATGCGAGTTCTGTAACAGGAGCAAAACATTTAAACATAGATTTTACTCGTCAAACTGAACAGCATCTGTTCAGAAACTAAAAAAAAGATACTGTTTTCATAAAATGTTCATTATTTCAAACAAAGTAAATAGCATTTTCAATGTACGGCGTCCAACATTGACATCGCCTTAGCATTGACATAGCTGTCACTTTACTAAATAAATATCAAATGTTTGGCAATACATTGCTTCTTTCAATAAACTTTATTTTACAGATTTACATTATAAATGAGTTATTTTTATAAGTTGTTTATAATAAATGTTAGTTGAGGGATAGAATCTGGTATACCTAATCAATTGCGAATGTTAATAGTTAAATATGTTAGGAAGTTATTTATATCTCACATTAAAGACGAAGCGGTAACTATTAAATTATAAGAAGCAATAGGTTTAGTTTCAGGTATTGTGCCTAATTAACTGATAAAATGAAATAGGATCTGCTCTGTAAGATGCTATTAAACATTAATTGACATTATCCTTACGGACGGACTAATCTCCCCACTCACTCACTTCTGCAACGCGGAGTTTCCGATGTTAGGGTAAATTTTTCCTTCTAAGTCCGACTCACAGTTAATGAGGCTTGCAGTCCATGCAAGTCATGCCGAATGAAAAGTAAAAACTATTCACGTCTTGGGTGATCGGCAAAAGATATAATTATCGATTACGAAGAAGCAATAAATAGAAGCATAACTGTTAAGGATTATGTGCGCCAGTATCTTTGTTTATATAAAAAAATACAGATTGCACGGCTCGACGTAGCGTTTGGCCAGAATGCGAACCTCCCAATTGTTATGGTATCGCCGAACATTACAAAGCCAAATTCGAATGCGGCTCCTGGCGGAGTTATTAATAATTTACAAATGCAGTCGGGCCGGCAGTCAAATTCTATCGCTGCGCTCACTGCTTATTAATTCCTAATGCTAGTTTTCTTGCGTCAGCATTATAATGGGTTCCTACCTCCTGAGTTGGTGTCAAGGCTGGGCTTCCCACAAGGGTTAACTTAACTTATTCGCTATTTTAATTCATACCTCTCCTACACATATTTTTACTTACTTTGGAGAACGGAGCTATATCCATCGTCGTAACAAGACCCGCGAACCATGCTAGTATAGTAAGGCCGGACTAAAGCGGTGCGGAGACGAGAGTTTTTTTTTTAAATGATTTGAATGTTGTTTGATTTGTTTACCCCTCACTACCAGTGCGTTGGACTTTGTTTGGGAGTACAAACACACTAACGGGAATGTAGTCGTGCCACAGGAGTGATTTGGGGAGGGTGACTGCGTCATGAATAGAATGAACCGAGTCAGTCTGACTTGAGAGGGAAATGAAACTCGGACTGTGAAACGCGAGCGGTGTACGGAATTGACCTATCACAATAGTGAAGCGGCGCCGAGATAAAGATATTAACTCAGGTGATTGGTAGATTACGAACGGCATGGCTCTGCACCGATCCGCTTTGTTGGAGTCCGGGCAGTAGCCTCCCATCAGCGCTCAGCATTTTGCATTTGGTAGTTCAAAGCATTAAAAAGAACATCTATTCCTCATTGCGTCACATTTTACACAAATATAAAAATAAATAATAATAACCAACAAAATACAATTTTTAAACGGATTTTGTAAAGACTACACCTTCTGTATTGTTTTAAGAGGTTCACGTAAAATTCCCTTCATATAAAGCGACCACACGAGCACGTGCCACATATCGTAACTGCAATAAAGTAAAGACACAATATCAATTCGTACGAAAGCTCACAAATAAATTCAGCAGTCGTGCTGCTATTTGTAGAACCCGCGGCGCGGCTGGCACCTGCATGCTGCCGTGCTAAGGTAAAAGGCAACCCTTTTCCTATGGAGCTCTATACAAAAAGGTCGCCTTTTAGCTTAGCACGGCAGCATGGACGTGAGCGCTCTCTGTATTCAATACGTGAGGTTAGAATTCTAGACATCGAGCTTAGAGCCGGTATACTGCGAATTTTTTATTATGAAAGGATTTCGACGTACTGTTATTACTTTTCTTGAAAATTTAGTACCTATGTCGTATTAGAGACTTCTGGTTATGCTTTGCAATATTTCCTATTATGATCACGCTAATCATTAATGACAAACGATTATCATGTTTAAGGAGTAATTTCTAACCTTGTTGCTGATTGGTAACTTCATTATATTATAGGTATTATAGATATTCCTTGTGCATTTTGTACACAACACATACAGTTTACAAAATGTTAGGAAGTTAGATACAAAGCTTCAAGAATAGGTACCGCCTAATAAAGAGTTGGTGGCACCTAAAATCTTCAAATTTTCAATAAAAACCTATTAAACTTCGCCCAGAACATTTATTGCCGAAAATGCTTCTAAACAAAGGTCGGGTACCATCCCCTTTAAAGCTGTGAATCTAGTTTCTTAACATCGTCTGTGTATGGATTAAGGATCATGTAAATAAAACAAAATATTAGAAAAAAATAATTTATATAAATTTATACGACAACCCGTTTTAAATTTTACTATAAATTTACACACTTTATTCACACCCGCATAATAATGATTTATCGAGAAGTAGGTATACTATGGTATACGTTTACGATACTTTGATACAGCGTAATGAGAAATAGTAGATATTTTACGCTAAAAAGTGACAGGAATACAAACTGTCTGCTTGATTTTTTTTTTGCGTTGTATTTTATTTTAAAATATAATATTAGGAAAATAACATTGGTGTGATGGCTGTAAAATTACAATAACATTGATTTCTGTTACAGATTCAATAATAAATAAATAAATAAATACCGGACAACTTCACACAAATCGATCTAATCCCAAATTAAGCTCAAGAAGGCTTGTGTTATGGGTACTAGACGATGATATACATACTTATATAGATAAATATAGACTTAAATACATAGAATAACCATGACCCAATTTGTATATAATTGAATTAGAAAACAACCATCAATAGGTAAACAACATTTTTAAATATGACGCAGTTTGTAAGATATCTTTGAGAGTAGATAAGAAAGAACACACAATTTTGCTGGATTTTATTAATGGGAAAGGACAAATTGTGCAAACTCTTTAAAAGTGGTAGCTAAAAAATAACACATATTTAATCATTTATTAGCTATCACTTTTAGACCATAATAGGTAAGAAAGTAGGTATACTCGAATGAGTGTCAAGTGTTAGATATATTTTAACAGCTGTATTTACGATTACTAGGATAATTCTTTGAGTCTAATTGCTAAGCCCTCGAAAATACTTAAAACAATACACTCCTTCTGCGCATAAAAGGGAATACGAAGTGGGTAAATTTATAAAAGCGCTTTCCATTTGCTTCATCCTCTTGGTACAAATAGAGTGGCATTTAGTGTTACAGTATTTTGATACAATTTGTTCATCCACTCTGGGCTGTAGTGGACAAAGCGAATTTGGGCGCCGCGCCGCTAAACACAAGCTCGAGCGAGGTTAGTGATGTGCGACAATATTCCCGTAACTGGTTAAAATCTGACGGCGGGTATTTCTTGGAATGCTCTTTATCTAGACCTGGTAACACTGATCTGATGTACTGAAAATATTCCCGCACTATTAGGTAATATTCGGATGCAGAATAGTTCCGGTTACAATGTAAAAGGGAGACTTGCAACATTTTCCTTTGTTTGCATGAACTTTTAAGGGCTCTTGTTTTGCAGGTCAAATTTTTCCAAGGGTTCGGAAATATGACATTGATACCACTCTCTTTCCATAAAAAAGCATTTTCTCAAACATGCAATGAAATATTGTCTTTACGTTCCTTATAATAGGCTCGGAAGTATCGCTTTTTGGGCGCAACAACTCGAGAGGACTGTAAAGGGATTTCATACTGCTTTTCAGGCCTAGGCCTGCAAAGTAACTTTTTTTGGTTTCAACAACAAGGTCATTCACACAGCTGGCTGGTTTGACAAAAAGCAGGTTTTGTTTTTAAAGGTTGGTTGTTAGACTAAAATGTCCTATTTGTCAATTAATAAAATGTTGTTCTTTAAAGTATATTTTTTTATTTCATTGTATGTTTGAGAAAAGCACTATACATGCCTCGTCGTGAAAACGGATTCCCGGCCTCGTATCACTATCCGGCCTCGCTCGCACACTCGCTCGGCCGTATATACCTACTTGGCCGGAAATCCTCATTTTCTCGGCCTCGGATGTAATGTACTATTGTAATATCAATAATTCCGCCAAATTGCAAATAGTAAAAGTCAAATATTTTTTTTAGTCTTTCGATAATTTATGAGTAACGTTAGGACTTATTAACATCCGGTAACTACTTTTAAAAATGAAAAAATATATACTATTACGTTGTGATTACCTATATTTATCAAGGGAAACCACTTTATATAGCGATTGTGTGGTTACATATTTTTTTTTTTGTACAATTCCTGATGTTGCCAGGCACGCGTTTGAATATATTGTATTCCCGAGAGCTGTACATCACTAAGCGTACTCGCAGTTTCAACCGCCGTAATATCCACGCTTAATCTCTATTCTACTAGTGTTTAGAACACAAAATAATTTGAGCAAAAACAACAAAGGACTAGAATTTCATAAAATTATTTTGTGAGATTGTTCCTGTATGGTTAACATGACATTAAACAATTTATAATTAATACAAACAATTATTAACATGATTATTTTTCTTACTTAGTAAGGAATTGTGCCTCTCGGCAAGAAGATGCATATTTTATATTTCATATTCAATAAAAAAATATTAATTAGACCTCAATAATGTTTAATACATGTTATATAACTATGTAACCTTTAAGGTTGACAACAATAAATAAACAAGCATTAAATAATTGACGTATTACTAATGTATGAGTATTTGGAATGCGTTTATGATTATTTACATTATCTACAATTATGAAAGCGTAATACTTCCCGATTTCCATTAAGTACACGTATGTTGCTATTAGAAGCGACTGGATTACTGGTCGTTTCGACCAGTCGGCCATTTATGGAATATTGGCGGTAGCTAGGCGACTATGATCACCACTAGAGATGCAAAGAATAGCAGTTTGGCCGGGAAAGACATTCAGTCCATGGCTGGGCTGGATAGCCGAATATCGGGCTGCTAAATGTTCGGTTGGACATCATGCACGTTTGTTTTCTAATTCAATTCATAAAGATCGAATCTGGCTACTTTTGTCCATTTACGATACGACATTGAATACGCAAACATACGCCCAGTTTACACTTTTTCCGGGTTATCCCGTTTTGTATTCAAAAACATTGAAAGTGCTGCAAAAATGTACTAATTTGGTATCTGGCGTCCGACTATCCGTCACGAAGTGGATAAATGGCCGGATTTCGAATGGACAGATTGGTTGCATCTCTATTCACAAACCGATCGCGCCGCGGTCGAAACGTCCAATAAGTCATCCAAGCGCGCATCATACAGACACAGACTAGGTACAATATGTACATGAACATTTATATACAGCTAATCAGTAAATCACAGCTCCTGATTGAAAATTCAAATTCATGACTGAACCATCGGTCGGTCTGTTCTTATTGTGAACCACTACTGAACCACTTGAACCGCAAATATTTTCACTTTTGGAGCGTTGAAGAATAAGATTTTAGATTTTTCGTTTTGTATTTTACTCCCCAAACTGCGAATGGAGATTAAATAATTTGTATAGGTAAAGTGGAGGTTTACGACAAGAACAACAGATTAGACCTTAAAATGACTAAAAATGAATACAACCATCGATATATGATTATTAACTATTAGGTAACTAAATTAACCTTCCAACTTTAACCTTAATAAAGCGACTGCATGTCACTTTCATGGCTTTATATCCTATACCTATTTACAACGAATATTGACACTTTAAATAAGACACAAACACATAGCGTACTTACATTAAATCAAATCACGACACCACATTTAACTCGAGATCACTTCGGCTTTGGTTTGGTACGTGACTTTCTTAGCATTCCGTTTGAACGATTGATGCCGACTGTCACTTTCTATGCTCACTTCGCTCGATTCAGAATCTGGACAGTAGGGCACGGCGTCCGGGCAGACTTGTCGGTCCACGCACGGGATGGGGTTGTCGAAGGAATGTTCGAGGGTCCTCATACGGTAGGAGTCGGGGTAGTGCCGGGAGTTGCGTTTGTTGGAGCGCTGGCGAGCCTCCAACGGGTCGCGGCATCAGGAGCAGCGCGCGCGCGGGGGCCGGCATGTGCCCGCGCGCGCCTGCCGTCACAACCGACACATCTCATGCTGTGACACCGACGAGTACATCATCGTTGACACTGGATACTGTAACATAAAACCACATGTTACTTGGTAATCGTCAAAAAACCCTTGGCTGAGGTTCAGTTAAGATTGTGATCTGTGTTAAAAACTTAAAAATTATAGTAGTACTTATTTAGAATTAGGCCTTTAACAGATGTCATTTTGTCAAATTTAGTGATGCGGCTGATACAATTTGCAACATATAAGAAGGTGTATTGTTTGATTAATTTGATAGCTTGAGTTTTTTTTATTTTATTTTTTTTATTGTTCTGAATCCGATAGTTTATGCGGCTGGTACGATGCTTTTCACGTATGTTTTCATGTAGTCCTGGTTAAGTTAATTTATTTCTGGTTAAAATAACGTTCGCGAGGAATGTAAAACATCCATCTGTCAAAGGTTCATTCTTATATACAAAATACTACTTAAACTCCATGAATTACCGGTATAGGTTTTATTTATTAACGTTATAACTCAAAATACTGAAGTCAAGAGCTTAGCAGTATTCACTGGTAAAGCCTTTACTTCTCACACTGATAGTTGAAAGTCCTTTTAAAAACACTGAATCATTGTTTAGCTTACCCTGGCACACATTATCGAAGTTTGGGTTGTTTGTGCAAGTCGCAATTAGGAAGCTAGGCAAATGTTTACCGTGGCCCGTCTGTCTGTGGTGACGTAAGTGTGACACGAGATCACAAACTCCTGTGGTCTTTCTGCGCCGTGGCGTGGGTTTAAAGTAGGTATAATAAACACATTTGGTAATGAATATACGGGGAAATTTTGATAACTTAGCTTGTTAATGATAACCTTTCATATAAAGTCACTGTGACGATCACGACACAGTTGGCACCTCAGAATTAAACTGTTTAATTAATGTCATTTGAAATATTAATACAAAAATCAAAGCTTAAAGATTTATTTTTAAAAAGGAGCTACCTGCTGGAGTAGACCAGGAATCGAACCCGAACCAGATATATTTCTGTCGTTAAAGGTACAAATGACGCTTCTGGATTTTAATCCGAAAATTACTACTAGTTACTAATATAGATTCCCAATTATAAAAGTATTTTCTTAAAATGTTAGATGTGTTTTTTTCGTATTACGGCAGATTTCATCGGTAATATTACCACTTTTAATTGAAAATGCAACGAAAGACACAATCAGACTTCTGAATTTGCAATCTCAAAGGTAAGCTAAACAATACAAAAGACACACCAAAAGATAATTGATGAATTAAAAAGATAATATATGAGGAAATAAGTGTTAGTGTTCAACTGATGTTGGCTTCTTGACACTGCATGCTCAGGAAAACGGTATCAAACAACACAATTCAAAACGGTGACAGTGGATCACAAGAGCATTGCAGAGAGGATTTAGTATGGAAAATCAAGTGCACATACAGGTAAAGAACATGTTCAAAGGCCAGGCGAGGGACACACGTTAGCAAACCCAGTTATTTATTATATCTTCTCTAAAGCACTGAAACTCTGGTTTCACACAGTAGGAAATATAACCAACCGTACCAAACATGCAAACAATACCTACATGAATACCGTTCACAGCAACATCATTATGCTTTGTAACACTTCTATATGGTTATGTTATGCTGTGCTGTGTATGTTATTTGGATATGTTATGCTGTCAGTATATTTAGGTATGTGTTTATAAGCCAAGGTAGTAACATCTATATTCCTCAGTGTGCATTAACCTAAGAGCAACATGGACTATAAAAAAGCAAGCTTTTCTTTTTCTTTTTTTTATTAATTCCTCATTATTTGTGTTAGCTTATATTGATTTCTGGATTTCCATATATATATATTGCAATAATGGTTCTTTGTATTACAATATTTGTGAATTACGCACGACGATCAATCCATATTACGGGACGTCCTCATAATTGAAGCAGCCAGAATGTAGCGTAGGATACACGTGTTTGAATGATGAGGGCGTCACTTTATTCCCTAAAAGTATTGCCTTTGTCTTGCCTTGTACCTTGTTTTGCCTAACAACTTTTTGCCTAATTTCGGTTTGCCTAATTTCAGTTAGACTAATATTATTTAGCATAATTACTCGTTTTGCCTAATTATTATTTGAGTGAAAATCGTTTCGTATAATACTCATTTCACATAATCTTATTTCGTCTAATTTTATTTGACCTAATTTTTTATTCGTATAAACATATTTTGCCTAAAAATGTTTTTGCCTAATTTATTTATTTCGCAAGCATTCTGGCACTCCGCTATCCATGGTCATAAAACAAACCTAACCTAACCTACAGTATTCGGTCTTCAACCTAACCTACAATTTTCAAAATAAGAATCGACAAAGTGAGTTTTAGATAAAATAATATTCGACAAAACAAAAATTATGAAAATGATCATTTAGGCAAAACGAATTTCGACAAAATAATAATTATGAAAAATGATATTATACATATTGACTTTAGATAAAACGTTCATTGTAGTAAAAGTTGTTAGACAAACTGAAATTAGACAAAAAAAAATAGACAAATCAAGGGAATACCACAAAATATATTTATGCGTTGTGTTAGTTTTAAATTTAGTGTTATAATTATTTAGTGTGAATTGATTTTATACTTATGAATGTAATATACATGGGGGGAATTCATTTTACCAAAAATCGTTTCATCGATTATCGTTTCCTATAACACTATTCGCAGAATTTTATTATAACTTAGGAATCATTCATCGAACTCTTTGCTCGAATTACCTTTTACAGAAGAATCAACTCGTCGAATTTTACTTCATCATTTTATTTGTTCATCGACACAGTCGTTCATCGAATCGCCTAATACTATAATTTTGGTTTAACATAAGTTTTAATGAAATTTTAATGACCTGAATAAATGTTTTTATTTTTATTTTATTTAGTTTAGTATTAACAGATAATTTTGATGTATGAGTGTGTTAGAATCACAATCACATCGTGTAGATTTTAGAGTGTGACATTTTTGTAACAGGAAATACGTTTTTGGCCTCTCCTGGTATACTGGAAGCCGTGTTGCTCTAAGGTGGTAGATGTAACGATTAGTTTTTAGAAAACTCACACACAATGGCAAACACGCTGGGGCACATGCACTGTTCATACATGTGCGTGAGCGCAAGACATAACAAACACTGGGTTATATATAGTGCAACTTGTGAAGTCATACAAAGTCCACACGTACCTCTACTACACCTGTACCGATGGAGTTCTTACGAAACTCCTAGCATCGTGTATTGAATTATCTTCATCCTTTCAGAGAGATTTAATTTAGGCAGAGTTTAGATGTAGATTAGAAAATATCTCAACAAGGCACTTGGAAATCTGAAGGAGAAACGGAGGTATAAAGTGAAGCCGAGTCGCTATATGTAAGTTTGTTCACAGGAGTTTTGTCTAATTTGCTGTATCCCGGTTAGTTCGCTCGATGAGTAATATCGACGGGTCGAGCGGAACTGAAAGTAAAACAACCAAATCTAAGTAAGAAGCATACTTATTTATGAATTAGCAACTTAGTAGAAAGGCACTGAAATGTCACTATTTCTTTTTCATTTTCCTTGGGTAAAAATTTGATTCCACATTAATGGGACATCGTCATGACGTGGAAATAGATGAACATTTAAACTATAATGTCCCGCCGCTAGAAAGTCAACCTAAAATCGATCTTACGTTATACTAAAATACATATAATGAGACGATAAGTGTCAGAATGGACTTTATACAGGCTGGGCACTATATCTCCTCCTAACATGATTGAAAACAATACAAGCAGTATCAGAAACTACGAACTTACAAGAACTAACCGGGTTTTTTAAATAAAAAACGGAAATACTTGGTGAAGTTTTCCAGTAGTTCTTATAATTCACGATTTCCCATAAAAGCCTGCTATAACCAACAGACTGAACTTGTTGCAGTTCATGATAACCTGTTCTGTTTAAAACTCGTTCTAGAACAAATTATCTCTTTTTCCCTATGTGGATTAGCTACCCTGTATTATATATTTCTCTCCTGACACAAGCATAATTAAATGCTTAGTAGGAGGCTCCAACCTTGTCTATTTGTGAAACATTTACCTGAACCATAATAAACATTTTTCATTTTTTTCATATGGGGATCAGAGTCCATGGAATATTTATTGCGTAATTTAATTTTACTGCCAATACCACTTTTCCCACTGATTTATTTTCGCCATTCTAGATAAAATAGAAATATACGTGCACCACTAAACAAAAGTGGTCATAAAATTCTCGTTTATGGTTTTCTTAATCTTTTGATGCTTTCAACGTTTGTGAAACTTTTTTCCCCCTCTTAACGGCATGGCAGTCGCAAAATGTGTAACAGTAGTTTCAGAAGTACTCATGACGATACTTTCAGGTGTAAGCTTCCAGATTATCAATGGAAGTTTAATCGTCCTTATATCGTATCTATGTATGGTATCTCGGATGCCAATAAGTGCGATGTTTACGCTATTCGATTTTTAGTACTACAGAGCAGAATATCTAAATATTAAGGCACTTATCAGTATTATACCTGTGACTGTTTGGAGCGAAGCTGGGGCTGGTACTTCCTTCGCAGCTTGCGTGGGCAACACACGCAGAGAATCCTTAGGAAAGCCCTGAAACAAAGAAATACACATGTTTACTAACATATGTCCACTGAACTTAGATCTCTTCCAATTCTGCGGTTAAACTGTAACCGTATCGTTTGGCAGGGGGATTGTTAACCACAGTGTATATGTAGTTATGTTTCTTATTAACTGAGTAGGTTAGTCACAAAAATAGTAGGTACGCAAAAAATCACATTTTGGTGGCTTGTGCTGTACCCATATTACATAAAAGAATGCCGTGATATGAAATTGTCGAGCATCAATTTGATTCATATTTACCTCACCTTACACGTATTTCTCATTATAATACGGGTCTAATAGCATAGACACTAAGATAACTAAAATAATCATGAGTTTTACATCATTTCAGGGGAAAACCGGTCTAGCTTGCGATTGTTTATGTTATGAATCAAGAAATTGATAGGTTTCTGATCCGCTTTACATAAAAATCTATTCGATTAAGATGTACTTGTCTTGGCTTCTTAATTCATGTTAGTCAGGTGTAGAATGGTAGGAAATTACAGTTACTTGTTAGGCGATGAAATGGGGCGCATTCAACAACCTGTTGCCTGGACTTATTACGGTCGAGGTTAAGCGAACTAAGACGAAACGTTATAATCGATTATTCGACTTCAATTATACGTACCTACAGTACCTACCTACTCAATATTAGAGTGACTCAATTCAATAGCAAGTTAATGTAAGAAGTTATGCGGATCTTCGAAAACATATCTGATCAATAACAACATAACATTAGGATTCCGAATTATACTTTCATAGGCCTGAATAGATAACAAATGTAGGTAAGTTGTCATTAAAACTAGACAGTCAATTCAAAGAGGTAGAAGAAATTCAACGCAGTTTTATTAAATATTGACTGACTGTTCAGTTTCTTTCGGCGTTTCTTCTCAACAGTGATCCCGATCTTATTATTGTATGGGCGCGCGGCGCGGGCACCATCTGTTGGTCGTAATTTCTTTGTACTTTCGTCACGACAAAATGGCTGGACAAATTATAACCAATTTTGGTACAAGGAAGCTGGATTTCCAAAGATAGTTAAATAGGTATAGGATACTATTTACCCTACTACGGACGAAGTTGTGGGCACCTTCCAGTATCTTAATAAAATTTAAAGGATCCTATCTCCAATATTAATGTTTTCTAGTGTCCGACGCTCTGGAAGCTTTACAGGTTTTTTACTTTATAGTTTCAATTGTTTAATTTATAATTCGGTGAATAGAGACTAAAGTACTATGTGTGACCTTACAAACGGTCCGGTAGTTTTGAATTTTTTATATGTTGTCTAGAATGGTTAGTCAGTGTTTAAAATGCAAAATGCACATTCCCCCCCCCCCCCCCCTCCGCGCCCGCCGCCATATTGAAAAAACCGGCACGTTCTTCATATGTTTGCTCATATCTTCCTTTAGGAGCATTTTAGCTAGAAGAAAGCTTTGACAATGTTATAGAAAGTTAAATTTACTACATTTTCCATTTTATATTTTGTTTCTAGGACAGATAGTTACGGAGACATGCACATTTAAAAAAAACGTAAGAAATCGCAATTTCCAACTCAAAAACAAACTTCTGGATTATATCTTCGTTTAGGAGCATTTTAGCTAGAACAGTGCTTGGGCAATGTTGTAGAGAATTCAATTTACTATAATTTACATTTAAAATTTTGTTTCAAGGACGGTTAGTTACGGAGATATGCACATTAAAAAAACTGGAAAAGTCGAATTTTCAAGAAATTTCTTAAAATTCTTGGTTTAGAACGCTGTCATTCAGTTACGGACTAGTCTAGGACCAATTAAAACATGTTGGAAATATAATTGCTTATAAAACTCATGTCCATTTTTACATACATTTTCGGAAAATGTGACTTTATTTTTTACATATCTCCGTAATTATCTGTCCTAGAAACAAAATCTGAAATGTAAATTATAGCAAATTTAATTCTCTACAACATTGGTCAAGCACTGTTCTAGCCAAAATGCTCCTAAACGAAGATATAATCCAGAAGTTTGTTTTTGAGTTGGAAATTGCGATTTTTTACGTTTTTTTTAATGTGAATATCTCCGTAACTATCTGTCCTAGAAACAAAATATAAAATGAAGAATGTAGTAAATTTAACTCTCTATAACATTGTCAAAGCTTTCTTCTAGCTATAAAATGCTCCTAAAGGAAGATATGAGCAAAAATATGAAGAACGTGCCGGTTTTTTCAATATGACGGCGGGCGCGGGGGGGGAATTGTGCATTTTGCATTTTAAACACTGACTAACCATCCTAGACAACATATAAAAAATTCAAAACTACCGGACCGTTTGTAAGGTCAAATTCCTTTATTTACTGAATTATTAAATGCGTAACGATTGCGGAAACAAAACAAAATACTAAAACCAAATATGCTTAACTCACTCACTAAAGTGTATTACGAAAAGTAAGCCCACTTTGAATGCAAAGTTCATTATTAGATAAATAAATGATTTATAATTCCCGCTCGGGGCGCCAACAAAGCGTTTAAGGTTGCCGTGTTGATTAGCCCTCGAAATCGCGGCGATAAGAGAAACTTCCATCAGATTCATTTGGAAATATCATCAAGGAAGAAATTGAAGTTGGCCGTAAGGCAAAGACTCCATTAGCATTGTAATTCCTTTTCCCTTTTCAATAGACTTTAGGGAATTCGATAAAGCGTTAATTAAGTGGTGGTGAGAGTTTCAAACAATGAGTAAGAGATACAACTTTTGTGCGACTTGAATATCCACTCGTTCTGGTCGATTGCCCCTACAATGACGGTCTTTAACCTATTAACGACTTAACTAGAGAGGCCGAATTAAGATAAAACGCTTACCGAGAGTTGGGATCAATTTGATTAAGCAATTAAGCATTGATTCATTTGATGGAGCATTCCATGATGTTGTAATAGACATTCGTACTTAATTTTAGGACTTTACAAGTCTGGTACTCTTTACATTTGAGTTGTAGTAATTAATTATTGGTATCATCTTAAAGCTGTAAAGTGTACCTAAAAAGTCTAGTATATACTTTTGCTGTAATGTTTAAGACATTAAAAAAATAAGACGTAAACCAAGCATGTCGTAATCGACACTCAATCAACCAAGTCCAAATCCTAAGTAGTAATTTCGTAAATTTTAGCAAATTATGAGACAAATATTTAAGTTTTTAAATATAATTCACAAATATAAAGAATACTCTTTTAATCCTCAGCAACATAAACAGTTACGCTCATCTAGTAATTAAATAAAAAAATAAAATGTACAGCATGTCGTAAGCGACACCTACATGTTGTAAACGACACGTACGAATTCAAACAAATAATCGCACATATTTTCGACAAAATATATATTCCTGCGTGTCGATTGCATGTTGTTTCTCATTTAGTACTTCTCCATCACAATACTAAACATGAAATTTGGAAATTCCAAGTATCGTATCCACTTTTTCCCAAGGTATTTTTTGGGCCACTGTGGTGTCTATTTCTACCTGTGATATATTATATTATTAGGATTCCGTACCTTAAAAGGAAAAAACTGAACCCTTATAAGACCACTTTTTTGAGCGTCCGTCAGTCTGCCTGTCTGTCAAGACTATTTATCTCGGGAACGCGTGGAGGTATCAAGTTGAAATTAAAACCATAATATACTTAATATTTCGACACTCTCGGGAGTCATAATTTAAAGGGCAATTCCCGTTGACCTAGAAGGAACTGTAGAATTTGCCAAAATTATTATTATAGTATTGCCAAATTCTATGTGTACGTCAGTTTTCCTAAGTTTGTCGCTCAGTATAGTACTTTTCGTAAAACAACGGCACGGCACTTTCGGTGCGCGAGTTCCAACTCGCACTTGGCCGGTTTTTTAAACTGCCTTGCGTCATGTTTCAACGTATTTCTACGGATGTAGGCGTGAGGTAGACTGTAAACCTGATAAAGTTTACGCTAGAGCCTCATTTGACCTGACTGAAGCCAGATTTTGGAGTTTATCTTTTCCGTTCAGTTCACTTTTGCTTTCTTATATTAACCCTTCATTCTTCCGCTTGTAATAAGTTAGACACGTCTTTTTTTATTTGTCTGAATAGTTTTCTCGAGAGCTAGAAGTCTCTCGCACTCCCTTTTTCTGAAGTCTAGAACTTCATGGATTTTTTCAGACGTGATTTTCTCAATCTAAGTGCGTTCGAGCTAAGATGTGATTGATCCATTAGAAAATTGGACAAATCAGGCTCGTATTAACGTAAAAATAACGTTTAGTTTAACGACTTTCATAAACACATGTCGTAAGCGACCGTTACCTTTGAAAGTGATAAAACTAAATAAGCACGCAAATAACTAAAGTTACTCCGCTCCACAAGGTGACCCGTGACAAACACTGTTTAGATTATAGGCTTTGAAAGACATCTACCACCAAGTTCAGGTCATAAACTACAAATTATGTTCCTTCATGTCGTAATCGACACTGTTCAGGTGCGGTTAGATTATTGCTTAAAACATTTCTGATAAGGGACATATAACATTATTTTATGTTGCAAATTAAAAAATAGGAGGCTAGTTTTATTATAAAGCCGGCAGTTCACATTTATAGTACAAACAAATCTTATTATCCAATAAAGAAATCGGGGTAATTTACAGACTTTACGCGACAATGAAATTGTGCTGCTTAAACATGGCTATTGTTTAAAAGTTTGTAATATTATAATTATAATGTTTATAAATATCAATAGATAATACTCTTGACCGTAACTTGGCATTGCCGAAATATTGGAATTTGGAATAATAAATTAGACGAGATAGTTACCGTTTTTCATGGAATGCTCCTGATGCGATTCGTATTGTAATCGAGTTCGGTAGCGCGGTGCGTCCTATGATGTTTACTCGGATGGATATTTTATAACCCACTATTATCCCGTATAAGTAGAAGACTCCTCAGAGGTAGGGTAAACAACTGTTAAAAGAAATAACTAGTACGTGTATTTGGCGTTGCATCAATATTTCTGCGAAAACCATTGATTTGAAGAAGGTCGCATTATAAAGTATGAAATAATACCATAACATTGTTCTGTACCTACTATTATACAAGTGTATTTAATTTTCAGAAAAATCATATCAATCCGATGCAGGATTTGTATGTGCGCGTGGCGCCAAACGTAGAGACAGACGTGGGTACAGTGCCATCTGTTGGTAAGAAAATCTTAATCCGCTCTTTACGCCGAAATGGCTGGACGGATTAAAAGGCGAATGATAATCCGCTGCTTTCTGTTTTTTTTCTTATATCTGTATTATCAAATAAATTTTCAGTAATTGCCAGAGTCTGGGAACTAGGAAAATCTTGAATATTTATTTAATTGCTGTATACAATTAGCACACAAACCTTGTTAACGTTAAAACGCGCGGCTATGTTAATTTTGGGCAAGTTTTAGAGGACAACTACGGAACGACAAATTGATAATTCTGACAAAGGTAATTGATTCTATCTATCTTTTTATAGAATGTTGGTAACGAAACAATCCGTCAAATCAATAAACTCTGCCCGGTAGGTACTTCACGATGGCTTTACGATTCCCTAATTTGGCCAAACATGGCTCTAGTAGAATTTTGTCGCTTCGTTACCAGCGGCTCGAGACAAAGTCGACACAATTTGTTTTCATTAATTTATGATTTGTTGTCTAGGTACAGTCAGCCAAGACGTTGGTCCGCCACTTTTGGGCCTTAATACACATGAAATAGAGTCGAAAAGTTGTATACCAATTTCTTGGCCTACTATACCTACATTAATTCTTCTTGGATTACTTTTGTTTGATTGAGTTGTCTCGAGTGACTCGTCTACTAAGCAAGCATTTTTAGTCGGGCATAAGATGACATTATTGCTTTACGTAAGCTTAATATACATGTAGTGTTTTTTAAGGGTAACATAATATAGTTATTTTCTTTGTTCTGTTCTGAGTATTTCGTCTATCGTATACTTTCTTTCTCGAATTTATCGTTTTAGTAAGTCAACAAAAAAAAGTTATAGCCTAAGGCTAAATACTATTTTTAACACGCTTTAATATTAGCTGCACTTGTAACAAGTTTGTACCTAACTAAAAATGTTATCAAATCTTAGAAGTAAATTTTTAGTTATTTCTATACACCCCAGGTCAAAAGTATGGAAACAAGGTTGCTTCTTTTAATATTTTAAGTTTCCAATAGATTCTTCACTGCTGTAAATAAAAGTAACCACCCCCAAAAGATCATAAACATTCAAACGTTCAATTATTATAGTATCATAATATTGAAAAAAAAAAAATAATAACCTAACTCCGGCAAAAGGTTACATGTCACCTTTTTTCATTGCCTGTCTAAAAAATGTTGAATTAACAGTTTTCATAAACAGAATTTGGGCTATCGACTTTTAAAATGTTAGCTTTGTATTGTAATATAAGCTTGATTCCATACTTTTGGCCTGGGGTGTATAATTGTCGTATTAGAATGAAACTTTTCAGGTTTATGTAGTTCACGTGACAATACAATCGGGTCCCATGTCATAGAGTGTTGCATTGTCATCCGATTTAGGCTGCCTGGCCACTAAAGCGGAGCGAATTAAATCAACCAATCGTCATTGTGAAGCCGAAAGAATTGCATTTAGATCTAAGAAATGCGATTGGATCATACACTTTCCGCTCCACTCCGCTTAAGAGGACAGGCCGCCTTATAAAAAATAAACCCGGCCAAGTTTTAGGTCATCAGGAAGTACCCTATCATTTTGATTTCCTTGAGAGTGTCGAAATGTATGTTTTTTGCGACATAAACGGCCGTATCTTTTTTTCACGTTAGCGTAGAAGTTTCATTTTTTCACAGCTTCAAGGGACCGTAGACCTGAGTATGTGGTGTTAATAACTCCAGGCGTTCTCGAGATAAGGATATTGACAGACAGACAGACGGACGGACGGACAACAAAGTGATCCTATAAGGGTTCCGTTTTTTTCGGTTGAGGTAGGTACGGAACCCTAAAAACAGCTCAAATGGAAATATGGCAGTTGGTAAAATTTAGTCGCATGATTTGATTATAGACAGAAACACAAACACCTTCAGGTTTAACTAGATAGGTATAACCTTGTAAATATTAATATTCTTAATAATGCACAATTTCACAGGTAAAATATTTAAATTTAGCCTAAATATCCAGTCATTTTGGCTTAAACTGGTTAGTGGACGGGCCTAAAAAGTTACATGTATAAATTGTGTAAATATTTTTTCCGTCTAATGCTGTTAGCTGGCAGGGTCGCAGCGCGAGATGAAAGCGGGCCGGCTGTTGCTCATAAAAAATTAAAGACAACTTTTTAAATGTGTCAAACAACTTAATTATTTAAATAAAGTCATAGACAGAGATAAACCATGTTAAAAATAATAATAAATAAATAATAGTAACCGGACAACCTCACACGAAGCGATAGAGTTGCACAGTAAGGTCTAGTAGGCTTCGTGTTATGGATACTAGACGACGATATACATACTATATATAATAAATATATACTATAAAACACAGAACATCCGTGAATTCAGGTACAAATATTCGAGTTCATCACACAAATATTTGCCCTTGCCAGGATTCGAACCCAGGGCCGACCGCCGGTTCAGTATGCAGCCGCACTACCACGGCACCAACCGCGTCATCAAAAAGAACGCAATCCAATGTGTTGCATGTTACGTATTCTAAAGGTGCGTTGTCACTTAGTGTTTTGAACAACCAATCTTCGTAAAAACTACAACAAAGCTTGAGAAATAGCTGAATCGTGCTTAGTAATAACCAAAAATATGAATATTTTCCAAAACTTAATTTGGTTACTTTTAGCCCTCTATTTTACATAGAAAACTACTGTGAGTTTTAGACATTACAATACATAAACGGGTTTACTCCTGATGATGAATCGCGTACCGATTCGAAACATGTCGAGCGATATTCGACTTCTACGACGTGAGTAAACCCGTTTATGCATTTTTAACCGACTTCAAAAAAAGGAGGGGGTTCTCAGTTCGGTTGTATGTTTTTTTTTTTTTTTTTTTTTTTTTTTTAATGTTTGTTACCTCAGAACTCCGTCATTTATGAGTCGATTTGGAAAATTCTTTTTAGGTTTATGAATAGACATCTCAAGGTTGGTCCCATAAAATTTTGGTGAAGATCAGATGACGAGATCCATGAGAAATCGAAGGAATTCCTGAAATTTTATAGGCACATAATATTTTTCATATATTTTATAAAACTATTTAAGTATTTGCATATGGTAGTCATCATCTTCTAATGCTGAGCTGATGATGGAAGGTAACAACTCCTCAACGGTTAGGAGTTAGGAGATAATTCAAACGAGATGCATGCCTTCAAGACCTCCCTGATCAACCTGCCATAAGTATTTTATATGAATCACTAAAAAGCAAAAAAAAAAAAATTTTAACAAAAAATAGAACCGACTTCAGTAAAACTAAAAAGCCAAAAATAACCCGTTCAAGTACAGATTACATTTGACTCACCCTTTGAAGTCGGGGCCAAACCTCACGTAAACTATAATATATAAATATAATAACTGAGTGGTTTGGGATCGACTTCAAAGGGTGAGTCAAATGTAATCTGTACTTGAACGGGTTATTTTTAGCTTTTTAGTTTTACTGAAGTCGGTTCTATTTTTTGTTAAAATTTTTATATTAGCCCTCTGTTTGTCAGTTCCCCGATTTATGAAACTAGCTGCTTACATTTGGGCTACTACGAGTATTAACAAATTTTTTTCATTGTGTCCGTTAAGAACAGTGAAAACACACTCTTAGGTACCTACAAACAGACATGGATTCTGAAAACATTATACTCCTTTTTAGGCGGTCGTGTCTGTGCTGTGTTGTGTCATGTCACAGTATAATAAAGAGTACTAACGTGGTCATGTGTCTGGCTCTATGTCGCTCCGCTTTTGTGTGTATAAGAACCAACAAGCCAAAAACCTTCTAACAGACCATTGCATTTGTAATATGGGTAGGGTAAGTATATTTGAAGCCTTTGCATATTTAAACATTGAAAAACATTTCGAGAATTATTTTAAATTGAAATGCAAATTATAGTCGTAACCTTGCCTTAGTAAACAAGGATGAAAATTGAAGGTAAAACATGAGTAAGTCTGGGCAAAGCCAGTTTTCAGCTGACATTCAGACTATATGTGTGCTACAAAATGAGCCATTCGTTCTATATATAACCTGAATTCTCGTGACTCCTTGAGAGACATTTTCAAAGATATAAACATCTTAACTGTAGCGTCCCAATATTATTAAGAACCTAGACTCATTTATAAATAATCCCGATGTCCACAATTTTAACACTAAAAATAAAAATAAAATTGCTATTAGAATGTTTCGTGTTCGTAAAGTACCTACGTAAGTAAATACTTTTTAGGCCAATGTATTCATTTTTATAACAAGTTACCTGATCATGTTTTACAAGTTCAAAAATTATAAAAAAAAATCTCTAATGTCAAAAGCATATTATACAGTAGAGGACTATGTGACAGACAAAAATGCAATGGCCTGAACCAGAAATCGAGTAATTGTCTCCTTCTTAGATTGTACCTGACTAGTTTAAGGGACACAGTTCTAATAAGAAAGCATATCAAACGTACATAAATTGTGATAAACCGTCATACTTTCTTGTAGTTTATATTTTATTCTTACACTTTTCGTCATGTATATCTTAAAACACACTTTTAATATGTTTTCTTAGAGAACTAGTTGTATATACATAGTTAAGTTCATGTTACTGTTATAGTTAATTACTTATCCTTTCTGAAAAAATGACTGACTGTTGAGTTTCTTTCGGCGTTTCTTCTCAACAGTGGTCTTCTTTCGTGAAATGCCGGTAGACTCAGACATGTAAAAGTGCCCTTGTGGCCTACTTGCAGAATAATAGTATTTTATGCAATCGTTGCACAATGAAGGTTTAGGTACGAGATTTTAAGACCTTTTGGTTGAATAACCAATCAGTGAAATGTAGCGTGCTTTTTTTTAATAAAAGATGCTGATGCTCTTTTTGAAATTATTTGAGTTGAGTAGAGAGATTTCTTATGAATATTAAAGTTCTGTTGCGGGTACCATAGAGTATAGAATTTTGATACAGGATTAAAAATTGCGTTCTTGTGATTTTGTCTGTGAAATTATAATTTGATAGATTAAAGTACGCGAGTATAAAAAGTTCATTAAGTATTCATTATCATTATTTCAGACACGAACATGAATAATAGTGATTTATTTATGTAGTGAGGTGATGGTAGCAACTGACAGTATACCGGGTGGGCCCTGTAACAGGAGCAATAAATTAAAACATAGATTCGTCCCTTGAAACTAAACAACATTTGTTAAGCGACTTCTGAAAAAAACGTGTATTAAATGACATTTTGTGGAATAAAGTTTAGACAAAGAAGCAATGTATTGCGAAATGTCCGATATTAGTAGAGTGACAGCTATGTCAATGCTCAGGGAATGTCAACGTTGGACGACATACATTAAAAATACTATTTAATTTGTTTGAAATAATAAAATTATGAAAACTGTTTTTTTTTAAGTTGCTGAACAAATGTTGTTCAGTTTAACGAGTAAAATCTATGTTTTAATTTTTTGCTTACGTTACAGGACCCACATTGTATAAACTTTCACAAAGCAAGAATTTTAGCCGAAATGTGTCATATTCCGTTTCTGCGGTCGGCTACTCGACACCAAAGAACTAGCGCAACTCCTCGTAGACAAAAAGGTATATTTAGTATATTAGATTATATTTCTTGTGCACATGTTTATTAGGAAACATTTTATCGTAGAACACATTATCTATTCTAAGTTTTTACAACACTGCACCATCATTAAAGATCATTGTCTATTCTCATCAATACTCGTAAGTGCAACGTAAATAACATTAGCATATTAATCATGTTAAGTGACAACCCTATCAACATGTCTATCGCCTAAGACAGCTACTAGCTCGTCGATAATGAGTATACCATACTTTAGTTAACTTTCTTTTTAACTTTCTAAAATTGAAAAACTGAGTGTCCTGTATAAATTGAAAATAATTAACAAAAGCAAGTGAAACACTGAACTGAATAGAACTATTTTAGATACACGGTGGCTGCAGCTGGGAATTCACAGAATATGGTTATATGATTTAGTTTTTTTTAAAGAGGTTTGTGATCTTTATTTTGAATTGGCAAATAGAGATGTTCCATCTGCAACACTACACAAACATATGCCATCATTGTTATCAGGGTAATCATCAGGTTATTTGTACGATACCAATACGTTAATCATGTTCAGTGACAACCCTATCAAAATACGAGCCTATCGCCCGAGATGGCTGCTGGTTCACTTATAACCAGTATTAATTGCAAACGACGTACAATCGCCTAATTACTTTAATTAGTTCCAAATTTAAACGTTGTGTAAACAATATCAGCATTTAAAAAATCATCCTATGAATAAAATTAAAGACACGCTCCGGTTTAAGTTCTATGCCCATACACGACATATAGGGAATTCAATCTTATCTTAGATTCGCTCTGCTTAAAGGTCTCTGCCCACTACAACGTATCATACCATGGCCATAATAAGAACGTATCCGGCAAAAATAATTATATTCTGTGTATTGAAAAACATTAGACTATACCCACTAGCACGTTTCTTAACTAATCTGATACGTTCATAGTATGGCCATGGTATGATAGTTTGTAGTGGGCACAGCAAATCTAAAATAAGATTGATTTCCTATATGTCATACAGACGCAAAGATGTGGGCTTTTTTTCCACTTGCCTAATTAAGTATTACCTACAGGAGTACAGGTATAATTAAATAATTCAGTAGTCTTGTTGGGGGTTTGATTTCAAGAAAAAATGAAGAGTGGCAATTATGTCAACAATTCCCTTTGACAGAACCATGTTTCGTAAACGTTATTATGTATACAAATCAAGAGAGTTCTCCTGTGGAGCTCTTACGCAACCTTTGTCGACTAAATTTGTCGTAACAACGTACAACATAATCATCAAAAATTGGGCAAGTGCGAGCCCGACTCGCGCATGAAGGTTTCCGTACCTATACATATATATAATCTATAACAAGTTTGTTGTATGGGAGCCCCCCTTAAATATTTATTTTATTTTATTTTTAGTATTTGTTGTTATAGCGGCAATAGAAATACATCATCTGTGAAAATTTCAACTGTCTAGCTATCACCGTTGTTGAGATACAGCCTGGTGACAGACGGGCGGATGGACGGACGGACGGACGGCGAAGTCTCAGTAATAGGGTCCCGTTTTTACCCTATGGGTACGGAACCCTAAAAATCGTAACAACTTTGACACCGTTTTCGGGTGGATTCAATTATAAATAGTAGGTAATTTAATTTGATTTTGTAAGGCTTCCGTTGGTTAATTTTCTCTCTTACTGACGTACGTAATAATTTGATGACAAGAAATGTAAAATTAGTAACTGAAATTGTGAGGAAGAATGTAGAGGGCGAGCATAAATAAAATAACACTACATGCACATATAAATGGAGATAAAACAAAAGTACTCCCCAATTTATAAAATTACACAAAAAAGTAACAACGATATTAATGTTTGCAACTTAAGCACCAAGTTATTTAAAAGAAATGTCGATACCAATTGCACCAATTGGGATGGGTATTTCTAAAAATAAAGACCCTATTTTTTTTATTAACATCGTTAAATATAGGCCAATTTAAAAAAATAATTTAATCGTTTTTTAAACGTTTAAGTAATTGTTTTTCTCCTGAAAGTAGGTAAGTAAAACGGCAAGGACAAGTGAAAATCGAAAAATATTATGAATCACGAATCACTTTTCACAGGTGTCATATTGTCACAATCAAATTATTTATTGCGGTATTTACAGAAATAACTTCTCGACCAAAATAGGTCGAAAAGATTGGTATGTTTATAGCGCCTATAGGGGGTCCGGTCAGCCGATATAATTATCCAGGTTAAGATTTACCATGCCACAGGCAGACATATTCAGCTTGATTCTTATAAAACATTCCCATTAAGACCCTCGTAACTTTGTACTTCTCAATAAATACTAAATAAAACTGACGCATTAACAGCCTGTATCAACAAATAAATTCTCAATTTAACACTACGGCAAGGGGATGTCGCGCAAAATTAGAGAATGGCATTTAACCTTTACAGGGATCGAAGGTCTGTTCTAAACAGGCTTCCAGCCAATCTAAAACAGAATATTCAGGCTTGGCCATAGCTAGCTACAATTAGGGCCGAGGCATTAACGCGCTGTCGACAAAGGAGCAATTATGAAAGTTATGCCAGGCAATTATCTGGTTCTTGATAACAGTGTAGAATTGCAAAACAGCCATAATAGGAGTATAGTGGGCAAGTTGTCGGATGAATAGATCGCCCCTTGACTTCTATACGGCCACATCTCAAAAAAATTTTTTTTTTGGATTATTGCTGATTCGTATTCAGAATTGTCTAATTTACGACCTTATTTCGAGAGATATAAGAAAAAGTGTCCTTAAAAGCCTTTTTTCCACAAGTGGCTTTATGGATCTGACCAAAAATTGTCAGTTGACTCCCTGCAAGACAGCCACTTTGGAGTTATGGCTGTATAGCATTAATTTTTAATCAATTTTTTGAGTTGCGTCCTAAAGGCATAAAGATTATTCGAGTGTTATTCCGATGAATCATCACTTTAAATATAAGCGAATTAAAGGGCATTTTATTGTGTCACAACAGTAAGTACCTATAGTACTTATTATTTATTTTAATTTATTCGTATAGCATAATACTTTCTAATAGTTTTAGCCGCCTTTTTGTATAAGTTTATTTGTTTTTTTTTTATGTTTCTTGTAATAAAAAAATTCCCATTATAGTCATTTATATACAATTATAAGTTATTAATATATTCAAGATCTTTTATCCAATGAATTGCGTCGTTATCGTTACTGAGGACAAACAAGTCTGCAGGGTCGCCGTTACTGGGAGTCTCTCCAACCACATTTGTAGAGGAAGTCTCGGGATCGCCCACTCCCAGTTCTGAGCCTGTTGATCTGACACCATTGTTTTCGAGGCAGAATGAAGGCAAGAGAGTGATTTGAGTTGCAAGTAGGTTAGAATTTGATTGCAGCAGGTCTCGAGCAGTATGGTACGGTGGGTGCCTCGACTTCAAGCGTTGAGGCGGGTTTGCGAGCTCTGCATGAATGGGCAAATCGGGACGATCCACGACTTTTTGTGCTTCGTGGACCAGTGCCTGATGTCTTCTTAGTTCGGCGCAAGCTATATGACTCAACACAGCCAAACCAGAGGATTACATTTTGATGGTTCCCGATATACATCGCATGGTTTGGTTTAGCTATACGTCTATCCGATGCACATGTGCGCTGTTGAGCCAAGCTGGCGCGCAATACTCTGCCGTGAAGTAAACTTGGCTAAAACCGGTAGTGCGTAGCACATCAGCTGTTGCTCCCCAAGTAGTTCCCGCTAGTCTGTGGAGTATGTTATTCCGCGTCTGTAGCTTTTTCCCTAACTTATATGTGGCGCATAGGTGAGACTGCGGTCTAGAGTTACACCCAATTACTTTGGTGTAGGATTTAATTTCATCGCCGTCTCTCCGAAGCCAATTTTCGTCCCATAATTTGCCTCTTAGTTGCAGAGATGGAATGTCGCAACTTCTGTTTTACTAGCAACGGACTGCAGTCACCATTTTTTTAAGTATTTCCCAAGATATTCCAGATCGCGAGTTGTAGGTTGAACAGGAGCAGGGCCAGGACTGATCCCTGCGGTAGTCTATTGTTCAGCTTCCTGACTGCTTGGAGTGCTTCAAGGTAGATGATAAATTCCCATATTGCTGAGCATAGAGTTAACTAGTCTCACAATCTTTCTACAAGGCACCACGGTCGTGAGCTCGTAGAAAAGTCACTGTCTCCATACGGTATTAAATACAGCTGAGAGGTCGATAAGGAGGGACTGCCACGGTTTTCTCTTTCCTCTTATACCCAGCCTTTATCTGTGTTGTGAGCTGCATTACCTGATCCACGCAGTTTCGGCCACTAAGGAATCCAGCCTGTTCCACAGGAATTATTTTATCGGAAAGAGATTCAATTCTATGTAGATTAACCTCTCCAAACGTTTGTAGACTTAACTAAGTAGAGCAATTGGTCGGTAACTCTTTGGGTCGTCGCCTGGCTTAGGTACCTGGTTTCAGTATGGCTATTATTTTGGAGCGGTTAAACTTAGGTGGAATTCTATTATTCGAGACTATGCCAGAATAGAACTGTGAGTAAATTCCGACTCACATAAATTGCTACTCTGAATCGAACCAGTCTTCGTCCAGTATTCCTAAACCTAAAAGTAGAAAATCTGGATGCACTGATTATCGCTTACAGTAATGTTCTTACTGTAACAAAAGTTGATTAATAAAGGTATTTTAACTATTTTGGTGGGTGTATTTATATTTTCATGTAACCATTTACCCATAATTTTCTTGTGCGGTTTTGGACGCATCTCAAAATTTCAACAAAATGTGTCTGCAACACGGCCATAACTCTAAGTACCTGACTTAAAGGCCTTGTATCTTAAAAAATATACATGTTTTATTGAAAAAAAAATGTATTGATTAGAAGCAGTATATCATCTTGAGTAAAAAGAGCTAAATCAAAAATAAATTGTCCCAAAACTCAGGGAGTAATCCCCGTTTTACTACCACGCACTACGCTGCCAAAACTTTAACAAGCGATTTCTCGAAAAAATGGTTTTTTGAGATGTAGCCGTATAGCAGGCAGGGGGCGAGATAGTGATTGACTGTGAAAGCTAATTTAGAAAATCTTTGTTCTGAAAGTGGGCAAGATGATGGGCCTACTAAGGCCTTTGTCAAATATATCAAACCAGCACGTGAGCATTATCGTGGAGAAGCCGAACACCTCTACTGAGTTTTTCACGTCGCTTCCGCTTGATCGCCTCTCGTAATTGCTCAATAAGGGTGGCGTAGTAGGTGCCATTTACCGTGGTATTCCTTTCTTTTATGTCAATCATTAGTATTCCGTCACAATCCCAGAATACTGATGCCATTATCTTTTTGGTGGATTGCGTTACCTTGGCCTTCCTAGGCGGCTTTTCACCAAGACGACGCCACTCCATCGATTCCCCTTTCGACAGAGGATCATAGTAGTACAAAGCCATGGTTTCGTCAACAATCGACTCCAAATAACTTTTTTCGTAACGCCTATACGCATCTAAAACATCTTGAGAACACGCTTTTCGCTCAGTTCGCTGCAAGCTCGAAAGAAGTTTGGGTACCCACCTAGCACTAACTTTATTCATGTGAAGATGTTCATGAAGAATCCTAAGTACTTACTGAAGTTTTCGAAAGCCCGGTTCTTCCCGCTATTTCTTTAGTCTTAAGTCTTCGATCACTCAGAACTTCCTCTTCCACTAATTTGACACAGTCCTTGGTGAGTACTTCCACAGGCCGGCCGGAGCGAGGTTCATCGTCAATGGACTCCCGCCCTAAACGGAACTGCTTACTCCATTCTTTTACCGTGGAAAATGATTGAGAAGTATTCCCGTACACGGCATCTAACCTTTTTTTATATCGGTCGGGTTTTTTATTTCTACAGGATGTTTATAAAAATCTTTAACTGACTGTCATGTAAAGTCATGTTGAGATTAAGCAAATAAAAAAAAAAACAACTGAAATTTAATACTATGAGTATGCTATTACAACATACTCCACTTAACCATCACCCAGGCATCAGCTTTGCTTTTCGTTCTGTTACATACTGTATACAGGGTGTCCCTAAAACCAACGCCAAAATGAAGAGGGGTGATAGAACAGCTCATAAGCAACCATATTAAGTTAATTTGACCTTAATAAAAAGTTCATGGTTTTCGAGATATTTGCATTTTTTTTAAACTCGTGACTTTTGATACCCTGCGTCAGTATGTCGATTGCCACCACTGCAAATTTAGGTATTTTGTAAATCTGTTTTTTGCAGGATGTTACTAAAAACATATCCTATCGAATGTAATTTAAATTTATTACATATCATGATGCTTTGTTGGTAAAAATAATTCAAAAAAACGAATTATAGCAATTTATAAAATTTTGCCTGCGGTTTTGATCGATTTTCATTTAAAAAAAGTATTGTAAACTAACATGGGACACAACACAAAAAGATAGACAATTTATTGTAGTTTTCAAAAAGGTACAGCATTTTCTAATTTACGCAGCAGTTTACGAGATATTGTTATTTTACACCAAAAGGAGCTCATACTGCAGTTATTCCATAGTACGAGTATGGTACCAGAGCCCCTACTAGGCTCAGAGTTTGAATTTTGAACAAAAAATCGATTTAAAGAATACTTTATTTAGAATAGGAACACAATTCAATTTTAGAATAAAAAAAATTGAAATGGTCATAGCGAACCTGGCAAATAACGTAAAAAGATGGCAAATTTAGTTGTTTTTTAAAATGGTATTGAAGTGACTTATTTATTTAGCGGTGTATGAGATAATGCAAAAATAATACTGGTTGCCATTTTTTCTGTTAAGTGAATAAAAAAACTAAAAACATTAAAAAAATACGAAACCTGTTTTATGTAACTAAATTAAATGTTCAAATTGTCCGCCATTGACTTGAAGACAAACCCGGCATCTCCTTAAACATGCTCGACTGATGTGACGTGCACTTCTTGTTACGTCGTTCTGGGCCTCTGCGTAAATGCGTTGTCTCAGCTCCGCTATTCTGTTAATCGGTTCATTGTAAACTTTTTCTTTAATATAACCCCAGTAATAGAAATCCAGAGGATTTAGGTCTGGAGATCGAGGAGGCCACAAAATGGGACCCAGACGCCCGATCCATCTCTGTGGATAAGTTTGGTTTAAATGTAGTCGCACTTCGCGTGCATAATGTGCTGGACAGCCATCATTCTGCAGCCACATTGACCTCCGTGTAGCTAAAGCTACGTCGTCGAGAAGATTTGGCAACTTATTCTCTAAGAAATGCAGATAACTTGGACCATTCAGCGTTTCTGGTAATTCAAATGGGCCAATTATTTTCCCATCTAATATTCTAGTCCAAAGGTTCACTTTAAATTGGTACTGCGACCGATCTTCCCTCATTAAATGAGGATTTTCTAATGCATAACTGTGTAAATTGTGCATGTTCATAAATCCATCTCTCTTAAAAGTGCTTTCATCAGACCATAAAACCATATTTATGTAATTGGGATCCTCTCTGTGTTTTTGCAGCATTTTCTGGCAAAACTGAACACGAAGTGGGTAATCACGGGGCAGCAACGCTTGAACACGTTGTGTGTGGTATGGATGAAATCCATAAGGACGTAATATTCTATTAGCAACAGATTTTAATATCCCTAAATTACGTTCAATGTTCCGTGTCGAAGTCGATGGGTTGTTTTGAATCTCTTGTAAAACATCTTCATCGTAATCTCCTCTAGGTCTTCCTAATCCGCCACGATTGCCAGGCAAAACGCCGTGCGAGATGAACATTTCGAAATACTCGATGGTCCAGATGCCTTAAATTTGGATATCTTTCTTGATAGAGTCTAGCTGCAGCACAAGAGTTACCTTGACATTCCCCATAGACAAAATGCATGTTGGCATATTCTTGAGGAGTATAATTCTCTGGCATATTTTTAACAAACGCACTACAATTAATCTTAATAGAGCCAAAGTAAATCGAAGTTAAAATCAATAGGCAGAACTCGAGTCCAAGATGCACAAAGCAAAGTTAAATTGTACCAAAAATCCAAAATCACAAGGCCAACACGAGCTTTATTGGTAAAGCAAGTCTATTTAAGAAAATAAGAAACCAATCTAAATAAAGCACATCAAACGAATTGACAAAGTGTACTAAAATTACTAAAATACTCTTTAATCAGAAAGCCGACTTGAATTCGAATTTCGAATTGTGTTCCAATTTCAAATTGTGTATTCTTTGATTCTATTTTTAGTTCGAAATTCAAACTTTGAGCCTAGTAGGGGCTCTGGTTCCATACTATGTAATAACTGCAGTATGAGCTCCTTTTGGTGTAAAATATCAATATCTCGTAAACTGCTGCGTAAATTAGAAAATGCTGTACCTTTTTGAAAACTACAATAAATTGTCTATCTTTTTGTGTTGTGTGCCATGTTAGTTTACAATACTTTTTTTAAATGACAATCGATCAAAACCGCAGGCTAAATTTTATAAATTGCTATAATTCGTTTTTTTAATTATTTTTACCAACAAAGCATCATGATATGTAATAAATTTAAATTAAATTCGATAGGATATGTTTTTAGTAACATCCTGCAAAAAACAGATTTACAAAATACCTAAATTTGCAGTGGTGGCAATCGACATACTGACGCAGGGCATCAAAAGTCACGAGTTTAAAAAAAATGCAAATATCTCGAAAACCATGAACTTTTTATTAAGGTCAAATTGACTTAATATGGTTGCTTATGAGCTGCTCTATCACCCCTCTTCATTTTGGCGTTGGTTTTAGGGACACCCTGTATATCTATCTATACATATAAATGCAAGTGTCCTGACTGACTGACGGACTCATCAACGCAGCGCCGAAACTACAAATGCTACAGAGTTACAATTTGTACACTATGTTGTACCTATAAAGTATACAAGAGATAAGAAGCGATTTTTAAAAATTCAACCCCTAAGGTGGTTAAAAAGGGGATGAAAGGTTGTATGGGGTACAAGTTTTTTTTTAAGCTAGGAGTTAGAAACTTTGTTTAACGATATTTTATTAAAAAACAAGAAAACTAATTTCAGCGTTTTCAAAAAATCATCCCCTAAGATAGTAAAAAAGGGGTTGAAAGTTTGTATGAAGAACAAATATTTTTTTGAGCGCGGAACTTGAATCTTTGTGTAAAGGCATATTATTAAAATACAAGAAAAGTGATTTCAGCGTTTTCAAAAATGCATCCCCTAAGAGGGTTAAAAGGGGGTTGAAAGTTTGAATCCATTACAAATTCTTTGAAACTTCTCATAAGAATATATAAAATTTAACCCCTAATGGGGTTAAAAGGGGGATGAAAGTTTGTCTTGGGGTTCAAATTTAATTTTAAGCTAGGAACTTGAAACTTTGTAAAAAGGTATTAAAATAAAATAGAAGAAAAGTAATTTCAGCGTTTTTGAAAATTCAACTCCTAGAGTGGTAAAAAGGAGTTGAAAATTTGTATAGAGATCAAATATTTTTTGAGCGCGGGACTTGAATCTTTGTGTAAAAGCATACTATTAAAATACAAGAAAAATAATTTCAGCATTTCCAAAAATTCGTCCCCTACAAGGGTTTAAAGGGGGTTGAAAGTTTGTATGGAGCTCTAAACCTTTTTCTGAGCGCGGGACTTTAAACTTTGTATAAATGAATATAAGTGGAATACAAGAAAAGTAATTTCAGCAATTTTGAAAATGCAGCCCTGAAGGTGGTGAAAAAGGGGTTGAAAGTTTGTATGAAGGTCAAAAAATTTTTTGAGTGCGGGGCTTGAAACTTTATAAAAAGGCATATGAATAGAATACAAGAAAAGGGCCTTCAGCGTTTTTGAAAATTCAGCCCTGAAGGTAGTGAAAAGGGGGTTGAAAATTTGTATGAAGATGAAACATTTTTTTGAGTGCGGGACTTGAAACTTTGTATAAAGACATTATTATTCGAATCCCAGAATTTATAAACGTATGTGTTATTCTTAAACTCATCGAATTTAGTAAAGCTATTCGTTCGTAGATGTACCTGATTTACGCGTACGAAGGGTTCGTTACCATTACGTAAAAAATGGCAAAAAAATCACGTTTAGTAATTTCAACATTGCTTAGATCTGAAAATAATAAAGATGTAAAATTTTCAAGTTAAGGTTCCACGCGGACAAAGTCGCGGGCAACAGCTAGTAATGATAGATATAACAACGTTTCATATAGTTTCAATGGATATAACAACATTAGGTTTAATTTCAGTGGGTATAATTTCAATTAGTATAAAACACATTTGATATAACGTTTATATTCGCAAGATAACCTAACACTTCTCCTCGCTTCGCTCGTCGTCGTACCTAACCATGACTCTATTACAATTTAACTTTCATGTTTGAGCAGTTTGAGCCTTTAAACGTATTATATCAAATGATCATTATACTATATGATATTAAAATATGCCATATGAAATTATAACAAATGTTATTATATTATTCGTTTATTATACCAATTGATCGTTATATTGACCAATATTATATCATAAGTTGTTATAGCGACCGTTACGCACCCACCTAAACTATATTGCCTGGCATAATAACCCTAAAGGTAAAAGTTATATTAAATGGTAATAGTTTGATTGTATAGTATTTCACTTTTTTACACCTGTATTGTAAAAAACTAACCCATAAACATAAATAAAACGATTCATATTAAAAATGCAAGCCTACACGCGTAATCACATATATTCATAATTATGGACTAACAAAAACAAGGCTGTCCAAATAAACCTGTTGTTGAAAATCCTTTAATTAAAAATGCCTTTCCAACATTCTCTCACGTTAAACTCGTCAATTAACGAATATCCCTGAATTCTTGCAGTCGTAACAAATTTTAATGCTTTTCCGCTAAAGCGTTATTAAAACTAAAGGAACGCAGGCAGTCTGGTGGCTTCTTGAATATTAATCTAGCCGATAAAACTGCTTTTAAGTAGTTTGCTGTTTTTGATTTGCAACTTTGGCAACTTTCGAGGTAGAAACTGTTTAACCATTTAAATTAAAATCGGTAAAAACATAGCGATCGAACTTTAATGAATGTTTATTTCTACAGTGGATACTAAAACGACGATATAGCTACACTACACTCGAGAGTTAAACGGAACAGTGACGTGGCGTGAAACAAAACCAAGTAAGCTGAAACCAATTTGGATTACAAAAAAAAAATATAATGGGCACCCTGGTGGTGATCTAATGGACGTACTCATATAGGGGAATGCACATTTAAAAGTAAAGATTCACGACTGACGTAACGTCTACATTTCATAAATATTTTCTTTCACCAGGATTCGCGTCGTCTATTTGAAAACATTACGATACATTTAACTTAAGTTAAAATTGATATTTTACTTTGAAACACAATTATGGTTTTCGAAATGATTTATTAGTGTGGGTAAATTAACACCACATTTTTTTTAGTTGCTATATAGATCCAAACATCAACACAACACGCAAAGAAAAAACAAATTGCGCTCATATGTGGTCGGCCTTTGACCCGGAAGACGTTGGACCTATAATCTAAAGATACCGGGTTCGAGTTTCGGTGTGGACCACGTATGAGTGCAATTTATTTTTTCATTGTGTGTTGATATTTGTATCTATAGGTATAGCAATTAAGTTAAAATTGTAAGGTGAATATTACAACGTACCTATATAAATATATATTTACATGTATACAAATATACAATTCAAAATGTGTACTGAGGAAGGAAGAAGGTCATTCATTAACATAAATACATACGTAACCTAAAATTAATTTAATAAATTACTTCAAACGAACGCATGTAATGTTTCATGAAATACCTTTCAGTATAGGGTAATGGTTTCTTGTGATTAATGAATGGGGGGTTCCCAAAAATACGCACCATTATTCGCTTTCACAAGATCAGCAAAAAAGGAATTCTTGGCACAGCGGCCTTGTTGCGATTAGTTTGCTTTATTCCATGAAAAAAATGTAAAGTAAGTACTAACTAATGCGCAATTCAATGTTATATTTTTATTCGAAACTAAACGACCGTTTACTCAAAGTATATTTTGTCAAAGCCTGGACTACAATGAAATTCAATTTCTGATGTACCTAATAAGTTTATTAGCACTATCATATGTATGATAGTGTTACTCGTATTAGACTTTTTGTTAGCCATAATAATTATTATTGTAAGCGATTATGTTATGTTTGTTCATAAAATAGTAAGTCACGATTCTGAAATCGTTCGTTTTGGAGGATTTTTGAAAACACCCAGCAGAACCTATTAGGTTACTTAAGTTTGGGTTGTTTTATAATTATATAACTGCCCTGAAAAGTTAACTGTTGCTGAGACAAGAATTATGTCAAGGTAACGCTATACAATTTATGACTGTCGATAGAGACCTGGACGATAATAAAAAACAAAGTAAACGACAAATCAATGCAGTACACAGAAAAAGAAAACCTTCTGTACACTATGTGTACGTGTACGTAACTATCCCGGGAACAACCGTTCGGAAAAATGAAATCGCGTCAGCCGGCTGGCTTGTCCAACAAAGATTTCAGATTTCAGATTTCAGATTTTTTATTGGTAAATGTACAATATCAATTACAAGTAATTTTCATATCTATACCTAGTAAAAACAGCTAATAAAACTTTACATAGTTTACATAGGTAGGTTTGATATCAGCGATATATTATTTCTAAGTTTGTTTCAGACTAGTGTTTAACTGTTTAGGTCAACGGTCAACATTCAAAAATTCGTTTATACTGTAACAAGCCAGATTGCTAAGTAGTGTTTTAAGTTTCCTAGAAAATGTGGTGTTATTTTCATACTCTTATGTCGGTAGGGATACAGTTGTATATATTGGGTCCGATAAAGCTGAGCTGAGCACGAGCCTTTGCCAACCGTCGTTGCGGCGGCACTATGAGGTGCGGCCTACGCGACGTTCTAGGATTACGTTGGCCGTAAGTTTGGTAATCAGATAGGTTAGAACGAACATATTCACTGGCTGCTAGTATGAACACACTCGGCAGAGTCAGGATTATTTGTTTAATAAATAATTCACGAGCTGGGTAGTCGGCCGGTTTTCGCTCAATGATGCTTAGGGCTCGCTTCTGCAATTTAAACAGACGGTCGCGGCTGGCGGATGTGGCCCACAGATCCACGCCTTGTGTTAAGATGGAGTGGAAGTAACCAAAATAGGCTTTTCTTAAGTTGCTAGAGGACAAGGTGGGTGCAAGCCTGGACTAGACTAGTGTAATAATAAGACTGAACTCATTAAAACTCCATTTCCCCATTTGTTAGCTATTTCTTTTCAATTTATCTTCCCCAAAATTGGGTTAATGCGACAGTAAATTTTACGAATGTATTTTAATGTCTTTAACTTTAATTTCGGTCGTCTGTTTAACCACTTTTTGGGTGACAGCTTGCACGCACATTTTTACAAAGTTGCCTATAACTTAGTATATTTTTACAAGCTTTTATTTAGCTTGCATGGTATGTTTAAAGTACCTATGTTTGTTCGGGTGAAATCTTGCAACTCAATTTTGAAGCAGATATCGTCAACCGATTGAGCTGAAATTTTGCATACTTACTTAACTTTGATGACAATACAATAATATGGTACCATGGGGCTGATCTGATGATGGAGCCGGAAGGTGGCCATAGGAACTCTATAATAGAAAAGCAATCCTACCGAGCTTGGGCTCTTTAGAATCGTCTCAGTGAGCATTTGATGTATATCCAAAGAAAAGTACAGTCGGCTATAAAAGCTTGCCACTAAAATGTCATTTTTGACTGAAACTTATTATAAACGAGTCTGTTACAATATTATGATATACCTAGTTAAATTACTAGGTTTATTTTATGTACAATACTAACTTATTCGTATTGTATTGTACCTCGTGTGTATTGTAGTTAGTATTGTACTTAGAATAATAACGCCTAGAAACCCAGTTCACGCGCAACGGTGAGGCCACTAAAAGTTAGCCAGAAATGGCTAAAAGCGCCAATCGGCTTGTCAGTTGCAAGGACGCGTGACAGGTGTAAAGAGCTCCCACATTTTCAATTATTATGACGATTTGTGTAATGATAGGGTGTCACAATGCATCGGATAAAAAGGATAAACATGCTAAGATAACATTTCACTCGTAAATATTATTCTTTAACTCGTATTTTTACGTAAAATAGTAATCAAAATTTTATATTTTCTATAAGCGGCATGCCCACGTAGTGTTACCAGTGTAACGGAATTATTTAGCCATAATTCTGTCCTAATAATATACTGACTTATTTATTTGGAGCCTATAATTTAAAATACAAATATGAAAAGACGAAGAAGATAAATCACGTGATTTTTATCAAGCTTTAATTGCGATCGGCGCTCGCGCGTGCAGCTCTCCGTGGCGCCATCTATGGTCCCACCGGAAGATCAGCGCTGGCTCTTGGGCTAGCATCATGCTGAGGTGGGACCCTTTCGTGGCACAGCCATAGTTAGTTATATATTATATATTTGTAGTTGTATATTTTCTTATTGTTTTATTTCATTTGTTCACTATTTATTTTTGTAATTATGTTCTATGGCCACGTCATGAATAAATGCATTTCTTTCTTTCTTTCTTTCTTTCTTTCTTTCTAATTTGACTTGCCGTGTATGTTTGAGTATGTCTGGGTCAAATCTTGCAATTCAAATTAGAATCGAGTTTAAATTTTGTACACCCGTTCAATCAGGTGACAATGCATTAATTATGGTACTACCAAGTACCAAGCTGGTCTGGTCTGATGATGAGGACGGAAGGAGGCCATAGGAGCTCCTAAATTACAGAAAAACACGGCGTGTTAAGGCTCATTACAAAATGCCTTGATGATGAGTTGACAACTGTGCAAATAAAAGTAGTCAGTTGTAAAATCATGTCTATTTTTTTTGACTCTATAGTTTTTTTTGTGTCTATTGTTACGCCGGTGAATTAACTTCAAACTTACATTTCAGTGATTTAGAATCGTTTTCAGCTAGCTGTAAAGTAATTTCAGGCCGCTTCAGGATTTGCTCTATTGCATATTAAGATTTGACTATACCTACATCATAACTGACATTGTAAATTAAAATAATAAATAAAAAGCTTTTGTTTAATGTATTTAATGATGTTTCAACTCAGCAACAGGTCTAAGATTCAATTAAAATTTTGAAAGTAACCAATCACCACTGGCAAGAGTATTCCCCCAAATTCAGGGGCATTTGATTGCGCTAGCAACATTGTTGGTGTGTTTGTGTGCGTATCGGCGCGTGTAAATACTAGTTGTTCACAGCTACATGAATCCATTTTATGCCTCACGTGTGACGCTTCGGCCGTTTGAAACTATCATTCTAGGCGTTATTATTCTAAGGTATTGTATTGTACCTTTGCCCGAAAAGGTGGCAAAACAAATCGGGCCCGCTTGTGTAAGTCTTGCAGTGCCCGTGTTATAAGGCTAGGCTAGGGCTTTAGCTATAAGGCCGCTTGTTGATTACTCCTGCCTATTTTTTTAACGTATCTCATGTTGTACTTTTTTCCCATGGTGATTGAGGTGTACAATAAATTTTATTTGTATTGTATTGTACCTCGTGTGTATTGTAAATTTATTGTACACCTCAATCACCATGGGAAAAAAGTACAACGTGAGATACGTTAAAAAAATAGGCAGGAGTAATCAACGGGCAGCCTTATAGCGAAATAGCGATCTCTTCCAGTCAACCTTTAGGTAGTGGAGTAGTTAATATGAATGCAAAATATTAATAGGCCCAAATAAGTGACAACAATAAAAATATATAAATAAGAATATAATTAAAAAATAGGTGCCATAAGTAACAAGTCTAATATGAATGTCAATTACTGTTATAGGTACGTATAGTCATTTATTTCCTTTGAGAATATGCATGCATTTTATAATTTCCAAGTTTTATTTTTCACTAATACCTTTTATTAACCAAAAATAATCCGAGAACTTAAATTTACCCCATATTTTTGGTTAAAAAGGACGTAAAAAAAAGTTGACGTTTAACGACGAAAGAGTTTATTAGGGTTCCGTACCCAAAGGGTAAAACGGGACCCTATTACTGAGACTTTGGCTGTCCGATCGTCCGTCCGTCCGTCCGTCCGTCCGTCCGTCCGTCCGCGTCCGTCTGTCACCAGGCTGTATTTCAAGAACGGTGATAGAAATTTTCACAGATGATGTATTTCTATTGCCGCTTTAACAACAAATACTAAAAATAAAATAAATATTTAAGGTGGGCTCCCATACCACAAACTTGTTATAGATTATGGTACGGAACCCTTCATGCGCGAGTTGGACTCGCACTTGCCCATTTTTTTTTATTTTAAATACACGAGAAGCGTGTGGTGTTCCCATTTAAAGTGATGTTCCCATTTTTCACGTCATAACCTAACCATGTCGTATTTATTCCTTAGCGTTCTCCACCTTCGCGTGACGTCAAGGGTCTATTAAATTAATGCAGAGAGTGGTAATTTTTGTATAATTGCCACGACCTAAATGTTAATTCTTGTGCAAATGGTTGCTTTTTTATTATATTTTTGTTCGACGTGAATGCGTTATTATTACAATCCGAGTATTAACGCAGAAAAAACCATTGAAACGGAAACTCAGTCTATAGTTCCAAACGAAATGAAGGTAAGGAAATGGTAAGCAATTACATAATAAAGTTTGCGCTATAATTCTTTACGAGTAGAATTGTAATATTATCACCCTTTACTACATAGGCTTCGGGGAACGTAGCATACTTCTAAATAATTAAGTTTACTAGTCAAAGGAAAGAAGTTCATGCGAGCCACGTACGGAAATGTCACGCTGTATTGACGATGTTTAACAAGGTCACACGCTTAATGACTATGGGGACGTGTCGAAAGAAGGCTGCACATTGCTGTAGGATTGTACAACTGTTATAGGCTTGGTTGCTCACAGCGGCACATCGTCGCTCGCGGCGTTTTTTTTTGTTGTGTTCTTAAAAAATGTTTGGAGCGGTCGTTCTCGCCGGCCGAATAGAGCGGTGCGGCATCTTTTTTATGTCAATGATATTATGTTCAACACAATGAAGTTCTTAAGCAGACAATAGTTAGGTAGGTTCATGGAGGTGTCAGCGCTGCGGGCAAACTTGCCGATTCCGGCGCAGAGGCCGCCGGACGGATGCGGAGCCATTTTCTCGGCACATTCGCTTGTCACACTGAACAATGCCTGCGAGCTGGTAAAAGTGGGAAAACGGAATACGTATTAATTTTAGAATCATTATGGGCTTAGAAACTAGTACAACCGGAGGTCCGAAAGATGGTTGTCACTCGCTTGAAATTTGAGGGTTGAAATTTGTTTTCTTGTTTTAATTAAGTAACCTTAGCCTTTTGTAAGTATTTAAAGGTAGGTCGGATCTTTTTATATTTATTTTTATTGATATACAAAAGAAAGGAAGTTTCAACGGAACATTCGACACCTCCTACGTATACTGATACAAGTGCAAAATCACGATTTTACAGGAGGGCTGTTCAAAGGTATAAAGTGCCATAACTAACTCATACGTTGAAATAATGTAATGAAATTTTCAAATAATTTTAATGAATATATTTTCCTTAAATCTACATATTTACTATTTCAAAATTAATTGTACTTTTAGAAAAAAAGGTAGTTATACCAGTATACGTGAAATTTACGAGTTCTAGTTTTCGGGTATACTGAGACAACTACCACTTGATCCAGTATACGTCGTAAACTATGATTAGATGAATATGGATAATTATGTTATTACTATGCCTATTATGCGACATGTACCATTTATTAGATATATAAACAAACTAAAAGCTCGTGTTTGGATGGATCTGATCGGTTAGTTTCATCTGATTTGTCACTTGTACCAGTATACGCCTGAATGAATCCGTTATGTACCAGTATACTGTTAAGGTTATTTTGTATGTTATGTCCAATATAGTAAGTTCAGAAAAAGGTATTTAGGATATTTAAACAAATTACTTTTGAAAGACAATAAATAAAGCAAATTTACACTAAAATTACGTTTATTTAAAAGGTAATTAAAAACACAGCCCGCATTTAGGGAATGGTGTTTTTTGTCTTTGTTACAGCGGTATTATCAACATTATTACTGTTTTATCATTTATATATAGTAGATTCCAGTTCCTATTTTGTCCATCACAATTGTCAGACCAAAACCTGAAATCATCTACATCATCTTGAAGTATTAATTTAATTAAGTCAAATAATGTGTCATTTAGTCATGTCAACAGTAAGATGGAAGTCACCATACTTTCAACTGCGATAACTAAGATAAGATTACCGTTACTTTCATAGCAAATAGAATGAATACATGAGAAATGTTTGTAGCTATCGAATTTCACACGCAAAATAATAAAATATACAACCTGACTGCCTGCAAAAGCACGTGACATTACTGGGACAATCCTATTGACTTACATTTCATTACATTACGAGAATTTTTTATATGATCATCATATTATGATAAAAAATACCATTTAATAAAGGTAAAAGTCATACCTCTCATAAGGGATGAATAAATTTGCGATAGACGTGTAAATTAACGTACTATGACGAAACATAAAATAAATATCCCTTGCAATGTTGAGTACTAGAACTTCCACCTTACCTAACAAGTAGCATTCCCAAACCAAATGCTGTGAAATTATACAGTTTAAGTTTTTTTTTGTAATAAAACACGCTTAATATTACCGTGAGGAGATGACAAGGTTTTGGAAGGTCGAATACAGCACTCGCATTTTTTTATTAAGTTTGAGTTTTTTTTCCTATTTATTTCAAGTCTCTTTCCTCCATGTGCCAATGTGTTTGGTTGTTTGTTTTTCAGTAGGTGTTTTCAAATTCTCGTAAATGTGACAAGCTACAACTTAATATTTTGACTGAAAATATCACGGTATTGTCGAACAGAATAAGCTTGCGCTTCGTATTTGGTAGAATTAAACCACTCCTTGTACAAATTATATATTTCAATGAAATTCAAACTTCCGCCAGCAAAAATGTGTGTTACGAACTTGAATATTTATTCCTGGTCATGGAGGTTATCTCTACATGTACTTTATAAATTATGTATATATCGTCGTCTAGTACCCATAGTACAAGCTTTACTTTGCTTGGGACACTGGGTCGATTTGTGTAAGATGGTCCCTTAATATTTATTTATTATTAAAAAAAAACCGTTCACACTAAAATTTAACGTAATTTTTGTCTTACATGTTTATTATTTGTTTTCTTGGCTTGTTTTTCTCGTATTTTTATTTTATTTAAACTCATGATTAGATTTTTATTCTCTTTGTTCGTTGATCCACATATTATTTAAATTACACGTAAGTTACCGACATCTTTTTTGCTATTTTATTTTACGATTGCCTGTCGTGCCAACTAAGCAGCTGCCATCTCTTAATTCGCCAAACATGGACAAAGACTTAAAAACCCGGACATTTGGCGTAAATCGCATTGTCCCCGAAAATAATAAAATTAAATAAAATAATTGCTTTATTTTCCCCCGGACGGCCTCAAACTAGGACAAATCCGGGGAAACCCAGACGGATGTCA
This sequence comes from Apotomis capreana, assembly GCA_947623375.1. Lineage (NCBI taxonomy): Eukaryota > Metazoa > Arthropoda > Insecta > Lepidoptera > Tortricidae > Apotomis > Apotomis capreana. The sequence continues at coordinate 34,493,738 of OX392499.1, read as the reverse complement.
GCGCTAGTGGTGACTCTGGTTTATCCGTATGTAATGGCGACATATAGCTATTATTGTACTCCAAACAACCATCGGTACTGATTGGAGAAAACTGTATCATAACCAAAAGTAAGCCTAATTTGATACGTAGTAGGTAGAAAAGACGTAGGCCGCATCGACTATCCGTCGCGCATCACTATGCGCCCACTGGACATCTTACGTCCGCAACGACGACGAGCACGCATACTGAGGTAACTGCCACTTGTGCCACGCCCGCGCCGCCCTTCCCCGATAGGTGTACTGCGTATAGTGGTACAAGCGACTTATCTCAGTATCTAGACACGCGGCAGCGTGTCCAGCCAAGTTCACCGCAGGAACTGGCGAGCAGCAGCCGTGTGTTATATTACACGAACCGTTTGGAGCCACTTTTGACCCCCCAATAACTCCAAATCTATTTAACATAAAAAAATGAAATTTGGCTTATGTATTAAGATCCTTTAGAACAAGTAGAACCCCAAATTTCATTAATATAGGTTAAATAGTTATTGAGATATTAAAGTCCACTGACTGACTGACTAGTAATCAAAAACCTAACCCACTTCCAGGTGACCTAGAAAGGTGAAATTTGGCATCCAGCTTAGTAATTGTGTGTGTATACATATAAAAATCTAAAACAGTGATTTTTTTATGTTTTTTATTATTATTATTATTATTGATGGTTGTTGCCTCAGAACTCTGTCATTTATAAACCGATTTCGAAAATTCTTTTTTTGTTTGAAAGATATACTAGAATAGCATATACTTACACTCACACGCACACACTTACACATACATGCACATAAAAATCCAATACGTACTAACCGTTTTGGAAAATTCTTTGTTTGTTCAAAACTTTCAAAAGATGTACTAGAATAGCACACAGAACTAATTAACAAATAATAATTAAGTAATTTACACATCATAATAAATTCTGTACAAAAAGTAATGATATCCCATCAAAAACATAAATGTAAAATGAGAGCCAAGTTCAATATCGCGTGCACTTCGCCGACAAAAGAATTGAGATCTGCAAGGGTGCCAAGTTCTTTGCTCTAAAATTTTTAGATACAAGGACATGCGACATACTCAATGCATTTATTTTACTTGGGGTGTAATTCAATATCAAGACGTGACTTGGCTAGTTTTAAAATATAAATTTATATTATAAATCAAAATCAATCAAATCATTAACCTATTTTCGTAAAGGTAAGTACGCAAGTTAGTGTACGTCTTGTTACTTATACTGTTAGCTTGATAATGAACTATGACTATGAATATGTTACTTTTATAAAATTTAGTTAGTTTATGAAAACTAGCCAAGTCAAATCTTGATATTGAATGACTCCCCAAGTAAAATAAATGCATTGAGTATGTCGCATGTCCTTGTATCTAAAAATTTTAGAGCAAAGAACTTGGCACCCTTGCAGATCTCAATTCTTTTGTCGGCGAAGTGCACGCGATATTGAACTTGGCTCTCATTTTACATTTATGTTTTTGATGGGATACGATGTTCTAAATTAAAAAACGGTGTTAGTTGTATCAGTATACGTCACTTTATTTCGAAAACTAGCAGTAATTTTGTCATGAAAATTTTATAACATGTAGATATAAGTATTTTGATCCTAAATATGCAAAAAAACGAAAATCGTAAAAATGTCAGTTGCATCAGTATACGTAGGAGGTATCGCATTGACCAAGGGTTCCGAAGTAATAACTGAAGATGCAACCAATAAATTATTTAGTTGGAAATGACTAATATATAAAAGAAGAAGTCCTGACTGACTCATCAACGCACAGCCGAAACTGCTAATGTTAGAGAGTTGATTTTTGCACAGTCGGTTACTTTTATAACGTGGGCAAGGGATAAGAAGGGATTTTTCTAAATACCTCCCCTAAGAGGGTTAAATAGGGGTGCAAAGTTTGTATGGGGGAAACTTTTTTTTTGCAGTTAGAGACTTGACACTTTGTAAAAAGATTACTTATTTAAAAACACAAAAAGTTCTTTCAGCGTTTTAGAAAATTTCACCCCTAAGGGGGTTTAAAAGGGGTGCAATGTTTATATGGGAAAAACTTTATTTTTTGAACTAGAGACTTGAAACTTTGTAGAAAGCTTACTTAATCAAATACAAAAAAAGTAACTTCAGCGTTTTGGAAAATTTCACCTCGATTAATTAATGAAAGAAAGCGTTTTATAATAATATAACTAGTTTATTTAAATAAGAGAATACAAGAAACGTTAGCATAAGGCAATTGATTTGACAGTTGTAGTTGACATAAGAAATCCGCGAGAGGCGCGCGAGTAGCGCACGTAAAGGTTGCGTTCCGTTTAGGTTTATGTCTATACTTCAACATCCCCTCTTAGACGTAAACCCATTTTTGAAGAGCAGAAATCAAGCTTCGCCTGTGGCGTCCCTTTCGTCAGAGCGTCAGCGACCATCTCATTCGTTTGCACGTACTTGATGTCAATTTTCTTCAAACGAACCTTATCACGTACAAAATGATGTCGTATATCTATGTGCTTGGTTCTGGGATGATAGCTACTGGTACCTGCAAGTTTAATGGCACTTTGATTATCGCAAAAAATAGTTACAGGTTCTGCAGCTAATTCAGGCCAAAACTCTTCTTGCATCTGTTTTAGCCAAATTGCCTCTTGAGTGCAGCTCGAAAGAGACATATATTCAGCCTCGGTCGTAGATAGCGCGACTGTCGGTTGACGACGTGAGTTCCAGGTAATTGCGCCATCTTGATGCATAAAAACATAGCCGGTACATGATCTTCGATCAGTTTCATCGCTACACCAGTCTGCATCACAATAACCATATATGATGTCTTCATTTTTCTTGTAAGTCAGCGTATAATTTTCAGTGAATTTCAGATATCTCAATATTCTTTTCAACGCCAACCAGTGCTGCATTTCAGGTCTCGTGTTGAATCGGCTGAGAGTATTTACAGCATATGATATGTCAGGGCGTGTCACCTGTGACAAATACAACAGGCACCCCATTATTTCTTGATATGGATATATACCTGCAATTGTATCTTCATTGTTATTCCCATTAAATTTTGTTTTCGGATCAATTGGAGTTTTAACACCCTTACAGTCCGCCATTCCATATTTACTTAGTATCTCTTGTATATACTTCGTCTGGTCTAAGTATAAAATCCCATTTGTTCTGTTTCTCTGTACATGTATGCCAAGGAAATATTTTAGTTCACCTAAATCCTTCATCTCAAACTTGGCAAATATATTACTTTTAATATAATTTTTAGTTTCCAAGGAGCTTGTGAACAGAATTATATCATCCACATAGACGGCCAAGAAAGTTATATCTTCATTCCTTATTCTGTAATAAATGCAGGGGTCCAATAGTGACTGTGTTAGACCAATTTCTTTAAGAGTGCTATCCAATTTTTGGTTCCACTGTCTACTGGCCTGCTTCAGCCCATACAAAGACTTTTTCAACAGACATACCTGTGCATTATTTTCTTCAAATTTCGGAGGTTGAAGCATATATATATCTTCCTCTACATCGCCTTGTAAGAAAGCAGACATGGCATCCATTTGATCTATATCTAAATTATATTTCACTCCTAGGGAAAGCAGGTAACGCAAGGACGAATATCTTATTACCGGTGCGTATACTTCATTGTAATCATATCCTTTCCTTTGCGCGCATCCTTTGATTACTAATCTAGCTTTATATTTTTCAATATCACCTTTTTCATTTCTCTTGGTTTTAAAAACCCACTTACATGATATTGCTCTTTTTCCAGTAGGTAAATCACACAAAATCCAAGTATTATTTTTCTTTAACGATTTGAACTCGTCTTCCATGGCATCCTGCCAATGACTAGACTCCGGGCTAGATAAAGCTTCTTCTACTGTCATCGGATCCTGATTTAAAGCCAAGCATGCAAATCTTATTTCATCTCCATCTTCTTGATTTTCAGTGTGGCGTGAGTGTCCACCTCGGGGCCTCAAATTTATGAAACGATTGGGAGAATCAAATGTACAATCAGTACTTGGGTCGTATGATGAATCTTGATCATTGTTGTCTATTGATTCAAAACTTTCACATAAAGTTGCCTCTGCTTCATCTTCGCTTGTGTGTATGGAGCCAGAAGTTGGATTGTCGACAACATTAGCAGTTTCCTGTAATGGCATAGATATATGTAACATGTTACTAGCATTAACAATCGGTGTCTTTTCATTATTCGGAGCATTTTCTAAAAATGTGACATTTCTGCTCTTTGTAACCTTTCTAGTGCGTGGGTCCATCAACCGATACCCTTTGGTATTTTCACAATATCCAATAAATATCATTTCTATGGACTTCGAATCCCACTTTAATCTCTTCTCCTTCGGCACGTGCACCATTGCTTTACATCCAAAAATCCTTAAATGAGAAATATTTGGTTTCATACCTGTCAACTTCTCAAGTGGTGTCACGTAGTTAAGGACGCGAGTCGGAGAACGGTTAACTATATGAGCAGCGGACTCCACCGCTTCTGCCCAATACATTTTGGGTAATCCGGCATCCTCCAGCATACACTTCGCACGCTCTACAAGAGTGCGATTCATGCGCTCGGCCATACCATTCTGCTCCGGAGTATACGGAGTTGTAGTCTGATGCCTGATGCCATTATCTGCTAAAAATTTTGACATTTCATGATTAATATACTCCAAACCATTATCTGACCTGAGGACTTTTATTTTACAATCCAACTGGTTTTCCATTTCATTCTTATATTTTTGAAATACTTCTTTTATATTGGTCTTATTTTTCAAAAAACAGACATTAACATTTCTGGAAAAATCATCTATAAAGGTAATAAAATACCTAGCTCCACCTATAGACGGTACCTCCATAGGTCCACACAAATCTGAATGCACAACTTGGAGTATTTTTGTAGCCCTTGAACCATCATTAGAGAAAGGAAATCTGGTTTGTTTACCTTTCAAACACGGAATACACTTATCATTGTTTAGTTCTTTGTCATCAATCTTCACTCCTTCAGTGCACAATGGCAGTTTCCTGACATCATTGTAATTTAGATGTCCCATTCTTCGGTGCCAAATATTTAAGTTTTGTTCCTCAGAAGTATGCTTTAGCCTCCAAAGTTTTCAATTTATACATGTTATTGATCAGCTGAGCCGTGGCCACCAATTTCTTTTGATTATTGAATATTTCACAGCCAGTTTTGTTGAATATCACTTGACAACCATTCTTTGTCAGCTGACTTACTGATAACAAATTGGTACTTAGTTGTGGGACATATAAAATATCTTTCACCCGAATGTGATTTATGTTACCATCTCCACTCATGAGATCCAAGTCAACATTACCCATATGCTTTACAGTGACTGATGCATTATTGGCAACCGTTATACTTTGTATCGGAGGTGCCCGGATGTCGTACATTCCATCGGAGACATTAGTCATATGTAATGATGCGCCAGAATCCACTATCCATGACATTTTGTCCATTCGCTCTTGAGACGCAGAGAAAACGGCTGCATATCCCTTACAATCGTTAGTCTTCTTCTTAAAATTACAGAATTTACTCATGTGACCGAAGCGATTGCAATTGTAGCAACGGGGACCTGATGGTTTGGTAGTTTTATTATGTTTTGGAACATTTTTATTGTGCTTTGTATAAAGAACGGACACACTGGGTTCTTCTTTTACCTCTTGAAGTAACTTTGTTTTAATTGAATCAGTGGATATCTTTATACCTGAGCTTTCCAGTCCCATAATCATTGGTTTGTATTTATCCGGCAAACCAGCCAACATCAAGGTACCAAGCCACTCATCATCAACATTGAAACCAATATTCCTTAGCTTGTGAGCAGTGGTTACTATTTTGTTTACATATTCTTCAATGCTTGCACAACTTTCTAATGTTGTATTGACCAAATCTCGGAGTAACCCAACTTTTCTTGTCAAACCAGAATCTTCGAACGCATTTTGCAACTTTTGCCATACCTCCCGAGCGGTTGTTGCTTCTTGAACGTGTACATAATTTATCGGATCCACAAGCAAAATTATTTTTGTTTTCGCTTTGAGGTCGGATTTCGGATTTACGGAACTGTTTGGTTGCGGTTCAATACATTCCCATAGATCTTCATGTTGTAAATACGTTTGAACTGCGAACTTCCAAGTGCTATAATTTTCTCTTCCCAATAGTTTGTCTATTTGTACATTAGACATGGCCATTTTCAAGTTTACTTCGGTACAATTTAAGAACTTGTAGTGTAAACTGTTACTTCGGTGCAAATTGAAAAACTTGCAATGTAATAACGGCCGTTGGGCCTGGCCAACCTAAAAATCGAGAAATCACTCGCGGAACTAGTTTTTACGATTATTATCGGAATCACTCTTTCGCAATGACTTTCAAATACGGGTCATTAGCCCATAACCTAATGAAAGAAAGCGTTTTATAATAATATAACTAGTTTATTTAAGGTGGTTGCAGAGGAAACAAAACTAGACATTCCACGCTAGATGGCGCTGGGAAGCAAGATTTGTAGTTTTTGTGTATTATTTCGTATGTTACTTTAGTTTGAAGTAAAATTTGTGTATTGGCGAGTCCGCGTATTTGTCTTTTATTCATGTAGTATTAGTAGCACGTCATACATTGTATTATTCTCCCGTGTATTAGCAATTTGTGAAAAATCAGCAAGTACTCACACTAATAGACACTAATTTGTGAGTGTGTGCGGGTGATTCATTCATTAAAGGGTTGCGTATCATCTGTCAGTTTGATAGTAAGCGCAGAATAAATAAGCAGGCATGATATTTGATTTTGATGATGAAGTAAAGATGCACCTCTAGCACAACTGTGACACGCAACTCATTCTCGCGCGAGAAAAATTACCTATCTCTTTCTTTGCGGTACTGTAGGAGACTGACGGGCGCGCACAGAATGGTATATCACTGATCTGGGCGGCCAAAAGTCAATTTTTAAAAACTGACTGTGGGTAGAATAATGAGGTAGGTTCAGAAAGTCTACTTATTCACGCACTATAATCTGTCAATGTATTTGACCTTATCGCTAAACTATGCTTGTATAGCAGGTTGCAATATTAAGTATTTGAAGTGCACTTATTTTCTCAAACGGCACATCAAATCGGGGTGACTTTTAATAGTGAATTTGTATGTTTTTGCCGTAGAATATATAATAAGTTACCTTAAATGTTATGATGGCAGGTAGGAATGTTTCGTTTGTATATGTTTTTAATAGGATTGATTATGTTATGACGTTATGGTAGTCATTCAAAAGTTCACCCTTTTGACGTTCTCGTTTTGCTTGTATTTTGACTTATCGGAAACATTTAGTTGTAGTTCCCGAGGTGTCCCGGCAGAAATAGGACATGTAGCACATACCTCATTTATTCTAGTTTACGATTCAGCTTTAATTTTCCACGGAAACACTCCGGAAAATGGAAAATTAGGCATCCAAACGTTATATGGTCAAAATGTATGATTTTATGAATACGTTATTTTTTGGTAATTTTGACTTTTTATTGTTTCTAGGGCCATCTTATGTTAAATTAATAACTCGATCTAGTTATTTATAAGTTATTCGAGTTGATGCAGCAAACGAAATGCCAAATTTTAAAAGTAAACTGGACTTTATCGAAAATGATTTGCTTGGTAGGGAAAACTTTAATGATGAACAAATAAGGAAAATCAAGCATATTTTTAGTCGGTTCAAGTCTGAAATGAGATCTAGATGGGCTGCAGCACACAATAAAGAAGATGATTTCTTAAAAAAAAATGCCCAGCATGGAGCCTCATACAGATGAAATGGTGTCTGATGAAATATTGACAGAGCCGTCTTCGTCTGATCAAAGTGACACGATTTCTGACAGATTTTTGTTACTTTTGTATATACTTTGCATATATATTATTATACCTACTTTGAGCTAATGTTGCAAAATCCTTATTTTTTTTAAATTTCACCATAATTTTCTTACCGTATAGATAAAAAATTCAATATTAGCTTAATATTACTGTAACTACCAATATAACATCAAAAATAATATTGGCCGCCCAGATCAGTAAAATACCACACCGTGGGGCGTTGCTATGTTGCGCGACAAGAACCGTGAAGCCTAGTTGTATTAGACGGGCTGGATTGTCAAAATAAATAATACGAAGAAATTACAAATCTTTAGCAGTTCTATATTTTTTAAGTATGTGGTGAAATTAAATAAGTATTTTTGTTGGGTTTCTTTTCTGATATATTGTGATTCTGATTTGTGATGTTATTGAGTTTGTCCTAAGTGTTTCTGAATGATAGATTGGGGTATAGCAAAAAGGGCCCAATTTTAGGGCACATATTTTGCTGAAAAATATTTTCCTCATTTTTGTTACTTTTTTGATTACAACTAAAGAGTACATTAAAATAAGTATCTATTATAAATTACAATTGTTTGATTAACTTGCCCGTTGAAGAACTAGAGCGGTCCTAAGCTACGTAGCCTGGGACTACTTGTACTATCATCTATTCTGTGCTGGGACTTTGAAATTTACGATGAAAAAAGGTCACAAGTATACCTCTGTTTTTTATTACTTAATGACAAGATCGGGCCCTTTTTGCTATACTCTGACCTGATATACAAAAACCCAACATCAAGAATAGTAGGTACTGATTAGGGTTGGGATTTTCGTGGTTCTAGATCGTGGGTCCATGGAGTTCAGTCTAAAAATATATACTCATAAACTACTAGAACTACTACTAACTGAGCGCAGCCGCGCAGAGCCATATAAAAATATATAACAATATATTGTTATTATATATGGATTTTAGAACCACCAACCCCACTAAATAAAATAAAACAATTTTTGTTACGTGTGAGTTTTATTATAATACTAATGATTGTGTGAGTTGTAGACGTCGCTTTTATTCGAAATGGTGGATTATTTTTCTTTTTTACCCCCAGATCTTCGCCATTTTCAATTTTTTCGTTAAAACTAGGTCTATTACCTAGGGCTTCTTTCTGTTGTATGTGGTTTGCAGGTATACGTTGTAATATTATTTTAGGCAACACGCATGGTTTGTAGAAAATTATAAGTTTCTTTTCTGCAGCTTTTCTTGGATGAAGCTTTCATCTGTAGGTACGAACTTTAATTGTCATTATTGTTGTTGATAAATCAATGAAGGAAATCATCTTGCAGTAATCCCTTTTTATGAAGGTCTAAGCTGGCCTTGAATCTGTAAAGAAATTATTTATTACGTCACATGAATGCCATCAATGGAAACCGCTGTATGCAGTACCAATTATGTGATTATCTTATAGGGTGTTAGGGTAATTAGTGTTATTACAGTTAACCTTCAAGGAGGAAACTTAGTCACTGAACCGATAATTCCAAAACAATTTGGTTTCCCACACCTATTGAAAAACATGGGTATATAGGTCTTGGTATCAATTCAGTCAGAGAGAAGAAACTACCTATATGAACCTACTATGAACAGCTTTGTTTTTTTTTCATCGCCCAAAGCGAGCAATGGTTGTCATCACGCCATGCTTGTCTTCGCCTAAAAAGAAAATAGCACGAGACACCTCTTTCACGGCAGGACGCTTCGATTTGTAATATTTACAAACACAATACTTTCCCCGCAATTTCTGACCCATGATATCGCAATATCATTTAGGGATCACTATGTCCTGAGTACACATGTTTATTATATGCACGTTTCATTATTCACACTACATAAAGTAAAAACTCACGAAACGAAAAAAATGCAAACCAAACATGATTCATTTTTATACGAATTTCCACAATTGACAGTATAGTATTGACACAATTCATTTTATGTCATTCACAAGATTTAGTGCGTTCGAAATCTATTCCACTTTATTGTTATGAGCAAATAAACACAATAGGTAGGTAAGTATCTTTAAAACCTAATGTTTCCAATTATTTGTTACATGTTTAATGAAAGCTATAATCATTAAAATAATAAACTGTTATGCATTCATATCGAAACATCAATTAAAACGTATTATCCTAAATCATAAGTTAAGTAGTATTATATTTCAGAACGCACTGTTCATGAATAGCTTTACGTGCGCTTACGTTTGTATGTTGTGTAAAAGCAACGCACACATACATATGTGGACAATATTTCAACGGGTTTTAAAGCTTTAATAACTTTGTAATTGTATGATTTATAGCGAAACTGATTTCATTGGCGAATATAAGATCGCTTAAAGATTTTTTAAGAATGTTTAATAGCCTAAAGCCATAACCGCCTAAGTGTGTAGTGATCAAACAATTTGTATGAAAGTGACATCTCTGCAACCACCTTAAATAAGAGAATACAAGAAACGTTAGCATAAGGCAATTGATTTGACAGTTGTAGTTGACATAAGAAATCCGCGAGAGGCGCGCGAGTAGCGCACGTAAAGGTTGCGTTCCGTTTAGGTTTATGTCTATACTTCAACAAGGGGGTTAAAAAGGGGTGCAAAGTTTGTATGGGGAACACCGCTAATGTTGTTTATAAAGAAGTGTTACGCTAAGGTTATCAGTTTTTTTATTTTTTATTTCCTGTCTTCTACCCAGTGACTACGTAATTTTTTTAAAACGAACTTGCACCCCCTTTTATATGGTTGACTGTCAATAATATTTTCTTAGTGCTGTCTCTTATTAGTGAGTTGTCTATCAGCACATGAATAATCTATACTTTATACAACGTGGGCCCTGTAACATAAGCAAAAAATTAAAGCATAGATTTACTTATTTTACAGAAAAAACAACTGACAGAAAAAGAAATCCCTTATGTAAGTAAGCAGTGGCCGATAATCTAGATTCCTGGATAAGAATTACAGTAGTATTTCTAACCATATTGACGAATTAAAGGAATATGAACGTACATAAATACTTAGTAGCTACTCATAAAATTGTTGAATGTGGTATGTTTCTCAGATTTTTATTTTAAAAAATGCATCGTAAATGAAACCTCAACAGCAAATTCATTCAAGTCTCAATCGCGACCGGTTTTCACGGGTAGCATTTACAAGAAAATCGAAACAACACACTGTCCCTGTCTCAGCAAGGGCCGAGCGATAGGGACGAAACATAATGTCGGATTTCAGACTACAATGCATGCTCTTTAGCCCATTGTTCTGTCACTGCAAGAGTTCATTCAAACGGCTTAAGTTTCAGTCGTCTGGTGCAAGTTGTAAACCTTATACAATCTCTCCCTGTAATTGGCGATATAACTTTGAAATTAATAGAGCAATAATTCTGGAACTTTGATAATATAAACTTTCGTTCTCTTGACGTCGCGTTGATGGCAAAACAAGTAGAAATCAAGGCTGTTGTTGAACGAGCTACATCTGCGACCCTGTCTTCCTTGCATACTTACCTAGACTAGACCAACCATATATCTAGATATAGACTTACCATCAGGTGATACTGAGGCCAATGGCCAGTCAATTTGTGTATAAAAACACGCCGCCAACGTTCTAATGTTTTTATCACCAGCAAGAATAACGACATACACAGCATCATGTACGTAGTCGTACCTATAAATGATACAATTATAGTTATTAAAAAACCCGCCTTCAATGAGAAGATATCGTATTTCCGAGAACAACTGAGCGAGTGAGTGAGACCAATTTGGAGATGCAGCTTCTTAATTATTTTTTTCCAAATCGGTTTAGGTATAGAAATGACTGAGTTCTGAGATACCAACGCTTAAAATACAACCGAATTGCGAGCTGCCTCTCGTTTGAAGTGGGTTGAAAATTCTAATAAGTTGGTACAGATCGGCTTCTAAAAAATTTGGCGAAGATCTGATAACGAATCCATAAAGAATCGAAGGAATGTCTAATCCCGCTGTTTTCTGACTTCAAAAAAGGAGGAGGTTCTATGTATGCATTTTTAGGGTTCCGTACCCAAAGGGTAAAAACGGGACCCTATTACTGAGACTTCGCTGTCCGTCCGTCCGTCCGTCCATCCGTCCGTCCGTCCGTCCGTCCGTCCGTCTGTCACCAGGCTGTATCTCAAGAACGGTGATAGCTAGACAGTTGAAATTTTCACAGATGATGTATTTCTATTGCCGCTATAACAAAAAATACTAAAAATAAAATAAAATAAATATTTAAGGGGGCTCCCATACAACAAACTTGTTATAGATTATGTATATATATATATATAGGTACGGAACCCTTCATGCGCGAGTCGGACTCGCACTTGCCCAATTTTTATACTAAGTACCTCCTATATCGTATATTAGCGTTAAATAATAATAAATCTTGCCAGTTATTTTTCCTGGGAGTCTCGGAGGATATGGATAATTTTCCGCGCCATTTGGCGGTGTAATTGGCGCCCTTCATTTCGCTAATCGGACGCTGGCTAGGTGTAAGTGATACTTGGGGCGGCGAGTTTTTTCCCTAATTAAAAAGTTTAGAGTTCCACCAATCTACTTCAGTTTACTTTTTGGACGCAATATGCTTTAAAATTGTAATGCATTTCATAGTGAAGTGATAAGAGACCAATACGATCTACACTGTTATATAGCCGTGATATAGCCATTAAATATAAATTCTGCTAATGGAAATACGATGCATGAGTGACATTAGTAAATTGTAAAAGTAACTATAGCATATGACTTAAGTAATCATATTGCGGTTATATTTCGGATATATCATTAAAACATCAAACATAGTCTTTGTGACAAAAGTTTAGTTTAATCTAAGGTTAGGTGGGGTTAGACCAACATAGTTAATTGTCTAGTGGGGAAAGCTATTGGACTGTAGCAGTATTCTCCCGGCGATCGTCTTACTCCACCTCACCTTATTCAGACCAGCTTTTACAAATTTTCCTATAGGTACTTGGCGTTAAATAAAAATGGTGGCCTGGGCGGATAATTTTAATTTCCTGGGTGTCTCGGAGGATATGGATAATTTTCCGTGCCAATTGGCGGTGTAATTGGCGGCCTTCATTTCGCTAATCGGACGCTGTGCTGGCTAGGTATACATAAGCGATACTACGGGCGGCGAGTTTTTTCCCTAATTAAAAAGTATAAAGTGCCGCCTATCTGGCTTCTGCTTATGATTCGTTCATGGTGGAGTGATACATGCTTATATGTGTTTGAAAGACGTTTAGGAAGTTTCTTGAAGTTAAAAATCCACGGATACGTCGGTTAGTTATTACCAGACTATAGGTACGTGGAAGCAGAAGTGAGAGTTACGACCTTTTCTTCGCGTGGACGTATTTGCCCCTTATTTTATATAGAACACCTAGGTATACGATGCGTGCTTGTTATTTTTATCTTCACATAGTTATAATGAAATGTGCATGATACCAGGATTAGGATGCGCTTTCATTGACCGGGAGCTGGACATGTAGATCTCGCGAATATTTTTCAAAATGGCTCAAATATGTTTTTTTAGGGTTCCGTAGTCAACTAGGAACTCTTATAGTTTCGCCATGTCTGTCTGTCCGTCTGTCGGCCGTCTGTCCGTCTGTCTGTCCGTCCGCGGCTTAGCTCCGTGATCATTAGTACTAGAAAACTGAAATTTGGTATGAGTATGTGTATGTATCAGGCCGACAAAACGGTATGATAAAAACTAAAAAAAAAACTATTTTTCGAGTACCTCTCAAACACCTAAAGTGGGGGTGAATTTTTTTTTCGTTTGAACACTAGTGTGTGGGGTGTCATTGAATAGGTCTTTTAAAAATAATAGGGGTCTCGTAGGAATTACAGTTACTTTGGCGTTTACGACCTTTTTTATAGAGCTTGAAATCTTTCTAGTAATTTAAACCTCGAAGCCCGTCTATCGTGAAGGATGGGCAACTACAACAACTCGCACTTGGCCGGTTTTTGTACTTTCTGTGTTCAACGGCTATACTCTATCCGGATAGGGATTTAACTAAATGTACCTAAACAAACTTTGGCTATCAAAGTTGACATATTTAGGTGTATTCAACATTTTATCAAGTGTTACATTTTAATTCTTACTTTCGATAATTCTTTTGGTAGTCAGACTCTGATCAAGGTTGGCAAAGCAGAAAAATAATTAAATGGCCTTTGCCAACTCATATACGTAAAAGAAATGAATACACAGATATTATGTATGAATAGACATTCAATATTTGAAATGTATTTTTCTGTACTGTTCACAAACACTAACGCAGGAAGGTATGTGAAGTACACGTTACGTTATTTAAAAAAAAAAGTACGTTAAAGATTTTCATTTTTTTACCTTTAGGGCAAACTATTATTACTAAAATAAAAGAGTTCAGTAACTGTAATCATAGTGACAATTTGAATTGTCACTATTGCTGTCTAATTTTGATGATACCGAAGATGATGAGGAAGCATCACCAACATTAATAATGAACCGTTCTTTTTGTGCCATCCACCCGAGCCTAGCCCGACTTGTACCTGGTACAGGTTCGTTCATTTTCAGCAGAAAAACAATAACTAACACAATAATAACGACTAATCGATAACACTAATAATTAATAGAACAAATGAAATAACAATATGATCAATAAATAAGAAAACGAATGCAAGCAAAAATCTCGACTACTAATAGTATGCGAAAACGAATACATGAGAAGTGTCAAGTCTTATTTGGAAAAAAGGTTGCAGATTCCTAGGCTTTTAGGTTCTTTATTGTGTACAAGTTGTAAAATATTTAGTGGCATATTGAAACTATTATTAAGTTAATGCATTTAGGGAATAATTACGTAGTCTTGATTGGGTATCGTATGGTTTATTCTATTATTAAAGCAAAATAAAGATTATATTTTTTATTAAAGTAATATTATTAAATACAAAATTTACCAACCAATATCGGCCTGATAAAGCACCTAATTGATGGTTTGTTTACATTTAGTTAAATACCTATCCGGATAGAGTATAACTTTGCTCATTTGTAAAAGATTGACATCGCTTGTCGAATCATTTCGTGAATTTATTTCGATATATACGTATTTTCATTACTTTCCGCTTGGAGCAATTAAAATTGACATATTTTCCAGAAGTTTCCGGACTGAATTATACTTTAGTCGGTCAAATATTATTTTTGGTGCAGTAAATCATGTCCCTGTCAGTCAATTTCGCTTTGATTTATGGACGAGCGAATAAAGTCCCACGGAAATATTTCAAATTGCTGCCGTGCGGACATGTAAACCAACAAATACGTTTCTATATCCTAATTTTCCTCTGAATTGTGGTCATAAGAAAAGGTGTGTCATAGTTGTGTCGTTTACTAAAATTGAAATATTACACTTTGACATTGGCCAAGCTGCCTTTTGCGACACCTGCCACAAATCGTTTGTCTTTTGTCTCGCAAGCTGGTGCAGTGTCATAAGAACTCTAGAGCGCTATTGTTTGTAAGTAGTTGGAGTCTTTGTGCCTTTCAAAGTACCGCTGAAAGCAGCCATCGATCTTTGGGACGGCAAGAAATAAAAAGCTATAGTTTCAATACAATGAAGATCTCGTTAACGTGAGGACATGCGCTCGATACAAAGTAACTGCCGGTAGCATTCGATTGTGGAACGATCTCAAATAAAACGTAGTTTTCTTTTTGTGGTTTCATTTCCTCGGATTGAGGAAAAAGAAAAAAATATTGAAGTAGATGATTCTTAGTTATATGTATAATACTATTAGGAGGTTATATATGTATCGTTAATGATTCATATAGGTAAGTAGAAAGTAAGTTTGGTATAATACATATGCAAAATCTAAACAGTGAAATAATGTTAGACTCTGATTAGATTTGACCCGTGACTTGTGCCATGCCGGGTTAGAGATGTGCCGTTGTTGAGAACGTTTCCCAATTTATATGGGGAAAAAACGTTCTCCAGAACCTTTCCCGTACAAATCAGGAACCCTCTGTCCAGTAGGATCCACTATATCGATCCACCAGTGGATTTAATAGCTCGATAAAGTTCTCTGTGATCCACCATTGGTGTGAGTGGATCCTGTGATACTTGCATCACTACATAGTAGTATAAAACAGTGCTTCCTGCTGTGTGTCTATCTGTCCCTATGTAGGTATGCTTCGATCTTTAAAACTACGTAACGGATTTTGATGCGGTTAGCTAGCGTTTGATTTTTAAAATAATTGCACAATTGTTTCCATTGGGACCAAATTAACCACCATGGAGCGAAATTATGAGTAGAAGATTTCTCATCATCATTGAAGAATTTAAGAAGGACATACCTACTTATGGAAATCATTTAACGAACGCAAATTATTCAAATTCTTGTTCATCAAAGTTGACCTAGATTCAAGTGGAGGATATATATAAATTAAATCCCCAATTCCACTAAAATCTGTGGTGGATCTTACCAAACTCCCTGAATTCTGTTCGATCCACTGGTGGAGCATATTAAGAGATGCAAGTTTCACAGGATCTACTCACACCAATGGTGGATCACACCAGTGGTGGAACTTAATCGCGCTATAAAATCCACTGGTGGATCGTGATGGTGGATCCTACTGGATAGAGGGATCAGGAATCAGGAAACGTTCTCGAGAACGGCACATCTCTATGCCGGGTCGAAAATAGCGAAGATCGCGATAGTATACCCTCTTAATTCTTGTAAAGAAGCGCTTAACAGTTGAGTCATATTACTCGCATTCAACTAAACGCGTATTATACACGACTACCCCTAAAAACAAACTAGATTAATTATTTCAATATTGTTTACTTAAAAGCAAAGAACTCAACGAAATCACTTTTTGCGTTTTACTGGAAACGTAATCTGGGGAATAAAAAGCGTCTTAGGGCTTCCCCTGGGCCGACCCGGCAAATGGGGAGCGCCGGACAAACGACGGCTTTTTGTCAACCGACAATACCACAAATTGTGGACGCGGACGCGTCGGGGCCGCCATGTTGCGATACCCGAAATGATACCGAGATATAAGTAAGCTAAGTATGTAGAATTATACAGGATGACTTTTTAGTAGCTGGTGCACGGTGTTACCCGTTAACCTCACGGAAACACTGCCTAAATGTTTTCGGGATAATAAGTTGGCTGTGTGTTATTCCAGGGTGTCAGCTCCATCTGCATACCGATTTAAATTCCAAACGTCTCAGGCTTAAGGCTGCGATGAGGTAACAAACATACAAACACAGCTATGAACTTTTTCTTTTATAATATTACGAGTAGATGTTTATTTGTATTGACGATTATGACAGATATGGTCTTTATTTTTTATATGGCCGTATTAACTTTTTAAAAAGTTTATACCTCGACAAAATAAAAGAATTTCATACAACATTATTGGCGAGCAAACCGAGCCGGCAAGGAATTTTTTTGACTTACTATAAACTGCGCAAGTATGCACTTCGCATGCTGATTTTTTATCAATAAAGTCAACATCCCCGACATCAAGTATTGTCGAGTACGGACTCAAGTCCAGCAATTATTATTTTTGCCACAAACGACATAAAGGAATCGCGTCGATATCCCCAACGACCACGGGGAGTCTTTCAAAAGATTATAAATACTCCTCCTAAATGCGTCAGCTTTCAGACCCGCTCATCGGGTGCCTTTGATCTTTGCCCTGGCACGTAATGATCATTGAGTTTTAAATGGGCCGAAACGCAGAGTTCTCTAGAACCTTCTTGAAGCACTCGTCTGAGAAAAATAATGATCGAAGACGTGTAATATGTCGATTGATGTGTTGTTTTGCTAGTTTAGTACCTAAATACGTACCTATTGGCATACTTAGTGTACCTAAACTAGTTGAGCAGTATTTAACTATAGTAATAGACGAGAAACTAAGGACACATTCAGATGATAAGCGCTTGACGCGCGTTTTGCCAATGCGTTAGCCAGCGTACATCTTGAATTAAAAATGTGTAGTTTTAAACGCGCTTTATTAAGCATTCATCATCTGAACGTACTCACCTTATTTCTATGGTCTGAGGTACTCACCCTAAACGAGTATTTTCATCGAAGCAAAAAAAAAACCGAGCAGGGTTATTGCAAAATAATTTGTACTTAATATTATATTAGTGGCTGCGTGACCTGCGTAGCTGGTTCGAAACGTCTGAAGTATTTTTTTACATCTTCAAGCCCCAAGCTTACACCATTTTGAAAAGTTTCGCGAAACTATACACAAAAATTATATAGGCCCCTATACATATCGAACCTAGTCACATAGTTTCACGAGAATCGGTTGAGAATAGGCGACCTGTGTAGGCCGGAAATCTGGACATCTGGACATGGACATCCAAACATCCGAGCATCCATCTGGACATTACAAACATCCGGATATACGAAAGAATTTTTGGCTAAGCTGAAACGGAGACGCTTCGGTCGCTAGATAAATTACAGACTTTTGAGTAGAAGACATCTCTATAGGAAATGTGCCGCCCCCTTGGAAATACAGATCAAACTTCCGCCAGAGGGTGACTCAAATCGTGCATTTCGTATAGTGCCACGTGAATAAAATATAGGTGGCAATTTCAGCGACTTCCAACTACATAAATCATAAATATCGGACTAAGTTTTATGTAACAAACGATTTTGTTGAAATATTTTCACAAGCATCGATTGTTCCAATGTTCATCAAACAGAATATAAGCAAGCATAAACGTTGCTTGTACTCCTAAGTAAACGTTGACATTTTCGCGCTAAGTAACCACTATCTAACCGTCTAATTAAATTACAATGTTGGTCTTGTAAATTAATCTAGTTAAGGGAATAGAACAGTCAAAGAGAAATATTGAATTAAATCGACAGCTGCACTAAGCAAATTTCTTTTGCCGCTTGCATCGAATCAAACATTTTAATTAAAAAATAATGAGTGACGATGGTTTTTATATTGAAATCAAATTGAATGTAGCAAAATATCTAATTAAAACTTATTATACCGGGTCTATCACGACGCTTTTAATTTACCTTCATTGCTCAACGTGAGTACACCTGAGACCACGGCGCGTGAAAACGTATTGTAACACCAGGCAATGTGGGTAAATAAAAAATATCGCGAGAGACCCGGTAAATTAAGTTTTCATTCCGTGTACAAACCGCGAGAGTATTTATTAAGTGTTAGACGTATAGGTATCATTAAAAATATATCAAAGATACGAATTTAAATATCTATTTAATAACATGCAAGTTACAGAACAGGCAAATATTTTAACTAGTTAGTGCTTACTTATTAATAATTGGATCAGGTGGGGTACGGGAAACGCAACAAGGGGAAGTGGAACACTTTGGACTGTTTTCTTTATAAGAGCTTTAATAAACATAGTACGATCTACTGGAGCGACATTTATTTATATACCCCTATATACAACAACATACAAAATAAACGACGATCCTAATCCCGCTTTTAAGATTTTTCCTGAAATAATTACGCCTCACCATAGAATAATTAATAGAGATGTAAAATTTTATAATAGTATAGACGACTCATTTTCCGGTGTTATATAATTAGTAGTTATTGACATAGTTCACTAATGTAATGGATATCTTGGCGCCTTCCAGAAAAAACAGTCTTCCAGAATTACTACTTTAGGAGCAAATCCTATCATTCTATCTTTTAATCGTAAATCGTATCATGACGCGTCTGAATTGTAAAGACAATTACATTCTGAATTGCCTCTTTCATTGCTTGAAAGATTGATGCGATAGCGTCGCCGTCGCGTCGCTTGGTATACCTACCTACCTACCTACATGGTTGGTAGTGATAGGCACTGTCATACCGCTGGGAAGAGATCGAATAGCTATCGACTATTTTGTAGCTCATGATACGTCCTCGTCTCACCATCGGAAACGAAGCGATTAGCTACCGACTATTTTAGCTCAAGAAATGGACAAAATCTATGTATTTGACTAATAGTGACCCCGTGTGACTATAGTTGATCGGTTCATACTGCCGGCGAGTACTCTCTCTTTACTGGTTCGTCGTGACGGCAAGAGCTATCAAAGATAAAACTCGCCCAGTGATGCTCGCTTGGCGGTATGAACTCACGCCGAGAGAACAACGGACGACCGATACGCCCGAGCGAGTGGTGTGGGTAATCGCCCTTCGGCACTCCAACACTCGCTTATTGCCTAGCGACAAAACTATTGTAACTACACACTCGCTTCTCGCTGCTCGCAAACTCATTAGTTTCTAGCTCTAAGTAATCGCTTCTCGCTCATCGTCGGCGGTGCGACAAGTGCCAAAGGTAGACAATATAAGGAGTATAGTGAGTATTACTGTACTATTATCTATTCTGTGGTACGAGTATTACACGGTTGATTGGAAACTGGCGCCGTGTTGCTCCGCCCAACAGAACTCGCTTCCAAGCGGTAGACATTAGGACACCGCGTACAAGATTCACAGTCAGACAAAGGTCGTAGTTGGTGTTTTCTTGACTTTAGTTAATAGTGTCCACGAAGTTCATAATCGACACTATCAACTGTTTCTGGATTGATCCTAGCTATTAAAGCGATTAATAGTTGATTAAAAATCTAGTTTTATGAGATAAACAGACAACGCGGCTACCTCATACGAAAACAATTTTATAGAAACATTAGAAGTAAATATCGCAGCAACTTAGCTTACGCGTTTCTGGAGAGAAATCGTAATTCGGCACTCTTCTCTATTCTCTGCTAGCCTGGTCACCTTAATAAAGATTATGAGTAGGCATAGACTATGTTAATGACGATTAACGTTTATCATAGAAGTATTAAGTACATAAATAAGTTGAATTTTTCTGTGCAAACACTCTGCTCAAATGTACTAATAAATCAAAGGCTATTGTTACCAGAAAGCTAAACAAATCAAAACATGAAGGAGTATTTTATCGCTAAATATAATTTAAAGTTTATACTCGCGCGAGGGTGGGGTTGTACATTCAAAGAGGCAACGCAGCCAATGTTTTGGGGCCAATGCCCCGGGCGGCTCCAGTACTGGAGCATACCCAAATTTTCCAAGTATTATTTAACTTATTTTTTCTGTATTTTAGTATAATTTTTTAGTTTTAGTTAATTGTACCTACATATTCTGTAAATAAATTTCCTATACTCATTTACACGAACTAACATGACCAAAAAAAGTTTACATAGTCGAAATGTATTGTTTCTGTGTTTATTGTTTGACGTTAACCAAAGCCACTCGCGACGCAGTCACGTGATCAACGCAATCTCCATCAACCGTACTAAGTTAGTTCACGTAGAACTTTAATAATCATAACTATAAGACATCTCTGTACTTAACTCAGATGAATTTCAAAAAGAGAACATCAGCATATTTGATAAAAAGAAAACACGCTGCTGTTGCCTGGTTGGTTGAAATTACTTGTCAAAAAATTAACCAATCACGAGGCTCCAGTCATGACCATCGCGATCATGTTTTTTTTAATAGGTCAGTTTTAGTTGAACGAAAAAGGTTACATCAAAAATAAAAATTCATAGTGGGTAATGACGATTAAAGTAAAACAAAATCTTTCTGCGTTTTGCTCGTATAAAAAGTATTGTATGCAATAGTTACACAATTAGGTCGTAAAATCTCGTACCTTACTTAGACCACTCGGCAAGCCTCGTGGCCTAAACGCGGTACAGTACAATTTTGATTAAAATTTATACTGTAATGGTGACCTCGCGGTGGCTACGGTACTGTTATGAAATTATCTCTCTGATTTTGTTCGCTGCCAAGTAATGTAGGTGTAGGTCCTTGCCTATAATATCTGAACTAGTTATAGGAATGTACCAAGATGGGTGTAGATAAAGTACTATTCGAGTATGATAAATGCGCAGTTTTTTTTTTAAGAACAGATGGAGTAAATGTCGCGCGTGTGACAATGTGAAAGCTCAGTTGGAAGAGCACTGCTGCTGGAGAAGTAATAGTAAATATTCGGGTAAATTAGATAAAGACGAACATATTTGGACTAAAATATTGCTTCGGCCTCGCCCCAGAGTTAAAATATAATTCTGTTCGAGTATCAGAAGTGACGTATGATTGTACGATGTATGATTCGAAGCCGTGATATAAATACGAAAAGCAATTGTCCCAAGCATATTGGTTCAATGGCTTAGAAGGAACGCTGACAAAACGTCGGGCTCGCCTATCCCGATCTAAACAAGATTAGAGTCTGACCGTCTCGCCGAGATATGGCCGAGATGCTTTAATCTCGACACAAACCGCACTTATGAGTGATATTTGTTGAAGAAGGCAATAGCTTAAGGCCCATTTAGATCCTTCTTTGTTAGTTATAGTTAGGACAGTCAAGAGAGTTGAGATGACGCACACAGCAACTTTTGATATTACTGTTTTGTATTCGTACCGATAGCATGTTCAGCAGCGAACTATAGCGAAGATTGGCAAAACGTTGATTCTAGTTCTTTATTTTTAGTCTAGTTTTTTATTTTTCTACTGTATGAATAACGAATTTCTAGAAAATATGTCGCTTTACATATAAAAAGTAGTATACATTTTTTTTTTGTTTTTTTTTGTGCGCCTTAAAAAATACGCGTTATTTAAGTGTGCACGTACTTTTAATTACATGTCCACTCACTCATTAATGCCATTCATTTACACCTTTTTTTCTATGAGTAGTTTGTGTATGTATGTGTGCTTAATCCACTCCTATCAACTCTCTTGTGATAAAACCTATATTAAATGATTGTTGACCACTTTGTAAGTATAATTAGCCTTACACGGCCGTTCAAAACTAATAAAGAAAATTGAACATACTCGTAGGAAGCATTAAAAATAAAGATAGATTAAAGATACATACTCGTAGTACCTATACCCAGAATACTAGCTATAAGAAGATTTCGAAACTATCTACCAACTCGTATTTTCGTACGAGTACTCCTTCTAAAAGATACGATTTAGATCACGCGGGCACTAATTTCGGGAACTAATTTGAAAATAAGATTCAATAGAAGTATGTATGTGAATGAGCAAGCACTAGAAACGCTCCAAACGCACCGAAAATCACGTCTTGACCTAATCTACTAGTGTGCAGTGAAATATTACAAAGCCTAACAAACTCGATATATTAAAAAAGAGACGTACCTACCTATTTGGGCAAATTTTTATTTTGTTGTCGATTTGTTTTTTCTCTCAGATTTCAATAAAATTTGGTGAGTCGGTAAAGTTGCTTCTTCTGACCATGGTAAGCCCAATTTCACGATATGTCCTACAAATTCTTCCATTGAGTTACACAAAATGTATTACAGAAATTTACCATGGGCCAATTTTTATTTTGCTGTCGAATTATTTATTTTTCATTTCTGGCTCCTCGTTTTGTACTAAATATTAGTACAAAATACGAAATTTAGTTAAAAAAAATCCATACATTTTTTGTAACTCAATAGAAAATTTTGTAGGACATATCGTGAAATTGGGCTTAGCTTGTTCAGAATATCAAGCAACTTTACCACCTCACCAAATTTTATTGAAATCTGAGGCAAAGACAAAATCAACAACAAAAAAAAATTTGCCCATTTACAAAAGTTACTTACCATTTTGTTAAAACTACGTACAACGCAATGCCACTTAACATCTGAATCTGAATTTCATATTCTGAAATGCGAAATCAGCAAAAGCGTCAATTTCTGAAACGTATGTGTATTTCAGCCAATTACCCTGAATGGTTACAATGCGATTCTGAAAAGCCGCAATTATATTAAAAGTGCACCAATAATTTCATCAAAAGGGCTTTTGTAAAGCAAAGTGTTTCTCGTGTTATCCAGGAATTCCATCCGTTGGAGTTAATGGTTGAATGCATGATACGGAAAACAATGAAAGCATCGCATTTATCTCTTGAATATCTGATCAAGTGATATTTTTTTTTCCGGCTATGTTTAGTAACATCGAAATGGTAAACATTTCACAGTGGACTTGTTTATATTTTGATTATTTCTCTTTTTATGAAGCATGAACCAACACATATTAAACGAAGTTGCTACTAAACACAAAGCTTACGGTGTTCGGTATCGTTCTGGATGTCGCTTGTCAATAATCAATTTAATATGTATAAGTGTCGCAGTCATCTGGTTGAATCTGCTATTTGATTGAATGACTAGCGCGTTCATTGAATGACAACATTCAATTGAATGACTAAAGGACAACTCGTCAAGTTGTTTAATATAACGTTCAACGTCTTGACTGAACGTCATTTAGCATTTCAATCACCTGAGTGATTTTACGTCTGCTCTGTTCAAAGGGCTGTTACAATCCGCTAACTAGTTGGACGTTGAGTGACGCTTGTTTAATCAACGTTCGGCCTAGTCATTCAATTGAATGTTGTCATTCAATGAATGCGGTAGTCATTCAATCAAATGGGTCATTGTCAGATTTAGGTGCGCGTCTTTCCGGTGGACATTTCCTAAATTAAGGATTCCAGGGCCTAATTTTCTGATTAAATGCCTGTGAGAATAAAGAACGCTCCCTCTTCTATAATCCGATGTAATACGAGGGGCACACCGAAATGATCGGGAATAGAGTACTTTAAAGTGAGTTACATTAAATCCTTTTTTGTCACATGCATACTGGCGACTTACAATCACGATGCCGTTTTTACAATTTAAAAAAAGAACGATATATTTTTTTAATTCCATTTTTAAATTGACAACTCGATGAACAAAATGGAGCTGACGCGTGAAAATTTTCGTGCAATTATTTACCATAACTTTCGTCGTGGCTTATCTCCAGATGAATGTCGCAATGAGCTTGTTACTATATACGACATTGAAGCACCTAGTCAGACGACAATATATCGGTGGTATGCTGAGTTTCGACGGGGTCGTGCCTCTCTTGGCACCGTACCTTCATCAGGTCGGCCGAAAACGGCGGTTTCGCCTGAAAACATCGCGGCTGTGGAAAAACTACTAAAAGAAGATAGACATGTGACATACGAGCAGATTCGGGCAACCATAGGCATTGGAATGACTGCAATTCACACTATTTTGCATGGTGAATTGGGTGTCAGAAAATTGATTTCCCGATGGGTACCCCATAATTTGTCTGAAGAGCAAAAGGCGGCTCGTGTTGATTGGTGCCGATCTATTCTGAAATGCTACAATGGAGGAAAGTCAAAAGCCGTTTATAATATGGTCTCGGGTGACGAATCCTGGATTTATTCTTATGAGCCTGAAAGAAAGCACCAGTCGGCAGTATGGGTCTTCGATGACGAGGTCAAACCAACGAAAGTTGTGCGTTCTCGAAGCGTGTCGAAGAAGATGGTGGCTTCGTTCGTCTCAAAAAAGGGGCATGTTGCCACAATTCCTCTAGAAGAACAAAGAACCGTTACCGCTGATTGGTATATCACAGTTTGTTTGCCGGAGGTGCTGGCCGAACTTCGCCAAGGGAACCCGAGACGCCGCGTCATCTTACACCACGACAATGCGAGCTCCCACACCGCCCACAAAACAACTAAATTTTTGAACGACGAAAACGTTGAGTTGATGTCCCATCCTCCATACAGCCCTGACCTGAGTCCAAATGATTTTTTTACGTTCCCTAGAATTAAAGATTTATTGCGTGGTCAGCGGTTTGAGAACCCAGAAGCCGCTGTGGAAGCCTATAAATCGGCCATTTTGGCAATGCCTACTTCAAACTGGAATTATTGTTTTAATGACTGGTTTAAAAGAATGCAAAAGTGCATTGAATGTAACGGAGAATACTTCGAAAAACAATAAAATATAATTTATGTATATAGTGCACATAGTTTTTTAAATTCCCGATCATTTCGGTTTGCCCCTCGTAGCAACATAACCTATATTCATACAAGCTCTTAACTTTTGACCACCGAAGGGACAAATTTTGTTTTTTGAACTGACAATGACCCAAATAGCAGATTCAACCAGATGACTGCGAATGTTGTCATTCAATGAACGCGCTCGTCATTCAATCAAATGGCAGATTCAATTATAAGGTTCAACGTCTTGACTAAATGTCATTTAGCATTTCAATCACCTGACTGATTTTACGTCTGCTCTGTCCAAAGGGCCATGTTACAATCCGCTAACTAGTTGGACGTTGAGTGGCGCTTGTTCAAACAACGTTCGGCCTAGTCATTCAATTTAATGTTGTCTTTCAATGAACGCGCTAGTCATTCAATCAAATAGCAGATTCAACCAGATGACTGCGACATAAGCATAATGTATGAGGGCGATCAATAGTAATTAACTCGGTAATGCTATGTAAATAATCCGATTAATTACAAAAATCGAAATTCGTAGAAATATGTATATGTATTACAGCTAATACGTAACGGTACTATTGACTAGGGCTTCCTCTTTTTGCACCAACTATACTACTTATAACGCCTTAGTGACAATATTGAGTAATTTTTAGGGTTCCGTTCCCAAAGGGTAAAAACGGGACCCTATTACTGAGACTTCGCTGTCCGTCCGTCCGTCCGTCCATCCGTCCATCCGTCCATCCGTCCGTCCGTCCGTCCGTCCATCCGCCCGTCCGTCCGTTCGTCCGTCCGTCCGTCTGTCACCAGGCTGTATCTCAACAACAGTGATAGCTAGACAGTTGAAATTTTCACAGATGATGTATTTCTATTGCCGCTATAGAGTCTGACTAGCCAAATAATGTTGGCAGATATTTCCTTGTGGTATTACCAATTGTCTATGATTTCAAGAATTTAGTAGGTGGGTCCTCTATAAATAATTTTGATACTTTTATGTACTGGTTCAAACATTCCGATCAAGTTGAAATTTGGCATAGTACTTATGTAATTTTTTTGGTGATAAATTAATATGGTATTATCGAGCTAGGTCTTATTTACACTACATTTAATTTTTCGCCTTGTATATGGGTTAGAGAGTGTAAACATATGTCTTTGTCGTTGACTGACTGTGGATAGTGGATGAAATTATATGAGCTGACTATGAGTGCACGTCATTATATTTAACTTATTTCTTTAGGTACTTACCTTACGTGTGCATAGAAAATCAAAAATATGTTCTCGTATCAAAACTATAATTTCTACTACTCAAAGTGTGACCAGCCGCAGATTTTTTAAATTTCCCGCCAAAACTTCGAGTAATATTTCATTAGCCAGACTATAACAACAAATACTAAAAATAAAATAAAATAAATATTTAAGGGGGGCTCTCATACAACAAACTTGTTATAGATTATATATATATGTATAGGTACGGAACCCTTCATGCGCGAGTCGGGCTCGCACTTGCCCAATTTTTTAGTTTGGTCACCAAGAGCTAGCTCACTCCGACTAAATTCAGTCAAAATCAAAAGTGAATGACTACTATTGATGGCAATGAGCTTGCTGCGCGTACGTAAATCAATGTTTCCTGCAACTAAGCTACATCAAACAGTTTTGTTTGATGCTGCAAGACCATGTCAGTCGAACGCTAAGCAAATTCAGATTTCCATCGCAAAATGCGCCAAATGTGAACACTGGCCGAGTGCGAGCAAACGCCAGTGGCTTTCAATCATTTTTGACGTCGGTGTGATTTTGCAACACTGACGTGCCGTATAGGGCCCGAAAACAGGGGAACTGAATTTCATATTTTTTTACTACTTATTTAATGCAAATTCGAAGATATGGTCCGGACCATATGATTAAACCCAGATAACAAATAATTACTTTTGACGTGACAACGTCTAATAAATTGATGAACGCCGGCCGCGCATACGAAAAAACATGACTCATTGTAGCAATGTTGACTTTGTAGCGCCGTGGAAGGGAAGGAGAACCACGTGACTGACACAAGCCTACGTCATCATGCTGTTCACAGATTCTCAAACTTTAAAATGTGGGAGAATTTTAACCAACGTTGAAAAATATTTAAGATTATTATTATTGTAGATTTCATTCCACTCCTTCTTTGTATCCATATAAAATAGTGATAATTCAATAAAAATGATTCAATTTAATTCATTAAAGTATGCAATCATTTCATCAATGTTTTATTATGACGTTGTCACGTTAAACCATCGTCCGTAAACCGACTTTACAGACAACCAATTTTTTTTATTTACTACCGGTTTTAAGGAACTTGAAAGGTTAGGTTGTATAATATTATATTATAACTATGTGTGGTTGGATAACTGGCTTCTGAAATAACTCACGGAGTCCCAGGCTCCGCGGAGCACACTTTGAGGATCGTTGACTTACGCTATTGATTTAGTCTGATATCGTAAATTTACTATGTTCGATGAGAGCATATACAAATATTGTACTTACCTATAAATTAAAGTTAGTAACATATATTTCGATATTTGTTGATTAAGGTAAATTGATGGTTTAATCCCGGTGAAACCATTAAATCCTGGTGATACCATATACTATGCCTACGGAAAACCTTCGGATTACTTTATAAATAGAATTCAATTTTTAATTTACTTTTTGTATCAATTTTAAATCTCGTATGAAACAGAATATTGTCAGTACCGAAACTGACTGATTCCATAATTTCTATACAACCTATATATAAATAAAATAAATAAATAAATAAAATAAACAGCTTCAAAGCTTCAGTCAAATAGAGTTTGACGACGCGTTTGGTGCAGTTTGTAGACCACCTGCCAGGGCAAATATTTGTGTGATGAACTCGAATATTTGTGCTTGGCTCATGGTGGATCTATGTATTAAAGTATATATTTATATTGTCGTCTACTACTCATAATCATAAAACAAGCCTTCTTGAGATAAAAAAGGTGACTACATATATTTGATATCAAGTATCTAAGTAATTCCCGTATTTATTCCATTCGATCACTACAATCTTGTCGGAACGTGAACCCACACCCTTAATTTCTTCTGGAGTAAGTATTCTAAATAATCAACTAAGCCTTACATAAATGGCATCAAATCCCTCCTTAATATTATTACAAGACAGGCTATATTCTCATCACCAATGATCGGCACGGACGACGCAACTATAATCGCGGGATTTTATAATTAAGTATGATCATATTAAAATTACTATGTTGCCAGCGGTGTTGCACCGTCCGTGCCGACCATTGATGTACTTACCACGACCACGTAGTGTCCATTTGCGTTTGTTTTGTTGCGTAGACACCGGAGTTAAGAGAAACAGTAAAAACTCAGTATCAAATGAATGGCTCGGCGGTCAAACAGGCTAATCTCCGGTCTGCAAAAGGCCGTTCTTAATAACATTTTAAATGTTTAATGAGAAAAAGTAGATGGGGAAACAATTTCAACGAAAATAACTCTGGAACAGTTTGTTGGCGTCGCGATTTATTATTTCGTTCAATATTACAAGACTTTAAAGACCATTATGTTATTAAAAATGACGCAAGACTTTATTTTTTAGTCTTTTTAAATGGTTAACTGAGAATCGTCTCCCGAAAGTGCCCGCCTGTTCAAAATAGCACTAACAGGATTAAACATAAACCCAAAGTGGCTCCATTGTAACGCCGCTTTTTGATGACCATTTTCCTTTAAACATTATCCTTGCTTAATCAACTCTAATGTCAATAACCGTTTTGTTAATATAATGCTATTAGTGCTCTGGAGCTTTAAATGTTTTACTTGTTCTTACGAGGCAAATCCAATAATTTTGATTCTTCGTCCTTCCCAATCGGCGAGATGAGCTCCGTCCGACCAACTTTAAATGGATTATCGGAGGCGTCGGGAATCGCTCGGGGCTTCGCCGCTTTTCAACAAGATTATGATCTATAGAATTTGCCTGCTAAATTAATAAAGATAATGTGGTCTACTTTTGTTTTAAGAGGTTTAAGTGTCCCAGACGTTGTCGTCCCCTCTTGTAGGTAAATTAAACTAAGCTAGTCATTAATCACACTAAGTTCCATTTATAACATCTATTTGAAAGTAGTCCTAAAATTGGCTTGTCATGGCATAACCATACAAACGATAGAATTTTAAGCGTTGTATTTTAATGGTAGGTATCTGTGCTGATTTTGTAAGTATGCTGTCTCTCTGCCTTCTATCGTTTATCGCGAATAATTCGTAAATAAATTCAAGGGTATATAGAAGTACGCAAAACTACTCTGTACCTATATATTGTGAATATTCTTTACGGTAGTATTTAGTAAAACTTTTCTCATGAAAATCCTTTCTTCGAGGTATTGATACTAATACACATTACATACATAACTACCCTATGACAACAAAAGTCACTAAGCAGTAAATAGGTAGGTACTGTAAATGACGCCAAATCGGTTAAAGCTAATAAACTGTACTTAAGCCTAATGGCGTATCCCCGGTCTCCGAACGTTTCCTGACAACGTATCCTACGGTCTCTGACTATCTCACTCGTACAGTGCCATTAAGTAAAGGATGGGACTAGTTTAGTACGCGATTTAATCGTACAGAATCCCTTTGAATATGGGCGCTGCGCTGTTGGATCAAATTGGACGTATTGTTTTAGTAGCTTTGTGCCCTTGTGTGGAAATAATTTTCCAGGAAGTAAGTGTTTTCGCATCTACATAGTGCCCATGGGCATAGTATATAATATGTAGGAAGGAGTTTTGTAATGAGATCAAAAGAAAGATAATTGTATCATACAAAACCGTTTACGTTGTACATTGACCTTAGCTTAATCAAAAAGAAATTCGATTCGATCGGTCTACAGTTGAATTTTGAACAATGCGAAGTATTTTTAGATGGCAACTTCGACACTTTATCGGTCAAACAAGCTTTTGAGTCCGCTAGTCCAGGAATCAAGATTTTATCCAAAGAAACGCTTCACCTTCTTGGTGTTCCCATCTTTGACGAAGGGATTCCTAGTTTTGTAGAGAATAAGATAAGCAAGTTTGAAGAATCCGCAGATCGTCTATTAGAAATTCATGCCCACATGGCCGTTTTTATACTACGTTCATGCCTTTTTGTGCCTAAGTTCACGTATGCCCTGCGATGCTGCCCCTTTTGGAAATTTAAATTACTGTGTGAAAACATTGACAACATTATTCACGCTCACTTAGAAAAAATCATTAATGCGAAATTTGACGCTCGTCAATTTTTACAGGCTACGCTACCTGTACGGTTCGGTGGCCTCGGCGTAAGGCAAATCTCAGGTGTCGCCCTTCCAGCGTTCTTGTCCTCGACACATAGCTCGCTACCTCTTATCGGTAAAATATTATACCCTTTACTTTCCGATTCTGAGGTGGCCTGTTTGTCAGAGGCCAAGGACGCTTGGAAAGAGGCCTGCCCTGGTACAGACTTTCCGACGAGTACAGAGATCCAGAAATTGTGGGACATGCCGATAAATCTAAGAGTACACAACCACCTTACTGACACAAGTCCCACCCCGAGAGACAAGGCCAGGCTCCTTGCAGTTTCTGCTCGCGAGTCCGGATACTGGCTTCACGCACTTCCCTCAGTTAATTTCGGTACTTTATTAGATGACAATTCTTTCAGGGTGGCTGTTGGCCTTCGTCTAGGCCTAGACATCGTCGTTCCACACCAATGTTGTTGCGGATACCAGGTAGATCGTTTAGGTCACCACGGCCTTAGCTGCCCCAAAAGCGCCGGCAGACTCTCCCGCCACGCTTGTCTAAACGATATCATACGTCGGGCTCTTGTCAGCGTCAACGTGCCTGCGGTACTCGAACCAAATGGCCTCGCACGAGATGATGGCAAGAGACCCGACGGCATGACGTTAGTACCGTGGCGGTTGGGGCGGCCCTTAGTGTGGGACTCCACCTGTGTGGACACTTTGGCACCGTCACACATTGCAACAACGTGCCAAAATCCAGGTGGGGCGGCCACAAACGCGGAGGCGGCTAAACGCCGAAAATATATTATGTGTTTGGGTGACAACTATATTTTCGTGCCGTTAGCTGTAGAGACTCTAGGCCCATGGGGCCCAGCCGCTCATAATTTGTTTGATTCCCTTAAAAAAAAACTAATACGAACTACCTGTGATCCCAGAGCTGGCGCGTTTCTCGGACAAAGGCTCAGTATTGCTGTGCAGCGGGGAAACGCCGCCAGCATCTTGGGATCATTTCCGCCAATGACCGACCTTGGCTAGAGTTAGGTTAGTGTAGGTTTTAGGTTTTTAAATAGTTTTACCACTTAATTCGAATGTTTTTTTTTAATAAAGTTTGCTGGTACATATTCAAGCCAAAAATGATTTATTATCTGTTATTTCCCGGAACCTGCCCTCCGTGGAACCAGAAATGAATGATAAAATTTAGATTTTTATGGCAAATGGTCTGTGTTGGGCGCTTGTAATTTAGCAGTCATTCTACCACTTTGGCAATATATTTTCAAAGCGCGGGGTTTGAACCTGCGTTTCCAATGGCTCTCCGAGCCATCACGGGTACTTTATTTACCTAGTAGGCCACTGAAGCCATGACCGAGCTATATAATTTGTTTCAATCAGTTGCTTCATTTCGTATATTGTGTTTTAGGATGGCATCTTTGCACCATCTTCTGTAAAGGTTCCGACTTAATGATCGGTACCTCAAATTACGTTCAGATCGATTTTAACGATAACTTATTATCATTTACTAAAGGAACGTCTGCTAGTGTCAATTTATCTTCAATATAAACATTCGGTTTTAGGTAGCAGACGTTACTGTTTTAATAAAACTTTAATATGATTGTTTCATAATTTATAATAACATATTTAATGATTGGGATAGATTAATTCATATTAATTTAAGGAAATCTTAAACGTTGGAATTGACTGTATAAATAACCGTTAAATGATTTTCATTATGAAGTTTTGTCGTTTAAGATCAATTGTGTTTTTGTGTAACTTATATACTTACCCGATTGGTTTGGATTAGGCTTGCGTAGGAAATAAAATCAATTATTTACTGATACCCTCAGCATAATTAGTTTTAGTGGAATTTAGTGGGTACTAGCGATCTTACAGACGTATAAGTCTTAAGTCTTAATTATTAAGAGCATTTGAATTAGAGACAAGAACTAAAATGAGTTGACGTTTCTTATCCCACAAACCTAGACCATTTAGTAAACAACATAATGTACTTACTTGTATTGCCTACTTTTTTCAGCTTTGCCCTAAATTGCCTGGTAGAGAATATCTCATGACATTAAAACCCTATCCATCTTTAATTAAATAAATCGTATTATATACTTAATATTAAAATGACCACACAACCGCCTTTAAATATTGAAAGTAAGATTGTTATGAGTCATGATTTAATTTACATTTGGTGCGATTCAGTTAGGAGGCCGTATGCCTGTTTTTTGATCAAAAAGGAAGATTAAGTTTTGTTTAGGTTCATACTAATACTGTTATGTCAGAATATAATGAACGGTAATTCGTATGGCATACACGATAAATTCTAGGACATCATAATGAAAAGAAGCCTCCATCTCGAATGTCTTTGTTCATCTTAAGTGCCTTTGTACTTGATGCTTAAAATATTTTCTCATTTACGACATATTTTACTGGTGTTATTGCTCTTTCCTTCCAATGTCTAAGATTCCTACGCTGTTATCGCAGTAATATTATAAAGCTGGATGTTTGTGATTGTGTTGTTTGTTACTTCTTCACGCTCAAACGGCTGGACCAATTTTGATAAACTTTGGTATGAAGGTCAACCTTGGATTAACACATAGGCTACTTTTGATCCCGAAATATGTAGTGTTCCCGTGGGATGAGCGGGTAATACTGCGCGGCGCAGCTAGTAATTCCTATAAACCAAAGCACGAGGTATATTTTTGTATTGAGAATTGAAGTCCTAACAAGACAGTGTAAACACAGCTTTACCGACATTATATAGTTGACAGAGGGAAATCTGTGAATTTTTCTACAGGCCTATATACACTACCGTCAAAAAGTTCAAGACCAAGCACGATATTTGCAAATAATCAACATTTCATGAAGTTCCTATGAGAATATTACTTTTCAGTACCTACAACCGACAAAATAAAGCGTATAACAATTTATTCCACAGTAATTTTATTTAAAAAGGGATCATAATAAGAAATAAAAGCTAAACGTTTTTCTCATCGAAAAATCCTCCTCGACGCTTTTTCACTTCGGAGCAGATTCTTGGCATTCTTGCTATAAGTTTGTGTAGCGTTTCTTGGCTAATGGATTTCCACTCGTATTGCAGTATCTCCCAGAGAGCAGTTACAGATGTCGGGCATTGTCTTCGGACTCTACGGTCGAGTTCATCCCATAAAAGTTCGATCGGGTTAAGGTCTGGGGATTGCGGTGGCCAAATCATATTTTTTAACACACCTTGGCGTTCTTTATTGGCTGTGTAGCTTCTACAGATCTTTGCTGAGTGTTTGGGATCGTTGTCTTCTTGCAGAACAAATGGGTTGCCGATCAAACGTGTTCCTGACGGCACCGCGTGTCTTATTAAAATGTTCTTGTACTGCTCTTTTCTAAGAATACCATCGATTTTTACGATGTCTCCATCACCATTTGCACTGAACGAGCCCCACACCATGACAGACCCTCCACCATGCTTCACAGTTGGTACAACACATTGCTCCAGCATTTTTTCTTGCGGTGTGCGGCGAACAAACGTTCGACGTTTTGACCCGAAAATTTCGAACTTTGATTCGTCTGTCCATAATACTTTCGACTAGTCTGCAAAAGTCCAATCCTTGTGAGAAATAGCCCATTGCAATCTTTTTGTCTTGTTTTGTTTGCGTAGTAATGGTTACAACAGCTACACAACCCCGGAGATGGTGTTGAAGTAGTCGGTGTTTTATAGTAGAGACGCACACGGGCTTTTCACGGCTGCTGTTTATTTCCGCACAGATTTCTGTAGCTGTCAAGCGTCGATTTCTCTTGCTCATCGTCACTATTCTTCGATCCTCGACCTTGCTGGTTACTTTGGGTCTCCCTGAACGTGCTTGATCCAATAAACTCCCAGTTTTCCTCTTCCTGGAGATAGTGTTATGGACAGCTGTTTTCTCAATCAAATACTTTTTCTGTACATATGTATTGAAAATAATCTTTGCTACAGGACCAAAGACAAAAATAATAAGATTACTTTTTTTTCTATTGATTACAAATTTAGTTTGATGATTTTTAGAAGGGTTTATAACAATGACACTGAACTGTTGTGTTTGGTCTTAAACTTTTTGACGGTAGTGTAGTTGCGTTTATCACGCTCCTGATAAATGATAAAACACCTGTCACTTTTTGATAAGTATTTAGATGCGAGACTGGCGTATGATTAATCATTTATTTATCGCGTATTACTGTTGACTGTCCACTGGAACGGAGCTGTGAAAAGTGGACCAATCATACGAGTATTCCTCTGATTTAAATGCACTACTTTTGGGCTTCACGAAGACACATCCAGATTGGTTAATTTCTTCCGCTCCGCCTAAACTCGACCATCGTAGGGCCCCCGAAGCATATTGACGTTAAAGCATTTGCTTTGTTACATGGTCATGGTTTAATGACTTTATTTTCCCCCAATATTTGGCTCCAAATCGACAAAAAAAAAACAAAATGGCGCTTGCAGTTCTACCATAATATTTCATTTAAAATGTCAACGTACTATTAATCAATGCAGCTCAAATAGCTACAATGGATTCAATATAGGTAATTCTGATATAAAGCCGATATATTATTAAATTGAATATTATGGTAAAAGTTTTTCAAATTTACGTCCTAAGATAGCTAAACCTCGTCGATTGGCGTCTTAATAGGTCACGTTGTATATTGCTTTTTTGCCACTAATACCGAATGCCTCTAATATTGTCACTGGTTGAAAAAATATAGCGACACAGATGTGACGTATGAGGAAAATTTACCGCGCTCGGAGTCAAAAGTGACGTAATGTGATTTATGACGACATCGGGAGCCTGGTCACGATTCTAAACACCATGCTCGTACGCCGAGGTTTCCCGTAATTGACGGAGCAAATTTATTATACGTCAGTTATTTTAGAAACGGTTAAAAGTTATGTTGTTGGTAAAGTTTTAGAAATGTTTTTTGCATTTACGAACCATTTTACAAGGCATGAATGGAAAGGCGGACTGTATTCATTGGTAAGTCAAAATATGTCCCACCCAATGGAAATCAGAATGTATTTTCCTAGTTATTTGCGAAATGGACATCGGACAATTATAGGAGAAATAACTGTGTATTTTCATGATACAACGCGATTTTCAATTATTATTTTTGATCTTATTTTAACCAGCTTTTAAAAAAGAAAAAGGGTTACAGGGCAACTGTATCTTTTTAATTAACACTGTAGTTTCAGAGTTTTAGAAATTAAAAAATTGGTGCAATGGCGCTGTCACCAATGTGTACATATACGAAAAACGTTAATCGGTTAGTTAAATGTTAGTAAGCGCGCTGTTATTTGCTCAGGGATCACAATTTGAAACAATACTCGATCCAACATTTTAAGAATGTTTATTTATATGAGCACAAACATCCCAATAAACGTCTTTTTGAATTATTTGGACAGGAATGCACGCAGGAAACAACAGTGAACGTAAAACAATTCGCTATGATACATCGTACACAAACCGCAAGTATGCTAGCGATGGCAGAAGAAATGTCGAGGCACAAACGGATCTGAGAATGCTTACATCACACAACTCGCATTAGATGTGGTTGTTACATTAATAATTGTATAATAATAGCCCTGATGTTTGAATGTCGCGTTATTTCGTAATAAAAGATTTAGCAGGTAACTTTAACGATAATGAGTACCTAACTAACTTCAGCGTTCTCATTGATATTCATATTGCAGGTATATTAGATCCACGGGACTGGATAGTATAAAGTGGTTGAAATGTTCCTAGTAAATAACAGTCACTGTATTCTATCCAGTAAACTTATGGTATAACAGTTAAAATTATATTGTGCTGCTACTGTGGCGTGGCGATACGACGACAAATCTTGTAAATGGAATGGGTGAAATAATATTATATGTACCTATATTGCAATTTACAAGTGCTTTTTGTACATTCATGGTACAACTCACAAATCCATAGTAAACCTTGTTTCAAATCCAACTAGCAACTAATAGCTCACCGTTATTTAGTTACAAAAGGGTAGATAATTATATTGTTTCGTTCGAGCAACCACCATTTTTACGCACTCGTATAAAATCGAGCCCCGAACAATAATTTAATTTTACAGTCATGCTTTACTTTTCAAACACCTTTTTTCAACGTTGGGAAAATTAATTTTCGAATACCTTAAATAAATAGTGCAGTTCGCTTTTCGCTTTTGCAGTGACGGGAGTAATAAAGTTACATCGATATACGTTTTTGCAACGAATTATTTGAACAGAGTGGAGTGGCTGTGTGTTTTGTTAATGGTTGGCAATTTCAGAACTATAAACGAACTAATGGAAGTTGTTTGCGGTATTAAATTCAACTTGGGAAATAAATGCAGACGGATTTTACTCGTACATGTGAATATAATAGAAGGCCGCGGTGCAGCCTAATTGCAGTGCATGTGAATGCGATGCGATTAGCTAATTAGGCAAACCACTTTAGGTAGATGTGTGATGTGTTAATCTTTAATAGCAAAGACGAATGTGTTCTACCTTGATGAATTATTTCGTAGAATTCGAATGATATTCCATGTCGTCTACCAAATACATCTCGGTTAATGGAATCACATTCCGAATTATGGCCAGATGGATATTAAAATCGGTTTGGAAAACATGTGTCCTTACTTATATTTACTACCCTCATAACTATAATATTATTTGATATTTAGTATTTGACAGAGAGTTTTTACCTATACTAGATGCACCTTAGGAATATTAGAGATATACAAATTTAAAAATGAAGGCGGCTCATTGTGTTTACGTTCTTACCATAATAAATGTTGTAGATTGGAAACATAATAAAAGTAATTTTGAATAGGCATTAATAACAACATATCTTGTGTATTAGAATTACGTAAACAAATTGAAGGCGCGTTAATTTTTACACTAATGTATCTCTGCATAGGTTTTACATTAAACTTACCTCCGAAAATCTCTGCTCCAACATGCGTAGATGACTGGATTCATGGAAGAGTTGACCCAGCCCAGCCACGTGACCACCATGCTGACGATCTCCTCGTGCGCGATGCACGCCGAGCAGAACCCCGACAGCAGGTTCACCACGAAAAACGGCAGCCAGCACACTATGAAAACACCCATCACTATCCCCAAAGTTTTTGCCGCTTTTTTCTCTTTCGCAAATTTCGCCAGTTTACGCGATAGAGAGAAATTTTTAGGCAAATGTTTGCCGTGTGTGGCGACGTTAGTGAGGCGCGTGGAAGAGCGGGACAGGCCGTTGTTCTGTAGTGCCGTGAGCGGTTCCTGGTCCGCCTCCTCCGGCGTGCACACGCCGTGGCACGCGTCACTGCGCTGGCGCACCGTGCCACCGCGGTGGATCCTTAATGTCAACTCCAACTCGCCACTAGGACGCATTATCGACTTAGTGCCGATTTTCAGCGACCGCGTCTGAATAGTCGCCGCGCGATAAATACGATAATAAGTGAACACCATCACAAATAGAGGCAAATAAAACGATATTGTCGATGAGAATATAATATATCCTAAGTTTTCCGTAAATGGACACTTATAATCCGGCACTTCCTCTAACCGCACTGCGCGCCACCACGCGATCGCTGGAAAGGATATGGCCCCGGAACACACCCAAACGGCAGCTATGAGAAAGGCGGCTTTCCGTCCGCTCATCTTCATTGGATATGTTATGGGGTCCGTGATGGCCCAGTAGCGGTCTAGAGAAATCACGCACAAGTTTAGTATGGAAGCAGTGCTGAATAAAACGTCTAATGACCGCCAAACGTCACACCAATCCACTCCGAAAAACCAGGTATGCTCCAAAACTTCGTACATTGCCGAGAATGGCATCACTACTAAGCCGACGAGACAATCCGCTACCGCCAGTGATGTTACGAAATAGTTTGTGGAGGTGTGGAGGTAGCGTTCTCGCACGACAGCTAGTATCACGAGCATGTTGCCGAACACTGTGGTCATGGAGAAGAGGAGCAGAAATGCGACTAGTAACCCTCTGTCTTGGAGAAGAACGATGTACTTCTCCCACGTATCGTCGCTGGTCGAGTTAACCTCGGTGCTGTTTATGAAGGTGGCGTTGAACTCGAGCACAGCGTTGTAGGCGGCTGCACCTAGAGCGTACTCCGGCCCTTTCAGTTCCTCCAGTTGGCCTCTTGCCACCAATGTTTCCGGTTCGCTGACATTCATATTTTTCCGATAATTATTTGCTAGCTAGGACCATGGTAGGTGTTTATGTTTTCCTTGTTTCACCCGCAGCCATTTCGAGATTACATTCTTGGCATGCATTGTATTTGCGTATTCGGGATTCTGGCACATATTTCGTTGGCATATTCTTTCCGCCTGCAGCTATGTCTGGCAACGCTCTGCAACAAAACAAACAAAACAAAAATTAGGCCTACGGATCTAGTGAATAACTAAGATACAGTTACGGTGGTTGAATAAAAAAATTGAACTCGAAATACCCTCTATGTGTTCTTAGCAACTTGGAAACAATTACTTCCCAATAGACATTTTGTTCATTGAAATGCGAGTGAAATGGAAGTTTTCTACAGATTTCAATTATTCGATCCATCATTTTCAGATAGAATGCGTCAATCAAATGAATTGTTTTCGAGACCGCGCGTTTTGGGTCGTTACTCTTTTAATGGCAAAACGTACATAACATTCAAATTGAATACTCGATAAAAAAACATAAGCATACGCTCGCCTCGCAGACTAGGTAGGAGCTCTTTGTGCACCCATCGGTTTTAATGTTCGAAGCCAATTGGCCAACAAAGTTCGGGCCCTCGTAACGGATACACTGGACGTAAACATTATGCAAGCTCGCTAGACTGCATCGAATTGCTGAGAGTTTTAACAAAGCGACTATTACACTTATTGTGTGGCGTTTGAAAGCTGACAGATTAGATCCGCGATCGCTTTAAAAAGAAATTTCATTAGCAAATTTTTTGGATCGCGTCGTTAAAAGTACGAGGCTATAGACGCTGAGCGATAGCAAGTCAGTCAGAATATTCGACGCTTCTCAAATGATTACTGGGACTATTAAGAACATTGACATTACAGCAATTGCGGCTATCCAACATTGCTTGAACGAATCGATTGGATGATGTATTTTATGGTACACCAAAAAGTAAAAAAAAAATACTATAATAAAATCTGCGGGCCTATGAATGGTTGCTTTTATTACGCGCTAATTAAGTGACAAAGCATCCGTCACGTTTTAACAAATTGCGAGTGTGAGTGACAGATGCTTTGTCCCTCCTTTATCACGTGATAAACGCAACCATCATGGGGTCCCGGATATTTAATAGTCTAATTTGTTAATGTAATATGATCAGATGTAGGTATATATCCTGAAACATTAAAAAAATCACGCGAGCTCACCAGACTGCATCGGATTGCTTAGAGTTTTAACCAAGCGCTATAAAAGAAATTTAATTAACAAAGTTTTGCATCGCTTTGTTAAAAGTACGAGGATCTTAGACATTGAGCAATAGCAAGTCGTTTGAGCAATCAGAATAACCAACAGTTAAACTGATTACTGGGACTATTAAGAACATGGGGTTTCAGCAATTATAATAGCCCAACAGGCTATTTTTCAGTTCACGCCATATTGCTGATTTTTAGTGGTACAAATTTATCTTACTGGCAACGACGCGTAAAAAGTATGCACCGAAATGCAATGAAATAATTATTTTTTTCAATAGGATTCAGTATTTATTTCGCCAGAAGAACGAAGGATTGAGCAGCATTCCCGGTAAACAATGTTTTGAATTTGGTTGATGACAAATCCTTGACAAATAGCGGTACTGACGTTTAATAATGCTAATATACATATGACGTATGCACATTATTGCCATACAAAAGCTGTTTGTAGCGACACTATCCCAGAGCAGGACTGACACTTAGTAGGCATTACCTCTATCCCAATATTACTTGAACGCATCGATTGATTGATTCTTATAAACACTGTGCCACACTGTGTTATACCAAAATTCGTTATAATAACAATATGAACCAGTATAACAATTATTCAATTTTGTTCAAATTCTAATATGTTATACCATAACATCTGAAGAAATTTGGGACTTAATCGTGTGATTGTTTTGGGCCTTGGAAGCAGCAGGCCTAGGTTTTAATTTCGTTAGCATTTTCCAACGTTGATTTAAAATTAATTGAAACTTTTAATTATTGTATTAAGCGGTTTACACACACGTGAAATTGTCAGGAACGGCCCAACATGAAACTTTTACATACGTTACGTATGTTTAGGTATTCCAATGTCTGATAAAACAGATGAACCGACGATATCAGGACGTGTGATTCACGTCCACGTATCGACCATCCATCGTTCGTTTGTTTTATTTGGGGATCATCCTTCACCTACGTCTCGTCCCAAACTTAGTCATTACGCGTAGGCTACCAATGCATTCGTACGCCTTATGTCGCGTAAATCACATCATCAGCTTTTTTGCTGTTTCAATGATCGACCGTCATTGATTTGGCTTGGCCTCAAATTCGTTCTTATGTCCGGGCTGTTCGGATGTATAAATGTTCCGATGTCCATTTGTCCGGATTTTCGGCAATACTCGCCTAGAGGTCGCATTTCTCAACTGATTCTCATGAAATTATGTGCGTATGTTCGTTAATTAGGTATATTTATATATTTAGAATGATTTTGTCGATTCAGTTTTTCGAAATTTTGGAAAATGGCGGAGCTATGGGGCTTGATGATCAAATGCGAGACATGCTTTAGAACGGCTCTGCTTCCATTGTGTGATAAAATAATTGAACGATGATGTTGTCGATCTTGATATTCAAATCCCATTAGGGGCATCGTCCTTCATCTACGTCACGTTCCAAACTTAGTCATTACGTAAAGGGTCTCAATGCATTCGTACGCCTTATGTCGAGTAAATCGCGTCATCACAGCCGTGTCCTTGGGCGGGGACATAAATAGCGCTTAGCGAGCGGCGGCGAGATCAAACGAATTGTGCTCCATGGGCCGTGAGCGGCCCGTGCACATGAGGGCTCTGATCCGATGCCAAAGAGTATCGAGTGACAGAGTCGGCAGCTGCGAAAAAAACTCTTCATATCTTACATTAAGCGAGGTCGACATAGAAGCCGATTCCACCGACTGAGCGAAGCGTCTCCGTTGTAGCCAGGGCAGAATGCTCTCGTACGTCCTTTTGTCTAGATATCCGGCTGTTCTCGCCTACTGCTCGACTGATTCTCGTGAATTTCATGTGAGCAGGTAAAGTAGGTAATGCATAAAAACTTTTTGGCAATTCAGATAAAAAAAAAATGGCGGTGATGTGGGGACTGAAAACGTAATAAATATCATATTTCAGCCATTTCAGAATAAAGCAATGAGATCTAACAGCTCACAGAGATAAACTAGTAACCTATGTAGTTTAGAAACTTTGGCGTATGATCTCTTTATCCTTACTTAACAAGAAAACCGTAAGTCTTAGTCAACTATCAACTCTGAGTTACCCTCTAAAAGCAAGAGTGGATTTCACGTTCAGAATGACTTTTTTTTAACAGTCTAATTAAGGTCTCTTGAAGTTGAAACTGAATAATCATTATCTGTGTAAATAGGCTCACTTGCACATTTATTTTGCATGCAATACATAAGGATATATAAGTAGGTAAGATTATGCCCATTATGTCGTTAGCGTAGATTTGCACATAAAAACCAGAAGTTATTGTAAAATTCGATTAGATATCAATCTAT
Organism: Apotomis capreana; assembly: GCA_947623375.1. Classification (NCBI taxonomy): domain Eukaryota; kingdom Metazoa; phylum Arthropoda; class Insecta; order Lepidoptera; family Tortricidae; genus Apotomis; species Apotomis capreana. Next base: position 34,451,082 of record OX392499.1, on the reverse strand, counting down.
AAATTTTATGAAACATCTAATGTCTCATTTTTTTAATGTGCGTACACGCCACCATACAAAGATATCAAAGCTCAAAGAAAAATTGAAATGAGTTACCTGGGGGACGAGACCGGGAATCGAACCCAGTTAAATAGCAATCTCTTTACATGTCTAAATACCCTGTACACATCACACCGTTCTATCGAATTATATACTCTGTGTTGATACTACGGCCCAGGCAAACTTCACTGTTAACGTAGCTTTTCACTTGTTTCGTGTTTTCACCTGAATATCGTTTTGATAGATGTTCTATTTTTAGGTGAATCGTTTTCGTTCACTTTACAAAACGATTTTGAAAAATGCAGCGTAGTTACAATTCTGTTTGATTTTTCTTTCTTTTGATTCACGCATTATCCCGTCGTCGTCATCGAAGATATTAAAAAATATATTTTATATCTATGTGTTACTCACTCACACACATAAAAAATACTCAAATCATATTACTGCTTTAATGACCATGAACTAAACATATCCTAATCACACAATAATATTACGCGCCTGAACTAGGATTATCCTGTGCCTCAGGCAAAAAAAAGTATAAACAATCATCAAGTGAAAGTGCATCTCCCTCTACATACGATTGTGGAGGATCCTTACTATAAGCATTCATGTGTCATATAATGGACACGATAGACAGAAATCGGTGGAGGCAGACTGTCCGCTCCAGATGCAACCCTGAAGCTGACCACGATACTCAGACATGAAGGACGAAGGAAGGAGAAGCACGAAGGAAGGAGACTAAATAAAGAATTGACTGTCGATTTGATTTCGTTGGCATGCAAACAGTCAGTACATGGATTAAGGTCAGCCGGGACAAGTGGGCCAGCACGACATTTTTGATCCTCATACAAATTTTCAACCCCTTTCTCACCACCTTCAGGGTTGAATTTTCAAAAACGCTAAAATCACTTTTCTTGTATTTTATTGATATGCCATTATAAAAAGTTTCAAGTCCCGCACTCAAAAAAATTTTTGATCTTCATACAAACTTTCAACCCCTTTTTCACCACCTTTGAGGCTGAATTTTCAAAAACGCTGAAATTACTTTTCTTGTATTCTAATAATATGCACTTAAATGAAATCTTTCAAGTCCTGCGCTCAAAAAAATGTTTGATCTCAATACAAATTTTCAACCCCTTTTTCACCACCTTCAAGGCTGAATTTTCAAAAACGCTGAAATAAATTTTCTTGTATTCTAATTATATACCTTTACACAAAGTTTAAAGTCCCGCGCTCAGAAAAAGGTATGATCTCCATACAAACTTTCAACCCCTTTTTAACACTTTTAGGTGACGAATTTTTGAAAACGCTGAAAGAACTTTTCTTGTATTCTAATAGTATGCTTTTACACAAAAAGATTCTAGTCCCGCGCTCAAAAAATATTTGATCTCCATACAAACTTTCAACTCCTTTTTTACCACCTTAGGGGATGAATTTTCAAAAACGCTGAAACAATTTTTTTTCCATTTTATTTTTTATACCTTTTGACGAACTTTCAAGTTCCTGGCTTAAAATTAAATTTGAACCCCAAGACAAATTTTCGTCCCCCTTTTAACCCCCTTAGAGGTTGAATTTTTAATAACGTTCAATTGATGTTATTCTTTTATATGCCTTTCTAAGAAATTTCAAAGAATTTGTAATGGATTCAAATTTTCAACCCCTTTAACCCTCTTAGGGGATGAATTTTTAAAAACGCTGAAATTAATTTTCTTTTATTCTAATAATATGCCTTTACACAAAGACTCAAGTCCCGCGCTCAAAACAAATATTTGATTTCTATACAAACTATCGACTCCTTTTTTACCATCTTAGGGGATGAATTTTTTAATAAGTGTTCTTTCTACAAAGTTTCAAGTCTCTAGCTAAAAAAAAAAGTTTCTCCTATAAAAATTTTGCACCCCTTTTTAACCCTCTTAGGGGAAGTATTTCCAAAAATCCCTTCTTATCCCTAGCCCACGTTATAAAAGTAACCTACTGTGCAAAACTCAACTCTCTAACATTCGTAGTTTCAGCTGTGCGTTGATGAGTCAGTCAGGACTTCTTCTTCTAGATAGATAAAAGTAAAATGGCGTTGGTTGTATAACATCTGTACTTTTCGATGTTCTGATATTGCCATATCGCCCACGCTTGCCCGGCCGGCGTATTTGCCCCGACTGAGCTTAAAAAAACATAGGATACTTCTCAGTAATACGGATATCGCCGCGGGTATTATGCTTATGTTCAATAGAAACAATTACAATAGTGTATAAACTTACACTAGACTAACATATCTAAAACTTATAATCAACATTGTTTCCCGAACATAATTAGCGCTATTAATTACGCGGTTTGTTATCGGCTCAGCCCGGGACTTTCAGAACCCCGGATGACGTCATTAATCTTCCGGGATCCTTGATTGATAGCAGTCCCGCGACGCCTCAAATTGCGGGACTTCTGTGCATGAGACAAGCGGAACTATTAGGCGGGCCAATTGATTGGAAACATGTATACATGTATTTATACTGCTCACAAGAAAATATTTTTTTCACACTGTACAAATTTATTGTTTGCCTTAAAAGGCGACGGGTAATGCGAAACTAGCGCCATTTTCGATTTTTTCTTATACCTTCATAATCTGATATTTTTTTAGAAATAGCTGAAGTCTAGGAGCTAGCAAAACACCTTTAATATTTATTAAATCACTTTATACAATTTGTTCACTGTAGTTTACCTTACAAAACTTGTTCACGTCAAAAGCGGCCACAATAGTTTTGGGCAAGTTTTTAGAGACAACTAAAGAACAAGAAATTGTGTATAATCATTTTCAACACACTTGCTCGTAAAGTGGTCCATATTAAACTGTTTTTATGGCCGTAAAGTATCCTATAAAACACGCGTGTTTTTGACTTTTCTATTACGCACGAGTGTCTTTACTTTACAGTTTTTTTTTTATTTCAACAAAGAGTTTTTACTTTTATATAATAATCATTTTTGTGTGAATAAAGTAATTGTGATGCATTAAACGCAATAATTAAACAATTCGTTTCATCAAACAATTTAATTTTGTCATGTAATTCACACTAGTTTGCATCAGGTATAATTAAATATATATATTATTATGTTTTTAATATTTGGCTGTTTGCCGGTTTCGTCATTGCGTCCATTTTCACCTGCGCGCGCATTAACTAATTCAACCAATGCAAGGCGCGTAAAAAATAAATCTCCGCGCCATTTTGCTTTGCATAAAATTTGTTTATTCGAGTTTATCGCTGTACTTAGTTTGTGACTGATTAGATTTACAAAAATGTTGAGTTCTAGTATTGAAGAAGATTTAGATGTGGAATTGATGCCTCCGGAAATACTTAATGATGCAAAAAATGCTACCGACAGCCTGTTGCCATTGAAATCTAAAGAAAAGTATCCAATAGCCTATGAAAATTTTATTCATTAGATATCCAGCAAAAAAGCACACATGTTCTCGGAAAACGTATTTTAGCTTATTTTCATGAGCTAGCAAATAAATATAAGCCTACCTCGCTGTGGTCTATCTACTCCATGTTAAAAAGCACTGTTCGGAACAAAAATGGTATTGACATAAAAACATATTCCAATCTGATTGCGTTCTTGAAGAGGCGCTCAGATGTTTACAGAAGTAATAAATCTAAAGTATTGTCCTCAAATGACATCGAAAAGTTTCTGACAGAAGAACCGGATAGCCAGTACCTAGCAACAAAGGTCAGTTAAAATTGTTATTTTATATAAATATGAATATTCTGTACACTGAATGATTATGTTTATAAAAAATTCAAACGACTACTCATGAGGCTACTCATCTACTCAACTATTTTATATATGTTTTATATTTATATCTATGTAGGTAATAAGTGTGTATGTATTGTTTGGCAGCCATATCAAATCTAAACGACTACTGATTTCAAATATTTTTGTTACAAAAATAACTGGACATCCGCCTAGACATACTTAATTTGCAGGCAGTAGTAACTAAATATGTATTTTATTTACTTTCAGGTCTCGTTAATATTCGGTATTACTGGAGCATGTAGACGCCAGGAACTGAGTAATATTGCTACAAAGACCTAGAAAATCAAGACAAAATGCTGTTAGTAAAAATTACTAACACTAAAAACAAAATACCACGACAATTCACAATTCACATTCATAGTTAAAAAAATACAAAAATTTACGTTCGACGAAGGCAAAAACATACTGTACAAATGCGATCGAAATCCACTGTATATAATTTCAATAATTGTACTTTCACAATTTGTTTTAATAATTAAATATTTCAGTTATAAACAGGTGTTTTTTTCCTCGCAAGTGTGTTAAAAACTAAAGGTGTTTTTCCAGCTTCTTATATCTTGCAATTACTGAAAATTGATCTGGTTTGGAAGATATAATAAAAATTCGTAAGTGGCGCTAGTTTCGCATTACCCGTCCCCTTAAATAACAGCCAAAAGGAACATCACAATAGTGAGTTAAAACGACGTAATTTCAAATACTGAACTAATATTTTTATTCCAAATCCTATAACAATTTGTCGTTTTAATATCATTAAATTCCTGTAAATTTTTACGTGACTTTAAACCGTTTTTATAATTTGACGTTTTCTGCTTAAAAATCTCATAGGCAGTTCAATAAAACATCACTTTTTCACGTCAAAATGGCAAATCACTTGTTTTTAATACACACCATTGGCAACCAAGACAAATCATACGACTTATGTCCGAACTTATCAGACAGATATTACCAGTAAGAGTCCCCAATCTGGCCGAGCTACCAGATTTCACTTTTGTTTTCACTTCTTTGAGTCATCAGATAAGTTTTCGGGCCGGAAAGTGCAGCTTTTCAAGAGTTATGAAATCCATTTATTTCCGGCGAGCATCTCATCCGCGTCTTTTCATTTTAACAACTAAATATGATTCGTCTTAGAAATTCTCAAATTTGAACTCTATACCTGTGATCTAGGGTTGCTTGTGCGATTAATAAATTACATTAAATACGTGGATTGGGAAATAAGCAGTTGATTTACTTTGAACGACAGTGACAAATATGTCAGTTTGGTACCGGCTGCGTGATTTATTGGACAAGGCGTCTTAACGAGAATGCTGTTTTGTCAAAGATGTCTAGTTCTAGGATACTTGTCTTCTCATCGGTTTCAGTTTTTATTAATCTTCGGTAAGAAAATAGGGGTGTTAAATAAGTGTAATGTGTATTTTATCGTTTTAGGGATTACTTGATGGCATTATTATAGGCCTTGTCATCTATGACAGATGATTTCTGTCATAGATGACTTGATGGCATAGTAATGAAACAATAGATACTTAGTTTAATACAAAACCCGATATAACATTCCTGCAGGGATAGCATATTGCGACGACTTCGATTGTCGCGCGACTCAGCATCACCTGTCTTGCTCGCACGGTATTAAAAGAAAAGTGACAGGTAGTATTTGTCGCGGCGCGACAAAGAGTCGCGCATCATAGTTACACCTCAGGCCAAAAGTATGGAAACAAGGTTGCTTCTTTTAATATTTTACTTTTCCAATAGATTCTTCACTGTGCAAATAATAGTAACCTAATAATTCGACCACTCCCAAAAGATCATAAACAGTAAAACGTTCAATTATTATAGTATCACAATCATAATATTGTAATAAATATATAATAACCTAACTCCGGCAAAAGGTTACATGTCGCCGTTTTTTCATTGCCTGTCTAAAAAAAATTAATTAACAGTTTTCATAAACAGAATTTGGGTTATCGACTTTTGTTATAATCATTTTTATATTGTAGTTTTGTAATTTATTCAGTAAGGAAATCACAGCTTTGTATATATAAGCTTGTTTCCATACTTTTGGCCTGGGGTGTATGCTAGACGTGCTGAAAAGGAATTCATAACTAAACGCATATAATAGGTACCACCGCGCCTAGTTCCTATAACATATATAATTAAGAATAAATTAAATTATTGTTTCGGGTCACAGATTGAAATGTACCGTTACATTTGTATGGAGACATCGTTCACGCTGTCGCTAGCATGTACGGTCACGTTGACTCATGGTAAGGGTTCTGTTGCCATTTAATTTGTAAAATAAACACATCCACGCAAGGGGTTTTGAGATTATTGTATTTTAATGTGACATTGGGTATAAAACCTTTTTATGAATTTATGATACGTATATGCAGTAGGTGTACTCGGCTAATTCCGAATGGCGGGTAATTCCGAAAATTACTGATATCTAATAAACGGGGTAACATTTTTTGCGCTACCAACACTTCTTACTGTAGAAGTGTAGGTATAGTATATGAGGAAGTGTTGCTAGCGCAAAAGATGTTATCCCGTTTATTAGATATCAGTAATTTTCGGAATTACCCGCCATTCGGAATTAGCCGAGTACACCTGAAAATATAGTAGCATGCATGCTATCTTCGTAGTCGAACTGGAATGCAACAAGCTCCTATGCAACAGAGATTCTCATTGAGCTGAGAGAGAGAGAGTGAGAGAAGAGAAGAGCGTGAAAGAAATCTTATACAGTTTTAAATGCTGATTATCTTACTAGTATGAAACAAGTTTTGTAATTATTGAGAAGTGGCCTAATATGAACAGTCCATATTTGTAAATGCAAACAGATTAAGAACACTTAATAGACTACTTTGAGCGTTCCGGATTGTTTCACCTAGAAGCAGCCTCCATATTCCTTAATAGGCATGTAGACGTTTTTGAGGATGTCATTCGATTCTTTTTTTTTATTGGGATAAACTGTTTATGGGACTAACTACACTTAGACTGCTCTAAAAGTCAGAAATGACCGTCAAAGTTCTACATTCCTATTACGGAGCGCTAAAAACGCTCGATACAAAATGGCTACCTACGTGTGACGTCATTTGTGGGTTGTGAACCAATATTTGTATGGAGACAATAAGTAGGTAATTTATGCCGTAAAAAGTGCGATTAAGTTCATGGTTGTCTTACAATTATTGTTTTGTAAAATTATGAGGGTTCTAAATACAATTTCAAAATATCTTTTGGATTTAAAAAAAATTAAATTTGTGTACCTTTGAAGTCACGTTTAAAAAAGAAACATAAATATATTTTATTTTTATTTGTTTCATGATATATTGAGCTAATTATATTCACATACATCTACAGTATGTTGTATAATTCAACATCATTGTCCACCCCTATTGTAGAATCAGGAAATTCACAACATGCAAGCTATGATGGACCCTGAATATCGTGCATTAAACAAATGACGCGAGGAAGGCCGCCAAAATTGTCGATTAACTTCTGAACCCCACCTTTAGGGAATTTTCACTCAGGAAAGTGTTTTGCACTGAGTACATACATATAAGTATATCTGAGCAGTAATATTTTTATATTTTCGGCGTTTAAGTCATCTTAAAGTCTTTTTCATATAGCTATGTACGTGTGACATCTGTCATCTCAGTACATTTGAATCGAATTTAGGTTATAAAATATACTGAGATGACACATGACATAGGCACAAAGCTAGGCTACTAGTAAAATCCTGAGGCTAAATATGAAATCGCAATGAGACCTGATTAAAATATCACCGCTACATGTCTTTGGTATTAGCAATATGCTTTATTTATCTATGACATCTCATCAATGTTATTTAAGAGGCCTTATTCCTTTAAAAATTTTTTTTTTTATATTATAACAAATACATTGATGATTTCAACCAACTTTTTGAAGTGAATAATAGTTTTCCCTGAGTTCTAGAAAGTAACGTAGCTATTTCATGCTTTTGTTGCGTGCAGTCGAAAATAAGTTGAAAAAAAAACAGTTTTCTGCGTGAATTTTGTCAATTTCGAGTAATTTTTGAAACAAAAATTATCAATGAAAAATTCAAACTGAAGGTTTCAAATATATACCAATAAATCGCATCGGCCCTGTTCTAGGTAGTTACACTGATAATGCGATAATATGTTGAGAAACGTATTTGATCATAGTAATAGAGAAAAATGTCTAAAACAATCAGCATTTTTAAGGGATGAGGACAATTAATGCACTATCACTGCCATATATATGATCGTTAGATGGCTAATATGTCCTCTGTTGTTTATTTGTAAGAAAATAATAATAATACTTATTTCCAAACTTAACTTGAATCTTCTTCTTCGGCAATGATAAGTTGATAATTAATTGACTCGCATTCGTAGAAGGCGTAGAAGTCTACGGCAAAGCGTAGCACGTAGGCGCTCTGCTACGCTTATTGAGCTATAAGAGATAAAATTGTAAACTTACTCGCAATTTCTAAGAATAAAAATACGTACATAGTTTACTTTAAACATGCTCGTTATATAGGGGAGACCGAGGAGATTTGAAACAGAGGTGAGTTGAAACAACGTCAATTTCTCGTTATCAATATCTGTTAGCGAACCGGCAACAACGCTGTTTAGACGCGCCCTGCCGCCCGCAATGTCTCATCAATGTGCGATCCAAAATAATTACGTTGTTTCAACTCACCCCTGTCTCAAACCCTCGGTCTCCCGTACCCATAATGTTGCTGTCTCAATTCATTAAACGTGTAAGTAACCGAGTTGTAAAAATGTGTGTAGTTCACGAATTCCTCTAACCAATCGAATATTTACCTAATGTAATCGTATATTTTCCTCGTTCCGGGTAGTGGCAATAAAACGAGCGCAAACAAGCGCACTCATTATCACGTTTCGTGTCATCATTGTACCGGGTTTAGCCTGTGACAGGTTAATATTTAGTTGCATAAAGTCAATGCTAAGGCGATGTCAATGTTGGACAGCGTACACTGAAAAACTATTTGTTTGAAATGATGAACATCCGAAAATAGTCTTTCTTTTCTAAATCGCTGAAAAATTGTTCTTCACTTTGAAGAGTAGGTAGAATCTCTGTTTAAATTGATTGCTCCTAATATTTGCCCCACCCGGTATAAGCAAACATACTCGTACATAATTAATTATAACAGCACTTCATTTCGTATCAGAATTATATTTATGTTTATTTACGACGGTGTTTCTAAAACCCTTTTGTCGGCGGAACCTTTAACATATGTAATCAGGTCAGAAAAATAATATCAGACGATATAAGTACAGAGGTTCCCGTTGACACGCTTCGGTACGGAACCCTAATAAGAACAAATGTTGGGCTGCAGATCAACCTCATAAAAAGCTAAATATAGTGACAATGAGTTGGAAGGTAAAATTTGAGGCAGGTTACGTACATTTTTAGGGTTCTTTACCTCAGTTGGCAAAAAACGGGACCATTATAGGATATCTTTGTTGTCCGTCTGTTTGTCTATCATAATCCTTTTCTCAAGAAAGCACGGAACACATAGAGGTATCAAGCTGAAATTAACATCAAAAACTCAGTTCTGTGTAGCAGCTTCGGGCTTCGGGCTTCGGGCAGTAAAAGTTGCTTGGTAAAACGCATTGCTATGTAACACAAGCTAAAAAATTTAAAACCGTAGCTTGTAGTAACATCACAATAGTTAATTAGTTATTTACGATACAAGTGTGTAAGGTAGGTGATTTCAGACTAGTGTAATTTTTAATCACGAACGAGGTACGAGCGGAGCGAGTGTTTAAATAAACACGAGTCTGAAATCATCTTATACACGAGTTTCGTACAAAACTTTACTATGCATGTACGAGAAAATAGTAAATACTTTAATACTCACAAATACTGTTTGCCTTGGAAAAAAGTATTTTGATTTGATTTATCCAACAAAGAGGCCGTTGTTAACATTTTTTACTTCTCCAATAACATTTTACGGGTTTAAATTTATTAATTCGTCACTTGAACTCGTCATTACTTCAGCAAATTTGCACAAATCAACTTCGAAATAAACAAAATATCAATAAAAAATGGCGGCATTATTTGTAAATCGCGCTCGACAAATCTACCACATGTGCAAAAAGCAACTTTTTAATATTCGTCTTATGTCAAAATGGCACGAGCGCGTACACATTCAGCCAAATATATTTAATGAATAAGGATTTAAAGTTCGTTTAATCAAATTCTAAATCTAATGTAGGTAATTAATAACGTGTTAAATAATACTTCATGTACCTATTGGTTTTCTTGTACTTTTATGATATAATAATAATCGGTATTTGACTAATTTATCAACTTTTTTTTTAAATAATTGAACCTATTTGCGTCAGCCTTTCAGACACAGCTAGAAAAAAAAAATGAAAAAAAAAAACACTAGTGTTGGTAAGTATTATTTTACGCACAGTTTGAATGCCTGGAAAACGCTCTTTTCGAGCACATGCATTGTAAAATAATTACTGTTTGTGATTATAAACTTATTTTTAGTCGGTAAAACTAATACCTCTATGTACGGGAAAACAGTTTTCTAACGGCAAGGTTAAGTTTGTGGCTAACTATTTATTTGCTTGAGATTAATTCGTTAGAAGAATTCGTATAAGATTTATAAAAAAAATATATTGCAGTTTTTATGAAATCTAAAATCGATGCTATGGTTCGTAAAGAACAGATTTCCGTATCTCTTATATTTTGTGAATTCTCCCTACTGACCCATTTGGATTGATCACCCGGTATACACGAGCTTTAATAGTATGTACGGAGCCCTCGGTGCGTGAGTCCAACTCTCACTTAACCGGATTTTTTGGCTGAAGCAGCTTCAAAACATATTTTTGAATTTTTATGATAAATTATCAACTAAGTAGTACAAAACAGTTAAGCCAAAAAAGCGTATTCGCATAACATACGAGTATTGTAACACACCTGTAACCAAAAGCTAATAAGCTACTTAACCTGCTTTCTGCTATTTGCATTAGTGGTAAACCGTTTTCCACAAACAAATTAGTATGGCTGATATGATTACAGGGTGTATGATGCACGATTAAAAGGACTAAAGGACCGGCACTACGATCATATCCAGAGTTCATCATCACCATATAGCTGATTAATATACCGGGTGATTAATCCAAATGGGTCACAAGGGAGAATTTATAAACTATAAGAGATAGGGGTTCTTAGGAACCATGGCAACGATTTTAGATTTAATAAAAACTGCATTTTTTTAAATCTCATACATAATTTTATACATAAGCCGGTCAAAACCGCTGTAAAGACATGCAATTACTTACAAAATTTTAACCAGGTTCAATTTCCGGTAATGTATAACATTAAAAATAAACTTGAACGCAGTTTCGACTAAATCTTAAATCGATGCCATGGTTCCTAAGAACAGATTTCCCTATCTCTTATAGTTCTCGTTTACGGCGAAAAATAATTCTGCGAAAAAGCAAAACACCGAATAAAACACATCGCTGCTCAGTTTAACAATCTGATATATAATAATATAATATTCATTGCGGACTCTATCTTTGGTTGCCATTCGCCCTGCTAAATGACATTGACAAATTGACATTTAAAAGGAGACAGAACAATAATATACCTAACCAAATTAGACCTATTATGTAACTTTAGCGATATGGATATGACTCGCCAAAATTTTACGTGTATGGAAACATTTAGAACTCAATGAGAGAAGAATTTTCATCACTCATTATTATGGTTATTTCGGATATAACATATAATCACTAGACAATAAATCAAATTTGGCCCTTGCACCCACACTATCAATGTATTTTGAAAGCCTAAATTGGCCCACATTCACGTTAACCCATAAATCGTGGTTATTAATATTATGACGTCGTTACACCGTGGTCGCGCTATCATCGAGCAGGTGACTATGCAACTCCGCCCTGAATTAATGGACCGAGGACCGGCATCCGAAGATTACATCCTCGTGAGATATTGGAACGGTACGTAGGTCGCTGTTATTAATATTGCGACGTTGTTACCGCATTGCATTGGCGTAACTAAGATTATTTTCCAGACGGGGCCTGGGGGGGGGCCTGGCCGGGGCCTGGCAATGGCTTTTGAGATGAAGCCATGAATTTCTATGGGTAACCCAAAATCCTGGGGTGGGCACTAGACCATACTGGGGTGGGCACGGCCCACCCGGCCACCCCCCTGTATACGCCAATGCCGCATTGTCGGGTTATCATTGAGTAGGTGACGTTGCAACGTGATAAGGTATAAATTCGTAAAAAATATCATTAATTCAGTGTTATCTCCAAGAATTAATTCATGTTACAAACAAATTTATTGCAGTATTCAAAGTTAGCAAGTACCAAATGGTGGAATCATAGTCAAATTGCATTCATAATTAAAGCACTCAGATAAAAGATATTAGGTACCAAACATAATTACGCTATAGATTCCAAAATGCTCTCAGTGTATTCAATTTATCACTGCTTAATTCGGTTTGTCCATATGGTTGACTGATAGAAAATGCCCGAATTTAGCACCATTTGCATTGTACACAAAAGTTGTAATAAATAAATAAAATAAAGATACAAGATAGTTACTTTATTATCTGTACTTATTAAAACTTATTAATATTATATTATGAGAACACAAACTCTTTAACTCGTATCCCACACCAAAAGAGCTCTGTCAAACTCAGCCCATTGATAACTCGCAGCTGACTCATTATCTCTGTGCCCGTATTTAATGACTATGTCTGTTATCGCCACTTTTTGTAGCCTGTAGGTTAGAATTTGAACATTTCTACTATGATTTTGTAACCTGTACGTAAGAATTATAGAAAACATAATGTACACGAAGCAATCAATACTTACTAGATATCGTAATTTTTGAGAAGTATAAAACTGTTTTTATAATGAAGGAAGTTGGAGCATTTTAGGGTTCCGTACCTCAAAAGGAAAAACGGAACCCTTTTAGAATCACTTTGTTGTCCGTCTGTCTGTCTGTCAAGACTCTTTTTTCAGGAACGCGTGGAGGTATCAAGCTGAAATTCATATCAAATACTCGGGTCTACTGTCCCTTGGAGCTGTGAAAAAAACAAACTTCTACGCCAACGCAATCAAAAGATACAGCCGTTTATGCTGTAATTTCGACCCTCGCAAGGGAATCAAAACCTACAGTATACTTCCCGTCTCAGTATTCAACACAGAATCTTGAAATTTGGCACCAAGCAACGTCTTGTAGCACAGATAAAGGCAATATTGCGAAAAGCATACATTTTTACTTTTACTTATATACCTACAGGTTTGTACGGAACCCTCGGTGCGCGAGTCCGACTCGCGCTTGGCTGGTTTTTAATTAGGTATCTCAACGTTTCGGTCTCTAAGACAAGACCAAGAGCGGGTAGTTCGAAATACTTGCGCGAAATGAAGATGTGGATGTCCAGCTGTTTAGTCCCTTCGAGACCATGGGCTTAACATCACGTACGAAACGTCGAGGAAATTAAATAAACACCATTTTATACGAACGCGATTGAGTCCCGTTTTGTTATAATAATGTGAGAAAATCGTGTAAACTTAAATCTATATTTTATTTATTTAAGCCTTCTATCGGACTTTATCTAGACACGCGGCAGCGTGTCCAGCCAAGTTCACCGCAGGAACTGGCGAGCAGCAGCCGTGTGTTATATTACACGAACCGTTTGGAGCCACTTTTGACCCCCCAATAACTCCAAATCTATTTAACATAAAAAAATGAAATTTGGCTTATGTATTAAGATCCTTTAGAACAAGTAGAACCCCAAATTTCATTAATATAGGTTAAATAGTTATTGAGATATTAAAGTCCAAAAAACGGTATTTTTATCACTGACTGACTGACTGACTGACTGACTGACTGACTGACTAGTAATCAAAAACCTAACCCACTTCCAGGTGACCTAGAAAGGTGAAATTTGGCATCCAGCTTAGTAATTGTGTGTGTATACATATAAAAATCTAAAACAGTGATTTTTTTATGTTTTTTATTATTATTATTATTATTGATGGTTGTTGCCTCAGAACTCTGTCATTTATAAACCGATTTGGAAAATTCTTTTTTTGTTTGAAAGATATACTAGAATAGCATATACTTACACTCACACGCACACACTTACACATACATGCACATAAAAATCCAATACGTACTAACCGTTTTGGAAAATTCTTTGTTTGTTCAAAACTTTCAAAAGATGTACTAGAATAGCACACAGAACTAATTAACAAATAATAATTAAGTAATTTACACATCATAATAAATTCTGTACAAAAAGTAATGATATCCCATCAAAAACATAAATGTAAAATGAGAGCCAAGTTCAATATCGCGTGCACTTCGCCGACAAAAGAATTGAGATCTGCAAGGGTGCCAAGTTCTTTGCTCTAAAATTTTTAGATACAAGGACATGCGACATACTCAATGCATTTATTTTACTTGGGGTGTAATTCAATATCAAGACGTGACTTGGCTAGTTTTAAAATATAAATTTATATTATAAATCAAAATCAATCAAATCATTAACCTATTTTCGTAAAGGTAAGTACGCAAGTTAGTGTACGTCTTGTTACTTATACTGTTAGCTTGATAATGAACTATGACTATGAATATGTTACTTTTATAAAATTTAGTTAGTTTATGAAAACTAGCCAAGTCAAATCTTGATATTGAATTACTCCCCAAGTAAAATAAATGCATTGAGTATGTCGCATGTCCTTGTATCTAAAAATTTTAGAGCAAAGAACTTGGCACCCTTGCAGATCTCAATTCTTTTGTCGGCGAAGTGCACGCGATATTGAACTTGGCTCTCATTTTACATTTATGTTTTTGATGGGATTTTAAATATATTCTCCAATGATTATTTCCATTTTTTTTGTTTCATTACATATTTTTCTTTTTATTCATATATATGCCTTTTTTTTATTTTTGTATGTCCGTTTGCCAGGTGGCAAAGGCCTCCTCCAATCTTCTCCATTCTGGCCTTTCTATGGCCACTCTACCCCATGTTATTCCCGCGACCTGTCTTATGTCGTCATCCCACCGTCGCAGTGGTCTACCTCTCTTCCTTTTTCCATCCCTTGGGTACCATTGCGTGACTATTTTGCTCCATTTGTCTTTTCCTCTAACCATGTGGCCAGCCCATTTCCATTTTTGTATTCTAATTTTCCGAGTTATATCCTGAACTTTAGTCTTGTGTCTGATGCTACTGTTCCTTACTTTGTCTATTCTTCTGATTCCTACCATACTCCTTTTCATTGCCATACTCCTTTCTATCTATATACTATCTATATACTAATCTATATACTAATTTAAAAGTCATCCACTTTATAGTTCATCTCGTATAAAGCCACTGACATTGAATGAATCAAAAGAATAAAGAGATCTCCATATCATGTGAATTCCAGATAAAATAAAAACAACGCTACAAATAAACAAGGTTTTATTCCCGGCGTTATACCTCCCTCCCGTCATTAATGCGGGCTATTCGACGTGGCCGCTATCGCAGCAGTCCGCATACATAAAATTCTGTCAGATCACCCCTCTGTGGCACAAAGTATAGCCACTACTGCGGAATCTGGCCACTTGAGAACACTTACAAACACTGATAACAATTAATGATATATATTTTCTTTGGTTTCCGCGACTGTCACACATGCAAATAAAACAATTTCATATTTATAAAATGGGTAGTTTGCACAACTGTAACTTTGATAAAAAAAACTGTGGCCGAATCTTCGGGGAGGCTCAAATAATTAACATACGCGATATAATCTGTTGAAATAGTTTTATTTCAATAAATGACGAAGTTGTTTTATAGTTACGCCTTTGGTTATGCCAGTACTGGCAATCACACCCACCACAGCAATTTGGTTTGGAATGTTCGAATGCCAGTTTGTCCGGATTTCTGGCTATTCTCGCCTATAGGCCGCATTTCTGAACCAATTTTCATGACATTTTGTGAGCTTGTGCAAAAATTATGTATAAAGTTTTGTCAGTTTTTCGTTTTTTTTTTTATATATAGTAGACTAGCTTTTGCCCGCGACTACGTGGAACTTGGAATTATGGAAGCAACCTCGTACAACACAATAGATATCCACCTAATCACCTTAATTAATAAAAGAGCGCCTAAGCAAATGTAAGAGCAATTGTGCTTTTGGTTAAATCATTACATTTTCTACAGGGTCATCAATGTCATCATGAATTACTTACTCACTTTTCAATCTTTTTAATAGATATCCACCTAATCACCTTAATTAATAAAAGAGCGCCTAATCAAATGTAAGAGCAATTGTGCTTTTGGTTAAATCATTACATTTTCTACAGGGTCATCAATGTCATCATGAATTACTTACTCACTTTTCAATCTTTTTAGGGATAATTTCCAGGATGAAAACTATCCTATGTCCTTCCTCGGATCTTAAACTATCTCCATGCCAAATTTCATCAAAATCGATTCAGCGGTTTAAGCGTGAAGAGGTAACAGACAGACAGACAGACAGACACACTTTCGCATTTATAATATTAAGTATGGATATGGATTAGTATGGATAAACGAAAAACGGAACATCACCGTACGAGTATATCTGTCTGTCAAAACCAGGGAAACAAAACCTACAGAGTATCTAAGTAACTGCCAAACTGAAGTGGTTGCGTGGGAAGAGTTATAGTAGAGTTGCTAAGCCGCGAAATTGTGCGCATCGGGTTACAAGCATGAAATTTCTACCACACATAGAGCCATCCACGGTGATTATTTGCAGATGTGGAGGGAAGTCAGATTCTTCCCCTGTGTGGTGGGAGAGCGGGGTGAAGAGGACCAAGTAGGTACTGCTCTTTTTCTTTTTTTTATTACTGATCAGTTAAGGCTATTAGGGCCTGTGCGGCATCGTTTTCGTGTAAAATAGATATAAGCGATTATTTTTTTATGTTATTTAAGAATAGTTTCATATAAAAATTAGGGTTTATTGCCGAAAAGGTAAAAATCACAACTAGTTTTTTTTATTCAGAACTATAAATTAGTTATATATCCTGAATATTTACAATCTAAAAAAATATCACTAAACAGCAAATTTAATCTTGTTTTTAAAAATGTATACATATTGGGCACATCTTGAAAAAAATGTTGATGTTAAGCTTAGCCTGCGTGTTCTAGTACATTTTTCTAAGTCGCGAAATTGTGTACATCGGGATACAACCACGAAATTTCTAACACAGATAGAGTATTCTGCGGTGATTATTTTCAGATGTGGAGGGAAGTCAGATTCGTCCCCTGTGCGGCGGAAAAGCGGGGTGAATAGGACAAAGGAGTCCTCTTTTTCTTTTTATATTACTGATCAGATAACGCTACTAGGACTTGCTTGGTGTCGTTTTCGTGTAAAACAGATATCAGAAATTAATTTTTTATGTTATTTATTCATAGTACCATATAAAAATATGGTTGTATTTCCGAAATTGTAAAAATCACAACAAGTTTTTTTTATTCAGGGAGATAAATTAGTTATATTTCCTAAATATTTTCAACTAACAAAAATATTGTAAAATAGCAAATTTAATCTAGTTTCTAAAAATATATACATATTGGGCACTTTTAATACAAACAGTAACTTAAATAAATTGTTGATGTTGAGATTAGCCCGTGTGCTCGTGATACATTAGCAAAAAAAAAATTTGTTTTAATTACATTAATTTGTTTTTCTAGGACGTATATAGTAAATATTATATGTAAAAGCATGTTAATAATTATAATTAATTGTATTTAATGAAGCGAAATAGGATGCGTTCCGAGATTTACGTTGGTTACGCCGACGTAAAGATATATTTTAAGCTACTGTTTGTATGAGAAGTGCCCAACATGCGTATATTTTTAGAAACTAGAATAAATGAGCTATTTAAATTAATAATAATAATTTGAAAATGTTCACGAATTTGAACTAATTTACTTCACTGAATAAAAAAAACTTGTTGTGATTTTTACCTTTTTGGCCATACACCCATATTTTTATATAGAACTATACAAAAATAACATAAAAAAATAATTTCCGATATTTGTTTTACACGAAAACGATACCAAACACGTCCTGGTAGACTTAACTGACCAGCAATAAAGAAAGAAAAGAGGGATACTTGGCCCTATTCACTTCGCTCTCCCGCCTCACAGGGGACGAATCTGACTTCCCTCCACATCTGAAAATAATCACCGTGGAACACTCTATCTGTGGTAGAAATTTCATGCTTGTAACCCGATGCGCACAATTATGTTAGAAAACAGCGGACTAACAACTCTACTATTATACAAAGAGTATGTAATCACTATGAAGTTATACAGTAAGCGTCCTACAAAATCAATCTATGATCTTCAGGGTTCGTAAAAGGCGAGCAAAATTCATTGAAGTGCTATTGCTAAGACCGGCATTTTACGATCCCTGATGATCTTGTATATCTCCTTAGGACAATGGACGTCATCAGTTGCGATGGTGGTGACATTACTTAGTCATGTTTGCATTTAAGGCAATAATAATAAGGTACTAAGTAATACCCTAGTTCTCGTTATGTGCCAGTTGTTGACATCATTAATCTTAATTTACAGCAATAGAGGTAACAGACGGTCTGACGATTTATAGATATTACGATTGCAAACTGTAAGACGTACAAGACGCGTAAAATTTTTGTTATTGATCGAAGCCAAGAACCAGACTAGAAGGTTGGAAATTGTCATCAGAAGTGAACACGATACAAACTTAACCAAGAAACCTTTATGAAAGGCATTTAATTAAATCAAGACGTCGCCCTTGTTCGCTCTAGTTATTAATCATCGCCTGACCGTTCCCCTGTCTTCTGTAGCTGTAGATATGTTCCACGAGTTTTGATTGCGGCCATGACCTTCAGGAACTGTTATTGATGAGCCGTGCCGCCGTCCAGGCTGCTCCATGGTTCCCTCTAATAACGAATGCGCGTCCGCTTACAGCCAAACTGTATCTCATTACCCCTTGTTCTCCGAATTCCAGAACATTCTGACAAAATTTACATCTTAATTACACCGCCTTTGAAATATTTTTTATCCCCACTAGGGCCACCCCTTATTTTAGTATTCTCTGGTAAAAACCTTATTTAAATTACTTTTCCAGTTAATTTTAAATATCTTGAATCTAAAGTTAAAGAGTTGTTTAATATGCATCGCTTAAATAACTTTCTGTTTTCGTAAACCCGTTAAGACGCGGGTTAAACGCAAATGAGTTTACTACCCTGATGATTCCTATGCCTCATTCCACGAGGCTTTGTGATATCCCAAACTTCACAATATATCTGTTTATTACGGTAAGTATATAATTATATCGGAGAGTCAAACGTTACTACTAATGCATGTCCATAATAATAATATACATTCTATTTTTGATGAAGCTCAAAAATAGAATGTATATTATTATTATTTCGTGACTTACATATAAGTAGTTTTAAAAGAGAGAGAGATATGGCAAGTAATATGAATATGACGTATTTCTATCATTAGTGATGTGACTCGCCATTTTGAAATTTACATTTAATATAAAATATTTCTCTAATATTTTATGTTAAAGCATAACTGCTAGCGTAAACCAAACGTTTAAGGTTGATTGGAGTTATCGTTCAATCTAAACATGTATAGTTATCTAAATGAGGAAACGAATGCCATTACAATTACTATGAACAAAGCATTTAGATCAGTCGGGATAAGCCTGGAACGGGATAAGCGCACCATAAAGATATCGAAAATGAGACTTGCACCACCAAAAAACCACGCAACTAAGTTCATTGTTTAACATAGTAGTAGTTTAACTGTATCTGTACTTATCGATATTTTTAGGGTAGGTACGCTTACTCCATGTAGCGTGCTTGTTCCGACCCCGATTGGCCTTATAACCAAAATAGACATATTACACGACCGAGATCTGTGATAGATATCGGTGTCAGGCGTTGAATTTCGGCCCTGACGGTTTTAAATCCGACTGAACAATCGATTGGGTTTGAAATTTATTCGTTCTCAGCATGCGCCTGACGCCAGCTTTAGCAAATCACTGGAGTTTTCTTGGAAACTGAAAACTCGTTTAACTCGCAGCATTTATCGCGAGGGCGTGCCCAACTAAAAGTCATAAGAGAATTGATCCGATTTTAATTCATCTGCAACTCGAGAAAACTTTAATAATATTCTGCTGACTTTAACTTCTCTATCTTATTTTTTGCATTTACCTATCCAGGAACGTTAAATAGATGCATCCAGATTTCACGAGGCATTGCGATATACCCGCAGCTTAGCCGTAACTAATGAAGCTACAATAAATCGGGGTTACTTTGTCCCTTCCGTATAACATTGAGTCCCATTTACAGGAGCCCTTTGTTTCCTAGAAACTTATTTGGACGAATGTATCATTTCGCCGAAAAATCGTTTCGCAGATTTTTTATTCCTTCGTAGTCATACATTTTACATTATTATTGCAGATATCACCCTACTCATTAGGTTAGGTTAGATTAGGTTTGTTTTATAACAATCTCAAAAATAGTTTACGGTTGCAAAGAAAAATGCTTTGTACGAAATGATTTTTCGGCGAAATGAAATATTCGACGAGAAACAATAATTCTAGGACTCAACATTTTTTCTTTACAATTTATATGTAACGGACATATCGATTTGATTACATTGAGTGACGTTTTAAAGGAGATATGGATATTATTATATGAGATATATGGCCATCGTGTGCATTTTAGCGATACGTTCGCACAAAAGGACCGGACGCAGAAGACGTCGCACGACGTAATATGACGTAATATAACTTGAAGTTTGAAGTACCTACGCGTATTTGCGGTCAATCCCTTATGAACAACTTAAGTACCTACAGTAGCGATCAAAAGTATTTTGGCAAATCATTTTTTTTCAAGATGTTGATGAATTGAATATATATTCAACAATTACGTTACGATAACATCTTATGGCCCTTTTCTTGTTACGTTTCCACTTAGATAACTAAAACTTAACAATGAACTTAGAATAAAAACTGATAATACACGCTTCAGGTAGCTCAAAAGTATTTTGACACTTACATAAAATTATTTTGCTGAACTTGCAACAGGGTTAAATAAGACGTTTCATGAATATTTAGTTGCATATCCTCTGCCCTTCCTAACAGCTGTACAAGGAGCCGTCATATAGTCCACTAACTTCTATATATACGTACGTAAGGTATGTTCGTCCTTTCTGACTGAAGTGCTTGAAAAAAAGCCCCTTGGAATAATTTCAGCTTTTCTCTATCCCTTTGTGTTAGTGTCCATGTCTCACTACCATATAAAGCTATACTCCAAATGTACACCTTGATTAACTGTTTTTTAGCTTTTTTAGACATCTTTCGTTTAAGCAGATATTTCTTGCTGTTAAAGGCTTTTTTGGCCATTGCGATCCTCTGTATAATATCGTCGGTGCATCTGGAGTCACTTGTTATCAAACTACCCAAATATTTAAATCTAGTGACCTGTTCTATTGTATTACCTTGAAGTTTAATAGATATTTGTGCTGGCATGTGTTTCGATATAGTCATGGGTTTGGTTTTACTACTATTTATTTTAAGTCCAAATTCATTGAAGATGATATCCATTTGACTAACTAATTCCTGTAACTGATTACTGTTTTCAGCTAACACTGCTATGTCGTCTGCAAATCTAATGAATTGTATATTACACCCGTTAATTTTAACTCCCCCAAATCGGAATCTATTTTTCTAATGGCTTGCTCTATAAACAAATTAAAAATAAGTGGTGAGAGTGGACACCCCTGTCTTACTCCTCGTCTTATCTTGCCTTTTCCTTTTTCATCTCCTACTTCAATGACAGTCTCCTGGTTTCTATAAAGTTCGTATATGATCTTCCTATCCCTATAATCTACTCCAGCTGCACTCAGGATTTCCATCATCATCTTTTAGTCCACTTTGTCAAAAGCTTTTTCCAATTCAATAAATGCAATGTGTGTGTCTAGGTTTAATTCTAATCTTCGATCTGCTATTAATCTAAGGGCCAATATTGCTTCCCTAGTCCCTTTGATCTGTCTAAAACCGTATTTATCTGGTCCAAGTTGTTTTTCCACAATGGGTCTCAGTCTATTTTGAACTATTTTTAGAATTATTTTAGATGCTTAAGACTTAATGTTCTGAATTCTTCACATTTTGCTGTATTGAGTTTTTTTGGTAAAGTGACTGTTTTACTTATTTGGAAATCTAGTGGTCTTGTCCTGTCGTGTAAATATCTTGCATTATATTAAAATTTTCATTTATAAAGGGTTCACACATTGCATATTTGATCATTTAAATATATATCTGATCATTTCCTGAGGCTTTACCGTTTTGTATACTCATCAAAGCTTTAACAAACTCTTTTTTCAGTATAGCTGGACTCTTTTCATCTTCCTCTACTAGCTGTTCTTCTTCTATGTCTCTTTCACCTAGTCCTTGTCCTTCATAAAGTTTTTCTATATATCTTATCCACCCACGTAGCACACAGAGCTGCATAGAAGCCTATACAACCCTTATACGACTTGTTTCAGCTGTGTAAGGGCTGTATTAGGGTGATTCATCGGACACCAAAAAAAAAATTATTTTGTTTTTTTTAACTCTCAACCCCTAAGACTGATCTATTCCATTAGAAAACACATTGGTTTTTTTTCTGTATTTTTAACTTAATGTTTAAGGGTCGCTACCGGGTTCTGAAATTTGAAAATTCAATAAATTTTTAAATGACAGTTTATTAATATCAGAAACAAAATAATCACAACTAGCTTATTATATATCGTCACCTGTAATATGAATTAATGTAACCGCCAAAATGACGAAATTGAGTTAAGTATACAGTTCGTCTGTAAATTTGACGATCTATCCATTGCTGTTATGAAAATTACGATATCTTGAAAAAAATGTTGGTTACATTAAACAAAAATTGACCGTTTTTTTTAGTTTACTGTATTTATTTTGGTGTATGGAACATTATTTGTAAATTACTTAATATCAGATTAACGTAACCACAAGTATTGGCCAAAGTTGAACAAAAGTCATTAATGTAAGACCATCGGTAAATAAATGACTCTTACATTACTCAATTTATAGCACTTTATTACCGATTGACTGTTACGTTAGCTTCAAAGCTAGATAAAAAATATAAAATGGTTCTTACATTAAATGGGTTTTACTTTTAGTTTTTGAATCAAATCATGTAAATAATAAGGTACATAAATGATTTAATGCTCCGATTAGATAGGTAAAAAATAAATTAAACGAGATTATAAGACAGCAACCGTTTAAAGTCAATTATAGTCTAATCTTGTCACAAATTGTGCTTACTGCAAGCTGGGTGAATATATAATTTAGTCAGTAACATTAAAGTTTTCGTAGTTTGAAAAGCAATTAATGCCTCTTACATTATTAATTGTCTTCCCAAGGCTCGAGTGATGACGGTTACATTAAAATTATGTACTTCATTTAGACGGATCTGGAGCTTACGTTATTTTGGTTACCAGGAACTTTGCGACCATCTCTTTCCTTTGCAGTGTTAATGAGTAGATACCGGTGAGACGACCACACATTTGCCTGTAGGAAGCAATTACAAACACTACCACGTGCGTCTGTTTACGATTTGGTGTTGTGATGGATATGATAGCCACTTTAGTTTGTAACGACCAGCGATCGGATGCCGGTTTTCGACTCCATACAAATACTGGTATTCAATTTCGGTATTTCGCTTATTATTACACATTTCTTTATTTTACTGAGCTAATTTCAAGGTTCTATACCAATACTTTAATTATATGTAATGGCATTTCAAATAAAATCTGTAATATTTTTTGTAATTTTTATGAATACCGGTAACGATCCCTGGTTCCAACAATTCGTGATAAGGACAGTATTGTGCGATTGCGTTGTTATATATCAATAAGTACAGTTAAAAATAAGAGTTAAGTACATTAATCGCTTTACATCAGGCTACCCGTTTGCTCGTTTGCCCTCAACGACATAAAAAATAAATAAATAATAATATTACACAAAAAAAACTTTCAAAAATTAAGGGAAATTTGAAAAGGATAAGTACTAAGTAAGTATTATAGAAATTGTTATCACCTCAAAAGGGAGTTCTAAGGCGGACTGAAGTTTGTCGGGATTTCCAGTATCAAAAAGAAATTGATGTTTTAAACTTTTTAAAGTTAAGTTATTTATTAATTAGCTATTAAGCCTATTTATATCTCTAATTCTTGAATTAGGGACTTTTAATTGAAACAATCTGTCTTAATGCATTTTGTTTTTAGGGAATCTCTTCAATGTCTGGTTAAACGGACTGTTAAAACTTTTTCTGTGAAAATCAGTCACTACCACTACCATGTAGGCATAATAAAATGTATATACTTGTATATTATTTTTAGAAAACAAGACAGGAATGAATGATGGTAGTAATAGTGATATGGTGGAGGTTAGTGACATTGAGATACTCCCAATCATTTTTTTCAGAAGCCTACGTATCCAACGTAATGTCATTGTATTGATGCGATGATTCAATAAAATACGTTAACTATTTGCTTGCCCCTTGACCATTATTTTATTCAGCCAGAGAAAGGCGTTGAGCTGGGCCATACTTTCTACTAATAACGGGACACCAATGATGCTTCAAATAAGTAGTTCGCGAGAAAACAACAACTTACAAGATATAAGAAAATCTCTAAATCCGTTTCAGCTCTATAAGAAAGATGTCGAAGCCCAATAGCGAAGGTATTCAAAGCATTTCAGTTGTACAAACATTTAGTCACCAGTTTGCCAGGAAATGGTCCAATTACTAATGAAGAATCAAATAAAGATGATTCGGCTAGTTTCAGACAGGGACAAGCCTTACACTGAAAATAGGACTTAGGGTTTGTAAAGACAAAATTGATTATTTAAACGAAATTGTACAACGTTAAGCTGAAGTTTAAACTTAAGTCACTAAAATCAAAAGGAGGAAGTTGTTGAATGGAACAGAAAGAAGGTAATAAATACGAAGAAAGCTATACATATAGAAAGAAATAAAAAAGAAAGAGAAAAAGGGAAAGCAGAATGTGCAGTAAAAGTCGTAGGTAAAAAAGGTACATAAATATTGTAGGAAAGGGAGAAAGAAAAGCAAAGTGAGGAAAAACAGTAAGGAAAAGTATCAGATTGGAAAGAAAATGAAGTGTTTTGTTTTACTCTTTAAATCTAGATGCATTTACCAATTTTGGTTTTTATAAACAAAAAAGAAACTGTTTCCCGCATATAAACCGGTTTTTATCATGACTTACTATCCTGCCACTAATTAACTGAAAAACAAGAAATAACTATGTTAAACCTTATAACAATTGGATAAGTTTAAAAATTCCATAGCTGAATTCCGCTAATGTAAGTCCACGTTTTGAAAATGTGTGTCCCTTACGTTAAATTTTTTGTACGTTTTTGTGACTTACTTTAAATTAGGGCTCATTTTTTGAAATCAATGTTGTGTTGTGTTAACGTAACTCCTCATTTTTGGAAAAAAATTAACGTAAGCGCCACGCTATTTTCTAAACTATAATAGCAGCCTATTTGAGACCATTATCAACTGAAAGATCTTACAAAATTAAGCTATAACTACTTTACATCATTTTAATCGGATTAGGAAATAAAATGTTACTGCACTTTTTTTAATTTGCAATTTTGTTTTTGGCCTCTCCTGAAAAATCGTCATTTGGCGGTTACCTTAATTCATATTACAAGTGACGATATATACAAGAAAATATATTTTTTTACATACAGTTTGCCTTATTCACGTTGGGGTTTTTCTGTCTAAGTTTGTGTTCTAAAAGGGTAGAAGCTCCATTCATTCTCCCTGTATTAGATGCTGTGGTATCGAAACAGAAACATTTTATTTTATCATGTAAGCTCCACGATAAAACTGTCTCGAAAATAGCAGATGCCATGGTCTCCCCTTTGCCATCTGGAAGTTTAGCAACGGCCAAAAGCTGGTCAACTCCTTTTCCAGATACCAAAATTGGTAGGCGATCTACTATTTTATGTCCTGTAATATCCTCAAGCATTTTTCCATCCCAGTGCACAGTACCTAAGTGTAGTTTGTGGTCGAAAATTTGCTTTAAATACCGCGAGCTGTTTTTTGATATGAATTCTAGGGCGACGTATAGATGAATAGCTGACTTTATATTTTGCTACATTACAACCCAGACTTTTCAACGTAGAGGTCAAAACAACAGTTGCTTTTCGGTCGCTTAACTTGGCAACATCTAGAGTAGTAGCTAAATTCCAACCTAGGATTGCTTTTCGGCCTTTTCTCCGTAGCGGCGAACAATGTTAGCTTAAAGAGGGTCCTGCCTGAGGAGGATCAGGACGACTCGTGTCGCTATCACTACTATTATCCTCTGCAGATGATGATAGTAAACCGCATTTCTCTGTTAGTCTATTTATTACTTTCATCTCAATTTCCTTCATTATTTCAACTTAACTTCTTTTTCTAACTGTTTTTCAAGATTTCTTGCATATTGTTTGTGAATGTTACCAATTCGTCCAGAACGGTCCATTTTTCTTTGGTTCAACAGAAATTGCTTGTCTTCTTCAATAGTCATTATATTCAGAGCATCGCGCGAAATGAGCTATATCAAATAGAACATTTAAATTTGATTGCCACTTGTTTTCTTTTTTATGATTGCTGCTGAACGCTTTGCTTTATTGTGTTATTTTTTTTAAATGAACCCATTCATTAAAATATTTAAGTATTTTTGTCATAAGGCCATCACATCACCAGCAGTTTACGACGCCGATTCCCTATTTACATGGTTCAAATTACATTTTTATAATCAAAAAATAAACTGATCACTTCTTTCACTTCCGAACAGGTTTGTCCAACTAGCCATATTTCCGTTTTTTTCCTTGTTTTAATACTTGAAGTCATAGTGGGAAAACAATTATAACAATAAACGAGCAAACTAGAAGTAAACAAGCACTCGTAAACAAAATGCGACTGTTTTGATTTGAGCTGATGGTATCACTAAAATATGATAATTTAATACACTCTAATCTATGCCTTAACCAACTTTGGAGTGTGAAGTACCCGCAGAACACCTTTAACACTACGTAGTATATGTTAATAGCTAAATACCGTCATTGAACATATCAAAAGTAAAACGATATACTATCTCGCATTAAGTGCATTATGGCAGATATTTTTAAAACTTTGGCAGGTGGTAGCGACCTCTAAATATTCATCAAAAATTCTGAAATTAATTAATAGTTAATAATTTAATGAGAAGAACGTTATTATCGGTTGAGAGTAAAAAAAATAAAAACTTGAATTTTTTGAATCACCCTAGGCTGTATAAGGTCTTATACCACATGTTTGTTACTTGGGCATCTATGCAAAATATCATTATTGTCTATCAAAAGTTTACCCGTTTCGTCCAAAATTCTTGTACTTTTTGTGGTATGGTTTTTACTTAAGCTTCTTATTGTGTTATATGCTTTGTCCATTTGACCCTTTTGCCAATATTTATCTATTTTTTCACAAATCTTTACGGTATCATTTTCTTTACTTTCTCTTCATTTAGTTGTAATTTTGTTAGTTATACGATTATATTCTTGTATGCTTGCGACTTATTCTTCTTAAATGCAGCCGCAACGGGTTACTTAAAATCTTCCGAATATTATTTATGTCGAGACATGCTAAGAAAAGGCTCAAGTTGTAGTTCCTACAAAGTATTTAAATTCTGCAGCCCCATTTCTCAGTTAAATTGGAAAAGAGACATTGTCAAAATATTTTTGAACCGGTATATAAATATTTTTTGTGGCTATGTTTATGATTTAATTCAATGAAACTAAACCTTTTACTTGTTTCGAGAAGCTTTTAAGCCATGAAATACTTTATCAAGAATTAAGTTTGAAAAGCTAATATATCGCATATAATATCAAAGCTTTTGCCGTTGTCAAAATACTTTTGATCGCTACTGTAGATACCAGTGGCGGGAAGACAAACTTTTTTTGGATAAAGCCGCAGCAGAAAAGGCTGTTGGTTTAATAGTAGAAATAGGCAAACCGCCGGGAATTAGGTACTACCGACGCCACGCTACTGCTATGTACCTATACGTACGTTTTTTGAGCGATGTAGTAAATAATATTTTTTATTTTATTTTAATGTGAATCAAATAATTCTTTATCTAAATTATTAATATAATTTATGGCAGCCTAAAAACTCAATCCAGTATATGCATAGATCCGCAATGCGGCACAGTAATAGAACGTTAGCGGAGGCGTTACCGGGAACCCGCTCCGTGGGCACTGTGCTCGTAGCGAGTTTTCGCTTCATACGCATTTCCCCATGTTATCAGCTACACGCGTAGCGCTACAAAATCCTTGGTCGCGAAAGTGTTAATATTGGAGATTCTTTAGCAGATATTCTAAGATACAATGTAATAAATGCCTCACCTCTGTTATTTGATTAAAAAAATATTCGTTAGATAATATGTTCGTTAATAATTTTCAAAAGAGCCTGGCTAAGCGTGTGACCCACATAATTATGTACAGGGCGAAATGCGCCTTTTCTCGGCCGGCTTAAACGACAATTTAACCAATCAAAGTCGTCTGCTGCACGTCAAATTAAATTGACCAATGAGAATGCGTCATTTATGAGGTGTATTTTTTTCTTCAACTTATAAATACACGCAAACGATTTTATTTTCTTAAGTAACGTAATACCTACGCCTCAGATTGACTTTTTCATAACTTTTCATTAAAAAGGTTTTACCCTGAAAATCTTGAACATTTATATTTTAAAGTTTATTATGTGGCGTAACACAATTTTTTGATTTGACCAATTACTTATTTTTTAACAAATAAACATGTTAAATTATATATATTGAGTTCATAATATATTTTTTTAATTTGACTGAAATCCCATGACTCCATTGCGTGAGATGCACGCATGCGCTACGGGGCAGCCCGTCATATTTAAAAAAAACCGGCCAAGTGCGAGTCTGACTCGCGCACCGAGGGTTCCGTACAAACTTTCACTTATCCCTTCTTAATTGGCATGGTTGAGTTATGTTTGCACCTGAAATGTATGGCGCCGGATACAAACAAGGTGCAAACTTAACGCAACTGAGTACTCCAAATATGATGTTTGAAAAGGACTATGTTTGTATGATTTTGTTACAAATATATAGTTTTGAGATATTTATAAATATTTGTAGTATTGTGACGACATTATTTGCCAAATTTCATAGTTCTAGATCATCGGAAAGTACCCTATCATTTTGATTCCTTTAAGTGTCGAAATGTACGTTTTTTGCGACATAAACGGTCGTATCTTTTTTTCACGTTAACGTAGAAGTTTGATTTTTTCACAGGTTCAAAGGACCGTAGACTTGAGAATATGGTTTTAATTTCAACTCGATACCTCCATGCGTTCTCGAGATAAGGGGTCTTGACAGACAGACAGACGGACAAACGGACACCAAAGTGATCCTATAAGGGTTCCGTTTTTTCCGATTGAGGTACAGAACCCTAAAAACAAATTTAATAAATGTATTGTTTTATTGTTTAGTAAATATTAAATATTGTTTTTGTAATGTGATTAGTTTAAGTTCACATTGACTCACGAAATAAATAATATTTAGGAACGTATGGTAATATTACGTACCGTTACAATGACCTTTTAGAATGTATCGTAGGGTTGTTTACCTGAGTGTAACCGAGTTAGAAGTGAGGTTAGTTTCAATTTTTTGTTATTTCTTCATAACTGGGTGGAAAATCGCCGTTAGGTCGTTTGAATCTGGGAGCAAGATAAGCTTTATGTATATAATAGTCCTCATTTTTACAACAATGAGGCTGCAACAAGGCGCCGAGGTTAGTGACTAATATAAAATACTCGTATTTTAATGTATTTCCTCGCAGTACTCGTGAAAAGCACTCTGCTCAGTCTCGGCTGAAAGTGCAATAGATGAACTCGTATTATCGAAGGACTCTGCGGGTCGGCCTTCGAAATTTACTCGTTCATCTATTGCTTACTTTATAGCCTCTACAACAATGTACTATTACTAAAAAAAAATATGAAATACTTATGAGGGCATATTACTTAATTACCATAGGATTCGGATTTTTTAACGCAAGTTTTTTATAGCACAATTAAATGTTTATGTTAATGTCGGCTCTTAGTTCTGTTTTCTACCGTCCTATCGTGCTATGAAAAGTCCAAAGGCTGTTAATTACGCCTCTTTACTAGTTAGTACCTCACAACTTCGTAGTTGGGCGGAAAGAAAATAGGCAACCTACATTTTCTCAATTGTTTGAAAAATATTCTTTCGACTCGTGCTTGATTTTCATGAAATTAATAAGAAAAAGTTATTTAAGCTTTAACAATAAAAAGAGGCCCTAATGTAGCTAGCTTGCCTTGTAACTATACCTACCTGGCTGTTCTTAATAAATAACTAATAGTTAAACCTTGTTATAAACAAATAAAAGATGAAGGGGTCAAAATTTCTAATATAAAATTTCCTACTACGAGTAAGAGGTAAGGTTATTTATCACTGTGCCATTTTATTTATTCAAAATAAATGTAAATAATTGGGAAAAATTTAATGAGTTGTCATGTCATGCGTAAAGTAAAACATAACTAAGTATAGGATGCCTGTGGCTTTTCTGACTCTACGTAATTGTAATTTTCTTGTATTTCTTATTACATACTACCTAATTATAAATTTGTACTGCGTGATGTGCTATAAAAAAAAATTACAAAATAAAAATTTGCCCTTTTAAATAGCACACGCTATAAAGGGCAAATTTTTATTTTGTTGACTATTTTTTTTTTCTCAGATTTCAATCAAATTTGGTGAGTTGGTAAAGTTGCTTCTTCTGACCATGGTAAGCTTGATTTCACGCTATATCCTACAGATTTTCTCCCATTGAGTTGCCAAAAATGTATTACAACAAGTTTTATTGTGTTGTCGATTTATTTATTTTTCATTTCGAGCTCCTCATTTTGTATTAAGTTTCAGTACAAAATACGAAGTTTTGTTCAGAAATTTCCATAAATTTTGTGTAACTCAATGGAAAAATTTGTAGGAAATAGCGTAATATTGGGCTTACGATGTTCAAAATAAGCAATTTTACCAACTTACCAAATTTGATTAAAATCTGAGAAATAAAAAATCGACCAGAAATTTTTTTTTTGCCAAAAAGCATATATATTTGGATTATTTTTCTTTGTGTTAAATTGAATTTGTAATGCAGGTGCATTCAGGTAAGAGGTTCGCGCTAATGTGAATAAAGTAAAACATTATTGTACGCTAAACTGCTTGTTTAAATGAATCTCGGAGATAATTTCATACATACCTACTCTTCTATTCCACATATTATGTATACACGGTGCAATCCGTTAAATTAGTTTTACTTAAATCCGTAATGATCATGAAAACCGAACATAATTTATTGTGATATTATTATAAAGTTAATATTTAAGTGCCTAACAGTTTTATCGGCAAGATATGAACTTATAAACAGTATAACACTATCCATAACTCTGAAGTTAAATAAAAGTCCGCGGAAAGAATTCGAATCACGTAACAATATTTGGTATCACTTTGCTCACCCTTGCTCTAATAAAAGTACCGCCTTAGAGCCCGCAATGTGTGTATTTATACCAACTTTTATATGATTGTCAAGAGGAAATGCCTGTTTATAAAACACTAGCTGGGCCCCGCGGTGTTACCTGCTCATCCCACGGGAACACTAAATTTATTCGGGATGAAAAGTATCCCATGTCCTTTCCCGGGTCTCAAACTATCTCCATAACCATTTTCATCTAAGTCGGTTCAGCGGTTTAAGCGTGAAGAGGTAACAGACAGACACACAGACACACTTTCGCATTTATAATATTAGTATGGAAGTATGGATATATATAAAAATAGAATAAGTATTTTCGAAATTAACGTTGTCTGCAATTCTCTACATGCGTTTTTTTATCCTCAATACTAGAAAATTATTTGTAATGTTCTTATGAAGATATTCGAATAAAATACTTTGTATTCAGTTACTACTTCTAACAAAGTACAGTTGGCAATTCCCGATTGTTGCAACCCTGGCCTACAATTTTTGGCATTCCATTTTCAATTTTAGTGTTGTCATTTCAAATTTATGTGTATGTAAGAAATCACTTACATTATCAAGGCAACTATACCTACTCGTATGTCGATTAAAAGGCAAAATATCGTTGATAGAAAAAAGTTGATTCATCCCTATCACGAGGTGTGCGCATTGTGTGGTGAGTGATCACCAACAAACACAAGATTGTCAGCGAATCACGACTTTCACGTCACTTTCGAAATTAACTAAAAAGAATAAACTGTTAAAGTTACTTGCCGGCCAATGATGTTTGCGTTTATCACGCGATGAATATGTGACAAAGAACACGTTTTAAAAAGTATTCGAGTGTGCCCATGACAGAAGCTTTATCATTTATTTATCTGATCGTGATAAACACAACTAGGTTCGCTTTGGGCGTTAATTCGAGTGAACATTGAGATTAAAATAAATAGATAAATAGATTAGATATCGCCAAATAAGCGATGGCTCATTTATATCCCAAGTATTTCGCCTTTAACTGTCATTCAAACGCGATTCTGCTGCATAAAGTGACATTTCATGTTACAATACAACCGGAGTTCGCTTATAAATGAGGCACAAACTTCACGCCACCGGGTTTGCGAAGTGAACTAGGTATATTGCCATTTTGAGGATCTCTCCGAGATATCACAGAATTAGGACCCTGGCAACATTGTTCGCAGCTATCATTTAACGGGTAACGAACATTATAACAAATGATGCTAGTCACAATTCCATGTAACTACTAATTTGTGGACTATTCAAAGCAAGCATGTCGAATCATTAGAAATGGTGTCATAGTTATCATTGTCTTTATAAGGGTTATTTACAGTTCTTACAAAACGGTTATTGATGGATATACGAATCAAAGTGACCTCTCCCTAACCGTACTTTGGGTATAGGTATCTATGTATATTAATATAAATCGATTATCTGTATATTTTTTTTTGCAAGTATTCTGGTTTTGCACTTCTAAGTTAAGTGGTTAAATAAGTAGATGATAATGATAATGTTATATACGTATTATTCTCGACAAATGATAAACTTATATATATATATATAAACTTATATATATATAGTTAATTTAACTCACGGAAGAACACGTATTTCCTCGGTAATTTTATTTCGTTACATTTTCTAAATATCAAATGATATTTGGTAATAAATTAAATTTGTCCCCCATCACCAAATTCGTCAGGTAAATTTTCCGCTATAAATTTCATGTAAACTCCAAGAAAATTGCTTTCAAAGTAGAAGATAATGTAAGCATCACACCGCTAAATGCCAGGGCGATATTTTACATGTATTTAATCAAACATTAACGTCCCAGCCAGCCTTAATTGCTCCAATTGTAATTAGTGTTCACTCGATGCCAGCGCATAATGCGGCACTTGGTGTCCCGCAAACAGAAGTGAATTAAATTAGACACAATAAATGTGACAGTACAAGTACTACTTATCTATTAGGCTCACTGAGGTATAATTCAACATTTCTAACCACAAATACTAGAGATATCATTACTATAATACATATATGTTCACTTTGTGGGATGTACGATATTGACTTTTAAGGGACAACGTCTCAACACGTATTGATATCAGATAGATATAATATATACGTATATATATATATATATATATTCTTCTTTTCTGTGTGTAGTGTGTAGTCTGTGTTGTGTGTAGTTCTTTTTGGTGGGATTCCTATCCCTCTTTCCTCTACTGTTAGGAATTTAGGTATCACCATGGACCAGACATTGTCTTGGTCTCCGCATATCTCGGAGGTCAGCCGGAAGCTCTTCGCATCTCTTCACTCACTTAGGCGCCTGCAGAACTTCCTTCCTATGTCCACCAAGCTTACTCTTGCCAGATCACTCTTGCTGCTCCTTCTGGATTATGGTGACATTGCTATGACGAATCTCAAAGAGGAATTGCTTGACAAGCTCGAGCGCTTACAAAATGTGTGCTTAAAATATGTTTTCGGACTGCGCAAGTACGATCACGTGTCCGCCTTTAGAGCGCAGCTGGGTTGGCTGCCAATACGTCAGCGTAGAGACCTGCATGTCCTGTCATTGCTTTTTAATGTTCTCTACAACCCTGTTTCACCTCAGGTTTAAGTATATGGCCGATGGGAA
Source organism: Apotomis capreana (assembly GCA_947623375.1). Lineage (NCBI taxonomy): Eukaryota > Metazoa > Arthropoda > Insecta > Lepidoptera > Tortricidae > Apotomis > Apotomis capreana. The sequence continues at coordinate 34,416,933 of OX392499.1, read as the reverse complement.
TGGTCACCGCTTGCGGTCGTCTGCCAATTTTGACTCTGGCTGTACCGTCTAACAAGACGCGTACTTACGCTAAATCTTTCACAGCGCTGTGAAGTTGTGGAACGAATTGCCACTGTCCCTTAGGAAGTCTCCATCTGTGGCATCGCTCAAGACGAATCTTAAGAAGTTATGGCTTTCCAATGACTTGTGAATTGGATCTACAATGTATTTATATTTATGTGTATATTTATATTACATTATAATATACTTATATGTATGTATGTATGTATGCATGTATGTATGTATGTATGTATGTATGTATGTATGTATGTATGTATGTATTTATATTACATTATAATATAAATATATATATATATATATATATGTGTATGTATGTATTAATAGTTTATATGTGTAATTATTAGTAGTCTTGTTATTTTTAATACCTTTTTGTACACGGTGTTAGTTTGTCTATCTTCTTCTCGTCCTCACTCAATTGCTCAAAGGTTAACTGGAAGAGATCCCTTATAGGGATAAGTTCGCCTTTGTACCTATATGTTGTTTGTAATAGATGTATTTTTTAACTGTTTTTGTGTACAATAAAGTGTTTACTTACTTATATATATATATATATATATATCGATCTTTGCTTTTCGAATTACATAAAGTGTCGTTATCTCCTGACGACCAGCAGTCATAATTTGTCGGTTTAATTTAAGTCTTATGACAAATATGTTGACAGTTAACTATTTATGTACTATGTATAGGACAGTGGAACTCAGGAGGTTAAGGCATTTGTACTTTAGCAATATGACAAATCCTTGAATTTAACGCATTGTCAATACAATTAGAGCGATTCCTTCAATTAGAGTCTCATTAACATTAAAGTGGCGAACTCTCGAACACATGCCATTCGAAACGTCGAATTGAGTCTGGGAAAGCGTTATGCAAAGTACAAAATCGTATTTGCCACGTGCTCCATCGAAAGCCTAAGCAACGTAATAGAGTTGTTTATAGGGCAAAGTGAATGCTCGCCCCTTCGACACAATCATTTTCTTGTAAAGGTGCGTTTTCACTTACTGTTCAGAAGAACGCGTCTGAGCCAACAATCTTCCGCGTTTTGATCCAGTGTTTTGGAGGAACATTCGTTGGCTCGCTCTCTGATAACTGTTCAGTACTCTAAGTGAAAACGAGCACATCAAAATACACAACCCTTAGTATTCTGAACAAATGCTCGTTCAGAACACAGAATTGCTTACTCAAAAGTCTCAGAAATATTTAGGACATTAAGTAAAAACACACATTACGTGTTTTCATCTACGCAAGAACGAACGATTGCTTCCTCAGAATTGTTAAGAACACTGAATGAATACGCACCTTAAGACGTATAGTCGTATAGGTACTGTTAAAGAACCCGTTGCCGCCAAAGAAAATTTCGGCGGGTTGCAATACTCCCCGCTGGTTTTTTTCATTTTTGTTTCTTAATCTAAGTACCTAAAATAAAGTTATTACGAAAAGCCTTGTCAGGAGTCAACACTATGATGAGAGTATTTTTATATTTTTATATAAAACATTTAGGGAATTGAAGGCTTACCGGAGTTGCGATATATAAACAGTCTGCTTCTCTTTTTACCGCTGATAAATTAGTGTAATTTGTGACACTAAGAATATTACATGAAATATTAAGGGATATTCTTATAGAAATCGACCTAGTCTCAAACTAAGCAATGCTTGTAAAGCCTGACCAGAAATATATGAGGATTGTCAAGAAGGCGCTATTTATAAGATTTATATGGCAACAATTTAAAAACCAATCGCAACCCACTATAAGGAGATTATTTAAATACCTGTCAGTTCCACTATGTTAACCTCGTAATATCATTTAATGGAATGCACTCTTTTCCTGGCTGTTTTTTGTGTAGTAAATACGTGGACACTTTATTTACAATCTTACGTTCATGACTGTGAATGGTTTACGGCATTTTCTCCGGATAATTTTAAATATTCGTAGGTATTTTAAAGAAACCACCACGGATGGCATTGACATTGTTGACAAACCATCATAAAATCATTGCCAGTGTAAGAAAATAGTTCCAGTGAAATTTCGCAATATGGCACGTCCTCATATTATATTTCTGGCCAGGCTTTACTATGGATACTGGACATGAGATGCACTGCTGGAGTTAAAATTGCACCTCTCGCCACTTATGTCTCTCTTCACGCAAGAGCTTCTCTCTTTAGCAATGCAAGTATATTGTAAAAGGTATGCAATCATCATCCTAGCCTTTGTCCCATTTTTTGAGAATGAATTCTCAATCGGGGTCGGCTACCTAAATCCCAAGATGTGGCGTAGGCACTAGTTTTTACGCAAGCGACTGCCATCTGACCTTCCAACCCAGAGGGGAAACTAGGCCTTATTGGGCTTAGGTGGTTTCCTCACGATGTTTTTCCTTCACCGAAAAGCGAGTGGTAAATATCAAATGACATTCCGTACAAAAGTTCCGAAAAACTCATTGGCGGGCCGGGTTCGAACCCGCGACCTCCGGATTGAAAGTCGCACGCCCTAACCACTAGGCTACCACCGCTCTTAAAAGGTATGCAATGACATTTTAATTTGAATTTTTCTTTATTTACCAATCTTTTTTTGTACTTCAGGAATTAGTGGGTGGTGTTTTGACAGGATGTACCATCTGAACTCTAAGAACATTTTTAAGAAGTAGAGCCATCTTGAATTTTTGTGCAGGAAGGAGTTAAGACGTCATCTATTTAAGAGTATTGTATGGAATTTAGTCATTTTGTGTTGTGAACCTTATCATGTCACGTCTTATTTAATGGAAGGACTTCATGAGCTGATTCCAATTATATTTTAATAATTAGAGACGGCTGAATTATTTGTATAAAAAATTCGCCAAATAACCAGTAATATACTCATAAATTTATTTTACAAGACGTAAGGAATTCAGGAAATATGGTAATTTAACTATTTGTAAATATTTTTTCAACATTCCGAGGTGTAAGTGTGGGCCAATGTTATATATAAGCAATAAGTTACAGTCATTTCGATTTAACCCTAAGTGGGCATGTGTACGAAACATGTGTAACTTAAGGGCCTCCATGGGATAACTAAACATGACAACGCGCTTAATATGCCCCCGGCAGTCGCCAGTAACTGACTCAGTAACCGGCAGTGATCAATCACAGCACAATGTAACAATGCGGGCCACCGCAAACTACGTATTTCTTCGCGGCTTGCTTTATTAGCTCGGGAACGAGGGAAAGAGACGGTTGAATTTTGTTTCCAACTTGTTTAATGTCGCTATGTACTTGTAGTTAACTACTTTATGTTGTTTTGACAAAAAAACTGTATTTTATTACTATATTCTCTATTAAGTGGCAGAAATTCATGTAACTTTCAGTATTTAAGCATAAAAACCGTTCATTTTAAAATCAATCGTCCTGATGTAAAATGGTAGGTAATATATGTAATTATGGGCTTAATGCTCCCGGTAGCCGCAAGTGAGTCTCAGTAACCGACAGTGATCGATCACAGCAGAATGTGCACACATTGGGCGTGTATCAATGCGAACCACCGGAAGCTACATATTTCTTCGCGGTTCGCTTTATTACTTTGGAAACGAGGGGAAGACTTTGTGACTGTTATGTTTTGTTGACTTTGTGTCGATAACTATAAGTTACCTATGTTATTTTTACCATAAAACGACGTTCTATATCCAGGTCTCTACGTAAGTATCTGTGAAAACATAAAAACCGTGAATTTTAAAATCTTTCAACCCTTACCCCTCATATGCTTAAAGACGGATCCATGCGGGACATTTGAACCTTTTGTTAAAATATCAGTTAATTTCAATTTGATTAGCATTTTTTTAAACGGCATACGAGGATTTGTTGTATATAGGCAATAAAGAAACATACTGTATCACTCACGTGTAACTATGTTGCTCTAAGGGTAACTGACAAAGTATGGGCTTAATGCTTCCGGTAGCCGCAAATGAGCCTGACTCAGTAACCGACAGTGATCGATCCCAGCACAATGTGCACATATCGGGCATGTAACAATGTGGACCACCACAGTCTAAGTAGGTACGTATTACTTCGTAGCTCGGTTTATTAGCTTGGAAATGGGAAAAATATACGGCCACATTTTGGTTTCCACCTTATTTTATATCGTTCCGTTATACATATTATCTAGACCCCTTTTGTAACATTCCTATAACGAGTACCATGAGTACCGTTACCATGAGTTTAGAGTAATCGCACTCGCTACGAATCGTCCCTGCTGTCGTAAACGAGTATGGTCACGTCAACTCATGGTAAGGGTACAAAATAACAAGAATAACAAGAGCCGCGGCCGCTTCATACCGTAGGTTTTAGTAAGCGAGGAAGCGCTAAATCAGTTGCGTTATTTAATAACATTGCGATATACCTACATATTATGATTATATTAAGTATGAACTTTCCTCAAAGGGGAATGGATGAAAATATCAATAGTCGTATTTTGTTTATAAGTAGGAATCACCCTCCTCACATTCATAGAAACAAATACAGATTTCTCTGTAGCAAAAAAATATATAAAAAAGATAAAAACGTTTTTCCCGAGTTGTAAGGGCATCGTACGCAAACCTAACTCAGGTGATAATTTTTCGCCTGGGCAGAGGTGCTGCTGTTACAGTCATTTAAGCCTAGAGTACATTGCTAAAGTAGACATTGTAGCACTAATATTTCGGATAGATCAGCAGACACTTTCAATCCCATTTAACAACTTCTAAATTAATAAGCTGTAATTGGTCAGAAAGTTTTCGTGGTGTACGAATAGGTTAAGGATGGACAAACACTATACAGGCTGTTGCCTGTAATAGAAGCAATAAATTAAAACATAGAACAACATTTGCTCGGCAACTTAAAAATAAAGTTTTTAGAAGTTTATTATTTCCTATACATCTCAATGTATGTCATCCAACATTGACATATTACATTATTATATAAACGATATTTTACAAATGATCATTTAAAATAAGTTATTTTTTAAACTTAGTAAACAAATGTTAAAACATAAGTTTAGTAGGTATGAATCTATGTTTTAATTTATTGTTCCTGTCACAGGCAACACCTGATATATATATACAATACCAAATACGAAATAAAGTACAGACTAATAACAATAAATTTGCTATCTGTGAACTAGCTCGGCAGTAAATGTACCGCGGCTGATAACTTTTGGAGGACGCCGAAATGATTCATTTAACAAATGCCACGTAACTTTTTTACGAAGCCAATGACGCAACTTTTGCTTAGCCTTGATCATATTTCAAGGTTAATAATTATAGGCACTTTGGCACAGGCACATCTAAAGAACAAATAAAAAATATAATAAATACGTATCATTTAGGAACTGAAGCAACAATGGGCTAGATTTTTGGCGACTTAAAAAAATCATTTCGCTCATATTGCTCAATTTAAATGACAACTAATCAATGTCACTTCATGCTGTTTAGATGGCAATAATCGATATATATTGCCACGCCAATTTAGCCACGCTATTTTACTCAAAATCACGAATGCGATGAAATCGCATCTAAAATTTCCATATCAAACAGTTATTAAATTGGCAGTATTTCGTCTAGTTTGCGCCAATAAGCTCATAATGCCGCCCAAACTGTCGGATGTGTATTCTCGACAGATAGTTTAAGCCGGGCATTTATAGTAGCTGATTTACTGTTATGTACATATTGTTATGCGCTCGTTGCATTGATTTACCTACCCATTGATCTGGTTTGTATCTAGTTCAGGATGTTCGTGTTAGTTTGTACATTTAAAGTTGTGGCATGTGTTTAAGACGAGTGATGGTGGTGTTGATACTCAATCAAATAGTCAATAATGAGTTGGCTACTAGGTTACGTTAGGTTTTTTTAGGGGAGTGTGTAAGAAACTTGAAATAGAACTAAGCTTGACGTAGGGTTAAATATTTGGTCTATCGCGTCTAGACGCGTTTTTATGTCAGGAAGTTCAAATGGAAGCTTCTTTATAATTTAATTGCGAGAAATAATTTCGCGAATAGAACCATATTTCATTCGCAAAAGGCGAACTCGCTTTCAAGTGCAGGGGTCGCCAATGGCGTGCCAAAATTGGAAGACGAGATGCGTGATACTGGTCAAGATATGATGATGATAAAAGCAATAAATACTTATAAGAAACTATACAGAAAGAGACTCGCTGTCACCAAAGCTATTTATAGCTACACTGGAATCGGTAATTAGTCAACTAGATTGGAAACGATGTGGTATAAAAGTGGGAAAGTGGTATCTAAGTCACCTACGATTCGCAGACGACTTGGTGTTGTTATCAGAAACGGGATTAGAGCTACAAACCATGATAGAGGCACTAAACAATGCCAGTACGCTGGTAGGTTTAGAAATAAACCTGACAAAAACAATGGTAATGACTAACAGTATCAAGAGACCCATAAACGTAGGCAGCACGCCTCTGAAGTATACGGATCAGTACATATACCTTGGTAAACAAATAAGTTTCGATAGAGCAAACAACGACCGAGAAGTAGAACGCAGGGCCCAACTTACGTGGAACAAGTATTGGAGCTTAAAAGAAATATTCAAAAGCAACATGCCAATAAGCATTAAAACCAAATTATTAAACTCTAGCCTCCTACCTGGCCTGACATATGCTTGTCAAACATGGACTTTCAATAGCAAGACAAGAAGCAAGATAGTTACATGCCAACGCGGTATAGAGCGAAGCATGTTGAATATTAACAAAATGCAAAGAATAAGACACACAAAAATAAGAAATATAACCAAAGCAAAAGACGGACTTGCACATGCTCTAGCATTGAAATGGAAATGGGCAGGCCATGTAGCGCGCCTTCAGGACCGGAGATGGACCAAACGGATCACAACATGGCAAGGCCCCCAAGGCAAAAGAAAAAAAGGAAGACCTTTTGCTAGATGGGAAGACGAGATCAGAAAAACAGCTGGTCACAACTGGTGCCAAACAGCCCAATCAAGAGAGGATTGGCTATCTTTGGAGGAGGCCTTCACCTGTAGAGGGGTTCTTACAGATATTTAAATACCTAGTTTAGATTCATTCATTTATTACTAAAAAATACGCTAAAAATTTGAAAAATTAAACTTAAAAATAATAGTAATGTACCTAAAAAAAAATATATAACAGATAATATAAACACATACCTACATAGCTAACTTTAAGTAACCACTGTATTTTTTTCTTTGTAGCGATCTTATCGTGGTAAGAAATAAAAGGCTTTTTATATTTTTATTTTATTTTATTTATATTTATATACAGAAAGAGAAGACCCATCAAAAACATTACATGTCAAAAAATTGCAAGTCTGGCAACCTTCTACCGAAAAAAGTTGTGAGATACAATATAAAACCAAGTCGGTTAATTTATTCAGTACCTATCAAAGTGACCCTTCGCCTATATGACAACTTTGACATACATTTTCACCGGATTACATAACTAAAAAACATATTACCATGACCGTGGTAGTGCCCGCATTAATATTAAACATATTTATCTTTATAATAAACGTAATGACTTGGCCATCGCACACGGTAATATACTCTACATTATACAGATAATAAAATCTACCAAATTTTTTTAACGCTTTGAATGTCACGCATACAAACGTAAATTCCTACTCATTGTTTCATCTTGGCCGTCCTGAAATAAAAGATGGACCTGGCCCGACCGGCAAAAGAGGACAGCAGAAGAAAATATGGGCAGCCGAGATAGTAAAAACAGCTGAAAAGAACTGGATAAGCACCGCTCAATACCGAATGAAATGACCATCTAATTTGGAATAAATAAAGCTTAAAAATATAATAATCACTTTAATAAAAGGAGATTTACTCGTATTCTTATATACTTATGTTGTCGTGCGATGGCCAAGTCATTACATTTATTATAAAGATAAATATGTTTAATATTAATGCGGGCACTACAACGGTCATGGTAATATGTTTTTAGTTATGTAATCCGGTAAAAATGTATGTCAAAGTTGTCATATAAGCGAAGGGTCACTTTGATAGGTACTGAATAAATTAACCGACTTGGTTTTATATTATATCTCACAACTTTTTTCGGTAGAAGGTTGCGAGACTTGCAATTTTTTTACATGTAATTTATTTATTTATTTATTTAAACTTTATTGCACAAAACAAAAAGTGTACAAATGGCGGACTTAATGCCATAAGGCATTCTCTACCAGTCAACCATTGGGCTAAACAGAAACATTTTATGGTGCAGGGCCTGTCAACTATCAACATTATACCAAAAGAGAAACTTATTATATATCAGTAATATAAATAACACAATAAATAAACATACACAAATATGCAATACAATATACTTACATAAACATTAATTCTTGTACCCAGTGCAAAATATCATAACCGACAATCAGTCTAGGAGCTTACTGGTGAGATGCTTGCGCAACATGTGCTTAAAGGTTTGCTTTGTTTGTGCTTGCCTGATGGAAAGTGGGAGATCGTTCCAAAGTCGTATTGCCTGCACAGTGAAAGAATTTGACATAAAACCGGTGCGATGAGGAGGGACAATGAGCATGAGTTTACGAGAAGTGCGAAGGACGCAACCGGGTCGAGCAGATACAAATTGGAATTTAGATCTAAGATACTCGGGTGCAGCTGGATCGAATAAAATGGAATAAAGAGTGGATAAGACTCGTAATGACCTACGTTCACGAATGGGAAGCCAATTAAGTTGACGGCGAAAATCAGATATGTGGTCATATTTACGAAGTCCAAAAATGAATCTAATGCAGTTATTAAGAACACGATCCAAACGATTCAATGAAGCCTGAGTGATATTTGAATAACACACATCAGCATAATCAAATACGGGCAGAACAAGAGCTTGAATAAGGAGAGTTTTGGTGCTGACAGGAAGAAAGTGTTTTAGTCGGTAAAGCGATCGAAGTGTGTTGGTCACTCTGCGACATACGTCAGACACCTGTGGCTCCCACGTAAGGCCGGAGTCAAAAATCAGACCCAGGTTCTTCACTTGCGACGCCAACGGAATAGGAGTGTCTTCAAACCGGATAGGAGCTATGTGCGCCATTTCAGTTGTAGAGAGCAAACGGGGACTTCCGAGTACAATGGCCTGACATTTAGACGGGTTCACGGTGATCCCAAAACTACGAGACCAAGCAGAAATCCGGTCCAGGTCATTATTGATGTCAGAAACTGCGCGATTTAAATCGTCAGCGCTCGCCTGGGTATACAGCTGCAAGTCGTCGGCATACAAATGATGAGAGCATACTAAGTGAGCCACAATTAAATTAATAAAAAGAGAGAATAAGAGTGGAGAGAGAATTCCGCCTTGCGGTACACCGGAAGTGAGATCACACCAGTCAGAAAATGACCGATCTGCGTGAACCCTCTGACGGCGACCGCGAAGATAGGAGGCAAACCATGTAGCCACTGAACTGTAATGTTTTTGATGGGATCTCATTTCTTTTTGTAAGTGGTCCTCCTTATTTTTCCTTTAAGGACTACTACCTGTGTATCCGCAACTGTCTTTTTTAAAGCCCACTCTCTGTCTCTGTGGGCTTTTCTCGAAAGTTTTGATAATGCAATTTTTGACAAGCCAGGACGGAAATGCTTCTTAGTGTATTATACTCCGAAATTGCGGAGTTTTGCACTTGAACACTACCGAAGTTGATATTAACTAGATGTAAACCACACAGACTTGTCACTCCCTCTTATGATCCATTATGACCCCTCTCATTATCCATAATGATCCTTCTCATGATTCCTCTCATGGCGATGGTGATGATGAGGGTGGTGATGATGGCGGCGATGATGGTGGTAGTGGTAATGGTAGTGGTTATAGTGTTGGGGATGTGGTTGAGGTAATTTTCGTGGTGGTAATGTGGTGAGGATGTTGATTTTATGATTATCATCATCACCATCACCACAAGCATTGTCATCACAATCGTCATCATAATCATCAACAATACCACCTTCATCAGAATCAGTCTCCACCACCACCATCATCATCATCATCATCATCATCATCACCAACACGTCCATCACTACCACCTGTCACCACTTTCATCAACACCATCCCATCACCACCAGCAGTCACCATAATCATCTGAACAATCCAACACCCTCATTACCAACACCTGTCTCCAACTTCATCATCATCATCATCATCATCATCACCAGCACCCCCATCACCACCACCGCCACCAGTTACCACCATTATCATCATCGTTACCATCATGATTCCAACTCACTGCCCCTGCGGGGTGAGGTAACTCGATTTGGTGCGGCGGTGAGCGTTTACACTCTGTATGTATTAATACGTATTCTGAGGTCTTAGTATCTAAACCAGGTTATATGAACCGCAAAGTTAACTTTGTAATCATGTATTTTTTATAGGGTTAATAAGGAAATACAAACTTATCTATGCAGCTCGCATAACTGGAAAACTACACGGAAATTTTGTAATGTTTAGGTTTTCTGATGATTTGTACACCAAACCGTAATAGAGCTCAAAATTTCAAGCTTGTGTGTTTGCTAGAAGTAACTTAGAATTCGTATGATCATATGTAAATGAGTCAGTGAGTGACAAAATTAAGGAGCTTTGACAATAATTCCTAAACTACTGGTTCAAATTGAATGTAATTTGAAATATGCCTAGGCTATATTATGTCCTCCTGTTCACTAAAAATTCAGGCTTCTAGCTTTGCCCACAACGAAATAGAGGGGGTTTGAAAATGGTCTGAATGGCTTCGAGAAAAGGATGTTACGGCGTGCCGGCAAGCGTTTGCTCGACTTGGCGGGGGCACTGCCGTGCCCCTAGATTAATAGCATTGCTAAAAGATAAATAAAATAAGTGCCACTAAGTGGTTTTGTGAGCTGTACTGTAGACGACGGGTGTTTGTTTAATAATGGCTGAAATTTTAAAATAATACTTAGAAAGACAAATGGTATAACGCTCACAATATCGAACAACATATGATACAATTTCTCATTTCGTTGAAAATCAGTTTATATATTTTCATTTCTTATAACAACACTTAACATAATTATGGCATGTTTCCTATTGTACTGAACACTTAATATAATGAAAATTTTAATAGAATAAAAACATACAGTTCGACTTAAAAGAGTAGAAATTAAAAAGTGGCAATACTGTAGTGTCCTCCCTTTCTAATAAATATAAGAAAACGGGGACGACACTATAGTATTGCCACTTTTTAAATTCTACTCTTTTTGGTCGGACTGTAGCATAATATACACTTAATATAAAGTTATGTAAATAATATTGCGTCGCACGGCTCCCAAGCTTTGTCACGGCGGGAAGGGCTGCTCTCTCTGCGCCTCCGGCCTTACAAAAACACTCTAGGGTGCTCTGTGTTGGCATGCGTCCTAACGAGCAAGAGCCGTAGATTCGAACTTTGACAGGCTAAATTCAGTTCTATTGCGCTTAAAATTATATGAAAGGTATACTATACGAAAAGTATTATATTATACTTATAGTGCATTCCATTCATAAGAAAGGGCTTTCTATCTATTTTGCATCTACAAAATAATGACTATATGAAAGAAACATTATTATACAATTTGAAAATTCTACTAGACGTATGTTTGGTGTCAAATGTTTTTTCTAAGAAATGAGATGCACCCTTTTTAGGGGTATCTGCAGTCAGATTTCAAAAAGAAACTTACATACATAAAATCACGCCTTTTTCCCAACGGGGTAGGCAGCTAGAGACCACATCTTTCCACCTGCTACGGTTCTGACATACATCTTTCGCTTCATTAACATTAATTAATCTCCTCATGCATGCTCGTCGGTTTCAAGTACTCTTGACTTGCTTTTTTTCAGAACGTCTCTAATCTGATCAAGGAATATTCGTCTAGGCCTTTCTTTTCCAACATTTCCATTCACATTCGCCAAGTAGATTTGTTTTGTGAATCTTCTTTCATGCATCCTCTCTACATACCCTAACCAACTAAGCATCCCTTTCTCAATTCTAGTGACTACATCGTCGTTTACACCACAGCGTTCCCTTATTACACGATTTCTTATCCTGTCGCACAGCTTTACACCAATCATGCTTCTCAATGCTCTCATTTCTACTGCATTTATTCTACTTTCGTGCTTCTTTTGCCACATTCAACTCTCACTTCCATACGTGAGTGCTGGAACCAATACACCTCTATGCACAACCAGACGCGCTCTCTTAGAGATTTACTGGCTGCCCATAAAAGCGAGCAATGAACCATTTTATTGCGTTACCAACAGCAACTCTTCTGTCAATATCACTTTCACACTTTCCATCTCTCGTAAACATTGACCCAAGGTATACAAACACATTCACTTGCTCTAATCTCTCGTCCCCAATCCATACACTTACTTCTGTCACACTATCTTCTTTCTCAAATATCATGATTTTCGTCTTTTTTGTATTCACTTTCATTCGCTTTCTTTCCAAAGCTTCATTCATAATTGTCACCATCTCCTGTAATTCTTTAGCCGACGATGCAAGCAATACTTGATCATCAGGGTAAAGGAGACATTTGACATGTAATTCATCCATCCTCAACCCACAGTCACTCTCTTTTAAATTCGTCAGACAGTTATCCACACAGACCATAAGAGTTATCCATGAATAAGTTGAACAGCCACGGAGACGCTACACATCCCTGTCTAACACCTTTTTGGATATTAAACCCATCAGTGTATGCCCTGTTGACTCTTACGCAAGCACTGGAATCACGTAAAGAGATTTCAATGCTTGAATCAGTTTACTGCTCACCCCATGCACTGACAACGCTGACCACAACTCACTCCTCACCACTCTGTCTTAAGCCTTCTCCAAATCTAAAAACGCACAATAGACTTTTTGACTTTTGGCCAAGCATTTTTCAGCTATGCACCGTAACGAGAAGAAGAAGACCCCCTTGCACATCCCAAATTTTTTCATCTGCTTCCTTCTAATAATCACTTTAGCAGACAGTTTGCCGGTTCATAGAAACTTGGAAACTAATTGAACAAAAGTGAATTACTGATAATTATTCAAAATGATTATAAGTCAAATATTGACTTAGGTTAGGAGTTTTTTACACACTAAATGGGATTTCCGACTATAAACATATATACCTATTGAAGTTAGCCGTAAGGATGAATACACGAGCCTACATAGTTTTATCTGTAATTTAGGTACCTAAATCCTAATTTACCGCCGGTATCCCGCTTGTTTCGAGCCTTCATTGCTAATTGATGGGCCATACAGGAGATTATCACGAATCGAGGGAGCATTGAACTCAAAAGGATAGACTACATAGACATAGATATAAAACAATTAAATATAAAGGAGGCGGTATGTATTTTAAACATATATTTAAAATATGTTTGCTAAATTTATGGACCCGTTATGGATTTCACAGCTCTTTTAGTGCTTACTTTTATGCTGTGTTATATTATATTTGTAAGTAACTAAATAAATAAAGGATGCATAATTAAATTAGTTTCGATTAGTTTACTTATCACCGTTACGATTTTTTTGAAAATATAACTAAACGTCAGTTCATGATAATGTTCCAAATGTGATCGCGAAGCAAATTTATATTATAATCATAATATTAATATAAAATACTAATAATACAGTATAAGTGTAAGTAGATAATAACTCTAGGTACTTATGACTAAACATATCAATAAAATAGAATGAAGACTTATACAAATATAATTATTGTTATAACTAAATTTCATTTAATTATTATTTCATTATTATTTATGTCAATGCTATGTCAGTGCAATCGTCTGTTATTTCATATCAAGTTACTGAGTCAATGTGAAGCTTTGTGCACTGTTTTAGATGATTTAAATTTACATCGTAATGAGTTGATTTTTATGAACAGATTTTAGATATTTGAGATTTTACAATTTTACGCAAGTTTTAATTTTTTCTAGGTTTAGATGCTTTTACATTTACTCTATAGATGTGTGTCGTCTTTTGGCCATCTTAGGTCATACATAAGTAATTTAGGGATTAAAGAAATTATTAGGAAAAGTAGATGTATGAAAATGAGCAAATTTTGGATATTGTCATCATGTTTACACGGACGTGACTAATATAATGAGAGATAACGAAGTGAAATAAACGAGTAAGAGTTTAAAATGTACGTACGAGATTTATTAATATAATAATAAAAGTAAATAAATAAAAATATAATGATAAACAAGGAATTTGTCAGTTACAACAATAGTATTAGAATGAATAAGTAAGCTTCGATAAAGTTTTAGTGTTGGATTCTATTGGTTTGAAGTTTCGTAAATGTTTGGAATTTGATTGTGTATGAAACGTTTTAGAAAGGAAAATGTTCACTACTATCTAGAGCTCTGCATATACTTTGTCTCCCATCAACGTACCTGGTCGACCACATTATGTAAATACTTCTTATCTTCTGTAAATCGGAATGCCTAAGCTTTTACATTTTTAATCAAGGGATAATCAGTACATACCTACACGAGCGCTCATTTACACAAGATTCACGACTTAGTCTGTATAATAAATGAAAAAAGGTTTACTAAATACGCTTAAAGAATGGATGCGAATAAACTACTCGAAAAGGTACGATCCAGAGAAGCAGTGATGTATTAAAACATGGTGGAGAGAGCACTATAGTGGTGTTTTAGAAGCACAGGGGTATTTTAACCCAGATAGCCCTAAACGCACTTTTTGGAACCTGGGTAAATTTTGCGATATCTGAAATCGCAACAAGCAATAGAGTAAATTATAAAAAAAAAAATGATCGGTGTTATAACACCTGGTCGGGCTATCTGGGTTAAAGAGTAAAATTTTCGTTGATCAATGACAATACCGTCTTTTAAAAGAACTTGCGTTACACTTCAGCGGTGGTAAAATAGAATTAAAATAAATATTTGTAGCCCCGTAACGCAGTATAAAATTAAACAGAGCTTCTAAGACAAACAAAGAACGTCTCAAATTTTATGTTTGTGGGAATATTATTTAAACGGGAAACGAAAACGCGGCCTCGAGATACATTCTGAAATTTTTGTAATTACTAGTTGTTGTAATTATGAGTCAAGAGTTCGAGACAAACGCACACAGAGCGGAAGCATAATAGCGTAATACGGATTGTGGGTCAATTGCAAAAAAATTGTACATAGTTAAGGGCTTTAATCAAAACAATGTTAATTGATTCCTTTGTGTGACGAAAGTTACCCATACATTTTGTATGACTAACTTTCGTCACACAAAGGAAGCGATCGTATTTAATGTTAACTAAGCCTTTAACTATGTACAATTTTTTTGCAATCGACCCTTGTACGGAACCCTAAAAATAGAACGTGACAAGATTGTCCAGATTTCTCATAAAGAGATCTAAAACAGGGATAAGTAGACCATAGTGATAGCATTCATCAGTTAGTCAAAACTACCTACTCTTCACCATCATTGTCTAATTATCCATGTTCGCAGTATCCCTAGAATTTAGAAATTCGATTTATCAAATCATCCTACGACATATATACGTTGAGGTATATGTAATTGGAATAGTCTGTCTGTTTTGAATGTCTATCAAATTTAATTGTACTTGTATGGCGCGTTAATTAGTTTATTTCTTATAGTTATACGTTGTATGGCGTAGTCCTTTAAAGATAAAATAATATTCCGACAATCCGAGAGACTCATCCTTTTCTGAACTCGGTTTACAAGCAAGATATTAAGAATACCGTTTTATATATATCTCAACTTTGATAGACCCTACGATCTTTGCAATTGTATATGACGTTTATTTCTTTAGAATCTAATATCTCACTGTCTAGGCTTCGCCTGAGTCTGTGACCGATGAACGCTTCCAACAGACAGCTGCTAGATAGAACTACAGAAAATTATTAGCCAGCTTGTAATCGTATTACACTTTTCATCTGTTGTAGAAGTAGAGGAAAACTAGCTAGCTAAGAATTTCCTTTTGCATGCTGAAATTATCCTTCTTTCGTTTTTCTCCTCTCAAACTTTTATAATAAACAATTTAAGTAATCGCTCAAACGACATTTGATGATGGAGTCCGCAAAGTCGTCCATGTAATGCTTGCAGTCTGAACTTGCGGGAATTAAGAAAATTGAAATAAAAAACCCGATTTATAAAAAGCTTATTGTCTTCAAAATAATGAACCAATTTTCTTGACTTGGCAAAAATAAACCAATTAAAACGGATTTTATTGGACTGTTTTTTTTTTAATCAACATCAGAGCATTCATTTTGTTACTAAAACTAGCGACCCGCCCCGGCTTTGCATGGGTGAAATGCTGATAAATTATGTATTATACAAATAAACCTTTCTCTTGAATCACCGAATCGAATCGTGTATTAAAAAAACGCATCAAAATCCGTTTCGTAGTGTTAAAGATCTAAACATACATAGCGACGGACAGACAGATAGACAGCAGGAAACGACTTTGTTTTATACTATAGTGATGTGACAGGCAAACTTCGAGATAAATACACAAAAACCAATAACACAATCAACGATAATTTCGGTCAGGAATTGACTCTATCTGTCAGTGCCTGTAAAATAAACTCAGAAAGCGCAGTAACTGCCAGTTGCAAGCAATGGATTGGAAATCTATTTTTCTCAAAAATTGCATGTAATGTTGCCTTACCATCGCTAGATAGACTACAGTAAGTGGAACATACCGAAGACTTTTTAGAAGTGTCCAGTAAACAGCGAGGTTTTAAATTTGGAATCAATATTTGTCCAGTACGTAAGTATGTAATTCCTATTACGTATCAAGATATTTGAATATCAAAACACGATTTACATCGTCACCGACCTATAAAAAAACTAAGGATGTGAAGGCGATGAGGTCGTATATAAATGTAAAAAGGATGCATTCTACAAATTGTTTTAATTATAAGTACAGTGCGACAGCAAATTGTAGAAATTAAAAAGTGAAAATTTACACTAAGAGCAAATGTAAAATAAAAAAAAAATTTTAACAAAAAACAGAACCGACTTCAGTAAAACTAAAAATCCAAAAATAACCCGTTCAAGTACAGATTACATTTGACTCACCCTTTGAAGTCGATCCCAAACCACTGTTATTATATTTATATACTAGCTGTGTTGCCCGCGACTTCGTCCGCGTGGAATCTTATCTTGAACATTTTACATCTTTATTATATTATTTTTAGATCTAAGCAATGTTGAAATTACTTTTCTTTTTTTGCAAGTTGTATGAGATTTAAGTCAAGTGGATTTTGATGTTGGTTACTGTAATTCAACAAATAATAAATAGAGTGCTGCTCCCATACAACAAACGTGATTTTTTTGCCATTTTTTACGTAATGGTACTGAACCCTTCGTACGCGAGTCCGACTCGCTCTTGGCCTATTTTTAGTTTTTTTTCGGCTAAATTGCTCTAATTACGCGGAATCATTATGAAATCAGGTTTCAAGTCCCGCTCTCTCAAAACTCAAAAAAATGTTTGATTTTCATACAAACTTTCAACCCCTTTTTCACCATCTTCAGGGCAGAATTTTCAAAAACGCTGAAATTAGTTTTCTTATTTTTTTATAAAATGCCTTTTTACTAAGTTTCTAATTCCTAACTTAAGGTAAAACATACCCAATACAACATTTCATCCTCTTTTTAACCCCGTTGGGGGTTGAATTTTCAAAAACGCTGAAATTACTTTTCTTGAACTCTAATTATATGCCTTTATACAAAGTTTCAAGTCCGGCGCTCAAAAAAAGGTTTGATCTCCAAACAAACTTTCAACCCCTTTTTCACCACCTTCAGGGCTGAATTTTCAAAAACGCTGAAATGACTTTTCTTATACTTTAATAATATGCCCTTATACAAAGTTTAAAATCCCGCGCTCAAAAAAAAGTTTGATCTCAATACAAACTATCAACCCCTTTTTCACCGCCTTCACGGCTGAATTTTCAAAAACGCTGAAATCACTTTTCTTATACTTTAATAATATGCCCTTATACAAAGTTTAAAATCCCGCGCTCAAAAAAAAGTTTGATCTCAATACAAACTATCAACCCCTTTTTCACCGCCTTAGGGGATGAATTTTCAAAAACGCTGAAATTAGTTTCTTATTTTTTAATAAAATACCTTTTTACTAAGTTTCTAATTCCTAACTTAAAATAAAACTTATACCCTTTACAACCTTTCATCCTCTTTTTAATGCCCTTAAGGGTTGAATTTTCAAAAACGCTGAAATCACTTTTCATGAATTCTAATTATATGCCTTTATACAAAATTCAAAGTCCCGCGCTCAGAAAAAGATTTGATCTTCATACAAACTTTCAACCCCTTTTTTACCACTTTCAGGGATGAATTTTCAAAAACGCTGAAATTAATTTTCATCCATTTTATTTTAATACCTTTTTACGAAGTTTCAAGTTCCTAGCTTAAAATTAAAATTGAACCCTGAGACAAACTTTCATCCCCCTTTTAACCCTCTTAGCGGTTTAATTTTTAATAACGTTAAATTAATGTTATTTTGTTATTATTATATATGCCTTAATAAGAAGTTTCAAAGAATTTGTAATGGATTCAAACTTTCAACCCCTTTTTAACCCTTTTAGGGGACGAATTTTTGAAAACGCTGAAATCACTTTTCTTGTATTTTAATAGTATGCCTTTACACAAAGATTCAGGTCCCGCGCTCAATAAAATATTTGATCTCCATACAAAGTTTCAACCCCTTTTTTACCACCTTAGGGGATGAATTTTTAAAAACGCTGTAATTAGTTTTCTTCCATTTTATTTTAATACCTCTTTACAAAGTTTCAAGTTCATAGCTTAAAAAAAACTTGTACCCCATACAACCTTTCATCCCCTTTTTAACCCCCTTAGGGGTTGAATATTTCAAAATCGCTTCTTATCCCTAGCCCACGTTATAAAAGTAACCTACTGTGCAAAAATCAACTCTCTAACATTAGTAGTTTCGGCTGTGCGTTGATGAGTCAGTCAGGACTTCTTCTTTTATATATATAGATTAAAGTTTACGTGAGGTTTGGCACCGACTTCAAAGGGTGAGTAAAATGTAATCTGTACTTGAACGGGTTATTTTTGGATTTTTAGTTTTACTGAAGTCGGTTCTTTTTTTTGTTAAAAAATTTTTTTTTTCGCTTTTTAGTGATTCATATAAAATACTTATAGCGGGGTGATCAGGGAGGTCTTGAACGAATGCATCTCGTTTTAATTATCTCCTAACTCCTAACCGTTAAGGAGTTGTACCTTCCATCATCAGTTCAGCATTGGAAGATGATGACTACCATATGCAAATACTTAAATAGTTTTAGAAAATATATGAAAAATATTATGACTGCCTATAAAATTTCAGGAATTCCTTCGATTCCTCATGGATCTCGTCATCCGATCTTCACCAAAATTTTATGGGACCAACCTTGAAATGTCTATTCATGAACCTAAAAAGAATTTTCCAAATCGACTCATAAATGACGGAGTTATGAGGTAACAAACATTAAAAAAAAAAAAAAAAAAAAAAAAAAACATACAACCGAACTGAGAACCCCCTCCTTTTTTTGAAGTCGGTTAAAAAGAGGTTAGCACTATTGGCAGTATAAACGTAACTCAAGATGCATATTTAAAAAAAAGAAGTAGCGACAAGGTTTAGTGCGGAAGTTTGTATGCAGCGTTTAGTTCATAATTGTGCTGTGTAAAATGACAATGATATTTCGGAATTCCTTCCTTTTTTGTGTCGTTTAGAAAAAACCTCGGAGTTAAAATTGAAGGTAAGCTTTATGATATGAAAATTAGTTAGAAAATACAACAATGTATAACAATAATTAAATTTTATCTTTAAGACTTAGATTTGTAAGACAGTGCACATAATTAAACGCAGTATTTATAAAAAAAAACAAATTTAAGGCGGGATTTAAATTAAAAGACAAAAATTTCAAATTTGTTTGTGTGATTACAATAATTCAGTAAAAATGAGTTCAGACGAGTCTGATTTCGAATAGACGGCACTCCTCCATACTTAAAAGCGGAGGCAGAGTTAGCTTAAATAATTTACTTACGACTAAATCCAAGGAGATATAAAAAAATACGAGATTCATTAAATGGAAGGAAGAAAAGTTAATAATTGGTCAGATAATGTGTGATAAGGTCAGAATATTTCAACAATCTTTCTGAGACAATCGGATGGCTACAAAGGAAAGAAATCACAAATATTCAGCAGCAAAATATAGAAAACTTCTTAAATCAAGCTCTAGATGATAACCATTTTGGCGATGAAGGTAAATAAATGCTGCCACTATTTGATAACGATATAACCTATATCTTTTATCCTCATAATTATTTTTGTTATAGGTTGTTATCGTGGGAGTTAATGGTGCCTGCGACGTCGAATATCACAATGTGTAATAATAAAAATGGGATATAACAAAAATATTCATTGGAAAATGGCCGAATATAAATGTCATCTACAAAATATAATTGTAATCTAATTTTCTTGTTTAATTTTTGAGAAAAGCACTATACTTGCTTCGACCGTAAGAGCCATCCTGGCCTCATATTATATCCGGACCTCGCCTACGGCTCGGTCCGTCTAATTCCTACTCGGCCAGTATGGCTTACTTACTGGTCTCTGCCGTAATGTACTATACCATGATCCTGAAATATTACTACAGTGTGGGAATTCTGTGTTCCGAGAGCCTTTTCCACACGTTCAAAGTGATGATTTTGAAGCGATCGTCGTTCTACTTTTTATTGGACAGTGCACAACATGTTTTTCATTCATCAGTTGAGTCACTAGCTCAATATTTTACGGTTCTTTATTACTTTTACATGGTAGTCAGCGTTAGACTCCGTGTCACTATAATATATAATATAGCAATGTTTAAATTGATACTGAGCCCCTGTTAAACTAAGTCAGCCAAAGTCAAAGTCAAAGTCAAAGTTATTTATTGCACACATGTTGTTAATACAGTAGATCTTAAAATTATTAAAGTTTCAAACATGGACCCTGCTAGGGTATGATTATTGATAAACTAATGCTTGCCACAATTGATTTGAAAAGCGAAAGTTTGTTGGCAGGTTGCCGCGTAGCTCGAAAACAATTTAATACGTACCCTAAGATCTTGATAGGTTTCTGCCGGTTGAATTTAATTAGTAATTTTGGCAATTCTAATTATCAGGTAGCCCAATTTTAGGTTTGTTCGCTATTTTTCACAAAATCATTTTTTCATAGCAGCGAATTTTGACATCGCGTTTTTTCATGATCGCCAATTTTATCGTTCGTCTTTCTTCATGTAGCGATTTTTCATGAACCGATTTATAATGTTCGCTTTTATTTTGTTCGCTTATTTTACCAGTAGATTAATTTATTATTCGAAAATATTATCAGTATAATATAGTGCGGTTTAATAGATACTCGAAAAGATAATTCTAACAAATCGTTACCTCCTGTCGTGTCCACATTATTACACATTAGGTACTATAGGTAGGTAAGGTCCATAGGTATCTTTAGATGCCCGAAGGGCAGACCGCCTAGAAATAGGAGCCCCACGAAGTGGGGCTCCGTCGCCAAGGCGTATGTTGCCTAATACTGCTGAAAATATATGCGACTGAAAAAATAATCTATTGGAAAAAAAAGCGAAAAAAATAAACGCGAACATTATATAAAACGCTTCATGAAAAATCGCTACATGAAGAAAGACGAATAATAAACTGGCGATAATTAAAGAACGCAATGTGAAAATTCGCAACTGTGAAAAAATTATCGAACAAATCCTATTTTAAGCGCGTTACCTATATACTTACGTACATATATACATTTTTTATGGAAGTAATCGACTACCTAATTAAAATGCTTGCATAATAAGCACTAATACAAAATATGATTTCGCCAATCAGGCCTAAAAGTATTTTTACGTTATCTTAACTTTGAATAAAATACAATAACTTATGTCACTGTAGAACTTTTACAAGTGTTATATTTAAAGGTTCGATTAGAATAACGTGGCATAAAGAAATGAAATCGATATCTTTTTTTAAATCATTCAACGAATACTTTAGCTTCATCCCATATGTTGATCTAGCCTAAAACAGCGAACGCATTTTACTTGAATGCTTGATCCGAGTATAAATGAATCCTCTGTCAGTAAACCATAGCGTTAAAGCTTTGTGGGCGACGTACAAGTCTGCTCTATGTCACGACAACATGGCAGGAGTGCCACCAACACCCTCTTATGACATGTTCGACAGTTCCCCTCCGACGTTAGAAAATGTTAACGACATTGTAGGTATCTCTGAGCCGTGTGATATCTTTTACGGCTGGGAAGCTCAATATGTTTCGCTTTATTTACTGCAGACAATAAATTTACTTTATGACTATCTTATTTCACGAAAGACGCGACACCTTAGCGTCATGGAGGTTCGCATTCGTCACTCAATAAAAACAACTTTTATTGGTGTTTTGCGTCGTTGGTCGACAATTCATGCATCGACGAAAGTTTGATGCTCGCTTTTCAGTTGAGAAATGTTTCCAACCAAAAGTTTGGCTGAACATGAATGGAATATTGTAAACATTTCACTCGTCTCTAATTAATTATATTGTTGGTAGAGAATTTGGGAAACTATCGCAAATGCTTACAGATGCGAAATATAAAAGTTTGTTATTATTTTCTTTGTTTCGCGGTAATGTTGATGTAATGCATTTTTTTCGGTGGAATAGAAGAGTCAAGTACATTCCTTGTAACGTAAAAACAAATTTACGGTTTTCCAATGTCTTAATTGATCAGTTTCAGCTTCCCCAAAAAAAATCGTATGACCAGGTGCACTGAAAATGGCGGACCTATAGGGATTAGGGCAAAAAATACATATTCCAGCCATTTTGATTGTGTTGACTTAGAATTTTGATTTTTCAGTAACAGACTCAAGTATTTGACATACATTTCGGCTTGATACGGCGTGACAGACAGATCAACGGACAACAAAGTAATCCATTTTATGCCTACCGAGATACAGAAACTTAAAAAACACACTGGTTTTCTAGGCAAAGCTAAATTTACCAATAACGCGGGCTAAGTCGCGCGAATCCTTGTAGATAACATAATTTTTACAACCTCATGAAAATAAACATCCAAAATTGAATCTTTCTTAGACTGGATTTGGACCGGACCCAAGTAATATTCTTGATATCAAGATAAGATTGTATGCCGTTTCGACATTTAAATCTCAGAATAAGCGTTTTTTTAAAGCCGGAAGAAAGTGGTCGTTAAATTCAGTCCCAGGGAATTAGATAAATAAAACTCTTTATATCAATGGTAAATTGATAAATTACGTCAAGATTCTTTAGGGTTCTTCCGCAGTCTGTATGTCTTATTGTTAATATAAGTACTACTGTCACTGCTGAAATAGAAAATAAATAAATAAAATGAACTTTTTATAATTTTCAGTAAAACGAAAGAGTTTTTCAGTTAAAATCCTTCACACAAAGCGGAAACATAAATGTATGACAGCGATTTACTAGAACGCAGTATTTTAAGAACTGCATTATAAGATGCATGTTTTAACATCCTAGTAGCTCATACTCGTGATTGTGACGACTCTGCTACATTATCTATGGAGCGTTAGTCATGTTCAGAAGACACGTCTCACTTTGACTCCTATTTCTGAAGTTCTTAGTGTCCTAAGTCACTGCTCAAAATGGGGCATAAATATGAAAATATGATTCGTATGAAAATGACATTAGTACAATCAGAATATTATTTTTTTTGCGAGTTTGTTAACTTGAGCAGTTGTTTTATATTTGTGTGCATATTATGAGGAACACATTTGCCTTTCATATTCATTTTAGCTAATGAAAATAAAGAATCGTTTACCAAATTCGATTTGGCAATGTTGTTTTGAGTTAAGCTTCATCTCATAAAGCCAACCGGCCGTGAATCCATGAAAGCATTGGGAGCATTTGCATTTTATTGGAATACATTCGCATTTACACATCAAAAGAATTCGATCATCGATATTGAAATTAACAATAAGCGAATGGCTAAAACAATCAGTTGAAAAAATCTGTCACCGTTCCATTAAATTTGTTAATCTTGAGTGTAAAAGTTACATGCGGGTATTAAAATATTGTATAATTAATAAGTATATGTAGTTATAATAGTTAAGAATTTGTTAACGGTTTCGGCAACAAAAAACAATTTCTCAAAAGTATGTTTGGGCTGATGTCATTAGTGTTTTTCATATTTGACAAACTTTCTGATGCTTTCTTCCTGTTGTGCGTACGACTGCAAAAAATGCCACATCATGTTATTTGTTTTGTTGTTCACTACAGTAATTTATTCATTGTGATATACAAAATGCTTAAAACTTACAAGTTATGCAAGAAAATGCAATCTAATAGTAGGCAGGAAAAGTCCTCTGCACAAAAAGCAATATTTTATACTAAATTGTAAATACTATTAATTAATAGAGATTAATAGAGAGTTCAGAACCGGTAAATTTTAGTACGGGATTACGAGGAATTCCCGGTACCGTTATAATATAATTTGCCGGATAACAGAGTTCTATGTTATAACCAGCTACAAAAAGAGCGTTCAATATAAATATTTTTTCTCCGGAACATGAACCCAAGCCGCTGGTTTCAAAACCAACCAACTCGTAACCCTAAATCGGGAGATTTTGTTTTCCATTCTGTTGCTGGTAACGAATGTTACTTACACGTACTTAATGACAAATAAGTGCAACTTCTAATAATTTAGAGTCTAACCTTCAATTTCTACTCTGGCTTGAAGTATCTCTGTTTTGGCTCTATGGTTGAATGGTAGGGAATGCCATTTGGCATTAAGTTCGCCATTTGTACTGACTTCATTTTATATAAATAAAGTCCTTTGAAATTACCCTTGTTCTATTTCTAAATACTATACGTCCTGCCCCGCACGACTGCATTGTGGAATGTCGCTTGCGGTATTTCCGGACCGATACGACCTTCAAACCTTCAAGAAAAGAGCGTATTCCCACCTGAAAGGCCGGCAACGCACTTGTGACTCCTCTGGTGTTGCAGGTGTCTGTGAGCGACGGTAATCGCTTTCCATCAGGCGATTCGTTTGCTCGTTTGCCCGTATGACAAAAAAGAAAATAAAGTATCGCGCCAAACTTTCGACTCTACGTGTACATATTATGTTAAACGGCAAAAGCAAAAAGATTTATTTACTCTCGGCTCTCGGCGTTCCATCTTCATGTGTCTACAACGAAGTTACACCTGTTTCGGCCGGAGCGTCCGCAGAGAACATCGATCAACCACAAATCATCCATCAAGTGCGACCTACTGCGGTAAGGCTGTGTCTGAGCATTACGCGAGTAACGGTGCTTAAAAGGGGTTTCCAGTTGCCATTTACTTATGTACAATTAAATGTATAGTAGTTTATGCTACTGCTACATGATGAGTTAAAAACATGAGTGTGGATTTACGAAACGAGCGGCAGATGAGTTTTGTAAACACGAGAGAAATGTTTCAGCGTTTTTTTGTATGGATGAAATACTTATTGTTCGTGTTCCCTCCTAAAACTCGATTACATTTGAACATTACACCTGCCTGCTGCTGGATGTTGTTCTCTTTGGTAGGAAACATGAACTCGCAGCTTTTGTTAGAAGCCATCGATTTAATGGTGCTGAGAAATTTTCGTAAAATAAAACATTGCCAGCCCTATTCCAGCACTCAAAATTCTTAAAATGCATGTCGCGCACGCTGTCTAGGTGTAATACTAGGAGTTCAATGTCAATGAGTCAATACTAATTGCAAGTATAAAGGGTAGGCTCATTTAATTCTGTTCTCAAGCGTGGCATCGAGTTTAAACATAACATCTTCCTTAATAATAGTTTTCAGAATAGTAGATTACTGCAGGCGCCTGGAAAGAAGGGCTTGCCGGGTGAGTAGGTATAGACGTATAGTGATACGAAGCCGGCAAGCCCTTTACACGGCTAGGCATGTATGTATAGTGCTTTTCTCAAAAATATGCAACAAAAAAAAACCACCACAAAAAACAGCTCATAAGCCAGTCCATGAACACAGACGCCATGTTTAAAAAAAATTACTTCCATGTATTGCCTTCAATTTTGTTTCTCTCGAGTTATTTCACCCGAAACGTGATACTTCGAAGCATGATATAACGCACGTTATGCCAACATTTCATTGCATGTTTGAGAAAAGTAAGTTAATTTAAGTTGAAAAGCTGAAAAAGATTTACAATGTCTTTTACGTTGCCGTGTTAAATCGGCTCTCAAAGCTCCCAGAGGAAATACTAATACCGAGAGAGACTGGCTTTGACAATTACTTGCAGTTTCCGCCGGAACACTCCGGCCTCTTACTTGTTTTCTTTGTAAGCATTTAATCCTTGAAAGTTCATTCCAATGAGATTCTTTATATTTTTATTTCGGTATACCTATCATTATTTCTCTCCTCCAACTCCATATTTCACGTGCCAGCATTCTCTCTTTGTCTCTTTGGGTCATGGTCCACGTTTCACATTAAAAGCAATCGATATCGATAAAAAAAATTAACACTAGCTAGATTGCTACAGTGTTTTGTTTTGTCGTGAAAATTCCGGGCTCTGCTTATCACAATCAGAAGGTACAATATACAGAATAAATACTCGTTAATCTTTTCGATTGTAGCAAACACCGATTCTAAATTCATACCGACTATTTTAAGAACTGTGTGTAAAGTTTATTTTTAGTTGATATCACTTTCCAAGAAGTCTCTACCTTTCAGAGTTTGTGGTCGTGGGTAGGCGAGTGAGCTTATAGTTTATTGTATTACAATCTACGTAAGCTACCTACAAACAACTAAAGAACTTTTCTCTCGAATTTTCTTTTGTCTCGTCTATTTTAAACACAATGTTCCTAGAAGGAATACATTTCAATTACGTCTGACGTAAGTTCCGTACATAACTCTGTCGTTATCTTTATGCCTTTTACGCCTATAGAATGTGTAATAGATTTCGCAAAGAACTAATTCGAGCGTTTGGACGAACGCCCAAAACTGCTCGTTGAAAGTGAGGTAGTTAATTTCATTGCTCGAAATGCTTTTATCCCGCTATTTGGAAAATAGCAAAAGCTAATAGGTTTGTCTTAATCGCGTAAATTTTTTCCAGCTGTTACTGTTCGCAGGTACCCCAAGTGTAGCAACACGACATATGTGACACATAATCACAGAACAAAACCCTACAGAAGGTCTTCTTTTTTGACTATCGCAAATACCGCTAGAGTACAGTTCTCTTTAATGGTTATTTTTGTAAAACGCCCGTAATTAGTCATAAGACGCGAATCATCATCTTCCTAGCCTTTGTCCCATATCTTTGTAGAGAATGAGTTCGCAATCGGGGTCGGCTACCTAAAATCCCAAGATGTGGCGTAGGCACTAGTTTTTACGCAAGCGACTGCCATCTGACCTTCCAACCCAGAGGGGAAAGGAAACTAGGCCTTATTGGGCTTAGGTGGTTTCCTCACGATGTTTTCCTTCACCGAAAAGCGAGTGGTAAATATCAAATGACATCCGTACATAAGTTCCGAAAAACTCATTGGTACGGGCCGGGTTCGAACCCGCGACCTCCGGATTGAAAGTCGCACGCCCTAACCACTAGGCTACCACCGCTCTTTAGTCATAAGACGCGAATACGCTACTGAAAGCGGCAACAAAGGCACGTCGAATTTGAAGCGTGTGGCGAAAAACGGACGGTGATCTAACATCATGGTGCGCCCCGGTGCCAGGGCTAATAGCGTGACACGCGGTACATAATGGCCCGAAAAAAAAGAACACTCCACGCAGGTATTGAAAGGGGTAGGTTTAAGATCAACTAAGCATTATTATTTAATAAAGCTTTGCGAGTAATTTTTTGTGGCATTTCAAACCTGTATATAGCACACAATTTTTAACACAACTATTTTTATATGTTTAACAAATTTAGTTCAAAATATTAAGCGTTTGGACGAACGCCCAAAACTGCTCGTTGAAAGTGAGGTAGTTAATTTCATTGCTCGAAATGCTTTTATCCCGCTATTTGGAAAATAGCAAAAGCTAATAGGTTTGTCTTAATCGCGTAAATTTTTTCCAGCTGTTACTGTTCGCAGGTACCCCAAGTGTAGCAACACGACATATGTGACACATAATCACAGAACAAAACCCTACAGAAGGTCTTCTTTTTTGACTATCGCAAATACCGCTAGAGTACAGTTCTCTTTAATGGTTATTTTTGTAAAACGCCCGTAATTAGTCATAAGACGCGAATCATCATCTTCCTAGCCTTTGTCCCATATCTTTGTAGAGAATGAGTTCGCAATCGGGGTCGGCTACCTAAAATCCCAAGATGTGGCGTAGGCACTAGTTTTTACGCAAGCGACTGCCATCTGACCTTCCAACCCAGAGGGGAAAGGAAACTAGGCCTTATTGGGCTTAGGTGGTTTCCTCACGATGTTTTCCTTCACCGAAAAGCGAGTGGTAAATATCAAATGACATCCGTACATAAGTTCCGAAAAACTCATTGGTACGGGCCGGGTTCGAACCCGCGACCTCCGGATTGAAAGTCGCACGCCCTAACCACTAGGCTACCACCGCTCTTTAGTCATAAGACGCGAATACGCTACTGAAAGCGGCAACAAAGGCACGTCGAATTTGAAGCGTGTGGCGAAAAACGGACGGTGATCTAACATCATGGTGCGCCCCGGTGCCAGGGCTAATAGCGTGACACGCGGTACATAATGGCCCGAAAAAAAAGAACACTCCACGCAGGTATTGAAAGGGGTAGGTTTAAGATCAACTAAGCATTATTATTTAATAAAGCTTTGCGAGTAATTTTTTGTGGCATTTCAAACCTGTATATAGCACACAATTTTTAACACAACTATTTTTATATGTTTAACAAATTTAGTTCAAAATATTAAGCGATCCTAACGTGGGTTTATTGAAGCACACTCATAATTGCCTCCACCGGATTCGGGCCGTGTTGTTATTATTGCCATTTTAATTTGACACCGAGTGTATCCCGGGAAATTGTCTCTCAAAACAGTGCGGAAATTAACGGAATACGGATCTTTTTGCGTCTCCAGTAGCTAAACATACTTTATTAAATCCGCTTTGAGAATTGTTTTAGAAGGAAGCTTAGACACGTTTTATACGTTAAAATAAGATACAACTCATAACCCACCCAATTACAATTTACAGAAAAACTTGCCAGGCTCTGTATTTTGGAATCCAAGGGTGCAATTGACAATTGTACTTCCAAAGAATTCGTACATTACTTTTAGACAACATTTATACTTTGGAAAGGTAAAATAAATATGTTAAGTATAGCGTGTGGAAGATCTCTAAGCCGCTTTTCAAGCTTACGAATAACTTTAGAAGTTGAAGATTGTAATATATACCAGCCTAAACTAAAACAAACAGCATATGAGCAAAGATATTTCTGCTCAAAATTAATTACTTAAACAATGTAGCCAGTACCAGTCTGAACATAAGTGTACTCTGATTTCTTAACCACCTTGAAAAATACTGCAAATCAAGCAGTCATCAAGTTCTTCATCATCGCGGTAAGAAATGTAACTTATTTAACATATTACATAAGTTTTAGGCAAAGTGAAACCACTATGTTGTGCCAATATAAATAGAAAAGTTGGGAGACTTGTACGTAACACGCGTTTGTAGGGTTACCCATAAAATGGAATAAAAGCGGCACTTGCTACCGCACCTTAACAGGGCCATTTGGAGCGTGGATGGCCCTGGAATCGTTTTCTCTCAACGACCACGTAGGTACCCCTTTCTTGATTTGAGATAAGACGCGAAATATAAACGTAGCGCGTTTACATTAAATACAGAGAGTTGTTAAGTTAAATTTAGAAATACTTACTTAAAATAAGTCGTAACTAATGTCAGGTTCAAGGGCGTAACTCCGTTGATATTGTCGTATAAAGTACTAGCTTTTGCCCGCGGCTTCGTTCGCACAGGTCTGGAAACGTGTCTGTGTAACTTTCTACCGTTTCATTGTTTCTCAAAAGGAAAATCTAATAATTATGGTCTATTTGTTTCTATTTAGATCACATCGTAGCATAAAATATTGGACAATTTACTTTCCGGTGAACAGAACGAAATCCTAGACAAAAGTGATGTTGCCTAACAGAAGCAGAAGAAGTGTGTTATAAATAAATAAATATCGGACAACCTCACACAAATCGATGTAGTTAAGCTCAGGAAGGCTTGTGTTATGGGTACTAGACGACGATATACGTACTTATATAGATAAGTATATACTTAAATACCTACATAGAACAACCATGACCCAAACACAAATATTCGAGTTCATTACACAAATATTTGCCCTGACCGGGATTCGAACCCGGGACCGCTGGCTCAGTAGGCAGGTGTCTACAAACCGAGCCAAACGCGTCGTTAAACAACTCTCCCCCGCATTTGTAACTCCTTTGGTGTTGCAGGTGTGTCCACGGGCGACAGTATAGTCGCTTACCATCAAGCGATCCGTCCGCTGGTTAGACTCCTTTGTCATAAAAAATCTATACCCTGAAAACGAAATGAATGAATCTTCTCTCCGTAAATGAAGTTCATGAGCATTAGTTAATACAAATCGTTCGTAAAGTACTTATACTCACGTTACGTACTTATTAATAAGTAATACTTATTTCACATAAGTTTCGAGCATATTTCATAGCAAGTTGCAAGCGTTCTAGGAGTTATGGTAATCTATGATACTAAATTGATTGATAACTGGCTATGAACCAAGTTTGAAGATCGACTACAAACATTAATCTATGAATTGACAAGGAATATTCATGCCATATTAGCCGGAATTTATTGTACTGAGATGGTCAAATCTACTATTATAATTTTTTTTGGGTTTGTGAAAGCGTGAGACCTCGAAATCACATCTGGCAGGCTGGAATCGTAAATCCAAAATATAATAGATACTGCGCGACCATAAATAACCCGATGCTATTTCTAATACTAAAAACAATTTCGCTAGAATTTTAAATTGTCATTAAGACAAAGAGTGACGGGAAATTTATTACACAATAAATTGTTCTTAACTGCCAAACCCTCTCACAGATTGTTAAATCTATTTCTAAGGAAGCAAGTTAGAAAAAAGAGTTAAATATAGGCAATTCTAGAAACAAAACAACGGGGCGTCGTAAAACTATATTGCGCAACCTTTTCAGAGCGATGGGGAGAAATTTGAAGCTGCGCACATGTGCAAAGCATAAATCGTAATGTTTTTGAGACGAACAGACGACGAATTCTAATGAAATTAGGGGCGTGCCACTTGACTTTAAAATCATTGACCAATAAACAAGCATGACTAGTTCGGGGAGGAGTTCTGATCTTTGTTCGCATTGACTGGCGGAGAAATTTTGGATTACAGGAGGTGTGGCATGGACCTGGAAGGAGGCCGCTCGACTCGGACGGGAGCAAGGCTTGGACAGTTACGTTTTGAACCGCGCTGCGAGCACTCGGGATCTCCTCGAGACTAGCGTCAACTGTGGTCACTTTTTCTTTGTAAAATAATAATAAGTTTTTAAATAAAGTAAAGGAAATATAGTTTAAGTGATTAGTGATTAAGAGGACTCTGTGTCGGAACGAGTGAGACGTGAACTTCGTCTGAACGAGGCGGGCGAGGTCTACGGCGAGGCGAGACGGCGAACGCGGGCTAGAGACGGGTTAGCGTTTGACAAACGCTAGGAGCAGGGAAAGGCTTAGACATCTCGGTAAAGTACTCTAATACCATCATTGTCCGAAACAATTAGAGTGATTCATATTTTGCATCTCACTTTCATATTAAAGTCAGTAGAACCTATTCACGCGAGTTTCCGGTATGGACGCGGAGGGTGCTCTAGATGTTTTGCATCGCCTAGGCCACAACAAGCACCCCACCCCGGCCCTACGCCTTGGGAATTGCCAGTCCTCTTAGGGATACTGTTGGCTATGATAGTGATAATCATTTGCGCCTACCTTTGGGAGCGATTTAGTGATTGGTGGCGTCGGATCACTCGCGCCGCGCCCCACGGGGAAAATAATACTATAGAAATCGAAATGGTCCGTTATTAATTAGAATGAAATTAGGAGTGCAAGTGTGAAATCACTCTAGCTGTAAATACGTGCTTTTGTGTTGATAGATTTAAGTAAAGTTTGAAGGTTAGCCACTCTTACTGTTGTTCCTCTTGAATTTGGTAGTTAGGGACAACTCTTAGTATTAAGACTGTAAACTTTCGTGTGCATGTGTGTATAATTAGGTTTAAGAGCCTAGAGGGTTTTTAATTTGAGTGTTATGTTTTCCCTCTAAATTAGTATGGCTGGTAGGAATATAACACTCGGCTATGTCATTGATGCATCCCATCAACCATAGCCTAATTAATCGAACAGTTTCTTTTTGCAAATTTACTTAAAAGTGAAATAAATTTAGATAAACAATTTTGATAAAATAAATCTAATTTTGCACAACTCCATATTTTTATTTTATCCCATTGTTAGGTACCTTTAGGGATTGATAACGGAGATTCCCCACTAAGGCCGTGGCTCATAAAGCCTATAGTACATCGCTAGATTGTTTAATAATTGTTACAGCCAGAGCGACCGCTAGGACTGAACCTCCGATATCAAAACCCGTATCTTATACTCAATTACGATTTCCGTTCTAAAATGATATGAGTCGAATCATTTCTCTGAGACCTAGTTGGACCTAAAGACGAATCTAGACTGTGTGGCAGATAGTCGAGTAAATCAGAGATAATGGAATTTGGACCTTGGGTCAGGCATTCATTTAAAAAGCCCATATGGGACAATACTCACTAGGGTATTCCTTGGATACCCGTTACTACCTATTGATCTGACGCGGAGACGCTGGGTGACATCTGAGGGCGAAATACTTACACATTTACCTACTCATCATACGAAAGTATATAACTGTGGATCACACTTGGCTGCGGTTGACTATCGAGGACGGCGAGCACCGGACCAGTTGGAGGCGAAGGGCGTATTAGCAGAGAAAGGTGATATTTTCTAAGGTAGGCATCGTAAGGCCTAACCTTTAAGTGTAGGACAATGCAGGCTGAGTCTAGATAGCGAAACTGACTCAAAGCAGTCGGTAGCGTGACAACTATTCCGTTTACAAAGGCGTGACAGCGGCGATTGCTGGTCACTCTACTACACGCCATGTCTTGCAGATTGACCCTCGACCTTTGATTTGGCCAAATCAAAACCTAACCTATTTGCATACCGACACCTAAATAAACTATGACCCGGGTCGAATGGGGCGGGCTCACAGCCCAATAACAAGACCTCATCTTCGGATACGAGGCAAATAATCGCTTCTCAGCGAAAGAGGGTCAACTGCGCCCCTATAACTCGAGTACGAGGCTTGGCATCTGGTCTGTCAAGCGTAGGTTTCCCCTGTGATTGCGGGCGATCGGTTGTTCACGACGGGAACAAAACCCGTACAATGGAGGCTACTCCATTTGTCCTAATAACGGAATCGATGTCGCTAACGCCGACCTCTAGTAGCCAGATAGCTATGACTGCTTCAGCCTGGATGTATGTAAATGTAGTAACGAATTCTCTTAACCTTACAGTAAACTTTAATTCTCTTTAAAATTTATTCAATTACATAAACAGCTATAATTTAGACGATCACTTCACGAGCCGTACCATCACAGAATTTGATGCCGCGTGACCAAGGATCCATGTACGTATTCGAAATAACGTTACGACTGGATTTTTATTAGCTTAAAAATAAACACAACGTAGGAATCGTAATTGAGTATATAAGAGGAATTTCAGGAGAGAGGTTAAGACATTGCGCATGTTATTATGTAAAAATTATATTACATTTACCTTAGGTCTGGGGGAGCGGGGGAGAGCTATATAATTACTGATATGGAAATTACAGGGATTTTAGAAGGAGATTGCGGCGGAAGAGACACTAATCCTTGTCTATTTCTTGGATTAGTTTGTCTTTGTGCTTTCAAAATTGCATACAATTGAACTATTTACTGTGTTATCTGCTTTCTATTATTGAGCTTGTGTATTGTTTTGAATTTACCCCTATTATATGGAAGGTTGCGCAAGATTTGTTATCGGGAAATTGACGGATAACGGGGTTAGGACGGTACATAGTAGAAGTAAATTAGCATCAATTGGAACATGCATACAAGGAAGGGAAACGCGAAATTTATACGTGGTACAACCGTCGGTTAGCAATCCAATTTTGACGGGAAGTCTTTCGACAACCCTATTGCATTTTTAAAGCGGTTAAAAAGTATATAAGGGCGGTAAATGGATCGTATTGAGAGATAAATAATAGCGCTAGGGTGCATTACCGGGCACGCGAGTAAGGCAATGGACCTATACTCGAAGGATTGGACTACGTTCGCTGATTTTGAGAAACCAAGGGAGGTCGCTAATAGTCATACGCTATTTTTAGGTTGAAGACATAGTTCAGTTAAAATAGTTACAACGATTTAGAGTGGGATAAGAAATTAGTTTAACATAGTTTAATTATTTAAGTACAGGGGTACTATCATCATCATCATAATATTTATATATGTATATTTGTTTGAGGCATATTCAAATATAATAAGCTTTTACGGTTGTAAAAGTTGGTTCTACCGAAATATATAAAAAGAAATCGTAATGTTTATTTGGTATAATACGGACATTAGTTAAGAAACTAATATTTGTGTGTCTGTGTGTCTTAGAATACTTAATAGAATATTAATTAACGGAAAATACTTCATCACATATTGACGATTGAGAACGCATCCTACGTCTGTCTGTCCTAGGATATTTTGGTTGATGAAAATATTTTAGCTTCATGTTTTATGCTGAAACGAAGGGAACTAGAGTCTGTCTGTCTGTCCAAGAATATATAAACGAAATATATTCGTTACTATAGTCATTACTGGAATAAAATCTATGCATATATTGTGTGCAATAGCAAGTATGTATGTATTGGTTTTGCGTCGGAATTACTGGGAATTATTAGGCTTATTTAATTGGGTTAGCCATCTCAGTTATAAGAGAGGTAGGATATATTATTAAAGAGATTAGTTATAATAAATAAGTTTTGTTGTGGTTTGGTTGGGTTCGACTCCCGACAAATCTACATCAAAATTAATAAGCGTTAAAATACGATTTATTGAAGGAAACCAGGTTCAATCCCTGTTGACTTATTTTGCTGTATTTTTTTATTGGTTTTGTTTTATAAACGTGAGGATATTTAGTCAATGGCTGTGCGGCTGCAGGTTCGATCCCTGTGTTAATTAATTGTCTAGGGTTAAGTTTTAAGGTTGCGAGAATACAGGTTCGAACCCTGAGTGAATTTTGTTTGTCGGATTAACTAAGAGTGACATGACATTCAAGTTGTAGGAATGTGAAGGCGCAGGTTCAATCCCTGCGAAATTAAATCAATGTGTTAATTTTGATAACCGCTTAAAGAGTTGATCACAGAAAGTGCGAGGACACAGGCCATTCTTACTTAAGGTTATAGAACGGCGAAATGGGTTCGATTCCCATTTTCTTTTGAAATTGGCAAGTTTTGCTTCGCGTTTCGTTGGCTTAAAGGATCAAGTTCGATTCTTGTGTACCATTTTTCTATGATTACTTAAGTAAGAAATTTAAGAGAAAAACGACGTTCGATTTCAGACAACCATGTCTATTGTAAGAAAGGGGTTTTCGCGGGCGATGGATTCGATATTGGCAGGGACACGGGAATTTTGCGTGAACTATCTAGACGACATTGTCATATTTACTACAGGGGATATAGGGTTGCATTTAGCGCATCTAGATCAAATACTAGACAGGTTAGAAGCCGCTGGACTTACGGGCCGATTAGGGAAATGTCGATTTTTATGTGTAGAGGTGAAATTATTAGGGCACATAGTAAACACCGACGGTGTGCGTATGGATCCCGAACGCGTAGAGGCTATAATGAGTTTTCCCATACCTAGGACGGCGAAACAATTACGGGGTTTTTTGGGCTTAATAAATTATTTTCGGAAGTTTATCTCCAAGTATAGTGAGGAAGTTAGGCCATTGTGTGACTTATTGAAACAAAATACAAAATGGTCCTGGACATTGGAGATAAATAACTGTTTTGAAAGGGTTAAAAGGTTATTTGTAGACACGATACTTCTCGCACACCCGGATCCTAAACAGACTTATTATTTGCAGACCGATAGTAGCAACCTAGGAGTTTCGGGTTACGTTTATCAGTTAACAGGCGAGGGAGAAGAAAGGGTAATAGGGTTTTGTAGTAAGTCACTATCGGAGACCGAACGTAGATGGACTGTTACGGAACAAGAACTATGGGCGATCATATTCAGCTTGTCAAAATTTGAAACTTATCTGAGAGGCGCGCGATTAATCATTAGGACCGATCATAAAAGCTTGATATTCTTACAAACATGTAAATTATTGAGCGCGCGGATGATACGTTGGGTACATTATATAGGGCGGTTCGACTACACTGTTGAACACGTGAAAGGCCGACTCAATACGGTAGCAGACGTACTATCCCGGCATATAAAAGGGACCACCGATGTATTAACTAATAAGGCAGTAGGGCCTGAGATGAACCTATTCAAAGTACCGTTAGGACGGGTGGTACAGAGCAGGTGGAAGGAGATCAGGAATTATCAGGAGCGCGATGAGGCGGCTAGGAAAATAGTTAGTCGAATGGAGACTATAGGTACCTCCGAGTCAAAGTATTACGTGCTTAAAGAGGGAATTCTTTATAGATCGGACATACATAAGGATACATTTAGGCTCTACGTCCCCGAGGAATTACAGCAAGATCTGATCATTAGCATACATGAGGAGATAGGTCATTTTGGACGTTACAAGGTATATGCACTAATGAAGCGTCGGTATTATTTTTCTGATATGTCTCGCATAATAGGTAAAATCGTAAGAGCTTGTGAGGCGTGCCAAAAGTCGAAGCACGCGAGGGAAACTCATACGGGACCGATTAAGACTGTGATAGCAAGGGAAATAGGGGAGAAAGTGTTTTGCGACATTTATGGACCATTACCAGCGGGACGTTTCGGGTTCAAATACATATTTGTGGTACAGGACGTTTATAGCAAATGGATTAAACTGTATTCGTTACGTCGAGCAAGTGGAAGGGCGACGCTAGCATGCATAAAGAAGTTCCATGTACAGATGAGGATTAGGACGCTATGTTCAGATAGGGGCACTAACTTCACTTCAAAGGATTTCGATTCAGGTGTGCGGCAGCTAGGTATCGAACTGACGCATACATCCGTTAGGAATCCGCGGCCGAACTCAACGGAGAGAGTAAATAAAGAGTTAGGTAGTGTATTTCGAACCTATTGCGACAAATCACACCGCTCTTGGGTAGATCTGTTACCGGAAATAGAGGATTGCTATAATCAGGTGGTACACACCACAACAGGTTATTCACCGAATGAGATAGTTTGGGGAAAAGGGACTTTATTGTCTACAGACATCCGAAACGGCATTTTAGGCGGGGTAGGAGAACCACCTGAGGATCTCGAACATATTCGGCAACAGGCCCGGCAGAATATAATGAAAGCGGCGGAAAATAGGGTACTCCATTATAACAAAAACCATAAATTGATACAATTCGAAATAGGCGATTTGGTGAAACTTAAAACTTTCGCTAAATCGGACGCGGATAAGAAATTAACAAAGAAATTCATGCGTTTGTATAAGGGACCTTTCACAATAGGAGCTGTGCCATATAACAATGTATACACTTTATTAGACACGCGCACTAACAGGGTCGAGGGAAATTACAATGCAATCCACCTGTTTCGTTATTACAAAAACGCGTAAACCCTGCAGGTAGAATGTTGACTAGGACTTGACTAACAAAGAGGTTGCGAAGTGTAAGCGCCACCGAAGAGAAAAAAAAACAATAGGATAACCGACTCGGACAACAATGCGGAACTTAGACTGTTTAGGGCTTTATTACCACAACGCAGTTTTATGATGAGCGTGGGAAACAAGGGATAGTCGTGGGAACTAGCGGATCAGAGATTTGCCGTTTCACATGAAGAGTTGGAAATAGATTTTAATTTGGTCTAGGACATGTGTGGGAGCATAGAATTCCTGGCCAAATTCAAATCTATTTGGGGGAGTGTGAGATGGTCAAATCTACTATTATAATTTTTTTTGGGTTTGTGAAAGCGTGAGACCTCGAAATCACATCTGGCAGGCTGGAATCGTAAATCCAAAATATAATAGATACTGCGCGACCATAAATAACCCGATGCTATTTCTAATACTAAAAACAATTTCGCTAGAATTTTAAATTGTCATTAAGACAAAGAGTGACGGGAAATTTATTACACAATAAATTGTTCTTAACTGCCAAACCCTCTCACAGATTGTTAAATCTATTTCTAAGGAAGCAAGTTAGAAAAAAGAGTTAAATATAGGCAATTCTAGAAACAAAACAACGGGGCGTCGTAAAACTATATTGCGCAACCTTTTCAGAGCGATGGGGAGAAATTTGAAGCTGCGCACATGTGCAAAGCATAAATCGTAATGTTTTTGAGACGAACAGACGACGAATTCTAATGAAATTAGGGGCGTGCCACTTGACTTTAAAATCATTGACCAATAAACAAGCATGACTAGTTCGGGGAGGAGTTCTGATCTTTGTTCGCATTGACTGGCGGAGAAATTTTGGATTACAGGAGGTGTGGCATGGACCTGGAAGGAGGCCGCTCGACTCGGACGGGAGCAAGGCTTGGACAGTTACGTTTTGAACCGCGCTGCGAGCACTCGGGATCTCCTCGAGACTAGCGTCAACTGTGGTCACTTTTTCTTTGTAAAATAATAATAAGTTTTTAAATAAAGTAAAGGAAATATAGTTTAAGTGATTAGTGATTAAGAGGACTCTGTGTCGGAACGAGTGAGACGTGAACTTCGTCTGAACGAGGCGGGCGAGGTCTACGGCGAGGCGAGACGGCGAACGCGGGCTAGAGACGGGTTAGCGTTTGACAAACGCTAGGAGCAGGGAAAGGCTTAGACATCTCGGTAAAGTACTCTAATACCATCATTGTCCGAAACAATTAGAGTGATTCATATTTTGCATCTCACTTTCATATTAAAGTCAGTAGAACCTATTCACGCGAGTTTCCGGTATGGACGCGGAGGGTGCTCTAGATGTTTTGCATCGCCTAGGCCACAACAAGCACCCCACCCCGGCCCTACGCCTTGGGAATTGCCAGTCCTCTTAGGGATACTGTTGGCTATGATAGTGATAATCATTTGCGCCTACCTTTGGGAGCGATTTAGTGATTGGTGGCGTCGGATCACTCGCGCCGCGCCCCACGGGGAAAATAATACTATAGAAATCGAAATGGTCCGTTATTAATTAGAATGAAATTAGGAGTGCAAGTGTGAAATCACTCTAGCTGTAAATACGTGCTTTTGTGTTGATAGATTTAAGTAAAGTTTGAAGGTTAGCCACTCTTACTGTTGTTCCTCTTGAATTTGGTAGTTAGGGACAACTCTTAGTATTAAGACTGTAAACTTTCGTGTGCATGTGTGTATAATTAGGTTTAAGAGCCTAGAGGGTTTTTAATTTGAGTGTTATGTTTTCCCTCTAAATTAGTATGGCTGGTAGGAATATAACACTCGGCTATGTCATTGATGCATCCCATCAACCATAGCCTAATTAATCGAACAGTTTCTTTTTGCAAATTTACTTAAAAGTGAAATAAATTTAGATAAACAATTTTGATAAAATAAATCTAATTTTGCACAACTCCATATTTTTATTTTATCCCATTGTTAGGTACCTTTAGGGATTGATAACGGAGATTCCCCACTAAGGCCGTGGCTCATAAAGCCTATAGTACATCGCTAGATTGTTTAATAATTGTTACAGCCAGAGCGACCGCTAGGACTGAACCTCCGATATCAAAACCCGTATCTTATACTCAATTACGATTTCCGTTCTAAAATGATATGAGTCGAATCATTTCTCTGAGACCTAGTTGGACCTAAAGACGAATCTAGACTGTGTGGCAGATAGTCGAGTAAATCAGAGATAATGGAATTTGGACCTTGGGTCAGGCATTCATTTAAAAAGCCCATATGGGACAATACTCACTAGGGTATTCCTTGGATACCCGTTACTACCTATTGATCTGACGCGGAGACGCTGGGTGACATCTGAGGGCGAAATACTTACACATTTACCTACTCATCATACGAAAGTATATAACTGTGGATCACACTTGGCTGCGGTTGACTATCGAGGACGGCGAGCACCGGACCAGTTGGAGGCGAAGGGCGTATTAGCAGAGAAAGGTGATATTTTCTAAGGTAGGCATCGTAAGGCCTAACCTTTAAGTGTAGGACAATGCAGGCTGAGTCTAGATAGCGAAACTGACTCAAAGCAGTCGGTAGCGTGACAACTATTCCGTTTACAAAGGCGTGACAGCGGCGATTGCTGGTCACTCTACTACACGCCATGTCTTGCAGATTGACCCTCGACCTTTGATTTGGCCAAATCAAAACCTAACCTATTTGCATACCGACACCTAAATAAACTATGACCCGGGTCGAATGGGGCGGGCTCACAGCCCAATAACAAGACCTCATCTTCGGATACGAGGCAAATAATCGCTTCTCAGCGAAAGAGGGTCAACTGCGCCCCTATAACTCGAGTACGAGGCTTGGCATCTGGTCTGTCAAGCGTAGGTTTCCCCTGTGATTGCGGGCGATCGGTTGTTCACGACGGGAACAAAACCCGTACAATGGAGGCTACTCCATTTGTCCTAATAACGGAATCGATGTCGCTAACGCCGACCTCTAGTAGCCAGATAGCTATGACTGCTTCAGCCTGGATGTATGTAAATGTAGTAACGAATTCTCTTAACCTTACAGTAAACTTTAATTCTCTTTAAAATTTATTCAATTACATAAACAGCTATAATTTAGACGATCACTTCACGAGCCGTACCATCACAGTACGCACTAAATTATTCACGTGCCAACGCGAAGGTATATTGGGAATCCCTACAGTTATTGCCTTTACAATATTGAAAGCAGCAATTGTAAAGGACTTACTTGCAACTGTCATCTACAGGATGATATTTTTATTTTTTAGTCGATGCAAATAGTCACATACTCTAGCTCGAGTTGCTTTGCACCTCTTATTACCCTACTTTTTGTTTAATTATTTTTTTGTTGTATTCATTTTCATGTATTGCACAATAATATAGTACATCACTGCAGACGCCGAGAAAGAAGGGCTTGCCGGGTTAGGGAGGCCCGATAATGATACGAAGCCGGCAAGCCCTTTTCGCGCCTAGGCATGTATAGTGCTTTTCTCAAACATATGCAATGAAATAAAAATATATTCTACTAAAAAAAACAGCTGTTTAGCTTGTTCATGAACACAGACGCCATGTTTAAAAAACATTATTTCCCGGCTTAGGCCTTCAATTTTGTATTAAATTCCTTTACAGTTCTCTCGAGTTGTTCCGTGATACTTCGAAGCCTGTTGTAACGCACGTTATGACGACATTTCATTGCATGTTTGAGAAAAGTAAGTTAATTTAAGTTGAAATGAATATTGGTACTACTGAGGTGTGGAGGTCAGTAAATGAAAGACGACAATGCTGGTTACTAGTTGTATTAAGACTGAAGCACACATCATTCATACACATACAGTATAGTTACTTATGTAGATAGCTATGTTATACTATACCACCTCACCTGGGGGGTACTTTTAAAAAAAAAAATTGTAACATTTTTTTTTTTAAACATGATGTTACTTATATTATTTGTTAACAAAACATTAATTTTGTCACATCTTATGCACTTAAAGAATTACTGTAATGACAAATTTGTCAGTGTCATATACTTACTAACTATGTAAACATTAACTTATTAATAAACATTTTATCAAAGTTTTTTTTTTTTTTTGTTTTTATTATTATTTTGTTTATATATTTTTTTTTTAACTTACAAATAACTTAGTCCTATTTTTATGGACAAGATCGATCTTACCGTCTATTTCTAACTTAACATTTACGCCATCATCCTCGATGACTTTAAAAGGACCTTTAAAAATATTTTCAAATTTCTTTCCAGTTTCACTTTTAATTAACACCAAATCGTCCTTTTTATAAGTCACTGAGTTTGACGACTTATCATAAGAGTTCTTTCTTATTTCCTTAGTTCTTAACAAATTTTCCTTAGCATCTCTATGCGCTAATTGCAATCTATATTTCAACTCTAATGCGTAGTTATCATCACAATACAATGGTTCGACAGTATTTGTTAAATTATTAGGGATATTACATTTCTTTCCGAAAACCAACTCGAAGGGCGAATATTTTGTAGCTGTATTCATTGTAGTATTATATGTGAAACACCAAAATGGTATCCAATGACTCCATGTGTCGGGGTGCCCGTCACACTGGATTCTAATGTAAGCTGCAAGA
The DNA here is from genome assembly GCA_947623375.1 of Apotomis capreana. NCBI lineage: Eukaryota > Metazoa > Arthropoda > Insecta > Lepidoptera > Tortricidae > Apotomis > Apotomis capreana. The sequence continues at coordinate 34,374,395 of OX392499.1, read as the reverse complement.
TGTTTATGCATATTTTCCAATGCCCCTATAGATTGATGATGATACGCGGTTGAATGAATCTTACTTATATTTAATAGCTTACATACCTCCTCCATAGTGGACGATATAAACTCAGCGCCTCTGTCCGTTGCTATCGTTCCGGGTATGCCGTATCTAAGTATAAAATTATTCACTAGAGCTCTTGCTACACTAATTGCATCCTTACGTTGCAATGGGTACGCTTCAATATATTTTGTAAGCTCGCATTGCAATGTGAGGATGTACCTACTTATTACCTTCTATGTCGGTGTCAACCGGCCCCACTATATCGAGATATATTTTCTCGAACGCTGAGGATGCCGTTGTAGTGATAGCCATCGGTTGCACTGTATTCCTAGAGTACTTTGCCACTTGGCACTTACTACATTTACTTACAAAACTTCTCACATCACTCTCTAAACCTGGCCAATAATACTTACTTTTTATGTTGTTTACCATCCTACGGACTCCTGCGTGGCCACTGGTCGGTAGTATATGGTAATCATTTAATATAATAGTTTTCTCGTCATTATTACTTATCCTCGTAACATTTCCTATTATATGTATCCGTGGACCGGTCCATGATTTATTATTTTTTATTTCTTCTAATAATGTCTTTATGAATAACGCGTTATTATTTGACTTTACTAAGCATATCTCTTCTATATTTAGATCTTTACAATAATTACTTAACATATTCGCAAACACGGCTCGCGTAAATTTGGACATATATAGTTAAGGTTAATGTAAAGCATTAATTTTTCCTCTACATATGCAAAACATTCTCTTTCTTTAGTTACATATTTATTTTTCCTCAATTTTTTTAGGTCATTTTCCTCTATAAATGCCATTTCCACGGAATTACTAGGTTTTCGCAATATTTCCGAAATTTTTGGTTGATCAAGCCTCAAATCATGGGATATATTGAGATCCTTGGTAATTCCCGAACTACCTATACTCGTAGTTGAGTCACTACTCTGTAACGCTTTCCTACTCTGTGCCCTTGTCATTACTAATATTTTTTCATTAATTTGTTTTAATTCCTCCGATGTTATAATTCTACTTAATGCGTCTGCTACGACATTCGACTTGCCCGTTACGTATTGTACTTTGTAATCGTATTCTTCTAGTTGTAATCGGAATTTTATTAGTCGACTTGAGGGATCCTTCATGCTAAATAAATATAATAATGGTTTGTGGTCTGTTAGAATGGTAAATGTTCTCCCAAATAAATATGGTCTAAAGTATTTAACACTCCATACTATAGCAAGAAGTTCTTTTTGAATGGTCGGGTAATTTAACTCTGCCTTATTTAACGGTCTGCTAGCGTATGCTATGGGTCTTTTATCTTTATTGCATAATGCTGAGCCAATCGTTTTGCCTGATGTGTCAGTTTGAAGAATAAATTCATTTTCCTCTGAAAAATCTGGATATTGTAAAATTGGTGGGGAAATTATTTTTTCTTTAAGCGTATTAAATGAGTCTCTACATTCTTTGGTCCATTCAAAAGGTACATTTTTTCTACAAAGTTTATTTAAAGGTAAGGTGATATTAGCAAATGCTGGTATAAATTTCCTATAGTAGTTACAAAACGCAACAAATCGACGAGTCTCGTCCGCATTTGTTGGTTCAGGATAATTTCTCAGAACTCTGGTTTTTTCGGGATCTGGAAGAACTCCCTCTGCCGATACAACGTGTCCTAAGTATAAAAGTTGTTTTTTTAAGAAATCACATTTTTGTGGATTTACTTTTAAATTGACCTTTCGCAATCTTTCGAATACATCTATCAAGTTCTTGTTATGACTCTCCATATTTCTTCCGAAGACTACTAAATCGTCCATGTAAACGAAGCATTTTTCAAAAGCTAATCCTGACATGGCTATTGACATAACGCGAGAGAACGCGCTTGGACTAATTTTAAGACCCATGGGAAGCCTTTTCATTTGGAACTGGCCCATTGCGGTGGAGAATGCTGTTATTTTTCTACTTTCTTCTTCTAATTCTGTCTGGTAGTAAGACTGTTGTAAGTCTAAATGACTAAAATAAATTGCACCGGAAAGTGAATCAAGTATTTCTACAATATTCGGTAGCGGAAACTTATCATCCTGAATTACGCTATTTACTTTTCGATAGTCTATTACCAACCTCCATTTTTTTGTACTATCCTGAGATCGTTTCGGAACCAATAATAAGGGACTATTCCAATCACTGTTAGTTTCTTCTATAATATCCTCTTTTAACATTTTTTTGACCTGGTTATTTATTTCTGATTTCATCGACTCTGGTAACCTATATGGTTTCATATATGTTGGTTTCGTATCCGGTTTTATGCTGATGCGTTGCTGCATAATGTTTGTCGTACCTAACAAGTCACCGTCCAAATAAAAGATATCAGCGTATTTCGCACAAATCGATTCAATTCGTTTTCGATCAGTTTTATCTAAATGATTTAGCTTTAATGATGACAATAATTTTTTAACCCTGTCTAAATCATTCTGAGATTTTTGGAATGCACAAATTCGGTAATTATTTAAATTTTCCAACTTCGGTTCAAACATAGGTAATTTAATTTCCGCATCGCTTGTATTAAGTATTCTAACTGGTATTCTTCCTTGTTTAACATTAACTATACCTCCAGCCAAAAATATATTTTCCGTTAAATTTTCCGAACCCAAAACGTAATCTTGTCCCGACGTAAATAAAGATTTAATTTTTATTAAATGTAAAGATTCGCTTCTCGCCGGTAATGTTAAATGAGAATCGCTATCGCTACTCCTATGAATTTGTACCACACAACTTTCTTGTCCCACGTGTAGAATAAGCTGATTCGACTGTAAGTTGATAATTGCATTATAAGTTCGTAAGAAGTCGAGCCCGATTATACCGTTTAATATATGAAAGTTATGACTGAATGATATCTGGTTACCGTATTCTAATAATATGTCGGCTATGTTGTTGCTAACTATCTCACCTCCTACGCCTTGAATTACTGTAGAGTTCTCGTGTAATGTTGTTCCCGTGGGAATTTTTTGTTCATGTAAAACGGATAAACTCGCTCCTGTATCTAATATAAATGTGGTAGGTTGTCCATGTACTGTAAAAATAACATAGTCTAGTCCATCACACGTCAAAATCTTATGGCCGAAAAAACTGGATCTCCTTTGCTAGTTCGCCTGTCGAGTCACTAGGCGCCTCGTGGGTGCTCCGCTGGTCTTGTGTATATGTATACACACTACCTCGACGTCCTCTGCCTCTTTGCGGTCCACGAAAAGTCCTAAAGTCAGGTCGTTGATTACGGCCTCTATAATAATTATTATTAGGCACAGTACCTGGATTTCTGGGGTAACTTGGTACCCAGCTGCCGCGGTATCCACCTAGCACTCTTGGTCGACGTTGAAAGCCTGGTGCTCGCCAGCCGTAGTGTTGACGAAAACCTCGTCTGCCGGTCGAGCCCCTCATGTTCATGACCACAGGGTCACGCTGTGGCTGCGCTAGCTCCTCGTCTTGCGCGGCTCTGATGGCTTCTTTCAGCTCCGTATACTGCCTGGCTGCTAAAATGGTACTAAGGCGACGATTTCTCAAACCGTCAGCAAATTTTTTAATAGCCAAGGACTCGTTTATTGGTCGCAAAATTTCTCGCGCGCTGTCGTTTCCGTCAGCTTGCGCTATTGTGAGGCCAATAAAAAGTTCTTCGATTTTCTCACCGTATTGGTTAATACTCATGTCTCTTTGGGATGCGCTGTTTTATTGGATCAACAGGGAATTTGCAGATTTCTTAGGTAACATATATTTCCTGATATCGACAACTAGGTCAGCCACTGTTTCGTACTTTGATTTAAGTTTTAATTGCGCGATTTTATTTAATCTGGTTTTCAGTACGAAAGAAATCAGCAACTTCTTTTGATCAGCCCCTTCTATCATACTATCCATCATTTCAATACCTGCTATCATCCTTTCCACTGTCTCCTCACTATCATCTATTATCGGAATTAAGCTACTAGCTACTTTAATTTCAAAAATTTTCGCCATTTTAGTTGGTTTTTTATACTTTAATATCTTATTATAAACCTCATCTATTCGCTCACACAACAATTCAGAAATTAAACATTCCCCTTCTAAATCATCAAAATTTGTACCTTCAATCAATCGTTTATAGTCCTCGTAAATTAATGTTGCATTATTTATTTTAGACAATCCTATTTCCTGTTGTCTTCTGACGTTCCCTAATTTTCTTAGCTCTACTCTTAATTTCTCTAACTTATCATATATACTACTTAACGCTAATTCCATACCCTTTACACTTCACCATGACACTCACTTTACACTTCACATGCAGCCACCCCGTAGAATTATGCCGCTCTCGTTACTGCTGCTCCTCATCAGGTATCGTGGCGGGTCTGCGGCCCGACATACGCTGGTGCAGTCGGCGGATGAACTCGGCGCTTATTGTCTGTTTGATCCACTGCTGCTGCTCCTTTCTATACTTTTTGTATATTACATACAAAACGGCAAGGCCCACAATGGCCAGAAGAACGCTCACAAGGACATTGTTTAGTGTAATTCCTTGCACTTGCTGGTCGCTCTCGGTAGCCGTATTTGTGCCGGCTCCGGTCGTCTGGGCGATGATGATTTCTTTATCCTCGGTTTTTGAAGACTTTGACCCCATGTTTCGAGCACGCACAAAAAAATATCGATAAAATTATAAGTCCAACGACTGCTAGAAACGCGTAGGCCACGAGCGTAAGCTTTCGCTCCAGTTCCAATAATGCACTACCGTCGTTGCAAAAGGGTCCCGAGCACATGTTTAAAGTCAAGGTAATAACGTGCGGATCGTAATTAATTATAAAGAGACACACTCTCACTGTTGACGCGGAGAAACGCGTCCCGTCAGCATAATTCGTCCGACACTCGACGCCACACTTGCGCCGATCGTCACGGTCGCCATGAGGTGTGGAGGTCAGTAAATGAAAGACGACAATGCTGGTTACTAGTTGTATTAAGACTGAAGCACACATCATTCATACACATACAGTATAGTTACTTATGTAGATAGCTATGTTATACTATACCACCTCACTACTACCACTATACTCTTTTTTATATGAATAAATAAGTGTTAAAATTATAATAATTCGACGTGCACAATCATATTCATAAGCCAGTAAAGTTAATAGCAACCGGACAAAGGTTAAATCTGATCGATTCACTGTGCGCCCGTGACTGTGAGGGACACTCCGCTGATATCGACCAGCAAATTGCAGCTATTCGTGGAACGCCGGCCAATCGAGTTTTATTTGAGCGATCTTTCTGCAAGCTATATGAGGATAAAAAATAACATCTTTCCGCTCTGAACCTGTTTATGCCATTTGGCTTTATTGCTTTATCTCAACATAATTCGTCTCTAATTCGACGAGGTACGGTAAGGCTATGACCGGGCGACGACTGCAACAGTCCAATAATTACCTAACTTTTAGGGCCAACCCAAGTCTTACCCACCTTAGCTTATTGCAATGTCCCCATTTTAGCAATACCACGGTTATATAATGGATATTATATAGTTTTTGAATTTCTCGTAAAAAATATATATACCTAATAAAGGGTAAAACTGATCGATTCAGTACTAGTACATCTATCTCCTAATTTTAAATTAAATTATTTGATTACATCTATCTCCTAATTTTAAATTATATCCAGGTAATGTCACTGTTTACACCACTGCAGCATTCCGATTTCCTCAATTCTTCAACTATTCATCAAGATAGTTCCGATAATTACCTACACATACATTTATATACATAATTATTGCGCGGTTGGCGCAGTGGTACTGCACTCTACAGCTGCCTACTGAGCCGACGGTCCGGGGTTCGAATCCCGGCAAGGACAAACATTTATGTGATGAACTCGAATATTTTTCACAATATAATTTTTCCATATAATTATCGTCGTTAGCCAATAACACAAGCTTATAGAGCTTACTGCGGGACTAGATTGATTTGTGTGAGGTTAACCAATATTATGTGAAACTTCTCGAGTCTCGCCTTTTCGAAAGTAATCAATTAATCATCCCTTGGAAGTTTTTTTTTTCGAAAAATATTGGTATTGTTTCTTAGTTTTGTCCTTTTGTCAGCGTAGGAAATATAGCTTAAGAGGAAAAACCACTGCAAATCTTCCTGTACAAATCAAGGTTTCGTTCTCTTCTATTTGCTCTCCCAAAACTTTTAACCAATCTTTACGAAATTTAGGCCCTGAATGGGAAGAAAATATTCTTTGTTTAACCGTTTCATGCGCTTATTGCACACGGACGCCTAGTACACAAAGTCTATAATATTTTGAGCAAAAATCAAAACCGTCCGACACAGAAAATTTCTTTCTCATTCAGTTCCTGAAATTTCGTAACGATTCGTTTCGTGGCGAAATTTTGTAGGAGAAAAAAGAGCCTCTTGAAACAGAAATTTTCGATTTCACAAGCGTTTTTTTTAAACCGTAGCGTCCTTAATATCAGTTAACAAAGTAATAAATACATCGGGAGTTGATTATTTAATTAAGTTCCAAGTAATTTAAATGTTTCACACACCTGCTACTGTTAATCTGCACACACGTAGTATAATCAGATTGTTCTGAACTCAATCCCTCTTTTCCAATTTAGTTTAGTTTCACTAATCAATTTTCTGAATTTAATTTAATTCAAATAAGATTCAATTGGTAATAGATTCGAGAGCTCCGTTTTCACGAGTTAGTTACCTACACGAGCATGTCAGAATAAGAATCAATTTAGGTAGGTATAGCATGAAATTATAGGAAAAATAATCCATATACCAACAATGACAAAAGAACACTCATAATTAAAAAATCACGAACATTATTTGTCAATCTATGTAAATAATTCGTTTAGACTTATTTTATTAACGTTTAATTTTGTTTTATTACAATTCATTGGTATTTTTAAGTTAGGATCAGTTAAGATTTCATTTATTAGATTTCATTTGGATTCAGTGGTTCTTCGTGATACTTAGCTTTCTTTTTATTTGTTCAATACTTCTCCAAAAACACTATTTATGACATAGTGGGGAACTATTTATTAGTCACCGTATGTGACTATTTATTACTAAGTCGGAACATAGTAATAACCGAATGCGCGGATCAAGAAATCGTCTTGGCGGTACAATCTCAGTGACATGGGACAACAACAACTCTTAGTTGTGTCTTGAACTCGGAGACGACAGAGGCGTTAGGCCTGTTCTAACGCGTTCTTAATAATTGGATTTGTCTTTGTTTGCCATGGTGTTCAATAATAAAAAACATGAAACCAAGGCTAAAATATACTTCTAATAATTAATTTACATTTGCAAATTAATTTACATTTCTAAATTAAATTAATTATTATCGGGTGTTCCAGAAAGTATAAGCACGAGTTCTGTATAGAATTAAACGAAGCAATATTAATTTTTAACCATTTTTTTATAATGAATCATGCAATAAACATATTGTGTAACCAATCAAATAAAAATAAAAAACAACATCATTAATTGTAAGCCAAAGACCGGACCTTGGACCTGACACTAGACATAAGCTTCAGCACAGACTTGTTACCGACGACTTTGGAGGCTTTCAACCAGTTTCTTTTGAAAGCCTCAATGGAATCCGCAGGCTTGGTGTTTTTCCGGAGATATGCTTTGGTAAGTGCCCAAAATGTCTCAATAGGCCTGGCTTCTGGGCAGTTCGGAGGATTCTTATCCTTAGGCACGTATTCGACTTTGTTATCTTTATACCAAGCTAACGTGTTCTTAGAGTAGTGCACGGATGCCAAATCCGGCCAAAATAACACAGGTCCATCATGCTCGCGGATCATAGGCAGTAAGCGACGATTTAAGCACTCGGTGATGTAAGTATTGGACTTCATTGTTTGCGTAGTCACAAATGGCTTAGATAATTTACCGCACTCACAAATAGCTTGCCAAACCATTGCTTTTTTACTGAATTTTTCCGTGAAGATGGATTTGTTGGCATCACTGATGTCCTGGCCCTCTCGTACGGTATAAAATTGATCACCTGGGAGCATTTTATAATCAAATTTTATGTAAGTCTCGTCATCCATAATAATACATGCTGATTTTCGGCACAACAGAGTATCATAAAATTTTCGAGCTCTTGGCTTTACACTTGCGGCCTGCTTGCTTTGGCTCGATGAACATTGCTTGCCGATGTCTGTAGTTTTTTGGCCACATCCCTAACAGATAGATCGGGTTTTCTGCTGAATGCTTGAGCAATTTTCCGGTCTAAATTTCGGTTTGCAGGTCCCGGTTTTCGGCCGCTTTTGGGTGCATCGCAAAAAGAGTATTCTTCGCCGTACTTTCGTATAGCTGTACGTACGGCTCCGATGCTGACTCCCTCCGTTTTCGCCAACTGTTTTAACGTTATGTTAGGGCCTGTACACCATTTGTGCACGATAATTTTACGTTTTTCTGGAGAAATGCCTCGCATTTTGAGTATTTTACAGAAAGGCACTTCAAATAATAACCGTATTTGTTGGTAACCATGGAAACAGAAAACCTACATTTAAACGTTTTTCTTATCGTTATTCAGAAAAAAATAGTAGCACTTCAAATATGTGCTTATACTTTCTGGAACACCCGATAGTATTTTCAACAACTAGTACGAAAAAAAATTATGTCAAAATAATTAGGATCAGATATGTAATTTCTTACGAGACCTAATAATAAATTGAAATGAATAGGTAATACCCATTATTTCAGAAGTAGTCGATCTTTGTCCACAAGACCGGCGGATAACGAGTCCCGCAGCGGGATGCGCCGGACGAGTCGGCCCCGTGCCCGGGATCTTAACTAATTACCCTCTAGAGATATCAAATCTTTCGGAGTAGCGCATATAAACGATCACAAGCCCTTTGTTTGCTTGACGGAAATTAATATCAATTTATCTGTTAAGTAAATGACATTCACAAAGCTTTTGCCATTTTTTGTAGTCAGTATATGTTTTTTTTTTTTTCTATTAAATTATGTCTTGAATACGTGTCTGATGAACAAATTTAAATACCGACTCACTGATAATCATATTGTACACGAACGACGAAGAAAGGTATGAAAAGTACACGTATTTTTTTTTAATGGAGATGTTCCACAAATGTAACTTTGACAAACAAATATGTGTTTTTGTCAGTCTACTTTTGATAATAGCAAGTATGGCAACCGAAAAGTTGCTGAAACATTAGGAAGAAATCTTAAATAATGAATATATACGTCATAATAATCTGTTTGATTTGTTTTAAATATAAAATAATAATTTTTATGGTTTTAAAAGTATTGTATGCCATAGTTACACAATTAGGTCTTAAAATCTCATACGAGTACCTTACCTACTTAGGCCTCCGTCATTGTGCAACGATTGCATAAAATACTATTTTAATGTAGTATTCAGCTAGCTTGATATTCTATCGTAATGGAATTAATAGTAACATAACTAGTGAATAATACGTTACCTTAAGTTTGTATAATACGTTTTCATTTAAGTTTTAGTGTGTATAGTGTTAATCAAGTGTTCTTTTAATGCCACCTTATTTACCTGCATAAAATCTCAGTGGGAATTGTGTTAGGATGTAGGCTATACCTAACTTAAGATTTCTATTCATATTATGTAACTGTTTTTGCCTATGTCTGTTTTTTCCCTAAAAAAGAAAATAAATAAATAATGATTTAGTTTTTGCCATCCAAAGTGACTAAATATAAATAAGTGTATAACGATATATTCGGAACTGTTCCAACAGTTCATCATCATAAAATAATTGTATCTAAATGATGTACCTTCTAATTTTAGTGATAGACTTTAACTAACAGAGGTCAGTCTCTGAATGTTAAAAACTATATTTTTAGTCAAGTTTGTAGGACGACTATTTTATCCCGTCGCATTAAAGTGGTCACATAAAATTTATACATCAAATATAACTAAGGTAAATTGATACATCAACACACTTTGCTCGACACGCTACTGCCTAATAGTTGACACCATGCTGTCACCTCTATGGCTAATGATATAACATTCAAGATGGCAACTATTGGGGGAGAGTCGAGCACAGGGACATTTACCTTATAGGGTTTTCATTCAAACGAGGCATCGCGGTATCCCTAAGCGGCCTAAGTTAGCAAGATATCTGTCTCATCGTTTCCATTTAACTAAAATAAATACATTTAGTAATTTTGAGCTGCATTAAGTGACATTGACAAGTAACATTAACCACTGTATGGCTAAATGTAACAAAATTATATATGTACCTTCTAATTTTAGTGATAGACTTTAACTAACAGAGGTCAGTCTCTGAATGTTATAAACTATATTTTTAGTCAAGTTTGTAGGACGACTATTTTATCCCGTCGCATTAAAGTGGTCACATAAAATTTATACATCAAATATAACTAAGGTAAATTGATACATCAACACACTTTGCTCGACACGCTACTGCCTAATAGTTGACACCATGCTGTCACATCTATGGCTAATGATATAACATTCAAGATGGTAGTAACTATTGGGGGAGAGTCGAGCACAGGGACATTTACCTTAGGTATAGGGTTTTCATTCAAACGAGGCATCGCGGTATCCCTAAGCGGCCTAAGTTAGCAAGATATCTGTCTCATCGTTTCCATTTAACTAAAATAAATAAATTTTGTAATTTTGAGCTGCATTAAGTGACATTGACAAGTAACATTAACCACTGTATGGCTAAATGTAACAAAATTATATACGTTGCTCACGCATATCATTTGCATTTCATACTTAACAAAGATACATTACTCATAAAGATTTATTAAAATGTAGTACATCACTAAGTTCGATGATTAGCGATATCCCGGACATACATGCCATTACAAACTTCGAATTATGTCGCAGACGTGACTGTGACGTTAGTATTAAACTGCCCTTAACTTCACAATTTATCATGTGGTTCGATTCTTTATACGTGAAATAGGTCAAACTTTTCACTCGTTTTTTACGGTCACGTATTGTACTAAGCCCACTTCAGAAGGCTGTAAAAGTGGGTTATCTATCCGAGATGTCGATCAAAGTATACGCATTCGAAGCTGCAAGGTCGGTCAAAAGATGGTGTGATAGCAACGGGTGTAACAAATTCCAAATGATTGTACGAAAAAGGTTCATAAAATATTTTCCAATTATTGTTCGTTGTGCTCAATGAAATGTCATTCAAACTTGGTTCTAGTGCTCGGCCGAAATTAAGTAAGTCCTGACAGCTTTTATCTCAATACATCTCCATCCGGATAGGGCTTTTACTAAATGTAAACAAACATTGGCTGTCAAAGTTGACATATTCAGGTTTACTCAACATTTTATCAATTGTTGATTTCGATTATTCTTTTGGTAGTCAGACTCTGATGTCTCTGATCAAGGTTCGGCAAAGCAGAAAAATAATTAAATGGTCTTTGCCAAGACGTAAAATAAATGAATACACAGATGTTATGTATGAATATACATTCAATATTTTAAATGTATTTTTTCTGCACTGCTCACAAACACTAACGCAGCTACATATGTAAAATACACGTTATGTTATTTCTAAAAATAGTATGTTAAAGAGTAAATTTTTCTTACCTGTGGGGCAAACTATTATTAAATAAAAGAGTTTAGTAACTGTAATCATAGTTTAATTTGCACTGTCACTATTGTTGTCTAATTTTGATGATACCGAAGATGATGAGGAAGCATCACCAGCATTAATAACGAACCGTTCCTTTTCAGCAGAAAAACAATAACGAACACAATAGGTGTACTGCCGTTTGGCAAATAATGTTTCCCAAATATGACTTCCCAAATAACTTATCGCAACATTTTTATTTCCCAAATGCATCTCTAGCAAAGTTACATTTCCCATTGTATTCATTTGGTCAAATCATCTTTTCCCAAAATTTCACTTTGTCAAGATTTTATTTAGCAAATGCTTATAAAGCAAATGTTTGATTTTGTCATAAGTTATTTTCCAAACAAAATTTTCCCAAATACTTAAGCCACTTTGCAAGCTGAACTTATAGCAAAAGTCTGGTAAATTGTAAGCCCTAAGTATTCCTAAATATTACCTAATAGTAGTACGTAAGGCAGGTCCGACTTAGCTTAGGTTAGGTACGACGACGAGCGTAGCGAGGAGGAGTGTTAGGTTGAGTTGCGACCCTAACGAGCGAGCGTAGCGAGCGAGCCACGCGGCCCTATAGTGATAGCGAGTGGGCGAAACATCATAATATCACTTATTTCACCTTAAGGGAAATCCGACTTGGCTCAGGTTAGGTACGACGACGAGCGTAGCGAGGAGGAGTGTTAGGTTGAGTTGCGACCCTAACGAGCGAGCGTAGCGAGCGAGCCACGCGGCCCTATAGTGATAGCGAGTGGGCGAAACATCATAATATAACTTATTTCACCTTAAGGGAAATCCGACTTGGCTCAGGTTAGGTACGACGACGAGCGTAGCGAGGAGGAGTGTTAGGTTGAGTTGCGACCCTAACGAGCGAGCGTAGCGAGCGAGCCACGCGGCCCTATAGTGATAGCGAGTGGGCGAAACATCATAATATCACTTATTTCACCTTAAGGGAAATCCGACTTGGCTCAGGTTAGGTACGACGACGAGCGTAGCGAGGAGGAGTGTTAGGTTGAGTTGCGACCCTAACGAGCGAGCGTAGCGAGCGAGCCACGCGGCCCTATAGTGAGTGGGCCAAACACCATAGTATTACTTATTTCACCTTATACTGGGATATAAATCGTATGCCATGCAATATTTTGGGATAAGAATGTTATGCCAAACGATGTATTTGCAAAAAAAAAATTGGGAAAGTAAAACTTGACAAGTAATTATTTGCTAAGCAACCACTTGCTAAACAAAATGTTTGCAAACTGTAAATTTGCGATACGTAGTTTTGCTAATTGCACTTTTTGCCAAATAAAAATTTGGGAAACAAAATTTGCGATGTGATACTTTGGGAAAGATTATTTGCCAAACATTAGTAATCCAACACAATAATAACCACTAATTGATAACACTAATAATAAACAGAACGAATGAAATAATAATAATGATCAATAACAAAACAAATTAACAAGAAAACTAACGCAAGCGAAAATCCCGACTAGTATAGTATGCGGAAGCGAATACACGAGAAGTTCAAGTTATTTGAAAAAAGGTTGCGGATTCCTTGGTTTTTAGGTTCTTTATTGTGCACAATTTGTAAAATATTTGGTGGCATATTGAAATTATTATTAAGTTAATGTACTTAGGGAATAATTTCATAGTCTTGATTGGGTATCGTATGGATTATTCTATAACTTGATATATTAAGGCAAAATAAATATTATATTTTTTACTAAAGTAATATTATTAAATACAAATTTGACCAACCAATGTCGGCCTGATAAAGCACCAAATTTATGATTTGTTTACATTTAGTTAAAGCCCTATCCGGATGGAGTACTATTTTTAGGTTTACTTTATATCTCAATACATTTTATACCCTGTTGCAAACGAATAACGAGTAGGTAAATATTATTTCTCTTCGATGACCCACAATACAATTTATACAAAAGAAGATAAGCTATAGGTAAGAGAGGATTACCAAAAAATGTCAGTCATAAAAGGACTTTAAGCAATTATCATCCTCATAGAGTATTTTTAAAACATAATTATGTAGGTATACATAGCTATAACACGTCATCATACCCAGTTCCTCAGCCCCAGACAAATAATTATGAAAAGGTGGGCGGTTCATTATTATTTCAGAAGGTTAAATATAATTTCGCACAACGATTACGGCCATGAATGAATCTTATTTAATATTCACAAACGGTTATTATAAAATTATAAGTCATAATATTTGTTTATTTGGTTGTGTATTACTGGATATTCATACCTGAATCGTTATACATTATTATAAAAAAAAACGGGACTTAATCGCGTTTAAAAGGTGTTTACCTCGACATTTCGAACGTGATGTTTAAACGGACGTTCATGGTCTCGAAGGGAGAAATTACGTCGACTTGTCGCGCGAGTATTCCGCACTTGGTCCAATCGTTCTGAGAGCGTCTTAGATATTTATTTATTGAAACTTTATTGCACAAAAGAAAACTTATCTTACAATGCGAACTTAATTTCCTTTATTGTTAAATATATTATTAGAAAACTGTAATTTACGATATATCAAGTAGTCAAGTCATGTCACTACATAAGTACCAAATAATATGTAGGTAACTTGGCAGCAACACATGAACGAAACAAATAATCAAGTTTAACACTCAGATGGCGTTAAAATCGGAAACAAAGTTTGCGGTCATAGCTATTTATAAATAACGTCCAATACATTCCAAATAGAGTACCTATTTATACCAAGAGCTCACAAAATCGGAAATACTCGTTAGCAGATAGTACTTATACATCGCTGAATGTAAGCCTAAATGTGAACATGCCCGCAAAATCTCAATTGTTCGTGATGGTTAACCATTTTATGTAAGTACGATGTACGATATATTTCAGAGCACTCGAACATGAGCTTCTGATGAGCATTTTCGCTAACGTTTCAATCGCTCTGGTTTTTTTAGTAGAATATGCTTTAAATATGGATGGTCGATTTTACAAAATAACTGTAAATTTAGGGATAATTTTAGAAGCTACTTTTTATTTTTTAAGCGGTTTTTTTGTTTATATTTAGATGAAACTTCACGTCCGCGGCATATATAGGCCCTTGCAGACGAAGCAATGGTCTGCTAACGTTCTTCTTGCATTCGCCACCGCGCCAAGTAGAACACTAAATACGTGGACGACGAGAGGGTTCCATCCTGTACACATGCCCTAGCCAACGCAGACGTCTCTGTTTGAGAAGCGTACAAAACGCATTAATGTCGCTACGTCGACCATCGTGAAATTTTACGGAAATGAAATAAGTGCATTTTGTGGCCGCAGTTCAAAATGCACACATTATCCGTTGAGACCCATTATTTGTTATAACAAAACGAAATAAATTCGGCCTAAAAAGGATTCTACTGAAAGAGTCGTGGAAATAAATCTGTTCAAAATGTTTTGCCTGTTGATCAAAGCTCCAAATCAAAAATTCAATTTGAAATATCATGACGTCGTTATTATTGAGGTGGAACGACGTAGCAACGGGTTTATCTGTGTTTTGGTCTGAATCTGAATTCGCCATGGCTGTAAAATAGCTCTCTTAGAATGGCTCTGTTTTATCGAGAACGGTATAATTTTAGATACGTGTGACTTTAAAGCGGGCTTTATTTCATATCGGTTCCTGCTTTTGTCTGTTAAGTAATATAATTTATGTGTTATGCTCGACACGACACAATAACATTTTATCTTACCACACAAAACCATATAACCTTTAATGCTTCTTGCGTAATAATTAAATAATGGACGCCAAAGTTATTTGAATTTGTATTTTGGTTAATGGTGTGTTTTTTGGATTTATCAAAAGTTTAATTAGGGAACAGAAAATATCCAAAATACGGTAAAGCTCCAGCCGTAAGCAATAAAGTTATCTTTAGGGTGCTACTTCGAAGAGCCTTTGCTATATCTTTAATTTAGCAATAAGTTTGGTATTACATCTAAATTATGTTAAATTTAGTTTTTCGTAAGCACTATATTGAGAGCCAAGCACTACCCAAGTAGCACATAGGCTATATAAGCGCTTGTACAGCCCTTACGCAGCATGTGTGCCACGTGAGTAGTTTACAATTTAGATAAGCAAAAAAAATGTTGCTCGCCCCTGTTATTCATAGGTACTTTGACGATATGATATTGAATTACTTATACACTTATCTAATGAAAATATAGATCTTAATCAGTGAGAACATTTAATTGTACACACATTAGAGAAGTTTGTCTATTTCATTTCATCGAATTCTCACTTCATCGACGTTTACATTTATTTGTAAAGTCAGGCATTTTTCATAATTCTTGAAAATATAATGCTATTGATTATTAGGAGAATTTTAGATAAAAATGCTTTTGCTGAAATGATACGTCGATTAAATGGATCAATCGATGAAATGATTGTAGACGAAAGAAGAGTAATTCCTAAAGTAAAATATAGTAGCGAAACTATAAGAATTAAGATAGTCCCTATATTGTGTTCTTATCTACACCATTAGTAAGTTAGTCCTCTTTCCTGGTTTCTGGTGTCCCGCGGGATTTGGCCCATTTCTCTGAAACCGTACTTTGTTACGAAGTGTATTAAGTATGGTACTTAATATGTCTTGATAGTAATTATTTTATTATCCTTTCTTGAAATGTTATTTATATCTTTATCATTACAATTTTATTAAACATGCGTTTAATTACTTACACTTGAGAGGAATACTACAAACATTTGGAGCTCATTGGCACATTTTGTACGTAATATTATATCAAATTATAAGTTACATTCATTAAAAAAATTGCCTTTCACTTAACAAAATTTATTAACAATACAATTTTACACATTAACATAAATTATTGGTAAACAAGTAAGCAAATTACCGCAAATTGAATTGTGTCAGTCCGCAGTCAACAATTAAGCTAATGGAGCTCATACAAAAGGACCAAACGAATGAAATGACGTGATCTGCATTCTGGATGGCGATGATATATCATATTATCTCAAACTAGGGCCGTAATTCGATATATGTACAGTCCATCTGATATCTCCGAAGTGGCGATATACCTAGCATGTCGCCACCATAGGTAGGTATCAGGCGTAAACTTAACTTGACTGGGGTAGATACTGGCCTCAATTGTGACTTTATGCAGCTCGAATCGCAAATATCGTGTTTTAATGGCAGCTAAAGGCGATATACCTGAGATATACCTCGGACATCCGTATCCATATTTGGCTAATCTGAGGGAGGGAAGACGAGGCAAGCCTAGCTTTTCTCGATGCGCTTCGTAGTTTTTTTGAAACCTCATAGTTTCTGATTTCTCCATACTAACCCATTTGTATTAATCGAGTATAATACCTACGCAGCACACAGTGCAAAAACGATTTATATTTATCAAGTTTTTTATTACTATGCCGTTTAATATTTGAAATTGATTTCCATTTGCTTCGCGGTGCATCGTTTGTACATTTTTAAGCACCTGTTGAACTAGCGAGCTCGATATTCGACCCAATAGTGGGTTTTATGTAGCGTATTTTCTGTGCTATTATTTTATCTCGCACGATAGTCTCCAGTGGCCCGATCGAGCAACTCCGAGTCACGTAGTGGTAACTACGGCTAAGCGGCATCTCTCGGGACTCGAACCTACGCGGACTCGGTTTATTTCTAGTCGTAACTTTGAATTGAATAGAACTAATGGTAGTCTGGTGAGTGTTATCTCTTTGTGGAAATTAATGCAAACGGATAGTTATGCACCAGATACTGTAATAAGTTTATGGTTGTTACTTTGGAATGATTCGGTATTATGGCACGCTGAGAGGGAGAAAAGTATAGATTCAATTCGTGTGTTATTATGGATGTACCTAATATAACTTTTGGGTAAATATAAATTTTGGTGTGCAATATTTTCGAAAAGATCCCAATTTATGATTAAAAAACCCATTTAAAAGTTCCTCATTTTAAAGGGGCGTAGGCGTTGTCGCCTTATTCCCTGCGATATTGAAGTAATAAGCGCAAACACAGTGAGAACCAAAATGATATAGCCCAAATTAGCACCAAATTAAAGTGGTAGAGATCGGGGTCTATAGCATGTAGAATGGAGTACTGATGGGCCAAGAAGATTCTCGAGCGGCGAGATGCAGCGTGGAGAGCTCCTATAAGGCGTACCAACGATCTTGTGAAGATCACGGGAAGCTGTTGTTTGTGGATATAGTAGCATCTTTCGACATGGCGGACGTTGATGTCATTCGACTGAAATTATTCATTTTCCTATTAACTAAGGCACCTACTATAGCGTGAAGCCCTCATACGTGTTTCATTTGCTAATCATTTAGGCAATTTCGCCGCTAGTCTGGCCGTGAGGCTAAATGCCGCGTATTTTGCGGCACATTTGTAATGTTGCCGGTGTAATATCCGGCGAGAAGATCGTTCGGCGTGCGGGAGGCAAATTTTGTTTTACGGCGTAGGTACCTGGGTTTCTAATAATATTTTAGGTGCGCGTTCTGCTTGTATACACATGTAGGTAGATCGTCTTTTATTGTAAACTATGTGGAATAAGACTTATTTACAGATTACGATTAACAATATTTTCTTGTCATTCCTAAGAAACGGTGACGTCAAAAAAACATAACATAATGCTACCAAGCATTTTAACCACCCAAAGGTGGTTGCTTTTGACTTATTCGTAATTTAAAAATAACTCGTTATTCTTAAAAGTTATTATTTGCTTTGTAGTAGTTTAAAAATTCGGATATTCCTTATTCTATTTAAAAAAATACGAAAAGAAAAATGTACGTGCGGAGCGATAAGATTAAAGGCTTAAACCTCTTGGCCCTCGTTAGAGTTGGACGTTTGATAAAAAGGTTTATCTCAAGGCACAAAACCGCGTTAAAGAAATAACTTTAGTCAACGACACACTTATACGATATAGAACCAAGATACAATCTTTAAGAAATAAAATAGTAGCGATTTGATAGGAGTTAACTTTAAAAAAAAATATTTGTATAGAATCTTTTTATCGATTCTATATTTTTTGTTTTATGTGGTAATACCACATTTTTATTTTTATAAATAATGACACAAAGGTAAATTAAGAAAGAAAAATTGAATGCGATCTACTACAATCGAAGCGGGGTTAGAACCCGCGACCTCTGCGTTACCGGCGCATTGCTCTCCCAACTGAGCTATTCGACCGCTACGTCAATCACACCAAATCTTTCATCCCTTAATCCTTTATGCTACTGGAGCGCCCTCTGTACCTGTTTGTACCTATTATAACATTCCAATATATTTTACGGTTTCAAAAAAAATGCTTTTGATGTTTTTTTTTTATGAAATGAAAATTCGATGGAAATGTTTGTCTACAAAACAAGGATAAATCATCTAAAGGTGAATGTAGATGTTCCGATGCTTCTTTGTTTATTATTAGAACTAGTCTGAATATTCATTCTTCACTATCTATGGCCACAAACTTTGTATTTTAAAAGCTCAGCTGAAACACTAGTGGAGCCAGTGTAGTGCAGCTGACAAGACTGTCTTAGCCGCGGTTAATGAGGACGTCTCGGCGCTTCTTTGTTTATGTTCAAGCAGAGCTGGAATATATTTTACTGCCGGGAACAGATTTATTGTGGTGGAGCGTGACTTTACGCGGATGTGCAAGGAAATAATGATGTCTTTGACCAATTCATTGTTTAGAATTGTAAATGTTGTATGCACCTACTTTCACTTATTTTGTTTATTTTTAACTCTTCTAATATTTAATTGGCCAATTCACTAATCTAGTGGAATTTGTGACCCAATTTCAGCTTAGTTAATCTCAGATCGATTGTCGATTCAGTACTTAACTTCGGTCCTTAAAGATCTAGCCAATACTTACATATTATGATAAGTACAATTGTACATATGTAAATGTCGTATAGTTATTGACATTATACATTTTTGGGTTCCATATTGGGTTGCATAAATTTTAAAGCCATAATGTCGATGCGCATAACCACTTTTGTCATAATAGTCCTTGCGCATAAGGTGTATAGTCATTAATTGATCCGCATAAACTTTATGACCATAATGTTTTTACGCATAAGTAAGGAATGTCATATAATTTTGGAGCATATTAACCTGAATCTTAATCATTAATCGTCATATTGTTCTTATGCATATCGTGCATTGGCGCATAATACTGAAGAACATATATATCAAGCTCCTAATTTCTTATTTCAACATCAGCCTGGTTTTCTGGCAGCAGTTCATTTCTGAGGGGTTCGCAGTTCTTTCAAACCTAACCTAACCTACTTTTCTGGCCGATGTTCGTATTTGTAGGTTCAAAATTCTAACCTAACCTAACCTACAACGAAGAGGTCAGTGTGGAGAAGGATTTCTTAATGCGGGGGGCTTTGCCCCCCGAGCCCCCCTTGTGGGGGGCTTCGCCCCCCCGTCCCCCCTTTTTGTTTTTGTGCTCGTGTATTTTTTGTATCATTATTTCAAATGTTATAAAGTATTATGATTGGTACATGTGATATAACTTATACTAAGTATATAATTTCTATTGCCATTAATTATGAAAACCATAATTTATGAGTTGCTCTTCTTCGTACTATCAATTATTTTGACATACAATAATATTACTTGAAATTTTGTGCCATACTAAATTATGCTAATGAAAAGCCTGCCAAACAAAAATTATGACATGTAAAAAGTTATGCAAATAATAATTTATGACAAATAACATGTATGAGGAAAGCCATTATGCGAAATGAGTTATGACAATCAAATTTATGACAAGAATTTTTATTCCACTAGAGGTGATCCCACATTTTTGTTCTAATCAATTTTATCAAAATATTTCTAACGTTAGTCTGGCCTAACCAAGAAACTTCTAATTTCAAACTAGAATACGAATCAGACTGCCGCCGTAACCCGCTGCGAAGTGCGAATTTCGGTTTTTTAATTTGTACTGTAGAATCTTGATTTGTATACAATAAACACATCATGGCACAACACACTGACTCCGCATTTCCGTACGGACGACATTTTATAATATTGCCAACCACCTAAGTCGTTTAATAAACGCTCTTTAAGTCCGCTCACACGGCCACCCCACCTTACCTGCATATACGGGATTCTTCGCCGAGCGGTCTCACATGCAGAGTAACTTATTCGTCGAGGGAAACTCAGACGAAGCCTCAAACGATTTGCATACTTGCCTTGCTTGCAGACGGATAAGTAAAGGTTAGCATCACAGATTTAAGTAGTTGCTGTAAGTTTACCTAACTATAAAGATTTGTTGTTATGCTGCTGGAAAATATATACCCTTGAATACTTGAAAGTTGGCACATGGCTTAGAACCGTACCTTTATCCTACTAAAATATCCGGTAAGAGAAATCGGTTACTCGTTACTAACGTTGTTTTTTTTTTGTTCTGTAAGGCTGTTATTTCGTTGATCTGGAATATCTGAATAGTGAATACGGACCACAGAGTAGAAATCGCTAAATATCTGTATTTATGGAGCTAAGATTAAACGGTTACAAGCCCTAATAATACGTATAGTAGCGGAGTAGGCGCAGAAAGTCAAGACACTAAACACTGTTGGACCCTATACTTACTCATGGAATTGAGTCGAAAATAAATAGGTGTATATATATATTATTACATATATAACTCTCCTTCAAGCGCATGGTGCGCAAACATCTCAAAGAATTTCAGGATTGAATGTCTATAATGATGTTTTACAGCTGGCTTCAAATATACCTACCTCTCATCCTTTTATACTCTTTAATTCTCTGTTAATGTTCTTCTCCATTATTTGTATCCACATTCATCAATCTAACAAAAGTATAAGTACGTGAGTCTTGTCATTAATTTATTATGTTCATTTCACTTGCAACTCCTCGATCTCCGTTTTCTTTTATTATCTAAGTGCCAATTTCAAAATACATTTCTCGATACAACATGAAACCCTTTGTGTATTCGCTTACACATTGCAGACTTCATAACAGTATAATTATCTTATTTAGATGCGTATTTAGCGGTTAGTCGGAAAATAGTCAAATCCCGCCGAGGCCTGTATAGTACCTGTATAGTAGAAATTATACTGGGAAAGAAAATACATTTTATATGAGGTTCCGGTTGGATCTGAATTGTATGTTTGATTTCAAATAGAGTAATGATAATAAACAATATATAGAATACTAGTCATTAAAAAAATCTACATATATATTCTTACGTTTCGTTACTATATCGGCATTACTACGCATGATTTTTTTAGAAACCGAACGTATATTCCTAATTTGTCGTATTTAAAAACATGGACGGTAACGATAACGAGATAAACGCAGGAAACAATCCAATTCCTTTTTTTATCCCACTTTGCATTTTATGATACGTGACTTTTGGGCAATGGGCTGTATTGTAAATTTTCAGAGTAAACATTCTATATAATAGTTTAATAATGTACAGCTGGCTAAATTAAGATAGACCTTCATCTGTATGAGACAACATAATCCTCTCGGTGGGTTCTTTACTAAACCGTGTAATACTTCTTCCCGGCCGGATCTATGTGATTTTTTTTATGTGTGTAAACGCCCATAATGAAGGATTTCGCAATCTGCTTGACTACATTAATGGGAACATTTCTAGCATGTTGTAAAAAAGTTATAAAAATGAAAAACTGCAGTTTAAATGACTTACATATCTGGGCCCGGAGGCAAAAGACGCTTGAGTGCACTCGTAATTATCACGGGGTTCCGTAAAGCTTTGACTATTCATAATGACGTGTACCAAGTTAGGAATTGGGTTCAAATGAAGGCATACCTACCACCTTTACCACTGCATATTGCAGAATTAGGTTTTTTAAACTCTTAAAGGATATTTTTCTTACTTTTTTTTAAATGTAATTTAGCTTCACTCGCCCTTGTGTATGGATGTATCAAATACCTGCCAGTTCACGCCAACCAGAACCAGTTCAAGTGGCTGGCTCGTCTTGAAATTTGCCCTGCGAACGTGAAATGCAACAGAGCGGAGCGAGCGAAGCAAGCGCGAGTACATGTGATGTGACCACAACGTTAGATATAAAAGCAGTTTAATCGCGCCTTTATTAGAACTTATTTATTTATACAATCCCGCATCCTCAACTTCTTTGGACTCGTGTCTCGGCGAGACGGCACGTCCATAGAACGCCTCGTTGTTCAAGGGAGAGTGGAAGGTGTCAGAGCTAGAGGAAGATCGCCGATGAGATGGACCGACCAGGTCAAAGCCAATGTGTCGGCTAATGTCAATGAATGCTCACGGAAAGCGGCTCTATGGGACGAGTGGCGACGTGTCGTCAAACGGGTCACTCAGAACTCCACAAATGCATAATGGCCACGACCACTCTGCAAAGAGTGTACCGAAGAAGAAGATTTATAAAAAAAAAAAATTAGAACTTTTTCATTATATTTATATTTTAGAGGTTTCCTTGAGATGAAGACCCAAAAGAAGGCAAGGTACATTAGACTTACATACCTTTATAAAAAGTTCCAATGAAACAAAGCAACCGGCAAACGCTGCGTCTTTCGTATGAAGGATTTGCTTTAATAAAAGTCAAAACAACGTAACGGGGTGGGTGGCGTGGCGGCTACAATTAATATGGGAGCATATAAATTTAAAATATCTCTCGGGAGATATAAATATAAAATGGATTTGCAAAAAACGTCCCGTCCCGACCGGACCGGCGTTATGCGGTTGCTCGACCGCGTTATGAATTCCTATTCATTATGTTTAAAACCTCCGAAATATTTTTATAGAATGGTATTCATTTGAGAATATTGCCACTAAGAGATTCCTTTACATATATGATAATTGATTGCTCGTATCCGTGTTCTCAATTCAGGGTTTTTATTTCTTTTAAATCCACCAGCAATATATCCACCTTATTCAATAGGCTCACGAGCTTATGATCAGACATTTCGCCGTCAAATATTCCGCTTGATTTTTCAATGGTAGGTTATTTGTAAATGTTGTGTACAGACTTTCTCGTATACTTAGAAGTACATTCACTTGACGGGTGTGTTGAAAAATTAATAACGAGTAGCTTTTCAATTTAAGAAACAGAACAATCTCAAGCTTTACCTATTTCAGTTGAAAATTTATGTTTAAACTTCTTTTCCGTTGTTTACACTTTAATAAAACAGAATAACAAGTATAATGAAAAAAATATGAAAATATAAAGTTTTGCAATATAATTGTAATAATACGTACGGTTGAGTTAGTATGCTTACAACTAACAAAATTTAAATATCAAACAATCTGTAAATCCTTTGTGAGCTAACAAGGAACAGAGAGAATTTCATTAAATTACACAATAGAGTCGTTTCGATAAAAGCTTTCCCATAAAATAGTTTCAAAAGGGTTTTTAAATTCATCTGCTTTATTGAACCATTGATACAAATATCAACCTGGCGGAGACCTCCAGAGGCTCCGGGTTCTATTCCGGGTCTCTTCCGCCAGGTTCTGCACTGAAATTTTTCATCCTTGCCCGGGTCCTGGGTTCGAATCCCGGCAAGGGCAAATATTTGTGTGATGAACTCGAATATTTGTGCTTGGGTCATGGATGTTATTTGTATTTGAGTATGTATTTATCTAAATAAGTATGTTTCAAGTCTACCGGAGCTTACTATTTTGCAGTTTAGGTTAGATTTGTTTTTTTTTTTGTTGCCCCGTTAAATATGTATTACATACCAAATATATCTATGCCAAAATTCGGATACATCCATCGCTGCGGATCTGGATATACAAAGACCAGGCTAACAAAAATATAATATATCATATTAATATTTTGTAAAGATCGTCATGCTAACTTTTGTATCTTTTAAACATAACTTTTACATGAATAATACAGCCAGTAATAATTAACATTAAACAAACATTAAATTAAACATGTGAGTATACTGGGCTAAATAATTAATACCTGACAAAAGCGCATTATGGTCGATAAAAATAAAATTCTAATTTAACTTTTAAAGGTTATCCTAGGTTATCAATGGAACGTCGGTTCAACATCAATCCAATCGGCCGATCGTCTCCGCTTATTTACGGCCTTTAAATTTCTCGAAACGGTGTCGCGCTTCTCCTTTTATATAAAATAAAACAGATTTGATTGCTCGATAGACATTACATTGACTATTTTCATTTATTACCCGGCACTAAAATGAAGATATAAATTATTTATTGGGAATGGAAACGAACTAAAGTTAGGAGCATTAGAAACACAGCGACACTGATGTCGCTCGTCGGGGATAGTGCAATACCGCGTAAGTAACAAGTGTAGATACGAATCAATATTCAAACAAATGCTAAGTATTTTATGGAAATGAGAACTTTGACAGCTGTTCTTTACGCGGTATTGCATTATCCCCAACGTCTTATGCTCTTAAGTTCGCTTCCGTTTTCTAAGGCTAATGCGATGCAAACTTCAACTATTTTTGGTATACAGCTAGGCACCCACGGATGGCTGTTACTACACTTTTTACTCGACTATAGAGCAGAAAAATATAGATTTATGACTGGTTCTTCTGTTGTCTGTGTGGTATAATAAATTAATATAATAAAGTATCAAACAATTTACAATCTTTACTAATGAAATTAACAAAATCTATTAAAATACCAGCACGGAAAAGTAAAAACAAGTGTCGAATTTACTTGACATAACCGCCACCAAGCGCGGTGCTCATTTTTCAAACCCAGAAGATAATTATTTCAGCAGACGTTTCAAAATTCAGCTCGATTGGCTCAGTTATTTTTGTGTTCTGAAAGAGGCCCGACTTCTAAGACCCTACTGATGTTTCTCTACACGAAAAAAACCTTTCCGAGCCTTGTCGTTTTATTTAAGATATTTTGTAAACCTTATGTTAAAGAAAATTATAAGTGTAACTATAACGGGGTGCCTGTCGTATCGCATAACTTTTTATGTAGGTAGGTCCTAAATTTTTTTGGCAGAGAATGTTTGGCATACCTACTGTTTAATGGCATACTACTCGTTTATTAATTGTATGAATTTTTGCGTATACTTATTTAAAGTTCTAATGCATGTTTGCCCTAATATTGATAACTCGAAAATCGAATTACCGAAAACCTAATATTCCTAACATTAAATCCTAAGAATTATTTGCTTATCATTACAGCACGTATAAAATAAACTGTGTTAGATATGAGAAGTCAGAATCGTTACGTATTCTACTTTACGGCAGGCTAGACTTAGTTTAGGTTAGGTACGACGATGAGCAGTGAGGAGGAGTGTTAGGTTGAACTGAGACCCTAACGAGCGAGCGTAGCGAGCGAGCGAACAGTCAGAACCGAGGTTTTTATCCTCCTTTAGGTAAAACTGCGAACCCACGGTAAATGCATCAGCGTGAAGTAAGAATCATTACGTAGTCTACCTTAAGGCAAGTCAGCGAGGAGCAGTGTTAAGTTGAACTGCGACCCTTGCGAGCGAGCGAAGCGAGCGAATCCCAAAAATCTAGTTTTTTACCTCCCTCGCTTTAGGATATTAAATACTAGGAACATCACAATTATGCACATTAGGTACACCACGATTATAAGACCACAATTTTAATGTCGGGTAAGTGACCAGGTATGGAGACCAACTGCAACAGGGTGTTTTTCAACCCACGTCATATTGTGGTCTATCAACGTTAGCTCTAATTTTCATTAGCCCTAATGTCATTTCACCTAATTTTTATACCCTAATTAGTTGTTAGACCTAATAATCGAATACTCTAATAATGATTTGTACTAATAATCAACAATACTAATATGAAATAACCTAATAATTACCACACCTAATGATTATTAGACCTAATCATTACTGACACTAAATGTCAAGAGTAGGTCCTAAAGATTATTAAACCTATTTTTTTCGTTAAAACAAAAAATGGATTTGGACAAATATCGAACTGGCTGAACCCCGAAAACTGTAGGTTAGGTTAGGTTTGTATTGTGACCACGTATAGCGGAGCGAGTGAAGCGTCAAAAGATTCTCATGTACATCCAGAGTCTATGGCAATCCCGGCTCCCCGTGGTCTTGTCTGTCCTACCCCTAGAGTGTTATTCCAAAACCGGAGGCGTGGAGGGAGAGCATCCCTCGCCTTAGGTTTATGGATGATTAGGTTTAATCAAATTTAGGTTTTAGCACTATTAGGTATTATAATATTAGTAGTCTAAAAAAATCGGCTAAGTGCAAATTAGGGCTAGTGAGAACTCGGTATTAAGTAATTAGGCATTATGAAAATTCGGAATCCTGAAATTAGGGCTATTAATTAATTAGGATGAATGAAAATTCGGGTTAGTGATTTTCGGGTTTCCAAAATTAGGGCCAATGAAATTAGGATGAAAGTTTTTCGGGCTAACGGAGCGAGGGGAACCTTTTATTTTATATGAAAATTGAGGTTAAGTTCACACTTTTCTACGTACGCAGGCAAAGCAAGGAAAAAATCATGTGACGTAATAAATAAAATTCATTTAAAATTCATTTTACAAATACGCCCAATGAGGCGAAAAATTGCGACGTTACGTCGTCAATCAATAAACATTAAATTGATAGCTTGATTCGCTGCTATGGAGACTACCCTTCAAATTTATTAATATATTTCAGGAGAACATCCTTCGTAAATCAATCAATTTGGCCTTGTTTATCAAAAAATAAATACCTACCAGACTTTAAGCTGATTTTAACTAGAAAACTACTTAAATATGATAGTCGCCTTTTACGAACTTTTGTCAAAAAAGTTTATTATGAACTTTACGGCTCCTCAGACAGTAACATTGATTTGTTTGATTTTGTATGTAACAATTTATTATTTGTCAATATGTTTGAGATATTCTCGTTTTATTACGAATTACAAACTTAGGTATTCGTATAAAATTATTTTAAAAGTGATACTTTAAATATTTCAAGCCCCGTTGAGGTCTGGGCGACTCAGCGAGGACGTTTCGATTGCCCACTCAACGCGGCGCTGGCGCAATTTTAAAATTATATAAGTAATCTTGTTTTTAGGGTTCCGTATCTCAAAAGGAAAAACAACCCTTATAAACAAACCCTTATAAGATCACGTTGTTGTCCGCCCGTTCGTCAGTCCATCTGTCAATACCCTTTATCTCCGAAACGCGTGGAAACATCGAGTTGAAATTAAAACCATATACTCAGGTCTACACAGTCCCTTGAATCTGTAAAAAAACAAATTTCTAAATTAACGCAAAAAAAGATGCCGCAAGAAAAGTATATTTCGACACTCACAAGGGAATCAAAATTTATAGGGTATTTTCAGTTGACTTAGATCTGTGAAATTTGGCAAATAATACCATCTTATACTACAAGTATAGAATATAATATGAAAACTATACATTTAAAATGAAATCTATAAATATGAGACAAATTAAAAATAAAAGTGTATTTAAAAATTAAATCATAAAGAATACATATATTAATCTAATATATAGTCTTTAACTAAAGTAGGTACGTAAAAAAGTTTTCCAACGGTATACTTAAGTTTATCACGCAGTACAGTTTTATCTTTTCTTTGGGTCTTTCTTGAGGTCCGATTTGCTGCAATTGGGTCCATACGCTGTACCACAAGGTTCGATAATGGGAAACAACCTATTTATTTTGCTGATGAACGACTTCACTTCAGCTACGGATGAGGCGGAGTTTGTATTGTTTGCGGATGATGGATGCGTCATCGTTGCTGCCGAGGACTTTAAGGAATTAAAAGCAAAAACCCAAAAAGTAATGAACCAAATATCAGCGTGGTTTTCAGCAAACGGCATGGTGTTAAATGTCGAGAAGACAAATATTATACATTTTAGCCTACGGGGTATCATAAACCTGAAACTCGACATTGAGTGCAACGGCCAGCCTGTTCCTCAAGTTGAGCAGGTCAAGTATTTAGGTTTAACAATAGATGCCGGTTTAAAGTGGTCACCCCATATCGACACCCTTTGCCATCGATTATCTTCAGCCTGCTTCGCTCTAAGCAGACTGCGACCGAGCCTCGACCTCCCCGGTATAAAAAAAAGCCTACTATGGCTATTTCAACTCCATACTGTCTTACGGAGTTGATCTTTGGGCCTCGGCCGCGGAACGCGAACGAGCATTCAGGCTTCAAAAAAAAGCAGTACGCGTCATCGCGGGTGTGAGCTGGGACCATCCCGCCAAGGATCTTTTTAAGAAGTATAAAATACTAACCCTACCTAGCCTATACATTTTAGAAATAGCCAAGTATGTTAGGAGGAACATTGACATATTCCACACAAACGCGGACGTGCATGGTTTCAACACCCGACGGCGACATGAGTTGTGTCTACCATGCACGCGCCTCGCAAAGTCAAGGAAGGGCCTCGGCTACATTGGTCCCAAGGTTTATAATAGGATCCCCCCGGCTATTAAACAAGCTCCTAGTTACAGGTCGTTTGTACAAAAACTGAAGGAGAAACTCATTGTTGACGCACTGTATTCCATTGACGAATTTTTTGAGGGGTAAACTCCGTCACTGGTGACATTGAAATGCGTTTAAATGTAATTATAAACTAATGTAAAATATAAATATAATGATAATGATTGAATATTTTTAATGTTAATTATGTGTAAGTACCTGTAAAATGTAAAATTTAATATAATGACGTATAAAATGTATTTTTATGAATAAATAATTGAATTGAATTGAATTGAATTAGAGCAATATGGAGTGCTTTAATAGTTCGTACGGAACCCCCGGTGCGCGAGTCCGACTCGCACTGCCGGTCAGGCTTTTTGTAAAATAAAGTCTGTATTTCTGATCCTCATTGAACAGTGATAGGAGGTTACGAAAATATTCAGCGGATTTACTTTTCATCGATAAGCTTCACCCAAGTTTTATATTCAACGATGCGAACCGAAGTGGCCAACTCTAAATTCACGTTTTGGATTGCCGCCCGCCGCATTGTCTCGAAAAATTGAATTTTACTCCGATATGCCAATAATATTTCTTCTTCTAGATCTCACCACGCCCCTTGAATATTCCACAGCTCCACTGAAAATCTCATCGGCCGAGTTTCGTAATTTCGTTGGGAAATTGTGAAACGGAATACTTCGTATACGAAATCCGATGTTGAGATCAAAGGGTTTTGGCCGTTGCTTGGTTTTGTTTTCTTTCCATTGTGGTCTTAAAATTTGGACTGGGATTAACTATCTGCAGCAAATGAATAATTTGGAAAATAGAAGTTTGCTTATACCTTAATGTTATAATGAACTATATTTTACATAAAGACAGATATATTAACCTACCTAGGCGCAAATTTTCAGTTTAACATAAAACTAGAATCTATCTTAATCTAGAATAAAAATAAAGGAAATATAATGGTTTTCAGATGTAATGTGTGTGACAAACAGACATGGCGAAATTATTAATAAGACATTGATTTGAGAAACCTACTCGTTATATAATAATATGATTATTATTAGATATATTTTTTTTTCACAGAGGTTTTAAAAATATACCTAAAAAACTATGCGACTTAAAATTAACTAATCGTAGACTGAATCCAAATAACTTGTAGGTACTATCGGGAAAAAATATAATATGAATACCTCTGAAAAACCTAATGTTCCCAATTGTGTGTGAACTTTTCGGAAGGGTAAATTTGGTTTTCCTACTATTTTCTTGCGGATAGTCATTAAATAGGTATCGAACGAATTAAACATTATTTGACATTTATTAAAGCCACATACTGATCGAATATTCTGTTATGAATTATGTTTATGAAAAGTACAATCTGATAAGAAGTCGATATTTTGTCGCGTGACTTTCTTGACACGTCGCTGACGCCATCAATCATTTATAGGGCGAGCTCCATTCATCACGGCTATCTCACATCTACCACGAATATGATAAAATATTCTACACCTCAGAACTTATCGATCCAATAATTTTAACCGACCTGTCTACCTTTGCCACCACACTTTGGCATTCAATTCAATAAGCCATCGTATAAAGTTGTTTTCATGTTACTCCAAGTTTAGAGAGGAAAATATTTTTCAAAATCTCATGTTCAAGAGATTGACAATTTTAATGCGCCATGCGCGTCTGCAGTTTTAGTATTTGTTTGTTTTCGCCTCCGATAATCATACGGGTATTGTGAGGGAATAAATCGTATCATTTCCGTCTTATACTAAATAAATTTGAATTCCATATATTTGAATGACACACAGTAAATGTATGAAACATGCAATGTTTCATTATTTTTAATGTGGGTAAACACCACAATTTTAATATAAAATCATTGATACTAAGATCAAAGCACAAAGATTTTTTTAATGCGTCACCTGGCAGAAGAGAGCGGGAATCAAACCCGGTACCTCTGGATTACCGGTCCAGCGTGTAAACACGCTTTCGCACGCGCTTACGGTTCGATTTCCGGTCTCCTGCACCAGGTAAGTCATTTTTAGGGTTCCGTACCCAAAGGGTCAAAACGGGACCCTATTACTGAGACTTCGCTGTCCGTCCGTCCGTCCCTCCGTCCGTCTGTCACCAGGCTGTATGTCAAGAACGGTGATAGCTAGAGAGTTGAAATTTTCACAGATGATGTATTTCTATTGCCGCTAATACTAAAAATAAAATAAATACTTAAGGGGGGCTCCCATACAACAAAGGGATTGGTTGCGTTAACTTTGCACCTCATTTGTATGGAGCGCTATACATACCAGGTGCAAACTTAACTTAACCACTTAAGGATGGAAAGTATTTGTACGGAACCCTCGGTGCGCGAGTCCGACTCGCACTTGACTGGTTTTTTTTGTGCTTTGATCTCGGGATACGAACCCGCATCGCGGTCCTACTTTTTTTTAGTAGTAAGTAATTAGGGTCTGCAGTCCCGGTAAGTTGTACTGTTACAGAATTCTTAAAGTTGGATGCAATCCCGAGTTGTTTGCTCTACCAAGCAAACCGCCGTTGCTATACACACGCATGTCCCATATTCCGTACTAAATGTATTTCTAAGCGACTTAGTTAATTTCACAATTCTGCTGCAGCATTTTTTCTAGTTTATCTGTTGCCCCTTTAATTTCACCTTTATTGATCTCTCGAGTCCAATCCGCCGTCTCGGCCCGTTGTATGAATCTGCATACTTAATGCACTTTATTCGTCTCTTTCTTACAATGTGCATTCCATCTCGGTCTGCGATCGCCATCCTATTGTAAATCTCTGCTCTAATTGGAAAATTTTGCACGAAATCCTATTGTGTCTTAAACACTGTTACGAAAGAAAATGGATATGCGATTTCGTTTGAAAGGCTGTGTAGTTTTTTTGACCTCAGACAGTACAGTGTAACTTTTCTTGTCTAAATAAAAAATATCGAACCGTTCATAATATGTACACATATTATGAAATTGAATTTTAGAATTTTCCCTCGACTTTCTTCGCTTGGTAAGAGTATTTAGCTTATCCTTTCGGAACTGTGAAGAAATAGGTTACGTCAATCTCTGGTCCATATTAAATCTCTATACAAAAAGACACCTCGTTCCGTTTGTGTTTTTTCGCAAGAAAGGATAATCCATCAAACATTTTCGCATTCATAACTCGGGAAAAGATGGGTAAGCTCTTTAGCTTTCTCATTGTAGCTTAGGCCTACAATGATGTGTAGATTTCTCTTCGGATTTTTAATAGGACATTACGTGTTCGCTTCTCCAAGGGTGTCGCCGGCACTGCCGGTCTGAAGGGAAATCCTGTCTGCCACACCAACTTTTTACTCCTATTGTGTCGGCTCGTTTCGACAGACATTAAACACAATTTATAGCGGGGCCAATTTTAGACAAGATTTAAGTACTACCCTTAATGTCCCGCGTTGCAAAGTTTAAGTGACTCACACGTTTTATGACTACACCCACATGGCGATACGTGTAACTTATGAACTCAATTTTCTTTTTCAAACTTTATTTTTAAGCTCCGCCGTAGAGTCGCCTGCTTAACAGTGCAGTGTTTTGTGAGATACATTTTAAGAAATGGATGAAACTGATTCAGGCATCTACATTTTGCGATAATGTGATAAGTATTTATATACTAGTCGCAATTGGTTTATTTCCTTCATTTATCAACTAAACATATCCTTTCAGAACAGAAAGTTGATTTCTTAAAGTGTTGAAATTTCAAATTGTTTAATTTCCCATAATGTTGAATTATTTAAAAGTTGAATTCCCGTACATAATGTCGATCTTTTTTATTTTGGCAAATTGTTGAATTCCTATAATGTTGAACTATTTACATTTTTAATGGCCATAAAAGTTTGACGTATTTTATCTATCTTGTCTATCTTCCTGTGGCCTCGTAGTTCCCAAATGAATGAACCAGTTCCTAGAGCAATGTTTTTTCCTGAACTATACCCAAGTATACTATAGTAAGTGAATAGATAGTTAAACATAGGTACTTGTGCATCGACATCATTATCATTTATCCATCGGCAGAGTATTCGTTCATCTTCACATGAATTAACTTTTACATGATGGAATAAATATCCTACTGCAAGCGGTCCGGATTGAATGAAAATTCTACCATCTATTTGTCCGGAGGTTTACAATATCCGGAACAGGTATTCCAGAAGCCAGTGAACAGGTTCTTAAAAAAGTTGATAACATTCACGTAATGCTTCTAATGATGCCTCTATAAGCAACCGAAACTGTTCGCAATAGGCAGGCCTTACAATGGCAATCATAGAAAAAGAAAAACGTTAAATAGATTCAACATTCAGAAAGGTATGTGATGTTTCGGAATAGTATTTTTGCGCTTCAGAAGTTCAGACTAGAATGTCGTGTTTTGTCGACCACGCCTGCAGAAATTTGTTAGGGAATGTTTTATTATCAGGATATCTATCAAAGGCCTATATTGCGTGAGCGTATTTAAATAACGCTTTCGCAGGTATAAACTTTATAAGGTTGAGTTTATTTACGTTGTTTCATATTACCGTGTAGGTAATTCATTTTCAAAGGTTTCCTTACAACAAAAGGTACTGCTCTTATAAATTAATTTTCTGGCCGTCAAAAGAAAGAGTTGCTTCTTTATTCACTGACTTTGCGTTAATTGAAAATGCTCGTATTTTGACGACAATAACAACTTAACATAGCAAGTTAAATAAATAGTTTTCGTTTATTGTGGAAATTATTTTGAGGTTCGTTTTTCTTTGACATGCCCTTTATTAAATAAAGTCCTGTTAGTTCTGTTTTTATACGATATATATACAAAGTGAATTTTAATTCTTACGTGTTGGGGTTCCGACTGACCAGCTAGCGACCTTCATGAAGGAAGAATTTTGGCCGAAAGGTGTTTTATTCCGGCGTTTCCGCGGTCGGCTACCCAACACCACGGACTTATGAAAGACATCGTGACCTAGTTGTTTAGTATTTTAATATTTAATATGTGTGTTAGATTGTAAGGTGTTTATCTATGGGCCTTTGATGCCTGAAATAAACGAATTATTATTATTATTATTATTTGTTTCTCGTCATAGAGTCTCGGGCTCATACGTCCCGGTCTTTTGGAAGGCTTGCGTGGGGATATGGATCCAACATGTAGAGGCCCCTTGGAGAAATTTGCTGTGGTTGTAGCCCTGCTGGGACCCGTTCCTGATCATATCAATAAGATGATACATCCATGAACAGGTCCCAGCAGGTGATTGTACTATTGCATTGGTATGAAAAAGAAAAAACCGGGCTATTAAAATGGAGTTTGGATGGACTATTTATTTGGGCTATTGCAAAAGAAAAATGTCACCCGCCATAACCATCAATGTGACTGTTACCTCTGGCGGGTGGTGACTCGCCCCTCACTAGGTGGGCCCCGTGATGCCATCGTGCAGACGGCCGGAAGCAACACGAGCGTGAGGGCTCAGGGGTGTCGAGAGGTGTGCTGCGCTTTCTCCGAAGTTACTCGCGGCGTGATGCCCTTTAACACTTCCACCCCTGGAGCATATAGCTCTAACGCTCCTCTCTGGACGGCCAATGAAGGCAAGCCAGAGCTGAGAGTCCTACGGGTCCTCTTGGGTTTCCACTCCGGCCGATGAAGGCACACCGGAGACGAGGACCCTGACCGACTCTCTGGAGATCTCGGGTCCGTGGGTTTTATTATTATTATTATTATATACGCAATTATCATAAGAATTTGAGACACCCCAATCAAAGTGAGACTTATCAGTTAAATATTGTAAGTACATCACTTATGTAGATATATAGTAGCAGCTAGAGAGGTTATGCGCGGCAAAGCTACAAGACTCAAATGGTCTTCACTAAAATGGAAATATACGAACACGAAAATTATAAATTCATTGTCTGAAATATAATACAATACAAGTACTTCAACAAACGTCTACCATAAAATCTAGCTGTAAACATAAGAGCTTAATTATGCATTTTATTCTTCTTAACTCCACGTGAATGTTAATGAAAATTTTAGCACTACAAGAGAGATTTCATTTTATTGCGCTTTATGCACTTAAGAGAAAATCTCAGGTATTATAATGCCAACCTCTGCTTCATCTCTGTGATCTTTTTTTACCACAAATCTACTTCAAATTGGCCGCCTTTTACGAGCTAATATGCTAGTTGACCCATCTTTGAAATGGTTTAATGATGATCTTAAAAGCTCAAAAAAATGGACGAAAATGGCGAACAGCGTTTTAAGCATTTCTAAATACAGAATATAAACCATATTTTTAAACTATTTTTTTTTCAGGCATCTTCTACTTTTATGAGCTTAAAAATATAAATTTAGGTTTCGTGTGCTAAATACTATACGAAATAAACATTAGTTTAATACAATTTAACTTGAGTCAACTAGCATATTGTAATCTGTTTCAAAAATCAGGCAAACAGTAAGGATTTTTGTTACCAATTTGTTGTTACTACACTGCGGATCGGTTTAAACTGGTTGACTGGAAATTTATAAATCACGTTTATTTACCTCGCAACTCGCACGCACTTGACTAGGATGACGTTCTTAGTAAGTTCATTTACCTGAAACGACAAAAATTATGTAAAAAAAAAATTATCGGTATTGAATCTATATTTCACATAAATTAATAATCAATTCAATAAAATTCGCTCCTAACCTGTCGACCCTGGCCGAATAAAGGCGTAGTCATCGGCGGGCCAATTGTAGGCATGTTTCTTGACAAGCGGAGTGAATCGGCCATAGCAATAGTGGCTCACTACGTATCAGATGTGCAGTACGATCGATGACGGTTGGCGCAGTTTGTAGTGCAGCTACCTACTGAGCCGGCGGGTTCGAATCCCGGCAATAACAAATATATGTGTGATGAACTCGAATATTTTTTCCTGGGTCATGGATGTTATTTGTATTGGGGATTTTGCGCAAGGTGCGCTGCTACAGACAACATGTATTCTTAATAGCTCCCTAATATTTATTTAAAAATAGTGTCAAAAGTGATCGATTCTGCCAAAATAATATACAGAAACAATCGTCGAAACCTGCCGCATTAAATGGTGCATAACATGTGTAGTGAACTGTGCGGGGCAAAGGAGAAATTACGAAAAACCAATTAAAATTTGAGTGACTACCGCAAGATAAACTCCAGTGCGCGGCGTAAACAAAAGACTGACCTTTGTCCTGGGATAGTTGACTCGAACGCTTGCGTCGTACAGTATTAATATTTTCACACGCTACGTAACGGACCTGATAGCCTAGCGGTACTAACGGTCGGCTACAGTAGCACTGACGCAAGATCGATCCCCGGCGCCGGAGCAAGTTTTTGCATATTTTCTTTTCTTTTTTCTTCTTTTTGTTTCATTAATTTAATTTTTCACACACAATGTCAAATACCTGCGAGGCTTGCAGACAGCCGATACTCGGCTCTGACTTCATGAAATGCAAAAACTGTAAAAAATCATATGACTTGACTTGCTTATCAATTGAAACCTCCACATTCAAAAAGTGCAGCAAAGAGCAGAAAGAACAGTGGCTGTGTCCTTCATGTACCGCTCCGCGTCCCAAAGGGGACAACACGCCCACTCGCAGCGCAGCCGCGGCTGCGCCCCCGAGTGCCACTCAGGAAACGGACAACGTAAACGCGACACGTGGAAGTCGTGGAAAACAAGCAAAATCCAATCCACCGCCTCCCAGCAGTAGCCCCGGCTTGCCTGAGCTAGTTAAGGAAATTCGACAACTGAGAGCCGAGGTGTTGGGGCTGAAGGATCAGAAGGCGGAAATAACACTCCTGAGAAAGGAAGTCCAGGAGCTAAAAGTGCAATTTACAACCGCACTGGCTGCTTCCGTCAAACAATATGAGGAAAAAATCCGCGAGCAGAAAACAACCATAATAGAATTGACCAGCGCACTAGAAGAATTAAAAATTACTCAAAACACACAGGAGCAGAATTATCTCCAGGACGAAATAGAAATCGCCGGCATCGAAGAATCAGACAGTGAAAATCTGCACCATATAGCACTTGTTACATGCACAAAACTCGGTGTACCGATGGCCGATGCTGAAGTGAGCCGGATATACAGGGCCGGTCCAAAACGCGCACGGAATGAAGATGATGATGAGTCATCGACGAGGAATAAACAGCCGCGACCTATAGTGGTTAAGCTCACACGGCATTCCAAGTGCGCTGAACTACTGAAAGCTGCCAGAGCCCGGCGGAACCTTACTTCTGAGAGCATCATCTCGGGCCCCAGCAGAAAGATTTATATTAATGAACGGCTCACTAAATACAACCGTGCTCTTTTTTACGCCGCCAGACAACGGTCCACGCTGCACAACTTTCGATTCTGCTGGACCCGCAATGGATGCATCTATGTTAGGAAAGCTGAGGGAAGACCCGCAATACGTATTCGCTCACTGCTCGAAATCGACCTGCAGATCGGACCACCAACTGCTTCTGCCCCAACAGAACCAGACACAGCACAATCACTCGAGTCCAGTGCCACAGGAACCGCCGACCTACCCGCTGCCCCAGCAGATTCTGAGAGCTCCACTAACTCTTAGGTTTCGGGTAGTCTTACTAAGCATAAGTTTAATCTCTTTGTTGATTCGTAATATCAATCAAGCTTATGTGTATAACTCAATAATTTTCTTAAACTCAAACTTTATAACTACTCACACACAACACCACTGCACTTTATACAACACTGCTTTATGTCTAACACGTAATATTTACACACCACATCTTTGCATCTCAATCAATACATATTATGGAACCATGACATACCTCTTCACCTGTCACCTGACATTCCACTTCCAATATCTCACATACCATAATTTAGAAATTCTTTCTTTTACTCCATGGCTAACACAGATATTATAGACGACATAGACCAAACCCTAGAAATTGAATGTCAGGTGCATGACTGCATAGAATCATGCAAAGATGCACTGATTGCTGCACGTAATTTCAAAGTATTAGCTTTTAATATCCGTAGCATACAACAAAATTTTAACTCATTCCTAGTAGCATTGCAAAGGCTTAACTCAAATGTAGATGTGATTATATTGACCGAGTGCTGGCTTGCCTCTGGAGCGCAAGCAGGTCACATTCCTGGATATCAACTCTATACCACAAAGAATAACATAAACCGTGCTGGAGGAGTAGTGGCCTACGTACGCAAGGTATGGGATGCAACTGTGAATGAACCGTTGTTTGAGGAGGCAGAGTGCTTGTCTATCAAGATATCAGAATCTCTTACAGTGCTTGGTGTGTATCGTTCACCCTCTTTCACCCAAACAACGAAATTTATAAAGGATCTTGGCAACGCTGTAGCTGCAACTAACAGTAACTCCTCTGTTATTATAGCGGGTGATATAAACATTGATATCCTAAAAACACCTGATTCCAAAGTTAACGAATACTTATGTTGCATGGCTGAACTAGGACTGCGACCAGCTATCTCCGAACCGACTAGACTTGAGTCATGCCTAGATCATATTTTTGTCCGTACAAAACAGCAAAATTTGCTTGGCTACGTATGTAAAACTAATATTACAGATCATGATATTGTCCTTCTAGCTATGTCCGTTAACACTAGTAAGGCTAATGATCACAAAAGATGTATCTCAAAAATGGATTACGAGGCCATTGCTGTTGAACTACAAGGGCTGGACTGGTCCCCCATAACAGAACAAAGTGACCCCGATCTGGCCACTGAAGAATTTCATAAGATACTCGACACGATAACTCAAAAGCACACTCGCAAATCTCGCCTTAGCAGGTCAAGATTCACTCTCAAACCCTGGATAACTCCTGGGCTCATTCGATGTCAAAAACACCGCGATAAATTACACCAACAAATGAGAAAACACCCTGATGATCCCATGCATGAATTAGTATACAAAAGGTACAGAAATTATCTCACAGAGCTACAACATAAACTAAAGAACTCTCATGATAAGGAAGAACTCGAAAAGAACAAAAACAATACGAAAGGTCTATGGAAAGCCATAAAAAATATCGCACAGATCCACAAAAGCACTCCTAAATCTACTGAACTACTTAAAATAAAATCCTCTCCCCTAGAATCTGTAGACTATTGCAACAGCTATTTCGCAAAAGTAGGTACAAATTTAGCCAGCAATCTTCTGTCACATATTAATAAAACAGAGAACACGCTTTTGTCCAACGTAAATTTACCCAATTTCACCCAAAAAACATTATTTCTACAACCAACTGATGAGATCGAAGTGCTTGGGCACATAAATCAGCTAAAGAATGATAGCGCTCCTGGCTCGGACAATCTGACACCAACTCTAATTAAAGCAATTAAGAATGTCATCGTCACACCGTTAACACATATCTTCAATAGCAGTCTAGTAGCTGGAGTATTTCCTGCATTATGGAAAAAATCTATTGTTGTCCCCATACATAAAAGTGGCCAAAAAGACCGCCCAGAAAATTACAGGCCAATATCACTTCTGTCAATTTTTTCAAAGATTTTGGAAAAAATTGTCAACAGCCGACTCTGCAGCTTTTTGGACCGTTTTGCACTTCTCTCAAATCGACAGTACGGTTTTAGACGTGGAAAATCAACGGAGGATGCTGTTGATTATTTGACTAGACAAGTTGCGTCAGCCCTTGATAATGGACAGAAGTGTGTGGGAGTGTTCCTTGATCTTGCTAAGGCATTCGACACCGTATCTGTGCCTATTCTACTGAAAAAGTTAGAAGCCTTCGGCGTTCGCGGCCCCCCCCTTCAATGGTTTCAGAGCTATCTCACCGATAGGTCCCAAAGTGTAAGAGTCGGCAACAGTATAAGTGGTCAAATTCCGATCCAGTTCGGGGTTCCGCAAGGAAGCGTGCTAGGCCCTACTTTATTTACCCTCTACATTAATGATCTCTGTTCAATTAACCCTTCAAAACACGATATTACATGTTATGCCGACGACACAGCAGCACTGTTCTATGGTAACTCGTGGATCGAGGCTCTGCATAAAGCTGAAACGGGTATAAAGGACATAAAAGACTGGCTCGATAACAATTTGCTCACCCTTAATCTGGACAAAACTAAGTTTATTTGCTTTCACAAGACCAAGGCATCTGAACCTGAAAGTGTCACTAGTATCAACATTGCTGGTGACAATCGTAGCCCTATTGGTAGAGAAAAGTGTATACGATACCTTGGAGTTGAGATTGACCATCACCTTAATTTTAAACAACACATTGCTTCCTTGACGAAGCGCGTGAGGAAACTTATTTATGTAATGCGTCTACTCCGTTGCTCTGCGGAGGGAAATGTTCTGAGGCTCGTGTATGTGTCGTTGTGCCGGTCGATTCTGGGATATTGTATCTCGGTGTGGGGCGGTGCTGGTACTTCAACAATGATTGGTCTAGAGAGAGCTCAAAGAGCGGTTCTCAAAGTAATGAGCAGAAAACCTGTCCAGTATCCGACAGATAAATTGCTCTCTGAGTCACAACTACTTTCTGTCCGCCAACTATTTATCTATAAGATAGCCACAACAATGCACCGGAATATGGCTCACTCAACGGGTCTTGGCAGATCTCGTGGCATAAGAATTTTCCGTGTCCCAGTTGCTACCATTAAAACATCATTTGCGCGACGCTTTCCTACATTTCTACATCCACTTATATACAACAAACTGATAAAGAAACTAAACATACAGCCCAGCACTCGAAACAAAACGCTCTCTAAAAATATTAAAGACTGGTTGCTGACCCTCTCTTACAAGGATACAGAAAGCTTACTAATACCTCTGCGATAATGTAATAAATAAACTCAACCCATTCATGAGATGCAAACAAAGACACACACACACACACACACACACACACACACACACACACTCACCACACACACTTCATTTTCTTAAACCGCCCATGTTTATTGTTGGTAATCATTAAATCACTGTATTGTCATTTTATTCAGTCTTAGCTTTTAAAAATATTTCATCCTCAATTTATTTAAGTAATATAAATATCTGTACGCGCATCTCTATACTGTAAATCTCTAGTTGTTAAGTACCTCGCGGTCTTCACGACACAGGCTTGACCTAGTGTGAGGACCATTATTGTTCTATAAGCTCACTTTACAATATCGTTAAACCATCTGTATCTTCTTGTGCATTACTTTTGGAAAATAAATAAATTTTGTATTTGTATTTTGTAATTATGTATTCATATATTTTATATATATCGTCGTCTCGTAGCCATAGTACAATGAATGCTTAGTTTGGAACTAGGTCAATTGTGTAAGATTGTTCTATAATATTTATTTTTATTTATTTACTTATCTGAAAAAGGTGATGGTTCTTTAAATTTCAAATGCGACTCCTTACGCAAATCTAAAACAAACTGCCATAATGAAGTGCCTAACAGCTCCGCAATCACTCGGCTTATTATTAATACAGTGGGAATATTCTGGCTGAAACTAAATTTACAATTCCTATTAGAGAGCGGACGCGGCTGCTGGCGACATTTGGGGACGGGTTATTGGCGATTCATGCCCGAGTCAGGCGAAAAAAACCCCGCTGACGTACAAACTGAATCTGATAACCTGCCCCTACCAGTATATATGAGATTAGTTCTGATATTTCTTTTTCTTGATAATGGGTATATCAAAAACACCTGGCGATTTAGCGCTTTTAGTTTTCAATAGTAACAGAGTTTCAAGATGATATTGATGAAGTAAGTATCCTTTCTGTTTTTTTTATTTCGTTTTTATGGCCAATGTCTTTATTTTATCTTGACAACTTTTGAATAGTTGGTAATAGACATTATTTTTTAGGGTTCTGTACCCAAAGGGTTAAAACGGGACCCTATTACTGAGACTTCGCTGTCCGTCCGTCCGCCCGTTCGTCTGTCACCAGGCTGTATCTCAAGAACGGTGATAGCTAGACAGTTGAAATTTTCACAGATGATGTATTTCTATTGCCGCTATAACAACAAATACTAAAAATAAAATAAATATTTAAGGGGGGCTCCCATACAACAAACTTACAGATAATGGTGCGGAACCCTTCGTGCGCGAGTCCCACTCGCACTTGGCCGATATATTTTTTTATTCACGATATACGAACGTGTAGATATAATTAAAAAAACACCTGGCGTCTTAGCTCTTATATCCTCATGATAATGGTATAGTTATAGTTTTCAATAGCAGGTAATCAAGCTTTAAGGTGCTGCAGATGAAGTATTATTAGTATTTCGGTTGATTCATTTAACAATGTAGCTGTATTTGTGACTAGCATTGTAAATTTTACGTTAATTGAGTGACTAGATAAATTAAAATTCCATTCACGATGCGAATGATAT
The DNA here is from genome assembly GCA_947623375.1 of Apotomis capreana. Taxonomy (NCBI): domain Eukaryota; kingdom Metazoa; phylum Arthropoda; class Insecta; order Lepidoptera; family Tortricidae; genus Apotomis; species Apotomis capreana. The sequence continues at coordinate 34,331,961 of OX392499.1, read as the reverse complement.
CAAAGATGCACATACATTAGGTGAACGTGTGGTAATTAAGCAGCGGTCTCGGCTCGACCACTGCCAAGTAGACGTATTGCGGTCGCAATTTACTCACTACTGTGTGGTCTGGCTAATTTGGACACTTTTAGAACCATTCTACTCGCAGCTATTTACAAAGTCGAAATGTTATTCTGTGGAAAGGGGTATATTTTAGTAATTTTTAAGTTTATTTCTAAAAGGAAGAGTTGAATTATTGATCTGTATCTTTAAAGTAGCCATTTTAAAACCGGCTTCAACACTGGGTGTTAGGCTGCCTGTCCACAGAAGCGATGCAGAGCGGAGATCTATGAACGGACCAATAATTTCATATTAAAACGGGCTTCACAAACACGCGCGGCCTGATTGGTTCATTTTCTCCGATTGACGCGTGACGGACACTGTATCGGTACTGGCGGTACATCTGCCGGCAAACTTTTTGAGCATAACCTGGACTGCGCAGTAGCCGATTTACGTACAAATGTGGGTGACATCTATTTCGCATATTTTTTTTTTTGTCCAAATCTAGTTACGCATAACAAGTTTTGCATAATTTATCTACGCCGAATCTTAAACTTGCCGAAACTTTGTTCCGCATAATTATTTTTTGGTCGAATGGTGGTTTCGCCGAATATTATAGTAGCATAATATTAAGATTGCCGAATTTCAATACGCATAACTCGGTTGTGCATGTTTATAATTTAGCAGAATTTGGATACGCCGAAATTATTTTTATACCATTGCCTATTTTACCTTAAGGCAAGTCCGACTTGGCTTAGGTAAGGTACGACGACGAGCGAAGCGAGCAGGAGTGTTAGGTTGATTTACGACCTTAACGAGCGAGCGTAGCGAGCGAGCCGCGCGGGTCTATAACAAGTGGTCGAAAAATCCTAACATTTCCCATTTCACCTTAAGCCAGCGATGCGCCAGAAGAAGAAGTTTGGTTTATGCGAAAGTAAGTTTCTGCGTAACTATTGTATGCGTAAGCAATTTTCTGCCTACATAGTATTCGGACGTCGCAAATTATGCGTAAGAAGTATTCGGCTTAGATAGAATATGCATAGTAAAAATCTGCGAAATCTGCTTATACGACATTAGTTTATGCCAACATAGAATTCTGCTTATACTGCTTCTGCGAAATGGAATTATGACTTAAACAAATATGCGTAAGATAGCCGACCCTACAAATGTACATGCGCAGATCCGCCATTTTTGTTCAAAAAGTTTGCCAGCAAATATACTTGTATATTTATGTCACTATGGTATGTGACGCATTAATGTTCCGTATCAAAAGCACTAAGCTATATTATCTATCTATACTTACATAAAAAGAAGTCCTGACTGACTTTATCAACGCCAAGCCAAAACTGCTACATGTGGAAAGTTAATTTTTTACCGTATCATATTTTTATGAATCAGGGAAGCAATATTCATTAGGGAGAAGGGAATTTTCATTAGGGTTAGAAGCTAAGTATTGCTATAAATCATGCGTGGATCTGTCTTCGACTCCTGCCTTGTGTATGAACTACTAAATAGATGACTACCAAACCAATTATATAGCGATTTGGCAAACATTACACGGATAATTTGAAATTTGGGCTGCTTATTGTTATTTGATGCAAAATCGTAAATAATTTGCACGATCACGCTACCACGCAAATTTAATGGTATATTAATTCCCCCTTTCAATGCGGGCAGCGTCTTCTGATGAAACGTCATTCCATTATGCAGAGTTACCAGGAAGTTTACCGCTAAATATTTATTTGAATTTCGGTAACAAACAATGAATTTTTCAGGTATTTGTTAAATCGTGTACCTAATTACTAGTATTAGTTGAATTATATACCTACCTGTTAACCTGACTTGTAAAACATTAACTTTTATCAATAAATGTCTTGTATCTTGTATCGTTGAATTGGTTTAAATTTTGTAACTGTTGCAACCTCAACAGCTAGTAATGAATCTATTCTCGTATTCTTCTTTGTCGTCATAAGGAAAAATGAAATCTTAACTCCCAGAAGTTAAATTAAATGTTATAGGCCGCGGGCTGGTTTTCCGCAACTCGACGTCTTACAATGCGTCTATTTTGCATGAATAAAATGTATTAATTTTTATTCATTTATAACTATGTACAACGTTTTACCTCTAAAGGCCAGGCAACATAATGATTAACCAACTCCCGATGATGCTACGTACTGAGATGAATCATGTGTTGAGTTGAATACTTTACTAGTGTGTTATATTTACTTACGTTTCTGGTGAGGTATGTTAGGTATAGGTATAGGTTATCGCGGGCTAGTTTTCCGCAACTCGACGCCGACGTCTTACAATGCGCCTATTTTGGTGAGGTATGTTGCATGAATCTATATGTACAATTGACATAATGGTTACTGTCTCTTAAAAAATAATTTGGCTATCAGATTTGGTCACGATTTATTATTATGTCAATTAAATGAATATGTACCTATAGTCGTTTAAATTTCCGCGTCACGTCACGTCGAGCTACACTTTTAGCAAGGTGTAACTTCTCGAACTCCCCTCCCCACTCCCGAACTTAGGCACGCTTTGTGTATGTAATTTTTTTTTGACTAACGAAAGAAAAAATCGTGTTCAATAGTTTTTGTTAATCAATGTACCTAACTGACGGGCTAATATAATAACATTGTTTTACCCAGGATACTATCCAATTGACCGTGATGCTTTTGGAAAAGCAAATGAATTATCATTCTGCAATCGCTTACTACCTCTACCTAACTTCCATCATCTGCAAATATGTACACGTAGGTACTACTATTAAAAAAAGTTTTACATACTAACCTACTTTGTTCGGTGCAAGGTAAGGTCGGTGGTACCTACTATAACAATGAGTATATGAGAGAATATGTAACTTAAATATTCTTGAGCTCGCTAGATCCAGACTTGGATTAAAAGTTGTTCCGCGCGCCGCGTCTTAACTTAAGACTCTTAAGCCGTGATCCCGGGAATTAGCGATAAGTGCGACACTGAACTACACAGTGAAAGCACCCATTATGGTGAGTGCGAAATGTTATAGATAAGTTACTATCTCCGTAGGAAGTTATTGGGGTAATCTTTGCATAAGTTATTTTTTTGAATAATCTTTGGCTACGTATCTATTTGGGGTTGGTCTTTACAAACTTAACATGGTTTGTCGAATACATCGGTTTACATCCAACGTTATTATGAAAAACTTCGGACACAATTTTGCCGTTTGAAATAAAATTCGGAAGTCTACTAGTTGAAAAACGGCTGTGACTATAGTTAGTGTTTTTACCTATTCTTTGCTATTACTGACAAGAAAGAGACTAGGAGCAACTCCTTCTATTGTTGCCGGCAAACTTTTAAAACAAGAATGGCGAATGTTCGCATGTACATTTGTACGTAAATCGGCTACTGTGCAGTCAAGGTTATGCTCTAAAAGTTTGCCGGCAGCTGTACTATGCGCTGGATCGATCATGCCTGTTTCACAATCGACTAATAAATTGTCTAATGTCCATACGCTGTCGAAAAGCGAAACGAATGTAAAGCCATTGTCTGACGTTAGTATTTTCAAGTATTATTCCCAACCCGTACAAAAATAAAAAGTTTGATTTAGTTTCAGTTACATGAAACAAAGTCAATTCCAGCCAATTCCCAAAGAAATAAAGTTATCATTGAAGAATGAACGCTCATACTCGCAGCTTGTCAAATATAAGTTTAATTGAAGTGTTCCTTCAGGGAACTACCCATTTGAACAAAACTATATACTTCGTCTAAAAGAAACGCGTTCAAAAATGGAAGCCTCAGAAATAGTTTCAACAAATTCGAAATAGCAAAAGGTTTATAAATTTGATTTCGCATAACTTTATAAATATGTTAATTTCATTCATGTTAATTAGTAAAAGTACGAGTGAATGAATAGCAGGCGAAGCGTTTAACGCACAGTTTGCTATCGGGTAAATATTGTTAGACGGTTTGAATACATTATGTATGTGTAAGTAGGTAGAGAAATGTATTTTTATTATTAATGGGAAGCACTGAGGTTGAGCGTTGCGCGTTGTTGGTGATTTTAATAGAGAGATCACAAGGTACCTATTCAAGAAGTTGTTAATTATTATTTTTAATTGTAGTAGGTAATTAACTGACAAAATTCCACGTTTCTAATTATATTTATCTGTCCAAAATATCACCACTTTGCTGTCTATTTTGACGATGTGTTCTGTTAACCTCTAGGATTAAGATTATATCAAGTTTAGTTTTCTGGATGGAACAAAGGATTAATTTAATATCCTTGGTGTTTATTTTCTATAAGGTCACATGCCTCAGGTACAACTGAGGGCCCGGGCATATGATGGTTGCTTTTATCACGCGATAAATAAGTGACAAAGCATCCGTCACGTTTTCATAAAACGCGAGTGTAAGTGACAGATGCTTTGTCACTTATTTATCACGCGATAAACGCAACCATCATAGGCTAGAGTATAGAAAAATATACCGACGTATATCAACTGCACTTAGACGGATTTACTCGCCAAGTAGACATTGTAAATAGTGGGATTAGGAACGATCTAAAGCGAGCTCTGATGCTAAAACCTATCTGCGTTATAGAGATCGATCGCCTGAATCAGTTTCACTGTGTTTCATTACAAATACCTCCTTATCTGACTACAATATGCAAATTATTTCTGTGACAAAACGGTTGTATTTTTTTCTACCTACCTAAAATGTGAAGATTACTTTTCAAAGCTGTTTAAAAAAATATTTGGACAATACTGCCTACGGTCGTGGTTGCTTTTTATTTATTTAGACAGCCAACAGCCTTATTTGCAAGATACGCTAAACTGACTAACATAGTGTAAGATTTTTTCTTTGCATAGGTTTATCCGCACCATGATAAAGCTTGGTTTGCTTCTCTCTCACAAGTTAACCTGAGATACCAGTATTCGCAGGAGTCATTCATAACAGAAGAGACAGCAAAAAAACTATAACTCAAGCGAACCAGAGTAGATGGACAGGTGTTGGGAAGATGTAGACACGCCACTTGATCAGCCACGCGGCTGAGATAAAAAATGAATCGAGAATTAATAAGAACTAGGTGACAAACCTCTGGAAGCCGGACCGAGCCATTGGGTTCATATATATATATATAACCAGTGAGTGTCTAAATTATTTCTTAGTAGCGACCCGCCCCGGCTTCGCACGGGTGCAATGCTGATAAAATTATGCATGTATTATACATATAAACCTTCCTCTTGAATCACTCTATCTATTAAAAAACTGCATCAAAATTCGTTGCGTACCTAGTTTTAAAGATCTAAGCATACATCCCTATGCATGCTTAGATCTTTAAAACTACAGACCTGTCCCTACAGACAGACAGGAAGCGACTTTGTTTTATACTATGTATTGATATCTATTTCTCTATTCATATATTATGTTCACCTATTTGGATCTCCTTTTTATCCATCCTAAGACAATCTTCGAGCCAACCCTAGCGAATGTTTGATGCAACCCAATATTCAAATTGTCATGACATTAGTTTGCTAAGCAGTGATGCGCCACATAGTTCCAAGCGTAGCAATTAGAGAAGCTAACAACTGATGCTCCTTTTGTCTGACCTGTAATTTGACATTGGGTTCCATTCTTGCAATACTCTACACTACAGCCTCATAACCTGTCTAAGATTCATCAGAAAACCCATATAATTTGCTCACAGGATCTTGACTAGAACGAGTTCATCGCTGAAGTTGTATTTCAGACAAAACGGGTAATTATATTTAATACTTTAGCCTTCCCTCTTTGAAATTTTTTGGAAGCTCTTGGTCCCGAGCCACATATGCAAGCCACAACTTTTCCCACTTCAGCAGCAGCAGCTACGGGTGCAAAATATATGTTATAGACACTGTTTAAATCATCTTTTATATAAAATTTCAATGATGTCCGGTAGTAGACATCGAAACGTGCTAAAACTAGCTGCATACTTTAACAGAAACAGACTGCTTCAATCTAACACATCCTTAGGCTGCATTATTTTTAGTATTTTTTCTTAATATATATATATATATTTTTTTCATTTATTTAAGTTAATTAAGCACAAATAATTTATAAATTAAGATGCGTTACAGAAACCTGTTGGAGGTTTAGACGAGATTAAATATCGATATTGGCAGGCGTCAATACGATTTAGCGTGATACATTAGGGCCTACTTAAGCTACGATATTAGTATTAAAAAACCGGCCAAGAGCATGTCGGGCCACGCTCAGTGTAGGGTTCCGTAGTTGCTCATTCTTCACAAGAGACGGGCTTAAAACAGCGGTTTTAAGCCCGAGCCCGCGGTTTAAGTTACGAAAAAGATTTCAAGTTCTGTAAAAAAGTCGTAAACGCTAAAGTAACTGTAATTACTTATTACCTTCTGGAAATTTTGCGATAACTCAAAAGCGGATCGACCGATTTTGTTCAATATAGTTTTCGTTGAAAGTAGGTACTTATAAGGCCTCATTTTCATGAATTTTTCCATAATTTTTTGACCCGTGGTTGAAAAGTTAGAGGGGGGGGGGGACACTATTTTTTTTATTTTCGAAGCAAATATTTACAAAACTACTGACTTTATCAAAAAGTAATGTTGTTTAGAGACCCCTACTATTTTTAATAGATCTATTTAACGACACTCCACACCACACACTAGGTTTGAAACAAAAAAAAATCACCCCACTTTAGGTGTACGAGAGGTAACCGAAAAAAAATTTTTTTTAGTTTTTATTTTACCGTTTTGTCGGCGTGATACATACACATACTCATACCAAATTTCAGCTTTCTAGTATTAAGACGGACAGACGGACATGGCGAAACTATAAGGGTTCCTAGTTGACTATGGAACCCTAAAAAAGATCGAGGCTTCGTATCAATTACAAAAGAACACCGCGAATTAACGCATGTGTAGAAGTATTTCTTTGCAAGAGTGTACCTACCCGACAATGGCATTAATGCGCGGCCAACCCGCTGAACCCTGTCGCCTTCAGCCTGATCCAATTATTTCGAGTATTTCCGAGGGACTATTGACGAATACCCCTCGATGGTTTGCTCTGAGGCTCATACGAGTCTGGGAGGTCACCCATTTATCGGAATTCTATTTAGCCCTGATGAGCTACTATTGTAGAAAATGGTTTGATTTAATTAATCGTGATAAACGATTGTTTGTATGATTAGCGGATTGAATATGTTGAGCTCAGTCAATCCAGAATGTTAATACAATCAACTGCTTTTAAGACTAATATTTTGCATAATAATAATAAGTAAAATGAATGAAAAAAAAATGAAAAAGTATTTATTGTCTCCACCACAAAGTATACAGGTAGTTTGTACAATAGTAGTAACACTAACAGTAACTAGATTAATAAAACATAATATTAATGAGCTTATGAGTAGGTATAATAACTTGTGCGGTGGAAACTGGTGCCCGAACTAGGCAAAACCTGTATGTCAGGTCACCAGGTCCTACCCTCAGATATCTATAGCAACATTTTTAGGAAAGGAATACACTTTTAATACACTTTTAATAACTTACCATGTAATAACAATGAATTATTTAGAGTACAATCAAACATGCCTTTGTTCAAAATAATTAATAAAAATAATGACGGAATAAATAGATTTACAATAAATAGAAAGATAAATATACAATAAGTAAATAAATAAATCCCTACGAGTGAAAATAATTAGTACTATAAATAAATAAATAAGCCGGAGCTTTACGAAATTGGGGTAATCAGTTTCTCGGTGTTGTTATAATCGAGACTGAGCAACCATTCCGTGATACACTTCTTTGAGGATGTTTTTGTTTTGGAGTAAATAGAAACTACACTGTTGGCTTTATTATATAGAAAACTTCCAAGGAAGCAAAAGAATCTTTGGGCGAACCGTGTGTTAAATTTTATGAGTGGACAGATCAAGTCCTTGCGGCGCTTATTTGTCAAATTACGAGGATCGTAAGTCAACATCGAGTGTTTTCTCTGTATAACATGTAAGATGAAGAGTTGCCGAACTGTTAGAACTTACACAGCTATAAAAATACACCCATAAAAATATATTTGTAGTCTCGTTACCATCCGTCCACGGATAAGAAGATCGGAAGACAAGGTACCCATGCCTAGCAGGCAGTGGTGTTGTTTTCTTAAAGAAACTGGCCAAGAGCATGTCGGACCACGCTCAGTGTAGGGTTCCGTAGTTGCCCATCCTTCACAATAGGCGAACGAAAAAAAAAAATCCCTCCCACTTTAGGTGTTCGAGAGGTACCCGAAAAAATAGTTTTTTTTTAGTTTTTATCTTACCGTTCTGTCAGCGTGATAGATACACATACTCATACTAAATTTCAGCTTTCTAGTGCTAATGATCACGGAGCTAAGCCGCGGAGGGACAGACGGACAGACGGACATGGCGAAACTAAAGGGTTCCTAGTTGACTACGGAACCCTAAAAAGTAGGTATGTTGGCTCTCAGGTTATTTTTTAATTTATGGGAGGTGAATAGAATATGAAAATTGTGATTTTTAAATTTTAGTAATTTCTTGCAATTTGAGCTACTTTAGGCGACATAGTGTTGCTGGAAACGTTGAGCCCCAATTATGATTAGAGAGGCTCTGTAAGCTTTAGACGAAAAATTTTATTTTTTACGTTTTCAACACCCATATCTCAATCATAATCAGTTGTGAAATGCGTCCAAACGGACAATTAATATCCTCCGGTTATACAAATGTATTTTTGGACAAACTACAACGGACTCGCTTCGCTAATACTTAAATTTTAAAGACTAATTTTTAAATTTTAATGTATTATTGATTCATTATGAGGTTTTACCGACGATCAGTTTACATAGTAAAATCACAAATGAAAAGCCATCGTGCCTCGATCAGTGTACAGAGGTAAAACGAATTTGTAATCAGGTGTTAATACGACTGTGTAAAATATACTACATATTCGAAATCGGGTTTTCGCTCGTGATTCCGAAAATAATTCAATTTCGGAGCGTGGCCATTTTTATGACTACATTGTACAACTTTTTATCGAGCCATTAATTTGAATATGAAAATTTTCTCCGGTTATGACATTGATTCAGTTGTAATATTCCATGCAAATGTTACAATCCATTGTTTGTGTTAGGGGGAGTTTAACAATAGTTTTAGAAAAAGCCATAGAATTGGTAACATTCAGTCCGTTTACGTTTTTTGTCAGCATCGTACGTCTTTTGTTGAGCAGTCAAAGGCCCAATCTTAGCGTCGCTTCATTTTACCCAAATGGCATTTTCTTTGAACAGTCAGTCAGACTAAATCCTGTAGACATAGTGCATTTTTTCGTTCTTCCGTTGTCCCAAATCTAGTCACTTTTCAACCAAGTAAAAAAAAAGGAGGTTCTTAATTCGGTTGTATTTTTTTTGTTTGCTACCTTCGACCGTCATTAATCAACCGATTTGGAGTATTATTTATTGAATGTTTCACGAAAATCATGTTACCAATATTTTCGCAATTTTTAAAGTGAAACAAATCACTGTTTCTTGTAAATTTGTATATAAGTAATGTAAATTATTTTATTGTTCGAGAGGAGGCAGCTCTCCAAATTGGTCCCATACTAAGTTATTGATGTCTCTTCAAATATTATAGGTACATCTACGTTTAAGCTATTTAAGTATTTTTTATAGACTATTTCTCCTCGTTGAAGTTTGTTATTTTTTGTGAAAAAGTAACTATAATAAAATTTTACTGTACGTACATGTCTCGTTATCAGCAACTATTTTTCTCTTCATCTATATAAAAGTAACGCAGGAAAAAATATTGTTGCAAAATTAAATTCTGACTCAAAATCCAGATTTTTAAGTTATAATAGGTAGCGTAATGTGGGACGGGACTATTTGGAACCCAGGGATAATTTAGGTAGCTTTCGTAATTTACAAAATGGTTATGAGCGCTAACAATCCTAATATTATATTCCCATCGCAATAGTTGGAATAAATGTCTTTATACCTAAAAAACATGTACGTTCCTAAATATTCTAGTATGTTATAATAAAAAAGCAGGTTTAAAAGTTGAAATAACCCCTTGGGTCCCAAATAGCCTCACCTTACGTTATAAGAGATTGTCTTAAAACTTCTAAATAAATTTTAAGAAGAAACATATCACAGGTATTTGATCTTAGGCCCACACAATTTGTTTCCTTCTCTGAAACAATGAATCCCAAATTAACATCGCCTACGCCTAATATACGTAGCTTGCACAGTATAATTTTCGGATTCGTTATTTATATTTCATATTTTTGCCTAAACGTTGGCTAAGAAAACCTCCTACGCTTGCTAATCATAACCAACAACCAGCCAAAAGCGTAGGAGAACTACACGGAAAAAATTATGTACAAGGGACGAAAATGAAATTTTTCTTCACAGACTTCCCAGCTTGGTTTTTTTATACATTATCTTGGTTAATTAAAAGTTAACATTCTTATTCTGCAGTGTTTTTATAAACACGTTATTAATATATTATTACACCAACGTTTTCACAATCATACAACTGCAGAAAACACGATATTCGAAAGTTATCAATCGTAGTACAATAAAATACCGGATATTGTGAGTGTAGTGGGTTGGTCCAGTAACAACCCTAGGTACAGTCCACCATGAAAATGGTCTTCCACTTTTGGACCTTATTATACTCATGAAATAGAATCGAAAAGAGGTAGTCCTTTTTTTAGGTTGACTGTACTGAAGCGGAGCGGAACGGAGACGAGCGGAATCGACCAATCAGCTGAATTGAAATTTGTATCTCAGTTCCACTTCACTTTTGTGATTGGTCGATTCCGAACTTCTCCGCTCCGCTCCGTAACCCTAAAGACCAAGCACGGGGTTAATTCAAAAATCTCGCACAGCCGACTGACTGAGACTGACGAGCGGGGTAAAGAGGTTGGAATATTACCAACTCAAGTTGATTAACTAATATTTATATATGTGAACGATACGTCTCGTTCTTATAGTGATAATTTTTTCACTGAGCGAGCTCCGTTTCAGCTTGGCCAAAAATTATTTCGCATGTCCAGTTGAAGGTTTCCGGCTGTTCTCGCCTACTAGTTGCGTTTCTTAACCGATTATCATGAACAATTTTGAGTAAGTTTTTATTACAAGCATTCCTACACCCCAGGCCAAAAGTATGGAAACAAGCTTATATTACTATACAAACCTGTGATTTCCTTACGTAATAAATTACAAAATCACAATATAAAAATGATTATAAACATTTTAAAAGTCAATTCTCATTCATTTTAAACGCAAATTCTGCTTATGAAAATTGCCAGTGCAACATTTTGTAGAAAGGCAATAAAAAAAACGACAACATGCACTTTGTCCCGGAGTTAGGTAAGTACGAGTACATGTATATTTTTACAATATGATGTTTTAATAGTGGATGTTCTATTTGTTTATCTTTTGGGGGTGGCCCAACGGTTACTAACATTAACGCAAGGAATAATTATTGGAAACATTAAATATTCAAAGAATAAACTTTGTTTCCATACTTTTGGCCTGGGGTGTATATATATTTTTGTAGATTGAATATCGAAATTTCAAAATGTCCGAGATATGGGCGCTGAAATTGCAGCCATATCAAAAAAGTTCTACAACTCACAGATCCACTAGTTTTAAGTCGGCTCACACAAATCGATCTAGTCCCAAATTAAGCTCAAGAAGGCTTGTGTTATGGGTACTAGACGACGATACATACCTATATAGATAAATACATGGAACAACCATGACCCAAGCACAAATATTCGAGTTCATCACACAAATATTTGCCTTGGCCGGGATTCGAACCCGGGACCGCCGGCTCAGTACATAGGTACCTATAGAACATAATTTCATAAAAACTCAAGATATCTCTGAAATTAAAAGTTATCCTAAGTTCCGCTACTGCCAATTAAAGTCACTTGAAGGTTACCCACTCTGAAAACTGCGAAACCGAGAGAAAATTTAAGTCAATACGTGACGTGGTTGATAATTACAAACAGATTTAATTACAACTACGTCACTTGAACCGGCTCGACTGTTTACAAAAGCCAACAAGACGTAGGCCGAAACTTGTAACGTGATTTTGATTATGTAGACTGTCCTATTCAAACATGGACAGATTTACTAACAATAATTGTTCATAATACGGGCTATGTTAATGGTATAATAATAATTTGAAACGACCCCAACTGAATAAAATTAACAAATTAGAGTAGGACGTTTACACAATATGTTATGATAAGAAAATATTTTTTTTACTCCGGTACTTTTTTCTGTCATTTATATAGTTACTAACTCTAATATAAAGACATAAATTATGAAAGTCTGTAAGAGGCTATACTCTACTGCCCAAAAAACACTGCTAAACGATGTTATAATGTCGCCAAAAAAGCATCACTTAGTGCCCCAGATTACAAGATAATCAACTGCATTCACACAATTTTGCTACTTAAAAAGAAAACTTATTGTACTAAGGCAATGCTGCCAACTTAAAAAAAAGTTTTATCTTCAGTGCATGGATGTTTAGTATAGTGAACGGAACCTTTACCTATAAGTTCACATTTTTTAGACAAATGGACGTCAATAAAAAAAAAGTTTATCAGACTATTTTTTTTTCATTTCGTTGATTCCGAGCGGGAACATGTAATTATTTTCTTTGTTGTTTATTTGCATTTTATTTATGATATGTCGAGTCGTAGAAAAAGTATTGTATGCAACGTTGTATAAGTAGGTCAAAAAACGCTCGTGGCATCTTTCTTACGATGTTCGCTACGCTCACATCGTAACCCATGCCACTCGCAATTCTTGCCCCCTCTTATACAACGGTTGCATAAAAAACCTATTAAGGTATGTCGGTTTGCAGCTTTCTTTCGGCTGTCTGCCTTTTCACCGCATTAATTTTCGTAGAAATCATATTTGTCTGAAACCGTTAACAATTTAAGATTGTTATAAAATAAATCTAATCAATAGTATAATATTTTCAAGAATTATGAAAAAATTATGACTTCGGAGGAATAAAAAACGGTGAAGTGTAAATTCGTATTAGTTTGTATGTAGATTTTATACCCTATTCAATGCATTTCTGAAGTTTGCAGACGCTAACTATTAAAGATGCACCTTAATATCTGTGAGGTGAATGACTGACAGGCAAAGAGGCCGCTTATAATAAGTACATGATATCTTTACTGCTATTACATTCCAAAATTGTGCTGAAAATGTATGGAGAAAGGTAAGTTATTATTTCAGAAAATATCTTAACTGCGCGATGCAGGATATATACAGGGCGTGACGCCTCCGTACAGCGTCATCTGCTGGTAAACAATTATTTGTGTCCCCTCATCACGCCAAAATGGCGAGACGAATCAAACATTTTTTTGTACAGCTATTTTGTAATACTAGCTAAACATCCAAACATATTTATATTATATTACAGTAAAGGAAAAATTTACGCGGACGAAGTTTTCGGCCTTCGAATTTTATATACATACGTATATTTATACTTTTCTCAACAAGCCGCAGAATTTAAGAAAAAATTATCACTGCAATTATTTGCAGACTTATCATTTCTAGAACTGCAGTACTGCAATCCTACTTGCTCTTAAAGCTTCATCCCTAGAGAAATATTCAGGAAGCATTTTTATACATTTATTGTGATTTTTGTATGATATTTATACATAATTATTGTCCATAAGTTTCAGAAAAAAAAATACTACCGCAATAATTTGTAGAAGTCATTACGCTGCAACCTTATTTACTCTTTTAGCGTCATCCCTAGGGAAATGTTAAGGAAGCGTTTCCCAAACAATTCCTTTCACGGCCGTTGGAAATCGTTAGCTTAATTTCCTTCGGGAAGTCCATAATAATACGCGTCTTAAGCCGTGACAGTTTGATGCGACGTCCTCTGTCATTTATGGAAGGGAAGCCTTTTACCAGAGCATAGAGTTCATTCATACTTAGTTCGTTACTGTCTTAGAAAGCTATGAGTCTATGGGAATAACTAGATGGCATTGTAATCGTTTGTTAATCACAACAAAGTGATGTCACCGACGATAGTTTAACTAACTTTTTTACCTTTAACTACCTTTCTTCTTCTATAAACTCCATTATCTTAATTTCTTGAGTAACATTATTTATTTTATCTTCGCACATATCATTAGTGCTCTAAAATGCGTTCAGAAACCGTAGGAAATGACCAGCATTACTACAACCAATTTTACTATGAGAACTTTCTTATCTGTGGCAGTAGGTAAAATCTGTAATGTAATGTTATAACAGTATCAATTTTTGTAAGGTTATGAGTTTAAATTTGGAACAGCTGTCAAAACTAAAGTAGGTCTCTATTCTAGTATCCATAGATATTAATATTGTTATCGATACGAAACGTCAATTCAGTATGTTTTTTTATAAAAACCGCACGACATTTGATCTCGAGTGACATGAGAATATGGATACATTCGTTTGTATATGATTTAGAAAAAAAAACATTCGTCTTGACGAAGGTTCGAATTGCCGCCATTATTGTTGTCATTTGTTTGTTGGTTCTTTGCTGTTACGAAAGTATAATTGTGACAAGTTTATTGTAATTCACATTTTAGTTGAAAATATTGTTTCAATGTAAATGTAAATTACAACTATTACAATAAATAATCTATTTATGTATTTGTTCAGATTTATTTTTTACTGCATTAGTATATGTCGTTTTTAAATATTTTACAGGTAGCACTAGTGGTGCCGGTCATTTCCTTATGGCTTCTGAACCCATCTTAGAGTACTTATGATATGTGTGTAGATAAAGTAGTGTATACAACTGTACATAATTAGGCCTTAAAACACTCGTGTGATCCTATTATGAAACTCGCTGACGCTCGTTTCATAAAACCACACTCGTGTTTTAATTTTAATGCCTCTCATTATGTATCAGTTGCATAAACTACTATTATGCTATACATACTAAGTAAGTAATGATCGAAACATCAAAATCTGTTAAAAATACATAAACGCATTGATGAGTGGTATATTTATCAATAATATTTATGGAAACAGAAAAACTTTTAGTGTTCGTTCCACAATCCACAGCATTCAAGCTTTCAAAATACTTGACACTTAATATTGCCTATCGGTACCTACGAGTATAAGTATTCTAAAGTATTTTGAAGGCGAAAGCTAGCACCATTTTCAAGATCGCCATTTATTTTAATTTCGCTGACTGATGTTGCCGTTGCATGTTTAATCAAGCGTTATCACGCCGAACATTCGTCATTCTGTAGCGGACGATTTGTCACTTCTCGTCGATTTGATATTCTGAGCGCGATTGTACCCATCTAGGGGAACTTTACATCAGTTCAATTTAGCCAAGGGATCATACAGTACAGATTTAATACAATAGCCGTCTTTCCTGTGAACATTATAATAGTTTGCATATGCCTACTAGGGTCCAGAATGAAAGTTAGAATTTATAGCCCTTGATTTTGGGGTGTTAGCTGAATGTTTATTTAAAATTGCAATCTTTCCTGTTTATATTACGAGTAATAATACATAGTTTGCACATGCTTATTAGGGTTCAACAAGAAAATTTGCATCCTATAAATCAAATTCCATACCTTTGCTCTGTCTACAGGAAAGTCCAACAAAGCTAGCTCATAGAAAACATCTGTATGGCATCGTTATTACAACCTCTTATTTAGCTTCACGCCTAAATTTATTTGTGACAAAGACGCCTCAGCTATTTACAGCGTGGAATAAAAAGTTAACCCATTTTTTTCTTCTGCGAAGTCGAATGAAACCATCCGTAAAAGCCTACGTTATTAGGTATGGCACTCATATCGAAAATCTATTCAGGTAGTTTTTCAGTACGCATTGTGTGCATTATCATCATCTTGACATCGAATATTTTTCGTCAATATTCAATAGTTCTCTTTTATATGTCACATAAAAATATTGGGAGAGACAGGGGCACAGGGCAGGGTTTAAACGACGGCTCGAAGGGCGACACAGACGGCGTTGACACCGGCCAGCGAATTTCAAATACGTTTAATATATTTCAAATATTGACATGTCTTCTTTATTTGGAAACTAACATAGGTAACATATGTACGTTAAGTTCCTGTGAGGCGAGTGCGCTAGATCTCGTAAATTTTAACGAACTGATAGAACACAAGCTAATTACTCTACACTACATTATATTACACTGACTATAAGTAAGGAAATATCATCAACATCATACTTATTTTCATTGAACCTCGCAATAAAAAAAATATAAAGTCCATTTTGGCGGACACCCACAAAACACGTCTTAAAATTTTTACATACATTTTTCACGCATTTATCCCATGTGACGCACTTGTCCCAATCGACCTCATAGAAATCGAATCGGTAGTTTCAAATAATGGTTGTTAGGGTGCGACGAACACGCGATAAAATCCAATATGGGAAAATTCAGAAGAAAAAAGAATGTTATCACAGTAGAGCAGTACATAAAATCAAAGTTAATGGTACGATCGACCCAAGACCCCAGTTTATTTATCACTATTGATTTAAGCTCGGAAAAACTGGCCTAATGCGTGTCATACAACTTTTGCCACTTTCGAAGAGATTATTTTCCATAGTAAAAAAAACTACTAGGAAAAACGTGGTACATTCAAACAAACGTGCTAAAGTCTACGGGTACTACAAAATAAGTAGATAATTTTAGTATTTTCGTTAAAGTCAGTACACAAACACGGTAAGTTGAACTTTATAATCATAACTAACACAGTAGTCTGTTTTTTATAAAGTACTATGGTATATTTTTTATTCGGGATACTAAATTGTCAGCACCAAGGATATACAGGGTGGAACATTTGTAAAGACTGAGCTGACAGGATAGTGTCATCTGAGTGATCTACAATCGACCTATTATAATTGTAAAGTTAGATCTAAAAGTAAACATTCATTTCATTTCATTTCATTTCATTTAAAAAAGTCATCAAAATAAAATATTTTAATATCAGTGACAACCCTAGTTCAAAGGTTTTATTTACATTTTAAATTGACACCTGTCTTTAACTTTAAGCGATGTTCAAAAGATGCTAGGGTTGATATGAGCAGATTTTTACACTAATGTATAACAAACCGTATCTCAAAAATGGATTGAAATATTTACATAGTTCATTGGTGAAAAATTAAGTAGGTACTCAGTCTGAACAATTCCCTGTGTGCTTGAAAGTCCTTCGATCTGTTCCACCCTGTATAAAAAAAATAGTTACAATATAGTTATGTATTTTAGCTTAAAACACATTTAAAATGTGCCTAGATTATGTTGAATAAATATAAATTTCAATTATTATCATATTAAATAAAAAGGTACAAACATAAGGCTGCGAAATATTTTTGAATATTGCTTATAAAAAAATAGAGATTATTTACCTTTTGTAGTCTAAGTCCAGTCCGTTCGTTTGTTTGTTACTTTTATATAAGTAGTTATTTTACAAAACGACAGACTACAATACACTCAAGTTAATTTATAGAATATAGAAGGTTGCTTCTTATAGGTACCTACATTATAAAATATGCTCTCAGGACCGATAGAGCATGTTAAAAATGTTTAATGTTTCTTCCTGTCAAGCATTATTTATTAAAGAAAATTGTACAAATACATTTTATTGTATAAATAAAAGTTGGCTAAGCCGAGTGACTTTTTATTATAAAGCCTGTAAAGTTCGTTTCTATATCATATCAAACATGTCAATTCTCTTTATAAAATAATGTTGTATAAATATTAATGTAGTAATAAGTAATGTATTAGAAACTGAATATGAATACGAAAATTTGTTTAGAAATTAATAGTAGTCACTCTGGATCGTCTGTGTGCTACATTATAGTCTAAAGGAAAAACAATTATGCCAATGATTGGCCGTGATAGATCCGAAATTTTGCGCAACAGAAAATATCGCAATGCCTCATCGAATTTAAGCCGCATAAAGCGTACATTAAAAAGTTAAAAGTTAGTAATAGCGATCTATTGGCCGCCGATACGGCGTATTCGAGTAAGACGCTCTAAGCTTTTAAAAATCCTCTTTATATTTTACACTCCTACATATTTCTGTAGATTCCTAAATGCCAGACGGCGTCGAGTTGAAACTCAACCCGACTTTGATGTAACATAAGCAGATGCATCCAATCGTTATTATGATATCGTTACTTTCAACAAGACTTCTCATATTCCAGTGATTTAATCAAAACTTATACAGAATTGAAGGGAAGGAGTGACAGCTAAGCTGAAATTAAGCTTCGCTCACTGTAACTAGTCGATCCCGATATGATATGGAAGTTCTTGGAATGAGTTTTCAACTTAGAAATTATCTTTCGCTCCCCGGAGAAGGAAAATATTGTGGGAAAACTGTTGGTGGTTTCTGGTGAAATCGCAATAAACACTTTAGTTTCATAGTAATTACTTTTTAGGAAGTTCGGCTTCATGCGAACTTACGCCTGTCGCTTTGCGAAGTTAATACAGTGAAACTTTTTCGTCCGCGCTGCGAGTAGGTAAAGGGCTTTAGAGTTTTCATTATATCTACTCGTACTACAAGTTTCGGCAATTTAGTTAACTAATAGAGTATCAAGTAGCTACTTAGCAAATATGTTTCCAGTAAGAAAGTTATAAATTACGCAAAATCATTAATGAGTTTAATATGTTTCTGCGGTATTTCTCACGCGCCATCGCGCAAAACATCATTCATTCATTCATAAAAGAGACATTTTAGTAAAAGATATCCCACCTTCGCACTCTCTACACGAGCGCTAGGTGTTATGCGTCATATGAGGCGAGTGAACTGTCCATTATCAAGCTGAATGGATAGCTGTTCCCCTGGATGGATATAGCAGTTCAAAACAAGTCGAATCCTTCCTGACAGGTATACCTATGAGTGAAAACTGTCTTTCAAATTATCATATCTTAACCCGTTGGAAAAAAATAATTTGAGTAGCACATATCAGCACCCAATCAAACATTAAACACACCTACTAAATGAAGTATTCATTCAAAGTTTATAAAAAAGTTGGGCATGATTAATTTACACATAAAGGCCTCATAAACACCTCATTGTACCAGCTATTCACAATAAAGGGTACCCATTTAACAAATCAGTTAACCTAAGTACAAAAACGGCCAAGTAACTAATTAAGCAACAAACGCGACGACCCATTTCCCAAATAGTAATTTAGGCACCAGAGTAATTAATTTGCCATCTTGGCTGTTTGCCCTCTCCAAAGATAATATTTCACTTAGGTACATATAACATTGTCAGCTGAGCTCAATAACTCTGTCGGCAGTGGACACATACACGATATCGGGTCACCCTCACCCCTGATAGGGCACAAATAAGGAGGAAAAAGTGTGTATCTTAAACGCTACGGTCAGGCAGATGAGATAGGCTGCGTTTTGGGTGTAGCGGAGCGGTTATTGTAAAACTGAGATTTATTCAGTTTACAACAGGGGAGTGGGCTAGCGCTAAGTGTGAAAGTATTTTTGCAGTAAATTATCTTTGGCTATTCGGGACAAGCGCTTCACCGTTCCTTGAGCGCAATAAGTTACCTACGTATTTCGAGACTTTCGGGCGGACTTTTTGTTTGTTCCAAAGAATTTTAATTAATCCCGTCATTCCTGTTTCACCATCGGACATCCATCCAGGCGAGAGACTTCAATCCTTATGTTGCTTCATGCGAATAAGTGGTAAACTTATTATTTAAGCGATTTGCCGCTAAGGAATTCGCACCTATCGTGTGTATTTCCTGAAATTGATAACTTGAAGAGATCAAGGCAAGAGTGAATAGGCTGTTGCTGAACCAGCAACCTACATCTTTGACCCCGTATTCACTTAGCATCAGGTGTTCCTGAATCAAACGCGGATCTCTTCATGAAAAAAAATATATATAACCTAATGACGTACTACTTTTAATGAAAGAGTTTGTGTAGCAAATAAGGCCTGTTAAATATACGAATGCATGGCGAATTAATGTTCTACTTTCTAGTCAAACATATTATGTAGCGAATATTCTCTTCGGTTTCGGTTTATGTGGCTTTTTTCGTCATTCTCATTTCTGAAAATATCGTTTAAATAGATCATTGTTGTAGGTGGTTTTGTATGAATTTCGAAGCACGCCCAAGTTTGGCTCTCACTGTTCGAGTGCAGTAATAATCGTAAAAATAATATCTAGCGTCATACTTTTAACTGCGCGGGTAAAACGCTCTGACAATCACCCAGCCTTATACAAATAACAAACAAAGCTCTGGCGGGCTGCCAGTTGCTGCCTGCTCGGCCGTTCGACGGTTACGCAAGTACGCAACCCTTTATTTTTTTCTTAATGGGTTTAATTCATGCATATCGGCTGAAAGATGTTTCTGGAACATTGTTTTTGAAGTGAGACCTACTTTCACCTAGTATACAAACGGCCAGGAACTTCTATAATACAATATCGGAGCTTAGAGAACGTCGTTCATACGTAACATCATCCTCTTGATATTTTTAGCATTTTGCTCTTAATTCTATTATTTCAAAAGATTACTCTAGAGATATAGAGATATCTAATATCACTAGATCTTATTCGTATAGTAGTAATAAAATAGATAAATACTTAATGTTGATACAATTTCCATGACATAATTACTGTCTACGAGTAGTATTTGACCTAACAACAATAAATATTGTTGTTAGACATCATTTCCATCGCCCAACAGCTCATGTTTTGTATAATCTAAACAGTTGATTTTTTAACATAATTGACTTTTGATAGATGATAATAGTTTAACGTTTTATCCATTACACGTGTCTCCAAGCGCTTATCAGCAAGTAAATCTTGTTTACAAGCTAAGCGTATTATTTTAATAATAGCTTAGCTGGGCTATTGTTCTTGAGCGCGCGTAAAATCGTTTTATGCCTACTTGGGGTGCAAAATACTGTTTTTCGTGTTAGAATTTCCCTCGAGTACTACATCGGCCACTCGGAAATATGGAAAATGGAATTTTGTTACACTCATTTTATTACTGCGCGCTTTTTTACGCTAAATCATGAGATTATTTTGTAGATAGATGGGTAAATTAAAATTAAAACTTAGTTTCACAACATTTATTTCAGCCATGAAATATGTTGAAAAAGCACTTTACAAACTAACATACCTACTAACATAATAACTTAAAAATTAAAACACAAGTTATTTTTTAAAGTTTCTTGTAATATCCTGGGTGTACCTATTTTTGATACAACCTCAAACTATACAAGTTGTTAGCATAGGCCCTAATAAATGTGTTTTTTTATTAATATAATTGTACGATATTTGCCCTATAAAATAATTCAGTGTTTATTCTCACTTAGTCATCTTACTGTCAATAAAAGTCAATGTGTCAAATAAGTTTACGCAATACATTGCTGCTAAAAAAAATGTATTGCCCTCTGGTGGTTAGCACTAAATTATCAATTTGTTTCAATATCGGTTTATAGCACTCAAATCTACGCCTGGTTACAGTGTGTGACTATATCAACGCTATATATATACGCGCTGTATTATTCAGTTTAGGCTATTCATCTAATTGAATGTCGTCCAGTTTTTTATTTTGTAATTAATAGACGGGAGTTTAAATAGCTCATTCAAGTTGTTTTCGTTAAAATATCTTCCTATGTTTTCTTTTTGGTTTCCTTTTAATTTCTTGTAAATAAAGCTTCGCAATAAACTTTATTAGCTCATTCAATTTGAAGCTTACTCTCTTAATTCTAATAGAAGACGAAAATAGCCTTTCGGTTCTCTACCGCATAAAAGCCAGCAAGAAAGCCATAATTCCGAATACTATTTTATCAGCTCATAGATTGTTGTAATCTTTTTTTGGAGGTAGGTATCTACTCGACTGAATTACTAATGTATTTTGTCTAAATTAGGATACAACCAGACCAGAGCAATTTTGAGGGCCGATGCTTAACAAACTACAGGCATATGATGAAACATCATATCTAATAATAATCATTATCATTTATTGCCCACTGTTAGGGCGTAGCAATTAACATTGGTTTACTTAATATTATTCACAAAGAGAAAACTTACATATTCTAGGCTATAATACCACTCAGAAGTTTCCCGTCTCAGAAGTAGGTACAGTTTTTAGGGTTCCTTACGGACAGACGGACAGCGGAGCGGGTCGCGCTTTTACCCTTTGGGTACGGATCCCTAATACTAGGCCTCCGCTATCCGTGTGTCCGTCTGTCACCAGGCTGTATCTCATGAATCGTGATAGATAGATAGTTGAAATTTTCACAGATGATGTATTTCTGTTGCCGCTATAACAAAAAATACTAAAAAACAGAATAAAATAAGTATTTAAGGGGACTCGTATACAACAAACGTGATCGCTTGCGTTAACTTTGCACCTTATTTGTATCCGGCGGCATGCATACCAGGTGCAAACTTAATTTACCCCGGCTAGTTAAGAATGGATAAGCGTTTGTGCGGAGCCTTCGGTGCGCGAGTCAGACTCTCACTTGACCGGTTTTTTCTTCTTGTTCAGTAGACATGTTTATCTTTTATCATTGAAAGTTCAAGATTAAAATACACAGACTGAATTTCGTTTTGCTATTGAAGAAGGTACAAATTTACAAACACTACAAACGAGATCAATGAACTTATAAAGTGACGTGCCTTTGAAAGGGTAGCACCGTAAAGAAAGCCGCGCCCAAGACTACTAAGCAAAAGACAATTTATCATTGACAAATTTGTTTACGTTTAATGCTAAACACGCCATCCCCTTTCACAATGTAGCTCTGAACCGTAATTTAATTAATATGTATTTGTAAAATATTTGCACGTACTTAATTCCACAAACTTTCGCATTCCTCATTAAAGGAGCACGTAACTTTTTTGATTATGAGTTTTCATTAAAATACCTTTAAATACTTGCTGAAGTTGATACGACTTATACATTTAATACATATAATGTAGGTAAGTAACTACTAGTCAAGATGCATTTTTATTCAATACTTTTTAACACTTAACGTCGGAAAATAAAAGAGAAACCCAGGTTCAAACCTCGGAGCCGTTAATAGTCACATGAATTCTGTTTAAATAATAAAATACAGAAGGTTAGTCAAAAAATATGTATATCTGGCTATACGTCGTGGAATTAAGGGTTAAAATAGATGCGTCTAAATATCCATCTCCCGATTTAAAAGTAAATGTTACGTTTCTTCTCATCATCATCACTCTTATATTAAAGAATTGAGACTTGGTCTATCTCTGAAGCTTCTAGCCGACAAAATTTTCTACATCATTAACCATATTCGTACTACAAAAGTGTTTTCGTGAGTTTGTGTTTCTTTCCTTCACAAGTGTTGTTCTAAGTAACATTAGATTATATCTATATGATAGCATCTATTAGATTACAGCTGACATAAGGTTGAGTAACAAAGTAAAATCAACGGTTCCCGAAAGATATTCAAAATACGTTTTCATACCGGGTCATGCCAGAAAGTAGTATATCTACTTCATTATCGCTTTTATGCAAGTTTAAGTACTGTCAATGTTTAATGAACTGTGAAAACTTAGTTGCTGCAAACAAATAAAGACATTAATCTTCGTAATATGTGTGAGTGGGTAAAGTGGGGATTACCAGATATATGCGGTGCGTGTCGTGAATAATGGGGTAGTGGTTGCTATTAATAAACTTCTAGGTATTTCTTGATGTATTTATTGTATTTTGTGGTGTATTTTATTTTCTGTTGTGCGAAGTTTATAAGAAACATGCCCTAGGGCTCTGTACCCTTACCATGAGTTTACAGTGTCTGTATTCGCTAGCGATGGCGTAATAGTACATTACATCAGAGGCCGGGAAAATGAAGATTTCCGGCCAAGTAAGTATATACGAGATAGTGATACGAGGCTTTTCTCAAA
Source organism: Apotomis capreana (assembly GCA_947623375.1). NCBI lineage: Eukaryota > Metazoa > Arthropoda > Insecta > Lepidoptera > Tortricidae > Apotomis > Apotomis capreana. The sequence goes on along the minus strand of OX392499.1, from coordinate 34,308,003 downwards.
CATACAATGAAATAAAAAAATATACTTCAAAGAACAACATTTTATTAATTGACAAATAGGACATTTTAGTCTAACAACCAACCTTTAAAAACAAAACCTGCTTTTTGTCAAACCAGCCAGCTGTGTGAATTGAACTTGTTATTGAAACCAAAAAAAAGTTACTTTGCAGGCCTAGGCCTGAAAAGCAGTACGAAATCCCTTTACAGTCCTCTCGTGTTGTTGCGCCCAAAAAGCGATACTTCCGAGCCTATTATAAGGAACGCAAAGACAATATTTCATTGCATGTTTGAGAAATAGTACATTACATCAGAGGCCGGGAAAAGAGGATTTCCGGCCAAGTAAGTATATACGAGATAGTGATACGAGGCCGGGAATCCATTTTCACGACGAGGCATGTATAGTGCTTTTCTCAAACATACAATGAAATAAAAAAATATACTTCAAAGAACAACATTTTATTAATTGACAAATAGGACATTTTAGTCTAACAACCAACCTTTAAAAACAAAACCTGCTTTTTGTCAAACCAGCCAGCTGTGTGAATTGACCTGGTTATTGAAACCAAAAAAAAGTTACTTTGCAGGCCTAGGCCTGAAAAGCAGTATGAAATCCCTTTACAGTCCTCTCGAGTTGTTGCGCCCAAAAACCGATACTTCCGAGCCTATTATAAGGAACGTAAAGACAATATCTCATTGCATGTTTGAGAAAACGATTCGTATGAAAAATTGTAGTTCTACAAAGTAACCACTAGGGGCCCTGTACTATTCTCCATACATAGTACATTACATCAGAGGCCGGGAAAATGAGGATTTCCGGCCAAGTAGGTATATACGGCCGAGCGAGCGTGCGAGCGAGGCCGGATAGTGATACGAGGCCGAGAATCCGTTTTCACGACGAGGCATGTATAGTGCTTTTCTCAAACATACAATGAAATAAAAAAATATACTTCAAAGAATAACACTTAATATTGTTTGTCCGATATTTTCCAAATTTGACTGAATTTTAAAAATCCGATTTCAGATTCTCACTTAGGAGCCCCAAAAACCCCCGGATATCGAATTTCAGCCTCCTAGGACCAATTTGAAATTTTCTGCATACAAATCGTTTTTTTTTTTTCGATATTTTCCGAATTTGACCGAATTTTCGGACAAGATTTCAGATTCATATTTTTGAGCCCCGAGAGCCCCCCGATACCGAATTTGACCGAATTTAAAAAATCCGATTTCAGATTCTGACTCAGGAGCCCCAAAAACCCCCGGATACCGAATTTCAGCCTCCTAGGACCAATTTGAAATTTTCTCCATACAAACGTTTTTTTTCGACATTTTCCGAATTTGACCGAATTTTCGGACAAGATTTCAGATTCATATTTTTGAGCCCCGAGCCCCGAACCCGAATTTGACCGAATTTTAAAAATCTGATTTCAGATTCTGACTCAGGAGCCCCAAAAAACCCCGGATACCGAATTTCAGCCTCCTAGGACCAATTTGAAATTTTCCGCCATACAAATCGTTTTTTTTTTTCGATATTTTCCGAATTTTCGGACAAGATTTCAGATTCATATTTTTGAGCCCCGAGAGCCCCCCGATACCGAATTTGACCGAATTTAAAAAATCCGATTTCAGATTCTGACTCAGGAGCCCCAAAAACCCCCGGATACCGAATTTCAGCCTCCTAGGACCAATTTGAAATTGTCTCCATACAAATCGTTTTTTTTCGACATTTTCCGAATTTGACCGAATTTTCGGACAAGATTTCAGATTTATATTTTTGAGCCCCGAGAGCCCCCCGATACCGAGTTTTAGCCGCCTAGCACCAATTTGAAATTTTGAAAAAAAAGTCGCCATCTTGTTTTTTTTTTTTCCACAAGTGTCTTACAACCAACCTTTAAAAACAAAACCTGCTTTTTGTCAAACCAGCCAGCTGTGTGAATGACCTTGTTGTTGAAACCAAAAAAAAAAGTTACTTTGCAGGCCTAGGCCTGAAAAGCAGTATGAAATCCCTTTACAGTCCTCTCGAGTTGTTGCGCCCAAAAACCGATACTTCCGAGCCTATTATAAGGAACGCAAAGACAATATTTCATTGCATGTTTGAGAAATAGTACATTACATCAGAGGCCGGGAAAATGAGGATTTCCGGCCAAGTAGGTATATACGGCCGAGCGAGCGTGCGAGCGAGGCCGGATAGTGATACGAGGCCGGGAATCCGTTTTCACGACGAGGCATGTATTGTGCTTTTCTCAAACATACAATGAAATAAAAAAATATACTTCAAAGAATAACACTTAATATTGTTTGTCCGATATTTTCCGAATTTGACTGAATTTTAAAAATACGATTTCAGATACTGACTCAGGAGCCCCAAAAACCCCGGGATACCGAATTTCAGCCTCTTAGGACCAATTTGAAATTTTCTCCATACAAATCGTTTTTTTTCGACATTTTCCTAATTTTCGGACAAGATTTCAGATTCATATTTTTGAGCCCCGAGAGCCCCCGATTCCAAATTTGACCGAATTTTAAAAATCAGATTTCAGATTCTGACTCAGGAGCCCCAAAAACCCCCGGATACCGAATTTCAGCCTCCAGGACCAATTTGAAATTTTCTCCATACAAATCGTTTTTTTTTTCCGATATTTTCCGAATTTGACCGAATTTTCGGACAAGATTTCAGATTCATATTTTTGAGCCCCGAGAGCCCCCCGATACCGAGTTTTAGCCGCCTAGCACCAATTTGAAATTAAAAAAAAAAAAAGTCGCCATCTGAATTTTTTTTTCCACAAGTGTAGCAACCAACCTTTAAAAACAAAACCTGCTTTTTGTCAAACCAGCCAGCTGTGTGAATGACCTTGTTGTTGAAACCAAAAAAAAAGTTACTTTGCAGGCCTAGGCCTGAAAAGCAGTATGAAATCCCTTTACAGTCCTCTCGATTTGTTGCGCCCAAAAACCGATACTTCCGAGCCTATTATAAGGAACGCAAAGACAATATTTCATTGCATGTTTGAGAAAAATCATTTACGATGTCGCTAACTCTCATGGGTAAGGGTACAGGTGGATCATAGCACGCGCGACCGTGGTGCGAGCTGTGCCAACAGCCAACACACCTGAACGCACCCGGTCGAACCCTCAGATTTTATGCGGACGAAATCGTCGCGCACTCGCTCGCATTTTATATACAACAACATATTTATGAGAATTATAGAAGATCAACAGGCCCTCTGTCACTACAGCGAAAGCCTTGAACATAGAATAAAATAAAACACTGTATTATTCTTCATTTTCAGCGACTAGTAAACTCAGGACCCCGCACCGTAACCCCTTATCTCCGTAATGTAACGGGCAAAGGAAATTATCGCCCCGTAGCACTTTTGTTTGTACGCCATTACCCTTCATCAGAGTAAAGGCAGAGGTCGCGAAGATGCGTGGAGTCCTGAAGGGTTACTCCGAAGTTCGAAATTCAGCGATACGAATAATGCGTTGTCTCGCTCAATCAAACACATTTTCACACGAGAGCTAGAGGGACGGCACGATACAAACTTCGAATTACGATCTTCAGAGTAACACCTTTGCCTCTAATGGGATTACCGTGTATTCTTTAAAAACAGTTAAGATTGGGTTTCACTTACGGCTATCGCATAGAAAATACTTACTTTAAATATGAACCCTAACGTGCATTCGGTAACTGATAAATAGGTAGGTATGTCACTAATAGTTGTAGTTGGTTTTTGCATTACTGTACGATTTCTCTAAAAGTCTATTTAGGCTGTGATTTAGGTAACTACGCCTTTCTGATTTAGGAAAAAAATGAATATCTGATTATTAAAATAATAAGTAAACATTAGAGGCTACTACGTGGCACACAATATTTTTATAGATGTTCTCACCGGGAATTGGCTGAAATCAAAAAAAATAAATTGTAGTTAGTTTCGTAAGTAGTAAAATTTGTTTGTGTACAAATTGTTTATGTTTTAAAACTTGCAACCATTACTTACACTACAACCTTGTGTAGCAATACAAAGTCCATTTCAAAAAACTACAATAAAGGCGTCATAGGTACCCGTAAAATTACCGTAGAATAAAATCCTACCATTTTTCTCAGTAAAACCAGTGAACCATAAAGAACGCGTAGCCCTAACTGACCCCGCGATGACGCCTGGTTGGAGATGTTATCTTAAACTCCCGGTGGAAACCGGGTCAAAGTTGCGACCCACGAAAATTTTACTGTTTTCAGCCATTTGTATTTGAAACGTACCGTGAAACTGTCCAACTTTGCCCTAGTGGGCAAATGTCCTCGCGTTCGGTTTACATGTTGAAATAGGTTAAAGTATCCACTTTTGAAGCTAAATATAAATACGTACCGTTCATCTATTTGTTGATGAAATAATTCGATCATATTGTTTATTTTTTATTTAGGTATGCCAGTGGGGACATTTACCCAAAAGGGCAAAATTGGACGGTTTTACGGTACGTGGAAATATTATTCAAGGGAAAAATTCCACGTAACTAAGGGTCTCTCCAAGATTCAACCTATTGAAGTTATCTTCTTTATTAATATGAATATATAATTATCTACCCTGCATAGTAAAGTTGCTAAGCCGCGAAATTGTGCGCATCGGGTTACAAGTATGAAATTTCTACCACACATTTTCATAAATGCCCGCATTCCGGTAACAGGCTGTATATTTTTAGAAACTAGATAAAATTTTCTAAGTTGCAATATTTTTGTTAGTTGTAAATATTTAGGAAATATAACTAATTTATGTCCCTGTATAAAAAAAATCTGTTGTTTTGTACCTTTTCGGCAATATATCCAAATTTTTATTTAGAGATGTGATTTTTAAAAATAAGATTAAATTTTCTATTTAGTGATATTTTTTCAAATTGTAAATTATCAGGATATTTAACTAATTTTTCGTTCTGAATAAAAAAAACTTCTTGTGATTTTTACTTTTTCGGCAATATATCCAAATTTTTATATCAAACTATACTTAAATTACACAAAAAATAAATTGCTGATATCTGTTTTACACGAAAACGATGCCGCACAAGCCCTAATAGCCTTAACAGATCGGTAATAAAATAAATAAAAAGAGCACTACTTGGTCCTATTCACTCTGCTCTTCCGCCACGCAGGAGACGAATCTGACTTCCCTCCACATCTGAAAATAATCACCGAGGAACACTCTATCTGTGGTAGAAATTTCATGCTTGTAACCCGATGCGCACAATTATGTTAGAAAACAGCTGACTAACAACTCTACTAGCACCTCTATAGTCCAGTAAAAATAGAGTAAAATAGAAAGTCAACCTTTGGCAATATCTTTCAATTTTGGCGTATTGATAAATTATGACATTAGAAAGTTATTTTCAAAATTTTAGAAAAGTTGTGCTTATGTATTCGTTACAATTGAAAAAAATCTTAAAGTTTTGCGTTTTTTTAATGAGAAAAAGACAATACGTAATTTTATAATGATTTGATACATAAAACTATCTAAATATGATTAATAGCAACTTCAAAATATTCAAATGTGTTAAAATATAAAAAAATGACAAATAAATTATAACCCTACTGCAGTTGATGCAATGCATGTTGCTTATATATTTTTACATAAGTAACATTACACAGGTGAACCTACGGAGTTATTAGCCAGATTTAAACTGAAAATGGCTGACTACCATCTCGCCAGGCGGTAGGAGAAAAAGTAAAAAAAAGCATAATGGGATATCTTCAAAATTTTTAAATTTAGCTTCCACTTAACATAAATAATGCACTCAAACAATAATCAAAGACTTTACAATTTGCAAAGGTTAAAACGCTATTTTTACTGGACTATCTAGCTCAACTGTGACACGCGACACTTTCTCGCGCGAGAAATATTATCTGTCTCTTTTTTCACTGTACTGTGAGGGAGTGACGGGCAATGCTGTCGCACGACAAGAGTTGCGAAGCCAAGTTGTGCTAAATAGGCTGGGTCCTAAATCCATATAATATTTGACGATATGTCGGCGGCCGATCGTAAAATCCGGCAGATCACGAAATTCCTAGGCATATCGTGAAACGCCGCCATTTCGTGATTTGGCTAAACGACATCCGCCATATCGTTCAAAACATAACGTTTAACGATTTGCCTAGTGATCAGTAATCAGTCATTTATTTGCTTAAACATGGTATAACTATACAGTTGGTCTTAAATCTATTTACAGAACTACATGTTTTGTCACAGAGACATGCAAATCTTAGGTACTATGTGTGTGCAGCATATGCGTAAATTAGTTATGTACTAGGAGTGTCATTTAAATATTCCTGAATTGTGTAGAAAGTGACGTTTAGGCAGATCATGAAATTCCTAGGCATATCATGAAAGGCCGCCATTTCATGATCTGGCTATCACGAAATTCCTAGGCATATCGTGAAACGCCGCCATTTCGTGATTTGGCTAAAACCGCACATTATGGAGCGTTTTTTTAGGGATATAAAAAAAAAAACTAACCTAACCTAACCCGGCCGTAACCATCTCAGATCCGACTCGGCCGGGTTAGGTTAGGTTAGTTTTTTTTTATATACCTCAAAAACGCTCCATAATGTGCGGTTTTAGCCAAATCACGAAATGGCGGCGTTTCACGATATGCCTAGGAATTTCGTGATCTGCCGGATTTTCACGATGTGCCCGGTATATAGCTAGGAATATCGACGAATGCGTTGCTCTAATCGATCTGCCGTATATTTTTTTATCAGGCACATCATGATATGCCTGATCAACGTTTAGCCAAATCACGAAATGGCGGCGTTTCACGATATGCCTAGGAATTTCGTGATCTGGCGAATTTTACGATCGGCCGCCGACACATATACCGCCACTTCTCAACTCGGTCGCATTACGTTCGCGCCTCATTTATATAAGTCGATAGATATCAGACGCAAACTTTACTTGATCGTAGTAACGTTAAATGTCACTTTATGCAGCTTAAATCGCAAACATCGCTTTTTATTTCCGCGCCCTGGCTGAAGCTTTCTATCGCGGTGTCGACGCCAGGAATAATATAGAGTAGGTACGTTCCACGTACGTTCGTTATTGATGATGCAACATTGCAACAAACAAATGCTCTAAATAAAGTATTTTTGGTACGTTGACAAGTACGCATGACATATCATATCATACATATATATATACATTATTCATCCGTAACTGTAAGTCATCTTTTTACAACCATTCATGCATTTGTTCATTTTCTTCAAATCTTACAAGTCATTTGGCACTCATATTCAAGTAATCCACCCAATCACTCTTGTAGCAGGGAGACATTCCCGTTAGTGGGTTTGTATTCCCACAAAAAGTCCAACTCACTGGTAGTGAGGGCTAACCAGCCCTGGATCTCATGTCCTGTCGTACTATTGAAAAACATTTAACAAGTATAAATGTATTACTTATCATTTAGTCAGAAAGATCAAGATAGTATCATCAATTTTTGGTTCAAATCCACCGTCCATACAAGTGGATATAACAATTTGTTCGTTTTCTATTTAAGCAAGGGTAAGTCTCTTTCTTAATTTTCCATCGATCTTTTAAAACATTTGATAAAAAACCGGCCAAGTGCGAGTCGGACTCGCGCACAGAGGGTTCCGTACAAATACTTTCCATCCCTAAGTGGTTAAGTTAAGTTTGCACCTGGTATGTATAGCGCCCCATATAAATTAGGTGCAAAGTTAGGTATTATAGGTATTAAAAAAAAACTACTTACTAGATCTCGTTCAAAACAATTTTCGTTGGTAGTTTTTATATAGTAATGTACATCATATGTTTTTTTTAGGTTTTTCATTTTCCTATTTTAGAAGTTAGAGGGGGAGGGACCAACTTTTTTCCACTTTGGAAGCTTCTGTCACGCAAACTATTCGGTTTAGAAAAAAAAAATTTTAGAAACCTCGATATCATTTTTAAAGACCTATCCATAGATACCCCACACGTATGTGTTTCATGAAAAAAAAATTTTGAGTTTCAGTTTTAAGTATGGGGAGCCCCCAATATTTATTATTATTTTTTTATTTTTGCATCAAAATCTTAATGCGGTTCACAAAATACATCTACCTACCAAGTTTCAACAGTATAGCTCTTATAGTTTTGGAAAAAAATGGCTGTGACATACGGACGGACAGACGGACAGACAGACGGACAGACAGACATGACGAATCTATATTCCGTTTTTTGCCATTTGGCTACGGAACCCTAAAAATGATGTAAAAGTATTACCTACTCAACAAAAAATATATTTATCTTTTCGTTATACTTCGGTAACTTCAAAGAAATCACAAAACGGACGAAATGACAAATGTTTTGTTTGAAATGTCTATAACTATTACCTCTTGAATTTATGTCTAGGATACGAAATTAACATTTATTCAAAGCTTTCCCTCAATTTAACGAGATAAAAAATACTCACAAAACAAATTGTTAAGTAGGTAACTTAAGTCAGAAAACATTGTTTTTAGCTAAACGACAGCGTTACTTTAACCGCTTTGCACCCGGAACCATTAATTCAACTATAAGTAGCTACTAATGTCGCACTCCCGATAAGCAAGCCCATACATTATGGAACTCCAACACGCGTCGTCACCTCCAACTTTATACAAGAATCGATTCAAAACTTCGAACACAGAATAGTCCCGTCTAATTGGTGCGTAACCGAAAGTTAACCTTTATCAATTTAAAGTATTTGCATTTTGGCGCGTGGATTAAATGAGAGTTATTTTCAAAAAAGTTTAGACAATCTATGCTTGTGCATTCGGTACAATGTAAAATTTCCCAACAATTGCGCGTCAAAGTACAAAACCATAAAATCATACAATTTGCAATGTTAAAACTTGGTAAAAATATATTAAGGTGATTAATAGCAAAAATAACCTGACCGCAGTACAATTGATGTATCAAATATGTTTCTACAAAAGAAAGGTGTACATGGATATATTACACAGATTTATACTGAAAGCTGTTTACTATCATCCCCCAGGGGTGGGGCAAAGAGTAAAAAAGTTCAAGATAGCAAGTATCTATATATATATTACGCGAGGCCGATTTTTGTACATCCCATCAGAGTTATGGTCCGATTTTGATAAATGATATGTCATTAGATTCGTCTCATGCTGGAGAGGTGCATAAAACTCTTGGAATTTTCATTTTTTCCTGAAAAGGTACTGAAAAATGGATTTGAAAAAACTACTGTGCGCTAACCACGTGACTTTGACCACGTGACCTGTGATCCCTATTTTGACATAAGATGACCAAATAATAATAAGCATGATTTGCTCACAAACCTGTAGTAAGTTGTTCAGCATGATGAAATATTATTTTTGAGTCGGCAACATAATATCCGCAACACTTAAAACATGTACGAATATGCAAAAATAATTTTACAGTTTCTTGACAATGAATGACAGTAACCATATTCTGACAACTTTTAATGTCTTTTTTATTGGGGGCTATTATGTCAATGCTCTAAATTGCCAGGTTGTTTTTCTTTTTAAAATGTTAAAATGTATGGAAACTTTTTTCGCATACCTGTTAAAAAGGTGGAGAAAAAGCCGGTTAAGTGCGAGTTGGACTGGTGCTCGAAAGACTAGAAAACTGACCGTCATTCAAGAATAGATTATTTTTATAGGCGAGTTTTACAATAAATCAAAGCAGAAAAAAATTAGTAAAACTAATTTACACGTCATTCAAATAGGTAAATTTATGATAGATTATTATAAATATGATTAAAGTCCATCAAAAAAATAATTCCAAGGAAAATGGCATGAGTTATGGTAAATTAAATGGTATTTTACAAGAAAAAACTTAGTCCTTGCGCTTGCATGTCGACGGGATCGGAAATGTGGTCGAGTTGAGAATATGGACGACATGACAATGTGCCTAAGTTGGGAATGTATCTATATTGGTAATATGGATGAGTTGGTAAAATGGATGAGTTGGAAATGTGGACGAGTTGGGAATATGGAAGAGTTGGGAATGCGGATGAGTTGGTAAAATTGACAAGTTGGTAATATAGACGAGTTGGGAAAATGGACGAGTTGTTAATATGGGCGAGTTGTTAATTGGACGAGTTGTTAATTGGACGAGTTGTCAATGTAGACGTGTTGGGAATATGGACGAGTTGGGAATGTGGATGAGTTGGCAAAATGAATAAGTTGGGAACACGGACGAGTGGGCAATGTGGACGAGTTGAGAATATGGACGAGTTGGGAATGTGGATGAGTTGGCAAAATGAACAAGTTGGGAACACGGACGAGTGGGCAATGTGGACGAGTTGAGAATATGGACGAGTTGGCAATGAAGACGACTTGGTAATACGGACGAGTTGGTGATATGGAAGATTTGGCAATAAAGGCGAGCTGATAATAAGGACAAGTTGGTATTGTAGACGAGTTGGGTGTATCGTCGAGTTGGGAATATGGGAGAGTTGGAAATGTGGATGAGTTGGCAATGTGGATGAGTTGGTAAAATTGACAAGTTGGGAACATGGACAAGTGGGCAATATGGACGAGTTCGCATTATGGACGAGTTCGCAGTGAAGACGAGTTGGTAATACAGACAAGTTGGCAATGAAGACGCCTTGGTAATACGGACGAGTTGGTGATATGGAAGATTTGGCAATGAAGACGAGCTGATAATAAGGACAAGCTGTTATTGTAGACGAGTTGGGTGTATCGTCGAGTTGGGAATATGGACGAGTTGGAAATGTGGATGAGTTGGCAATGTGAATGAGTTGGTAAAATTGACAAGTTGGGAACATGGACAAGGGGGCAATGTGGACGAGTTCGTATTATGGACGAGTTGGCAATGAAGACGACTTGGTAATACGGACGAGTTATCAACGTGGACGAGTTGAGAATATGGACAAGTTGGAAATGTGGATGAGTTGGCAAAATGAACAAGTTGGGAATATGGACGAGTTTGCAATAAAGACGAGCTGATAATAAGGACGAGTTTGTATTGTAGACGAGTTGGGTGTATCGTCGAGTTGAGAATATGGACGAGTTAAAAATGTGGATGAGTTGGCAATGTGGACGACTTGGAATTGTGGACGAGTTGGGCATATGGACAAGTTGGAAATGTGGACGAGTTGTATTTGTGAACGAGTTAGCAATATGGACGAGTTGGCATTGTTGATGAGTTGGAAATGAAGACGAGTTGGGAATGTAGATGAGTTTGGTGTATCGACGAGTTGGTAATGTGGACGACTTGGCATTGTGGACGAGGTGGGAATATGGACGAGTTGGAAATGTGGACGAGTTGTATTTGTGGACGAGTTGGCATTGTGGACGAGCAAGTAATATGGATGCGTTGGCATTGTGGATGAGTTGGGAATATAAACGAGTTGGCAATGTGAATGAGTTGGTAAAATTGACAAGTTGGGAACATGGACAAGGGGGCAATGTGGACGAGTTCGTATTATGGACGAGTTGGCAATGAAGACGACTTGGTAATACGGACGAGTTATCAACGTGGACGAGTTGAGAATATGGACAAGTTGGAAATGTGGATGAGTTGGCAAAATGAACAAGTTGGGAATATGGACGAGTTTGCAATAAAGACGAGCTGATAATAAGGACGAGTTTGTATTGTAGACGAGTTGGGTGTATCGTCGAGTTGAGAATATGGACGAGTTAAAAATGTGGATGAGTTGGCAATGTGGACGACTTGGAATTGTGGACGAGTTGGGCATATGGACAAGTTGGTAATATGGACGAGTTGATAATATGGACGAGATTGGCAATAAAGACGAGCTGATAATAAGGACGAGTTTGTATTGTAGACGAGTTGGGTGTATCGTCGAGTTGAGAATATGGACGAGTTAAAAATGTGGATGAGTTGGCAATGTGGACGACTTGGAATTGTGGACGAGTTGGGCATATGGACAAGTTGGAAATGTGGACGAGTTGTATTTGTGAACGAGTTAGCAATATGGACGAGTTGGCATTGTTGATGAGTTGGAAATGAAGACGAGTTGGGAATGTAGATGAGTTTGGTGTATCGACGAGTTGGTAATGTGGACGACTTGGCATTGTGGACGAGGTGGGAATATGGACGAGTTGGAAATGTGGACGAGTTGTATTTGTGGACGAGTTGGCATTGTGGACGAGCAAGTAATATGGATGCGTTGGCATTGTGGATGAGTTGGGAATATAAACGAGTTGGCAATGAAGATGAGTTGGTAATATGGACGAGTTGATAATATGGACGAGATTGGCAATAAAGACGAGTTAATAATAAGGACGAGTTGGTATTGTAGACGAGTTGGGTGTATGGACGAGTTGGAAATGTGGACGAGTTAGCAATATAGATGAGTTGGCATTGTGGATGAGTTGGGAATATGGATGAGTTGGGAATAAAGACGAGTTTGTAATATGAACGAGTTGGCAATGTAGATGAGTTGGGTGTATAGACGAGTGGGCAATGTGGACGATTTGGCATTGTGTACGAGTTGGGAATATGTACGAGTTGGGAATATGAACGAGTTGGAAATGTGGACGAATTTTATGTGGTGACGAGTTGGCATTGTGGACGAGTAAGCAACATGGACGCGTTGGAATTGTGGACGAGTTGGGAATATGGACGAGTTAGCAATATGTTCGAGTTGGCATTGTGGACGAATTGGGAATATGGACAAGGTGCCAATGGAGACGAATTGGTAATATAGACGAGGTAGCAATGCAGATAAGTTGGGTATATGAACGAGTTGGCAATGTGGACGTGTTGGGTGTGTGGACAAGTTGGCATTGTGACCCAGATGGGAATATAGACGAGCCGACATTGTGGACGAGTTGTATTTGTGGAATAATTAACATGTTACCCTAACATGCGAAACTTGATGGTAGAAATAACCTACATATGATGCAAATTTCAAAAAAAACGACTCGCTCAAGAATAAATCATATTTGAATTAATGACGTGTGGCTGATCATTCTTATTCTTATTCAAAATAAAATTTGTCAAATTATGCTGTCAACACAACAAATAGATTTTTTAAGGCTTCCGTTTTTACCGACTATGGTAAGGAACCCTAAAATAAGGTTTATATCATAGACTTGAGAGTATAGATAGCATCTCCCTCACTTTTCTGTCAGACACTATTTCAATGAGAGGAAAGACACGAAAGTTTGAATTTGGAATTTGGGTATACGTAAGGCCTTCAGCTCTAAATTTATTGAATAAAATATATCTTATATTCTTTTCTCAAACATGTTTAGCTGTTTTATATATTGGATTTATTTTATTACACATATTTGACACATTCTTTTTTTATGGTGGAGTATTGTCAGTCAGTAATTTATTTAGATTAGTATTTAGGGTGTTCGCTATCACTTTACAAAAAGCAAAACCTCACCGAACAACGGCATGCTCTACGAGCAAACTCGGAATTGGCGAAATCATCATTAACTATGATGGAAGCCATATTTTAAAATTAGAATTAGAAGTAGGGTTTGATTAAGAGTTATACTGGCGTAAGAATTTCAAACACAATGTGAAATTGTTATTGAATAAATGATTGATGATGATGACATGGCAGCACCCATATTAAGAAAATTTGCACGATCTATTGAATTTCATAAAAAAAAAACAAGCATTGATAATAGTGGTTTTTCGTGTATTCTATAAACGTTTTTTACTCTCTATTACATACAATTGAGTTTATGTAACATTTTTTACTATCAATATTTTGAAGTATTTACGATTATAAATGAATACATAAACAGTAACGCACTCCATGATTTCCTTTTTAAAACCTGCGTAGTGAGTGACCAAATCTGTCGTTTCGATTCATGTGCTATTTCTGGAAATTGATAGAAATCGATCAAATCGATAAACGTATGTCCGAAGAAAGGATAACAAATTAAAATTCTACCAATCTTATGTTCGGTCCTATGAAAATATGTCAATTATTTTTGTACGATTTGGGACTATTGTCATGAATTATATTTTATCCATAAATCGAATAATATGCATTTTATTTGTGAAACAGATCAGCAGATCACATGGCATTAATGCACAAGTTATTTTTATAAAAGAGTTGAAAAAGTTGTCACGATGAACCTGGCAGTTGGCTATCAGGCCTGGCTCTAGCCTGGCATGTCTTAACGTTTTTGAAATATCATTTTAACGTGTTTTTTTACAGTATTTATTCTTCGATCCCCAAAAACTTCTTATCGATAAAGTAGTTATTTTCTGTAACACTACCGGATTTCCATATTCTAGCGGCGGTTCGACGCCGCAACGGGTCTCTAGTAATTAATAAAGCTAAAAAAAACATAAGAAGATATACTTGAACCTGTTTAATATAGTTCTCTATGATTAACATTAATAATAAACTCAGCAAAAATCAATGATATTAGGATTATTAAAGGCAAAAACGCTATACTCACTGGACTATTTATCTTCAAAACTTCGAACACAGAAGCACTCCACAGCGTTTAGCCCGGTTTCATTCAAGCGTGTGTGATTCAAAGTACTTATTGACTTTAAGGTGCGACCAAACCAATACACCAACGGTGCGTTTACGCAGTAACGTTTGGTCTATTCTCCCATCTATTCATATTTTTAACGCATGGTGTCCACTCCACACCGCTGCTCAAAAACTGCGACACACCGTAAATGCAATCGCAAATGTAAGAAAAACAATAGACGGGTGACGTTCTTGGCAAGCTTTTTTCATTATGTTAGTCAAACCTCATAGCTCCGGCGCTTCTACGTTTGACTAGTCAAACCTGAGCTCTGACAAGAAGTCTTAGTCAAAGTCCAAACCAAAAGCATGTCATCGATTTATTATAAGATCGTCAGTCAAAGGCCGAAACACAAATTTAACAGTCAAACGTTGAAACCTACGACTTTTTTAATTCTGGGTGATCCGAACAAGTCAAGGAAGCCCGGATGCGGGCTTCTATTTCTGCTCTAGTCCAAGGTACCTAATGAACCTAACCAGGTAAAAGATTTTTAGGCAATAAGTTCTCATTAGTGAATAATAATTTCTATTGAGTAATAAAGTTCTTTAACCATAAAGATGGATGTTTCTAAAGTGGTCTATAACGTCACTGCATAAACACACCGTCAACTTTTTTCGAGCAGCGGTGTGGTCGAGCCTTTAGGTGGCAAGGGTGATACTATTCGATTTGGCGAACAAGTCACACATTTCCGTGAGAAAACGCCCAAATCCCTGCCAAATTACCTGGTATTTTACTTTGACAAAGTTTTACCTTTGCGGTGGCTTAGCCGGCGTGCGAGTTCGTAATTTGAGCCGACTGAAAGGACCGAGTTTGTGTTTTCTTTACCATCATATATGCAAAATCAATTTATTTGCTTGCCGAATATTTGCATTCGTTTAGCCTCAAGGTTCAGCTACGCTTGTGTACTTATATTGCAATAGAAAGTATTTATTTGAACAAATATTGTGTATTTTTAAATGTTGTTCATCACATCTATATTCAAAGTCAATGAATAGAATAAATAATAAAAAATTTAATTAGAAAAATAAATAAAAAAAGTTAACAAAGCTTTGAATAATCGTGAAAATAGTCGTGTAAAAGTAGTAAATTAGCCGATGTGGGCGCAACAACAGCGGCGGATTACACGCTGAGAGATTATAATTAATGAGCTCTTTGAGCGCCGGTTAATTTAGCTAAATCAGCGCTCACATTCGCCCGCAAAAGGCTATGGGAATTACACACACGCAATTTTTCTTATTTCACTGTAGAATCCTTTTTTAAGCCTGCAGGAGTGTCAAAACGGGGACCGGTGGCCTTAAAAGATTTTGATGAAAAACTGTGCCCTAAACGGTAGGTATTCATTAAACTTTGCTCGTTTAATCGACAAATGGCGTTGTGATATGGCATCTGGGCATATATTTCCTGTGATATGATTTGCTATATTTGGGGCTCTAACCACTCAATTGCTTCAAATTTTGAGTTGGACGCTATTTATATAATAAAATAAGAACGGTGACAGGTAGCCGTAGTTAGTAGTTACCAAAAGCAATTGAGTGGCTAAAGGTAAATAATAGCTGTGTCAGATTAAAATAATACCTACAACTTCATTTATTAAAGTTTCATGATGGTTTAGGGTTGTCACTACAATTTGTAGGTTGCAAACATAAATTCGTCTATAAATGTGAAAATAAAATGGTCATAAATAATTTATCCTGTAGTTACACTATCGTATAGCTGACATAAAAATATCTTTGTATACCTACTTAACGGTAGAGTATATATTTTTTCGGTTTACGCGATTTTCACACATTTTAAATGAAACAATTTAAAAGCATTCTACCTAAGGCCCGAATAATTAATATACGCGATATAAGTAATCCGTTAAAATTATTTATTTAAATTCAGTAATTTTCCTAATTTATCAGCAATAAGTACGTTATTAATTTTAGCGCCAAGCATAAGTAACTAGCTGTGAAAAACAGCGACCTATTTTTCCTCCTCAAAATTAGCGGTTACACAAATCATGGACACCCCCTAATTTATCATCCCTTATCTAATGCATTCAAGCTCCGATCGATCAACGCTGCCCGCCTACATTTAATATTAAAAGGAACTGTTAGTGTTGATGGGCCTGCAAATAAACCAAGGGAATGATTACTATGACTGGGGATATTACTGTATGGTCTTTACTAATATGCTTTTATTTTATTGTCTATGAAGTACGCCATACAACTGTGTAAGAAACAAAGGAGCGTTCCGCACATTTTATAGACAAAAAAACAGATATGCATGAAAATAACAAATAATATACGAGGGTGGATCAAAAAGTACCTGTGTTAGAAATAAAGACGCATATATTTTTTAAAAGTTTTATTTTATTTTTCAACATAATCTCCATCTAGGTCCTTACACTTTTCCCAGCGTTTCGGCCACTTCTTTAACCCCTCCAAAAAGTAGGATTTGTCAAACTCTTCAAAATACGCTTCTGTCTCAGCTATAACGTCCTCGTTTGACCTGAATTTCTTTCCCCCGAGCCATGTTTTCATATTGGGGAACAGAAAAAAGTCACAGGGAGCCAGATCCGGTGAGTAAGGCGGGTGGGGCAGCAATTCGTAACGTAGTTGGGTTAATTTGGCAGTGACAATTTTGGATGAATGTGCTGGTGCGTTGTCATGATGGAACAACACTTTCTTCTTAGCCAAATGCGGCCGTGTCTCCTTTATTTTTTTATCAAACCGGTCCAATAACTCACTATAGTACGGCCCTGTGATAGTTTTCCCTTTTTGTAAGAAATCTATAAGGATTATTCCCTTACTATCCCAAAAAATCGTGGCCATGACTTTTCCGGCTGAAGGGACCGTTTTCGCCTTCTTTGGAGCAGATTCGTTAGAAAAAATCCATTGTTTAGACTGCCGCTTGGTCTCAGGTGTATAATAATGGATCCAGGTTTCATCAACAGTGACGACACGACGGAAAAACTCCTGCGGATTTCGCTCAAACAAGCCCAAACACTCCTTCGACATTGACAGCCGTAACCGCTTATTTTCATCCGTGAGCAATCGCGGCACCCATCGGGCGGACACTTTTTTCATATTTAATTTATCGTGTATTATATTAATTGCTGTTCCATACGACACCCCTACAGCCTCTGCTACTTCACGCACTTTGGTACGTCGATCGGTGACCATTATGTTCTTTACCTTTTGCACGACTTCTTCGGTAACCACGTCTGCCGGGCGCCCTGGGCGGTCCTCGTCGAAAACAGATGTACGACCTCGTTTAAATTCGTTAAACCAATATCTCACGGTTGTCATAGACGGCGAAAGATCTCCGTAGACAGCACCTAACTTAACTTTTATTTGTTCGCATGTTTTTCCATCCAAAAATAAGAAGCGAATTACGGAACGATATTGCTCTTTCTCCATTTTGTACGAAAAACAAAACAAGTCTTACAAAATTTGCCGCCAGAAAAAAAACTGAACCATAGACAATTGACAGATTTCATTTTTTTATTTGATAAGGTCAATACTACACGACGGTAATGCCAACTTTTCTAAGTTACGCCACCTGCCGTCAAACACGGGTACTATTTGATCTACCCTCGTATATATATATATATATATTACTTTTTTACTTTGACGTCAGGCGGCGTATATATGAGTAATCGACGTTTGAAAACTTCGTAAAAAGATCATTTGATCTGTAAGTATCTAATAGGACTCATATTTTTGGCGTTTAAAAGCATCTTCCAAAAGTTATTTGTGTAAGGGTAACACATCAACTAGTTTACGAAAGTTTACTAATCGAGCGAAAATTACAAACTATTGATCGTACGGCGAAGGTCTTCAACGAAGATTTACGGCTTATACCGATATTTGTATAGAATCTTTTTATCGATTCTATATTTTTTTATGTGGTAATACCACATTTTTATTTTTATAAATAATGACACAAAGGTATTATACCGATAGTTTAACACCGATTTCGATCACCAACTTGTATCGAAATTTGGAAACTTTCATTAGTTTTATGGTTATATAAATTAACTGTACCTAGCAGATTTTAGAGTAATTGGATCATATTATAACTTGCAATTCACTTAAATACTAGAAATAATTTATCGCAAACTGTTGATGCATTGCCAGTGTTATGCAAATGTTAGTTCCCTATTAAGACAAAATAAATAGAATTTTCCCCCATCACATCTATGTCCCTTTATATAAGTTATACATAATAGGTAGGTACTCTGTAGGAATCATGTATTTATCGGGACAAAAAGTTTTTTAAATGTTTAAACACACCTTTTGTAGATATAAAATCTGCAATGACGGTTCCACACTACTCGCGAGGTTGGCCGAGGTGGGCGAACATGATAGTGTGGAGGGGCACATACTCGTACTTCGGCCAACTTCGCCTCGGCCAATTCCTAAGTCAAGCAGTGCTTATTTACGGTTTAAAGAGTATTTAGTGATTTAATGATTGATTGGCATTAACATGCAAATTGTGAAATGCTTTTTTCGCTTTAAGTATTTTTGGTGCGGTGTAATATAATATGTGGGTTTTCAAAAAGCAAACAAAATAGGACAATCACATTCACTGCCAGCAACGGATATCTGCGTTGAACCACTTTGACAAGTATTACATTCTGAAATCAGAAATCAGAAATCATTTATTGCTTGATTGTGCGATACAAAGCAGTTGGAACAAAACAGTTGGAGAGTGTCACAATCTACCGTCTTACGGCATACAATATTTACATTAAGTATATTATATTAACATTATATAGCTACATGTTTAGCACAAATTAAATAACACATAAATAAATCCATTCAATGTACCATCGCAGATTAAAATATATTACAATACAATTATAGTTACACTTAATTAAAATTTAATAATGAATAAGGAAATGTCAAAATCAAAATAAAAGATACAGAATAATAAGTAGGTACAAACGATTGAAATTATACACTATAATTGAAACAAAACAAATATTTAGAATTAAATTACAATAAAACACTGTCATTACTTGTCATTTTAAAGAAATAATCATTCAAGGAATAAAAGCATTCATAAAGCAAAAACTTTTTCAGCTTAGATATAAATTTATTATAAGGGAGTTCAGTCCAAGCGATAGGAAGCAGATTGTAAATCTTTATTGCCATATGATAACAGTTTTTCTTTCCGAGCTGTAATCGGTTTTCGGGTACAATTAAACACTTATGCGTAATTTTACGTTTTCCGGCATTGCATTTCTTAATGAACAGTTCCGGATTTTTTTTTACAAATTTGCAAACTTCTAAAATATATTATAAGCTTGGTACTGTCAGGATGTTATACTTTTTGAATAATGGCTTACATGTTTCTGATGGTTTTTTTCCCCCTAACGCCCTGATACACTTTTTCTGCGCGACAAATATCCGCTGTATACTAGTTGAATTTCCCCACAATATCAACCCATAGCGTAGAACAGAAGAAACATAACTATGATAAACTAGCAGCGCGGCTTCCTCAGAAGCGATGAATCTCAGTTTTTTGAGAGCATAGATAAATTTATTGATTTTTAATGAGACTACATCTACTTGTTGCTTCCAATTTAAATTTTCGTCAATAACAATTCCTAAGAAATTTGTATGTGGCACTTGCTCAATTCGTTTTTCACCCAGAATTATATTTAATGTAATGTTTTTATTACTATTTTGTGCAACGAATTGAACCAGTTTAGTTTTTGACGCATTCATGTGTAAACCATTACTCTTAAGCCAGTTTGAAATGTCACTCAACGTTGTATAAATATTTTCTATTAGCTCATTCTCACTTTTACCTTTGATGACAAGGGTTGTATCGTCCGCAAATAGCAGACAACGATGCTTAATGGACATGGGAAGGTCATTGACATACAGCAGAAATAAAAGAGGTCCTAAGATACTGCCTTGTGGCACCCCACTTTGGTTTATCCTTGGAGTAGAGTCAACAATTTGCGCAGTGTTATTTGATATAGATGTACTGCTAATTCTCGTTACTTGCTTGCGACCAGTACCAGGACCTTAAAGGTATCTAGATGGACTATCTTAAACATTTTCACACATTCATAGTGTCACCATCATCATCATCATCATCATTTCAGCCACAGGACGTCCACTGCTGAACATAGGCCTTCCCCAGTGACTTCCAGATCGGCCGGTTGGAAGCGACCTGCATCCAGCGGCTTCCTGCAACATTTACCAGGTCGTCCGTCCACCTTGTGGGTGAACGTCCTACGCTGCGCTTGCCGGGGCGTGGCCTCCATTCGAGAACCTTGCTGCCCCATCAGCCGTCGGTTCTACGTGCTATGTGCCCCGCCCACTGCCACTTCAGCTTGCTAATCCGTTGGGCTATATCAGCGACTTTTGTTCGTTCACGGATCTCCTCATTTCTGATTTGATCTCGCAAAGAAACACCGAGCATAGCCCTCTCCATAGCGCGCTGTGCAACTTTGAGCTTCCTTATAAGGCCCACAGTAAGAGGCAACGTTTCTGTTCCGTATGTCATCACTGGTAACACACATTGATTGTAGACTTTCGTCTTTAGGCATTGAGGTATGTTGGACGAGAAGATATTTTGTAGTTTCCCGAACGCTGCCCAGCCGAGTTGGATTCGTCGATTGACCTCCCTTTCAAAATTGGATCACTTGTCCCAGGTAAACATATTTGTCAACAATTTCGAGGGTAGAGCTCCCAACCGTTACTGGGTAGGGTGCAACATGGGCATTCGACATTACCTTTATTTTGTCCATGTTCATCCGAAGACCTACCTGTTGGGAAACTCTATTAAGGCCATCGAGCATTGTGCCGAGGTCCTCCAGCGATTCTGCCATGACCACAATATCATCGGCAAACCGAAGGTGAGTATGTATTCGCCATTAATGTGGATGCCGAATCGTTCACCATACTAACCGACAAAAGGGGAAATAACATTTCATAGCCTGTGAACTGTAACCTTCATAAACAGAAATAATGTACACCATGTGAACTACAAAATTCTATTAACACTGTCACGATTCTCCTCATACTCGCGTTAATTTATTAAGTGTCAGTTTAAAAGATTAATATTATTTTATGTAATCGTTGCACAATGAAGGTTCTTAAAGTCGAGTACCGCGTTTAGATCACGAGGCTTGCCGAGTGGCCTAAGTCAGGTGCGAGATTTTAAGACCTAATTGTGTAAATATTGCATTTTTATTTTAATCGACATTCTCCACTATCATCATCATCATCCTCCTAGCCTTTGTCCCATATCTTTGTAGAGAGTGAATTCTCAATCGGGGTCGGCTACCTAAATCCCAAGATGTGGCATAGGCACTAGTTTTTACGCAAGCCATCAGACCTTCCAACCCAGAGGGGAAACTAGGCCTTATTGGGCTTAGGTGGTTTCCTCACGATGTTTTCCTTCACCGAAAAGCGAGTGGTAAATATCAAATGACATTCCGTACATAAGTTCTGAAAAACTCATTGGTACGGGCCGGGTTCGAACCCGCGACCTCCGGATTAAAAGTCGCATGTCCTAACCACTAGGCTACCACCGCTTCTCAGGCTACCACCGCTTCTCCACTATGATTTTTTTATTTTTGACGTAACCTTTTTCGTTCAACTAAACCTAACCTTTTAAAAATAACATGAGCCTCGTGATTGGTAAAAAAAATTGACAAGTAATTTCAACCAATCAGTGAACAGTAGCGTTCTTTTTTTTAAATCAAATATGCTCTCTTTTTGAAATTATTTGAGTTGGGTAGCGAGATGTCTTATGAATATTAAAATTCTGTAGCGGGCACCATAGAGTATTAAATTTTTCGTACAGGATTAAAAAGTGCATTATTGTGATTTTATCTGTGAAATTATAATTGTCAGATTAAAGTATGCGAGTATAAAGTTTTTATTTTCAATGCATGAGTATTTATTATAGTAAAAAAATACTAAAAGATTAAACATACTTATCACAGCCAACCTGTTGTGCCCGATATGAGCGGAGCTGCGACGAGAGTAATGATGGTCTCCTCATAAGCCCGGCTCGAGGAAACACGGTATTAAGCACTCGGCTACACGTTATCATTTGTATTCGTCATTTGTGGCTCATTTTTCCTCATCTGATTTATGGTAGTGTTATACAAATAAAGAGGATCTTAGCAACAAAGCGGAAGCGTTTTGATACGTTGTATTGATAATATAACAAGGAGTTGAGTAACTACTGCCGTACCTGGAAAATAATTTACAGCCTACAATTTAACCGCCAATAGACACATACAGTATGTACAGCAAAACAACAGGGCTAATACTTTAATCACCTCCGCGCGAACTAAGTTGCAGAAACCTTGCAGTGTATTCATAAAACAATAAGAATATATGAACACGCAATTTGTCAAGATTCGGGCGCTACAACCATAATTCCCACTAAAATAAACATTCAAGTCCTTGGCACGCTCTCCTCCATTCTAAAAATTTATTATCCCGCGTTTCATGGTCTCCAAGTTTCTAAAATAAAACAATTCTGCAACCGAATATGCTTCAAAGGAATTTGCTTATTTACTCAGAAGCCAGAAATCGCGTCGCCGCAGACTGCCAACGAGTTTACTGGAAAATATGCAGCTTTACGGTTACTTTATAGAAACAGAAACATGGCTATGTAACTTTAGGCCAATAAACTTAATGTTTTAAATATGACGCCCAAGATATCGCTGGCTCAATATTACAGGGTTCTATGTTACATTGAGGTAGTTAAAGTTGTACTGTCGACATGACAATATTTAAATCAGCTCTTCAAAAGTCAAACACAGAACCCTGTAATATTGAGCCAGCGATAGGTATATGTATCAGCGCCGCAGCGGCGAGGCCACCCGAGGAAGCTCCTTATGGTTTGTTTATTTATTTCAAAACTCTCCGATCCCGTTTATACCTTACTACCAATCTTCCCTTACCTACCCATAAAATAAATACAACACTATGCTCGTTAGTTGATAATTATTTTACGTCTTAACTTAAAATTTTAGAGGTAGGACTTTTAGAGGTAGATAAATAAGAATTAATACGTTCTTCGTGGACACGAAGCTTTAGGTCACTTAGTTCATCAAGATAAACGAGATAAAGTGGACTAAATTGTTTTCCCGAGGTGACGATTTACGATTTAAGAATAACTACTGTTCTTGGGGTGTGAGCGAGATCGCCTCCTAGTGTGGGTAGCTGGGGATAACCCTCGAGGACCTAAAAACCCGAAAGGGTTAAAACCAGCTACCACGGAGCACCCTGGGCGACATCGCTAGTAATATGCCGGTTCTGCCTACATTTTGCTAGCCATGTTGGCAAAGATCTTCTGGCTCTGCCGAGGGCTGTAGGCGACCTCGGTGGACTACATCCGCCTACCTGCGTTTGTCCTGCGCAGTTGAGCGCCGTACGCAGGGATGAAGGAGTCCTGGGGGGTTGAGTCGAGCTTAGCCGGGGTTCGATGCTATTGCGAGACAACACGCCCCCTTTGGTCTGGATTTCAGGCTAAACGGTGGCCCTGCAGCTAGCCACTGCAGGGAAACGGACACGTGTACCGTATGGATGAGGAGGATACGGTCCGCAGGCGAGACGCGGGGGGGTCCTCCGGGAGGACATTGGGGCTCGGCCATGCTGACGGAGCGAGGGCATGTGGAGCACCTGGGGGAACTTGGATCGTTTTCCCCAGCCACACTGTCTGCAGCTGCTGATGTCGCGCATGAGACCCAACCAACCGCGTCTATATCTCTCGGGTAGTCCTGGTGTTCTAGGAACATCCCCAAAGGTGCGGGCTCCACGGCGGGTGGGAAGCTCGAGAGATGAAGTAAAACACACAAGATCATGGATACACCCAGATCCCAAACCCCACTGGTGCCGGAGGGGAAACCCAAAGGCGCCCACACATCAGGTGCCGGTGCGGCTGACGCTGTGCCAGGCACCTCGACCCAATCACACCGGGTGGACGGTGCTGTTTCCGCAGTGCTGCCCACTACTACACGTGCCTTCAGGGACGCAACAGCGGCCCAGACGGGCAACACAACATCACACGGCGGCGCTGGTCACACAGTGCCCCCCCACACTACGCACCCTGGCGGTGCCGCCTCTGCGGTGCCTCCACACACATCACACCGTGGCGGTGCTGCCTCCGCAGTGCCTCCACACTCCACACACCGTGGCGGTGCTGCCTCCGCAGCGCAGGCACACACCACAACACACCGTGGCGGTGCTGCCTCTGCAGTGCCCCTACACTCCACACACCGTGGCGGTGCTGTTCCCACAGTGCCCCCACACAAGACACGCCGTGGCGGTGCTGTTTCCACAGTGCTGTCATGGAAGAAGCAGTCCGCGCAGGGTGGAAAGGCCGCTGGGAAACCGACGGCTTTGAAACCAGGCGCGTTGACAAAACCGACAGGCTCGGCGCAGGCGCAAGGCCGTACCCAGCCCAAAAAACAAGAGAATGACACCAAGGGGGCCGTTTCGGCAACGGAGAAATCCGTAGCTCCGGAGCAGGCACCAGTGGTTGAACTCCCCACAGACGCGACAACCGCGCAGCTCGACGCTGGCTGGACGCTGCAAGTGAGTGCCAAGAGGGGAAGGGCGAAACCCGCCCAGCGGAAAGAACCCGAACCCGAGGGCGGCCTCACGGGCAAAGCCCACAAAAAAAAATAAAAAACAGCGTCGCAGGTCCAGGCAGAGGAAGGCTGCGCTGGAGAACCCGACAGCCCCAGTGCCACGGCAACAGCCAGGCGCTCCCAAACAGGGTACGGCGCAGCAGGTCGCTGGTGCCCCAGTAGCCGCTGGTGCCCACCCTAAAGGGAAAGGGGCCAAAAATAAAACAGACGGGGGTGGAAATCCGGGGACTCGAGCCTCAGCCAAGAGGGCGCGCCTAGATGAGACCATATCTCCTCGAGGCGAGCCCAAAAGGCAGAGGATCCAGGCCTCGGACGAAGCCCCAAGGATGGCGTATGCGGAGGCCCTAAAGGCTGACCTGCTGGTAGCTGTAACTACAGCGACCTCAGGACACCTTAGCCCGCAGCTATCCGAGGAGGTCCAACAGCAGCTGCAGGCTCTGCTGATGGAAGAAGCTTGCCAGCCCGGCAACAGCCAGTCTTCGGGTCCACTGTTCCGAGGGAAGCCGATTACAGCTAACGGCGTCCTGAGGCTGTGGTGCGAGGACCAGGCCACGTTGGCATGGCTCAAGCGCAGTGTAGCTACCATCACTCTCTCCACAGGGGAGAAGGTAGTTGTGCAGCGCCAGAGCGAGGTGCCACGCAGAGTACGCTGCGGGATTCTGTTCCCCGGTATCTGGAAAGATTTTCGCGCTATAGCGCGAACTCTTCGGTACCAGAACGGGTGGGCAGAGATCGACCGCTGGCTACTCCATAAAGTCGACAGACAGGAGACGGAGACGTTTGCTGTCGTCAGCGTGCCAGAGACGGTGGTACAGCCCCTCGTGGATCGCGGACGCCGACTCGGCTTCATGCTGGGTTCGGTGTACGTGAAGTTTCAGGGACCACGAGGTAGGTTTGTGGAACGTCCACCAACTGGCGACACCGTCGTCTCTCAAGACGACAAGGAGGCGACAGAATCCGAGCCCATGGACACTGCCGTGGGGACCGAGGCATCCGCTGACGTAGGCGCAGGGAAGCCCGGGTCCCTTACCCCAGAGCAGACCGTCCCCGTCTCCGAGAAGGACGAAGAAGAACTTCTTCGTGACCACTCGGAAAGCGGGGAGGAATGCACGGAGGGGTTAGGCAAGTTAGCCATCGGCGAGGAGGGAGAATGTGGAATGTCGGCGGAGGAGGATGACTCCAATGGCGGTATCCCATTCTCTCAACTGTAGCATCCTACAGGCCAACCTCCACCACAGTGAAACCGCGACGGCTCAGATCCGGAAATGGTTGGAGGTCAATGAAACGGCTATAGTACTGATCCAGGAGCCGTGGGTCAGGAAGGGCACTGTCTGCGGACTCCGCAATCAAGGAGGTAAGCTAACCGTATATACGGGACCGGACAACCCCCGGGCCTGCATTTACATTACTAGAAATATACAAGCGCAACCTTTAACAAGTTTCTGTTCTAGAGACCTGTGTGCTATTAAGGCGCACGGGGCGCAAGACTCCAGCCTGCAGGAGGTAGTCATAGCCTCGGTTTACATGCCAGAGGCGGATGACCCGCCACCACACGATATGACAAGGCTGGTCAACTACTGCGAAGACGCGGGGCTCGAACTCATCGTGGCCACCGACTCGAACGCACATCACGCCCTCTGGGGCATGCAGACAGGTAACGAGAGAGGTAAGAAACTTGTCGAGTACCTATTTACAACAGATCTTAATATACTTAACAAAGGATCGGAACCAACATTCGTAACTAGGCGAAGCAAAACAATCATTGACTTGACATTAGCAACTGATATAGCATCGGAAAACATCTCAAACTGGCAGGTCTCTAAGGAGCTATCCTGCTCGGACCACAGATGGATTCGATTCGATATTCAGGTAAAAACACTTGAAGCCATCCCTAGGCGGAACCCACGCAGAACGCATCGCACCGAGTATGCGACCCGACTAGGCTCAGCCTTGTCGATGATAGAGGTTCCCAACAAACTAGAGGGGGCTGAACAGATAGAAAAGCAGGTAGGAGTCCTTACAGATACCATCATGGATTGCTACCACCATGCATGTCCCCTATCCACCCCCTCAGGCAGCGGCGGGAACGAAGCTAACTGGTGGGGGCCTGAGATGGAGAGGCTCAGGAAAAAGATGAGGAAACAACTAAACAGAGCAATGAATACGGGTACAGACCAAGACTGGGACAACTACAAGAACACCAAGTCCAGGTACAAACAACGGCTCCGGTACAGAAAGTCGTGCTCATGGCGGAACTTTTGTACCAGCATTGAGACATGTACGCAGGCAAACAGGGTAAGAAAGGTACTCTCCAACCAGGCAACTGCAACCTTAGGATCCCTACGTAAGCCAGACAACACACTCACCAGCTCACCGGAGGAGGCGGAACGTACCTTAGTACAGACGCATTTTCCGGGCTGTGAAATAACGCCGCTAGTGAACTGGACGAATGAGGAGACTACTCCGACGGAGGAGGAGTGGCAACAAGCATGTGAGGTAATCAGCCCACAAAAAGTACAGTGGGCTATAAACAGCTTTGACTTATACAAATCACCAGGGGTGGATGGAGTCTTCCCAGCCCTGCTGAGATGGGGAGGAGAGGAACTCACCCAGATACTGACCATCGTTCTGGCCGCCTGTCTGGCTCACAGGTACGTACCGAGACGATGGAGAGAAGTGAAAGTCATCTTCATACCCAAACCAGGTAAAAGTGACTACTCGGATCCCAAGTCATTCAGACCAATCAGCTTAACCTCTTTTCTGCTTAAAACACTAGAGAGGTTATGTGACAGGGAGCTGAGGGAGAAGGCATTAACTAGTGTACCCCTACACCCTAACCAACATGCCTACAGCCAGGGCAAATCTACAGAATCAGCTCTTCATGCTGTAGTTTTCAAAATAGAAGAGGCCTTTATGAACAAGTCTATGTGCCTAGGCACCTTCATAGATATTGAGGGAGCCTTCGACAAGACCAATTTCACCAGCTTCAGCAGCATTGGTAAGGCACGGTGTTAATGATGTTATGGTACAATGGATAAACAACATGCTGAGCAAGAGGGTCATCCGACTCGGAACCGGCGAGACACAACAGGCACTGGTGGCAAAAGGGTGCCCCCAGGGAGGCGTACTCTCACCACTCCTTTGGAACATGGTGGTGAACGACCTCATCGCCACACTAAATGACAATCACTATTACACAGTAGGATATGCTGACGACATAGTGATACTGACGAGCGGCAATCACACAGGTACGGTATGTGACGTCACCCGCTCTGCACTGGCCATCGTGGAACGCTGGTGCAACCACAACGAATTGACAGTCAATCCAAAAAAGACTGAACTGGTAATGTTCACCAACAAACGTAATCTAGGCACCTACCGACTGCCTAGACTGTTCAATACAGAGCTCCAATTGTCGACTGATTTAAAGTATCTAGGGGTAATACTTGATAGCAAGTTGAATTGGAGCAACCATCTCAACAACAAAATTGACAAAGCTACAGTCGCGTTCTGGCAGTGCCGTAGAATGGTAGGTAGAACTTGGGGTCTTAATCCTAAGATCACACTATGGCTATACCAGGCAGTCATCAGACCAATATTAAGCTACGGTGCAGTAGTATGGTGGCCACGAACCAAGCTAACCACCGTCGAAGCTAAACTACAACGACTTCAGAGGTTAGTTTGTATGGCGGCCACGGGATGCATGAGGACTACACCCACTGCAGCCCTGGAAGCTATACTGGGGCTGCCGCCGCTGCATCTCTTCGTTAAACAAGAGGCGGCAGCTACGGCGATACGTCTTGGGAAACTGAACCTCTGGAGATCAGCTAGGGTGCCGCACACCGAAATCTTCTACGAGGCAGTAGGTAGGGAACCGCTGATAGAAGCGGTCACTGACAGGATACCCAAGCAATTCGTCTTCGACAAAAAGTATAAGATACAACTGCATGAGGAACCTGGCGAAGGTCTTAACCCAAGGGAGTTAAGAATCTTCACCGACGGGTCCAAAACAAGGTCAGGCACTGGCTCTGGGGTATTCTCAGAGGACCTAAACATACACATTTCTACACCACTAGGAACCCATAACACAGTCTTCCAGGCAGAATGTATGGGTATCATAATGGCAGCCCATGCAATCATCGCGAGGAAGGTAAAGGACTACCCCATCCGCATACTCTCCGATAGCAGATCAGTTTTACAAGCCCTGCAGAGCTACACAGTAACCTCAGGACTCATACATGAATGTCACCGAGCATTGTCAGAGGTATGTAATAATAATAGCATAACTCTACAGTGGATCAAAGGACACAGCAACTCGCGTGGGAACGACGCAGCTGACGAACTGGCGAGAGGAGGTTCGGAGATGGAAGCAGAGGGACCCGAACCAATCATACCTCTGCCATTCGCCTGGCTGCGCAACACAGTGCGTAAAAACACGAAGATAGAACAGCAACTATACTGGTCTAACTTAGGTACCTGCAGGCAGAGCAGAGAGGCCCTTCCGACAATCCACCCCGGGTTGTCACGCAAGCTGAGGCAGCTGAAGAGGCCGCAGCTCCGGCTCATAACTGGAGCGATAACTGGACATGCCCTACTAAACAAGCACTTATTCACCCTTGTGTGTTACCGACAGTCCTCTTTGCAGAGCCTGCATGGAGGCCGAAGAGACAGCCGCCCACGTCATTTTTGAATGTCCTGGTGTGGCCAAATACCGGGCACAACACCTCGGGTCTCCGAGGTCACTCCCAGAAGTCGTCGGCAACATCAAGGGACTGCTAGGCTTTCTGGTAGAGTTGGGTTGGCAAGAGTAGTGCCAGCAACCCTTCACGCAAAATAGGCGCATTGTAAGACGTCGAGTTGCGGAAAACTAGCCCGCTATAACCTATAACCTATAACCTAACTACTGTTCTTAAAAAAGTCAGAACTTCCTAATTTTTTGAGCCATCTTTAGATTAAATAAAACCGTTACGTACATAGCGACCAACCGACCGGCTAGCCTAAAAATGGGACCTTTTTACCGACATACCACAGCGTCCTGCCCTCGTCCCTTTTCTGCAAATCTATTGTGTCCACGCGAGCAGGGATTCATTTATTTAAGCTATCAAGTACAAACGATAACACTGAAAAAGGAGCAGAGCCCAAGAAAAATGCTTTTCTTGGCTGAACTTTCGAGCTTACCTTGGGTAAAATTTATCTGGGAAGTTGTTCATTTCAAGGTCAAAAGAGAGACATTTAACAAATATTAAGTTAATTAAGATTTCTATTCCACGGAGAATATTGACACAAAAGTGAAGAAAATAATAACCTTAGTTTTTTACTTGACAGTACATAGAATACGTAGTACAGTCGAGTTCATTTACATCTACACACTTACGAGACCACAAATATCTGAACACGACTTTATGCTCCTAACATTAGGGTCGTGTTCAGATATTTTTGTTCTCGTAAGTGTGTAGATGTAAATGAACTCGACTGTACCATAGAATAAGTAGTACGGCAAAAAGTAGACTATCTTTGGTTATCGTTGTGTATAAATATTGTCAAAAAGGTAAATTATAAAAGAAAAATGTTATGCGATTAGGTTCGAACCTGCGACTCTACGTTACGTTTCCGGCGTATAGTGCTCTCGCATCTCGTTATGTAACTTTATACTTATGTGCGAATAATGGTTGAAGCCAATCTCATATTTAATGACGTACAATTGTAAATAAGCACAGTTATTGTAGTTGTATTGTGTGTGCTAATTGGTTTTTTTTTTGTTTCCTTTTGTAATTTTTTATTGGTGTGCAATAAAGTACTGTATTGCATATTTCGCTCAATGGTGGTTTATCACATGTTGATAAAAAAAATAACACAACGTAGAAGACCCGTTTGCAATAAATGGCTATAAATATTACAGCCCGTCCAAATCCGTTTGTAAATTGCAGAGCTGCTGCGAATGGCTGTGAGCTTTTAATTTGGAAAAATAACGACGACGGCAAGGCAGCTCAATCCGCTCAGTAATATACGAGTTTTCCAAGTTCATATCCCATACAACAACCCCAAATCTGAACTTTATTTCTCACAAACTAAAGCCATTTTCACAAATACGAGGTCAACATATTATAGGGATAGGATATTGGGAAAGTCGGCATGGTTTCTTTATTGTCGGGTTTGATTAATCACCCATTTCATAGTCATACAATGGGTGAAAGTGTGGAATTTATAGCATTCGGAAACCTGCTCGTATTGAGCTGAATCAACATCTTATTCAAAGCAATATTTTGGGTACAAATGAGCATGCTACCGATCTGTGGACCTCTGATGGTCGTGTTTATTATGCTATAGATAAATGGCAAAGAGCCGACACTGTTAGTATTTGTGTCAGTATCTTTTATGTAATTTCTGATAATAGCTACTGGGCATAAACTGAAAATGACAGAATATTCTTCTATCTAGACGTACTACACTCGGCCCTGATTCATTGTGATACAGAAAGCTTCATTATGTACTGCTCATGAATGCAAAAGAAAACAGTGAACTAGCAAGTTAACAAAAGTCCCCGTAATGTTAATTCCTATAAAATCTATTTAATAATTTTAACCTCCCTTCAAGTTTAAAACAAATCTAACTTTTCGATACCGTCCATCACTGAAGTGCTCAAAGAACATTAAAATTAAATGAAAGTTAGAACCGCGGCCGTAAACAATTATCAACTACTTATCGCTGGCATGTTCAGCACTTTACAGGCCTTTAGAATAGTCCCAATACATTGTTATATCTTATCTTGTAATTAAGCACAGTGGGTCTTTTGTGTAGTCTTTACTCAATTGCCTAATCTATCTCCCCCTAAATTGGTCATGATCATGATAGAACCCAATAGGAGTCAGAAGAGCCAGTTATACAGCTTTTCATTATAGATTTGAAAACATGAAAATTTATACTCATGGGTCATGGTCATGGTTGTATTTGGCATTGGATCGATCAAATTCTCTAATAGTTTGTTTGAAGATGATCGTATTCATACAATGGTTCACCGTTTTTGGATTATCGGCTATTCGGCACATATTCAACAAAATTAATGTTACCAGATAATTTCTGCTGTCAGGAGTCTTAAAACCATAGGAGAAAAGGCACTTAAACTAATCAAGACAACGAAAAATAACGCAAAGTACCTACACATTAATTATTTCTATACTATATAAACTTCAAAGTATGTATTGACAATCAGTTTTCTACGGAGAGAGGTCGTGATTTTAGAAAAAAACCTAATAGTGCCTTTTGTTTTATTTCTTGTCTTCTGGTCACGCCAAAACGGCTGGTCGGATTTGAACCAATTTCAGTTTCGGCCGATTTCGCGAGTAGTGTGGAGCTTGGGATATACTTACAGTCACAAGCTCGGTTAATATCAGTTACCCACAAAGCACCCAAGCAGCACATTAGTTAATTTTGCAGCTTATCTTATAGCTTTAAGTTCTAAATGAGTGGTTTAACAGTGTTTGATACAACGTATAGCTTTAAACACAACTCATAACTGTATATGAGTTCATCCTATCACTTGTAGTTGCATAGGAACGTTTTTTGTTTCTACTTTATTACTTATGGTGGGATAAAGTCAATTTTGCTACTTAAAGTTGCATGCAGGTTTAAAATTAAATTGTCACTTAATAAGAAGCAATAGTGCTATATAAGGCCTTAAAATCACTTATAAGCAACTTTTACATATAAGTGGGAACATACCCTTATTTGGAACTAAAAGTTCCAAATGACTAGTACAATAGCGAATTATATTACCAATAGTGGCTAAAGGGATAATTTTACGGCTCTTTTGGAACCAAAAATTATTGCAACTTTAAGGCCTAAGAAGTACCTTATTGCCACTCCAACGCATAAATAGGTCTCAATAGGAGGTTCTTGGAACCAAAAGCAATTATTTTCAATTTCAAACCACTAACGAACTAAAAGTCCTATTATTGTTTCTATTGCGCCTTGACAAAATATATGTAATGAGCATTTCTCAAAAAGTTTGTACACAATTAAGACAGAAAATTAAATCCAATATAATTTTCCTATTTTGATAGAATCCTTAAAAGAACCCCGTTATTGACGTACTATATGAGCTAGCTAAATTTGTTAGGAAACACCCGGATTTGCTCTACATGATGCCGTACTTAAGATAACAAATGGAAGATATCCGAACACACTGTATGTTCCTAGACAAAAAGTTAAATTATTTGGCAAAAATGGCTATTAAATTGTATAATTAGATTCCAAATGACGTAAAAGTACTAGATTTAAGGAAATTTCGAACATATTTTTTTTGTGAGCTCAATTTTTATTTTTATTTATTTTATTTTATTTATTTGGAACACCATATTTTACACAATATTGTATAACAATTTAAATTCTAACATTTCTACGCCGATAGAGGCAGTCTATGACGCACTAATTGTAACTTGACCATCATATTATTTTGTACCATGTTCTAAGAAATAAACAGATTATTATTATTAATATTTTTTCGTATATTCATTTAATCTCTTAGGTTAAGTTTTTTTACAATAAATTTATATAAAAAATAAAATACAATAAAATAATTACAAAATATAAATACATTATAAAAAACATTATTATTATTATTAGCTGCGCCCCGTGGTGCTACTCGCTCATCCCGTAATCCGTATGTATATGGTAATCCCAGGTATCAGCTACCTCCATACTAAATTTTATTAAAATAAGTCCAGCCGAGAAGAAGTAACAAGCATACATAAGTACAGACACACTCACAAACTTTCGCCATTATAATATTTTATTAAAACTTTCGAGAGACATATTTAATTATTGTATTAAGCCGTTTACACTCACGTGAAATTGTCAGGAACGGCCCGACATGTTTCGAACTCGTATGGAGCTGGTACGTGAGAAACGTTTTATACAACGTAAGGTACACGAAGCTATAGAGATCGGACGGCGCCCGAATTTTAATAGAGACGGCGGTTGGGCTTTACCTCCAGCATGGAAGCCTGTGCTTCCGGCGGCGAAACATATTATGCGTTTAGACAATCCCGTGGACACCATTAGTGAAGTGTGCGTAATGTCTATTGATGACAAAAGTGACGTTGGAGTGCTGGACAGACAAGTTACGGGCTTGCAAGCACCCCCCGCCCACGCGCCATCGGAGCGCGCGCTCAGAGCGGAACGTTGATCAAAGTATCAGCAGTGACGAGGTTGCCGCGGCGGTGTACGGGCAGCCGTCCCTGATGAAGAGCTCCATACGAGTTCGAAACATGTCGGGCCGTTCCTGACAATTTCACGTGAGTGTAAACCGCTTGATGATTTTCTACAGTACGGAGGATCAAAATGCGATTCAGTTAAATTCAACATACATATGAAACGGGTTTTTTCCCGTCGTTTAAGTCGAATATTGCTCGACACGTTTGGAATCGGTTTGAGATTCATCATCAGGAGCTCCTATCAGTCACGGCGGCGGCGGCGGCTACGGCGCATCGAACGCGTAATAATCAAAATGTATTTATTTTAACTAAATATCTAAAATTTTTAAGCGTTTTCATTTGTAGTTATCTGTGCAAATGTATATTTTCGCGTTTTTTTATTGTAAAGTGCAGGGACATGCGAATGGCACGAAATGGCGAAACGACCCTTTTCCAATTTGTCCGAAATTGCCCCAGAGGGCGTAACAAATTGGTTTATCGCTTTAACATTACTGTAAGTATAACTTTATCGATGCAAAATAAATAATTCAAGCTGATTCATGCTGATATTTTAGAACTCAAGCAATTAGGCTCGTAATTAGTTTGAATTACAAAATGAACGAACCTTTTCCATTTGGCTGAGCTGAGCTAAGTAGCTACTTACGCAACCGACATTATTATGTAATATGTATTAACATCTTTATGTTGAGTTTGGTACGTTATTTAATTAAGCGTGCTTGCTGGGAGTTTATTCATTATTTACATAGATAGTAAAGATGTAAGCAATTTAATATAGTATTAACGAAATTTTTTAATCGATTCCATAGAACTTTACTAACTTTCATCTTAATTACCCCTTTACTACTTATACAATTATACGAATACACGTTTTCTACATTTATTCTGAATAATACAAGTCAGTTATAGATCATTCTACAGAAAAAAACAGAATTTCGTTCCTTAAAAAATTAAACTTCCATAAAAGAAACTAATTAAGCTAATATTAAAATTAGACTTGTAAAAATGTAGATTACCTCATACAAAAGTACAAGGTTCAAGGTTTAAAAAGATATTATTGACAAATACTAACTAACCATCACGAGTAAGTACCTAGACTTCGTTAGTTCTCGCCTTAGATATGGTGAATCAGATTGTAAAGTGTAATGAAAACACCTTTTTAGTAATCCAATTACCCCCGAGATGTCGTTGAACCCACCGCAAACTAGCTATTAAGATTTTTCCTGCAAACATAAAAGCTCAAATGTATTTTTAACCGACTTCAAAAAAAGGAAGGGGCTCTCAGTTCGGTTGTTTTTTTTTTGTAATGTTTGTTACCTCAGAACTCCGTCATTAATGAGTCGATTTGGAAAATTCTTTTTAGGTTCATGAATAGACATCTCAAGGTTGGTCCCATAAAATTTTGGTGAAGATCGGATGACGAAATCCATGAGGAATCGAAGGAATTCCTGAAATTTTATAGGCACTTATAATATTTTTCATATATTTTATAAAACTATTTAAGTATTTGCATATGGTACTCATCATCTTCCAATGCTGAGCTGATGATGGAAGGTACAACTCCTCAACGGTTAGGAGTTAGGAGATAATTCAAACGAGATGCATGCCTTCAAGACCTCCCTGATCACCCTGCCATAAGTGTTTTTATGAATCACTAAAAAGAAAAAAAAACAATTTTTTTAACAAAAAATAGAACCGACTTCAGTAAAACTAAAAAGCCAAAAATAACCCGTTCAAGTACAGATTACATTTGACTCACCATTTGAAGTCGGGGCCAAACCTCACGTAAACTATAAAATATAAATATAATAACTGAGTGGTTTGCGATCGACTTCAAAGGGTGAGTCAAATGTAATCTGTACTTGAACGGGTTATTTTTGGCTTTTTAGTTTTACTGAAGCCGGTTCTATTGTTTGTTAAAAATTTTTTTTATTCATGACTTCAACAACTTGCCAAAAGTATACAGTGTCTTGTTTATAAATCAATGCTTCATTTTTGGGACCCTTTAATAAATCCGAATCAACAAAATCTGTTTTGAAGAATACCGGCTTAAAAATATTTTTTATTTTCACCGTTATGAACTTAAAAACTGTATGTAGGTAATGGCCATGATTACTGTGATCTTAGTTGTATAATGGCAGTAAATATAATATCAACATCAGCGACAAAAGGGTGATCCCACAGAAATTAGTAATTATAGACCTATAACACTCATTCCAGTAATTTCAAAAATATTTGAAAAAGTGATGGCTTCTAAAGTAAATACGTTTTTTGCGAAACATAATGTCCTCAAAACTGAGCAATATGGCTTTCAACATGGAAGATCCACATCACTGGCATGTTTTTCTTTAAATAAGTTTGTAACCGAATACATAGATAACAGAATTCCTGTAGTTGCGGTGTTTTTGAATATGTCAAAAGCATTTGACTACGTAAATCACCAGATACTCATGAAAAAAATATTTGACTATGGAATTCGAGGAAAGGCTTACGATTGGTTTGTCAGCTATCTAGGAAACCGACAACAGTGCACAGAAATTTCGAAAAAAGTTGAGGGTGAAAAAGTGTTGGCTCGCTCCAAATTTAACCCAATTGAATGTGGCGTCCCACAGGGTAGCCGGCCTTTATTGTTTCTCCTGTATATAAATGATCTTCCAGATATAACTTCGCATAAATGTATATTATTCGCAGACGACACAACCATATTTTTTAACTGTGAAAATAGGATTAATTTTGAAAATGATATTAATAATACACTTAGACATATAGTTAAATGGATGGACATAAATAATTTAAAAATTAATTAAAAAAAGACCAAAGCAATTCAATTAAAAACTTATAAAGGTCAAAGACTGAGTCTAAATTTGAATTATGAGGGCCAACAAATATAATTAATATACTCAACAGTATATATTCTTAGGCATAACATTGGATGAAAACTGTAATTGGAAGAACCACATTGACCTGATATGTAAAAAGATAAATAAATTTGTATATGCACTTTACAAAATTAGACAGATTGCATCTTTACAGACAGCACTGCAAGCCTATCATGGCAATATCTCGTCCGTACTGCGGTATGGCATAATAATATGGGGCAACTCAGTTTACCTAGACAGAGCATTTCAAGCTCAAAAATTGTATACGAGCTCTTTGTAACCTAAGGAAAAGAGATTCATGTATAGGCCAATGTTCATAACCCTTAATATTCTTCCCTTACCCTGCATCTATATTGCTGAGATCTGCCAGTTTGTGAAAAAACAACCGCACTTCTTTAAGACCATAGGCCAGAGCAAACCTCATGCTCGAACTAATCGGCTAAACAAGCTAATTGTATGTAAGAACAACTCAGCACTATACCGTAATAATGCAATGAGTATGGCAGTCCAAATTTACAATAAGATTCCATCACATATAGCTGATCTTCCACAAAGAAATTTCTCTAATGCTCTACTAAAGTGGCTGGGTGAGCAAAATTTTTACTCTGTACAAGAATTTCTAGCCCATACTTAGACTAATAATTTAAGCAAGTTAATTATATAGTGTTTATTATTGTTGAATTATAAAGATATTAAATTGTTATACTACGTTCATTTGACATACGATTGACTTAATAAATATGAATTTTGCATGCCTAATATAAGGTACAAACATTACTGAGACTGTTGACTAATGTGATCCATCTTGTATACATTTACGTATTGTTTAGCAAATAAAATATTTCATATCATTTCATTTCATCAAATCGGTAACATACTATCAAAGCTAGTTATGTCATGTCTCCATAATACGTACTTATTTAGATAGTATGTTGATAATAAGTGCGTTGGTAAATTTATACATATATACAACTGTCGGATCCCATACTTTTTTCAAGGAATTTATCATAATAATACCATAGAAGAAATAGGTATAAAACCTTACTCTAAATAACCTTATAATACAACAAAAAAAGGGTCAGAAATTCTTATAAATAAACTTTTATTATTTTAATAAGAAATCGTGTTGAAGTGAGCATCATTATATTTTTTCAGTGTAGGAATAAATCAATACCTATTGCTCCAAACGGTAAGTGGAGCTAGTGATCCTCGCCCGTTGGGCTCTGGCCAAACAATCCCTTTTGCCCTTTCTTGTATTTTCACCAACTAATATTCTTAACATACCTTAAATAATCCCCTGGTAAATCTTTGTTTAGGATTAACTTGTGGGAGATTATGTTCTGTAACGAGCATGCAAACTGAGACGAAATCAATTACTTAATTACTTAATGTACCTAATTGAAATTGCTATAATTACCTCCATTAAAAATATAGGCAGACGGTTATAGGAAAAACGTACACAAGAGACCAAGAATCACACAATAGGTAATCTATAGGTAAATAACTGCTGGAAGGCTAGGCTAAAGCTATAGAAAAATCAAATATACCTCGGACATTTGTCATTGAAATATCGCCTACAATTATGGATTTTTGGAAAATAAATAAACACGTAACTCAAAACTAACTTGATACTATTTCCAATTATTCTTAGTAAATATTTAGACTGACTTATTTTGGGTACACTTAGATAGTTTGGGATATGCGATATTAATTTAAGATCATAATTAGATATATACTTGCGTAGACGAATATATATGCAACTATCGATATTTTTTATAAATACATACCTAAGTACACTTATTACGATATGAGCAAAATAGGATCTCGCGGTTTTTTTATTTATTAATTTGTATGTTTGTATGCATGGTATATTTATGATCACGCTAAAACAGCTGGGACTTTTTGTATTATTTTTGGTACACGGATAGCTGGGTAGTCACAGATGCTTTAGGGCTTTACTAGACTATGATAAAGCAAAGGTTATAACTTTTTCATCCTCACGCGAACAAAATTAGACGCCTTCTCATAAATAATTAAACGAACGAGGTTTAACTTCTGCATTTATCGACGTATTCCTCTCTAAGCCTGACTTACCGCCGCTCTCTGGTTAATTTGAGCCCCAGAATGTACGTTTTAGTAGAATTATATGAAGCGGTGGGTATAATTGTACCCCGGTGCCTCGAACCGGACGTAAATTCTGAGAAACGATCGACGTTTACAAGCTTGCGATCGACTGCGGACTTAGGACTTTACTCGCCATTTGGCTGGGGTTTTATCTATTTACTAGAAGGTTCGCGAAGACCCGCAAACTTAGTCCATGTGGAAGAATAAGTCATAACCCTTTTTTTGCTTCTCCGTAGTCGGGTAAAAATTATCCAGATAGCTATCTCGGAATGCGAAGCTACCCGTACATAAAAAAAAATTCATATCGGATATACCTATTAAAGGACGAAGATTTTTTTTTTATTTATTTTATAATATTATAGCTTACGAACTTTGTCCGATAAAATGTGAATGATATTTAAAGCTAAGATATTTATGCATCATATGGGATACACAAAATAACTCATATGCAGACTCATAAACACCAATGAACATTACAAGAATGAGGAATTTCATAAATTTAATTGTTTTACTTCCGAGAAAACAGTTGGTTTTGGTATCAGATGTAAACTTGAGGTACCTAAATTTGTTAATAGTATATCTTATGAATGATATACATTGTTATGTCTTATAAATGTAAACTATTGGAAAAAATATTTACCTACTTCGGGCAAATATCCGAGCGTTTGAACCACACTGAAAAAAATAGCTCAACTAGTTTAACTACCTACTTGAGAAATAGCCAAATTGTACTTAGTTGTAACTACTCGTAAAATTTTGCTAATATTACACAACTTATTTTGGCTACTAGTAGCCCTTAGGTACTTTATCAGTCTTGCTACTGTTAACGAATCATCCACAAATCATCATTTTTTTAGTGCACGCGGGTTTATCGTCATTTTGGTCTCATAATTATTATTACCGTGTTATAAACACAATGGGAGAACAAGACGCAATAGCTGTGATCAAACTAGAAAGGAGCTCTATAGTACTTACCTTTAGTATTCACGAGAAAATCAAAACTTTAACATGATTTAAACCACCATCTGAACCAAAATTTACTTTGTAGAGATGACGGATAAAACGCCGTAAAACGCCGAAAAACCGTCCACTTACATAATTCACATAAAGAAATTAGTTTCGGACTAACTTCGTCGTTTGATGACCTACTCGTAGAATTAATATAATTTGATGAATCACACTAAGGAAAACAATCGGAATTCCTGTTTTAAATTGTTTTTCCGATAATCTGCTTAGGAGCCTCGGCGCACGGTTTTGTATAATAGGAATTTAATGAAAGTTGTTCTCGATACTTTCTCTATCATTAAAATCGTTATTACGTTACGTATAGTTTGTATTTCAGGTCTTTCCAAATCAGAAATATTATAGTATGTAGTTTTATGTATATGACCTTTAGATTCATTACCCATACTGACAGGCCAAAATCACTGATTTCCAGAACGACCCTGACATTTCATGCCCATCAGCCATCAGTCTTTCATGGTTGCTTAGCTTCCTACATACTTTACTATTTCTTAAAGGTTTGTCATCAGTTCCGTATATCAACTTACACGCAAGAAGTGACTGCATGTCTCCAGGGTTTTAAATATACATGTATAATTGTATATCTGTATGTGATTTAGTTTAAACAATTTAATTATTTGTTTGGACTATGCATAATATGATCTACTTAATTAATTGCAAGCTCATGAGACTCGTCATTCAAATACTTGCGCTAGTCAGGATTTGAACCCACGACCGCCGCTTCACAAGCCAGTTTGCAGTCAACTTAAACTAAACGTGTTATCAAAACTTTGTCATGAATTGCGGGATAGTTACCGATGTTCGAATATAATTCTTGTGGGTTCAAGTTAATCCTAAACAAAGGAAGATTAACCACAGGATTATTTAGGGCATATTAGTTACGGAATATACAAGAAAGGGCGGTTGTTGTGAAAACTGACCAATTCAATTTACACTGGAATCCAAATGATATCACGTCATACTGTCGACCTTCTACAAAGAGTTCACGAATATACGATTGAAGGTACCTTTCACAATATTCCTCTTTTGGCAATGGCACAGTTTAAAAGGCACCGCGGAAACGTCTCCCTCGACGTATTA
Source organism: Apotomis capreana (assembly GCA_947623375.1). Lineage (NCBI taxonomy): Eukaryota > Metazoa > Arthropoda > Insecta > Lepidoptera > Tortricidae > Apotomis > Apotomis capreana. Next base: position 34,266,577 of record OX392499.1, on the reverse strand, counting down.
TTTTGACGGGACACATTAGTTTGACAGACATGCTGTAAGCGCAACTCATAAATCTAGAGGTGCTTACTCCAGGAACATTTCAATTTGCGTGTAGGTACACTTTTCTTTGACCCGGTTTTCAGTAGCACGCACAATTTATTTAACAAAGCAAAACAAGTCATTGTAAAAAAATCGTTTTGAACACACGAGGTTGTATTGCGTGCAGTACTATGTTTTATACTTACTAGCCGAATTTAAGATACATAGGTAGTATGGCTTAATTTACTGAGGAAATCTGAAAACTTCCATATAATACTAATCAATTGCTATACAGCAACTATACCTACCCATACAAATTATTTACAAATGGTCATGTTCATTATCTGTCTTAATAGTAAGTGAGGTACTCTATAGTGCACGAACTAAATATTATCAATATGCAGACTTTTCTCCAAGTGAAGAATCAGGCAAAAGTTATTTTATTTCGTATAATTTAATGATGTGAATCCATTGACATTTCACGATTTACACGTGCCAATAATATGACTGAAACAAACTTTGTTAAAAATATATCTTTTTTATCATTTCGTAGAGCAACTTAGTTGCTATGTTAATGTTTCACTTATGAAACAGAGGAACAATTTAATTTTTCTATAGATATCTTAACATAACAGGATATAGGTACCTATTAAAGGACGAAGATTTTTTTTTATTGATTTTATAATATTATAGCTTACGAACTTTGTCCGATAAAATGTGAATGATATTTAAAGCTAAGATATTTATGCATCATATGGGATACACAAAATAACTCATATGCAGACTCATAAACACCAATGAACATTACAAGAATGAGGAATTTCATAAATTTAATTGTTTTACTATCAGATTTTGGTATCAGATGTAAACTTGAGGTACCTAAATTTGTTAATAGTATATCTTATGAATGATATACATTGTTATGTCTTATAAATGTAAACTATTGGAAAAAATATTTACCTACTTCGGGCAAATATCCGAGCGTTTGAACCACACTGAAAAAAATAGCTCAACTAGTTTAACTACTTGAGAAATAGCCAATATCTTATCAATAGCAGATATCTTAACATAACAGGTTAGGATCCCAGTGCAAATTCTGCACTGGGCTTGTTCAATATTACATTACATCTTTATTTCACTTTTGACGATTAGAGAAATGAATATGCGTAATGTCGCGGTAGCTCAGCGGTCAGAGCACTGCTCCGGATAAGCAGAGGTCGTAGGTTCGATCCCCACCCACAATGTAGTGGATCGTCGATGTAACCTCTGTATCAGTATTCATAAAAAAAACCGGCCAAGTGCGAGTCGGACTCGCGCACCGAGGGTTCCGTACAAACACTTTCCATCCCTAAGTGGTTAAGTTAAGTTTGCACCTGGTATGTATAGCGCCCCATATAAATTAGGTGCAAAGTTAGGTATTAAAAAAAAATTATGGTTTTCGTAATTATTCCTTTATCTATGCTATAAGACGTTGCTTCGTACCAAATTTCAAGATTCTGAGTTCACGGGAAGCACCCTGTAGGTTTTGATTCCCTTGCAAGTGTCGAAAATTTGCGGCATAAACGGCTGTATCTTTTGATTGCGTTGGCTTAGAAGTTTGATTTTTTCACAGCTTCAAGGGACAGTAGACCTGAGTAATTGATATAAATTTCAGCTTCATACCTCCACGCGTTCCTGAGAAAAAGGGTCTTGACAGACGGACGGACGGACAGACGGACAACAAAGTGATCCTATAAGGGTTCCGTTTTTTTCCTTTTGAGGTACGGAACCCTAAAAATATTTAAATACTGTCATAGTGATTCGAAGTCTAGTTTTAACTACCCTGATTACCTATCTGTTTATTTCATAAAGCTTATATTGTATAAACAAAAGTTTACACACAAAATCACACAGTAACATTGAATTGCCATGCCAGTCAAGATTTGGCCAAGTCATTAATTATCTTGCCTTCAATCTCCCCTCACTTGCATGAAGGCTCTGGATGGATGAACAACCGAAGTTTCGCACTAAATCAAAACATTCAATATTACAATGTACAGGATGGAACAAATAAGTGGGTCAGTAAGGGCTGCTACATTTTTTCATAAGCGTGTTAATTCCGATGGAAACGATAACAAAAAAAAAGTAAGGTAATTTTTGCATAGCCCGAACTGATTCATTTCTATGTTGCACTCAGTATTTATATAAATGTGGGCCATGCAGCCTTAAGTTTAGATTTCGAATTTAATTGAATTAGTTCAAAATTCAGATATAAAAAATTAAAGATGGTTATTTCAATAATCCACCTACATTTATGATGGCGTCATTTGAATATAATAAGAACTAATTCATACAAATTCCGTAAAAAACAAGCAAAAATGCTATAAATGTTATTTATCTTGTACTTTACGACATTTATATTGTTTTTTTTTGTATGGGGATTTTTCATCCACATTTTTTTTATGTAAACCACCTAAAATTATATTATATACATACCTATCAGCTGTTTTAGGGTACCTAAAACTTTTTTTGCTGTCTTCCGAAGTTGAAATTCGAAAATATAGGTTCTCAAAATTAGATATAAGCGCCGTATACAAAAAAATGTCTGCTATTGAGTTATGCCGAAAACACCCTTTTTTTTACTGGGGTATAAATTTTATAATTATTACTGCCAAAACTTTTATTATTAAGAAATTGTATTAATAACAAAAAAAAACCTGAATACATTTTCACTCCTCATTCCAAATACTTGTAATGGAAAACCTACCTGTCTATCATAGATAGGATGTGCGATTGAACCCATCATTTATACAAAACCACACCATGAAAGCCACTGAGCACGAAATCCATCAAATCTAGCACTATGACCTGACCGCATCCCTGACATACAAATCAAAAGGGTGGCCTTCGCAAGGATTTATTTCTCCAAATGGTCGGACAAAAAATTTAACAAAAAATGTATTTGGAGAGATGCCAAGTCGGAGCCTGCGTATATACGACGGCGGTAAATCTCCCCATGACATTAATACCAGACCCTGGGAACTATCGAGATAAGATTAACATAACTGGTGCCCCATATATACATTACATACTGACGTTATTGATCTGTGGTATGTGCATGGTTCACGTTATACCTAAGACCCAATTTTACCGTACGTAGTCTGTCATTAGCGTTGGATTACCTATTCCTGTTATTATCAACTTGACGAGACGTATTTTATTTATTAGTGTGTAAAACTTACCTCAAATTGTACACACTAATAAATAAAATAGAATTCACAGATGGTTATTGCGATGTCAAAAAGCATAATTAATTCGTCTTACTTTCACCTACGTATTATCAAATATTTTGAAAACATTTGACTTATTATTTTAAGAGCAGCGGAATAAGTTCCCTAATCCTTAAAAACCGGCCAAGTGCGAGTCGGACTCGCGCACCGAGGGTTCCGTACAATCACTTTCCATCCCTAAGTGGTTAAGTTAAGTTTGCACCTGGTATGTATAGCGCCCCATATAAATTAGGTGCAAAGTTAGGTATTAAAAAAAAAATTTATGGTTTTCGTAATTATTCCTTTATCTATGCTATAAGACGTTGCTTCGTACCAAATTTCAAGATTCTGAGTTCACGGGAAGCACCCTGTAGGTTTTGATTCCCTTGCAAGTGTCGAAAATTTGCAAATTAGGTGCAAAGTTAGGTATTAAAAAAAAAATTTATGGTTTTCGTAATTATTCCTTTATCTATGCTATAAGACGTTGCTTCGTACCAAATTTCAAGATTCTGAGTTCACGGGAAGCACCCTGTAGGTTTTGATTCCCTTGCAAGTGTCGAAAATTTGCGGCATAAACGGCTGTATCTTTTGATTGCGTTGGCTTAGAAGTTTGATTTTTTCACAGCTTCAAGGGAAAGTAGACCTGAGTAATTGATATAAATTTCAGCTTCATACGTCCACGCGTTCCTGAGAAAAAGGGTCTTGACAGACGGACGGACGGACAGACGGACAACAAAGTGATCCTATAAGGGTTCCGTTTTTTCCTTTTGAGGTACGGAACCCTAAAAATTGGCAAACTGCATGTTCTACGACCGCCATTGCTAACAAATACCATATTTTAAATAGAAATCTCACGTGAGTGCCATACTAATAAGTTTCTGTCAAAAATGACATTTTAGTGGCAAGCTTTTATAGCCGACTGTACTTTTCTTTGGATATCCATCAAATGCTCACTGAGACAATTCTAAAGAGCCCAAGCTCGGTAGGATTGCTTTTTCTATTATAGAGTTCCTATGGCCACCTTTCGGCTCCATCATCAGATCAGCCCCATGGTACCATATTATTGTATTGTCATCAAAGTTAAGTAAGTATGCAAAATTTCAGCTCAATCGGTTGACGATATCTGCTTCAAAATTGAGTTGCAAGATTTCACCCGAACAAACATACTTTGCAAGCTAAATAAAAGCTTGTAAAATAGATCCCATCAAAAACATAAATGTTAAATTAGAGCCAAGTTCTCGCATGCAACGTTGTCGACTTCGCCGACAAAAGAAAGGTATGTACGCAAGTTAGTGTACGTCCCTGTTACTTATACTGTTAGCTTGATAATAATACTATGTTACTTTGATAAAATTAAGTCAGTTTGTGAAAACTAGCCAAGTCAAATCTTGATATTGAATTACACCCCAAGTAAAATAAATGCATTGAGTATGTCGCATGTCCATGTATTTAAAAAATTTAGGGCAAAGAACTTGGCGCCCATATAGATCTCAATTCTTTTGTCGGCGAAGTCGACAACGTTGCATGCGAGAACTTGGCTCTAATTTAACATTTATGTTTTTGATGGGATCTCATTACTTTTTGTACAGAAATTATTATGATGTGTAAATTATTTAATAATTAATTGTTAATTACTTGTGTGTGTGCTATTCTAGTACATCTTTTAAACAAACAAAGAATTTTCCAAATCGGTTAGTACGTGTTGGATTCTTGTGTGTGTGTGTGTGTGTAAGAGAGAGAGAGAGAAAGAGTGTGAGCTATGCTAATACATCTTTAAAACAAAGAAAGAATTTTCCAAATCGGTTAATAAATGACGGAGTTCTGAGGCAAGAAGCATAAATAATAATAATAATTAAAAAAGTAAAAAAATCACTGTTTTCGATTTTTTTATGTGTACACACACAATTACCAAGCTGAATGCCAAATTTCACCTTTCTAGGTCACCTGGAAGTGGGTTAGGTTTTTGATTACTAGTCAGTCAGTCAGTCAGTCAGTCAGTCAGTCAGTCAGTGATAAAAATACCGTTTTTTGGACTTTAATATCTCAATACCTATTTCACCTATATTTATGAAATTTGGGGTTCTAGTTGTTCTAAAGGATCTTAATACATAAGCCAAATTTCATGTTTTTATGTTAAATAGATTTGGAGTTATTGAGGGGTCAAAAGTGGCTCCAAACGGTTCGTGTAATATAACACACGGCTGCTGCTCGCCAGTTCTTGGGGTGAACTTGGCTGGACACGCTGCCGCGTGTCTAGATACAAAACAGTTTTCAGGACTCACGTCCTTCATTCGCAAAACATAATCAGGAATACAATCGATGCAAACGAACGTTTCGAAATATGTACATCAAGCGATATTCGACTTGAACGACGTGAGAAAACCCGTATCCTATGAATTTTAATACCATATTCGAGATAATTTCATGTAACATAAAACTAGCGTGTTTAATTAGGATATTGATAGCTTAATTCGCGCCTTTGTTGATGAAACACTATCAGTGTCGGAGATAATTAATACAGCAAGCTACTACGCAGTTCACACGATCCAGATTACAGGACAGATACCAAAAACCAACTAGGAGGGTTTGCAGTCTCGGGAAATATTGGTTTGAAGAGTCCCATAAATCCTGGGACACTCTATACTTAAATTTTCTGAGACTGAAAACCCTAACAACTTGCAGCAATATCGTCAGTCGTAATTATGAAAGCTTTTTGTTAATGAGAAGAAAAAGATCTTTGCATCTGCCTGGAGTATTGATTAAACTTACGCTAACAATTTTCGCAGAATAAATTATATTACTAACCCCATTTAGTGAGATAATCTATTTATATTATCGCATATAAATACAAGCGCATAGTAATTAATAATATTTGTACGCAATAGGTCCCGCTTTTTTTGTCTGGAGTATTCTAAAACAGAATGAATTTCGTTTGTGGTTTATATAAAACAATTTTTTGACAAATTATTTGAAGATTAACTAATTACGGAGTTTGCTAGGACTAGTACCCTTATATTTTTATTATTTAAGACTTTCAAGACTTTATATTTAAGGTTTGAGGCCCAATGCTGTGTTAAATATTAATGACATATTTTAGTATTTTATGCAATCGTTGCACAATGGAGGTTCTTAAAGTCGAGTACCGCGTTTAAGTCACGAGGCTTGCCGAGTGGCCTATGTAAGGTACGAGACTTTAAGACCTAATTGTGTAACTATTGCATACAATACTTTTTATACGAGCAAAACTCAGAAAAACATTTTTTACTTTAATCGTCATTCTCCAATATGATTTTTTATTTTTGATGTAACCTTTTTCGTTCAACTAAAACTGACTTATTAAAAAAAAACATGATCGCGGGTGCCTCGTGATTGGTGAATTTTTTTGACAAGTAATTTCAACCAATCAGTGAGCATCAAATAATTGTTATCTTTTTGATGGTTAAGAGTTGTGTTGAGAGATGTCTTATGAACTCCTTATGAATATTAAAGTTCTGTAGCGGGTACCATAGAGTATAGAATTTTGTTACCGGATTAAAAAGTGTGTTTGATTTTGTCTGTGAAATTATAATTGACAGATTAAAGTCTGCGAGTATAAAAAAATATGAATGACTCAATACACCTATCAAATGATAGACGTTCCAGTTATAATCGGCTGTTAATAAATAACAGAGAATGGAGGGCTCTTTTTTGCCAACACCCCTCATTTTGATTTTCTCTCTCTCTCTCTCTCTCTCTCTCTCCAATTATTACTTTATTCCTTTACAAAAAGTGCAAATTAATAATAAGGTTATATTCTTTAGTAAATCCACAGTACCTACATTATAAAATGTTCTGGCACCGTTGCAACTAGATATCACGCCCGCACAAAGGTTAAATTGGCAGTAGCTTCATGAAAAATTACAATCTTCTTAAATAATTATAATCTCTTCGGTTGATTAAAATCTTAATTAAAGGGTTATGATGGTTATGGTTGTTGTTACGGATATTTTCTTTTTTTTCAGAAGTTACACACTGATAAAATTATAATAGGAAACGTATTAATAAGTATCAAACAGAAATTTATAGAATGAATCTGATATACTTAATTTAATTTCAGAAGTGGAAATAAAAAGCGCAGATTTTTTTTTCTAGCTATGAAAGTACTTTCAGTAATAAGTAGGTCAAAGTCAAAGTCAAAGTCAAAGTATTTATTTGCTGGAATTACGGTACATACATTAATTTTTACTTACCTCGGAAACGAACGAGAGAGTACCAGAACTTTACACATCACTCCAATGTTATATTACACTATCATACTGATCCAAATACTAAACTATTATCTAAAAACACCAAGTTGCTAATAAAAATTAGTTATTAACACTTTCATACGTTTATTTCACTGCATACAAAAAGCGCTTCATATCATAATGAAAACACCCTTCATAATATCAGTACTCATATTTGATTTCCACATACCACCAATTACCGCACATTTCAATCACCCATGCTTTTTATTTGCATATCTGTATTCAAGTTTATGGTTGTTGTAACTTCGTTAGTTTGCGCGGGAAAAGGGGAAATAGAAAATGGCCGCCGGGGTGACGCGGCAGCGTCGCTTTCCGAGGAGCTACTAGCGTTTGGCGCCGGCGGTCCGCTCCGCTTTTGCGCCGCCTTCGTGCGCAACTTGTCGCCCACACTTTAAATGCACTGAAAGATTTTCATGAAATATGCTCTATGGATTATCCTTGTAGAAAAGTGCTAAAAACTGTTAAAAGCATTTCATTTTTGCGCAATTAGGATTTGGTTAAGCTGCCATGATGTTTAAAGAAACTACAAGTTTGTTTGCGTCGTGTTGCCAATGCCTTTAAATACAAATTATAAAGATGCAAATTAAAAAATCAGAAATGTATCACGAATGGGCGTTACTGCTTTAATGACTTAAGAAACTGATAAAATATAAACTTCCTTAGTCATTGTTTTTAATCGAGTTTCAGACTAAGATAGAAATCAGCGTATGAAAACTTTACTTACCTACTGACTTTGTCGTCTGGCTCAGTGACCCAGAGGATCTTGGCCTCTGAGACAAATGAACGCCATTTTCTCTGTTTTGCGCCTTTTCTCGCCACTTAGGGACAAAATTTAAACCTTTAGTGAATCTATCTCAATCAAACTTTATTAACTTATTGTTATAATGCAAACACAAAAAATAGGTAAGAATAAAATGCTAAGGGTAAAGAAAAATACCTACGTATTTTTTATTTATTGTACCCGGGAAAAAATTAATAGTTCTTGGCATTCCTTATTTTTTTAATTAGGTAGTATTTTTTACAGTTAATGATTTTACTGTAGGTACTTATAGCTGATTAATTCTAATCAGTTTCAGATTCTTCGCACGCATGAACGTAACTTATGTATGTATATGTAACAAGTCTCGTGAAAGTATTTTTGTACCTATTTTATGAGGCTCCGTGACACGTAATTCGAGACGTTTTACTACGGTTTTTATAGGGGTAAAGCCTCTACTTTTTAAAATACGCGTCGTGATACTCTATCAAAGAATACAATATGCACAGTGTGCATTCACGTGTTAGGTAACAGGTTATACAATGTTTTATATTTATTCTCTTCTTCGGGTTGATTTTTCAAAAGAAAATATAAAGAGTAAAGTAAAATATTGATGCAAAAAATAAACACTACGAATATTAACATCCTAACCTAGCGGTTGAAGGCTTACGGCCCAGCCACGACTTTGCACGACCAGCGGCGCGGTGAGCGGTTGAGCGAGAGATTCGAGCGCGGCAGCCATACAAACGAACGAGTGAGACAAACGTACCGCTCACCGCTGCCGCTGTCGCGCAAAGTCGTGGCATGTCTGTTAAAACGATCCCGCCGCGGTCCAATTAATGGTGGAGCCAGCATTCGTTGATGGTTATAGACAGGATATAAACGCATTTCCCGGACGCTGGAAAAGACGATTGTCGTCGTCGCTAGAAAAAGATTCGAGTTAGCGGTGGTAAGTCTCCCTGCTGTCCAGCACTGAGTGTGTGATTTTAATGAAATGATAGGGGATGCGACTGATGTTGAATTATACAACATAGTGTAGTTATATGAATAAAATTAGCTCAAAACGTCATGATACAAAGAAAAAAATAAAAACAAAAATCAATTTTTTGAAATAATTATATGACTTCAAAAGTACGAAAATTTTATGATTTCTTTTTTAACCCAAAAGAAATTTTAAAATTGTTTTTAGGATCCTCATAATTTAACAAAATAATAATTGTACGACAACCATGAACTTAAACGCACTTTTTAACGGTGAAAATGGCAAATTACTTATTTTGTCCATACGAATACTACCCAATCCACTGATGACGTGATACGTACGTCATAGTAGGGTAGGCCATTTGTTTGGAGTATGGAGCGTTTGTAACCCTCTGTAGGAATGTTGAACTTTGACTGTCATTTCTGACTTTTAGAGCAGTGTGGGCCGGTAGTCCCATATTTAATCCCAATAAAAATATAATAATATTGTAATAACCACTCGGAAAAAAATATTACCTGTAAGTTTTGTATGGATAGATATTAGGTGACAATCGACTACCAAGTAATAGAATAGAATAGAATAGAATAGAATAGAATAGAATACTCTTTATTGCACACCTCAAGAAGAAAGAAATACAAATACAGATGACACTTAACATTACAATAGAGGCAAACAATAGGCGATCTTATCGCTAAAAAGCTATCTCTTCCAGACAACCTTTGGGTAGCGGATTATAATATAAATGAAATGAGATGAGTAGGCGATGCAAAAAGTAATCAAGAAAACTACTGAAAAATTATTAAAATCTACTAAAACCTATAATATATATTGAAACATAAACATACATAAAAATATACATAAATGAACATAAAATAATTAGGGGTCATCTAATAGACATAAAATATACATAAAATAAAATAAATATTAAGGCACAATCATACACAAATCAACCTAGTCCCAAACTAAGCATAAGCAAAGCTTGTACTATGGGTACTAGACGACGATATAAATCCATACTAATATTATAAATGCGAAAGTGTGTCTGTCTGTCTGTCTGTCTGTCAGTTACCTCTTCACGTTAAAACCGCTGAACCGATTTAGATGAAATTTCGTATATACATAGTTTCAGTCCCGGGGAAGGACATAGAATACTTTTCATCCCGAATAAATGTAGTGTTCCCGTGGGATGAGCGGGTAACACCGCGGGGCACAGCTAGTAATATATAAATACATATATAGATAACATCCCTAACCCAGGAACAAATATTCGACTTCATCGCACAAATATTTGCTCGAGCCGGGATTCGAACCCAGGACCGCCGGCTCAGTAGGCAGGTGTCTACAAACTGCGCCAACCGCGCCGTCAATCATGACCCAATCACAACTATTCGTGCTCATTAGTCATCACACAGAGCTGCTAAGATTCGAACCTAGAACCACCTGCTTTGTAGGCACCCTTAAGCCATACGCGTTGTCATAATACTATTCTTGTATGTTAATCACTTATTTGTGGACTTTATAGTGCAAATAAATATTATTAAAAATATCTCTTTGTCCTTTGCACGGGTCGCCAGGTTGTCTTTTAAAATAAAAGAAAAGGTTACCAGCAGTACAGTACCTAAGAGCACAGAGTATCTATTTCCAGCCGTAGCGACCGGGCGACGTGTAGGCGACTAGGTTCAAAAAGGATAAGTTTATCTGGCACGTGTCAACTAAATACTAGTTCTATTATTTTTAGGATTCCGTTAATGCGACAAAGCTTATTTAGATACCTAATCTTCCAGCTGTCGTGATTGTCGTGATCCTGCGATGTCTTATAGTCCACACTCTTCTCGCGATCTCGTGACAATAGGGTAGTTTGGGGGTTAATTGAATGATGTTAATTAACGGAATGAAATTCGAATTCCGGAATAAAGTACTTCTACCGAATAAAATGTATAATTAATTAAGCATTCAACGATATAAATTACCAAGTCAATAGAAAGAAAATTTACAAAAACAATATAACTAATACTATGCTATATTAAGACCAATAATTGTACCATGATTAATGCAAATAAATATTCATTCATTCATTCATTCATAATTATGATACCAATGACTCTAACTTAACTTTTTCATTTGCGATGACATTAAAAACAAAGAATAGGATAAGTATAGTTTTTGGACGACAATTAAATCCCACCAAAAACATTCTGTAAAAAACTAGCCAAGTCTCAATGGAGCTGCTTGTTTGTCTCTAAAAAGTAATGAAATCTAAACAAAGTCGTACCAAGTCTAAGGTTCCTTACTGCGATTTCTTTATTATTATAGTTAATGTTATGTGACTAGGCCGTTGAAGGGTACACCAGTATGAGCTATTATCTCGCTTAACAAACATAGGTAGTTACAACAGATATAACATTACGTGTAAACAAAATTGACTTATAGCGGTTCTGGCGACAGATTGGTGCAATGGTGTCATGGAGCACCTGGTTTTGTACCCTTGTGTACCCTTCAACGGCCAAGTCACACAACATTAAATATAATAATAAAGAAATCGCAGTAAGGAACCTTAGACTTGGTATGACTTTGTCTAGATTTCATTACTTTTTAGAGATAAACAAGCAGCTCCATCGAGACTTGGCTAGTTTTTTACAGAATGTTTTTGGTGGGATTTCACTTATTTTTGTAGAAACGTGGGCATATTGTGTTATAACAACCTGCTAATTAACTTTAGCAAACCTCACGAAGTAATAAGCGAAATCAACGAAATGCAAATAATCCCTCCTAATCCCTAGCAAACGTTTCCAAGCGCAGTAGAAGAATATCGTAAACGACTGTAACGCGGCCGGTTGCCACTTCGCCATATAAGATTATCGGAAAAACAAACGACGGTGCGTTTTAAAATACAGTCAGCGCCATCTAGCGACGTGTGCGGGTATCACCGCCACTCTTAGTCCAATGCATTATATTTTGACCAAATTTTGAGCGAAATTAATATTTTGGTGTAATTTGTTTATTTAATTTGTGTAATGTTCGAGTAGAATAAAGATAATCGTTCGACTATTCTTCTTGTAAACTTGAAAGTATAAGTATAAAAGCCAGTCTAGTCTTGTCCAGAGTTTTCCTTTAATTTTATTTATATGCGTATTAAAAGCAGAAAGGGAGGCATTCGCCCAGCGGGTATGTATTACAATGCCGAAGTTCAAAATACCGAATATCATAAGACCTATGGACGGAAGGCCGAAAATTAAAATGTCGAATGTTTATTTGACCGAAAGTTTAAAATCCCGAAAGAACGTTTGATCGAAAGGATGAAATACCGAATATTATAATCCCGAAGACTGTAATCCCGAAGAATGTTATCCCGAAGACTGTAATCCCGAAGATTATAATCCCGAAGACTATGATCCCGCCTGAAGGTTGTAATCCGGAATATTATTTAAACTCTCGAGAATTATCTCGTATTTCTGTAGTCTTACAGATTCTAATGTTTATTTTATACAAAGAATATTAACCTAAATTACGTAACCTACTTGCCTACTACTATACTTACTATTTAAAAGTGAACTCTTCTGTGGAGCCGATCTGCTCCGGCGCTGTGGGATGTGCAGCCCCTCCGCCCTAGTACGTTAGTACTCTTTATTATACTGTGGCCCTAGCGTAAGAAAGTGCGGGCATCAAGCGAGTCGCAGCGGCTGAGGTTGGTCGCCGAAGGTCACTAAAAAGCCGAAGCTGCGGAGGCGAGCGTTGACAGCTTCGGTTCCAGACAAGTTCGGTTCGGTTGGCAGTCCATGACAGAATATTTTATCATAATATCGAATATTTAGAGTCATACTTAATTTCCCACTTTCCCGGACTCTTTCTTTTTCTTAATCGACTTGCCACAGAACCGAAGCTGTCAACCCCGATTCCACGTGGTCTTGTCTGCCCTACCCCTAGAGTGTATATAAAAGCCCGGAGGCGCGGAGGGAGGGCAGCCCCCGGCCGCCGTAAGAAAGTGCCGGCATCAAGCGAGGCGCAGCGGCTGAGGCTGGTCGCCGAAGGTGACCAAAAAGCCGAAGCTGCGGAGGCGAGCGTAGGTGCCGCACTTTCTTACGCTAGGGCGGAGGGGCTGAACATCCCGCAGCACCGGAGCAGATCGGTTCCACGGAAAAGTCAGATTAGTTTAGTGTCCTGACACTTTTAAAGTGCTTATTGACTTTCGGGATTATAAAATTTCGAGATTTTAAAAATTTCGGGATTATGAAATTTCGAGATTTTGAACTTTCGATTTTCTGAAAATAGGTAATTTGAGCTTCGGTTTATCGAATATCGGCTTTTTGAACTTTCGGTATTTTGACCATCGGTATTTCAACTGTCGGTATTATGAACTTTCGGGATTTTAATAAGTAACCCGCCCAGCTGTGGGGTGGGACGCTATAGGCTAGATTAAATTAGATGTATCCCACTACGCTGGATTTTTGCAATGACAGTCGATTTTTTTATGTACCAATAGTAGAAGGGGGCACCATATCTCTAATACAGCTGAGACCAGCTGAGGGTTCTTCATCAAATAAATAATAAATAAATAAATATCGGACAACCTCACACAAATCGATCTAGTCCCAAATTAAGCTCTAGAAGGCTTGTGTTATGGGTACTAGACGACGATATACATACTTATATAGATAAATATATACTTAAATACATAGAACAACCATGACCCAAGCACAAGGCGGTATGTCGATCTCTAACCGTTTGGTTGGGCTCTTGTGTTTTCTAATCAGAGTACTCCAGATCTTCGATTATCCTAGTTTTTAGGGTTCCGTACCCAAAGGGTAAAAACGGGACCCTATTACTGAGACTTCGCTGTCCGTCCGTCCGTCCGTCCGTCCGTCTGTCACCAGGCTGTATATCAAGAACGGTGATAGCTGGACAGTTGAAATTTTCACAGATGATCTATTTCTATTGCCGCTATAACAACAAATACTAAAAATAAAATAAAATAAACATTTAAGGGCTCCCATACAACGAACTTGTTTTATTGTACGGAACTCTTCATGCGCGAGTCGGACTCGCCCTTGGCCAATTTTTATAGTTTTCGCTTTATGTGGCCATTAAACCCTAACTCTGTACCAAATTTCAGCTCTCTGAATTTATGGGAAGTACTAGTTCTTTACTGATGATCATGAGTGAGTGAGTGAGTGAGTGAGTGTCGTAAATGCGAAACTTTGCTTTCGCTTAACTTCGGAACTAAATGACCTACAGACTTGAAATTTTGGATTTTAAGTATGTGATTATAGCTTACTGGATGACGAAAATTTCTGCGTTCTGGTCTTATCCAGAGGTGCTCAAATAGGGGCCTGAAAATGCGGCGAAATGGTTCCAGTAAAGGATGGTACGGCAGTGTTTGCTTCGCGCTCGACTTGGCGGGGGCACTGCCGTGCCCCTCGATTATATTTTTTCAGATAGTCCTTTGCTATAAGGATCTACAAACTGCAACTCTTTAATTTTTCCTCACCATGGTTTTTTCTAAAAAAAAATTTTTATATTTTCGTCATGACAGATGACAGCTTGCTTTATTTTTGGCTGAAGGGCTCGATGCCTCCAACCTCAACTAAAAAAATGTCGATGGTCGGCACAAGACAATGGCAAAACCACAACGCTGAAATGTTGACTGATGCCAGTGTCAAACTATACAATTTTTGACACATGTCAGTGTCAAGCCGTTAAATTTGACCATGGATCAAGTAACCAGTGGATTCGGCATACACATAAACCCGAAAGGGACAGGAGCACTAATACAGAGTTACCAGGTTCCAAATAATTCTCCCGTTTTTCCAGTGCTAGTTGTTGACGGTGTGGCATTCGTTTGAAATACTTGTTATATTGTACGTCATTATACGTCATCTGACAGTGACAGAGATAGTTGTGTAATTTTGTGGCTGTTTTCATTATAATAATATTCTATACAAACCTTAATGTTACGAACCTAGTTCGTAGGAATTCCGTAGCACTTAACCTCATGAACTTGTACACATAATAAATTCGACCAAAAAACCGTGAGTCCTAGGAATATAAGGCTAAAACAACATGTTCACATTTCACGCACACATATGCAATCTTAAATAACGGTGAAATTTTGAAAATTATCCACATCTACCAATAAACAAGACGATGACCAACTTATGCAAACTTGACGTATCTGTTTTATCATAACGCAGTCTACCCACTTGCGGAATCATACGAATACAGATGCGTTCCGTTTCTCGCATAATGAACTTTCTGTCTAAGTAATAAAATATTTATAAGCCAATAGAAAGGGCAAAACTAATGGTCTATTGTTCCAACGTCTTAAACTTATATAAATGATATTTTAGTGATTCGCCCAATCAACTGGATACTAGAGAAACTTCATTTATATCTATGTCAATGTTGATTTATCATTAAACATGAATAAAGATCTGCCGCCACGAAAGATAACAAGGTCACAAAAATTAGCAGCCAGCAGTAGCAAAAAATCATCTGATGTGCCGCATAGCGATGAGGAGGGCCTTCACGATCATCTAAAATGTTTAAAACAAATAAACGAGAAAGATAAAATTATCGCCAACCTAAAATCTGAAGTAAAAAACTTGAAACAACAATTCCAGCAAGAGGTATTAAAACAATCAGAGAATAAAATAAGCTATGAAAAATTATGCGAAGAAAATAAATCTCTTAAAATATTATTAAACGCAAATCATAAAAACGAGGAAAATTTAACGATAAACCTAAGCAATTTAGAAACTGACAATTTGGAAATACTAACCCCGCTTAAAACAAAAATAAAAAAAAGTGAACAAATTAATCTGACACTAGCAATGCGCATAGAAGAATTAGAAGCGGAAAATCAGAAACTAAGTGAAGTTATAAAAACCCAACACTCGCAACAAATATACACAGAGAATTCCAAATTAGATTCGCAAACCTTAAACAAAAAAATCAAAACACTCCTGAAGCGCTTGAGGAATATCTCACAAGGTTATCAAGAGCTGAAAGTAAAATACAAGCGTTTGGAGAATTTAAATGTATTATGGCGGCGTACGCAAAGATCAATAAGAAACATTCAACAAAAAATCAATGATGTAGAGGAAATAATAAAAGAAAGTAGTAAAAAGGCTAATGCTACTTCACCTAATGCTAAGGCATCGAAGCTGCGAAGAAAGTGTGTTGTCCCTAGCGACACTAATAAAGATGAAGATATACAAGAACCTCAGAAGTGTAAAATAGCGCAGAAGTGCGACGTAAATGGCAATCAACGGACTAAACCACGACTACTAATATTATCAGACTTTCATGGAACAAATCTCTCATATATCCTCTCTAGAATAAGGAAAAATGATTACGACATTTACACCGATGTAGTCTACTATGGCACCACTGAGAGGGTTCTAGCAAACCTCTCACTAAAAACTCAAGATTTCACCAAAAAAGACTGCGTAGTGATTATATGTGGGAGCAGTGACTTCGGCATTAATAGTGTAAATACAATAACACAGCAATTGGATGACGCAGCAAAGACTTTGTCTCATTGTAATTTAGTATTATGTACCATACCTAGCAGTGTTAATAATAATGCACATAGCTTCAATCAATTTGTAACAGAGCTTAATCTCAAGCTACCAGCATTAGTAGGAAAATATAATCATGTTCATGTGAAGAATATAGGTGAAAAGTTGCTAAATCTAGATTATAAGTATGACGGATACAAATTAAACATAAGAGGAAAATATAAAATTGCTCTTTCTATAAATGAAATATTAAAGCATGTAAACGAAAAGTATTATAATAGTCTTACTTTTTTGTGAATGCCTCACTTCCAGACAGCTCGGATCAGCAGTTGACCTCCATTATGCATTTGAACATTAATCGCCTTAGAAATAAATTACTCAGTCTAGAAGCATTTATAGAACTTGACATCAAAATCAAACCCGCTATTATTGCTATCACGGAAACATGGTTGGAACCAGATGAATTCAAGTCGTTATGTTTGCCAGGTTATCGTATAGCTACCGAAACGTCTCGTCTCCTGAACCGTGGCGGAGGAACTCTAATATTTGTTAAGGAAAAACTATGTCAAAACATAAAAGTAGTAGATGTATCAAAGTTTCACTTGGAAAATGTTTTGGAAACCTGCGCTATCTCCCTGTCACTTCATGGGAATACCTTTCTTATTGTTGTTGTTTACCGTTGCCCTCAATCTTCCCTTATTTTATTTTTAGACAAATTAGAAAAGTTATTAAGTAGTTTTACCAAACATAATGTCGTTGTTTGTGGCGATTTTAACATTAACTTAGCAGACGATAAGTCTCAGACAGCCAAAAAACTAACTCAAACATTCCTAGAGCATCATCTGAAACCAACTATTAGTGAACCAACTAGATGCACGCAAAAATCGGCAACAATAATTGATAACATATTTACAGATCTTGGAAAGGAGGTTAAATCTGAAGTTATACCGTGTTCGTTTTCAGACCATGACTCACAATTTATATATTTTAAAGATCCGCGTGAAGACACACAGAAAAAAATAGTAGTTACAATGAAACGACATTATACTAAATCAGCCAATACTAAATTCAGAAATGACCTAGAAAATATCAAATGGTATGAAATATTTGCTACGATAGACTCTAATAAATTACTACAAAAATTTTATGACATTATTTACCATCTAATAGATATGCACTTCCCCATCAACAAGTTCCACAATAATAATAATGGTAAATGCTGGTTAACAAAGGGGATAAAAAAGAGCAGTCGAAAAAAACGACAGTTACATCTCAAACTTAAACGAAACACTCATGACAAAAGCTTAATTACATATTTTAAATTGTATCAATCAGTATTTAAAACTACATTGACAACGGCCAAACGGTTACATATAAAACGAACTATAAACAAATCTAAAAACAGATCAAGAGCGACTTGGAAAATCATTAAAGAGAACACAGGAAAAAGCAAAATATACATCAATAATAAATGGAAAATAAAAGTAGATAATAATGTATTCACCGATCCATCTGTGATCTGTAACATCTTTAACGACTTTTTTGTGAATGTTGGGACCAATTTAAGGCAGCAAAATATTGACATGATCACTTTCAAACAATTGCTTAATAAAAAGAGAATACAAAATAATAAATCAATATTTCTTCAGCCTATTGATGAAATCGAAATCATAAAGGTTGTAAAAGGGCTGAAAAATAGTAACTCATGTGGCACTGATAACTTAAGCACTAATATATTTAAGGATAATATCGATATTCTTTGTATTCCTCTCTGCCATATCTTCAATGAACACATAAAAGAAGGAACATTCCCTGAGACGCTCAAGGAAGCACGAGTGATTCCAATATACAAAAAAGGATGTAAGTCCAATGTGAACAATTATCGTCCAATATCTCTGTTATCGATCCTTACAAAAATATTTGAAAAATGTTTAGCAGACAGACTTGTAAAACACTTGTGTGAAAACAATTACTTATCTAGTCACCAACATGGGTTCTGTAAAGGCAGGAACACGTCATCGGCAATTGTAGGTCTAGTAAGTGAGGTTATGGATAGCCTTAATATAGGTAATAAATGTGCGGGCATATTTTGTGATCTCAGCAAAGCATTTGATTGCGTGGATCACAGAATATTGTTGAGCAAACTGGAGTACTATGGCATTCGCGGTTCTGTACTGGATTTGTTTTCATCGTATCTTACTAATCGTAAACAGTATGTCGAGATCAAAACAATCGATGAGTCTGGAAGTGTGGTATTTAATAAATCTGAAAATAAATTGTTAAAGTGCGGGGTTCCACAAGGCTCAGTCCTTGGGCCTTTGTTATTCATAATTTTTATTAATGACTTGCCTGACTGTATAACTTGTGGAAGTCCGTATTTATATGCTGATGACACCAGTATTATTATAAAAGCTTCAACTAGGGAAGAGTTAGATTTCAGAGCTAGGAGCTGTTGGGAACATATTCGTAAATGGTTTGATGCTAATGGATTGCAACTAAACTTAGACAAATGTAACTATTTGTTCTTCAGACGAGCTGTCCAAACACCCAATTTTTCTATGGATCTACCAATCTGTAATGTTGAAACAGTGAGATTTCTTGGTATAGAGTTAGACCCATACCTCCGATGGCATCAACATATTGAATATGTATATAAAAAACTTGCTAGTGCCTGTTATTCTTTAAAAACCATGTCAAAACTTACTGATGCACATACACTAAAAACCGTTTATTTTTCCTATTTTGAGAGCATTGTAAGGTATGGCATAGAAGTATGGGGAAATAATGTACAAATAAATCATATTTTATTAATGCAAAAAAAGTGTCTTAGATTGATTATCGGATATTTTCCAGAAACACACAGACATGTTTTTATTGAGCATGAAATTCTTACAATAATATCACTTTATATATACTATGTCTGTGTTTATGTGTATAATAACAGGGACACATTTAAAGCTGCATATGTAGGCCTACAATATCCGTTAAGGCGTGATGATCAAAAGTTGGCGCTACCGGCGTCACATTATACGCATTTTAATAATAGTATCAACTGTGCACCTCTAAAGATTTTTAACCACTTGGAGAATAATATTAAAAGCGCTGTCAACGCTCATTTATTTGCAAAGAAATTAAAAAAATATCTTCTGACTAGGCCCTTCTACAGCCTAGATGAATACTATGACAAAATTTTTGACTGAAATGTTTTATTTTAATGTTGTTCTTTTTTAAGGTGCATACTTGACATCTGTGATTATTATATATTTATTGTTTTCATTTTTAAGTAGCGAAATTTTGACATTTGTATCTTAATGCCTCCTTTTTACTTTTATATTTATACTGTTTTTGCTTTTATTTGTATTCTTAACTGTATTTGCATGACTTTAGTCGGATTTTAGCAAATAAAGGATTTGAATTTGAATTTGTATGGGACAAATAATAACTACAGCAGGTTGGCGCAGTTTGCAGACACCTGCCTACTGAGCCCGCGGTCCCGGGTTCGAGTTCGAATCCCGGCCGGGGCAAATATTTGTGTGATGAACTCGAATGTTTGATCTTGTGCCATGGATGTTATATCTATATATGTATTTATATATTATGTATATCGTCGTCTAGTACCCATAGTACAATCTTTGCTTAGTTTGGGACTAGATCGATATGTGTGATTGTCCCATAATATTTTTTTTTTTTTTTTTTTAATAAAACTTAACGAAAAAAACGGACAAAATGTAATGAACAGTATATATTTACTTATTTGTGGTAACAAATATGTAGGTACACATTTTCGTCTTTACTTTACATAATTACAATTCAGCTCTTTTGATCAAAATAACAAAATTTAAAAAACCCCCCACATGACAACCTATAAAAGAAAAAAACCGGCCAAGTGCGAGTCTGATTCGCGCACCGAGGGTTTCGTACAAACTTTCAGTTATCCCATCTTAATTGGCCTGGTTAAGTTAAGTTTGTACCTGAAATGTATGACGCCGCATACAAACGACGTGCAAACATAACGCAACCGACTTCTTCAAATATGATGTATGAAAAGGACTATATTTTTTTATGATTTTATTACAAATGTATAGTTTTCAGATTTCAGAAGTATGTGACGATATTACTTGCCTTTCATAGTTCTAGGTCATCGGGAATTACCCTATCATTGTGATTACCTGGAGTGTCGAAATGTACGTTTTTTGCGACATAAACAGCCGTATCTTTTTTTCACGTTAACGTAGAAGTTTGATTTTTTCACAAGTTCAAGGAACCGCAGACCTGAGTGTATGAATTTCAACTCGATACCTCCACGCGTTCTTGAAATAAATGGTCTTGACAGATAGACGGACGGACGGACAACAGATTGATCCTATAAAGGTTCCGTTTTTTTTTCGATTGAGGTACGGAACCCTAAAAACCCTAAAAAGCACTTAGCAAAGAGTAATTTTGTTAAAGGACAATCTTACGTAAGTCGCGTTAAAACCTTGCAGGGTGTTGCCATTTGTGACCTCAATCAAAGGAAACTGTTCAATAGTCCTAATGACAATATAGCTTTAGCAGAAATGCAAAAACTTAGAAACTGCATTGCAGTGACTCAGTACTGTGACAAATTATAATAAGAGTTTTATTGTCAAAAATATTTTACTGGTTCTCAGTTTTTTACCGACAATACTTTCTTACACAAACGTTTAATTGCTCATCAAGACCAATCAGACGAGCCCAAACACCATGGGTTTATCTTGTACTGTTTAGGAGTTCTAACGGTCATCTTCAGCTCCACGGTACCAAATTATTGTACTGTCAAAATGCTCTTAAATTGTTGGTTACAAACTAAGTAGCTGGTTATCATGAGACCCCCAGGAAACATTTGGAATTTTTTCAATATTGGCTGAGATCCATTAACAACTAGCTGGTCATCATGAGACCTTCATTTAGTAAGTGATATAGAAAATGCTAATATAACTTAACATTTAACAATACTTTTGAATTCTTGGCTTCAATGTTGGCTGAGATCCATTAACAACTAGCTGGTCATTATGAGACCATAATTTGGTAAGTGATAAAAAAAAATGCTAGTAAAATTTAACATTTAACAAAAATTTGGAATTCTTGGCTTCAATATTGGCTGAGATCTTGTTACTTGTTCCAATTAAAGCTGAATATCTTGGAAAGTACTGGTCCTATTTCCACCAAACATAGCTATAAACCATCTCGACGGAAAAGTCTTTCGATTTAAAAAAACCGCTCTCAAATTGGTCCATCCGCTTGGGCGCTACGATGCCACAGACAGACACACAGATACACATGTTAAACTTATAACACCCCTCTTTTTTTGTCGGGGGTTAAAAATACTATATTGTAATATTACCAATATTAATAAAATAAAACAAAATCGCTAAACAATAATCCAAATAAAAAAAAATGGATTTATTATTCATTTTACTTCACTCTTGGCCCGTAAATGTTTCTGCCCACCCGTCCTGTTGCACGTATCCATAATTGACGTACAGAATCTTGTTTTGGAACTCTTGATCTTGGTTTTGGAAAAAAATATATATTATTACCAAAACTCCATGAGTTAAAGGTAATCTACCATTTTTTGTATTGGTAACCCTTACAATCATGTAAAGCAGCCAAATTAAAAAGCAGTAGAAAAGTAGTAAAGACTACTGACACTGACAAGAAGTAAAGACTATTGAATTTGGAGGGGTCGGCGGCGGGCGGAGGTCTGTCAATTTGACATTCATCCGCCCAGCACAAAAATGTGAAACTCAAACAGAAAACACCTGTCCATGTCTCTGTCACTCTTAATGGTTTCTGTAAATAGCTATCCCGTTCCCTCCTGGTATTATTATTGACTTGTCATCTCCATTGGTTACTTGGTCTAATAATTTGACCGACCCGACATTATTCCGTCCCGTTCCGTTATTAGTTTGTTGTTACGTGAACAAAGGACAACATAGCTGAAACATTACCACATTACATTATCCATAAACACAATATTGTCTAATTCAATTCGAATTAAAACAAGAACTATCTCTGAAACCTTCCACCTGTTGTATCTTATCAACTCCTGTTATAGATATTAATTTAGGTCAATGAAAACTTTATAACCTATATGCAGCTTTATGGTAAATATTATTACGATAAGCGCAATTATCGACCTTGGCTTGGATCTGTTTCTAAAAACATATTAAAAAGGTGCATATACTTAAAAGGATTATTTTTGCTTCCTTATTCGTGGTGAATTCATATTGAATGGCAAACCTTTTAATACGATCCTCTCAATGAGTATATATATATAGAGTATATGTATATATATAGTAGCATATATATATATATATAGTATTAAAGTGTGTAGGTATATGTATTTTTGTATAAACAGCAATATAATATTTTGTATTTACTTGTACTCTAGATCCTCTCTGTACCATCAGATTTCTAATTTGCACCCACTTCTAGTATCTCTGTTTGGCCCTATGGTTGACTGGTAGAGAATGCCATTGGGCATTAAGTCCGCCATTTGTACTGACTTGTTTTGTGCAATAAAGTTTAAATAAATAAATGAGTGGAGTACGAGTAACATCCAGTCGTAGTCCTTTAAAAACCTGGGCCACAATTTTAACATTTGTCGCTGATTACTATCCGAGATCTCGACACTATATTTCTACTTTAGCGATACCGGTTACTAATCGACCCTTGCCGTCATGGCAGTTTCGTTCTCATTGAGACGAACATATTGTATCCCACCAAAAACATTCTGTAAAAAACTAGCCAAGTCTCGATGGAGCTGCTTGTTTATCTCTAAAAAGTAATGAAATCTAGACAAAGTCATACCAAGTCTAAGGTTCCTTACTGCGATTTCTTTTTTATTATAGTTAATGCTGTGTGACTAGGCCGTTGAAGGGTACACCAGTATGGGCTATTATCTCGCTTAACAAACATAGGTAGTTACAACAGATATAACATTACGTGTAAACAAAATTGACTTATAGCGGTTCTGGCCACAGATTGGTGCAATGGTGTCATGGAGCACCTGGTTTTGTACCCTTGTGTACCCTTCAACGGCCAAGTCACACAACATTAAATATAATAATAAAGAAATCGCAGTAAGGAACCTTAGACTTGGTATGACTTTGTCTAGATTTCATTACTTTTTAGAGATAAACAAGCAGCTCCATCGAGACTTGGCTAGTTTTTTACAGAATGTTTTTGGTGGGATTTCACTTATTTTTGTAGAAACGTGGGCATATTGTGTTATAACAACCTGCTAATTAACTTTAGCAAACCTCACGAAGTAATAAGCGAAATCAACGAAATGCAAATAATCCCTCCTAATCCCTAGCAAACGTTTCCAAGCGCAGTAGAAGAATATCGTAAACGACTGTAACGCGGCCGGTTGCCACTTCGCCATATAAGATTATCGGAAAAACAAACGACGGCGCGTTTTAAAATACAGTCAGCGCCATCTAGCGACGTGTGCGGGTATCACCGCCACTCTTAGTCCAATGCATTATATTTTGACCAAATTTTGAGCGAAATTAATATTTTGGTGTAATTTGTTTATTTAATTTGTGTAATGTTCGAGTAGAATAAAGATAATCGTTCGACTATTCTTCTTGTAAACTTGAAAGTATAAGTATAAAAGCCAGTCTAGTCTTGTCCAGAGTTTTCCTTTAATTTTATTTATATGCGTATTAAAAGCAGAAGGGGAGGCATTCGCCCAGCGGGTACGTATTACAATGCCGAAGTTCAAAATAACGAATATCATAAGACCTATGGACGGAAGGCCGAAAATTAAAATGTCGAATGTTTATTTGACCGAAAGTTTAAAATCCCGAAAGAACGTTTGATCGAAAGGATGAAATACCGAATATTATAATCCCGAAGACTGTAATCCCGAAGAATGTAATCCCGAAGACTGTAATCCCGAAGATTATAATCCCGAAGACTATGATCCTGCCTGAAGGTTGTAATCCGGAATATTATTTAAACTCTCGAGAATTATCTCGTATTTCTGTAGTCTTACAGATTCTAATGTTTATTTTATACAAAGAATATTAACCTAAATTACGTAACCTACTTGCCTACTACTATACTTACTATTTATAAGTGAACTCTTCTGTGGAACCGATCTGCTCCGGCGCTGTGGGATGTGCAGCCCCTCCGCCCTAGTACGTTAGTACTCTTTATTACACTGTGGCCCTAGCGTAAGAAAGTGCGGGCATCAAGCGAGTCGCAGCGGCTGAGGCTGGTCGCCGAAGGTGACTAAAAAGCCGAAGCTGCGGAGGCGAGCGTTGACAGCTTCAGTTCCAGACAAGTTCGGTTCGGTTGGCAGTCCATGACAGAATATTCTATCATAGTATCGAATATTTAGTGCCATACTTAATTTCCCACTTTCCCGGACTCTTTCTTTTTCTTAATCGATTTGCCACAGAACCGAAGCTGTCAACCCCGATTCCACGTGGTCTTGTCTGCCCTACCCCTAGAGTGTATATAAAAGCCCGGAGGCGCGGAGGGAGGGCAGCCCCCGGCCGCCGTAAGAAAGTGCGGGCATCAAGCGAGGCGCAGCGGCTGAGGCTGGTCGCTGAAGGTGACCAAAAAGCCGAAGCTGCGGAGGCGAGCGTAGGTGCCGCACTTTCGTACGCTAGGGCGGAGGGGCTTAACATCCCGCAGTACCGGAGCGGATCGGTTCCACGGAAAAGTCAGATTAGTTTAGTGTCCTGACACTTTTAAAGTGCTCATTGACTTTCGGGAATATAAAATTTCGAGATTTTCAACTTTCGATTTTCTGAAAATAGGTAATTTGAGCTTCGGTTTATCGAATATCGGCTTTTTGAACTTTCGGTATTTTGACCATCGGTATTTCAACTGTAGGTATTATGAACTTTCGGGTTTTTAATACGTAACCCGCCCAGCTGTGGGACGCTATAGGCTAGATTAAATTAGATGTATCCCACTACGCTGGATTTTTGCAATGACAGTCGATTTTTTTATGTACCAATAGTAGAAGGGGGCATTACCATATCTCTAATACAGCTGAGGCCAGCTGAGGGTTCTTTATAAAATAAATAATAAATAAATAAATATCGGACAACCTCACACAAATCGATCTAGTCCCAAATTAAGCTCTAGAAGGCTTGTGTTATGGGTACTAGACGACGATATACATACTTATATAGATAAATATATACTTAAATACATAGAACAACCATGACCCAAGCACAAATATTCGAGTTCATCACACAAATATTTGCCCTGGCCGGGACTCGAACCCGGGAACGCCGGCTCAGTAGGCAGGTGTTTACAAACCGAGCCAAACGCGTCGTCAAAATACTTCAGACCTTGGATTTTTGACATCAAATGAAGCGGCCCACCAAGTTGAATATTAAAATACTTAAACGGGTTTACTCACGTCGTAGAAATCGAATAACGCTCGACATGTTTCGAATCGGTACGCGATCCATCATCAGGAGAGACGATCAGTCGCGACGGCGGCCAACCGAACACAACAAGTTGAATATTTTTTGTAAAGGCGGTATGTCGATCTCTAATAGTTTGGTTGGGCTCTTGTGTTTTCTAATCAGAGTACTCCAGATCTTCGATTATCCTAGTTTTTAGGGTTACGTACCCAAAGGGTAAAAACGAGACCCTATTACTGAGACTTCGCTGTACGTCCGTCCGTCCGTCCTTCTGTCCGTCCGTCCGTCCGTCTGTCACCAGGCTGTATATCAAGAACGGTGATAGACAGTTAAAATTTTCACAGATGATCTATTTCTATTGCCGCTATAACAACAAATACTACACTGAGAAAAATGTCGTTTCGGCTTCATTTTAAAATATCGTTATATTGATCAGGAATATGATTAATTATACTAAAATAAAGTGATCCTCGGTAAATATCACGCTAGAATTGTACCATATAACGAAATAACTGTATTTATAGATGAAGTAATGTAATAATGTGATGACCTTTCATCATAAGATTTAGTCACCGAATATAATATTACCATCTCGATAAAATATCATGCTGTCCTGTTAAAATTAAACTATATTACAGAAATACGATGATACTCCAAAGAAAGATTATAATTATATTACACGAGGAAACTGTCACCATATTGTTTTAAGAAATTACTAGTGAAATTGCAGGACGTACATTGAAATACGGTGAAAGCACCGTACTGAAACAAGGTATGACTTGTCATATTATTTACGTTGTTAGCATCATATTTTTTAACACTGGTAATTCTGGAATATCAAGACATCCTAATAATAAACAAAGCTATCACACTAAAATACGCGGAAAGTACAAAATTACGATGACCGTTCCGAAATTATATTACCCGCGTGCGTAAGTCACAGGCCCGTCACAGTAAAGTCATGGTATAACAAAAAAATATTGCATGAGTAAAGTCAGTAGCCATTTTTTGTTCAACGAAAGTGCACGCGCTACGCGAACAGTGTTGTGAATAATATGTGAAATGAATAATTAACTTCTTGAGTGGCGACCACGCACCGGACGATGCAGCGTGGGTACGCCCCCACAAGGTGGACTGATGACCTGGTGAAGGTAGCTGGAGTCCGCTGAATGGGGGCGGCGCGGGACCGGTCATAGTGGCGTTCTCTGGGGGAGGCCTATGTCCAGCAGTGGACGTCTTTGTGCTGATGATGATGATGGATCAATCACAGCAGATTTATGGCAGATGGAATTTGGCCAGTTACATTGAGAAAATTTCTGGTAAGTTGAAGTATACAACCTAGTACTAGTCGTATTGTTTGTTAATTGCGCCTTGTTTTTTTGTGCTTTGTGATTTTGTTTTATGTTATATGATATGGATGGACCTTATTATTGAGCAGGTCAATCAGCTATATCAGGGGGCGCGTCACGGCGACTCTTTTAAAATTACAACTAGGAAAAACTAACACCTAGATGTTATATGTAACTAATAAATACATTTTTGTTTTAGGTGCGACTCATATTGGAAACATCGGCCGAAGGCCTCAAAGCAGGCGCCATAACCGCGGCACTACGCGGGTGTCTAAGCAAATTACTATTGGAAAAGCTAGTGTGACGATAGATATGTAATTCGGTATTGCCTCTTCTTTACTATGTATGTTCTAGTTCTAGTTAAAATAACACTAATTCAGGAGAATGATAATGTGATATCCACAACGGCGTTGACATTCATGGTTTATAATTATATGCTGTAAGTATGTTACTTTAAAAACAATATACAGTGGGCTGAATTTTGAGAATCGAGAGCGTTCAAATGTTTCGCTTATTCCATTGTACAGGTACGAGTATGCATGCTTTTTCGAGCGCTTGCTTCTCAAAAAATCGACTCGAGATGATTTATCTTGTGCCCATGGTAGATTGTTTGCATATAATGTTAAACTTTAATGTTGTACAAAGATGTTTATAGAATTTATTGACATAGACATAAACAACGTTATGTGTACGGAATTGAAATAAAAAAATCAACGAATGTAAACCATCTGTATTGAACTAATAATAAATGAATTTTATCATAGATATATTTAAATTTTAAAGATATACGAGTTTGTTGTTTACTTATGCCCTTTTTGTGTGAAATTGTAACTAATTTAAAATCAATAAACCCTTTTTGCTAAAAACATTTTTCTTTCTTTCTATCATTGTCTTCTCAATAACGCTCTGGTATATTGTGATCTTTTTTGGTTAAGCATCAAGTACTTCTGATATATTATTTCTTGTTATGTGTGCCCACTATTTGTCTATTTATTTATTTTAAGAGGACGCAGTGCGTGTAAAGGTTTCCTTGTCTCTGTAATTGTGTTTTCTATTAAACTAAACTACTTGATTAAAATCGAATATCGAATACAAATGAAGCTTTGTATCCATTACTATTTACTATTCACTTTTTTAACTCAACGGAAAAAGTCACCAGTTGTCCCCGTTAAGTTAAAATGGGGAAAAGTAATTGATACAATTTCCATTACATAGAATAGTAATAGAGTTGTATTTGATATTTGACTTTAATAAAATAATTTAGTTTAGTAGAAAACACTATTACAGTGACAAGAATGCCACTAGACGCATAGTGTCCTCTTAAAATAATAGGAAAGGATATATAAATAGTGAGTTAGAGTAGTTTAGACATAACGAGACAGAACACAACAATATAAGGAAAGCGTAGATAAAAAGTAGGAAGAGCTAATAGGAAAACAACAAAAATATCAGGAAAGCCTAGATAAGTAGTAGGAGTAAATAATATGATATTACTGAAATTAGATGAAAGAGCGTATATAGAAGTAAGAAATCACACAATAATACGATGACGGCATTTAAAGACAATAGGAAGAAATAAAAGGAAATATCGGAAGTAAGAGGAAATCACTTAAAATTATGAGGAAAGCATACTAATGTATGATGACGGTAATATTGTCATATGGGGTCTTCCCACAACTTATGATGACTTTCACCATAAACGCTTGTTACAAACCACGAAATATGTGTCTGCTTCCTCCTAAAGCGTGGTGACAGTTCATCATATAATATAGTGAGCAACAGCGGCAGTAGTATCATCGTACCTTTTGGTGATATCAGTATGCTCCCTACTTTACGTGAAATCATCATAATTTTAACTGAATTCACCTATGTTTTTGATGAACAGTTTTCTCAGTGTAAAAATAAAATAAAATAAACATTTAAGGGCTCCCATACAACAAACTTGTTTTATGGTACGGAACCCTTCATGCGCGAGTCGGACTCGCACTTGGCCAATTTTTATAGTTTTCGCTTTATGTGGCCATTAAACCCTAACTCTGTACCAAATTTCAGCTCTCTGAATTTATGGAAAGTACTACTTCTTTACTGATGATCATGAGTGAGTGAGTGTCGTTAGTGCGAAACTTTGCTTTCGCTTAACTTCGGAACTAAATGACCTACAGACTTGAAATTTTGGATTTTAATTATGTGATTATAGCTTACTGGATGACAAAAATTTCTGCGTTCTGGTCTTATCCAGAGGTGCTCAAATAGGGGCCTGAAAATGCGGCGAAATGGTTCCAGTAAAGGATGGTACGGCAGTGTTTGCTTCGCGCTCGACTTGGCGGGGGCACTACCGTGCCCCCCGATTCGCGCTCGACTTGGCGGGGGCACTACCGTGCCCCCCGATTTCGATTAGAGTAAAATTAAAAATGGCGAGCCGTATCGCTTAAATATGTACAAATCTAGTTTTACCACATCTTTAAAATGTCAAATTATGTCTTCAGTGCAACGTAATCACTTTTTCAGTATTTATTTTTATTGTATGTTGTTTAATTTTGTATTCGCATATTTACCTATAATATATAGAGCCCTCTAAACTTGGAGAGATACCTACTTTAAATTAGGTAGGTACCTACATACTTAAAATGTACCTAATGTTTTTTTTAAATAATGTTTTAAGCTTGGTACAATTTTTGCAAGACCATTTTTTTTTCGATTGGTGTTCCTGCATTTTTCTTTACCATGTTTTTTCCAAAAAGTTTTTAATTGACTATTTGACAGTTCGTAATATAATTGTCTAAAGAGATCTTTGCCTTCTAAACCCAAACAAAACTCAAAATTTCAACTGTTTGACATTGAAAAGTGCCGACCATCGACATTTTTTTTAGATTGGGTTCTGAAGGCAAAGATCCCTTAAGTTGAAGGTTCATCGATATGTCTATTACTATTACTGGTGAGTGGTGGCACTTTTCTTTAAAAATAAGTTTGTGAAGCGCTGCCATGCACTTTATGATTTTTACTTCTTAAAGTTTACCCTAAGAAATATGAGAAGGTATGCAATATGATGGTACGAGAAATCGAGGCAACGAGAACAAAGAATGATTACCTCTTTTTATGAATATATAAGTTTTTCAAACCCACGACCTCTACTTATTCGGAGTAGTGCTCTGACGCCTGAGCTACTGCGACGTTACGCTCATCGCGTGAAATTTATCATTTTATTTCGCCGAAGCACCCTCTATCCCACTTTTAATGTTAGTATAAAAAAAACAAAAGGATTCATCCACAATACATCTAGTCTAGACGTGCGTTTACGCAACGTTTACCGCCCTATTGCTTCTCCAGCCCGTTTAGCACAACTATGGTTCACGACCCTTGTCACGCGACATAGCATCACTCGTCACTCTCTGACAGTGGTTTTAAAAGTTGTGTTTCTACAACTGACCTTAAACGTTTATTCTAAGACCAATTTTATTATTGCTACGAACGCCTTACCATTTTTTTATAGCAAAACCATAGAGCGTTGTTGCTGCAAGTTGTTTGTTGATTCGATTTCGATTAGTTCGATGTCCTCTATCTACGTAGGAGGCAATAATTATAATAGATAACTAAAGGCCCCGATAGAAGCCGTCGGCTAATAGGAATGTAATAGAAGAGAAGAATCCCTTACACCCACGCGGGAATGAGTTGGATACTGTTTAAGCAATTTCCATCAGCATTCGCAGATGAAAAAAGATGTTCATCTAGCCACCTTAAATATCAATGTTTTGCTTAAGTAAGTCACGTTACACCAAAACACGCCACCCCACACGAAAATCACTGCCAACCCCACTTTTCAATAAGCAAATCTAATTTTAGATCACAAATGGATACTTACCACGCGGGACACGTCTTCCGCTGCATCTTAAAACCGCGGCCGCGACAAAATTGTCCCTATTGCCACCTAAGTTTTAACCTCGTCATACAACTGATAAAAAAGTAGTATGTGCATTCGAATTTCAACCGCGCATGAGCCTTTCTTGATTGAGTACAGGATAAACAACCACTATTTCAAAATGTCATATGTGCATTCGAATTTCAACGGTGTTTGAGTCTGTTTTGATTAGGTAGTAGATAGTTCAGGAAGTTGGGATGCCGGCAAATTCGTAATGAGATCCACCTCACCACCCACGCGGTCCCTCGGTCAAACTTCCCCAATGGAACTCGTCAGATATATTCTCATTTGAAGTTATTTAGGTCATCGAGAA
Organism: Apotomis capreana; assembly: GCA_947623375.1. Taxonomy (NCBI): domain Eukaryota; kingdom Metazoa; phylum Arthropoda; class Insecta; order Lepidoptera; family Tortricidae; genus Apotomis; species Apotomis capreana. The sequence goes on along the minus strand of OX392499.1, from coordinate 34,234,775 downwards.
CTCGTAAATCTTAAACAAATACCTATTTGTGGAATGGATTTGTGTTAGCAGTATTTATGGCCGTTTTAGGTACCAAAATTACACACATTTTTTTCGGCATGACTTGAAATTGATCAGATTTAGGTTTGATTGCTGATGTTACATACATGCAATAGTTAAATCTATTTTCTGGTTTATACCTACCGCAATTTTAAGGTGGTTGCAGAGGAAACAAAACTAGACATTCCACGCTAGATGGCGCTGGGAAGCAAGATTTGTAGTTTGTGTGTATTATTTCGTATGTTACTTTAGTTTGAAGTAAAATTGGTATATTGGCGAGTCCGCGTATTTGTCTTTTATTCATGTAGTATTAGTAGCACGTCATAAATTGTTTTGTTCTCCCATGTATTGGCAATTTGTGAAAAATCAGCAAGTACTCACACTAATAGACACTAATTGTGAGTGTGTGCGGGTGATTCATTCATTTAAGGGTCGCGTATCATCTGTCAGTTTGATAGTAAGCGCAGAATAAATAAGCAGGCATGATATTTGATTTTGATGATGAAGCCAAGATGCATTTCTAGCACAACAGTGACACGCAACTCTTTCACGCGCGAGAAATATTACCTATCTCTTTCTTTGGGGTACTGTAGGAGACTGACGGGCGATGCTATGTCGCGCGACAAGAATCGTGAAACCTAGTTGTATTAGACGGGTTGGATTGTCAAAATAAATAATACGAAGAAATTACAAATCTTTGGCAGTTCTACATTTTTTAAGTATGTGGTGAAATTAAACAAAGGTATCTTTAAAAACCAAATGTTTCCAATTATTTGTTACATGTTTAATGAAACTGTTATGCATTCATATCGAAACATCAATTTAAATTTATTATCCTAAATCATAAGTTAAGTAGTATTATATTTCAGAACGCACTGTTCATGAATAGTTTTACGTGCGCTTACGTTTGTATGTGTGTAAAAGCAACGCACATATACACAATATTTCAACGGGTTTTAATGCTTTAATAACTTTGTAATTGTATGATTTATAGCAAAACTGATTGCATTGGCGGATATAAGATCGCTTAAAGATTTTTTTAAGAATGTTTAATAACCTAAAGCCATAACGGCCTAAGTGTGTATTGATCAAACGATTTGTATGAAAGTGACATCTCTGCAACCACCTTAAGCAAAATACAGTGAAATTAAAGCATATTTAGGCAGCCATAACCAAGTCTAGACGTTCAAGACTGTTCAAGTCTAAATCAATGAATCGATTATAAATAATTTATTTGAATAATATTATTATTATTTCGTATAGAATAATTCGTGAGTCGTGAAATATCTTTAACCGTGAGCGACACTGTTTTTTTTTCAATTTTATTAAATAGAACTTTCCTTTTCGAGTTGAATACCTATCACTAGCTAATTTGACAAAAAGAAATAATAGCTATTTTCTAATTATAAACAGGTAGGTACAACTTTGAAGTTATATACATTTATTTATGTATTTTCACAATCTGTGAATTTTTCATGGAAATATACAACTTAAGTAGTTGAAGAGAACAATCCTGGTGAGTTTAGCCAGTTTAGAGCATAACTTAATGATAAAAAACCCGTTGGATTAAACTTTTTGTTACCAGTAGCGTTATGGCTGTAATTATAATATTCTTATGTTTCGATTTGAGTCACTATTCTACACAAGTATGTAGGCCGCAGCCTCGCTTTTGTTGGGGAGTTGGTCAAACGAAACTTATGCAAATTATGTATTCTCCGAATCGAAAGGAGCTTATGTCCATCCGGGTTCCATTGTTCATTGGGTAGGTACATTGAAATGTAGGTACATTATAGTCTTTTTTCATTAGAACGATTGTATCGGTTTCTTGTTGAATAAAATTAGAGCGGCATTGCCAAGATTACCAAATGATCTGTGAATTAGCAAAGTGTAAATCGGACTCGAGAACCGAACCGAAAAAAAAAACCTTACTACCACTCATCCTCTTCTCGTCGATGTCCTCATTACTGAGGGTCGAGATTCCCCCGTTGTTAGGACATCATACGGCTGACAGTGTTTCGCCACTTAAATCTGTCCTTGGCTTCATGGAGAGCGTTATTTTTAAATACTACCACTATTACTACTTCTTTATATAAAATAATAAAAAGTCCTGTATCTGATATCACTCCAATGTGTTAAAAAAAATAGTGAATATTTTATCTAATCTGCGACTTCATCGTAATGAAGTACTTTAACTTTATGTTACTCGTTACTCCTAAAAACAATAACCCCAAGTGCAGAAGTAATTCCATGGTAGTAAAAACAATCTAAATGCTATCACACTATAAAACCTATAGCTTCCTCTTTCTATTTGTTAATATCAGCTGTAAACGACAGCGATGAGATGTGAAGTAGGCGAGATATGATAAAAAAATGTAGGGCACGCAAACGCGACCGCTAAGGCGAACTCAATCTAGATAGAAAGGCATGTATGTATTACATTCATTCATTTCATTCGTATTACATTCACCAACTCGGCTATTTTGAGCTTCACTTCAATCGGCTCGTTGGTCTAGGGGTATGATTTTCGCTTAGGGTGCGAGAGGTCCCGGGTTCAAATCCCGGACGAGCCCAAATACTTTTTGCTTTTTTTCGTCTGAGTAATAAAATAAATTGTTGTGATACGTGATTACTCCGCGACTGATTCGAAACATGTCGAGCGTTATTCGAATTCTACGACGTGAGTAAACCCGTTTATGTATTTTAATATACGTGATCTTTCCATGATCTAATTGCCTAAAGGAATGAAAACATTTCAGCTTATATTTGTGTCATTTGATGGTTCTGCGTACAAGGCGGAAAAATATGGAGATAATTTGTGTGTGGGTATAACTAAGTTGCCATTTTGGTAATATATGAATATTCTGAGGTCGGTGGGATAATACCAACATCAAATGTTCCTTTTGTTTACTGAAATAATACAGACAGTCATGTATGAAATTCAAACGTAAAGGTTATAACAACAAGCCAAAATGCGTGTCAATAACAAAAGGAATTACGTATACCTACCTAATAATGGATATATTATACCTCCTACACATATAGTATGTAACAGTCAAGTGTCGATACATTATTTACTTAGAATTTCCTAAGGTTTCAAAAGTAGCAGTTGCGTGTCACCGTAGAACCCTATTCCCACCGGCTTGCCGACCCTTAACCTCCTGACGACCAGCATTCATAATTTGTCAATTTAATTTTAGCCTTATGACACATAGTTGACAGTTAACTATTCATTGTAGTTTATGTACTATGTGTAGGACGCGGGAAGTCAGGAGGTTAAGCATATTAGCACTTTTCTCTGTTGTTCTTAAAGAACAAGTAGGTAAGCCAACTCTGCTCCGGGTTACCTAAGTATATCTTTGTACTTGCCACTAGTAGGTAGGTTGTTGAAAAGAGGGTCCTTTTAAACCGTGTACAGTAGGCTAAGCTAAATAAGTAATTACTATGGTCAGGTTTCTTTGCAGCTTACTGTACATTTGTGATAGACGAAATAATTATTTTATCTACCCAAATATCATAAACCCTCCATGATGCGTTCAAGAACCGCACAATGACCAATATAAAAATAAACTGTTTTGTTAGAACAAATTTCTTATCTGTGAAAATGTTATTATTGCAAATTAATAACATCGATTTCGATAATATTATATCATTCAAATTTCGAACATCTCTGAAAACCAAAGAAATTTGGTTTGACCTCTATTCTAATATCAGTCGTCCAGTCGAGATGACGTTTAGTTCGAAATGAACTGTCAATTTGCAGACAAATTGACAAATGTCGCACGCAAGTAAGATATCGAACGATATGGTAGTTCGGGCCCATTCTAGTTTGTCTCTGAATTAAAAAAAAACTATGACAGCTGCCAGAAAAGAAAAGAAAAGTTTTCATTGCCGCCATTACCGGTTTGAATTGGTTTTAATGCAGAAAATCGATCGATTTGTTGAATATAAACCATAAAATGAGCTATCAAGATGATATAGATATTTCGGCGACGCCTCCTGATATCCGTAACAAAGCACCTAACGTCATTAATTACTTATTAATTACCAGCTAAATCAAAGAAACAGTAGGTATGGTGGTCATAATATGCGGCTCCTGAATGCATCATGGAGGCTTATGATATGTGATGTGAGTAGATAAAGTAGTGTATGTAACTATACATAATTAGGCATTAAACACTCGTGTGATGTTATTATGACACTCGCCTTCGGCTCATGTCATAAACCCACACTCGTGATTAATGCCCTTCATTATGTACAGTCACATAAACTACTATAAAATTGGGCAAGTCTGAGCCCGACTCGCGCATGAAGGGTTCCGTACCTATACATATATATAATCTATAATAACAAGTTTGTTGTATGGGAGCCCCCCTTAAATATTTATTTTATTTTATTTTTAGTATTTGTTGTTATAGCGGCAATAGAAATACATCATCTGTGAAAATTTCAACTGTCTAGCTATCACCGTTGTTGAGATACAGCCTGGTGACAGACGGACGGACGGACGGACGGACGGACGGCGAAGTCTCAGTAATAGGGTCCCGTTTTTACCCTTTGGGTACGGAACCCTAAAAAGGATTAGTTCTTACAATCATTACACGTTCTTGAGATAAAACAATTGCAGTATAGAAATCCAATGTGATAAAAATATTAGTGATTGCAATACTAAGGTAATGTTTAATTCTGTACTAGAAAGAAAGAATGAGCGTCATCGTTAGCGTATTTTATTTTTATTTTACAGTAGTCGGATAAAAAGTATCCTTTAACCATCTATGAATAAGTACCAAAATGCAAATCAGTCCAGACTTTTTTCGAAACAGAAAGCGCCGTGCGTTCGCTCAAAATCTGCATTAAGATTGTTCCTAAAATAATCATCCCACTCCATAGAAAACGCATTGCAAAATTTCAAGAGAATCTGTTAAGAACAGCCAGACATACAGAAGCATTTTTTTTCCAAGCTTTTTAGCTTTTTTTAGAAGACGATTGAAACCAAGCATGAGTGAACCAAGACCACTTCTAGTGTTTTATTCTGTGATTACTCGTAGGTATACATATTATACAGTGCCAAGAAATTATTCCACCACTTTTGGACACATGAAATAGAGTCGGAAAGTGGTAGACAAATTTCGCAGCTCACTGTACATGATGAGTCACTGGGCATGTATTACTTAACTAAAGTGCGGACGAAATACACGACACGTCGCTCCGACCTGATGAAACTTTACTTTTGTCTCACGACTCCCGCTTTTAATACAGAAAAGGTCAAAGAATATTATCTACCGTTTTTATTTTACTTTCCAAGTTTTTCAGTGTAGTTATTTTAACAAGTTGAGACGCCAGAGCTAGACTACATAATTTCTCATCCAGTAATTAGAGGATAGCGTAACTGTGCTGGAATTAACTCGTCTTTATAATTATGCAGACGTATCTATTACATGAAGGTATATAAATAAGTATAATAAGTTTACTACTTCTTTCTAATTTTAGTCCAATAACCAACCAAATGACACGAAAAGCTTTCAGGGACACGCCCTTAGCAATAAAGTGTAGGTACGACCAAATAGAAGAATTCAATACAAGAATGGCATTCATTGCTGTAAGTACTGTTTTTTTACAGAAGATTAGTATCGAAATGTATTTTATCTATATTCCGTATTTTATTCACAAAAACCGATTTCAATAAATCATTTAATTGTATACAAATGGATAAGTACTAGCAGTTATGCTAGTGGTAAGTAGATTATAATAATATATTATTTTTTAAGCTTATCGTAGTAAGAATAAACACATAGAAACAAATGTTCATATTTATATGTTTTTATTTATTTTCAATAAATAATATTAACTTAAATCTATGTATAGTTTTTTGAACACATCGAGTAGACAAAAGTCCCTGTAAAATCAGAGTATTTACTTACGCAATCAATCTATCGAAATTTCTACCTACGAATCATAACATTAGCGTATTAAGTTCCAAATAAAAACGAAATACGACAATATTATTCAAGACCTTTACTACGACCTTACTTACTACCTTTACTTTTCTAACGTCTATAAAATAACTCTCGCATTTTTCTGAAGGCTTTCGTGCCAGAATTCAGTCGCACAAAAATAGCACCAAAGAATCATGGGCCTATCTACCAAATAAATTACGCTAATCAGATAAATTGACGACAACATCGTTTAAATTAGCCATGATTAAATACACCACTTTCACGAAACATAAACACTAAATGAACTTTAGAGAATCACTTGAGAGAAAATCGCTGCAATAAGAAAAAAATAATGGCAGTGAACATTTTATGAATAGCCCGAATAATAATTATTGACGGGCGAAATATTGTCAAGTCTAAAGCAGTTTTACTATTTATTATCTTTTATATAATAATGAAGTTAAAAACTCGTTTATTGATGGTCGTTGCGAATGGTGAGACAAGAGAGTTCTGAATTGTGACAGCCTGTCAAATTTTAAGGACACCTCACAAACAAGTAAAATTATTATTCAATCTATGTCACAGCGACAGTTCTAAAACAGTATTTTACGGTGAGTACTCCTTTACCTCACAGATTCGAATATTAAACTAAAGTTCCATTTTACGCCTGACAGTCGTTTCGACCGGCGCTCTCAGGCCAATCGCACACATTCAGCTTGACATTGAACACGGTGCCGGGCTGGCACGTAAACTGCACCCCCTCGCCGTTGACACAACGCCAGTACTGAAAAAAAAACTATTTTTACTACGTAGTTTGGCTGGGATAAAAATGGCAGAAGGTCGAACCAGCCGCCTGAATAAAAATCGATAGTTAATCTTGACTGACAATGCATTCATTGGCAGACGGCTGTATTTCTCATTCTATGTTTAAGATGTACCTGTTATAGTTATTTACTAATGTACATTGTACGTCCCTGATGAAGGGCTCCATACGAGTTCGAAACATGTCGGGCCGTTCCTGACAATTTCACGTGAGTGTAAACCGCTTAATACAATAATTACATTGTACTCCGTTAGAAGATCTTATATTTATAGTTGTAATCACTCCTATATACCTACAATTCAAAAATAAATAAGACCTTTATATTTATTAATCACTGTTAACCCATGATTAATCAATATAAAGGTCCGTCAGATTTTATAACGATCCAATTTGTGCCCTAACATTTGATTAAATAAGTTACATAATGACAAAAACGTACCTAACTATCCCACACGTCTTGACGCGACGTGACCGTGACGTCTTGATACTAGCGCGCTCGACGGTTATTATAAAAAAGAAGCAGCTAGTTTTGTTCGATAAAACGAAGTTTACGTTACCTTATCACACTTCTTTTTGTCGGGAATGTAGTCCTCCTCGTCATCACACACGTGATGGTTGTCGACTTCGTTGTCCTAAAACAAATAAACAAATCCTCGTTCGTTAATAACATCACTCGAATATGCAAACATGCTCCCCAAAATTTAATATCATATATATCACTGACAAACTATCAGTGATTGTTTCAGACTGCAGATAAACATGCACTTTTTCTTTTAAGGTGTAAGTAATGTAACCCCAGTATCATAGGCCCGTGACTCATATTCCGTAGGCGACTGCACGATATCAGGCGTCCCTGGTGGCGTTACGCTGGCTGGCACCTCTGGTGCCACGCAAGGGCTGCTGAAGTAGTTTAGGCACTGGCTTTGAGGTTGGTCTAGCTGTCGACACGTGCTTGGGATGTTTTAAGACATACCGTAGGCTGCTCGACATCGGGTGTCTCGGGTGGTACGCTGGCTGGCACCTCTGGTTCCCACGCAGGAGCTGCTGTGGTGGTGGTTGTTGAGGCACTGGTGACGGGCTTAGAGGTAGGTCTAGCAGTCGACACAGGTTTTGCCGGTGCGGGTTTGGCAGTGGTCGGCGCGGGCTTTTGAGTAGTTGTGGTGGGTATGGGGGCGCCTTCGGCTGGGTTTGCGGCAGTTGAGGGGGGACGGGCCCATTCCGGCTGTAAATGGAATATGTTATAATTTACGTTGTTACAATCGGTCGTACGATAATATCGCATGTATTTTGCCACCGATGCAACAAAATGTAAAAAGAAGAGTAACATCAGTTTAACGTGCACATGTGAGCCATTTTGAATGAAGTATTCGGATCGGATAGCTGGCTTTTTAATGGTGTTCTATCATAGATGTAGAAAAACTGGTTGCCTTATTTATATCTATTGATTTAGCTTGTTCGAAACATAAATGCATTGGATAAATAGCTACTTACAGTGGGAGTAGTATGTCCGGTGCGAGGTGGCGGCACAGTGTACGTGCTCATATGCTTATGCAGCAGCTTCATCAAAGGGTTCTCATCTCCACAAAGACCCTTGAAGTCATCCATGTCTATGGCCCACGTCATGGCTCCCAGGTATCCCTTCTCCTTGATCCAGTTCATCTTGATCTCCACACTCTTCGGGTCTTCGTAGCCGACCCACTGGGTCCCTTTGTAGGCGTAGGGGCATTTTCCGGCATCGTCCCACTTTTTGGTCCAGCCTGAATCTTTGCTGTCTACTTCAGTGCAAATCTGAAACAATAATAGATTATGAATAGAGGATATTCATAAAAACATGTTCACAACTCTTCAGTTATCAAACAAATTTATAACGGGTCTACCACAATCTATTTTCAACTTTCCATTAATTATCCCGTATAATTAATTTTCATAATGTACCTACAAGCTCAGCTAATTTGGCCAGACAATGTAAATTGGAAAGACAAAGAATGCCAGCATAATTAAAAGAAAAGCAAGATTCATCTCTACGATATAAGGACCAATGGTAGGTACGAGTACAGTAAATTAACGCAGCTGACTTAGATAAACAATGCCACCATTCTGTTTAGTGGTTGTCTTTCGACCCACTATGTACAGTGATGACATCATTCATGGTGGTTTGGTAGTATACTTACTATGAATATCAGTGATAGGTGCAATCAAGAAGACTTGGTAACTTTACGTCTAGCATTTCATATTCTGAGTAAGTATTAATTCTTCAAAGTTTTTACATTCAATAACAATATTATGTACAGCACAATATGCTGCCTTATAAGTTGCGTTATCTTTCTAGTACAAGAATATGTATTATGAAATATGTTTACCTCGTAATAAGCCCAAAATCCAGTGGCATTCGTGTAAGGCGCCGGGTCGCCGCCGCCCGCCTCCTTGTTGATGTAAGTGCCTAGGTTGTAGTTGTTGTTGCCATTCGCCAGCGTGAAAGATCGCCCGTAGAAAGGAATTCCGACCACCAACTTGTTGGAAGGGCACCCCTTCTCTTCCCAGAGGTTTAGACCATCGTTCTGAAAAGAATAACCAATATTTACGTCTGGAACAACCTAATTGGGTACTTAATGTAACGTGATGCTCTTTTGTTTTTATTTCCTTGATATCAATATTACATCGTTATTTTATTCTAAGCCCTCTATTCAGTAGCGTTTGGGTAATTTAATACATACTTGACGTTATATATACAAATATCTTGCTCTTCCCATGTCTTCAACCTACGCGCCTGGATATGTGAATATTGTGAATGAAATGGTTGGCGACATAATATTACCCGTTACACTACACATAATACTTTCTGAATAGTTAAGACGCCTACTCATTTACAACGGCAAATGTTATTTTTTACATTCTCAAGTTCTCAAACATGCCATTAAACTCCGGAAAGGACTTCGCTATAAACAAGATATGTATACACGTAATAACTGATAATCTTCGTAGGAAGATGTTTGTTTTATAATATAAATAGAGCAATTCGAAACAATTGCATACCACGTTGAGTTTCTCATATGCCCACTGGTCGTGCGGCCGCCTGTACAAGGGGGAGTGCACATCGGCGAATCCGGCCCAGTTGCCACGAAGGTCGTAGGACATCACATGGATAGCGTCCAGTTCCCTATGAAGCAAACAAATTGAAATAAATATCAGACGATCTCTCAAAAACCGACCTAATCCTATATAAAACTCTAGGCTCTAGATGACGATATAACTATTCTTACTTAGGTTACATAAATACTTAGATAACATCCACGACACATGAACAAATATTCTTCGCATAAATATGCCATTGCCCGATTCGAGCCCAGGAAGTCCGAAATGTAGTATCTCCGTCAGCCTGAGGCCAGCGAGAGGTAAAGATTACAAAGACTAAATAACAACTTACTGGCACAGATCCGGGACATGGTAGCCTTCCATTAGCCTGAAGTTAGCAAGTGGTACAGCGGCAGTCAGCTCCCAACCCTTGCCGGCGCGGATGAAGGCTCGCCTCAACTCCTGGACGAGGTACAGGAAGCGGTCCTTGTCCGAAAACGATCCGCCGCGGTCCGCCGCTCCGGGGTACTCCCAGTCCAAGTCCAGACCGTCGAAGTTGTATTTGTTTAGAAAGTCTGAAATTGATGGTATCGTAATATTAGACAACCTTTAAAACTACAAGCGTATTGTACTTAAAATGTATAAGATAAATAACGAAATAACAAGTATGTGTGATAAGGGTGTATAACTACAAGAATCTTTATAAGTACGGGGAATTTTGAAAGTTCATTGTGGTTGTACGTTTGTCTTTATCACTGTGGTTGTACGCAAATGTGATTTGAAAAGTTTTTTTGCCCACTTAGGAGCTGCGCTCTGCTACTAAATTTTTATTACTTAAGAAATAGCTGTATCTGTAGCACAATGCGGAATATGACCATGAGGAATGAATTCATATAATATATGAATACATCAACGTTGGCTTGAAGAAAAAAATGGAACTTCAACCCCACAGAATATCAGTTTTGTATAACCTCATGTAAATTTTGCAATTTCCTTATTCCCGCATTGATATTTTTCCTTTTTGATCCGCATAAAAGGCAACAAAGAACGTAAGTAATATGTAACAGCAGATAAACACACTATCTCAATATAAATCCTATTTGAAAACGTCAAAAGATGGGGAGCGTCTGCGTCTGCAGACCAGGGCTTACACCGAGCATGATATATCTCAGAAATATGACATTTATTCGAGTTGAGTCAAAGCAAAACGGGCTAACGTAGAACAATATAAAAATTCCCGTTGTCGTGGCACATCGTGATGAGAATGTTCATGTAGGTATTCTATATTTTTAATCACGCGCGGCTCGCCCACCACTGCCTATTATTCAAATGTGTTTATGTAGGAAAAGTGGAAGGGTGCTCCTGTTCTCGTAAATTATTCATTTTAACGGGAATTTGCTGCGGACTTTATAACCAAGAAAACTAAAACACCTTATACCTACACACGTGGTCGCGATCACACGTGAGCATGTGAGAAATTATCATATTTATCATCGAGTAAGTAATCAACAACAAACTACTTGAATTATTTCGAGTTGTTTGTTGATTATTGTCATTGTCAAGCAAGTAGGTAACAGTGTCTGTTTTTTAGCGATAATTATAATAATGTTTTCCTGAAATCTGAGTCAACGTAAATAGATTGATAACACAATGCTGAATCACTGGGATGTAAAACAACATTTTCCTTTTGCATTTCGTCGCATCTACCGGCAGCCGGAAAACGTAAGCGTGTAACGTGACATAAATATTTCCGCATAGAACAGTTTATCTAATTCCGACGCAATTTGTGAAAACACAATGACAATAGTACCTACTTTAGACTCGTAGATCTTTTATGCTACTTAACCTACTAATACGCGTATTATAAATGTGAAGATGTTGTATGTTTGTTACTTAATCAGGCGTTTTTAAAGACATAGAAATTTTAAATACTTACAGCAATCATCCTTTAAGAATGTGGAATTCACTGTGGAAATGCGATCACCTGTAGGGCCTTTTGTCACTTTTTCGCTTTTCGAGCGAATTTTGTATGAAGGCGATCACGCAGCGAGTTCGCCGCGACGCTTACTTGTATAGAAAACTCGCTCGCAAATCGCAAGTGTGATAGGGCCCTTAGGTGAATTAGAATAATATATATTATGTGCTCTATTTGAAGGTTTGCTACTCATTTATATTTAGGCGTTTATTCAATACTTTATAGCAATTAACGAAAAAGTCGCGGGCAGAAGCTAGTTTTCCAAAATGCAGAATTTCGACCTAAGTTAGGTGTTATGTGACAAATAGGAACTTTCATCTAAATCAAGGCATGACGCCGAGCTAAAACCTCGTGTACTCTGTTATTATTTATTTATTTATTGAAAAACAGGTTACATAACATTGTGGTTTTCACCAATGCGTCAATTAATGAATCTCTGCATGGGGCTGAATCTCCAATAAACAACAACACGATTAGCACACTCGCGTAATGGTTTGGTTGTCTTAAAGGCTTAATACAATACCCTATTAACCCTATTTGATCCTCGGGCAATTAAGCCACTGACCGCAATAATTCATTAAACGTATTCAAAATGGAAAATTTAAACACTTACCTATTTACCTAAATATTTGATCTAGATGAACTAGTATTTTAATCCACGGAGAAAATAATTATTTATGAGATTCTAGAAGTCGATTAACGGCTATAAGAGCTGTTTCCATCAAGTACCACTTCCGGACTCAAAATATGTGAGGCAATCAGCTTCGCATTGTTTTTAGTATCTTGAGAGGCTCATTCTTATTTGCAGTTCTCATCAGCAAGACTACTTATGACGGGGCTTTTGAAATATTTTACGGCGTCACAAAGTGAACTTCAGCAGGCATTGCAATCCAACCAGATCAGGTATCATTTGGTAGCCACTCACAAGAAAGGGGATTTTTTCTGTTTCTACATTTAATAATAAATCTGTTTATGGCCAGTAATCGACACGGACGGTGCAAAACCGTGGAGTTATGAGTAGAAAATTTAATATCCCTCTTTCTTGTGAGTGACTACCAAATGATACCCACCCAAATCCAGTGGACTGGATTGAAATCCAGCTATACTTATGCTCCTATCATCATCCTCTTACGTCAATATTTGGAGCTGTCAGCCCTATCACCGTGATCTTACCAGCGATGCTCCTTGCAAAGATGATTCTCTCTCATTTTTAGAGCTAGTGTGCACGACCTTTTGCAAATACTTGAAACCACCACAACCACAACAACAAATGCTCTAAATAAACTTCCAACATTACTTCTGATGCAGGGTGTCCTAAGGTTATTTTACGAGATCGCGTACGACCATGTAATAGTTACAACCCTCGGCAATCCAGAAATGCTGTTAATAAACTCACCAACGACGCTCCTGACGAAGGTCATCCTGGAGCTGGTTTGGGCGACCATGTGCGAGTACTTGGAGCCGCCCTCGGCCCAGCCTCCTACAGCCACCATGAACTTCACGTTGGGGTGCGACGCACGCAGCGACGTGAAGTTGCGGAACCCACTCTTCTCTTCGTCCAGCTGGTAATTAATATACATCAAGTCAGTAGCTCATTAGTGTCCATACATTAAGCAGGGTTAAATTCAACACACATTAAATGTTTGCATGCCTCTACGGTAGAACATAAACACTTACTGTTTACTAAATCATCTAATGTACCTACTATGTTCTTGCAAATAAACATTCATTCATTCATTCATTCATTCATAATGTTTATTAACTTTAACGAGACCGTGAAGGTAAGTATAAGGGTCATCAACCGGGAGCATGCCCTAAACACCATGATCTAATTGTATGAGTCGAGGGGGATGTCCTCGAAGCTGTATCGGCCGAAGCCGGATCGGTACGCGGCCCTGTTACTGAGAAGCAAAATCAGAGAATGGTGATCACCCCCTCACTCACCTCAGGGTCGATTACGAGGACTTCATGTGTTTTCTCGGTGACGCCGATAAAAGAGTAGATGATGTGAGTGCACAGGTCGACGGGGATGTCTTCGATGCCGTACCGGCCGACGCCGGGCCGGTACACGGCCCAGTTGCTGAAGTAGCATACGATGCGCGCTCTGCCATCCGCTGTACAATAGAAAATTACCCATAATATAATACTTCAGTCACTCTTTTAGGACTGTAAAATTTTAATAAGTTGAACTTCCTTTTCCATGTTTCCCCCGAGTGTTTTTTTTTTATATCGGCACAACATGGTAGCTTCACCTGATGGGAAGCAAAAAGGGGAGCCCAAGTCACCATGGCAACTGACGAGAAACCAACGGTGCCATGTCAGTTGACACTGCCATGCTGGCCCGAGAGATGCTTCTTCACGCTTCGTTTGAAGGATCCCAAGTTATAAGAAGCAGTAAACACATGAGCCGGCAAGTGTTTATTTTCGCAACTGTGTCGTTTTGTGGTAATTTTCCAACTGACGCTTTTCCAGATTACTTTAGTTAGATTAGGTTTGTTTTATAGTTGACGACATAAATCAGCATGGGGAACGAACCCATTTATCAGTAAACCTATCTAAGAAATGTTTAGGCCTAAAAATTCAAAATTAAGAAATAAATAGTCAACATAATACCTACCTACTATTACGAATATGCTGCTAACTAAATCAAATGGAAATCGAATTTACCAAAAAGAAAACATCGAATTATTTTTAATTGCAGTAGTTCACAACTAACCGATTTAGCTACTCCACTCTTCATTTAATCACTTAGTCGATACAACACACAATCTCCATACTATTTTTATGGCGTTAGTTGCATGTATCTTGTCTTGATATATTTCTACGGACCTGCATAGTACTTATAAAAATTGGGCAAGTGCGAGCCCGACTCGAGCATAAAGGGTTCCGTACCTACAGATATATATTTATGCTTAGCGTTTGTGTGGACTGAGAAAGCCTTCGATTCGGTGGAAACATGGGCGGTGCTCGAGTCACTTCAGCGATGCCATATTGACTATCGGTACATTGAAGTGTTGAAGTGTTTGTATAGTAACGCCACCATGTCGGTCCGAGTTCAGGAGCAGAGCACAAAGGCCATTCCATTGAGAAGAGGCGTGAGACAGGGGGACGTTATTTCCCCGAAACTGTTTACGGCCGTTATGGAAGACGCCTTCAAGCTCCTGGAATGGCAAGGACTTGGCATCAACATCAATGGCGAATACATCACTCACCTTCGGTTTGCCGACGACATCGTAGTCATGGCAAAGTAAGATAGCATTTAATATAAATACGATAAAGATAATCCAGTTAATAAAGGAGTTTGACCTTACAAACGGTCCGGTAGTTATGAATTTTTGATATGTTGTCTGAAAAAACGTAAAAAATCGCAATTTCCAACTCAAAAACTAACTTTTGGAATATATCTTCGTTTAGGAGCATTTTAGCTATAACAGAGCTTAGGCAATGTTGTAGAGAATTAAATTTACTATAATTTACATTTAAAATTTTGTTTCTAGGACAGATAATTACGGAGATATGTAAAAAATAAAGTCACATTTTCCGAAAATGTATGTAAAAATGGACATGAATTTTCTAAGCAATTATATTTCCTACATGTTTTAATTTGTGGTAGACTAGTCCGTAACTGAATGGCAGCGTTCTAAACCAAGAATTTTGACAAATCTACGGAAAATGCGACGTTTCCAGTTTTTTTAAATGTGCATATCTCCGTAACTAACCGTCCTTGAATCAAAATTTGAAATGTAAATTATAGTACGTTTAATTTTCTACAACATTGCCCAAGCTCTGTTTTAGCTAAAATGCTCCTAAACGAAGATATAATCCAGAAGTTTGTTTTTGAGTTGGAAATTGCGATTTTTTACGTTTTTAGGGTTCCGTAGTCAACTAGGAACCCTTATAGTTTCGCCATGTCCGTCTGTCCGTCTGTCCGTCCGTCCGCGGCTTAGCTCCGTGATCATTAGTACTAGAAAGCTGAAATTTGGTATGAGTATGTATATGTATAACGCCGACAGAACGGTAAAATAAAATTTAAAAAAAAGTTTTTTTTTCGGGTACCTCTCGAACACCTAAAGTGGGGGTGCATTTTTTTTTTCTTTTCACCACTGATGTGTGTGGTGTCGTTGAATAGGTCTTGTAAAAATAATAGGGGTCTTCTAACATTATTTTTTGATAAAGTCAGCAGTTTTGTAAATATTCGCTCCAAAAACAAAAAAAATAGTGTCCCCCCCTCTAACTTTTCAACCACGGGTCAAGAAAATTCGGAAAAATTCATGTTAATGAGGCCTTATAAGTACTTTCAATGAAAACTATATTGAACAAAATCGGTCGAGCCGTTTTTGAGTTATCGCCAAATTTCATATTTTTTCTTAAAAAGGACGTAAGTTGACTTCCAGAAGGTAGTAAGTGATTACAGTTTCTAGGGCGTTTACGACCTTTTTATAGAGCTTAAAATTTTTCTTAACTTAAACCTCGGGCTTAAAACAGCAGTTTATTGTGAAGGATGAGCAATTACGGAACCCTACACTGAGCGTGGCCCGACATGCTCTTGGCCGGTTTTTTTAAATGTGCATATCTCCGTAACTATCTGTCATCATCATCCTCCTAGCCTTTGTCCCATGTAGAAACAAAATATAAAATATAGTAAATTTAACTCTCTGTAACATTGTCTAAGCTTTCTTCTAGCTAAAATGCTCCTAAAGGAAGATATGAGCCAAAAACTGAAGAAAGTGCCGGTTTTTTCAATATGGCGGCGGGCGCTGTAATACCTATGCTACCTAAGTACTTTAACTCTAAAGATATCCTGAGTCACGGGACCACCAATCGCAATGTCTACTAAGCCCTAACTGCTAAATAAACAAATCCTGGGAACGCGCGCCAACTGAAATGTATCTACGCCCTAAACTAAAAGTACAAGTCCTACGCCTGCGTCACCCTCGACTCCATACTCCATTCCTACAACGAAGCCCTAAGAAAGCCCTACTACAATTACCTAAAAATATCTTAACAGCATCTCCTAGTCTACCACAACCTACAACTAAACAAACCTAGATATGAAAGGATCTTTATAACAATTGAGCTGAACATTTCTTATAACTAATGGCCAAAAATGTGATCGGTATAACCGTGTGAAAGTCTAGATTATGTAGGACCCAACGTTGTTGTAGTAACTCAGTTCCTTTAAAGAGAAATGTAGCCGTGATGTGCCGTTAAGTACCCTCAAACCTATACTACTATGCTACTATGTATTTTTGTTAATTGAACCTAATAAAGTTGTAATTTGTTTCCTTTTTAACCCTAGCTTCTATCCTTCTGCTAACTTGGTTCTTTATACTAATTATATTTATAACTTAATGTTAACTATCCTCAAAAATATAAATGTAATGTTTCCTGTGTAGTCTAGCCTTCAAAAAATATCTACAATTCTTATAGCATGATTCAGTATGGGATGTTCTACTCTTATTAAATATTATTTATATTATTTCTATATGAAATATAAACTCATTCAGTCCACAAGTAAGTTATAGATATATTAGATTACTCTATGTAACAATAAAGATAAATATATGAATCAAAACCAAATATTATTAGAATTCTAAGATGAAAGCCAATTTAGACTGTTTTCTTGGAATTGCATGTCTGTTCCAGGAATGTTTAGTAGACAAGTAATTTTGTACTTTATGAAACTACACTTCATAACCAATTTATAAGTAGATTAAAGTTACTGAAAATATAAAGTTTTATTACAAATTTAATGAATCTTAAGTTTTCATGTTCGACTAAATTAAATAATTTTATTCTGATAATTTGATATGGAATAAAGGTAGGGAATTCATACTTTTAGTAAGTTTTAGTATGATATTTCTAAAGTAGATTCTGGATCTAAACAAGAGGTAATTGTTTGGTGAATAGAATTCTGAGTATTATTGAAATCCTTCGACCGCATACTAAATATTATCATTTGACTGTGTTATACTAGTTTTGCTTTCATCTAATTATCCCAAAAATAATTAGTTTTGTTTAAAATAACGGCGGCTACCATCATGTCTAATGACATGGGCAATCGGGTAAAAAACATGGTTACTTCATGTGTACATATTGAGGGAAAATCGTTCCTCAGAAAAATAAAACTAATTTCTGTTAAATCTGTTTAGTGTGTTATTTTAAATATCACCAAACCCATGTTCTCTGGATGCCGTATGATTGCCAGATTTGATCTTTTAATGGCCTTCGGCTCTTTTAGGGTAAAGATCTCTCCCGGATCTATCTAGAATCTATGAATCTTAACTATCTATATTTGTTATTAAACAACACGAATTTTCTTCACTTCGTGAACTAAATTGAATTCTCACTTCATTCATTACAAACAATAGATTTGTATAACTTGGGTTTTCGTTTAACTATACTCAAAAACATGTCATTCAACCTTGAAACATAATAACTCATTGTTATCAATTCGAAGTCTCTTTCAACTCGCGAACTTGACTCATTCTGATAAGGGAATTTACTCTCAACCCTTGTGATATTAATTAATTAAGTTCTGAGATCTGAAATGTATAAACTAGGACAAACAACTTTCATTTTTGTTGCTTAAAAGTCCTAGGCCATTCTTAGCAATCTACATTCCAGACTCCAAATCCAGCAATAGGAATGATTTGTTTTCTATTTCTAGACATACTACACAACAATCTACCATAGAATTTCCTCATCAACACTGGAGCATATTATCTACAATCCTTTTTGTTTATTGTAGGAATAAACGAAATGAAATTCATCTCATTTTTCATGTGATTTGACTAGTGACAGTGACAGTAATGACTTTTCTCACTTTTAGTGTTGCCATCTCAATATAACAGTTGTAAGTAATATAAGAGCATTGCTTTACCAAATCTTAAAACATAATCGATAAAAAAAATAAGTTTAACTAAAAGTTCCTACAAATCTCGATGTAAAATTTAACGGTTCTAAATATTTGTTCGGTCTAAATAATAGGTTGCTCTATTCCCATTCTTTATAAACTAATACAAGATTTTGTTTTCACTACTGACACCCCAAATCATAGACACTAGTAATACAAGAAGTCAGCTGTTTGTATTTATTATACCAGACGAAATTAAAATAATTTCGAGAAATGTTATGTTAGTTAATGGTAAATGGCCGATTGCTCGGAAGATAAAAAAAAACCCCGTTCTAATATTCCTACGGAAGTGTACCTATCGCCATACCCCTGTTTCCCTAGCTAGAACAAAGAACACTAGAGGCCTAAACCTCATATTTACATTTAAACGTGTATGGAACCTAGGTAAGCTAAACTATAAATTCGGGAGATTAACCCGAGGTTGGACTAAAATCAGTGTAAGTGGGTCCCCCCTTGCGTGGATAAAACACCGGAAACGCAGAGTAACCCGCCCTAATATGTGTAGATATTGCAAATATATAAATATATACGTTTATGAGACCAAACCTGGAGGTCCATCTGATTTCAACAAGTGTGGAAATCCCACATGCCCAACCTGTGGACCTTGCATTCACCAGATAGATTACTCTAGATCTGTAGGCAATTCACTGCACTTATATATGGCTAGTGTCCGAGATGCCTAGCTCGGATAAAATGAGGAGAAGAGTCTGAAAGATATTTGTTTAACAGCCGCAAGGTTAAATATCTTTCATTTGGCAACCATGTACCAAAACACTATTTCTGGCATGTAATTAAGCTTGATAGCCATAAAACAACAAAATCCCACAACATTTCAAAAAATAATTATAGATCAGAAAAATAATGTAATCCCAACAGAAATTCCCCTTAGAATTAAATTTAATACCTTATTGCCAAACAACAGTGTTACCCAGTCGAAGTCGCAAGTAAAAATGAATCCCATCCTTCAATTCCCCTCCGTATTTATACTTAGCAGTGGACAAAGTGGACAAAGTGGACAAAGTGGACAAAGTGGACAAAGTGGACAAAGTGGACAAAGTGGACAAAGTGGACAAAGTGGACAAAGTGGACAAAGTGGACAAAGTGGACAAAGTGGACAAAGTGGACAAAGTAGACAAAGTAGACAAAGTAGACAAAGTGGACAAAGTGGACAAAGTAGACAAAGTGGACAAAGTGGACAAAGTGGACAAAGTGGACAAAGTAGACAAAGTAGACAAAGTGGACAAAGTGGACAAAGTAGACAAAGTGGACAAAGTGGACAAAGTTGACATTCTCACAATTTTGATCCTTACACAGTATAAATAAAGCTCAATTCTTCCGTTGGTAATTTTTGTGAATAGTAATTTGCTATTTTTAAAATGGTAGGATGCTTAGTTATTGGAATATTTTTACTTACTTTCGTAAACATTAATACTGTTACTTCTTTTAGGCATTTGTATTGTATTATAACTATTAAATGATGATTTTAGTATTAGCTGGCGAATTATGATGCTAGTGTCGGGAACTTGATGATGACGACGATGATGTGAGTCTTACGATGGTGATATATGATTATAATATGATGGCGAGACACATGACGAGAACATGTGAATCGCTACAGCGCGGAGGGGGGAGATTTGTGCATTTTGCATTTTAAAAACTGACTAACCATCCTAGACAACATATCAAAAATTCAAAACTAACGGACCGTTTGTAAGGTCACATAGTACTTTAGTCTCTATTCACCGAACTAAGTAAGAAGTCGGTTAATTAAGAAGTGGCAAGAATGATGCGCTGTTATATTGCAAATTGATACATACTGTATCAATTTGCAATATAACAAATATACTTGGATGATACGTACCTAACCTGTCCGAGAATCGATTTTATTTCTAAACAAACAAACATAAATAAAATTTCCAATAAAGACTTTTCGAATCCCATATTTTCGTAATTGCCGAACTGGCCCGTATGGGTTTTTAATGCATTCAATGACCGTTTTTATGGCAAGGATAAACCGACGGTCCAATAAGTGATTGCGTTCCCTCAGAGAGTAGGTATTACTGTACTCGCCCTAATTCAAGGAGCATTGCGATGTTATCGATTTACTAATAACGTAATGGAAACATAATTATTTGCTATTAGAACTTTTGATATCGGCAAATTTCAAAGAGATGGATGGACTAAGGTTACGTACATCTAAGTTCTCGCTCCTCCTGTCATTTTCTTTTGCGACGACTTATCAATTTGGTTATACATAAACATAACATTTTGCGAGTCAAAAACTCGCTTTCTTACATTTTACTGGTAATAAAGTGAAGTATATTCATCTCAATATGAAAAAAAATACCATCACGGTTACTTCGAAGGGATTACGCTTAACGCAGAGGATATCGCTTAAGTAGACATAATGGTTAGATCTCGAACAGATTTCACTAGTTTACACCGAATTTAGGGCCTCAAAACAGTTGCGATTTGCGAGCGAATTTTGTATGAAGGCGATCACGCAGCGATAGAAAACGAGCTCACCCTTAGTAATCTACCGACAGAGTAAGGCGATTTACTAACACCTTACACTTTCTTTTAATAATTTTACTTATATTACTTGTTCTTTGTTTACAAAATTTACTATTCTTGTTAATTTTTACTGGATTACAATTAAATAGACTGGGGCGTTTTCTTGTTGAAATTCAAATCTTCTAATATACCTCCTTGCTATCTTCTAATTTTCTTAAGCAAAATGCGATGAACAGCGTCTCGTTTTCGCAAACCTCTCAATTTACTAATTAGTTACTCGGGATTTATTTGATTAAGGTCCTTACAATTATCAGACCGTTCAGAGGATTATATAATATTGTGATATAAATGCAACGGTGTAGGCTCAAATAAAAATGAAATTTCACTTCGTATTGTTCACATGCGACTCCCAGTTCGAACCATACAGGAACTCGATCCCTGTACTTTTGGACTATCAGTCCTTAGCGTACCGGCGATTTGCGGACAAGTTGAATGTAACGATTCCACTGTTAGCGCGCATAAAGTTCGCTGTATTTTGTTTTGTACATATATTGTATGTACAGACATCATAGTAAAAGAGTTTCGCTAAGTGCCATCAATTACACAAGTATTTAATCACAAAGTACGTGGAATTAATGAAGTTAGGACTCACATTCTACCGCAGTCATAGCGGCCGCCAGGAAGGCCAACGACGCTAGGATCGCACGCATCTTGTACCTGAAAACAATCATATAAAATGTATGTAAATAAATGTTTTTAAGTATAAGTAGTTATATTTTCTCCAAATATGCTTGGAAATAATCACCAATTTATATTTTGAATATCATAAATATTAGTGTCATGAAGTTCATTTGGTACTTATTTTTTTAGGAATAGGAATAAAATTTCGGTCCGAATCATATGTTTGATTTAAAACAAAATATATTTATGAGAATTAAAATTATATGAAAACACAATAGTAACACAATAATAAAATAGACATAATTATTAATTTTGGTTAAATCAACAACAACGACAACAACGATTTTTTTAGAAGCCATACCATATATATCATTCGGAGAAGATCGCAAGCTTTTATATTCATTTGGTTTGGACCCAATAATTGCTGTTCTATTTTTTATTTGTTTATGTTTGGTAAACTTATTAACTTTCAATTCAATTATTTAATACAGGCCTCGGCGGAAATATCAGTTCGCGGATTCGTACTATTGAAGGACTTGGCTACACCTCGTCTTTCAAAGTCATACTCAACCACGAACTGACTTTTCCCGGCCTCTGCAGTAATGTACTATTATTTATACAATTATGTAAATCGTCATCATCCAATATCACGAGTCTACTAGAGTTTACTTTGGGACTAAGTTGATTTGTGTGAGGTTCTCCAATATATTTATTTATCAATCAAAGCTGAGGCGCGAACAGACAGATGGACAGACAAACAGCGAAACTATACGGGTCCTTGTTAGGACTTTGAAATGTGTCAATATAACTAGGGTAATAAATTGGTTATATTCTTTGATGTTATTGCATATATATTAAGTATTTAATTAAAGAAAAATAAAACGAATATACTTAATCATGCGTTTTTGCGATGTTATTTTAAGCTTTGCTCACTCGCGATCAATGTGGACTATAATTGAATAATCACATGGAATGTCGTTGTGTTGTAACCTCGTAACATCAACTATGTATTTCAAGTATTGCGTTATAATTATCTCAATATACTGAGAAACTATTGCACGTAATCTATGAGTTTGTTGGTTTGCTCTTCTTTAACACTTTTTTATTAGATCCTTTGCGGCCCGTTACTGCCCGCCAAAATAAGAGCCTCTGAGAAGTAGGGACTAGGTGTTGTTTAGAGACGAGTACCAACCTGCTATCTAGGATGGTCAGGTTTTGACTATCTCTATAAAATTGATGAATGTAATCCGTCATGAAGAAACTTTGGGTTTGATTACTCAAGTTCTTGTCGAGCCCTCTGAGTGGCAGAGGGTCTTTAGGAGAGACTTATTTAATGCAGCAGTAGAGCAACAGATCGGAGTGATTTTATTGAACGCTTTCATGACTCATGAGCTTCACTTTTCACTAATGTTGTTTGTCTAATTGTTTAGAATTTTTCCTTTTTCGAATTGTATCGAAATGAAACTTTGCGTGTATAACTATAATATAGTTCACGTGACAGCACACGATAAAGTCAACGTGTTTGGACTCCTTTGATTAGTCTTGATAAGCAATTATCGTTTTGTAAGAAAGTACATCTGCAATAAAAAGCGAGTTAATAAAAAAATCGAGTTAGTAAACCAAACATAGACGACACTCTACATCAAACGTGCAAAAGTGTCTAATCCAATAAGAAGGCCCGTGGGAACTGAATTTTTCTTTATAATTTTGCTTTAAATTTAAAGAATTACTGTAGTTAAAAGGAACTTTTCCAAGTTGTGCAGGCATTAATGCACGAATGTGCAGAGCGACGAAATAAAAATGTTTTTCTGGCCCCTTAGGTCTAGAATCAGCATTTCACTGGTACCATTTCGTAGTTTTTATTTTATTTTTAACAACGTGCTTATCCACCACTGCTTTTGCAAATGTATGCCGATTAAAATTCTAGAATTTTTGGTTTAGTTTAATCACATTTTTTTTTATAATGTGCTGCACAATCTATATAATAAAATCGAAAATGCCAGAACGGGATAACGCACTAGGGAGGAAGCGAGATGGCGCCTTACAAAACTCGACGTCCTTTTAGATCACGTTTCTCCAATACGACGCACGTTACCGCAGAAACAACGATTCAAATCTATTGTCTAAATATGAGAATAGAATAAGAGCGTAAAAATTACCGTTTTCGCTACGTATTTCCTTCACAATCGGCTAAAGAAATGTCCATAAAATTCTTCATTTCGCGACCGTCGGCCATTTCCGGCAATACTCGGTTTCTTTTCGCTATGACTTAAGTTTAAGTAGCCAAAAATTTTTGGCGTCATGTTGGTACGCCGTTATATCCAAGTTTTTTACTCGAAATGTAATGACTACGCACTTTGCTTGACGTATGTTGTTTTCTCTGTCAAACTAAATGTCATCAGCAAGGAGCCAACATTTTTTGACGTCATGTTGGTACGCCGTTATATTGATGTTTTTTACTCGAAATGTAATGACTACGCACTTTGCTTATACGATAGAGTGAGACGACATGTACGTCAGACTCAGTCAATTGAAATGTCAAACGCAGTTGACATAACCTCAACTGTGATTTTTATTAATGTTTTTGAATGGAATTAGTGAAACGAAAAAAGATCAACTATATTGTTGCCAAAACGTTATACTCCGTATACGCCTAGCATATATTTACCTATAACGGGTAGGAACGAGTTTGTGAGAGAAAACAAGCGTAAAATAAACACAGAAACTATGTTAGTTAAATGGGTATGTATTTTAACATATTACTTACTTTCTATTGAAAGATTAAGAGGCCCTTTTACCGATAAAGGCTAACGTCCACCACTATTTTCCTAGACAGACACAATGTAGGACTAAATATATATAATAGGACTAAATGAACGACTACCTACCATAAAAGACAAAAGTAATAAACATACATAAATAAAAATATACAGATATACTTACATAAATACTTACACATAATAAATAAATATATGGTAAAGTAATAAATAAAACAAAAACGGTATGAGCCACAAAGTTAAAGGAGCGCTTATTATTGCAGTGTACTAAGGGAGAGACAAATAGTGTTTTTTGACTAGGGTTTTAAATGTTGCAAGAGATTGGGCACGCCTTATATCCAGAGGAAGCGAATCCTACAGTAAAGTAGCCCGGAATGTGAAAGAACCATTATAAAATTTAGAAGATGAAGGGGGAACAGTAAGAACCAAGTTTTGTGCAGAGCGAACAGAACGCAAATACCTGAAGCGCTCCTTGAGGTAGCGGGGAGTTGTGGGGTTAAATAGTACATTATAAAGAAGAGGCAGAATATGGGTGGGAGTGACGACGAGAACAGATTGAGAGCCACTTGAGCTGAGACCGGAAGTCGGATACATGGTCATACTTGCGTAACCCAAATATGAACCGAATGCAGATGTTTTGGATACGCTCAAAGCTTATTAAGCTGCTCCACCGTGAGGTCAAGGTAAGCTATGTCAGCATAGTCCAATATAGGAAGAAGTAGAGTTTGAGAGAGGGAAATTTTGGTGGCAATAGGCAGAAATTTACTGAGCCTAAAGACATAGTATAGAGACATAATATTGATAATTAAAATTATTTTTAGTATGCAAATGTCATACACTTTTCAAGCCAATAATATTGATAGTTACAATTATCAATATTATATTGGTCAGATCCGACTTGGTTGGGTTAGGTTTAAGGTTTTTTTTATGACCCGAAATCCGACTTGGTCAGATTCGACTTGGTTAAAGGTTATTATTTTTTTAAGACCCGAAACCCGACTTGGTTGGGTTAGGTTTAGGTTATTTTTTTTATGACCTGAAACTTGACTTGGCTAGATCCGACTTGGTTGGGTTAGGTTTAGGTTATTTTTTTTTATGACCTGAAACCCGACTTGGCTAGATCCGACTTCCAATGATGAACCGACTTGACTATGCGTTTTGCAATGTATGCGTTTATAAAGTATGGTTACATTGTTTTATGAGTAATCAATGTATGACCATGACAAAGTATGCTTAAATCATTTTATGCGCATCAACTGTATGCCCATTACACAGTATGTTCTTAAACATTATGATTAAAAACGTTATGCGCATAAATATTATGACTATTTACAGTTATGCGTAATGATGAGTTTGACGAATACACGTATGCGTATCAAAAGTACGCCTTTCAATTTTATGCAACCCGACCCGTACCCCAAAATTACATATTTAAGTGTTACAAATAGGAAGTACATTTGATTTACGCGAGCGAAGCCGCGGGCACGTCTAGTAGGAAATAAATGGCACTGTTGGATTAATTTTGCTGTTTTTATTGATCAATGAAACCGCCTAGCCATACTTTTTTAAACCAAGGTTTAGTGTTAGTTGACTTTTTACAGCGAAAGCGTCCTGAGCCTGTGAATCCTGGCGAATTTGTAATTATCTATCTCAGCCTATGTATTTAGTGTCCCTATTTATCTATTTGTCTTTGGATTGGGCGCTTTAAACCTATTAACTTTTCCAAATTTTACATATATTTATCTATCTATTGCATGTTATTATATCATACTAGCTGCGCCGCGCGGTGTTAGCCGCTCATCCTACGGGAACTAAATTTTCCGGGATAAAAATTAACCAGTGTGTTAATCCAGGGTGTCAGCTACCTTCATACCAAAATTTATCAAAATTGGTCCAGCCGTTTGATCGTGAAGAAGTAATAAACATACACACAAAAACACTCACAAACTCGCCTTTATAATATTAATGTGATATTTTCCATACCAAAATGCTAAGCTAATTGCAAATAATACGTGCATTGCCGCCCACTTCTCACGCCGCAATGACAACAGTATGGAACAATGATAACAGGCGTTTAGTTAACGGTCTCATCTCGGTTAACGGTGCATACTGCTCCAGTTGACGACGCCTACTGACCCGGTGACGACTATTGTGCTCTTGTGCGACAAAACACTGTCAAACAACATTTACTGGACAAACCCGAATGTAGTGCGTGCCGAGAGTTCCGTATCAATAGAAAACTACTCAAGGAGTCACATGAAATTATTCATGGACTTAAAGATGACAAAGCCTTGTTCACTTTTTCATAAATATCGTTTAATTATAATATAAGCAAAAAGCTGTTAACAAACCTTTAATGCGACGTCTACAGGATGTACTTAGGATCAGATCCTTACTACAAGGGCCAATCGTTGGTCGTTTTCGGACAAACGGGGGTCAACAAACAAGATTATACACATATATTTA
This sequence comes from Apotomis capreana, assembly GCA_947623375.1. Taxonomy (NCBI): domain Eukaryota; kingdom Metazoa; phylum Arthropoda; class Insecta; order Lepidoptera; family Tortricidae; genus Apotomis; species Apotomis capreana. The sequence goes on along the minus strand of OX392499.1, from coordinate 34,207,579 downwards.
CTTATGGACGAATCAGGATACACTAATAACTATTTTTAATGTTTGTTTAATTTTGCTATAAGTATTACAGTTAGGTACCTTGCAGTAGGTACTTACGGTACCCTATGGTTACATAATTATACTTTGCACTATATGACTAATTTACATAATCTGTAATGCCCTCTAAATCGTTTAAACTGGTAAACTGGAATCGTAAATTTAGCTAAAACTCTATTAAAACATATTACTGTTTCATATACCTAACAGAGTTCTATAAAAATAAAGTCAACAATTGCAAGGAACCCTAATATTCAAAATGGAAAGTTTTCTATTAATAAGTATTACGGAGGAACGCGAAATATTACTTTGTAATTATAAATAAAATATTAATTTGTAATATTTATAGTATTTATTATTGGTTGAATACGATAGGCATTTTGTATTGCGAATTACCGTACATGTATTACCTACATTATGTACCATGTTCCGCCAACTACACTACACTTGTATAATGTAAGTAGATGTACCTACCTATCAAAATAGTGAATAAATATCAGGGACCCAATTCGAGAATGCCGTTTGATGGATCGCCAAACGTCAAATCTCTTTTAGATAACAGTTATATCGCCATTGAACTGTCATTAAAATGCGATGAGCTTCAAGTGACATATCTCATCTCAATTTTTGGAAATACGAAGGCGATAATGATTGTCAAAAATGTATGCATATGAATTTCTGTTTTGAACGAAACGTAACTGACTAATTTCACGCACTACGCGGTCAAATAAAAGTATGCGCCTGTTATTTATGCCGTCACATACAAAGGAAACGCAAATTTAGCGCGTCTGAATTGACGAAGTTGCGATGTTTTAGGGAGATCGCCACTTGTCAAGTAGGCACACGTCAAAAGTGACGGATGGCGATGAAATGGAGAGATCTCCATTATCTCTCTAAAATTGGTCGAATACCCCCCCCAGTAGTTATAGATGTAATGCTTTAATGCATGCTTTAAAAACAATTATACTTTTGAATGTCGAATTACACCCAATATTTTTTTTGTTTCATTACTCTAACTATGTACGAAAGAGCGAATGCCTCCTAACACAAGTGTCAAACTTAAAAGGAGGATTCGACAGATTTTTGTAATTGACGTTTAGTTGCAAATAAATAATTTTGAATTTTTTGAATTTTTGAACTATGGAAAAAGGATGGAAGAGGACTGCCCTTGTCTATATATAAAGTCACGGACTCACGGTCCACCTGTGGTTACTAAGCCCCGTATATTTCATATATCGCTTAGACCTCTGAGCTCTGCCACGCTTCTAAGCTTTGTATAGGCACAATCGGACAGTCCTCTACAATTAATCACCAATCCATGCTGTCACAGTCCTAAAATACATTTGTTATTTATTTACGACGACACTTAATTATTGACGTCACTACTGTCGCTCAGAATAGACAAGTGGCACGAAAGATCCTCGGGATAAGATTTTTAAACTCCGGACAACTTTCAATTAAACAGATTCCTAAATTTGGAAACGGGCGAAAGTCTAATTGCTTTAATGAATTCAATAAACTTTCTGCCAAATTAAGTTGTTTTCATTCCTAGAATAAACCGACTCCGATTATCAAAACACGGATCAAATAAGCACCTACCATTACATACATAGATGCGTAGGGTCGACGAAGAACATTTACATAAAACTATTTTGCGTTAAGGGAATACTTGAACAAACGGTTCATCAGATACGAGTGCTTTTACAGCAACTGTATAACTTTAATTCGTGAATTCGTGGTGCCATTTCGGATGTAGTTTAGTTTAGGATGAGCTAAAAAGGTCATTTGCGCAACGCGTAGGAGGGGACTACAATTCTGCACGATTATTAGGAATTCGATTCGATTAACAGTAGGTCAAAGTCTGGTCTACATTACATTGGAGGATGTAGACGATGAAGGCAATTTACTGCTAAAATTGTTCAATCTGTGGGTAAATTGAACATTTCTGATTGCATCTGTCTGAGGGCATTATATTAATTGCGTCTGTCCGTGATCTCGTCACTATAGGTGTACCTATGTTACTTTAGCTATGTGTGAAGAAGGCAACCGTGTTGACAATTTTTATCTTATTGAGATGAACCTGACGAATCTCTACTCTAATATTATAACCCAGAAAGTAACTCTGTCTGTCTGTTAACTCTTCACGGTAAAACCGCTGAATGTATTTAGATACAATTTGAAATGGAGATAGTTTGAACAAAAGTTGCTGTGGAGGAAGGAGATAGATAATTTTGATTAATACGTAAGTAGGAGGGCTGGAATGTTGTATGAAGAATGCATTACTATTAAGTATATGCCATTCATATTTAATTAGTCGTTTTATTAATAAAATATGGGTGGTAAGATAAAGTTCGAGTGACCCATACTTGATCACTATCTATTATCAGTGATAATTGATCACCAATACGACACACAACACTCACAACATCCGAAGATATGTATATACGACCGATCAAAATATTGGATCAGAGATCTGCAAGTCGGCGATAAATTAAAACCATCTTCCCGATTGAAGTTCTTAGGGTGTTTTTAATTTTAATTTGCTATTCTTGAAGGTACGCGCATTGTTCCGTGGATAGGATTTTAGGTTTATAAGTACAACCATCTCTAGCTATCTCTAAACACTTGGAACGTCGGAACCGGTCGGGACGTTGATGTCGAACATCGGTAGAAACGCAGCGGGTCGGCGGTCCAGAATGCAAATTTCATGTGTAAACAACTGACTCACTTATTCGATTAGTGAATGCTGCTTTATTTGTGTTCGTGCTAAAATGACTCTGGTTTATATTAGTTGTGATGGACTTAATCTGTTTATCTACCCAAATATCATAAACCCTCCATGATGCGTTCAAGAACCGCACATTATGACCAACATAAAAATAAACTGTTTTGTTAGAACAAATTTCTTATCTGTGAAAATGTTATTATTGCTAATTAATAACATCGATTTCGATAATATTATATCATTCAAATTTCGAACATCTCTGAAAACCAAAGAAATTTGGTTTGACCTCTATTCTAATATCAGTCGAGATGACGTTTAGTTCGAAATGAATTGTCAATTTGCAGATTGACAAATATCGCACGCAAGTAAGATATCGAACGATATGGTAGTTTGGGCCCACTCTAGTTTGTCTCTGAATTAAAAAAAAAACTAACACAGCTGCCTGAAAAGAAAAGAATAGTTTTCATTGCCGCCATTAGGCTTCCGGTTCGTGTCTCAAGATGGCCGCATGCGTTTAAGTTTCGTTGTTCATTATTTATTCATTTTAGTTTTTCAATGTGTAGTATTGATATTTGATAGCGTATTGTGCAGTGATCTAACGTATGAGTGAATAGCTAATGAAGAATTCAACTTGAAGCGTTCCTGGGTCAAGGCCCGATAGTCCGCGTGGTTTTTTGTAAATCGCTATCACTTTACAAAAAGCACGATTTTTTCAACTCACCGTACAACGTGGTATCAATCCTCTATGTAGTCGCCTAGTGCGATTGGCAACGAGACATTGGCAGTAATGGTCGCTTAACTGTGACCGGTTGCCATTTTTAAAAAAATAAAAAAAATAGAATAGAATAGAATTGCCGCCATTACCGGTTAGAATTTATTTTAATGCATAAATTTGATCGATTTGTTGAATATAAACCATAAAATGAGCTATCAAGATGATATAGATATTTCGGCGACGCCTCCTGATATCCGTAACAAAGCACCTAACTTCATTAATTACTTATTACCAGCTAAGTCAAAGAAACAGTAGGTATGGTGGTCATAATATGCGGCTCCTGAATGCATCATGGAGGCTTATGATATGTGAGTAGATAAAGTAGTGTATGTACGAGTAACTATACATAATTAGGCATTAAACACTCGTGTGATGTTATTATGACACTCGCCTTCGGCTCGTGTCATAAACCCACACTCGTGATTAATGCCCTTCATTATGTACAGTCACATAAACTACTATTATATTGTTTGTATTCATAGTTATACTACCGTATTTACTAATAGAATGGTGTTGATGCATTTTATTACAATGCAGTGACTAACATCGGCGCAGTTTGTTGTTTGTTGCGCAGAAAGTTGTTTAAAAAATTGGGGTAAATATTTGTATTAAACTGTAATAAAACAGTTATTGTATCACTACATAGTATAAAACAAAGTCGCTTCCTGCTGTCTGTCTGTCTGTCTGTCCATATGTATGCTTAGATCTTTAAAACTACGAAACGGATTTTGATGCGATTTTTTTATAATAGATAGAGTGATTCAAGAGGAAGGTTTATATGTGTATAATATATCAGCAATGCACCCGTGCGAAGCCGGGGCGGGTCGCTAGCTATAATAATTATAGACAATTTGTTTAGACATTAGACATCATTTATTGGTAATATGCACTTAAATTAAGGCTGTAGGTATATAGTGTCTTTATTCTGTGGCGCAGGGAAATCGCGAAAGGAGATTTTTTATCTAATTCTACACCCGTATTGTAATATTTCTACAAAGATAACTATATATAATTCTAAAATTATAGGAGCATTAACAACAACTTCCGTAAACCTTAACAATAAAGTTTTCTGGTATCCGTAATACATATCTCGCACATAGGAATCAAGCTAAGTAACTTAGCTATTTAGCGAAGTTAATAACTAGCAATAAACCGGGGTATCAGATAAATAACGAAGTTTACGATACCTGAAGCTCATAAATAACTCTTGTTTATATCGTTAACAAAGGAGCCATTTGCAACTTAGTCTACTCGTACTGAAAGCTAACATGGAAATGGATATAAACCTATTTTCACTCGTTCATTTTACTTTTAACGATCTTTTCAGTAAAATTGAAATTAAGCACATTATTATATTCACCTAGACCAGTACAGAGTACAGAGTTGAAGCCCAAACTTGAATCGGAAACGTGGCAGACCTCGCCGGTGGTGGCGGAATGACTTGGATGTCTTCTTGAAGAATTGGCCAGAAATAGCCTTAAGTCGAGATCACTGGAAGAATAGGGGGAGGCCTTTGCCCAGCAGTGGGATATTACCGGCTCAATATAATAATTATATTATATTATATTATTCATCTATTGTAATAAAAAATCAAGCACTTTACACGAAAAAATTTTCGACTTTTGGATCCTAATATTATAAATGCAAAAGTGGGTCTGTCTGTCTGTTTGTTACCACTTCACGCTTAAACCGCTGGACCTATTTAGATAAACTTTGATATGGAGATAGTTAAAATCCCGAGGAAAGAACATATGATAGTTTTATCCCGGGAAATGTGGTAGATGTTTGTATGGGGAAGTTGTAATTCAACGCAAATGAAGCCGCGACTCCCGTGTCGCGATCAAAAGCTAGTCATACTGACCACACTAAAATGATAAAGCCGAAAGTTTGAGCGTGTGTTTGTATGTTTGTTATTTCTTCGCGCTCAAACGGCTGGACCAATTTTGATCAATTTTGGTATGGAGGTAGATGACACCCTGCATTAACACACATGCTACTTTTTATAATAAAAATAGTGTTTCCGTAGGATGACCGGCTAACACCGCGGTGCGCAACTAATTAGGTATAAAGCCCAAAGTTTGTGCGAGTGTGTCGTATGTTTGAAACCTCTTTACGCTCAAACGGCTAGACAAATTTTGATAAAATTTGGTAAGGAGGTAGGTGACATCCTGGATTAACGGATAGGCTTTTTATCCCGGATGCACCTCCACCTCGCGGTGTTACCCCACTTTGTTAATTTCTGGACTACTAAGTAGGTAGTAGTCGTCATTTCAAAAATTCATAAAATCTTACCTATCTCTAATTAAATATTAGAATAGTCTTCATGACACAGGTACTTATTTTACATAAGTCATAAGTACCTAACTAAAATTAACCGGCTCATTGTTTCCTTATAAATTAAGTACTAAATTAGTTTCATACGCAGCATCCAATTATTACATTACATCTTCATACAACCAAATGTTAAATAAATAAACGTTACGCGCAAATCGCGCAATGCATCTATCGTATATTATAAACTGAAATGTTTAGGTATATGGATTGATTTATTGAACCAATGAACTGTCAAAGGCCTGAAATGGGCTTGAAAGGGCCATAAATGCCGACACTCGGCAAAAGACATAAAGCACGCCCATCCGCGGTGAAATATGTGAAAAATTCACTAACGGAAATGTACTCAGACGATAAAAGGCGTATGTTAGTGCGGGTATCATTACTATTATTACAGTCGGGCTGTTTTGCCATTGATAGGAGGGTGATAGTTCGACATTTTGAACGTAGACGATCTCTTCACAAGGTTGGTTATGGGCGTCATAGGTCTCATAAATACACACACCTTTGTCTTGGCATTGATATGTGCATTTAAACCACTAGAATACCTATCAGTGGTGTCAAACCAAATTTAAAGGTAAGCCAGGGTAGATTTCGCTTACATAGTATGGTTTTTCAGTAACAGTGGAGAATCAATCGTCCTGAAGTGGGCAAATCTGTAGGAATCGGATGCTATGGACGCCACGCCACAGATGCCTGTATAGAAAACTACATCCAGAGTTGAGTTGTTTTTTCTGTTGACAACCAAATTTCACTAAGTATCAAATACCTACCTCAAACAAAACTTGCATCTAAGTATCAACCTACAAACTATGTAGATACAAGGTTTTGACTCTTCAGAGTAGTGACAGAAATTTTAGTAAGTTTTGCTTGTCGCCAGGCGATATAATGTTCTCAATCCTTGAATGTATTAGTAGACTTGATTAGTGTGATAATTACGACAGTATACTTAACTTTGCTTTATGCTGCACTATATGCTCTTTCGTAAGTATACTTAGTACTGTATTAAATAGTTATAACTGCGAATAGCCAGACGCATGTCCGTAACTCCTGCAGCGCCTACCAATACGCGGCACATCATAAATGAGGAATGCGCGTGCTCACAGAATACTAACCACCCCATCCATCCTTATTCAGAGACGCTACTGACATTCGTTACGCAACTACATCAATGTGTCCCTTGCTCACATTACAGCTTTAATGAGACAGCAATAGCTCTTACGATACGGTTTTGACAACTCGCTCCGAATAGGTGTCATGATGAGTTCACGGGTGTCGATATCCTTTGTCGCCAAAGGTCAGCGGCCGAAAGTGAAACTTTTTACCTCTATTAATTTCATAGAGCTAAAATCAATTTTCGTATTCGTTAACCCAAAAAAGTCGTAGTTTCCTTAGAACAGTCTATAAGTTCTAAGGCAAGCGAAACCGCGAGCATAAGCTAGTTGTTGATGATAAAAATTTGCACAAACCCAGCTCTACCCTTAATTTTAAACTAAAAGTTCACTCAACATGCTTTTTTTTACTTTTTGTCTAAGTATGTAAATTGTAAATCTGTATTTGTATATGCGTGATGACTGCTGCCTCATCATACTTTAACTGTTGGACCGATAAGTATTTTTGATGCTTACTGGACATTTATGATAGGTAGATTAAATAGGACACTTATTACTAAGCAATAAAATGCGTTTCTTCTGCTCGGACAATATCCTTCATAAACATCTTAATTCCACCCCGGTTGTAATTAAGTCTGCAATTATACCTGTGTAATGCTAAAAGTCGCACAGGTCTTAACTGAAGTTCTTTATCGCACGATACAAGCTATTACATGTAGGTTTAGTTATATTAATAAGTAACTACAATTCATTACATAAGTAATAAAATGTGTTATGTTAAGTACATAAGGAATTAATTAAGAGTAAAATTGTAGGTAACACATAATTTTGAGTAATTTAGCGGGGTTTATGACTCGGTATTAGTCCTAGAAGTTTAATGATTGTAAGAAGTTGCGAACATGAAGATAACAAACTTGACATGCGGGGCTTATATTTTTAACCCCCGACGAAAAAAAGAGGGGTGTTATAAGTTTAACATGTGTATCTGTGTATCTGTGTATCTGTCTGTGGCATCGTAGCGCCCAAGCGGATGGACCAATTTAAGTGCGTTTTTTTTAATCGAAAGATTTTTCCGTCGAGATGGTTCTTAACTATGTTTGGTGGAAATAGGACCAATAGTTTCCAAGATATTCAGCTTTCATTGGAACAAGTGACAAGATCTCAGCCAATATTGAAGCTAAGGATTTCAAATTTTGGCTAAATGTTAAGTATTATTAGCATTTTCTATATCACTTACTAAATGAAGGTCTCATGATGACCAGGTAGTTGCTAATAGATCTCAACCAACATTGAAGCTAAGGATTCCAAATTTTGGTTAATGTTAAGTATTATTAGCATTTTCTATGTCACTTACTAAATGAAGGTCTCATGATGACCAGGTAGTTGTAAATGGATCTAAGCCAATATTGAAGCTAGGGATTCCAAATTTTGGTTAAATGTGTATTATTAGCATTTTCTATGTCACTTACTAAATGAAGGTCTCATGATGACCAGGTAGTTGCTAATAGATCTCAACCAACATTGAAGCTAAGGATTCCAAATTTTGGTTAATGTTAAGTATTATTAGCATTTTCTATGTCACTTACTAAATGAAGGTCTCATGATGACCAGGTAGTTGTAAATGGATCTAAGCCAATATTGAAGCTAGGGATTCCAAATTTTGGTTAAATGTTAAGTATTATTAGCATTTTCTATGTCACTTACTAAATGAAGGTCTCATGATGACCAGGTAGTTGTAAATGGATCTAAGCCAATATTGAAGCTAGGGATTCCAAATTTTGGTTAAATGTTAAGTATTATTAGCATTTTCTATGTCACTTACTAAATGAAGGTCTCATGATGACCATGTAGTTGTTAATGGATCTCAGCCATTATTGAGCTAAGGATTCCAAATTTTGGTTAAATGTTAAGTATTATTAGCATTTTCTATATCGCTCACTAATTGAAGATCTCATGATAACCATCTAATTGTGAAAGGATCTAAGCCAAGCATTTCAAATATTGGTTAAAAGTAAAGTTTTATTAGCGTAAAAAACAATTTTATAAAAAATTTACAGTACAATAATTTGCTACCTTGGAGCTGAAGATGGTAGGAACTCCTAAACAGCACAAGATAAACCCATGGTGTTTAGGCTCGTCTGATTGTTCTTGATGAGCAATTATCGTTTGTGTACGAAAGTACAGTCGATAATAAAACTGAGTCTCTGAAAAACTTTTTTGCCCAAAAAAAAATCATATTATAATTTCTGTCACAGTACTGGGTCACTGTTTCCAAGTTTCGCAATTCTGCTAAAGCTGAATTGTCTATTGAACAGGTTCCTTTGATTGACCCTGCGAGATTTAAACGCGACTAAAAGGACACGTAAGCTTTAGCAAAAGTATGTACTCTTGCCTAAGTGAATAACAGCTTTTTAGGATTATGTAATCAACAAGGAGACCTTATAGTTTCACCATGTCTGTCCGTCCGCCTCTCCGTCTGTCAACAGCTAAGCCCAGAGACAAAGTGGTAGAATAAATGTTAAAAAACTTTTTTGTGTACCTTCTCTACACGTAAAAAAAGTGGGGATGTAATTTTTTTATCGGAATATCCCATGGTGTAGGGTGATTACTGATTAGGTATTTCAAAACTAAGTCAAGTTACCTAGCGTCAACTGCAATTATTATGGAGCTAAGTAAGCCACCCATAAATACTATTTGGATCCTCTGGAATAGAAACTTGGTTTTGTTTTAGGCCATAGTAGCAGGTTGTTTCGACTCACCCAGTGCATTTAAAGTATATATTTTGATTGTCTTGGCTTATAACTTCGCCTCTTTGATATTATAAGCATTAATTAATTATTACTGGAGGACGAGAGCTGAAAATCGAGCTCAGTGGCGTGCCATGGGAGAGGCCTATGTCCAGCAGTGGACTGAAACAGGCTGATGATGATGAAGCATTAATTAGATGATGATGAAGCATTAATTAGTTTGACTGTAACTATTTTTTCCAAGAATGTTGCTTAAGGCTATTGCAATTAAAATATATCCTAATTTCAATCTTAGAGAAGACGGCTTTCGTTACCACTGGCTTGAGATCCTGTTGTACCTACCTACATATAGTCAAGGATCAAGCTCAACGAAAGACTGGAAACCCTGGACCTTAAACGGTATAAAACAAAAATAGTGTTAAAAGAAGAAAATTCCGGGGCGAAACTTCTGTTTGTTTAAAAAATATGAAATAAAATAAAATTAAAAATTTGAAAAACCCCCGACATATCCACCTGTTAAAAGAAAGAAATAAAATGTACGAAATTTGCCTTTCAAATGAACAGTAGAAAAATAATCCAAGCTTCGTTGCGTCGGGGGACCGCTAAGTAAATGAAATGCAATGTACCTACTGAAAATCGTAAGTGGGAAGTCCAAATGCATACGTAGGTACCTACTTCCAATTTTGCTTTGGTAAATATAATATTTCTTTTCATTTAGGTACTTCTTTATCGCACGATACAAGCTATTACATGTAGGTTTAGTTATATTAATAAGTAACTACAATTCATTACATAAGTAATAAAATGTGTTATGTTAAGTACATAAGGAATTAATTAAGAGTAAAATTGTAGGTAACACATAATTTAGAGTAATTTAGCGGGGTTTATGACTCGGTATTAGTCCTAGAAGTTTAATGATTGTAAGAAGTTGCGAACATGAAGATAACAAACTTGACATGCGGGGCTTATATTTTATTTATATGAATTCATTAGTTTCAGTCCTGACTAAAAATTTTCTACTATTGACTTTGATATCAGCTAAATCAGAGGAAATCAAAACAAAACTTACCTATACATCTTTTTTATATATTCAATTAAAAACAGAGGCGTCTTGTTACCTACTTGATAGTACCTCAAGTGTGTAGAAGCAATTCTCCGAAAGTGTAACGCCAGTTACCATTTCATTGCGTATTCTTTGATCAATGGTACCTACCTACAAATGTAATTGCTAATTTGTCTGTAGTTAATTTGTATCCCAGATTTATTGACAGTATAAATAATAACTAACGCAATGAGTTATACACTTCTCTTTTTATTTTAATATTAATTACTCTCTTTCGTGGAATTACCTATAGGTATTTTTTTTACTATAACAAGCTATTTTTAAAGCCGATTATAATATAAGTATGGGTACGTAACGTAACATGCAATGTCTCATGAAAGCATACTAATCTTCCTGAAAACCTGCATGTTGCATTATGCAAAGCAGGGTAAGCGGACTCTATTCGGATGCAGTCGGGTTTCCATGTATCGTATGAACCAACTAAGTCAAATCGCATAGTTACGTTTGTAGTGTATACATCGATTGGAGAAAACTCTTTTATGTACATCGCTGCAATGCATAGGTAGGGTTAGGATGATCTGATCAATCGAATTTTCTCGAAAATTCTACATATTTTGCGAAAACACGGATAATTATAGTAGAGAAATGGAGCAGGTCAAAAGTAGTTTTTACTGACTGATTATCAATGGTAGTTTTATTTACTAAATCGGCTTGCCTTTCGGGTACTTATTTAAAAATACCTAACGAACCTAACTAACTTATTGATCAGTAACAATTGTTTAACTATTCGTGTTTCGCAATATATACCTAGTATTTTTAACCAAAAAATACATATATAACTTTAAAACTAATTCAACCCTAATTTTCGTCGCGGGTTATAAAATAAAGTTAAATATCATATTTCCTAAAAATTGACATTCTCCTACTGCCATACATATACCTACATATACATAAGATTCGAATAAAATTTTAAACAACAAATCAGAATATATTAGTGTAATTAAACGTGTTAACGACGTTTACAGTGGAAATGCGCCCAGCTTAACATAAAACTAACAATCGTATAGTTATATTCCAGACCTCATAAATGTTTTTCCATAATTCTGAAGTATTATTTTATTTCACATGATATAAGGCTGTTCTTACAACGCACAAATATATAAGATAAGATATTTGAGAAGTAAGAAGACGTAATGTCACTTGCGTGTGGTTGTTGCGTGTTCGGTTCATTCACGCGCCGTGTATCCCAATCCAGACACAAAATAGCATCAAATAAACACATAATTTGAAGAATATTAGACTAAATTACCTAGTAACAAAACCGAAATTGCAACTTTTTCGATTTCCGACTTATTACACTCGATTTCTGACGCGCAACCGCCGAATTACAAACAAATTAAAACAAACGTAAGTAAACAAAAAGAAAATCGTTCAACCGCAGTATTATTACCAATTTAGCACATTTATGAGCCATTTGTGTAACTCGCGGAATCGCGGAGAAACTTAGATATTGATTTTCCCTTCTATTAGTGGCAAAAGGACTTTCAAAGCCGTTTGAATTATCATAATCAGAGTAGATAGCGGTAACTTTCACTGAGAGTCAAGTTCGCGGTGTCAGATCGGACGGCCATATTATAATTTGCAGAGATCGTTTGTAAACAATGTTAAGTAGGTATGCTAACTAAGCGGTGAAGTGGACGAGGTAATTGCATAAATTTCTACAATTATAGATAATACTTGCGTTTCCTGAGCGCTTTTCTTTACTTCCCGGGAAAGTTCGGTTATGAATTGATTTTGCCTTTTCTCTTAGCATTCATGCATGAGTTAACAAGTATGTGCGATTATTTGTGTGCTTATTATTATTATATAATCAGTAGTATTAAATAAAATACATTAAATATACAGTTACAACATTAATCTTATTTAAACTTTCATGGGACATATTTAATTATTGTATTAAATAAGCGGTTTACACTAACGTGAAATTGTCAGGAACGGCCCGACAGGCCGACATATTTCGGACTCGTATGGCGCTCTTCATCACGGGTAGTGTCCGTGATGAAGAGCTCCATACGAGTTAGAAGCATGTCGGGCCGTTCCTGACAATTTCACGTGAGTGTAAACCGTTTAATAACAATAGTCAAAACATTTCTCGTTTTTTCTCATTTGTTTAATGAAGAGACGTTGTTATTTTACGATTTCTTTAAACAACTGCAAGATATCCATTGAACAATCTCCTTCGTAATTAAAATTTTACCATGTATTTTTGTATATATTAGACACCTTCCTATTGTATATTAGCTTTACACATCGATAGGTTTTTAGCTTGGATTATTCATATAATTAAATGGTTTGGAAAAAAGTGTTACTCAATTACTTCGGTATTAAACAAAAATATAAATAATTGTTTACCACTTATTATTATTTAAAAAAAACGTAACTACGTACTTATCATGGAAAATACAAATATATTTTTTTATATCACGGCTCCACCAAAAATACCAGGTACTTAATTTAAAATCTTCAATTATCGAAATCACTGTTACACATTCACTCTACACTTGTCATGCGAATATGCGTGTACTCACGGTTGTGTCGGCGACGGCGTGCGCGGGAGTGTCGTGCCCTGCGGCCGCGGCGCGGTTATATGCGCCTGCGCGAAGAAGCGCCGCTGCATGGGGTGCCACTTATCCTTAAACTTGGATTTGTCCATATTTACCCGACTGCGTCAAAATTTAATGAAACCACAAAATTAGGTGCAAGACAGTTGGTAAAGCTAAGTACAAGATATTTTCGAAAACGATAGCGCATGAAACACCTTTGTAAAAGATAAGTGCCATGTTAATTCATTCAGATTAGAAGCTAACATTCCCAGAATTCAACAAATTGTCTTGTTTACGATTTAAATTGGGCTCGGACCTCGGACTATCATTTATTCGCAAAACTTTAATTGGTCCTGCTTGAACGACATTTTAAATGAAATGAGAATGTGGTATTTACATTAAGAATGATGAGGCAAGGGGTATAATACATGAATTTAGAGGACCTCAAATTAAACCACTTTAGTGAAGAGATTGCGCGATGATTGTAAGAATACAATACACTAAGTACACATACTTTATATCACTCATCAATACATGCTTTTCATATCAAACCAAGCCACTTGTCAGGCTGCCCTTGTAGACGATAGGTTCATTCAATGTTAAACTTTGAAATCTAGAATACTATAAGAGCAAAATAACCCGTTAAAGAATCCCTCCAATGTATAAGTATCACTCCAATGTTTGTCAAGGACCTTTTCCTCGCGAACTATTGAAAGTACCTACAACACGTGAGATTAACAATAAGGGCTGCTTTAGGTATAGTTTGAAGTATTTATCTAAAGGATGTTTAAAATAAGAATCAGGAAATAATTATACATTGTCTAGTTTTATATGGTATATCTAAGAGAAGATAGTTTATAATTACGATCGGAATTTATTCATAAAGTCAATACATTACATTATACTAATAACATTTTCATCTATTTGTTAATAATCGTACAAACTTCACCGTTCTACTTTCAGGCAAAGTGCAGAAGTAAGTGACCGAAAACGTTAAGAAGATTCATTTCCTTCTAGTTATTTCATTTCCTATGTATAGTGACCCAATTCTATCCCTAGTTTATTCAGATCCGATAGGCTTGGTACCTTCTAATAACGCAGCAAGCTTAGTGGTCTAGGATTATAATACATAGTTTATGTGAATAAACTATGGGCCGGAGAGTGACATACTTTTTTATCGCGGAAAATAGTTGGCGAAGGATAAACAAAAATACGGGCGAAGCGACTGTTTTGCTTCTGTGACTAGCTATTCACTAGAACAAAATACCGTACCTACATACTTAATTACTTACTCATAAAATTAGGTAGGTATACCACTTATACGCATTAACACGCCTACTGCACTATTATAAGTCATAAGCAGGATTATTCAACTGACTTTGGGCTATTTCTTCGTAAACGAATTGACAATGTTTGTCTAATAAACACTTTAGTATCAACGTCTCACCACATTTTTTAATATAATAAAGTACGCATCAGCCTGTATTCATACCACTGCCAATGATGACATTTAACGTATGACAATCCGAAAAATGCAATGCTTCAAACAATGAGTTCAATGCTGCGGCGTGGGTCGAGCAACGGTCCCCAAACCAGTTGTTATCCAGGGAAAGGAACCAAATTTCGACTTACTTTCTGAACCCCGTATTTCACGGTACTCAATACTTTCAAAACCATCTATGTACTGTGCGAAATAAAACCCACATTTCAAAACAACGCGAAAGCGGAAAGTACTTGTTAAAATAAATGGTCGCTTTACTGCATTAAGTGCCTCTCAGTAAGGGTAGATCCTTATCACATTACGAACTAAGTGAATTTAAAAAATGTGTCACTTTTCATAAAAGTTTTCACTCAATGTAATTTTCTGAAGAATCCCGTTACGGACTAGCTCAGTAATGTAAATTTTGGTCCTTTGTTGTCCAAAATTGGCTTATTTAATTGGTTCAATCTCCAAATACGAGTCGGCTAGGTTTATGGTTTGTCGAGTCTGTCTGTCCGGAATACTTCAACGACTCACTTGCTTCCTCTGGGAGGATTTTTAATGGTTAATTTTACACATGCAACATAATTAAGACAAAAACACATTCAAAGTAAGGTCTACTATTAGGGTTTTTTTATATAGATGAGCGTGTTAGTTTTCAAAAGGGTATAATGAAGATTTACTATTAACCCCTAGTGGGGAACCGAAGGTCCAAATAGGATAATTGGATAATGGTTGGGGATATTTCCACGTTCTAACCACTATTAATAACGACCGCGAACGTACACGTGCCATTCGGCTAAGTTAACTAGAAAAATCATAGTACCTTATACAAGTTGGTTACACATTGATAACAATCGGGTAATCAATATTGTTTTTCACTTTCTACTTTCTCAGACATAGATATTATGAACAATGAAATACGATACATTTTATTAACGAAGTGGAAATACACCATTAACCTACATATGTTTTTGTAGGTTATCAAAACTTTAATTGCTCTAATCAGAAAACGACGTTAAAAATGCAGGTATTATAAATCAACCTTTCTGATTCATCATAATGTTCAAGTCATCGTTTCGTTGTCAACGCTCAGTGTAGGGTTCCGTAGTTGCTCATCCTTCACAATAGGCGGACTTAAAACAGCGCTTTTAAGCCCGAGGTTTAAGTTACGACTAAGATTTCAAGCTCCATAAAAAGGTTGTAAACGCCAATGTAACTGTAATTACTTATTACCTTCTGGAGGTCAACTTACGTCCTTTTAAAGAAAATTATAAAATTGTACAATAACTCAAAAACGGCTCAACCGATTTTGTTCAATATAGTTTTCATTGAAAGTACTTATAAGGCCTCATTTTCATGATTTTTTCCATAATATTTTGACCCGTTGTTGAAAAGTTAGAGGGGAGGGGGGGACGCTATTTATTTTATTTTCGGAGCGAATATTTACTAAACTTCTGACTTTATCAAAAAAATATGTTTTGAGGCTCCTATTATTTTTAAACGACCTATTCAACGACACCCACATTAGTGTTGGAACGTAATAACAAAAACCACCCCCACTTTAGGTGTTCAAGAGGTACCCGAAAAAAACATTCTTTTTTAGATTTTATTTTACAGTTTTGTCGGCGTGATACATACACATACTGATACCCAATTTCATCTTTCTGCGGACGGACAGACGGACAGACGGACATGGCGAAACTATAAGGGTTCCTAGTTGACTACGGAACCCTAAAAAGGGCCTTTACCTACTTACAGGATGCTCGACGAACCGATAGCAAAGGTTTCTTTAAATGGAAACCACGACCTGTAAGGAAGACGCAGGGAGGCCTGGTAGACCATCGATAGGTAAGGACTGTATACGGGCTGACGGGTTCTTAAAAAAAAACTGAAAACTTTGGCTCGGTTTGTAGTAGGCAGGTCATACTGAGCCGGGTTCGAATCCCGGCCAGGGCAAATATTTGTGTGATGAACTCGAATATTTGTGTTGTTCTATGTATTTAAGTATATATATTTATCTATATAAGTATGTATCATCGTCTAGCCACTCAATTGCTTTTGGTAACTATTACGGCTACCGGTCACCGCTCTTATTTTATTATATAAATAAAGTCTAACTCAAAATTCGAAGCAATTGAGTGGCTCTTAACACAAGCCTTCTTGAGCTTAATTTGGTACTAGTCAGACCCATATCTCTATCTCTATTTATAGTCAAATTCCGTAGCCTCTTTATGATATTACTGAACGACGAATGCCTTTCGGTAAACCTCAGAAGAACTTCCAGTTTCTGCCTTCGACTGATGTATTTTAGACAAAACTAAAAGTACCTTAAGTTTTGGCTAAACAAGGTATCTTGCGTCCCTCAGAGCAGAAACAGAAGCCCCGCGCTGTCGGGCTTTGACTAAGACTTCTTGTCAGACCTCAGGTTTGACTAGCCAAATCTAGAAGCAGAGCTTCGATATTTGACTATAACACTGTTACCGGTACGTTAGTGTACGTTGTGTTAAGTTAACGGTACGGTCGTATTCGAATATACTCAATTTTAGACTAAGCCGCTGCATTAAGATGTTCTGTTACTTACTTATAAAGCGACTACAGACTCTACATCTTGAAAGAAACCCGTTTTGTAAAGTCCATTGGACAATTGGGTCACACTTGTAAACTTATATTAGCACAAAAGAAAGGCGATTTTCGATTTTTGCACCGTGCACCGGTAAAAGCATGTTTATTTAAGTCTCCAACGATAAATATCGAATGATTGTTTCTCTTTAATCATGGTGTATGGTACAAGTTTAAAAAATGAACGCGAATGAACTACACTACTTGTATAATAATAGATTAAGCTTTAAGATACAATATTTTTTGCTCCTGTTTGTTATTAGTTACAAGCTTCAGTGACTAACAATGAAAAATACGAAACGGTTCGATTGTTTTCAGAGTCTCCTCTGAGCGTAGCATTGATGCTCTCTAAACATGTGAAATGTCTTGCAGTCAGACCTGTTCATGATGATGCATACGTTGAGTTATTCCAACTTTATACAAAAAAAAAAGTGTGTGTGTGTCAGCTCCGACGCACGACTGGAGTTTACTCTTCAGGCCAGGCGCGCACCACGATTTTTTAGGGTTCCGTACCCAAAGGGTAAAAACGGGACCCTATTACTGAGACTTCGCTGTCCGTCCGTCCGTCCGTCCGTCCGTCTGTCACCAGGCTGTATCTCAACAACGGTGATAGCTAGACAGTTTTCACAGATGATGTATTTCTATTGCCGCTATAACAACAAATACTAAAAATAAAATAAAATAAATATTTAAGGGGGGCTCCCATACAACAAACTTGTTATAGATTATATACTTAAATATGTAAAGGTACGGAACCCTTCATGCGCGAGTCGGGCTCGCACTTGCCCAATTTTTTTATAGTCGCGCGCTAATTTTGTCGCAGAAATAAGCGTACTTCTGGGTTTATGAAAATCGTGGTGCGCGCACTCTCATATAAACCCATATCTTGCATTTATGCGACATAATTATCGCGCGACTAAAATCGTGGTGCGCGCCTGGCCTTAAGAACGATTATAAAATATATACTCAATACGTTTATTGCACATAATGATTAGTAAATAGTTTAAGTATCACATTATGTACCCTGTTGGATATAAATAAACTTAAAAATAACATGTACACGAAAACAACTAAATTTGTATACACTATTTACATAAAAAAAACTGTATACAAATTTAGCCGATTCCGATAAGGGTTCCGCCAATATTGAATTGAACATTATATTCAAGAAAGATCTGGTATTAGACCTAGCCATTTACATTAGACAAAAACAAACGTACAAAATCACCTTCCTTAAAAAAATCCTTAAATAAATCCAAAATCTCCTTAACAACAATTCCAAACAGCGTTTTGAACTTCTCCTCCCAACTTTCGGTAGAAAACAAAATATCCTTCGTCTTCTCAACCAGCCTTTCAAAAGTAATACGTCTCTTCTTCTTGTCCTTATTTTGTCTTTGATCTTCCATATCAGCCCGCTCAATAGTAGGCTGATTGACCAATAGACACTCGGACCTCTTCACATCTGTTACTCTTTTTGGCTTCCGCGGCTTACGAACCTCTTGCTGTGGCTCGCTCTCTAATCTGTACTGACTTACTGATCGCTGGCCCTCAGCCTGACAGACAGAATCTTCAGACTCTTTAGATTGTAACGGCTTCGACAAAACAGCATCTCTATATGACTTTCCAAAACTTAAGTCATTCTCAAAAACAGATGGCGCATCCTGACTACAAACATCCGTATCCTTTTTTTCCTTATTTTGCATATACAACCAAAAAGCCCGTTTATATATACATCCCTCAGCAGACATAATCCTGCGAATTTCTCACTCCTTCACAAAAACCGGGCACGACTTATCTAAGGCCATATGGCTGCCTTTACAATTGATGCATCTAAAAATAGTCGTTTCGCAATTGGCATGCTCCCCGCCGCATTTCGGACAAGTAACTTTAGTAGTAGGACAAAACCTGCTCAGATGACCGAACTTCCAACATATTGAACATTGGGTAACCGGGAAAGTGTACTGATTTACCTTAAATCGGCAACCATAGGGGGAAACATATGGCGGTAAAGAAGTTCCCTTAAAACACAGACGAATAGCTTCAGCCTTAACCCAACGCCCATCATGATCCAAACGGTTCAGTCTGCATATTGACAAAATGTCTTCAGACCCTTCAATATTCTTTAAAAATTCGTCTTCCTCTACCTCCAACTCAACCTGCAACTCAATCTTCTTTTGACACTATATAAACTTCAAATAGCTTGTCAGGCACAGCGTCCGGCTCCAGCTGCGTTTTAGCGGTTGCTAAAACCCGCAAGCGTTTAGGTTTTCTGCCTATTGTGATAAAACTATCACTACAACCACAGCTTTCGTCGCTCAGACCACAAGCACGCTTCACCGCTATATGCCGCACATCCGACATGGACTCAGCGTCCGATACAATATCCGATTGACTCGGCCCTGCCTTATTATCAAACTCCACTTCAGATAGCCACGACGGAGCTGCCCGCTGCCCACATTCTAAAAGTGACGTATCACTCACGACACCTCGACTTGACTCACTCATCGCAAAAACAGCGAAAAGGACTCTAAAACTGAATTAACTTATACATAAAATAAAATTTGATAAAACTTTCAACCGTCGCCTTTGACAACCAAACGTCAATCCTCGCAATACTTATATTTTTGGAACGTATCTGCCGTGCTAATTTAAAAAGTCGTATCTCAGTATACGATCGGGGTAAAAGTACGACTTCTTAATTTAGCAGGTTATGCGTTAAGCGTTATAGACTAAGCTCCCGATATAAAATGACCTTCACAGAGATGTTTATTAGATGAAATGTATTTTATATTTAGTTTAAAATGTCAATAAATATATTGCATATGGGTTGCCTAACAAATTTTAGTCCAGGGTATGTTTAGTTTAAAATAAAAAAAATAAAAAATTCTACATTTCACCGATTTTATTATTAGATAAATTCATAATTAAATAATCTTTAATTTTATTTAATTTCAATTCAACAATCAGACCTTTGCAAAATGCTAGTAGGTATAGATTTACCTGTTTATACCTGGCTACCAATAGTTGTGACGGGAAAAGAATAGGCAACCTAACGTTTGCATATTCTATGGGCTTCATACTTTCGATTGGTATAGAATTTATCTAATATTAATCAAACCGGTGAAAAGTTTAAAACAATTTTTTTTATTATTAATTAAACATACCCTGGACTAAAATTTGCTAGGCAACCCATATGAGATATAATTATTGACATATTAAATTAAATATAAAATACATTTCATCAAATAAACATCTCGGTGAAGGTTATTTTATATCGGGATCTTAGTCTATAACGCATAACGCATAACCTGCTAAATTACGAAGTCGTATTTTTACCCCGATCGTATACTGAGATACGACTTTTTAAATTAGCACGGCAGATACGTTCGATTTTACACCCCATATTTTTCATACCCCGGGCTTATATATGAAAATCGATTCTTAAGGAGTAAACTCCAAAAAATTATAATAATTAAGGGACAATCTTACACAAATCGACCTAGTCCCAAACTGAGCAAAGCTTGTACTATGGGTACTAGACAACGATATACATAATATATAAATACGTATACATAGATAAAATCCATGACCCAGAAACAGATATTCGAGTTCATCACACGAACATTTACCGGGATTCGAACCTAGTACCGCCGGCTCAGTAGGCAGGTGTCTACAAACCGAGCCAACCGCATCGTCAAATACATATGTTCGCAGTGGCGAGGAGGTGATTCCTGTCCCCTGTTGATCGCTTATTTTAATGATTACAATATGTATGTGTTACGGACAGCTTAACAGATCTGGTTTAAGTTATATATAATATATTCTGTACGAAACTAGACTAAGACAAAATAAATAAATAATATTCCTATGTTACCTAATGCCCTAAAAAGCGGCGATATTACGTGTGTATAACACTTATTTTCCTAAAAACATTACTGTAAGAGAGCTCCCAAATATAATGTATGAAGGATAGTTAAAAGACCACGGCGTCTTAAAATAAACAAGTATGACTCATCCTTGTATCATTATCATTATCATTATCATTATCATTATCATTATCATTATCATTATCATTATCATTATCATTATCATTATCAAAATTTTGAATATCCTGAAACTTTGTGATAATGTTCCTCATGAACACATAAGTAAATTCTCTTAATATTATACCGGCCGCAACCTGCTGCGAGCAAGGCAAACATAAAATAACACGGCGCGTCGCGCGCTCTGGCTACGCGTCTGTCATCTCACACACTCCCGCTTGCGGGAGTGTGGGGGGGCCTTATCTGTGCTAGGCACACTTAGGCGGTTTCAATTCGCGGCCCGTAACGACGGGCCGGGCTATTGGTGTCGCAATCCTTTTCTTAGGATTTGCGGCTTGGTTTCGGTGCGCACGCCTTCTTGGCTTACTACAGCTTTGGAGGGCGTGGCTGTTTTCGTCTCCTCTATTCTATCCTGTGTTAACAGGTTGTTGGTGTCTCTGTTGAGGCGCTTGTGCGCTCGTAGGTTTCTATTTTGCCTCTTCTAGTGAGGCTATGTCTTCGGAATCAGTTCTTGCGGGAGAGGCCGCGATCGTATATCCGGGGGGCGCGCGTGAAGAGGCGCGATCCCTTGAAGCAGCACGTGGCGGGACTCGTCGGCTTTCCTGAACATCGACGATGCCAGTCTACCGATGAAGGCGTCCAGTGGCTCCCACCTCAGCGCCTCTTGGAGGTGGTCATTCCGCACGAAGCGTGGGGAATTAGTTATGTGTCTGAGTGCCAGGTTTTCTTGTGCCTTCATTTTCTTGCGATTGCTGGTAGCCACAAGGGCGTACCAGGCAGGCGCTGCGTACGTGAGCCTGGACCTCACGTACGTTTTGTAAATCCCCAGCTTCGTGCGGATCGGTAGGCTGCTTCTCAAGACTGGTCTCAGGATCGTGCGCGCGGCTTTGGCTCTTGTCACCACTTCTGCCACGTGCTGCTTCATGGTGAGGCCCCGGTCGATGGTGACTCCCAGGTACCTCACCTTGTGCTGCCATTCTATGTCCTGGTTGGACATCTTCAGTGGAGGCGGCGTCTGTTTCTTGCCGGTCATAAGGGCTTGCGTTTTGGCGACGTTGACCGATAATCGCCAATCGCCTAGCCACTTTGGCAGGGCGTCGAGCTGGGCCTGCATCTTCTTCGCGGCATGACTAGGGCTCACCGAGGCGGTATAGTAAGCCGCATCATCCGCGAATAACCCGAGCTGGACATTCCCGACCACCGGGATGTCGTTCGTATAGATGGCATAGCATGTGGGCGACAGGCAGCTTCCTTGTGGGACTCCCGCTCTTATGGGGCGCTCTGTAGATTGGGCTTGTTCCACCGCCACGTGGAACCTGCGTCCGCTCAGGAAGGACCTGATGACTTCCACTATGCTGCGAGGGGCTGTGGCGTTCGACAGTTTGTATAGCAGCCCCTCGTGCCATACCCTGTCGAACGCCTTCTCCATGTCTAGCATGACTGCAATGGCGTGCTCCTTCTTGTTCATGGTGCTCGCTAGAAAGTGGAGCACGCGGGTGAGTTGAAGCGTCGTCGAGTGTTCGGCTCTGAACCCGAACTGTTCTGGTCGGAGCTCCACATAGGGAAGGAGTCTCCCCAGTAGGAGCCGCTCGAACACCTTGGAGAGGGTGCTGAGCAGAGTTATCGGTCTATAACTCTCCGGTCTTCTTCGATCTTTTCCAGGTTTGGGCAGCATAACTACCCTCCCGAGTTTCCATGTGCTAGGAAAGTGGCCCGAGCGCATGATCCCATTGAAGAGGCGCGTCACTGCCACTATGGTGTGCAGTGGTAAGTGACGCAGTGCCGCGTTGGGGATCGAGTCGGCGCCCGGGGCTTTCTTAGGGTTGCAGCGTTGGAGGGCTCGCTGCACCTGGCTCGGGGAGAAGAAGACCGGATCTTCCTCTGCTCGTGCTGGTGCTCCGAAGTACCTCTCCAGGTGTTCTTCGACTACTCGCTGGTGTTCCGCGTTCTGAGTCGGGTTAGGCTGAAACTGGGCTTCCAGGCTTGTGGCGAAGATCTCCGCCCGATCTTCTGCCTTATAGCGCGGAGTATTGTCCACAGGGTCGTAGAGTGGTCTGATCGCTTCTGGTTTGTTCGCTAGCTGCCTGCAGAGGCGGTGAATAGAGGGGACTTCACCCTCTACAGACGCTAGGTGGCTTTCCCAGCTCTCTGCCCTGTGGTCTATCATCTCCTTCTTGATTCTTTCAGTCAAGGCGTTCAGTGCTGTCTTGACTGTAGGACATCTTGATTGCTGCCATCTCCTGCGCAGGCGGCGTTTCTCCCCAATTAGGTCTCTTATCCTCGCCGGGAGTGGCGTATGCCTCTCTGTGGCGGGGATAGTGTGGGATGCAGCTGTCAGCGCCGCCTGGAGGTTTCCGGTGAGATGAACTGCTGCTCTCTCTCCACTTCGTCAGCTGAGGAGACCGGAGTTCTATGTGAGTTTGTGTTCTCCTCGAAATGTTGCGAGAATGACTCCCAGCTGACTCGGTGTTTCGGTTTCTGCAGGGCTATCGTGGGGTCCATGTCAATGCACATGAGGACTGGGCGGTGGTCGGATGGTAGGTCCGGCAGTGCCTCATGTGACATTTGGGCGTCAACTTGGCTGCTGATCGCAAAGTCTATGACGTCGCCTGTCCCGTTTGTGTCGTGGTAGTGGGACGGCTCTTCGGGTCCGGCGACATCAAAGTCCCAGTCTTCAGCAGCCTGCTTGATGATCTTCCCGGCTGCACATGTGCGGGAAGAGTGCCAGGCTGGATTCTTGGCATTCAGGTCCCCAGCCAGGATGGTCGGCATGGGGGTCCTTTGCAGCGTCCCAAGTTCTTCCCTGAGCCTTGCGTGTGGGGGGCCCGAGGGGCGGTAGGCAGCATAGATGCGGATCTCCCTTCCGTCCAAGTTAAGGTCGACTCCCAGCACATTGAGGGAGTCGAGCGCGCGTAGGTCCACCGGCTGGTGGATGAGGTTCTTTCGCACCAATACTGCCAGCCCTCGGTATACGAATCCATGGGGCGATATCTCATCTTTTCTATACACAATGTATCCACTCGCTGTGAGTTTGGCGGTCTCTCTCAGGAACGTTTCGTTGACCAGCATCAGATCTACGTCCTGCTCCTTGAGGAAGTGGCGGAGCAGGGCGATCTTGCCGGTCAGCGATTGCGCGTTCCAGTATACAACCCTCAGCTTTCTATTGAATATTGGGCTGGGGGTTGACGGTCGCTAGGGCTTGAGCCAGTGCAGCTGGTCCCAGTTGGGCTACTGCCGCTGACAGTAGTTGGACGACCAGGGCCGTCAGGTCTGGCTGGGGCTGTTGGTATGCCTGTGCTGGACGTGGCTCTGCTGCTGTAGGTGGTGGCGGGACTCCAGTTGAGGGGTTGCTCCAGTTGAGGGGTTACTCCAGTTGAGGGGTTATGGTTAGTTCGCTCCGGCTAATGAGAGACCGGGAAGGTGTATATCTCGACCCGTGCGAGCGAGACGGCCTCTGAGTCGGAACAAAGAAGTTGCATCAATTTTATGTAATTGTAATTAAATGGGAGCTCTCACATGAAAATAACATGTGTAATTGTGTTCTACGAATAAACATTGTCATTAACTATAAGTTAAATATAAGTTAAGAATTGTAATTTGAATAGAATCAGCAAATGTAACGGAGCGGGCGTCCCCCTAAGATATGTAAACAAACCCTAAGCGAATCATATAAAAGGACGTCCGTTTCTGCCATCTGGGAAGTTCATCTTTTGTCTGCGTAGAGTCACGACTCCGTAGTCAGCGCGTTGATCATCGATCCGCCTCAGTTCAGTTCAGCACTTGCCTTGTCAACACTCTCAGTTCTTGTTCTCCGTAATTACCATCTTCCTGTATTCGAGTAGCGTAGTACCATCGGTCCGCGAATTAGTTTATTAGTGTCAGCGTAGTACCATCGGTCCGCGATTAGTGTTAAATTCATTTAGACAGAGACTATATTAGTTAAGAGTAATTTAAGTGTTTTTCCGATCCGTTGTTGTGTTAATTGTTAATTTCTTGTGTAATATATTTCGTTGATTTCACCTTTGCGTTTTACGTTTTCGTCCGTTTCGTTTACCCTATTCTCAACCTACAGTCCGCTTAGCTCCATACTCATCCCTGAGTTACGGAGCGTCCATGTGACCGATAGCCGACGGACGCGGTTGTCGTTAACAGTATGTATGTATGTAAACTCTTTATTGTACATTAAAATATACATATACATAGCAAGGACATTAAACTAATGATATGTACAAAGGCGAACTTATCCCTGTAAGGGATTTCTTCCAGTTACAATACTATCCTTATTCCACTGTTCTTGAAGAAAAAATAAGACAAATCTGCTCCGGTTTTGCGTAAAATACTTCTCAACTCCACTCCACCGATTTGAAGGTGTTAGAATGTTACGTGTACGAAGTTGTAGAGCATCCGGTGATATTATTTTTCATTTCGTTATATTGAGATGATTGACTCGTGACTTATTGGCGTCAAAATTAACGTAGGTATTAATGACGTCTCATATTCTAAAGTGAGAATCCCAGTCCGTAAGAAACCTCCCTCGACGCATATACTTAGCATTAACACCTATTGTTTGTTTGAAATAATGAGGAAAGTTCGTCATTATAAATAAGCAGGAAATATTGAGAATCGTCCTATACATAATATGTATATCACCTATTTGGGAATACTATATTGGTTGAACTTCCAAATAAATGCTACACCTGTGACGCTTGCATGTGCCTATTATTTTATTTAAACTAGGTCGATGCAGAGTCAGCCACCGGCTAAGCTTGCACCATAGATTGGAGCGGAGTTTTTTTTATTTTTTTTGAAATTTTCTCTTCGTCACGACCTAGCGAAATTTAATTTGTGCATTTTAAAACAAAAATTTCTAAAATCGGTTGAGAACTCGCTGAGATCTGCGCATTGTCACAAAGTCCATTAGTAGCTCAAGCAAATTAAGCCGAATATGGGCAATCAGGGGAAATAATTCGTGTAGTTTTGAAAATTGGTACAGTTATACCTTATGGTGTCTAGATGAACATACTAAAAGTCCTCGAGGGTGGGGGCTGTGCTAAGGGAGTAGGGGGGGGTTGAAGGTACCTTTTTTCTGATTTTCGCTCATACCTCAAATATTTGTAGAAATAGCATTATGATTACTTCAGACAAAAGTTTTCACATAAAATTCCCTACAAATTTGATCGTATTCATTTTTACTCTACGATCAATACTTTGGGAGCTACAGGGTGTTTAAGTTAACAGAAATATCAAAAAATGGTCTTTCAAGAAAACGTGGTTTTTTCGTAGTTGCTTATCATAACACGCAAACGTGTTGCACCGTTGTGTAGTTGAGAAATTCCCGTTACCGGTAAATTCCCATTTGGGAATATTCCAAGTAAATTCCCATTGTTCCCGGGAATATACGAGCACGGTGGACCCATTCCTTTGATATTTCGTTTTGAGCTAATTAATTGAATACAAGCAAACCGTTTTCACTTTTTGACACATCCTGAATCATCACTTAGAGTAAGTATCATAAAATTTACCTGATGATGGACCCTGGAAGCCCGTAATGGATCGGATCTCAAGATACGTTCAACGTAGACATGTGCGGTTTTCACATTTCACTTCATTTTGATGAGCAGTTAGAGCCGGTATCATTAAATAAACCTGATGATGGACCTTAGAAGCCCGTAATGGATCTCAGGATACGTTCAACGTAGACATGTGCGGTTTTCGTATTTCAATTCACCTTGATGAACAATTAGAGCCGGTACCATAAAATAAACCTGATTATGGAATCCTGGAACCCCGTAGGTAATGGATCTCAGGATACGTTCAACGTAGACATGTCTGGTCTTCGCATTTCAATTCACCTTGATGAGCAATTAGAGCCGGTGTCATAAAATAAACCTGATGATAGAATCCTGGAAGCCCGTAATGGATCTCAGGATACGTTCAACGTAGACTTGTGCGGTTTTCGTATTTCAACTCTTCTTGATGAGCAACTAATTCTCTGGCTCTAAAGCCAGTATCATAAAATAAACCTGATGATGGATCCTGGAAGCCCGTAATAAATCTCAGGATACATTCAACGTAAAAGAAAAATAGGTTTTTTAGGGATACGTCGCCATCATAACCTTTTTTTTTTGTTTCGAATAAGCACGCTTATAACATATAATCCCCATATCGGTCCGAGCGTGCGAAATTACCGTAACGGAGCTGCCACGACTTTGCGCGGCAAGCAGCAGCGCAGCAAGTGATTGAACGAGAAGTCCGAGCACGGCGGCCATACCAGTGAGTGAGACATCCGTACCTACACCGCTGCCGCTGCCGCTGTCACGCAAAGTCGCGGTATCTCGATAAGGCCTTAGCTACTACGGGCGTCAGCGCGGCGCGGACCGCCGAATAACGTCAGAGTTGGATTTTGTACTATAAAATAATTTGTATATTTTCATGTCTGGTATTATATACTACCAGAACGACAAGATAATACGCCAAAATACTATAATCTCTTGACCATATATATGCGCAACAAAAATATATATGCGCCGTGTAGCTCCTAAAGTAAAGATCGTAGAGTAAACATAGATATGTCAAATTTGTAGGAAATTTTATGTAGAAACTTTTGTTCGAAGTAATTATAATGCTATTAAAATCTGAATAAAGTACCTTCAACTCTCCCTACTCACTCAGCACAGCCCTCACCCTCGAGGACTTTTAGTATGTTCATCTAGACACTACCAGGTTTATTTCATCTGTGTTAGTATGATTATCAGGTTTATTTTATGATACCGGTTCTAACTGTTCATCAAGATGAGTTGAAATGCGAAAACCGCACATGTGTACGTTGAACGTATCTTGAGATTCATTACGGGCTTCCAGGATCCATAATCAGGTTTATTTTATGATACTGGCTCTAATTGCTCATCAAGGTGAATTGAAATGCGAAGACCAGACATGTCTACGTTGAAAGTATCTTGAGATCCGATCCATTACGGGCTTCCAGGATTCCATCATCAGGTTTATTTTATGACACCGGCTCTAATTGTTCATCAAGGTGAATTGAAATACGAAAACCGCACATGTCTACGTTGAACGTATCCTGAGATCATCATTAGGTTTATTTTATGATACCGGCTCTAATTGCTCATCAAGATAAGTTCAAATTCGAAAACCGCACATGTCTACGTTGAAAGTATCTTGAGATCCGATCCATTACGGGCTTCCAGGATTCCATCATCAGGTTTATTTTATGACACCGGCTCTAATTGTTCATCAAGGTGAATTGAAATCAGGTAAATTTTATGATTTTCACTTTAAGTGGTGATTCAGGATGAGTTGAAAAGCGAAAACGGTTTGCTTGTATTCAATTAATTAGCTTAAAACTAAATAACAAAGGAATGGATCCACCAAGCTCGTATATTCTCGGGAACAATGGGAATTTTCTTGGAATATTCCCAAATGAGAACTAGCCGGTAACGGGAATTTCTCAACTGCACAACACAAGTGTTATGATGAGCAACTACGAAAAAACTACGTTTTCTTGAACAACAACTTTTCATATTTTTGTTAACTTACACACCCTGTAGCTCCCAAAGTATTGATCGTAGAGTAAAAATGAATATGACCAAATTTGCAGGGAATTTTATGTAAATACTTTTGTCCGAAGTAATCATAATACTATTTCCACAAATATTTGAGATATGAGCGAAAATCAGGAAAAAGGTACCTTTAACCCCCCCCCCCCCCCCCCCTACTCCCTTAGCACAGCCCCCACCCTCGAGGACTTTTAGTATGTTCATCTAGACACCACAGGGTATAACTGTACCAATTTTCAAAACTACACGAATTATTTCCCCTGATTTTATTAATTTTCTTAGAGCTTCGCTCCAATAAATAATAGGCACATGCAAGCGTGTACCATCATATGATGGTAATCAAATGGTTCAGGGTATTTATATATGTGCATATAAAACTACCTACAGTGCGTGAATTGTCAGAAAGCGATTGGAGTTTTATACCTGTCACACTCGCTCTGACGCGATCCAGATACTAACCTCTCGGTTTTCACTCAAGTCCGAATCGCAATTAGAGAGCCCACGGACTGATGTAATAAGTCAAATAAAAAGAAATTACGAGTAGCTTCATGATTAAGTAATTGATGCAAAAAGGCCTCGTAAAATGAATATGTACCCCAAAATGTTTAGTCGGGGCGCTATCCGTCGCTTCAAGTCGCTACCTCTTGTCCCTTAAGCCAGAGCAAGCAGTAAACGCTTAATCGGCATTGAGCAGCCACTACACACAGCACATGGAATAAAATGACCATCACCATCACTGTTAGGACTGCCGTTTACGAACGTATTGTTTAACAAAAGAGCGACAGCACGGTGCAAACTTTAAATTTCGAACTCGGTCGGTATTGTCGCAAGTCGTCAGATAATTCGTTGGGTAGCAGTCGCTTCAAATCGCTACCTCTTGCCCTTTAAGCCCGAGTGAGCCGTAAACGCTTAATCGCCAGGCCGTTGCCCAGCATAACGGAAGGAAGAGCGATCGGCATTGAGCGGTCGCGACGCCGCACGCGGGCGGAATCGTAATTAACAGCCAGATTGACACAATGAACAAAGAATCCATCCATTTTCCTCATCATCTGGACCATGATAGAAAACTGCGACCCTTACAAGATATATTAGTGAAGTTGTATTTGAGGTAGGTACCGATATAATTTTATGAATCACCGGCTTTCCGGTTAATCAAACGGGGAAAATCACTTTTCACAAACACACCTAAGTCATTTCAACCCAATAACTCTGTTTGTAATAAACTCATTCAGAGAGAAGAGGAGAGTTCTCGGATGCTCCTCGGACTCGTAGACTGATGTTATTGGTATTAGTCAAGATCTGATCAGATCGAACCATGATAAAAAAAAGTCCTCACATACGAGAGATCCCACTCTTTTCTAGTAGGCACACCAAAAAATAAGTACCTACCTTGGTCAAGTGGCAATGGCTACAACAAATAGTGGCATAAAGGTGCCAAATATGGCACTCTTTTGTTGTTTTGTTGATGATCAAAGCCATTGATTAACATCAAAGCATTTCTTGCTTCGACCTGGTTTTCTACCGGCAACCGAGATAGGAGTAGGTAGGTATTCTTATCTCGCGTCGCGCGCGGTTTTCCGCCCCAGATGGTTTATTTTCCGGGGATACACAGTCATTTCGATTAATGCCCGGCTTCAGAATCATTCCAATACAATTCAATAGTCATAAAAGCAGTTAATATTGTTGTTTTTCCCTTTTTTGCACTTCTTCTTTTCCATTCCGCCCTACAGGTTTTGCCAATCATTCATTCCTTAGGTACGTAGGTACTCAGTTTCCGCTAATTCCGCTGCTACGATGAGCTGTTAAATTATAATAAGTAACATAAATAAAGCCCTTGCCAAAAGTTCCCAGTGACCTTACTGCGTAAACGATTTGTATGGGGAAATGTAGTTCTACAAAGTAACCGCTAAGGGCGTTGTACTATTCTCCATACAAACGGTTTACGCAGCCGCTAGTGCATACGGTCACGTTAACTCATGGCAAGGATACCGATCAAGGCAATATCAAAACCTATTTACATTACAGAACGGGGTGTGAAGTGGGAGCTTCCGAACATGCTCATGGTTAAGGTCCTCGAATTGAGCCGAAGCATGTCGGACAGTCTCAACGATTTCAAAAATTATTTAGTAACGCGCTGCGATCATATTGCTTGATTTTTCTATATATACATATATCTTAAAACAAAAAGTATCTATGCGGCAAAAATATTGAGAAATATTTCAGTAACAAACCTAAGATAAATCTTTACTTGCAACATTATAAGGAATTCGATCAAGAACTTTATTATAACGCGAGATTTCTTTTATTTTTCCATTTTTTGCCCGCATATTATTTTAGGATACTGAGATGAATTTTATGACATTCTGCCTTTCTGTACGGAATATGTATTCAGAGCAAGTAATTGAAAATATAATGTCTGAGAGATTGATCAATGATAATACCTACTTCACCATTACCTACGTTGGATTCCAAGTTTTGTTTCCGATTCTTTTGTTTTACTTAACTGCATGATGAATCACATTCAAGCAGCTTTAGTAAAGAATGAGAAAACAAAGATTGTTTACTTTGTATCCTTCATTCAGATTTTCCTTTCAACAGTTTAATTTTGTTATTTTGATAAATTCCTGCTAAAGATACGGAATCGATTTTTAGAAATTCGTGGAACTATATTATGTTTTTTAATGGGCAACATAATGCCTAAATTGCTGATCGAATCGGTTAATTGTTTAAGCGTGATTTTGAGCATTTACTGGATCCTATTTGCCTTCTAAGAACTATAGTGAATCTATGGAGAAACATTACTTACATTGGTTTGAGTTATCGAATCGAATATCTCATACTCGGGAGTATATATAGATATTCTTATAATTTTTATATAAACAATATTTTCCCTAATGTGAGCCATTTATATTACGAATTTAAATAATTGAAGACTTTATAATTATCAGTGGTTTCAACAGCTCACTTATTTGAACAAGTCGTGCTGTATTTTATAAAAACAGAACTGGGATTTGTGATTGACAGGCAATTGTGAAATGGATGAATCCCGGAAAGGGGCTCGGATTTGTAATCAATCGGGCAAGTATCTAAGATAGACCCAAGTTATGGAAGACGAGTCTTACACGTTTACATCTACTACTACATCCCCATTTGTTTCCTTTTTACAAGCTGTTATTTAATTGGCAATGTTTGTACTTACATATACTTATTACTACATACATTTATGTATGTTTAGGTCAAATGCAAACAATATTTGAAGCACTTTTCGGGCACCAATTGAGCTGACATTAAGTATGACCATGTAGGTAACTTTGATGACAATACAATGTTATGCCACGATCGACTGTTGTGTGATGAAGCCGTTTCGTGATCATTTAAAAAGATAAGCAGAAACCTACCGATTTTGGTCTATTTAAAATCGTCTAGTTGAGGAGTTGATGGATGTTCAAAGAAAACTTACAGTCAGCAATAGAAACTTGTTACAAAAAAATATTTTGACGGAACCAGTCTACTAGTTTTAAAATATGGGAGTAAAATAAAAAAAAGCACTCCACTATGTCAGGAACATTAAAATGTTTTTCTACTCTAGTACTTTTTTTCTGTCATTTATATAGTTACTAACTCTAAGATAAAGACATAAATTATGAAATTCTGTAAAAGTCTATACTCTATTGCCCAAAAAACACTGCTAAACGATGTTATAATGTCGCCAAAAAAGCATCACTTAGTACCACAGATTACAAGATAAACAGCTGCATTCACACAATTTGCAATTTAAAAAAAAGCTTATTGTACTAAGGCATTGCTGCCAACTTAAAAAAAAAATATCTTCAGTGCATGGATGTTTAGTATAGTGAACGTATACCTTTATGGGGTGTGTAATGTTTTGCATAACAACAATTTGCGAATTTTCGTTTTGCATAAAACGAATTGCATAATTTCAACCTGCATAAGTGATCATATAGCATAAAAACAAAATGCATACAAACGAATTGCATAATTTCGAAAATTATAATAGTTATTTGCATAATAATGTATTTGCATAATAGACAAATAGCATAATAGTCACTTTGTATACTATACCATTGTCATATCATACTTTTTTCATAAAAACTTAAAGCATAAAATGTTGTCCAAATAAATATATACAAAAATATAATATTTTTTTCTTATTCATTCTTCCCCATTGCCGAGCCAAATTAGGAGCAGTTACCTTTTAAGGTTCATAAAAAAAACCCTAACCTACCTATCTCTGGGAGTAGTTTCGTTTTTAGGGTCATAAAAAAAAAAATAACCCTAACCTACCTATCTCTGGGAGCAGTTTCGTTTTTAGAGTAAAAAAAGACAACAATATTTCAGTAGGTAGGTAACAACTTTTTATTCTTTTTTTTAGGACTTATTTGATATGATATTTATGCAACTTGATAATTATTTTAGGTGTTTTTATGAGTTGTAATAAATATTCTGAATGTATGTTATACCAAGTGACATTATGACTTATGAACATTATAACTAATGTTATTATGATTATTAATGGTTATGATGTTTAAATATTATGGTTGACAAAATTATGAGTTTTATTTTTATGCAATGTGTTTATTATTAATTTTGAAAGTAGTTAAATGAAAATATGCTAAAAGTTTTTATGCAACTTGAACCGCACCCACCTTTATGTACCTTTAGTTCATATTTTTTTGACAGATGGACGTCAATAAAAAAATAGTTTATCAGACTATATTTTTTTTTATTTTGTTGATTCCGAGCGGGACCAAGTAATTATTGTTGTTAATTTGCATTTTATTTATGAAATGTCGAGTCGTAGAAAAAGTATTGTATGCAACGTTGTATAAGTACCTAGGTCAAAAAACGCTCGTGGCATCTTTCTTACGATGTTCGCTACGCTCACATCGTAACGCATGCCACTCGCGTTTTTTTCCCCTCTTATACAACGGTTGCATAAAATACTAAAGCCTAATATATAAAATAAAACTTGAGTGTTTTTTTTGTTTCAGGAACGGTTTTTGTTAGACCTAGGTAGGTATTGTATGTACCAGATGTACCTACCTACCTACCTAAGTCTAAATGAGTAGTTTAGGTTCACAGATAGTCATACATAAGTGTTATCGATGGTAGGTCTATAGAGCTGACTATAAAACAAAAGGGTGTCTGTTCGTTTTCCCACTATCGATCTGAGAGTGCATAATAATAGTGTGTATGTAAATACGTTATAGACTATCATGTCTATCATACATACAAACCACAATAGTATTTTTTTTTGTATTAAAGAGTTACGCAAGTAAGTCCGTAGGATTGGGTAGCTCACCGCGGAAACGCCATTACAACGCATGCCAAAAAAACCTTTCGAGCAAAACTCCTCCTATTAATGGAGGTCACTAGCTTGTCACTCGTCGGAACCCTTTCAACACATAATTAAAATATATTTTTTTACGAGACTCCAACTTCAGGGCCATCATACAACGATATAGGCTACTTTGAAAGAATGCATAGTTCCCAAAGGATTAAACCAATAAATAATAACACGGGTAGGCGAAAAAGTTGGAATATAATCTGTGCAACTAAGCCGCGATCGGAATGGAGCTCACGAGTCCCGCATCTGGTTCTTATTGCTTTAATCTAAGGCTGGCGTTCAATATAGAGCGAGTGACGACCATTAGCAGATGGCTGCTGCGATCCCCGATAACGCCTAACGATCGAATTATACGATTTGCATTCTACGATTAATACCTACGTGTCTTCTAGGTCTTATTAGACAAGACCCTGAGAGCCGAACAGTTGCAGTCCGGTCACAGTCTGAATTTCGCTTCATTTATGGTGAGGTTGCGAACCTACTATCAAGCTATCGACCTTCTTGCAGAAGGAATTCTGACCAAAAGTGTCGTATTCCGGCGATTTCGCGGCCGGTTATCTGACACCCATTGATTGATTAGTTATAGATCAGCACTTTTATGTGCGTAGATAAACTTAAACTGAAATCATCACTAAGTATTTCATAAAACCGGCCAAGAGCATGTCGGGCCACGCTCAGTGTAGGGTTCCGTAGTTGCTCATCCTTCACAATACGGGCGGGCTTAAAGCCCGAGGTTCAAATTACGAGAAAGATTTCAAGCTTTATAAAAAGGTCGTAACGCCAAAGTAACTGTAATTACTTTTTACCTTCTGGAAGTCAACTTACGTCCTTTTAAAGAAAATTATAAAATTTTGCGATAACTCAAAAACGGCTCAACCAATTTTGATCAATATAGTTTTTATTGAAAGTACTTATAAGGCCTCATTTGCATGAATTTTTCCAAATTTTTTTGACCCGTGGTTGAAAAGTTAGAGGGGGGACACAATTTTTTTTATTTTCGGAGCGAATATTTACAGAACTACTGACTTTATCAAAAAGTAACGTTTGAAGACCCCTATTATTTTTAACAGACCTATTCAACGACACCCCACACACTAGGGTTGAAACGAAAAAAAAATTCACCCCCACTTTAGGTGTGGATAAGGCCGCGGAAAGTTACCAATGTGACATAGAAGTAACATAAAACGATATACGTTATGTTATCATAAAAAGTAACATAAGTCGTTATAAAGCTTAGATCATACTGGAAAATATTCCCATTAAATAACGTAGCTAAGAAAAAAATCAAGTTATAAAATTATTAGCTTTATATTGCCTGTAAACAAAATTTTCATGGCACATTAAAATCAATATAATGAAACACGCGTGTGATGGAACTAATGAAACCCAAACCGCTCTAGTGTTTTAAAGCCTCTCATTTTGTACCAGGTGGCAGTAATTACTATTTGTTCACTGCTAGTACCCAATACTAGTAACAAGACGACCGTATAACAATAAAACAGCTTTAGAATCAATGATTCTACTGTGACTAAAGTCACCTAAAGGTCGAAAATAAATTATTTTCTTCTTAAAACAGTTTTTTTTATTAAGATGTTGTTTTTATTTATTTAATTATTGTACAGCAGTTTTGTTCGACTTTATATATTTTCGGGTCATTAAAAATCTAATAAAACTCATTTAAGTTAGTATAATCTGTGTGCACTTCCCTTTACAACATTTATTCGTTATGTTATGTAGAAAATACGTAACATTGCAAAAATGTAACATATTCGTAACGAGTGTAACGTATTTTTGAAAAAAAGTGGATTTTCATGGTGAAATAAAGACATTTTTAATACAATAATACGTGTCACTTGCTTGAAAACCGTTACGCTATTGTACAAAAAAAAACTGATTAAATACAATCACTCCTTACCTTTAAAATCACATACGACACATTGGGGGTACTTTCACGAAACTATGACTGTGTCTACTTTGAATTGCGTTTGTTGACAAACTGATGGATTTGGACTTGCTCATCGGTGTTGCCCTACTAGAATATGAGTTGCCAGTGCACGTAAACGTATTTTCGCCAAAAAATATTTAAAAACAAGCTACATAAAGCGTCACGAAAGTATTGTAACATAAGTGTGGAATGCTGATCCATTAAAATAATGTAAGATAAAAAATTAAAATGATTATATTATCATTATTCCGTAATTTTTAGTTTTTATTTTACCGTTTTGTCGGCGTGATACATACACATACTCATAAAAATGATCACGGAGCTAAGCCCCGGACGGACGGACGGACGGACAGACGGACAGACGGACAGACGGACATGGCGAAACTATAAGGGTTCCTAGTTCACTACGGAGCCCTAAAAAATAACCGACTACAACGAGTAGAAATTGTATTTCCCAAATGATGCCCTAACTCCTAACTATTAAGGAGTTGTACCTTCCATCATCAGCTCAGCCTAATAAAATTATGTCTACCAGACGTAAATGTAAAAAAAGCTGAAAACTTTATAAAATACATAAAAACATTGTTAGTGATTGCCCTCAATTTCCCTGGGATCTCATCATCATCATGGTGACAATGGGACCACCTCAGGATACTCTTTCTAATTTTTTTTTTTCAGAATCGCTCCACAATTGACGGAATAATCGCTTTACATACAAAAAAACCGGCCAAGTGCGAGTATGACTCGCGCACCGAGGGTAAAGTATATGGTTTCAATTTCAACTCGAGACCTCCACGCGTTCTCGAGATAAAGAGTCATGACAGACAGACAGACAGACGGACGGACGGACAACAAAGTGATCCTATAAGGGTTCCGTTTTTTCCGATTGAGGTAGGGAACCCTAAAAAACACCATAAAGTCGAATTTAGATTTTCCTCCTTTTTTGAAATCGGTTGAAAATGTGTACTTCATAATAAAATTTCAGGTCCTTTCACTTGTTTTAAAGAATTATTCAAGTTACTTCGATATAGGTATTTATAGATTTTTGGAACAACCTTAAAGGAAATTTTCTAGAAAAATAATGGTACCAAGCAACCCCTGCTCCTGTCAAGGTCGTGGCTGGGTTGGCGAAGTCGGTGGTGGTATTTATTTGCCCAATGCCAAATTATAAATATGTTCCAACGTGTGTGGTAAAATGTATCTGGCGCCTGTAGCGAATTCGCGGCAACTCCGTCAGCCGTGCTAACCCTTCTGCATCTATCACAGATTGCCATCCACTTAAGAAGAAAGTGACTTTGTCAACTATGCGCCGGGCGCGACAGTGACAAATAAACATTCGAAAATTATAGCTGTCGAACCGTGAAATTGGGTGAAAATAAAGAAATTGACTTTCTTATTTATTTTCCGATGGCGGGATTGAACGATTTGGATTTGTTTATTTTCATAAGCTTATGAAAGACGAAAGTAACTAGAAAATCGAAAGTAGAATAGATATATATGCATGACAAAATAACACATAAATAAAACAGTCAAGGTCAAAAAGTATCCACAAATTCTCGACTAGGTTTCCATAAATAAGATCCAAGCCACATTTGCATTTCTTATTCACGAGCTACGTCTCCGATAAATCAACAATTTCGTTTATTGTATTAAATTAGTCTCTCTGTTTGTGTCGCGACGATTAGCCTGGTTTTAACGGCATAATAATTTCTTTGCATCCAGGTCGGCGCTCTGGTATTCTGTCGCTATCGGAGACGCGGGCCCGGTTCTATTGTCATCACGTCACCGATATTCAAATTAAGATGTCACAATAGATGCATCTTATTGAAAGTATTGAATGAAAGTGGCCCAAACCAATCCACTCTCTTTAGGTATCGATACTTGTATGTTTCTATGCCTAATAAGATCAATACTTACCTACCTATGTTGAAAGGGAACGAAGATACTTGAAGCCTTCACCGCAGAATATCTAGATAATAAGCTTGACAAGTAGGTAGTTAGTACAAGTACAGAAAGCTCTTACTTTTGATTCTAGCGAAAGCCGCGCGTAATCACACGTGGCAAAGAGAACGAGCAATTTTAGCATCCATTGCGGTGTGACGCTCAAAAATTGGTAATTTGTAGATTAAGCACGATGCGCGTCAATTTATTCCTAATGGCCTCATGAGTGAGGCCTTTTACACCTACGACAGATGTCGTAGAAATCGTTGTAATACCTTTTCACAACATAACCTCGCCTTGTTACTCGAAGAACCGACCGCCGTTTGGGCAGAAAGGTTCTCGAGTGGAGACCATGTACCATTGCAGCGCAGCCCGGAACGACCTGCTTCGAGTTGCGGAAACACGTTGCTATCCGGCTCATGTGCAAGTCTATGATGCTTGCATCTTACAGGGGCGTCCTATGGCTAAAATTATGATCATGATTAATGATGTGCCTATGGAAATTTTCCTATGTTGCGGAATGTTCCCTAGAGAAATTTTCGTGAAATTTCCTGTAACTTTCTCCAGACGTAGAAACAATGGAAATTTATAGGTAATGAATTCCTACCCACGCAGACGTAGAGTAAGTTGGTAGTGAGTATAGTCATACGATACCATACCGCTATTGATTACAACAGGTGGTTATAGAGTTAGGCTGGAATTCATAAAATTCATAAATTTCAATAAATTCTGGGAAGAATATTTCGAAATATTTCATAGAATGTTTCTTTTTGAAACATCTTGCAATATTTCGAAGTAATAATAGTTCAAAAAATTGAAAAATATACTCTTATACTCTTAATTATACATCTAATAGAGGTTGATTTCATAAAGACAAACAATTTACATACAGCTACCAGACACATGGCCACTTCAAGAACGGTCATCGATAACAAAGATAATTAACTTGTCATATATTTGTCATTCCCCTTACGCAATTCAAACATGAAGCCTAAAGGTGAAATACATAATTATTTTTAACCGACGTCCAAAAAAGGAGGAGGTTATATGTTAGACTGTGTGTATATTTATAATATATATATATATATATATTTTGTGTAAGTTCCCCGATTACTCCGCGAATTGTGGACTGCTTTTAAAAATCTTTTTTTTGTTTGAAAGAGTATACTCCTGAGGTGGTCCCATTATAACCGAGTTGGGATCAGATGATGGGATCCCAGGGAAATCGAGGGCAATCCTCAAATTTTATAGGCACTCATAATGTTGTCCATATATTTTCTAAAGCTTTTTAAGTATTTGCATATGGTATTTATCATCTTATGTTGATGATGGATGGTATAATTCCTTAACGGTTAGGAGTTGGGGGATAATTCAAATGAGACGCACGCAAACAAGACTTTTCCCCGATCACCGCGCCTTAATATTTTATTTGCTTCACTATAAACTACTACTTATAAACATAGTAGTTTATTATGGGTAATTTACCATTCATTGCTGTGGAAGAGCAGTGTCTCCTGACACAAGCAAGAATTAATTGCTTAATAGGAGGTTCCAACCTTGGCTGTTTAGAATAATCTATAACCAAATAAAATAAACAATTTTTCACTAAAATGCAAAAAAAAAAAAAAACAAAATAAAAAAGAACCGAATTCAAAATAACTGAAAAGCCAAAAATAACCCTTTCAAGTCGGTTCTTTTTTTTTCCTTTTTTTTATAGAAATGTATGTTTCGGACAAAGTCCTTCAACTGTGAGTTACACATCACGAAGGGGCTCCAGTGACATCTCATTGGATGAATTTGAACAGGGTTTAGTTACTAGTTCGTCAGAGTCTTGAAACCGAAGCCTTGAATATAACAATAGTTTATCGTTTGTTTATTTTTATTTTTACTAAAGAAGTGCACAATGTTTTCTATTGTAGTCTAAGTCAGCCGATTTTTATTTGAGCTTTCATAATATATTTTCGAGAATTATTCCATGAAGTTTACTTTAAGTTCTCGTAATATTCCGAACATGAAACTTTCCCTAGAACTTACCTGTGAAACTTTCGGAAATTTAAGAAATTTATTCGAAAACTTTTCAAATGAACGACACAAAACATTAGATTGTACCTACATAATTGCATGTGGTAGCTAGTTGAAAATATAAATTTCCATGAAATGAGACGCTGTTATTTTCGGTTTTAAAATGTTCTGTAAATTTCCGGTTTTTGAAAACTTCTCGAAAGTTTCGATGGAAAATTCCCTACATTTTTGAAAGTTTCCGCATTTTGCACATCATTAATCATGATGAACCTTGTTATTCTGTACCTTGTAACTCTTGTGTACTTTAGTTAACTTATCCACCGCCAGTAATCAAATGACAGCATCGACCGAAATGTCCCACACGCCAACGTAATTATTGCATTCGGATGTGAAAAATAAGTAAGTATCCGTAGTTTCTATGTGCTGTTGTACGAAGCTTTGTAATATCTAGGTACCCGTTAAAATTAAATAATAAATAAAGGTTAAAAAAAACACATCCCTCGCTACGCATCCTCGCACATCTCTGATGGAAACGCAGCCTAAAATGGTCCACCTATACTATTATAAAATTTTAAAATTGTAGTAATAATCACTTTTTTATGATGAGTACTTACTTAGGTACAGTAGGTAGTGTCATTATTTCAGGAAAAATCTTAACAGCGTGATGCAGGATTTGTATTGCGCGGCGCCATCTGTTAGTAAAAAATTCTTTGTCCTTTAATCACGCCGAAATGGCTGAACGGATGTTAACCAATTTTGGTTAAGGTATAGAGTAACGAATTATAGGGATAGCTGGACAACCAAAGATGCTTACTTACAGAATATTTGTAACCCTACTACGGTAAATCAAAACGTTTTACACTGACGAAGATGCGGGCACATTCTAGTTTTCTGTATAAAGTAGTTGCTTTGCCATATAAATTCTATGTAAGAAACAAATGAATACGTTGATACCTGTTATTATGACGGTGTATAGTACATTACTTACCTAGGGCGGTGAATTAGTGAATGCCATAATTCGCAGGTTTTTGTAGGCCGAACTGAAGGTGAGGGCCATAAATATGCAATCTGGGGTCTACTAATTACCGCCCGTGGTTTGTCTAAGGTTTTACATCTTGCCTTGGTCAGGAAGTGAGATTTTCTCCCCGCAGTAAATCCCACTTAAGGCCTAGGATGA
Source organism: Apotomis capreana (assembly GCA_947623375.1). Classification (NCBI taxonomy): domain Eukaryota; kingdom Metazoa; phylum Arthropoda; class Insecta; order Lepidoptera; family Tortricidae; genus Apotomis; species Apotomis capreana. The sequence continues at coordinate 34,166,012 of OX392499.1, read as the reverse complement.
CGTAAAATCGTAAATGTATATACGCAAAGTAGGTAGTCACTACCTGCCCGTCTAGCAAAACTATGCTTCGCGACTCTTGTCGCGCGACATAGCGCTACCCGTCACTTTCTCACATTACCGCACAGAAAGAGACGGCCAATCATCTCGCGCGAGAAATAGTCGCATAATTATGAAAGTTATGCTAAAGGTGCCGGTAGTGCTATCATTTCTTACCACACGCATGGTATATATTATTTATTCGTGGTATTATATGTAGTATGAAAGTGGTTCCGGGAGTTCTTAGGGAGAGGGCTTTGTCCTATATATAGTCGACGTTTTCCGGTTCCGATAAAGATAAAATACGCCAAGTAAATAAAACAATCATGGATGGATAGCATATTTTATTAATTCTCAGATTTGTTTAAATACTTTAAATACTCGTACAGTCCCCAACAATGTGAAGTTTATTAAAACAGTTTTAGTATATTATTAAATACTATTTTTGTGGGTAATCGTACAAACATATTATAACGAACGCATCAATTAAGTATAAAGAATAAATGAATATAAATCAATACAATTCCTCTGTACCTAGTCGGTATCTACACAACATTATGTAAGGATAATTGGTATAATGTTATCTTCATTTGAAAAATCCTGCCTGTACACGTACGCGAGAGTCTTAATGATACCTACCACGGAAACACCACCGAGATAACTTTATGTCAACAAATACGGTATTTAAGTATAGTCAAAGTAATTGAAACGACTACAAATACATCCAAAAATACCCGGACCAAATAAACTGCCACTAACGTTGACAAAATTGGACAAAATTTAAATATAAGACGTGCTTGACTAAGATTTTTATGACGTCACATGCCACTCAGTATTTTCATAGAACCTTCATACTAACCATTGAGGTATTATTAATACGTCAATGATACTAACAGATTGTTTTAGACATCACATGAAGAGTAGCTGATTTGAGCTGTCTTCAAATACCGTATTGTCTACTCACTCAGATATCGGTACTTACTCAACTAATATGATCTAATTCAAGCTTTATGCATCATCAACTTGTAATATGCAAAACATTGAAATACTGAATTACTTTTATAATCAACCATTCACATTCATTTGATCGCTCTTGTAAAATGATGTGAATTTTGTGCTTCCTAATATTATATTATATAGGTAAGTGAACGACAGCCATTCCGCACAATATGGCAGTGAATAGGATTTCAATAGGAAATAATCCGTTCTCAGTCTAAATTACGCATAGGTACTGGAAGATATAATAGTAGAATTTTTAAAAGGCAGATATAATTCTGAATTAAGTTTCAGCCTATTACGTTTATTTCATGCTCATAATATTGGGTAACCTAACAGGAATAGTATCATGATTATATGAATTATAAAACAAGTATAAGAATTCAATCAGCAATAGAAGTAAGAAAGATATTTTGTGAGGACTAATATATCATATATTTTCCCCTTTCCCCTTTATTAAGTGGTATTTCAGTAGTTTGGTATAGACATTGAGTAAAATATTGGTCAATAAAATAAAATATAGTAGATGATGAACTTATTTTCTTTGTTATTTCTAATGCTGACGATAAGTTACAAAATTGGTACAAAATTGATTTATGGCAAATTAATTAGGTATGTCAACAAGCAGCTCCACTGGCTGCAAACGTTAAATTTCAACTAATTAATACAATTACGGTAAAGTCGTTATATTACACACTAAGCAAAACATTCACCTAGAATTATCATTTTAGTATACTTGTAACACGCAAGAGGGTAAATAACAGGAGAATACAGTAACTATTTAAAGCTTTTGATAGGCAATATGCACATTAAATACTACATAGAACCGCATCTAATACACACTTCACACCCCCAAAAATGTCACGATTGTTTGACGGAAACGACTGTTTGTAAGAATACGCGAATGTATACAGTCAGCCAATTTCCTAGCTAGAATGATATCGGCTTCATATTACCTATAGTTGAGTCGGTATTTGCTGTATTCAACCTTAACGAGGCTTGAACTAGCGACCTTCGTTTTTGTTTTTGTCAAATTAAGGGATAAGGTAACCCAGAAAATGTAGCGAAGATATAATTAATATTCTTATTGAAATATACGTATTATATAACGTAAGCTTGAACTGAGAACCAACTCTCGTCCAATATACAAGTACGACACGAATAGTTTGTTACACGCGCGAGAGCAAAATTCACATTGAATGACAAATCTGTACGAAGTACGAATACCAATTTTATTCTGACTGTAGTTATGTCATTAGAAACCATTTGCTTCTTTTCTGGATCTTCTCTCGCCAACCGCAACAGTTGAGGGCATGGGAAACATCAAATAAGGTATTCCGCGTGACGATATCGCGTAGCTAACAAGGAAAGGTACCCAACTGTCCGACTCCGATTTGATTCATTCTGATATATGTTATAGAGTAGTCTAAAATAGCAGACACGTATTTTTTTTTAGCTGCCCAAGTTCAACCTGTTAGGACAAATTGTCCTTCAAAGTACTGAAAATTGACCAAACTCTCTAACTTCTTCAGAGAGATTTGTTCAAGCAAATGATAATTACGTAGTTACTTGTTTCATTATATGTTGGAACATGAAAATAGAATGGACACGTGTTTTGTCATTTCATCTCAAACTCATATTTAATATTTAAAAAAAAAAACATTTTATTTATAAAATATGAGTTTAAGTGAAAGGTTTCGTCAATTTTCAGTACTTTGAAGGACAATTTGTCCTAACAGGTTGAATTTGGGCAGCTAAAAAAAATACGTGTCTGCTATTTTAGACACCTCTATAACATATATCAAAATAAATCAAATCGTAGTCGGACAGTTGGGTACCCTTCCTTGTAAGGCTGTGTTGTAAGGATAGTTTCTAATTCATGACCTTTAAGAGGAAATACCACTGCTTATTTTTTTATACAAATTGCAGTTTCGTTCTCGGCTGTTTCCTCCTCCTAAGTAAAAACAAACCTCTAAAATAAATAAACTGTACTCGGGTAATTCCGAATGTCGGGTAATTCCGATTTTACTGATATATAATAAACGGGGTAAAAGAAATTGCACTAGCAACACTTCTTACTGTAAATGTGTATAGTATCTGAAGAAGTGCTGCTAGCGCAAAAAATGTTACCCCGTTTATTAGATATCAGTAAAAATCGGAATTACCCGACATTCGGAATTACCCGAGTACATATACCTACAAAAAGTGTTTTATATTTATTTTTGACCCTTGGTGCACAAATTTAGATTTCGACAGAGCATTTCCTTCGCATTTAGTTTCCAAATCTTCGTTACGATTGGTTAAGTTTTGGAGCAGGTAAAAGTCGAGAACGAAACCTTGATCGGTAAGGAAAAATGAGCATTGGTATTTCCTCAAGTATTTTGACTGAAATAAGTGTAAGTTTAGTTAACAAGTCACGCAAATATTACTCCCAATTCAAGTGACACGTAGCATTAAGTCGTTAATATGTTAGAATGCCCATTAATAATAGAATTGATATTATCCATAATTATATTCTACTTACTACAAATTGACAATCTATACTGTGCATGTCATAAATAAGGTATAAGTAGGTACACGTAATTATTATAATAATAAGTAATCAAAGATTAAACTTATACGTTAAATTTGTATCTACAAATAAAAGAAACGAAATAATACTAAAACGCATTTTTATTCCATTTCTCAACGTAAGTACAATAATTATATTTAATAATGTGCTTTAGGTACTATATTCATTTAATTGATTAACATGGCATCGTCTTATTCCTACGTTTTACTACTTCAAACCTTATCTAAAGTAACAATCCAAGGCCTTTTAATATATAAGAATTTGTAATTCGTAAAAATAACAGAAAACAACTGACCTATAAAACACAGATAAGTACAAGTTCATTTTGAAACTTGATGTGAAAGTGAAACCGTCTAAATAATTATCTTTATTATATATTTTAAATCAACTACCTACAGGGAATGTTGTCAAAATTGAGCAAATACTGAGATATAAGAACTTATACTGAAATAAAGTTAAGTACCTACCTCAATGATATTTTGTTCATTGCATTGGACGTCAGTCACACTAAATACTTATGTGTATAATTTTGTATTGACTCACATCACACCTTATAATGCAATAAAATTAGGTTGCTTTGTGAGTAATTTATTTCACAAGTTCCGGCCGGAAGAATTTGTAAAGCATTTATAAACAAAAAAAAACTCCCAAGTTCTAATTTAATACACTAGAAAATGTTAGTCTTATTTTACCAGCATTTGCATAGATTTCAATGTTAGATATAATAGGGGGTCTAAATATCAAGATAGTAGATAATTGAGCTAGACTACTATAGTCCAAAAAGATTAATATATAACTTTTCTATAGTCCAATGCCTAGGGTATACTATTAATTGATTGTCCTAATTGTATGTATCACTTACGATATATTTAAAGCCCGTAGAATTAGATTATAGATTAATAAACGATTATCATTGTTGATATTACCTATTGCCATATTTATTTGCAGTAAATACAAGACGCGATAAATATCCATTCAATATCCAATCTTCATTTACAATACAAAAATCGTGATACGAGTCATGATTTAGGACATTTTTGTTAAAAGGAAAGTAATGTTTATGCTTAAAATTTAATGCGCGCGTTAAGAGGATATATCACTGCTCCTTTACCGATATAATCAGCCGTTAAGAGGATATATCACTGCTCCTTTACCGATATAATCAGTTTACGTTATGTTTGCACCTGATAACGATATGGCGTCGTATACAAATAAGGTCCAAACTTAACGTAACTGGGTTATTCAAATCGGGCTTCTTCTTCTTCTCGACTGTCTCCTCCTTCAAAACTTAATCAACATTTAGGAATTTTTAGGAACTAAATGCTCTGTGTCGGACCGTTTAAATTTTGCGCAATTTATTATAGTATCTATGTTCTTGGCGTTATGTTTTTGTCCAAAATTCCTGCAAACGGACGCCTAGTACACAAATTATATAATAATTTACGCAAAAAACTGAACGGTCCGACAAAGAACATTTTCTTCCTATTTAGTTCTTAAAACTTCGTAAAGTTTGGTTAAATTTTGGAGGAGGAAGCAGACGAGAACGGAACCTCGATTTGTTTGGAAAAATGAGCACTGGTATTTCCTTTCAATACGTTAAGTATTAGCAGAGCATCGTGAAATTACCATCCAAATGGCTATGTCATACAAATGCCGTTATCCATCATTTAAATCAAGGAATCTGCAATTCCAGTCCATAATCATAAGTCAGCAAAGAAATTGGTCTACCACTTTTCAACCTTATACACATGAATAATCGAAAACTGGTAGACCAATTTCTTTGCTGACTGTACAGGATAAAATATAATAAGACGAATAGATTCCGAAAACCAGAATTCAATTACAAAGTTCATCACGAGTCACATCTATATAGTTAAATAGTACCCTGAAGGTAACTCTGCCGCGGCCTACGATGGTCGTGTTTGTCAAGTCTGTCTTGATGACAACCCAAGTAGCAAACATGCTGTATAAGACCTTATACAGCCCTTACACAGCTGAAATAAGTCGTATAAGCTCTTATGCCGCCTGTGGAAAACTGTTCGTCACTTTTTGAAGCAAGTGAGAGCGACTGGTCTTTAACAGTTGTCGCGTGATAAACGCAACCATCGTAGGCCCGCTAATCAATCCGGTTTCGCTTTTTTATGTAAAGAAATTGTCTCTCTGTTGATAAATAGGCAGTTCCACGTCCGGTGAGCGGTCGTCCCAGTCGTCTGCGCCGTTGCGTTGGGGCAGCTCTTCTAACGCTTTCACTGTAAGCACCAACAAACAGATCACATCATCTGTAGCTAACTAACCTCCTGAATCCTAAACCTCTTTCGGATAAGACAATCTTAATGGACTTATATCATTGTCTAATCGCTACTATATGATCAAGTATCGCTGAAGAAAAAAGCGTAGGGAGGGGTAGTTGGTTTCAGGAGGTTTTAAAATTGAAATTTTAATAAACAGATTAAAAATGGAGTTCATAGTAAATTATTAAAATAGAAAACGGCAAACGAATGCAACTAAATTATTACGTAATTTAGGGTCTACTCACAACAAAATGCAAAAACGAAACCATGCTGCAACTGTCCTCGAGCGACCGCTGTTCAAGCCGATTTACTTACAAATTCACAGACTATTACTTATGGGCTTATATGAATATAAGGGTAATACTTTATGGCATCTAGTTTGTACGTGAAATTTGTATGGAAATGGCTTTATTTGCCGGCTGCGGACGCGCCTTCGGTGTTGGTTCCTGGAGAAAACGGGATAAAACAAAACGACATCAAGCAAAATAATGTTACATGCGTGGACACACGTGAATGTTAGTAACATCGAAGTTTTTGAAATTACCAGATTTTTTTACGGACGTATAATTGAAACAGAGTTTCATACAATTTGGGAGGACTAATGTACCAGAGTGCACCGGAATTTCTAGGTACAAAACGCGAGAGAATGCGAAATATTGTACGTCAAGCAATTGGTCATAAACACTCTGTAAAGAGTGAAACAACTGAGAACAGAGAAAGTCTGGTAATTTCAAATATGTAAATTAAAAATTAATTTTGCAAGATAAAACGAAAGTGCACACAAACAAACAAATAAATTAGGCTATCAATAAGTCAATAGCATGTCAACAGGTCAAAAATGCATCCAGTGAAGTTACGGGGTAGGTAATAGGGAATCAGAACTATTTTAATTGTATAATAAATCGTACTCGTAATGAAGAAGAAACTGTAGCGTTATTTGATTATGACAAGTAGGTATGTGTGATGTAGCTGACGGTTTATTATACAAAGAAAATCTTACACAGCGGGTATATAAAACCGTGTTTGCGTCATCTCTTAGAACTCTGAGACGCCATGGCGGCGTCGCGCTGTCTACGTATCCAATCCAAATGTAGGTGCAGCCAAGCCTCGCCAAGTGAGTTAACCTCCATACATTCCAATGGATTTTATTTGGATACGGAAGCTGGCGACGCCGCTACGGCGCCCCGATGAGGCACGGGACTTACCGGCTATGATTTTGCTCATTTCGGTGACCTGCTTGGCGAGCAGCTGGTTCATCTGCAACAAGTGCTCGCGCTGCCGCTTCTCTTCGCCGTCCGGGCTCTAAACGCATTGTAACAAGCAGACACATGTAGGTGTGCTAGATTACATATTTACAGCCAACATTCGAAGCCGCTAGGCAAGCTGACCTATCTCGGAGGCAGATACAATTTAAAGACTTGTATTTAACTAAGAAACTTTTTAAGTGGCTCAGTTACATAGTGTATAAAGCACCATAAAAAGACATGCACATATATGAGATATGTCATCCATAAATCTTCGGGATACAGTTGGTTGGTACAGGAATTATATGAAAATTGTTCCTTTGAATAAAAATGAAACAATTCTAAAATTCAATTTATGGTTTATTAACTACACCGTAAAATAGTACTTGCTTCTAATGGTCTGTGAATGGTTCAGATTTCACAGGATAAAATTACAATCTCTCTTAAGTTATTCCTTTCCTCATCCACGGATATTTATTTAGACTTACTAGTTTCTGCCTCCGAGAACTAATTACCTATAACTTTCTATATGAATAATTATCGTATCTCCATGAAACTGTACGTAATGAAGTAATGATCATGCAAAGATACCAAAAAGAAGAAATATCATTCAAGACAACAATAAAAGCAGTGTTAGCACATTCAAGATGCAAGATGGAAAAGAGTGAAAATGAAGTTTAAAATGTGTGTATGTATGTAGTCGCTAAGGAAGATCCTACGAGAAATAATTAAGGAGAATTGAAAAGATCCATGTTACATACTTAATATGAATTGTGTGGACATTGATAATGGCTACTTTCATTTCATAATTATGATACTTAATGACGGGTTTAGGAATTATGAGATATGGGGTTAATTAAGCATTGCACATTCAGAATTTTGTCCGGTGGCTAAACCAATCTAATGATATCTAATCTACTTAATTTTTGAAAGATTGTGATGATGATTTCTATGACTGAGAAACTAGAGAGGTATCATGAGAAAATCCAATTTAATAATTTTGTGAAAAAGTTAACTAGTTCATGTCCATCAAACCGTGCGTATGTGTAACATTGTGTTTTAAGTTTACTTCTGCAATATGGACTTTAATTTACCTTGTGGTTGGGATCAGTAGACCCTGAGAGCATCTTTTTGATGGACTCGACCTTCTCTTGGCGCTTCTGTTGCTCTTCGGGAGACAATTCTGGAGGCTAAAACAGGAAACAATTTTATTTTATAAAATTTTCTATACATACGTAATTTTTTGTAGTATGCTATATCATAGATCCATTTGTGAGCGAAAATACATACCAAAATTATTATAAAAATGTAGAAAAAAATATTTTAATCATGGTGTAAAGCTATTTGTTTAGCCACCTAGTAATTTGTAATAGTTAACTTGTAGCCACCACAACATTGGTATTGTACAATAATTATAGTCGACAACGGGCTCAACACACACAACTTCTATCTTCCTTTCCTAAGAATGGCTTTATACGCGAAGTTTAATAGTAGTTTATGCAACTGTTACATAATGAGAGGTCTTCGAGTGTGGTTTTATGATAATAAGATCACACGAGTGTTTTAAGATCTAATTATGTACAGTTGCATACACTACTTTATCTACACCATAATCATCATCATTATCATAGATTTTCTTTTATGTAGATGTGAAGTATAGAGTACCACCAGTCAATCCGCGGAACCCGCTGAGGATTGAATGAGGTGACCTGGTCACCTTAACAATATCTGGTACTATTAAGATGACCACGCGGGAGCTATGGTACTGTTATGAAATTACATCTCTGATTTTGGTCGCTGCCAAGTAATGTAGGTCTTTACTTATAGCATCTGACATTATTATAGTAATTTAACAATATGAGTGTAGATAAAATATGAATTTACCTTTTCCGGGATGTACCGCTCCGGTATAAGGATTTTCTGCGGCGCGGCGAGCAGCTGGTCTATGGAGTCGGTGTAGCGCTGCGGCGGCGCGATGGCGGACCGCACCACGTCGGGCGGCGCGCGCAGCGCACGCTCCATGTCCGTGTCGTCCAGGGAACGACCCATCTTCTGGAATAAACGGTTATCATGTATTTACTTAATTGGCTGTTATCATGTATACAAGTAATAATTTGTCATTTTAATCAAGTAAGTAATACTATTCTTCATTGACGTCCACGTACTCACGTATTCAGTAGTTACCCACGAAAGATTGACACAAGTTGTCTGTCTAAATCGAAAAACTAATCAATGAGCGCTAACGGCTATTATCGCCATATAAACGTTGCCGAGATACAAAGTTTTAACATACATACGTAACTCACGATTTAGCCTTAGTAAGTGATTGTTTATTCCCTTAATATTTAGTATAAAATATGCTACTAAAGAAAACTTATTCAACAATTCTAGTTACTTACATCTTGATTGTATGCTTCTTTGGGCATTTCGTTCAGCGTTTTGGCACTCAGATGGTGCGGTGCTGTATTATGCCTTCGCTTCTCCTTCGGCACTTGTCTCCTATGCAAAGATCCGCTCTTAGGGACATCCCCGGACATCTCAGTAATAATTTGTTTCGCCGCCTCGCTCTTGAAGATTGGCGAGAGCTCCATATGCGATCGCGTCAGACTTCCAATGCTGCTCGTTTTTGACAAGGGATCGTTAGTCAGAGTTCTAGCACTATCCGTGGGACTGTTCAAGTATTGGGTTGAAATAGAAATAGTTCTATCGTAACCTGACTTATCGTAACTTCTATTATAACTGCTGCTAAGCGATGATATGTCTCGAGAATAATCATAGTTGGATAGGGACGGGCTCGATGGGTATTTAGGGCTAAGTTCCATGGAAGACATTTTGTCGTTCAGTCGAAGATAGTTTGGTGGGTCGGCCGGTTGAGGCTTGGAGTAGTATTCTTCGAATTTGCTAAAATCAGTTCGAGGCACAGAAGAAGCTCGGGAGAAATTGGAAGACTGGACGAGTTCCTCTTCCAAAAATTGGTCTAGGTTGGCAGTGATGTTGTTGGAAGGCCAATCAGACATGGGTTGGAGAGAACGTTCTCTGTCTCTTTGTCGTCTTTCGCTTTCTCGTTTGACTATACGTACGGTCTTGATCTCCTGTTTCTCTACATTTGACAGATTTGCTGTAAATAAACAAAATTACATTTTGAATTAAACTTTCGCAATGTTTTAAGACAGAAGACAAATATGTTTCTAAGCGCTACATGTCTTTTGATTTCAATAGTAATTTAATACTTGTTCGAATGTTTCTTACCAAAACCGCCATTTTGCATTTCCTCGCTGGTCATGGGAGACATGACGTCATTACCCCCTCCCCTGGTGTCAACATACAGCGGCATATCCATGTTGCTGCTCTCATAATTTCCGGGTGACATGGCTATGCTTCCCATATCGTAGTCGTAGTCGGAATTTCCGTGGTCAGTTGTATGACCCGTGTCTAGATTGGTTTCTTGCCACGACGAAGTTGGGCGACGTTTGCCTGTTAACAAAATACTAGGTAGTTAGTTTCTTTAAAATATGGGCTTCATATGTTTAACTCAAGGGATAATTGCGCTTACCTCCCTTTACAATTGTTCATAAGTCATAAGTCATAAGTCATTTATTCATTGAACAATATACATTGTGTTTGAACGATTTTTAGTGTAAGACACAGTTAATTCTACATTAAATTTTACAATTATTACTACAATAACGATTATTATTATTATTCATACATATTATTTCATTAAAATTATCTGATGTCAAACCATACTAAACTATCACAACATTTGAAAGAAATAAGAAGAAGAATACCACAACAATTAACAATAAAATTAAATTCCTGTCAATTTAACTAAATTCAATAATTCCTAATCATTAAATTGCATATACATCATATAATAATAAAATGGAATGGGTCAGGCTTAGGCTCCTGACAATTTAAATAACTACATAAATTTTATAACTCACTCAATTACTGACCGTCATTTTGATAAAGTTCGTCTACCGAATAGATACACTTCCTTAGCAAAAAAGCCTTGAGATTCCTTTTAAACATATTTAAACTCGTAATTGACTTCAACTCAACAGGCAACTTATTAAAGATGGTTATTGCCTGATAGATCGAGGAGTGCTTGACAATATTGAGTTTTGTGCATATAGTTTGAGGTAAGTCCATTCTTCTGGTTTTCAGGCGCTTTTGTCTCTCGTCTAATGTCTCAAAACGATTCAGGTTTCTTATCAGATCACTCAGGACTATAAGAACGTATAAGCCAGGAACAGTGAGGATTTCATACTCCAAAAAATAACTTTTGCACGAAGTTGTCTGGGGAATTCTGGCCATAGTTCTGATTGCTCTTTTCTGGGCCACAAATGCAGACTGGGTGTTGTAACGGTAACTATTACCCCAGAACTTTATGCTGTACCTTATTTTAGATTCTACCAAAGCGTAATAAACCATTTTTAGCTGTGCTATGGTGACCTCTTCTCTTAGACTTCTTAGTGCATAGCAAGCCGAGCTAATAGACTTTACTAGCGAGGACAGTTCATCTTTCCAGTTTAGACTCGAGTCTATCCAGACGCCAAGAAATTTCACTGAGTCCACTTGGTTAATGTTTACACCATTAGCTGAAATTTGCAGAGTATCTTTGTTTCTTGAGGTGGTTCTAAAAAGTAGAGCATTGGTCTTACTGCAATTAAGTTTTAGATTGTTTGTGTTGAACCAAGTATTAAGGGCTTCAAGAGCGTGACTGACTCTCTCGTTCAGCTGTATCATGTTCTCCGCTGATATAATGGCGTTGGTGTCATCGGCAAAAATCACAAGTTTTGCGCCGGGCGCCGAGGTCCTCATGAACGCAACTAAATCGTTTATAAAAAGTATAAAGAAGATTGGACCTAGTATGGATCCTTGTGGAACACCTCTTTCCAATTTGGCTATCCTAGATCTGTGTACACTTTCTTTGCTATCTTGAACCCACTTTACCTCGACGAACTGTTTCCTATTCACAAGGTAAGACTTAAAATGATTTAACATTGTACCTCTAATACCATAATGTTCCATTTTTGCGAGCAGAATACCATGGTTAACGGTGTCAAACGCAGAGCTTAGGTCAAGAAATAAACCTGCCACTTTGCATTTGCTGTTTAGTTGCAGTACTATGTCCTCAATCAAGGTAGTAATTGCATCATTTGTACTTCTGCTTTTCTGATAACCATACTGCCTATCGCTTAGTATATTGTGTAGATTAAGGTGCTTAACAAGTCGGTCCTTCATTAGTCTTTCTAAGAGTTTGGACAGAGTTGGCAGAAGAGAAATAGGCCTATAGTTTGTGGGGTCGGATTTACTCCCTTTTTTTAGTATTGGCAAAACTTTGGCCATCTTGAATTGATCAGGGAAAGTACCAGTATTAAAACACTCATTAAAGAAATACGCCAATGGACCAGCAAGTATGTCTATATTGTCTTTAAAGACAGATATAGGGATCTCGTCGTATCCACAAGATGTTTTAGCTTTGAGTTTTTTTAACATGTTCTTTATCTCAGTCTCATTAACCGGATCAAAAGCAATATCATTTTCAATCCTAGTGACGTGACCCCTTAGCAGAGATAGTGCCTCTTTTGAGGTATCTTCAGTGCTGCCACTTTGTGTGAATTTATCTAGAAAGGTGGCACATACCTCTTCAGGGTTGTCAAGCAGAGATTGTGTTCCGTTTTCTGTGTTCACTTTCAAATATATATTATCAGTGGATTGCGGAGCAGCTTTGCATCGATGCCTGTGCACAATCTTCCATATTTCTTTAGAGGAATCCTTAGCCTTTTCAATTTGTGCCTGTACAGCTATTTTCTTGGCATTCCTGATGACTCTCTTAAAAACGGTGACATATTTTTTCCTATAGCTCACTATCGAGTCAGTCATATGAGTTTTGTGGGTCACTAGAACACGCTTCATGGAGCTTGAAACTCTTATCCCTTTCGTAATCCATTTTATCTTAGACCTGTTATTTAGTGACGTTGTTATTTTCATTTTCCTGAAACTTTTTTTGAATAATCTGTTAAACTTCTGAATGAAAGTATTCAGTCCTACGTCATCCCAGTTTTCACCTATAAGTAACTGACGAAATTTTGATTTTCCGACGTTGTTCAGTTTCCTTACCATTTTACAGATATTTTTTTTATTATCATTTTTGTTAATTTCTGGAACAGAAAATGTGCTGAATATACCAGCATGACCATCCGCCAACCCATTGTGGTCAATCTTAATAGGATCTACAAATTCTTCAGATAGATTTGTTAGAAAATTGTCTAAGCACGACTCGGAGTTGTTACGCACGAAGGTGGCAGTAAAAATAAGAGGCTCAAAACCATATTCTGAAAGCAACGATAAGAATTGTGCCTTTTTTTTGTCTTCTGTCAATAAATCAACGTTAAAATCCCCGCAAATAATGCATTTTTTGTTAATGAAGTGCTCTAGGAGACGTTCAAGCTGGACAATGAACTGATCAAAATTTGCATCTACAGGATTTCTGTAGCAACATATTATGTTAACATGCGTGACACAGTCTTTAATACCACAAACCTCAAAACTTTCTTCTTCATATAATTCTTTACAGAAGGAAATTTCCTCATGTTTTCTATGAATGTGACTTAGAATTAATGTACCACCACCTTTTTTCCTAAACCTAGTATTAAAAGTAACAAGCTTGTATTCAGCTAAATGAAAAAGGGGGGCCGAGAGTATATTTAAAAAATGTTCACTTATACATACATAGTGCTTTATGTCCGATAGACTATACAAATATAACTCTAGCTCATCCTTTTTGTTCGTGACACCGCATAAGTTTTGGTAAAAAATACACAATGTAGAATGAGATTCCGTTAAGGCCTCACTGGGCAAGGAGGCATTTTTACTAAAAAAGGAGTCTGGTCCACTATGTATTGATTCGACGATTGAGAATTCGATTTAAACGTTTCAAATATTTCCTCAGGCTGCAATGGGTAGGTTAGGTTATAGCTGTTAAGTACAGAAACATAGTATGCTATGTCTTGAAAAATTATTGACAGACCCTTATTATTTATGTGTCCTGATCTCTTCCAGAACATACTGTAAGAATATTTAAGATTTTTGTTAGAATCCAACAAATATGCATAATTATGCGTTGCTATATCCGAATACAACAATGCATTGAATAGCTCGATTCTTTTATTAAACAAGTAGCAATATTTACTTAACTTAAATGTAGGGGTACAAATTATAACATTAGTGTGGGTTATGTGCATGAGCTTTTGCCTAACTATAGAAAAAATCTGAAGATAATTTTTTGTACTATAAAAATCCTCATGTCCTATTAAAATAACGCAAAAATCGTTCAAAGTAAAGTTACTAATTTTACAATCCAGACCCTCTAGTAGCTGCAGTATCCCTCCATGCGTGATGAGGTGATGACCACAGACAACCCCCACTAGACGGAGCATGTAAGGCGACCCGCGCGCACCAACGGTATGGTACTGCGATCTTATAAAAGTATCAACACGGGCGCCACCGTTTAGTTGCGTCCATGTTTTCGACCCGTGCGTACGGCAACGAAAAATAATATCAAATATCAACGAAAAATGGTAAATTGTAGCGTTAAGTGGCGTGGGAAGACTTCTAGGACTTCAAGCTATGATAAAGATGGTATAACATTCCATAGGTGAGTAAATTTTACTGTATAAAACAAAATTTTTGTTTCCTAGCCACGGAGACCGGAGCTCTCTTTATACTGGTCACTTGGAACTAACGAACGTCGCTCGGAAGCAGTGAAGCATATCTGTCCCTTTTGATCAAGTAAAAAATGCAATTGAGCTATCCTTTTCTACCGGTTCTTACGAAAGCACGTGTATCGTTAGTGATGTACTGCAGACAATACCGAATCGACTTTTGGCTGAAGCGTATTTTATTAATAAAGTATTAATATTTATTTTTATTGTTGTATTATAGTAATTTAGAATAGTAATTCGGTAGTTTTATTTAGTTTGTAGATGTTTTTAGTTTGAGTAAATATTATGTATTGATTTATTTCTTAAAATTTGTAATTAAATCGGTATATGCACGTACATATTATTTTGTTTTTGTAGAGATATCATGTTGTTTGGAGTTTTCAAGTCCTTTTAGCAGCAAGACGTTAGAACCGGTGACACAAGATGGACCTGATGATGGACTTGGAGGAAGTGCGACGGATCTCGGAGTTGGTTTGACATAGACTTTTGCTGCTTCAGTTTTTCGATTCCTCTTAGCGAGCAATTAGAACCAGTGTCACAAGATGGACCTGATGATAGAGTTGGAGGAAGTGCGACGGATCTCGGAGTTGATTTGACATAGAGTTATGCTGTTTCGGTTTTTTTATTCCTTTTAGCGATCAATTAGATCCAGTATCACAAGATGGACCTGATGATGGACTTGACGGAAGTGCGACGGATCTCGGAGTTGGTTTGACATAGAATTTTGCTGTTTGGGTTTTTCGATTCCTCTTAGCGAGCAATTAAATCCAGTATCACAATATGGACCTGATGATGGACTTGGAGAAAGTGCGACGAATCTCGGAGTTGGTTTGACATAGAGTTATTCTGCTTCAGTTTTTCGATTTCTCTTAGCGAGCAATTAGAACCAGTGTCACAAGATGGAGCTGATCATGGAGTTGGAGGAAGTGCGACGGATCTCGGAGTTGGTTTGACAAAGAGTTATGCTGTTTCGGTTTCTCGATTCCTCTTAGCGAGCAATTAAATCCAGTATCACAATATGGACCTGATGATGGACTTGGAGGAAGTGGGGTGGGACTCAAACCTCAGCATAATACTAGCTCGAAAGCCAGTGCTGATCTTCCGGTGAGACCTGACCATTACAAAGCCATAAAAGTAGTCTAACCTCCTTGTTAAAAAAAAGTCGTTTGTACTGAGTAGCATAAGTAGCATGGGGCTTTCTATATATTTTTGTCGAAGACTCGAATAATCTTAGCAGATACATTTTTTAATTGTATGTGTCTTGTTTCCTTTTGTAAACTTTTATCGGTATGTAATAAAGTATTGTTGTATTGTATTGTATTATTATTTTTCTTAAACCATTCACTGTAGAATCATGTACCAACGAATGAAATTGTACTAATGTGGAGTGCGTTAACAGCAGAGAATGTGTTAAGTATGGTATTTTGCATTTTTCTATTTTTTTATATAATTATAATAATTATTATAATTTTACAGTCTCGGAAAAACATACGTATAAGAACCTCTCTTTTATTAAGTCGGTTTAAATTCCAAAACCTTCTCCTATGTGTAATAATTACTCTTCTGAAAATCGGTTCAGCCAAACGCCAGATAATCGCGGACAAACATACATACATACTTACAGGTCCACCTTTTTTTGAAGTCGGTCGAAACGAAAAGCATTTTTATTAATTAACCCTCAAAATAATTATAATAATAAATTACCAGGTAATTTCTAGAAGTATATTTTCAACTACTCCGCTACCTAAAGGTGGTCTGGAAGAGATCGCTATTTAGCGATAAGGCCACCTGTTGTTTACCTCTGCCTGTTATTTTAATGTATCTCATGTCATGTTGTGTTGTATAGGTATTCCTTGAGGTGTGCAATAAAGAGTATTTGTATTTGAATATTATCAACTTTATATTATATGAAATTATTTAATGCCTTTAGTTACATATCCGTAATCTGCTATAACTTTGTTTGTTTACCTTAAATATTTTTTATAATTAATATCTCCTATTTAGTACAACTGTGTACAAGCAATAATATTTAATACCGGTTTAGACACTTCTAATGAATGTGTCGCATCACTATGATCACGTGCGCTTTAGGAATCGGCCAATCATGACGCAGGTAACGCCCACCCGCTCTCCCCGTCGTTCCTCGCCGCGCGGTGAACTGAGTCGCGAATATTACTATCAACATTAGCTATCTAGTGGAGGTGATCTGTGGGTGATGACACAGGCTGTCTGTTTGGAAAGTGTTTTTAGCTGCTCGGAGCACTGGGTTGTTATTATTGCTACTAATAAAACACAATTTCCGTGACGGTTCAAGGTCATTATTTGGAGAGATAGTTTGTGATGGGTTCGGCTCATCCATGCAACGTTCCTTTATATCTGACCTATTCTCCGTAACACGCACATTGGATTTTTTCGGAGTAGACGCACTCAATGCGTAGTCCTTGTTATTGCTAAAAATAATGGTGTCATTCACGCTGTGTTGCGGTGTTGAAGTTTTTGAGCCCTGCTCGGCAGAGTAACTTGACGTTTGAAGAGTTTCTAAAACCCTACAGACTGAGTTAGACCTCTGGATGCTCGAAGTTCTTATTGTACAAAGTCGGTTGATTTTTCTGTACGTAGGTGTGGAGGACATCCTGGAAAGTATCCTGGGACTCCCTATCCTGTGTTTGAGGACCTCCGAAGCTGTGACGGTTTTGTATAAGGCTAATTTACTTTTGTATAGCTCATTTGAGCTCCGCAGCTCAGATATTTCAAGCGAAAGTTTACATATCTCCTCATTTGCAATGTCAAGTTGTTGACGCAAATTATTAACTTGTATTTTTAAGTCTTCAAATGAAGAGGAATCTCCGTTGTGCATGTTCGGCAAACTCAATCGACTGCAGTCACAGATCACCTCCACTAGATAGCTAATGTTGATAGTAATATTCGCGACTCAGTTCACCGCGCGGCGAGGAACGACGGGGAGAGCGGGTGGGCGTTACCTGCGTCATGATTGGCCGATTCCTAAAGCGCACGTGATCATAGTGATGCGACACATTCATTAGAAGTGTCTAAACCGGTATTAAATATTATTGCTTGTACACAGTTGTACTAAATAGGAGATATTAATTATAAAAAATATTTAAGGTAAACAAACAAAGTTATAGCAGATTACGGATATGTAACTAAAGGCATTAAATAATTTCATATAATATAAAGTTGATAATATTCAAATACAAATACTCTTTATTGCACACCTCAAGGAATACCTATACAACACAACATGACATGAGATACATTAAAATAACAGGCAGAGGTAAACAACAGGTGGCCTTATCGCTAAATAGCGATCTCTTCCAGACCACCTTTAGGTAGCGGAGTAGTTGAAAATATACTTCTAGAAATTACCTGGTAATTTATTATTATAATTATTTTGAGGGTTAATTAATAAAAATGCTTTTCGTTTCGACCGACTTCAAAAAAAGGTGGACCTGTAAGTATGTATGTATGTTTGTCCGCGATTATCTGGCGTTTGGCTGAACCGATTTTCAGAAGAGTAATTATTACACTTAGGAGAAGGTTTTGGAATTTAAACCGACTTAATAAAAGAGAGGTTCTTATACGTATGTTTTTCCGAGACTGTAAAATTATAATAATTATTATAATTATATAAAAAAATAGAAAAATGCAAAATACCATACTTAACACATTCTCTGCTGTTAACGCACTCCACATTAGTACAATTTCATTCGTTGGTACATGATTCTACAGTGAATGGTTTAAGAAAAATAATAATACAATACAATACAACAATACTTTATTACATACCGATAAAAGTTTACAAAAGGAAACAAGACACATACAATTAAAAAATGTATCTGCTAAGATTATTCGAGTCTTCGACAAAAATATATAGAAAGCCCCATGCTACTTATGCTACTCAGTACAAACGACTTTTTTTTAACAAGGAGGTTAGACTACTTTTATGGCTTTGTAATGGTCAGGTCTCACCGGAAGATCAGCACTGGCTTTCGAGCTAGTATTATGCTGAGGTTTGAGTCCCACCCCACTTCCTCCAAGTCCATCATCAGGTCCATATTGTGATACTGGATTTAATTGCTCGCTAAGAGGAATCGAGAAACCGAAACCGCATAACTCTTTGTCAAACCAACTCCGAGATCCGTCGCACTTCCTCCAACTCCATGATCAGCTCCATCTTGTGACACTGGTTCTAATTGCTCGCTAAGAGAAATCGAAAAACTGAAGCAGAATAACTCTATGTCAAACCAACTCCGAGATTCGTCGCACTTTCTCCAAGTCCATCATCAGGTCCATATTGTGATACTGGATTTAATTGCTCGCTAAGAGGAATCGAAAAACCCAAACAGCAAAATTCTATGTCAAACCAACTCCGAGATCCGTCGCACTTCCGTCAAGTCCATCATCAGGTCCATCTTGTGATACTGGATCTAATTGATCGCTAAAAGGAATAAAAAAACCGAAACAGCATAACTCTATGTCAAATCAACTCCGAGATCCGTCGCACTTCCTCCAACTCTATCATCAGGTCCATCTTGTGACACTGGTTCTAATTGCTCGCTAAGAGGAATCGAAAAACTGAAGCAGCAAAAGTCTATGTCAAACCAACTCCGAGATCCGTCGCACTTCCTCCAAGTCCATCATCAGGTCCATCTTGTGTCACCGGTTCTAACGTCTTGCTGCTAAAAGGACTTGAAAACTCCAAACAACATGATATCTCTACAAAAACAAAATAATATGTACGTGCATATACCGATTTAATTACAAATTTTAAGAAATAAATCAATACATAATATTTACTCAAACTAAAAACATCTACAAACTAAATAAAACTACCGAATTACTATTCTAAATTACTATAATACAACAATAAAAATAAATATTAATACTTTATTAATAAAATACGCTTCAGCCAAAAGTCGATTCGGTATTGTCTGCAGTACATCACTAACGATACACGTGCTTTCGTAAGAACCGGTAGAAAAGGATAGCTCAATTGCATTTTTTACTTGATCAAAAGGGACAGATATGCTTCACTGCTTCCGAGCGACGTTCGTTAGTTCCAAGTGACCAGTATAAAGAGAGCTCCGGTCTCCGTGGCTAGGAAACAAAAATTTTGTTTTATACAGTAAAATTTACTCACCTATGGAATGTTATACCATCTTTATCATAGCTTGAAGTCCTAGAAGTCTTCCCACGCCACTTAACGCTACAATTTACCATTTTTCGTTGATATTTGATATTATTTTTCGTTGCCGTACGCACGGGTCGAAAACATGGACGCAACTAAACGGTGGCGCCCGTGTTGATACTTTTATAAGATCGCAGTACCATACCGTTGGTGCGCGCGGGTCGCCTTACATGCTCCGTCTAGTGGGGGTTGTCTGTGACTGCAGTTCAGTATGCATTGTGATTCCGTTATAATTGTGCTGTCCGAGTAATTTTGTCTCAATACCGGCTTCCGGATCGTAACATTATCAAAAGATGAAGACATGATGTCGATATGAACGTTCGTTAGTAGGTAAATAAGTAAATACCAACGTTTATGCACAAAGTAGGCCTATTTTAACGGCAAGTTGCAATATGCAGTGGGCGGAGCTATTGTTGTTGTTCTGTTGAAGTCGCAAGGGCACGCGTATAGTTGTCCTTTTCGTTCGCACTGAAAACCATGAGCATGTCGCGCTTTAATTGATAATGATCCCCGTGGCTCACTAGATGGCGTTAGAAGTTCGTAAACTGAATAACTTGTCGATATTTTTGTACATTATCGGAGTTTATAAGTATCACAAATGCACATGTAATTGCGTTAATAACAAAAATAGGCCGCACAGTAAACCAGGTCCACACAAATGTACGTAACAGAGGAGTTCCTATGTTGAAAATTCAAAGTCACTTAGCCGTTGATACACTGCATAGTTTTTCCAGTATTTCGCTATTATATTCACTGCCTATCACTTTGATAATAAACCAGCACGAGAATTAGACAACTTGCAACACAAATCAGTCCACTGACACTAATTAGGACGACAATGCAATAATTATTAATTAAAAATATGTGAGCTCAATGTTCACATCGATAGCAGCGACATCTTCCACCAAATGTTTTTTGGTATGGTAATATTTCTCTAAATTGATACATAGTATGAAAAATTTATCAAACTAGTTGCAATTTTCAATTTTATTATTCCCTATCTAATTGGTAAAAATGTAATTAAAAACATGGCTTGTTCCCAAAAAATCGCGTAGAGATCGAATATTTTGTACATCGGCTTTATTCCACGACCGGAAATGTTGCCACAGGCCAAGACCATAAATAATATAAAATATCCAAATATTATATACTCACCAGGCATAGAATCGTGGGTGGTCTGCAGAGCCTGAGACTGTTGGGTGAGGTGCCTTACTGCGCGACTAAGTTCCTGTCGCTGCCGCTGCAAGGCTGACACTAGTTGCTGTACTCGAGATACTTCTGTAATGCCCAATTATTATTTTTATTAATCATTTCTTTCCACAAAGCATTCTGTATAATTAATGATCGGTCATAATTATAACGGGAACGGGAACCGCGCGCCTGTAACACATACTGTAACTGTTACTGTAACAGCTCGGTATACAGATCGTCCTCGAACATGAAGGTGGAGCTTGCGGGCAGGGCAAAGCGCCAGGCTTGTAACACACACTACAACAGTTATTGTAACAATTGACTACAAGTCTTTACAAGTACTGACCGTCCTCGAGCATGGCGGTGGCGTGCGCGGGCGGCGGGTGCGCGGGAGCAGCGGCGCGGCGAGCCTGTAACGCGCGTCGCAACTGTTGCAGTTCGCGCTCCAGTCTCGCGTTATCGGCCACGGTTTGCTCCAATTTCTGACGACATTAAGTGATACGCTTTAAAATCGTTACACATTTATTTGTTTACACATTTATATATAGTCCGTGAGCTCTCAGATTGGAATTCGGTTTTGGGTGAAAACTGAAAGGTTCTTATCTAGATCGCGTCAGAGCGAGCGAGACAGGTATAGAACCCGAATCGTATTCGGACAGTTCACGCACTGTATACAAGTATTGAATTGAACATGTGACTGAACAAATATTTTTTCTTCTGCTTATACAATTTAAAATAATAATAATAATAATATACAATTTAGCTGTTAACGACAAAAAAAAATCACAATAAAATCATGTCCGTTTAACACACTACTCGTCAATACACAACATTCACGGCTTGCAAATGAAATAGACAACAGTCACCAAATAAATAAGTAAATACTTATTATGTACAGTAAAAAGTAAGAACTAAAATAGTAATGTTAACACAAACTACAAAAGAAGATCGAACTGTTGTTATAATTATCACAGTCCAGTTTTGACAGTCCATTTACCTTTACTAAATACTGAAATATAGAACTAAGGATAGGGTGCTTAAATACCAAAATAAACACACACTAATGCATGCATTGTAAAGAACTACAAAAATAATCATAGTCGTTTGTGATCACGATTTTAGGAAACAACTGGTAATTTGTATTTAACAAAAATTCTATGTATCTTACTAATTATCCAATTAGTTTCTACAATAAATTCATGCAGTTAGCGTGTGCTCGTAAAATCTTAAAATTATAATAAAATAAGTGCATGGCATAGATGAAAACCTTATAAACCTTAGAATTGAGCGCCAGCATGGCATGCACTCGGGCCAACTCCGCCTCCAGGTTCCCGCTGCCCATCTCGGGCATGGCCGAAACACGCTGGTTCGTGATATGTGATAGATCACTCCTTGTTTGTACGCTGTCAAGTTTGCCGCGGACGCCTGAAAATATTTAATTTTCTCTTATAATATGTACTATGATCGACGACCCGATACTACCATTCAAATCTAATCCAAATAGATCTGTATCTTTAAAGTCCACTTTTTATAAAAAAAAAAAATACAGCTTTTGTCCATAAGAAACACAGTGTGAGTAGAAGATAGAAGAGAAAAGAGCCTTACCAGTAAGTAAGGATTCGATAGCATCCTTATCTGTCCTGAGACCTTGTAAAATGGCTGCTTCGTCAGCTAGTTCCTGTTCCAAAGCCCACAGTTCGGCCACTCTAGCCCTAGCTGCTTCTGTCTCTAGTTGTTTTCCTGCTGCAGCACTTTCTAACCATCTGGAGGAATTGACAGATTATCATCAATCAATAAAGTTACTAAGCACGAAAACAAACAATTGAAGTGACATAATCAGTATGGGTCTTGTTATTATTAGGAGTCACGAAAATTTACCTCTGTTGTTCAAATGCATGTTCCGCTAGCACTTTCTGTCTCAACCTTTGGTTTCTCTCAAGCCTCTCAACGGTAGATCCAGGCCTATTGTACAAGGAGCCCAACTTCACCATATTGTCAACCAACTGGACAAGCGGCTTGCTCTTTTCGTATTGGTGTTCTAGTTCCATAAGTTGCATTTTGAGGTGTTCGAGTCTTTGCAGACTCTCTTCTCGCTCCATGGCCTTTAGAGAACTTAGGCAATCCTGAAAATAAATTATACAATTATGTTATCTTTAAATTTTAGCTTCGACTAAATAAAAGATTGACAAACAAATTGTACAGAAAAAAAAAAGCAAACGAATGAACCGCATACGTGAAACTACAACATACGAGTATATTACAAAAGTAAAAAGAAGCTATAAAGACCTTTATACTATTAATTTGTGCACAGCACTGTTCGATGGCTCGGTGGGTAGCGGTATGCCGTCTTCTTAGTTGAATTAGGAGCAGCACTAGCTCTTCATGAGTTCGACCAAGAAGCTCTCCGGCTGTCGGCACTTCACCCAAGTGCTGACCCGACTGTTGCTCCCTTTGCTGATATCCCAACATAAAAAAACGCAACACAAAGTGATAAAGCGGAAAAACAAAAACAACACAGTGTAACATAAAAACAATCACAATGGGGATTTAGAAATATAAACACTATTTTATTAAGTTAACTCATACCATATCGTTATGTTCAGTGTTTCTCCGAACTCTGGGGCTGACCGCGCGAATTGGCTGTTGGGACACCCTGGATGGTGATCTGCCCGTCGCCCACGAGTCTTCAGTCGTGTTTAAGGTTCTCAACTGTTACACATTATTATTGCCCAAATTAGATTAATATATTTTTCCAGAGTAATTTAATAAACGCTTTTCACCACAATTAAGTATTTTAAAAGGTAATTAATTTAGCTTACGTTTTGTTGTGAAGCTGACAGCTGCTCTGAGCTATATTGCTCATTTGTTGGTTTTTCCTCCACCCATCGAACTCTTGGACTCACTGCACGCACAGGTATATTGCTATCTCTGTTACTCCTTCCAATAGATGTGTTGCTTCCGAGAAAAGCTTTTTTAGACAACGTTTGTTGATTTGAATTATTCGTGCCCGTTTCCATATTATTGCCAGTAATTGTCATTGAAGCTAAAATAGAGAATCCTTATTAATAATTCCATAAGGCTAAGTCTGCAAATAAGTACGTCAAAATTAGCGATATCGGTGAAAACATGATAAAGTGAAAAACATATCCCGCTTAGTTACTTGACCAAGATGTCGATTAAAATTATGTACAGTAGCTCACTAGGAAATATTAATCGTGTGCAACCCTCAACACAATCCAAAAATACATTAGTATTATAGTGCCACTTAAATGAATGAACCGCTGTACAGTCCAAATAGCATGCTGAAATGTTTTAATTTTAGCACCTTATCGTGTTTTAACCTTTCATCGTAATTTAGAGTTACCACTCATGAACTTCAATTTATTTACATAGAACTTGAAAATGACTTTGCTTTGCTTTCAATTGAAATGGAAATGTGACTTACATAAGGTACCATACGGGTGCAGAATGCTAGAGGATACCTTCATTGCTTGCACTGTCTGCCCCACTGTCCGTGCTACACAAGGCGTCCCCCGCGCCCGCTTGGCCACCCACTCCCCGCACACGACCCACCCCACCCTTCATAAGCCCACTTGACATTAGATCCCATTGCCGAAGCTTTTCCCTATCAATTTCAAACTTTCTTTTACCTTTATCCTTACAGCTCACTATATTAGGTGACGTAAATGAATTTCCCAGGGATTCCACCGCAAGCTGCTCATAAACACCTTCGTCCGAAGGTTCAAGCGACATGTCAATATTTTCAGTCTGCTGTGCCAGACTAACGTAAACGTCGTTGTCACCAACTTTGTCTTGTTCTTCGATAACATTGTGAGAATTATTATCTCTACGTCGTAAAACTTGGTTTTGGATATCACAGTTAACGTAAGTCACATTACGGGTTATCTTTTTAGCCACATCTTTCTTTATCCGCTTAATACTATTCATGGCACATACGTCAACACTTGTTCGTCCGGTTTGCCCCATGGGTGTTTCAGCGGTGACTGTATCTAAGTCGTCCATAGATCTGGCATGCCTGTGTGATACTCTTCTTAAATTGTCTCTCCACAAAGAATCTTCTTCCCAATGTTTTTCACCTTGGCACATGATGTTTTCATAAGCACTCGCTTCTGCCTCTGCATCATAATAAACTGTATTAGAAGACGTACCACTACAATGTGAAGACATACTCGCAGTGGAAAGTTGTACAGGTGAACTTATATTCAAACTACTACTGCGGTTGCCATCATTTGACTCCGGAGATGAGTTATCCAAAATGCAGTTATTACCAGAAATTCTTTTGCAGCTCAACCCAGACATTAACGACATCAATTCGGGTATTTTAGAATGTTTTCCACCGGTCGATTCATAAATATTTTTCATGTCTATTTCCGGATCTTTATCAGCAGCACTCAAAAATTCGACAGACACACTTCTAGCCGACGCTGCCAACTCAAAATGATCAACTGTAAAGGCCTGATTTTTGCGAATAGGATTATGAATGTGTGAAATTTCATTTTTCTTATGAAGAGGGCCTCTACGGCGTTGATTATTTAATTTCCGATGTAGATTAGTATTTTTTAAATAGTGAGATGTTGGTAGTACGTTAATATGTTCCTGAGAAGAAAGATCTGAGTAGTAGTATGGGGCACTATGTTCCGTTGAGCTCTCCCTGCTATGAAAACCAGTAGTGCTAGAGGAAGCATTAGTATCAACCCCCGTTATTAGTGGCAGTTTCTCACACTCGAAGTCTTTTATTTTATCACATAGTACGTCTTTGTTTAAATTCTTAGCTAGATTTTTTTCTTCGTCGTAGTCTTTACAATAATAAGAAAATTGAGATTTGGGCATCCCACCTGAGCTACACGAAGTTTGAATATCAGACAAATGCATATGACATTTTTTGCTTGTATTAAAGACAGGCGTGCTAGAACAACGTGTATGTGAAATTGTGTGCAGTTTAACCGCTTGGCTAACATTATCTTTGTACTTACTGCACTGGTTGTGAGTATTACTTAACAGGCTACTTTGATTATTATCATTGTTAAAGCTGGAATTATTTGCACTGGGTTGTAAATTATCTAAATATCGATCCAAATCTATATTTGACGCACAATCGTTGTGAGCACGTACTTCGGGACCTTCCAATTCAAACAACGAATCATCAGAGAGGGGTCTTCTCTTCAACATCATTTCTAAATCTCGATAGGAATTAGAGTGTCTCAATTCTATAGCTGATTCGCTTCCATTCAGACTTGCAACGTCAGATGAATTATTAGATGGAGCCATTTCAAATTTGCTACTGATATCTGATTCTAATGATAACCTAGACGACCCTCTATCTGCATTATAGCTCTTTAGAGAGTCAGACTCTATACTACTTGAATTATGTCTTTCAAGTATAGAATTGCTTAAAATATTACTATGCGCATCATTCGCTTTATTTCTCTCAAGTGTCAGACTTGCCCGACTACTACGTGCCTTTTCTCCTCTAGATAGTGTATCATGAATGGAAGTTCGACTACCATATATCATCAATGATGTTGTTCTCCTTTTCGCTGTATTCATTTTCTGATTTTCACTGGTCAACATTTTCAGTATTGAATTATCTTGAGACATGTCCGACTGGTCCAATTTATCCAAAATATACTTGGACAAAGCGTCATCAGACAGCTCATCACACGGAGGAGAAGAACTTGGAACTGGAGGTGGTATAAATATTTCGCTGTCA
The DNA here is from genome assembly GCA_947623375.1 of Apotomis capreana. Classification (NCBI taxonomy): domain Eukaryota; kingdom Metazoa; phylum Arthropoda; class Insecta; order Lepidoptera; family Tortricidae; genus Apotomis; species Apotomis capreana. Next base: position 34,139,012 of record OX392499.1, on the reverse strand, counting down.
GAACTATCTTGCAATTCTAATACATTACTACTGCTACTGCTGAGATAATACGAAGCTGGTCTAAATGTGTCTGATATACTAAATCTACTGAATGGGCTATCCAATGACATATCTTTCGAAGCTTCATCATCTGCATCTGAGCAGTAGCTTTGTTTGTCCGCAGTCTTTATTAATTCTTTAGATATTTTTTCACTTTTTGTGGCTCTTTTTAAAGTATGGTCTTTAGTATCAGCAAAATTTGATGCGGTATCCAAAGACGATCTTCTAACGGTAGTTGCGTCTGATGAGCTCGTTTCATTAGCTAATACATTGGTTAGCTCCATATACACTGGTTCAACTCTACCATTATTAACGCAAACGACTTCGTATGTTTGCATATCATCATCGTCACTTCCTAAATTCATTTCAACGTATGGGTTATCTTCATAGCATTGAGGCATTGTTTGATCAAACACACTCAAGTTCTGAATTATTATTTTGTGGGCAGGTTCAACTGTGGAAATTTTCCGCGGACTCATCGGCAAATAATGTTCTTCACCTACACATTGAATAGGTGGTGTTTCTGATATATTTTCCTGGCATTCCTCTTTAGCCTCTTTTGAGTCATTTTCCTCAGGTTGATTTGGAGTATTTGTGTCATTATTATCCAAAATTCTAATCTCAACGTCCGTTTCTAATAAAACTTCGTCTAAATCATTATCTGTATACTCCATTTGTGTTTCAGATTCTGCCTCACTATCGTGACTTTCATAGCTATTTTCGTCAATATCTGTATTACTATTTTCTACTACTTGTGAATTATTTGCAGTATGACTTTCAGAATCACTGTCTTTATTTCCAATATTTTCCTTCGGAATAGATATATTACGAACATTTTCATACGCATTTTCGTTGTTATCATTATTTGTAATAGTTTCCGTATTTTCTTTAACAGGGTCTATTTGGGAATCATGTGATTGTGCGGTGAGAGGTGCGTGCGGGGATATAGGCTCAGTTACGATGGGACTCATAAGGTTTTCTTTTTGGGACCTTCCTGCCTGCATATTTCTCAGTTTTTGCAGTTCAGTACCCGATGTGTCTTCTGAGGTGCAAATATAAAATAAACCGAACATTACTTTCAGGTCGGTATATATTAATAACATTTTTGTTGCACATATTGTTAGTAAGTTTGATTTTACTTGAATGTTAGATAGTGATGCATTCTACTCAATATATGTCAGCAGAAACGAATATCTGTAACCCACCACCGATACAAATCCGATATATCCAGTTAGTGCCACACTAAGTCCCAGCAGGCAGGAAGGTACCTTTCCGCAAAGCGAAGTCATTATATCATAACACTACTGCAAATTTTTAAATATACGAAAAAGAAGGTAAATACATGTTAGGTACATATAATTAAAATGCATTGTTATAGACTTTGAACTTAATAAATTCGTAAATAATAATATGTTATATGTATAATTCTTACAATTAATAAGACATAATATTAACACTGTAAGTAATGTAGGGCATACAAATAAATACAAGATACAGCAACCAAATTATTATAATACATAATCCCCATGTTTTGGCACATGGTAAAATATAAGTAAATCTTGTTTACAAAAATTATATTAATTGTCCTCCTTTATGTTTTATTTTGGGTAAAGGTGAATTTATTCATGCAATAAACATTGTAACTATAATATTGTCACAGCATGCTGGATTTTAATATTTTCATGTATGTTTGATACAGCATAACAGGACAATAGATACATCAAAATTCTAACATTGGTCGCACATGCTAAACATACAGACTCTTTTATATCTTGTGTAAAATGTATGACTCTACTACTAACCTTCATCGTCGGAAGAATAACTGTTATATGACGCATTCGTATAGGTCTTTGATTTGTAGTCTCTCAATGACTGTCGACTCTGATTTAAAGAGCGGGCCAAAGATATTGCGGCGGGAGTACTTTTACGCGTCAATGGCGACTGTAACATTCGTTGTTTCCATTCCAATAACCGTTTCATGGATTCCTCTCTCTGAAATCATACAAACAAATTGAAACATTACAGTACTTAAAGCATTTTCTTAAAATGTAAGTAGTATATTTTCGGTGTTAAATAACTAACCTGTTGTACTTTCTTCTCACCCTCCCTCTCAGGCGCTGTTGAAGGTAGTCTGGCACTTGCAGATCTCATAAACCCTTCAGCAGTAGTATCCATTCTAGTATCTTTTACATAACCACTAACATTAGAACCGTCACTCATAACGCTGCCGCTTCTATTAAGATAGTCTTTACTCTCTTTATTCTTCAGTGTCCAGTTTGAATGTATTCCTTCACCATACTTCATATGATTGTTTATATGATCTCCGTTATTTTTAGGCGAACCAAATTCGGTTTCATAGTTATTATTCATAGAGTGCGAGTATGGAGAATGCAATTGTTTTTCTGCTAAGCCACTCGCGTATTTTGCTAAAGGAATTTGGATATTTCGGGGTCCCAAGCCTTGCTGTAAGTATTGAGCACTCTGACGCATTTTCTCTGCATAACTCTCTTCGGAATAGTATCTATCTGAACTAGGATCGTATGAAGAATTTATGTCTAAACTAGATTTTGGCCGCTGCGGCTGCCGTGGTAAATCCCCGACAGTTCGGTTGGGCATAGATCTGTTAAGAATCTCATTCTTTGATTCGTATTCTAGAAAATCCGCGCTATGAGGTCTGGGCATTGGAGGCTGAATCGCACTAGATTGCATTTTTTTCCTCCGTAAAACAGAAGGGCCGTTAAAGGTCTTCTCTTGAGACTTGAAACAAAGTAACAGTATTATTAAAGTAGTAATTTTAAAGCCATTTTAATGGAAAGTTTTCTAAGTAATTCAATCTCATTGTCAAGTCTAATAGAAACAAATAGTATACTCACATAATTTGCACTTTGATCCTGAAGATGTTGCTGCGGTTGACTAGTAATGCTGATCGCATCCCGTGAGATATTTCCTGGAGACTTTGCATATGTTTGACCGTAATCATTTTCAGTAGCGTATGTAGCATACACATCTTCGTAGTCTCCTACTTTATCCTTACTGTACGCTGACATAGTGGTAGATCGACCGTACGCATCAGGTGTTCGTCTCTCTATTAGTAAACGTTCATTTATTACACTTCCAGATCTACTGGGTCTCGCGTTTAACTCTCCATAAACATCTCTATTGTACTGCCCCACATCTACGTTGGAAGCGTTATTTAAACGCGCTTCTGGATATGCATCATTCGATTTCGATTGCGCTCGTTCTTGTTCATAATTTCGACAGTTCTTATTCTGCATATCAATGTCCCTCGAATTTTCCTGCTGTGGTGTTGAATCCTGCAGGAAAGGATTGGACTGGGATTGTCGTTCGTATATTAGCTCTTGCTTGGGCTCTGGCTGAGTTCTGCTCCTATTATCAAAGTAAGGGGAATTAGGTGTGTCTTTATACATGGATGTTGAGGTACTGGGTTGGTTGTTTTCTAATCTGTCGGTGATGGTGTTTGTCAGAGGCAGAGAGAGGTGGTGGGTATCATAGGGTCGTTTCGTCGGGTACTGCGGTGGCGCCGGTGGTGACTGCGGACTCCGAGAGTAAATGCTCTCTTGATTTGGACTGCTGGGGTAATTGTGTTCCTGGTAGCGTGTGTGACTAGTGCCTTGACTGTAGTGTGATGCTGGCTGTTTGAGTAGGTCGTAGTTTGGATCGTATCTGGAATATTTTATTGAGTATACGATTATAAATTAAATACATACAAAAACTTCAAAGAAAATAAACATCTGACACAATTAACGAATTGTATTCCTTACATATCAGAGCTCGGGGAATTATATCCCTCATTTGAGCGTCGTGGTTTTGGTGGCGCATTTGCATACGTGGGACCGGGTACTTCATCCTCCTGTAGCAAAAACAAGTAGTTTTTAATTTTAATAAACCGGTTCATTAAGCGAACAGTTTATGGCATATAATGATCGACATGATTAATTATTAACAGCTAGATTGAGTTACAGGTTGTCAGAAACACTGTAATTTTACGTCGGTCGCGTATTATCTGCAGTTAGAGCCATCGTAATCGCTGTCCTTGGTTCCGCTCTGGCGCACTTAATTGTCGATCACTTGCAGCGGTATACGTCGTGCACACAATAATACCCACCTCTGTTTTTGCAGCTGCCCGCTCGCTCTGCTTTTGTGGCTGGTCACTGAAAATAGACGATCTAAAATTACTTTGCGGGCTAAACCACCGTTATAATGGCCTTGGTATTGAATCCCTACACTTAGGCCGTTACGAACTTACGATGTGGACGATTGTCACAATACTACGAGGTGGCGGTAAAACAATAAAAGGCTCTTATTTTACTAGTCGCGCGCTTGTCGGGGTGCTTGACTATTAAAGTGAGTCTAAGTGGATAATTTAATGATGAGTTCTATCAGATATTTCACATTCGCACTCTATAAGAGCAAAAGAGTGGATTAAAATATCCTTTGCTGTTCTTAGGTTATCGTGAACTTTGAACGCTAAGGGGTTTCAAATTGTTTTCGTCAAATGAATAGATAAGAAATCATAAATAATGTTTTAAAATAACAGGTGCTTTTTAAATAGCAAGATCTTAATAAGCGATTGTTATCAGTGTCTGGCATCAGGCTATTAGAAGGATATCTTACTTGGGGCTTTGCATGAGCGCCGCCATGGTCAGCGCCTTCACCCACTTCATCATGGCCTCCTGGTCCGGAGCGCAAAGTATGTATGTGCGCATATTCGCATGCTCCAATTTGAAAGCGAACTTCCTAAGTACTTTGTCTTCGGCGGTGCAAGCTGACACTTTATATGAAGGTAGAAGAACAGATCCAAGCAGTTTCTCTTCGTCATGACCTAAAATAAGAGAAGATTCAAATCAATATCAAATCAACAAATCGATTATTTAAGCATAACTGATACTAGTAAAATGTAGCTGTTATTGAATTTATCGTTATAAAATCTACTTAAATAGCAAGACGCACTTACTTTTGTAATAAAACAGGCAGTACTCCGATAAAACGAACCAACGTTTCCTCCACACCTTCAAACCATCTGATCCCTGCTTGTACAGGATACCAGACATCGTGACCGGGGCTGAGGGTAGTCGTTGTGCTATCGGAGACCGTAAAGCCTGAGTTCCGCCACTGCTTCTCCTGCTCTCCAAAGAAGGCGACTTGACACTCGGGCTACTGGACTCACTGGATTTCATAGGTGATACGACGCCTACGTTACTCTTTGGACTTTGATCCGAAGGCGGTGACTGACTCTTTCCTTTGTCGCTTTCGGATTGCCTCCTATATCGTTCTGACTCTCTGAAATCCGTCTGTTGATTGGACTGCCATCGAGGATCGGAATATTGCTGCCTGCTTTGTTTTTCATTTTCCCTGAATTCATTATTTTTGGCGTATCGATCCAGATCTTTTTGTATATCGGCACTACTGTACTCTTTAAAATCATTTTTACTACTATATCTATCTAAATCCCTATAAGAGCCATCGGAGTATATACTATTTTGTAAGTTAGGCGGTGGTTGTACGCCATGAATTTGTTGGAGTAACAACTGTCTCTCAGCAAACTTCTGTTGTTGATGCATCTGTGCCTGGTTCTGGTAATGCAGTTGCTGTTGTAACTTCATTTGCTGGATTTCATTGTACTGTCTTCGCAATAGCTCTGTATTACTCTGCAGCCCTATTCTACTTGAATATGGAAGATACGGCTTAGAGGCGTACTGGTTTGAATTGGGTCTATACATCGGTTGATGATTTTGGTATATTTGGTTGGTATCTTTCGGTGGGTTTCGTTTCAAGTAGTCTTGGTATACTTCAGCATTATATCCTTTCGGAATATTGTGAAGTATTTCATTATTCACGTTGTGGTCGGTGTGTAATTCTGTTCTTTCTAGCCTAGGGGGTGATTGCGGGTAGTTGTAATTGTCATTGACGCCATATTGTCTTGAAAAGTCCTGATTGTAACCGGTTCCATACAACTCATGTCTGTTTTCGAGCAGTGGTGATCTGGCATCGATGTTGGAATGATACTGGCTTTGTAAAAGTTGGTGCATAACGCCATTCGGTTGAAGCTGACCAGGTTGGGGAGAAGAGAGGTGGGTGGCAATGGGGGGGTGCTGCTGGTTGTAGATCTGATCGGGGTGTACATGGTGAGCCATGAGGTGTGGCTGCGTCAGCGGCTGCTGCGTAGCGGGCATCTGCTTCTTGTTCTCCATTTGGAATTGTGATTGTGCAATCGGAGGGTCCAGCCTGAAACAAAAGAATACAACATTCATTATTTATTTATTTCAACTTTATTGCACAATATAAAAATACGTACAAATGGCAGATTTAATGCCTTAAGGTATTCTTTACCAGTCAACCACTTGGTTAAATAGAAATATGTAGTGATATGATTTGTACCCCAGGTAAAAAATGACGAAGTGAATTAAACAGACGTATTTTCTGAAAAATGCTTGCGAGATATGCGCATAAAGGAGAATTTTTGGTGAGTGGGTGATCGTTCCAGAGGCGTATTGTTTGAACCCTGAAAGAACTGAACGTGAAACCGGTGCGGTGAAGAGGAACGACGAACTTGACTCTACGTCAACTACGAGATGAACATTATTCTTGTAGGTTAAGTGTCAAGTCATCACATCTGCACCATCCCAAGAAACATATATATTTTTTATTATTAATAAACAAACGAAAACGTCTACATTCGCGTGCTAATAGGCACGTAGACCGTAACGATTCAATCAATTCTAACTGCTTAATCGAAAGAAGCGTTATCGAAGTCGGCTTGATAAGCTGTATGTATATGGAGGAGTTGAAGGATCCGCGACATTGCGTATTGTCACGAAATGCAATGCGTTGTTTTGGTAAAGAATAAATACAAAAAATAGCCCAATTCTTTTACCCTAAACTACCCATAATAAAACCTTGAACTATTAAAGTGGTAAGTTGTAGTATTTGTGTCTATTTTGTCATAACACATTGTGATTGGTTAATACATTAAGTATCAAAAACCTATAATTCCCTTCCGTAAAAAGTAAATAACGTTTCGTTTACATTCTTTATTTTTAAACTTAACTTTGTTTTTGAAATAAATAATAATTAAGAGAGGATAGTGCTGCAGAGAGAGGAACCTCATGGGTCCTGACGATGCCCGTAGTTCCCAGGATAAACTAAGAAAATAATTTTCTTCTATGTGTTTAACTAATTTTCTAACTTCAGATTAATCAAAGTAGTCGACACGCACTGTCAAAACTACACTTACATATGAGCCCAACTAGTACAAGTCCACGGTTCGTCGACTTTTCCCACGCTTATCGAACACCGATAAAATAGGGGAATATCATGGAGAATTTGCAAACTTTTGCAAAATGGGTTTACTTGCCCCTCGTAAAAAGGTTAGTAGAATTCATACTAATATTATAAATGCAAAAGTGTGTCTGTCTGTCTGTTACCTCTTCACGCTTAAACCGCTGAACCGACTTAGATGAAATTTAGTATGGAGATAGTTCGAGACACGGGAAAGGACATAGGATACTTTTCATCCCGAATAAATTTAGTGTTCCCGTGGGATGAGCGGGTAACACCGCGGGGCACAGCTAGTGGAGTGATAAATAGGCTTTGGCTAGCAATATGGAAGCTCAAGTGTAAATAATCTAAATTGTAGTGTAATTGTTAGATAACTATTATTAGTTAACTTAAAATTAAGAAGAGGGTATTTAAATAAATAATTGTATGAGTGATTTGATTTGCCTATTCGCCAACAAATTGTCAAATAATGACTTCTTGTAATAAAAAATACATAGGTATCATAGATTACGATTAAATTTCTCATTCGTAACCAGAAATCGTATTTATCAAATATGTCATCTGGTAATCAAATCAGCAATGATAATTGAAAATATATTGGTGCCATCGATCTAATTTTTTTAAATGATAACATTGATTATCTTATATCTGGAGTATATCACTACTTGTATTATACGATCTACCTACTATACGTAGGTACCTACCTACGTACCTATCTATAAGTGTATACATGTCAGATTATTAACTTATGTTGCTTATGAATATTCTTCTCTTCCTCAAAAAGATCTATGACTATTATGGCACTCTAAGGCATATAAGCTGTTTTGATTAAGAATGCCACTATTCCTCTTATATCTGGCGGCGAGAAGTACCAGGCTGGGCTTAATGACCGGAAGCCACACGGTAAGTATCTGCCTAGCTGTCAACTAATGAGGAGAAAATGCAGTAGGTACGCACGTAGAGGGATCGATACAGCTATGATACCAGAACATTATTCAATTACACACTTTATTCTTAAGAGGGGTAAAGTATTTCTAGCTGACCATATACGTCTTGCTCGTATATTATTATTTGCATTTACAATATTTGCGGCTATAAACTCGTATCGCAGGTCATATTATAAATTAAGTTTAATATTAATAACCGAGAATAATACCTAAAAGTATAGTGACAAATAATGGTCCAATTAAAACAATGAACGGATTGAACAACACTTATCAATAAATGAAAATTCATTATTATACAAATGAAATGAAAATGAAATGAAATGAAATGAAATATATTTATTGAAACTTAGGGCATAATAATGCAGTCTTTGCATTAAATTTTGCGAAACTCACATAATACTCGTTCAACGTTTTTTACCCCAACGGTGTATCCGCTGAGCCGGGTCCAACGGGGGTTCCTTCCACTGACTTTTAGTAAGTATGACTTTCTTCGCGAGCAGAGAAAGGTCGTACTGACAAGTTTTTTATTTAGGCTAACATCTTTTTGTCCTATTGGTTTTGTTTGCTGGAAGCTCATCTTGTCTAATATAATCTAGCATCGTGTGATTTCGTAATACACGTTTAGATATTGTCAAGAGTCTAGGCGAATAAAAAAAAATCTGATAGTTTGCGAATATTTCTGATTTTTGGTCCCCAAAGCCGTAGATATGCAACGAACAAAGTCTAATAGAGCCATGCATGTGTATTTAGCGGCAAACAATGACAAATAACCAATAAAATAATGTTCTCAGATGGCTTTCAAAACATCAGAGAGAACTATTTGTAGATTTTTTTTCTGTATCTAAGATTAAAGATGAAGGTAGTCCAGGGATATACTTAGTTAGCGGCAATGTCAGTCCACATTCTACACGTCCGTCCGTCCTGTCGGACTTCCTCGGCGACGATAATGATTAATGAATGACGTCAGTCATTAGGCCCGACGAGGCGTAGCAAACGTAATATTACCAGTATCCTGTCTTTCTACAGGCATCATACTCCGTGTAAGTTATGCAATTTTACAGCTGAATGAATTCGATTGAATCAGTATAAAGTCTTGATGTAAACGGTAAGCATTTGCAAAGCTGCAGCTGTTACACCATGGCTGATAAGGTCAAACCCGAAAGGTCGATTAAAAAAATGTAAGTTGACGTACCGTGTGCCGAATTTCTTTTTTGTTAAAGTTTCAATTATATTATAATCTAGTATATTTTTTAAATAATCTTTTTTTTTTCATGTACTTACTCTCTTTCTTTGCAAATTCTAACTATCCTAGATAAATGCGGATTACCAAATTTAATATTTGTCAGACCAATAAGTGATTGAAGACCAACTGTAGCTGTATACTGTCTCACATTCACTGTGTAGTGCAAGATCATCGACAGATGTAAAGTAATGATATGCACTAGGATGGTTCGTATTAATCGACTTCGTTAATACTCGGTTTAGTTAGTGAATATATTTAATCGTTAAATTAATTAAAATGACTTTGTTGGGGGTTTTAGGATAAAAGTGGCAGTGCCTACCTAGTTGATATATTTCAGAATATTTCACACTTTCTTTTAATGGAGAAATAGATTAAATTCTGATAATTTAAAATTTTACCCATGTTGTGATAGAGTTAAGTTAAAATTGGTGCGCGTTTAAAAAAAACGCTTCAAAAGTAATTTAGAGTACTCATACCGGATACTCAGGAAAGCTATATAACGAGATATCGAAACTACAATCATTTCAGGTTTAGCGAACTCAAAAGCTAATTTATTTATCTGTTAGGCAATACTGTAAGTTTAACTAACACACGACAATTATTTGCATATCAACTTTTACCAAAATTTTATCGAATGGTAATTTATCACCGCTCACTACTGCTACTTTCATAATTAAAACATACAATAACGAATTTTATTGTTCAATAAATACAAGAATGTAGACACGCGGAATATTTGTTTAGTCTGGTCACAAGTACCTACATTGTAATTTTGCGGGACATATTAGACGTCTCCTAAGAGAACAACGTTTCTCGATTGTCAACACTGCAGCCACTTACTGCCTTGTTCTGCCAGGAGCTACCAGCCGCCTGGTGTCTGATCCAGTTGGCATCGCGCCAGATAATCTGCTTATCTCTGTTTACACATATAGACCGCGACGCCTAACCAATCCTCAATGTCAATCTTACCGTATTGACCCACTAAACTGAGCGCCAATTTTACATCAAAGCGATTTCAAAAAGATGTTATTGCAGAGCATATTAATGAGCTACTAACATAATGACACGGACGCCATGACAAAATGCTGGACGGGATTTTTGAATAGCGACAAAACACTGAGAAACGTTTAATTTTTTATTCGAGTGACGCACGTGCACAAATTAAGTGAGTCTCCATGAATTTAGCAGCGGCGAAGTAAGTAGTTACCGTAAATATGCTGAGGCCGGATTTTGCTTAAGAAAAATCTTTATCCAGCTTGCCTTGCTCACACTCTCATTTTGTGAAACCGTGACGGATGCTTTGTCACTTATTTATCACGTGATAAAAGCAACCATCATTGGCCCCCGTCAATTAAAAACGCTTCTCTTTGAATCAGTGGTCTGGATTTATAAGTAAAGGGGCTATGGCGCGGGAAAAGTTAGATACGAAAATACTGCGCTAACAGCAAACTTTTAGCTCTTTATTATATGAGCCTAGGATTGTGCAACCGACGATATTTTTGCAATATTTTCTGGAGCGCTAAAGCAATTATAAATAGCGTGGAATCGCGCCACGGCCTCATTACTGGTGACGTAAATAAGCGGCGTTCAAATTTAAATTGTCGCGGATAATTCTAGCAAATTAATTCGTTTTAGAATAAAGTTCCGTATAAAATCATTGTCTACATTATTATTTTCTTGCTCTTCTTAGTAGATTCTAATTTTGGCTTAAATATTGAATATTGAAGTGTGTTTTGACGACGCGGTTGGCGCAGTTTTCAGACGCTTGCCTACTGACCCGGCGGTACCGGGTTTGAATCCCGGCCGGGGCAAATATATGAGCGATGAACTGAAACAGGTCGAGCGACTTTTAAGCGAACAGACTGAGTACTTCATTTTTCACCAATGAACTACGTAAATATTTCTATAAATTTTTGAGATACAGTTTGTTAAACATTAGTAGAAAAATCTGCACATATCAACCCTAGCATCTTTTGTACATCGCTTAAGTTAAAGACAGGTGTCTATTTAAAATGTATAAGTATAAAACTTTTGAATTAGTAGGGTTGTCACTGATATTTAAATATTTTATTTTAATGACTTTTTTATTTTTAAATCCAGCTTTACAATTAAAATAGGTCGATTGTAGATCACTCAGATGACACGATCCTGTCAGCCCAGTCTTTAGAAATGTTCCACCCTATATACAACGTGTCCCAAAATTCAACGATATTATTTTTTGTGTTAAAACTACATGTATTCTGATATTTTTAAAGGCTGCGGTGGATAGCAGTTAACTACTTAGGTTGCCGATACAAAAAAATATCTGAAATATTCCAAAAATTAAAGACATGTTCGTTAAAAATACCATTAGGGGTATCGATATTTTAAGAATTTCATTTTTTTTTTTATAATTTCTAAAGGGATTGAGATATTTTTTTTTCTTTTTTTTTCTCGAGGTATCATGACCAGATCCGTCCTCTGGTGCCCGCTTATCGTTGAATTTTGGGACACGTTGTATATTATGTACTTATATCGTCGTCTAGTACCCATAGTACAAGCTTTCCTTTATTTACCTAATATAATATTTATTTATTTATTTTATTTTAATGTTTTTGTGAAAGTTCGGTTACACCGTTACGTATTGTACATACGTACTGAGATTTAAGAAAGTTGGTAAAAATGTCTAAGAAATGTTAAAACTTTTGGTAAAATAAACCAACAATGGTTAGTTACTAGCTGACAGGCGATGTTGTATCTGGTTACATATTTACTTATTTTTAGTTGCGTAACATTAAACACTCAATCTTAAAAGCCTTTCAATAACGCATAATAGATATTATTAAATCGTTATGTAACGGAGACTTAATCCATCGAGACGTTGAAAGTATGAGAAAATACTGCAAAGAAATAATCGCCCGACAGTAAATGCCGTAATTGATCACATATATCCATTATTGAGAAAATAATTTGAATGGAATCTATCACCCGATTAAGTAAACATAAGGCCGAATGTGAAAACAAAGACGGGAAGTGTGTCGATTGATTTTTAACATCAAAGATTAATTACTAAACATATTAACTACAACTATTATACCTATAACACTTTAAAACTATGTAAGTTTACAAGAAGATCTAAACAGAAAAACAGGATTCATTAAAGTTGAAATTTGATAGTTAAGTTCGTACCTATCGGAGTTTTGTGTCAAATGATGACATTCCATTGCCATGACATGAATCAAATGGAAATTTTGCAGCAGTGTATTCATTATTATCGATTCAAAACCAGAACCAAAGCCTTGATGCTTATGTTCACTAGAACTGGCTTGAACCTTTTATTTTTCATAATGAGCGATAAGTATACACGACTAGTTTTCTATGCGGGACCGGTCAGAAACCACAAAAGTCTCGCAGCGTGGGAACGAGCCAGTTCGCACAGTATTAGCTACCATAAGACTGCATTCGCTGATAGTATGAAGTTAGCCGGGAAAATCGAGGAATACAAGCATTACATTGTAAGCTATTGTCTCTGTGAGCTGTAGACCTCCCATCAGTCCGTTTCGAAGTTGCTGAAATTTGTTATTTTTTTACGTTACGAACCCCCATAACTCCGCCGTTTTGAAAATTTACAAAAAATCTATATATTATGTAGTAGTTTTAGTCTTTTATCTATTTATTTAATACTTTATTGACACAAAGGTAAATAATGAAAGAAAAATGCAATGTGATCCACTGCAATGTAAGCAGGACTCGAACCTGCGACCCTACGTTTCCGGCGTAGTGCTATTTATAAAAATATAATATTTATAAAAGTACCTTAAACATGTGGTATTTCCACATTAAACAACAGAATCGATAAAATGATTCTATTAAAAAATATATATAATACTTGTCGAACCTACCACATAATTTCATTTGAATCGGTTGAGAAATGCGACCTCCAGGCAAGAACAGTCGGAAAGCGTCTGGAAATCCAAACAAACGAAATAATTTTGGACCATGCTGAAACGGAGATGCTTCGCTCGCTCGGTTATAAAATGCCTTACGTATACGTAATACAAATAGAATGCCTACAATTTTCTGTAACGCGTCCCAAGATGCATTTATCAGACGACCAAGCGACTGCGAATTCGATAGACATTGACGTAAAGCCATTTGAGCGCTTTTTTCTCTTCGTTAACAAAGTTTATTTTGTAGGTAAATAGAACATTTCGCTAAAGTAGACAACTGTCAATAAACCGTTGAATTTAGCTCAAGGTAGTAAGATTTCAAACGTCACTCGGGTTTCCGTCAAGATTTTTTTAGGTCCGTTGACAAGAGAAGTCAGTTTCTAAATATTAATTATCTTTTTTTATACAGTCTCATTAGTTTCGCCTGTCTGTCCGTCACAGGTATGTTGACATGGTTCAAGATAGAAACGGTGACGTTATATTAAGAAACCGGCAGTTATTACTTTAGGAATCAAGGGAAAAGTATTGTACTACAACTTTGAAAGAAAAGATACCTACTGAAAACAACGAACCGGTTAAATATATTTGTTTAGATTAAACTCCTTTACTGTTATACTGTATACGTAGCTTGTTTATATAACGAAGTGTATGTAATCGCTTGTATAGTAATCGATATCATTCTCGTGAAGCGATCTCCGATACCAGATACGATCTATTTGATTATTTACTCTTGTATCGCACTCGTTGGTTGATTGAGCAACGTAAATATTGTATTACATCTACATAACAAAACGTGAGATTAAGGTTTTAATATCATTTGCTTTTATTGAAAAATGATATCAAGAAATGTTACGCAGAAATGGAAACAGGTATGATATACATATTTCAATTTATGAGGTAACATAATAGCATTATGTCACAATATACGATTGAGTGCATTATTTCCGTTTACAGTTTGAATTCAATTAAACCGACCATATTTTATTTATTTGGGATTCCATTATAGTTTCTTACATTTACTTAGGTTTAAATAAAACACCGCTCAGATTAAGTACCTTTCTTTCTTTTTTCAGAAATAGGTATACCTACTCTTCCAAACAATTAATATATATTGAGCGTTTGAGTGGTAATTTGCGAACGAGTGAAATGTCATGATTTAAAATTATATATCTAAATGAGAAAGATTACATAGCTGAAGTAGACCTATAGTAATGAAATCTCGGACTTAGGGTTACCATTTAGGAATTTAAAAAGTCCTGGCAAAAATCCGGACGAATCGAAAAAAGTCCGGACTTTTTAGTCACCAAAATAGGTAGGCATGGTAGTAGGTAGACGCTCGCATTGCGAGATTTGCGAGGGGGTAGGTGCGGGGTGCGGGCCGGCCGGGCGGTTTTATTACTCATTATTCCAACTTATTTGAAAAAAGCCGGACAAATTAAAGGGCCGGACAAAGTCCGGACAAGAGTCGCAAAGTCCGGACATGTCCGGAAGTATGGTAACCCTACTCGGACTTATGTCCCAAAAAATAAAAGCATCGAGACCTTATGTTTACATACATACACACATACTTACACACACTTCTTACACGATTCACCCATACCTGATAACACGCGGTGCCGCGAGCGGTCCCGCGCATTCCTGCGAGACGTACGCTGCAGTACTAAGATAAAGAGCCGAATTCTTGTATGGATTTCATAGTAAGATACGACCTTTTACCGTGGCACAGTAGTACGTGAGGTGAACAACCGCCGCGCGCGCCTCGTCCTTGGAGCGTGCTCCTTTCTACAGCCTCCGGAGTCGGGACCAACTACTCGGCTCGAGCGGGTATATGCGCGTGTGGAGGTTCTACTCCGATTAACGGCCCTCGGCGGTGATTAGCCCAAAGTGGGCACATAATATGCAGGCTAATAGCGTGCTCTTCAGTACCTATATTATAACTATGACATGCGACTGATCCGTGCTACAAATATTGCCTCTGCTTCCTTTTAACCCTGGACGCATGATTTGGTGATGCGAAGTCCCAGCAAGTTGCGCTATTACTACTAAAACTAAAGGTTTACATTACACCTTATGTGCCGCCATAGATACGAGGTGCAGACTTATTGTAACTGGAAAGTACATTTGCTGATTTCTCTCTAAGCTTACATTTAGTAAGTAGGTATGCCCTCTTATATATAGCGTTGTTGTGACTGCTTGTGAGTCAGACTTGTACATGACCGGTTTCTTTATTGTTATTTACGTTATAAGTAGAGGTATCAACTCTAGCAGTACTTTATTGATGACTAGATATGAAACTAATAATAAACCCTATGGCTTCATCAGTATTTCTACATTATGTCATCCTTATTATTATAATCAAGTGTTCAGTTATTTTATTAGCCATGCCAGAGGAGTTGACTACCCAGAAATACATATCGAATAAAACAATGTAAGTATGACACTGAACAGTAGGTACTAATGTTTATAATAACAAAAATGAAACTAATCGATATACGTCCGCTTATAACTGATTCGATAAAAAAACAACACACACATTTCTATCAAGAATACAGAACCACATTTCATAGGAAACGCCGACTTCCTTTGTCGATAATCGATCGGTTTCAATGTATCTGAGCCCAACTATTTTTAATTTCCGCATTTCATCCGAGATCACGTCGGCAATGTGTTAGCGAAATCTGAGGATGAAATAATTAATTGCCCGAATTCCATTGCTGAAAGCACCACCGAACTAATAAAAGAATCCCAAATCGTAACCGTGCTTAGAGGTACTTACATTACATGTTGGTACGAGAAAAGCAAATTATCTTTTCCGGACTAGGTTTATGTTTCAGTTATAAAATAGATAATAGTTATTTAGTTGATATATGACTGTTGATAAGCATGTCACATAAACACGTCTTTACGTAGGTACTTATACACTTGATAAACAACAGATAATCAAATAAAGTCATTAACATTCACAAAAAGCAACGAAAATTATTTCGAGCATACATTTAGTAAAAAGTAACACCTCATAAAATCATACATATTAAGGAAAACGTATTTACTTACGTTAATAAAACGCTTAACGTTGTCATAGTCCGCCGACCGTGACAGGTTCAGTATGACCGTGTTTTTGTCTGTGGCCGCGGTAAAGTTACCGGCGTTATCTGAAACTACGGTACGGAATTTCCAAGTTCACTAAACCAGAAACAATAGGACCAGGTAGAGGTATAACGGTAGCTCGTTAGTAAAAAGCCCTAGATTTTTCTACCTCTTATTGTGGCTAGGATATCCGATTTTCCGTTTAATAAGTATCACGGACAGTTGCAAACAATAGATTACTAATTACTGTCGAAAGTGTGATTACACCGACAATTTCTAAAGTCCATTAGTAGTAAGTAATACTGATTGATAAAATCTGAGCCGACGGTCATAACGGGCAAGCCGACCTCCGCGAATTAAGCTGATTAACACGTTCACTACGGCAAAGAATTTTTGTGACTTTACCTGGGTACGACATGGGGTCTTTTAGATCCGACGTATAACTGTACTGTGGTGCGTTAACGGGTCTAAAAGATCCGTTGGGTATACTCTTGTTTAATTGTGATTATGTACGTAGTTATAGCCATTCACGCAAATATATTTATGTTAACATATTTTTACATAGACAACCAAACCAATCTTCAAAACGCAGGTAGATCCAATTAATGGTTTGATTGCAAAACAAAGAACAATCTGTCGGATCTTTTAGACCCGATATCCGCACTGAATGTTAACATTGTCGATATTTTTTTAGTGTTGGGGTAGAAATAAAATACCGATATCGATAGCTATTAATTTTAATAGGCTAACTAAGACTTATCAGATACATAACATTTTGAATTACTTTTAATATTTTGTAGTATTTAGAGTGTCTGGCCAGTCGATGGGCTTGTATAAACATTATTAATGGCAATATTTCGCTTACCAATTATAATATTTCTGGCACGTATATCCTCTTTTTTCTTTTTCACAGTTTCATGTTTATTTTCATTTTTGTCACACATAAATAACATTTTCCGCGACCGCTTCATGATCGATAATTCACCTTATCTCGTAAATCACTGTAATTTTATTAATAACCACCCACACACTTGGACGTCACTGGCTCAACTAGACTTTCATTCAGTACGGCTATCGGGTCACCGGGCATCGGGTCCTTAAGACCCGGTAGCCGTACTAGATGAAAACAGTTTCTCTCTGGTCGTCATGGGGTCGAAAAGATCCGATGAGTTTTTATTACATATACCGCCTATATTCGAAAAAACATCGATAAAACACTAACTGTCCCTTTTCTACTCCTGCAAAATTCTGAGATATCTGTCCCGCACCAACGGTAGGAACAGCAATTTCTCCCCCGCACCGGAGGAAAGTTCTTCATCGGATATATTCGACCCGATGCCGTAGTGAACGTGTTAATGTTCAATCGTTGCATAATGTGTCTGCTGCCGCAAAAAACAACGAGACCGGTTCAACAATTCGAACCGCTTTTATACAGATACAACTTTTAAGAGCTGCACAGAATCCTACATTCCAATGTTTAGCAGAATATATAAAAAAAATACATGAATATCGATTTTAAGGTAAATTTGAAGATATTATCAGCACATATCTTGCAAACGCATTTATAAGACAAGCACCAAAACCACCGGCTTGATAATTATTTTATTGCGATCGTGTTAGTACATCTACTTAAAAGCAACTGGGGCAGTGGAAACCTTTGTTCGAAGATTGAGAACAATTCTGAATCTATTGATCACAAATCCTTCGCTTACATTGAGTATATTGCCACAAAGAAAACTGTTTGTTGCGTTAAATGTTGATTTAATGTATACAACTATTTATTTAAGTACTAAAACAAAAGCATTAATAAATGAAATATGCAAAAACGTTCAAAATATAACTAATCTGAGGTCGCATTGAAATAGTAATGCGAAATCGATCTAAAGGCTAAATGTATTAATTAGTAATTACAAATTACGTAAAAGGTAGTATTTTCGTACACAATTTTGAAAGTTGTAACTTAGGCTGCATGTTTATGTAACCCATAATGTCTATCATGCGTTAAATAAAACTAATTGCAAAAAAATCAAGTGATTTCGAGTATTACGTTTACTACTTAGTGATTTTGACATTAAGTGTTTACAACAATAATTTATTACGAGTCCATATTCTTCTAATGCACTGATAAGTCACGTCTTTATCTAAAAACTATGCAATAGTTCTACGGGGTTAGTAATTTGTTAGTATTATCTATTTAATAGTTTCCGTTCATACAAGTTAAGAAATCAATAGAGTTTCAAGAACATAATATTGTGGCATATTGTGTTGTAACAATAGTCAATTACATGTCAATATTTTTTCAATTCTATCGATAAGACACGTTCCTTATCTAATGAAACCATGTCATAGTTGCACGGGGTCACTAATTTCATTATCTTAAGAATGTGTTTCTTTTTACGAACTGCGTAGCTTATAAGCAAAAGAACGCAAATGGGTATAAAGCAGTAAAATAGGCACTAAGCGACATGATAGAACGCCTTTTAAAGCACGCCATTTGGATGCTCTAGTGCAAAATGCCCCCATAAAAGAAGTGATAGTGGGCATCGCATTACAGCATCTCAGACAAGCGACGCGGATTCGTGGGAGAAGAAAGCCATTGTTGCAAGTTGACAAGTGTTATTAATTTGTAAGCGATGCAGTGAGAAAATTACCCTATAATTTTGATTTCCATTGTCTTTTTACGTTCTCTGGTTTATTGTAACACATACGGTAATAATGGTAGAAAGCAAGTAGGCTATCAGTTCAGTAATATTGAAAAGATTGTTGGTCTTACAAGTGCAGAAATGATGTCATGCTCTACGTTCATTGAATCGTATGCGCCGAAAACGAGTAAGTATTTATACTCTCATTAGTTATAGTAATTCTCGATAAGACTATTTCTTATATTATTCATGTGTAATTTGAAATCCCGTTAGTAATAATTTTAAATGAATATTAAACAGATAATTACAATTATTCCCCGCCTTACCGCCAAAGACTTTTTATTATAGGACAACCGCCTACTGGCATTCCATTACGCATCACGCATTTTTCGTTTGATTAATCGATAGACGATAGACCTATCAAACTTAATTAATCTAATTACGAAATCTACGGTTAATTGCAATTGTTTTTTGTAGTCACAGTATAATCATTACAGAGCAGAAGGTGTGGTTATAGTATTGGAGTCCCAGGATCAGACTATGAGAAGAGGCCGATCAACAAAATAACTTGATGAAATTGAAATAAATGAATAGGTAATGTACATCTTACGATGGGATGTTGCATGTATCAGAGATGTGTATATATACAGGTGACTAGACTAGGTGACTAAAAAAGAGTAGAACAAATAGCAAGATCAGCCGTTGAGTGACACCTACGTTGCTGGATTTAAATAGATATGTAGTTACAAACTAATCAATAGAAAATATCAAGCCGTATATAATTGAAGCTAATGAAAACAGTAATTGAATGGATAGATCTATCAAGACGATAATGGTACTTTTATCAAAAGGGCCTGAGCCACGACGATCGTGACCCGATTCGGAAGATTATCACGTTTTATTTTTACGATTGGGTGACACCTATCATATAGCCACCTTCTAAATATTTAGACGTAGGTAGCTAGGCTAATACCGCATTACACGAATGTCAATTTTATTTTATTTTTATATCTTACGTACTTTATATTTTTCTTAAGGCCGAAACAATGTCCCACAAAAACTTTGTCTGGTGTGATTGTGGGATCTCTTTAGGAAATCTCTTTTTACTGAGACTTCGCTGTCCGTCCGTCCGTCTGTCACCAGGCTGTATCTCAAGAACGGTGATAGCTAGACAGTTGAACAAATACTAAAAATAAAATAAAATAAATATTTAAGGGGGGCTCCCATACAACAAACTTGTTTTATGGTACGGAACCCTTCATGCGCGAGTCGGACTCGTACTTGCCAATTTTTTTTGCAATGCACTACGATACAAAGCACATAACTTGTTGCACGATATCTACGCTTATATTTATTCATCGAACCTAAAAACTATAATGGGGAATAAAGCTATGACTGACACTATAACACTGAAAATTTAATGAATATAATAAGTAGCGCAGATACTTTAATCAGTAGTTATTAACTAGATTTACCTACATTTAAATTTTTCTGTTAGAATAAAACTAACTTAAGGCGAGCTTTTTTACAAACAGCCGAGATTGCTAAGCCGAGAGACGGATTTCTCCTGAGTTGCTTAAGAGTCTTAAGACCCTAAAATGCTCTTTAGGCTTGCATTAAATCCTACTGCTTCAGGCCTGGGTCTTAACACTGCTTAAGCGAAATAAGCTGTAAGTATTTGGGAAAATGTATCAGTAAACGCTAAACATACATTAATTAAAAACTTAACGCAATTTGCAGCGTTAATTAGTAATAAAAACCTTATTACGCTGTAGCATTAATTGTTAGCAGAGTCCATAAAGTTTTTATATTTCAAACAGTTAATTTTTCGCATCGACGATTTATTTTGTCCAATATAGAGATTTTCATGTTTGTACGAGTATAGTTCTTTGTTTAAGGTGCGAACCTCTGTTTTTGAATATCGTCATGTGTTTATGACGTCATAGCGCCATAACTGGCAAAAGCTACCTACAAATTACTACAAAACGTCTGCTTTACCTTTGGTATCTGTTAATGGACGTATTTATGCAAAAGGGATCCAACCCACATTCAACGTTTGTATTTTATGCTATAGTTACAGGGTGTTTTGATATGTGGACTGGTTCCCTTTTGAATAAATACGAGTACGTCCGTTTGCGGATTCAAGCTCACAATCATTATAAAACCATCTCGAGCATAAGGTAACCAGGCGCCAACGAACTGTATCAAGATACTAACTTGTCCCCGCGACTCCGTGAGTAGAATTAGTACTTCTATCCTTTTTCGGGTTAAAAACTATCCCATGTCCCCGGGACTCAATCTATGTATCTTCGTACCAAATCAAATCTAAATCGGTTTAGCGGTTTCAGTGTGAAGAGGCAGCAGATAGACAGACGCAATTACTTTTGCATTTCTAATACTAAACTAGCGACCCGCCCCGGCTTCGCACGGGTGTAAACAACAACATATACTATAACTATTATGCATGTATTATCCATATAAACCTTCCTCTGGAATCAGTCTATCTATTAAAAACAACCTTATAAAAATCCGTTGCGTAGTTTTAAATATCTAAGCATACATAGGGACAGATAGAGATATAGATAGACAGACAGACAGACAGACAGCAGGAAGTGACTGTTTTATACTATGTCTGTTTTATACTATGTAGTGACTAGAGATAGAAGCTACAAATTACAACATCTGTTAACCTAAGGTTGAGGTAAAACCTGTTATCTGGTTGTGGATTCAAGCCGCCTTACGGCAATACGGAGATGCCACGACTTTGCGCGACAGCGGCAGCGGCAGCGGTAGAGCGAGAGATCCGAGCGCGTCGGCCATACGAGTGAGCGAAACATACGTACCTACACCGCTACCGCTACCGCTGTCGCGCATAGTCGTGGCATCATCGTTATCATTATTAAACCATCTCGCGCGTAAGGTAACCGAGCGTCAAACGAGCGTATTAATATAAGTAACGCGACCCTGCCGGCTCTTCTACGAAATATAATATCGTGGAATTGCTAAGTGGCTTTGGTTAACTGACCGAGAATGTCCTGTGCCGGAGTAAAGATATATCTTTATGTTATGTTATTTCAATTGATTTATTATTGCACTTAATATTGTTGTATCGCTTGCAATGTTAATTTGTGACTATATTGACATTGGAAAGAAGCAAAGCACAAACCAGAGTAGTGAGGTGGGATATGATTTAGGGGAAATCGGACCAGACCTTTTAGCGAATCAGATGGTTGTATGGGAGCCCCCCTTAAATATTTATTTTATTTTTAGTATTTGTTGGCGGCAATATAAATACATCATCTGTGAAAATTTTAACTGTCTAGCTATCACCGTTCTTGAGATGCAGCCTGGTGGCAGACGGACGGGCGGACGGACAGCGAAGTCTCAGTAATAGGGTCCCGTTTTTACCTTTTGGGTACGGAACCCTAATTATAGAAAAAATATTATGGAAATACGAATTATAGAAGTAGATCCAGTGACCTGAACATGATGAGATTAGTGACAACCGTAATTAAACCAAATAATCTATCCAAAGTCAGGCTATAAATGCAGAAGTTGCACATACTATAGTAACTAAATAAATTAAATGGTATAAGTAGTGCTGTTGTTTACGCCAGAAACTGTTGATGATACGTCAAGGAGGGCATCATCAGCATTATGTGTCGTTTGAAAAGCAATTTATTGGCCCCTTAATTCGTCAGTCTATATCCATTCGCCTATTTTTGGTTATTGGTATTCGCCTAGTTCAGGCCTAAAAGCTGCAGTCTATCAGCTGTCTGCAGGTGCTTGGGTACATCTGCGAACAAGTGCCGTACAATGCGATATCACACTGAATTTAATGAGCGGAGAAGTAATAAAAAGTCTAAATTAAAATTACATTACACAGAAGAAAGTCGCCGTGTCGCTTGTCACAGATCCCTTATTATACGGTCGTTTCTTTGCAATTTTCTTGACATCTTTATGAAGTGAAAGAAATATCAACTTTAAGTTAGAAGGTGAATTTATTAAGTTTCGGGCAGATAATGTTTGTGTAAAAAATAATTTCGCTGTATATTTAGCTAAAAACTCGTCGTACTAAGTACCAATTATAAAACATCCATTGCAAATCATGTATTTCTCATTTTAGTTAATACCAATCAAACTCTCAAACTACCACTTGCGCAACATCTAAACACATTAGGTAGTTTTTAATGCTTCGTGATAATCTTGAGGAAACTACAGGCAAGTATCCACGTCTCAAGTACTAAAGCTTACCTCTAAATCTCCCAAGCCAAGCGTTTACCCTATCTCCTAAATGGTATCTCAGATCCACGTAAAGTGTTTTTATCACAACACGTGTATCTCGCGGGACCTAGTTCGAATGTTTGTCAGTAAACAACCTTGTCAGAGTGGGTGTAAAATGTAAAGGTAAAGTTAACTGTGCTTTTGAGATAAACCAAGTGCAGGTGTTACGCAAGCGAATTCCGCAGCCTGTACCTATCGACCGGCCAGCTAACTGCATAACTCGTATTCCTGTACGTTAGTGCATTGCATATCTATTAGGGTTGCATACGGCGGATTCCAGTGCCATTCAGATTTATTCCACCATGCCGACAATACCTACGTACTTGTTTTCAATTAATTGAAGTGGGCAGAGACTTCTGATATTCATGTATTCAAACTGTAAAGCACATTATTAAAAAAGTACAAGTAGTGAGCTTAATTTTCCGTAAATAGAACGGAAATATGTGCGATATACATACACTAACGTAGTACATACATAGTAGTTCAATCGCGATTTATTTCTGATTTATCTGTTCAGTGTTACTCGATTATTCCATATTAACCATTTTTCACATTTTCTACGCACCTACTTATGACCTAAAAAAGGCTTCAGAACGGTATTGTAATGTTTACAGTTAAGTATGTAGGTAGGTACCTACAAGACAAATTAAAGAAAATTTCTACTTGTTCTTATAAAACTAGGTAGGTACTTAGACAACTCACATTACCTTTATAAGATACAGAGGTAGATTCTTGAAGGATTTCGAGATTAAACCTTCATTTTCCTTAATGCGCGTGTTACTCGTTGAGCACACCTAAAGCTTACAGCCTTTATTATCCTATTTACCCACGTACCTGCAAAATTCTCTCAGGCGACGATATTAGGTGTTTCTGCCACTCATGGGCCAATATGACACTAATGAGAAACCCAGTTAGGTATTATTAGTATTATACGCTGGTGCTAAAGTCCCTATAATAGCAGACTGTATTGATCGTGCAATTTTCGGCTAGGAGCGTCTGCCTGCGCCTGGTAAATTTACGCTATGCATTTCAAACAAGGAATGCAATTAGTACCTATATAATAAAGTGGCTTACACATTTTCCGTTTACATATTGTCGGTTCACAAAGAATAATGCATACCAACGTGCACGATGATGCTATTATTAACGATAACTTCTTGTGTAAATATATACAAAATAAAGTATCGAATTTCATTAAGCATTTTTCTTAGATTAATGTTTTTTAACTCGGTCAAGAACAAGAATAATAATATATAAGTAGTGGATAAAAAGAGGACCAAATAAATCAAAAGATATATAACCTAACGGGTCTAGGTTTAAGATGCATAGATAACCTGTACCCTAGGTCCCCGGCTAGTCTAGATTGTTTTTGATTTAGATAGTTCGAACAGATATGATTCATTCTATCCGGGCGCGGAGACGATCGCCGCATTCCTTTCGCGCTTCGCAATACCGCGCCATACCGCCTTCGAGCTAAAACATTTAAATGTCGAAGAATAAATATGGTTATTCGCTCCAAGAATCTTTGAAATGAGAGTTTCCAATGCCAGTATATCAGTCTTCCAATGGAGCTAAAACTATCCAAAGAACTCAGAGTAGTAATAAATTAAACGACAAAGTTTAATTCATAACTTCGGTCTATAACCGCTACAGCAATTTCAATTCAATCATTATGAAATATGAGGGAAACTGAAATAATTTCCATCTTCCGCGCTGGTTTATGATTAAAGCGGTTAGCAAACTGCCATAAATATTTATCGAGATAGATCCAAAGCAGAAAGATCTGACGAATTTCCAACAAACTTAAAAGATTAAAGCGCTAACTCAGTCGAATAACGCAGTTGGTTAATGATAAAAATAAATTAACCCACTTCTATTCATCTGTCTGTAATTGAAGAAGATGAAATGTCAAAGAACGAAACTTTAATAAAACCTTTTTTTTTATTTTGTAGTGCACAATAATGAGTATTATTATTAACCTTTATAAAGTAAGAAAAGAAGATATTTGTAGCAATGACTCGTCTGTTGTCTTGTCGTTAATAAAATCATTCGAAGAGAAAGGTAATCAAATACTCATGATTTACAGACTTGCCTATATATGCATATATCACAGCTTATATCTCTGATCATTGGAATTGAGTAAAAAAACCGGCCAAGTGAGAGTCTGACTCGCGCACCGAGGGTTCCGTACAAACTTTCACTTATCCCATCTTAATTGGCCTGGTTGAGTTAAGTTTACACCTGAAATGTATGGCGCCGCATGCAAACGAGGTGCAAACTTAACGCATATTCGAGTTCTCCAAATATGATGTTTGAAAAGGACTAAGTATATTTTTTATGATTTTATTACAAATGTATAGTTTTCAGATTTTTATAAGAATTTGTAGTATGTGACGATATTACTTGCCAAATTTCATAATTTTAGGTCATAGGGAAGTACCCTATCATTTTGATTTCCTTGAGAGTGTCGAAATGTACGTTTTACGTACGACATAGACGGCCGCATCTTTTTTTCACGTTAATGTAGAAGTTTCATTTTTTCACAGCTTCAAGGAACCGTAGACTTGAGTATATGGCGTTAATTTCAACTCGATATCTCCACGCGTTCTTGAGATAAAGGGTCTTCACAGACAGACAGACAGACGGACGGACAACAAAGTGATCCTATGAGGGTTCCGTTTTTTTCGATTAAGGTACAGAACCCTAAAAAACTACTTAACAAACCAAAAACAATCCATAAACAATTGAAAGAGCAATAAAATAGTAAGTCTGTGTTGGCTAATAGCTCCGATCATTGCAAATAGCAAAAACAGGAGAAAGTCCAATTTAACAAAGATTGAGACAAACCCGTGAAAATAATTTCGCACCGATTGTAAAAACGTTCATAAAATTTGATGAAACTCAAAATAATAACCGTTCAGTGGCCAACTTGCATGGTATTTTAAGAAGAAAGCGCAAGTTTATGGGAACTTAAAACACAGTTAAGTAAAGAATAGCAACAAGTGCTTGACAAATGCAAACAAATGCCATGGCGTCGAGCGAGCCATTCAGCCCCCCTCCACGGAACAAAGGTTTGAGGACAAAAAACTCCTTGCGAAAGGTCTCTCAACTACCTGCTTCAAAGAGTCGCCGCTAGTAATGGCCCCGCGAGGTGGGATCTTCTCCGCCGAAGTCGATGACACATCGCTAAGTGTAATATGCTTTTTAAGGTCGTACCCCAGAATGCCTAAATTATTTTTAGCAGCTGATCATCTCACGTGGAGTGACTCATGACGAAGATCCTCATAAATAAATATGTGTTGTCCTGTGCAAACACAAAAGGCATTAAAATTGGCAGTTCAGCGTGGGATGCTGGATCCTAACGATTTCTGCACTTCGTTTTTTACCATTTCCGATACCTAAAACATGTTTGGTATGTATTTACATCTTGTGAGATGACAACACAAAGTTTTCCGAACGTTGAATCATAAAAGTGGCGACATGATACGAAACGTAATATGAAATTTTCGCCACATTTCGTTGATGTCTTTTTGATATCCGAATAAACTTCGATATTGATATCGCTTTCCTTTTATGGCCACAATCTTTAGGATAATATTTTTTCTGAACTATTGTCTATATAATACCTGATAAATGCCTCCAGCCAGCTGGATTAACTATATTCAATTAACTATATAATTGAATTGATGTAAGATTTATTCATGTGAGTATGGCTATAATCTGGTACCTATCTATGTACCAGTTTTTAGAGGTTGGTTAAGTATGCTATACAACCATGACCTGACATGTAATTAACAGAGTTCATCAAACATTCATGGTAGTATAATGGAGTGCACCTGTTGACGCCACACCTGGTATAAGTTTGGGAGGCAAGCAAGCATCGTTTCATGTTAACTAAATGCCTCCAACACCAAATATTTATCCCTCGCGTGCGTGACTGGACCAATGATGCTTCGAATTTTAAACGCTTCGGGGAAAAAATTAAGCACCAGACACAAAAGAACGAGATATTTTTTCAAAATAATCGGATATAATGAGAGAATGGTGGCTATGGGTAAAGCAGTCGGACGACTGCCTAGTACAATATCCGGTTTGTACCTAGTACTAGTACCTTATTCGCTGGCGGCATCAAATCCTCGCTAATGCGGATTATATCTCGCTTCATTTAACTCGGCGGCTGCTGTCATAAGTATGTGTCACTTTATAGTTAGTGGCCCACTAACGTAAACAGTAATTACACTTTAACACCAAACACGAAAACTTTTGTGTGAATCTTATACGATTAAAACTATCGATATACTCTAAAACTATTTTTTATAATTGAAACTGTCAATTAAGTACTTGTAACAACTTTTCTGATATTGTTTTATGTTATGTTTTCCACTTATAATCAATGTTTTGTTTGACCGACTTTATCTGTTCGCGTTGTGGCCGCTTCGCAGTAGTATCGGAGAACGCGAGCGGCCGTCGACTGGTGGTGGAGTAGTAGCGTCGAGTTAGCAGCATCGAGTGGGAGGAGGGCGATGCGACACAAATACGATATCGCCCACGACAGAGAGGGACAAAAACAGACGTCATCACCACAACTATAACCCAACTAATGACAACTGTCCTCACAACCAATAAAACCATTCACGTATAACAGTTTCCACATTTTTACAGCGTTATACCGGTTTTACCTGTAACCGCATACTACATGATAATGTGATTTGGATTCCTGGAGAGTGAAAAAGAAGGTTGCGCGGAGGTTCTACTCTCGCTGTATACACAAACATACTGGGTTTCAAAAGTCAAATGTTAATTTAAATTTGAATACGGCGTACGTTAACGGTCGTAGTAATGGTCGAGTAACAAGAGGCTTTCAATCAGTTAAACTAAAGACCCGTAGCTTAAGTCATTAGTTACGAGAAACTTTTAAGACCTAGGAATATGGAATTAATTCGTTACGAACCTAAAGGAGCGAAATGAAAATAAAGGAGTGTTTCATAGAAATAAATATAGGTAGGTAGTTTCTGAGTCTTCTGAGTGAGTTCAGCAGTATTAATCAAAGTTTGATTTAAATATGCCTCTGGATCTAAGTACCAATACAATTTGAAGTGTATGTTTTTTTTAATGAACTTAATATTTAAATGTGCTGTGTAGGGTACTCGTATTCTGGGACCCTTGTAGTAGCTATTTATATAGGAAAAAAAGCAACGACCACGTTAAAAACCTTAAAACTTTCATATCGGCTTATTTATGTTTATGACATAGCCACAAAAAAACAATAGTACATTACGGCAGAGACCAGTAAGTAAGCCATACTGGCTGAGTAGGAATTATACGGACCGAGCCGTAGGCGAGGTCCGGATATAATACGAGGCCAGGATGGCAAGCAAGGTCGAAGCAAGTATAGTGCTTTTCTCAAAAATTAAACAAGAAAATTAGATTAAAATTATATTTTGTAGGTGACATTTATATTCGGCCATTTTCCAATGAATATTTTTGTTATATCCCATTTTTATTATTACACATTGTGATATTCGACGTCGCAGGCACCATTAACTCCCACGATAACAACCTATAACAAAAATAATTATGAGTTTATACTTGGATAAAAGATATAGTTATATCGTTATCAAATAGTGGCAGCATTTATTTACCTTCATCGCCAAAATGGTTATCATCTAGAGCTTGATTTAAGAACTTGTCTATATTTTGCTGCTGAATATTTGTGATTTCTTTCCTTTGTAGCCATCCGATTGTCTCAGAAAGATTGTTGAAATATTCTGACCTTATCACACATTATCTGACCAATTATTAACTTTTCTTCCTTCCATTTAATGAATCTCTTATATTTTTTTATATCTCCTTGGATTTAGTCGGAAGTAAATTATTTTAGCTAACTCTGTTTCCGCTTTTAAGTATGGAGGAGTGCCGTCTATTCGAAATCAGACTCGTCTGAACTCATTTTTGCTGAATTATTGTAATAGATCACACAAACAAATTTGAAATTTTTGTCTTTTAATTTAAATCCCGCCTTAATTTCTTTTTTTATAAATACTGCGTTTAATTATTTGCACTGTCTTAAAAATCTAAGTCTTAAAGATAAAATTTAATTATTGTTATACATTGTTGTATTTTCTAACTAATTTTCATATCATAAAGCTTACCTTCAATTTTAACTCCGAGGTTTTTTCTAAACGACACAAAAAAGGAAGGAATTCCGAAATATCATTGTCATTTAGCACAATTATGAACTAAACGCTGCATACAAACTTCCGCACTAAACCTTGTCCCTACTTTTTTTTTTTAAATATGCATCTTGAGTTACGTTTATACTGCCAATCAATAGTGCCAACCTCTTTTTATTTTACATTTGCTCTTAGTGTAAATTGCAAGTGTATACTGCAATGTCGTCTCTTTCTATTTAATCTATGAAAAAGGGACGCCACTTTTTAATTTCTACAATTTGCTGTCGCACTGTACTTATAATTAAAACAATTTGTGGAATGCATCCTTTTTACATTTATATACGACCTCATCGCCTTCACATCCTTAGTTTTTTTATAGGTCGGTGACGATGTAAATCGTGTTTCGGTATTCAAATATCTTGATACGTAATAGGAATTACATACTTACTTACTGGACAAATATTGATTCCAAATTTAAAATCTTGCTGTTTACTGGACACTTCTAAAAAGTCTTCGGTATGTTCCACTTACTGTAGTCTATCTAGCGATGGTAAGGCAACATTACACGCAATTTTTGAGAAAAAGAAATAACTGGCCAAGGCCAAGGGTCGTCACTATTACCATTCAACTTTTAAGAAAAAGAACGTAGTAAACCCTAAAATAAAAACACGTTTGATGAATGGGGATTCTAATTTTTTACTTAATTTTATTTTCAGTAAGTATTTGTTTGTTGTTATAGCGGCAATGCACATCATGCGAAAATTTCAAGTTTCTATCTAAGTATACTTAGATTACGGTTAGAAAAGATACCCTGTAACCGCGGACGCACAGAGACAGGCATACAGCGAAGGCTTAGTAATTAATAGGGTACCGTAAGCACGGATACGGAACCCTAAAAAAACTGGTTTTACGAGTTCCCACGAGCATGAAGCCACGTCCCAAGCTAGTTTACAATTCACATACACATGGACAATTGCTAAACACATTTTCACAAAATTAATCATCCACGTAAAATTTCCAAGTCATTGAGCAAGCCCAGGCCACGCAATCTGTGAGTCAGAATAGAAAAACGCTGCTACTCGTTTGTTTGCCTTTCTCATTGACGGCGAAGAAAAGCTTCACTTTTACCAATTAGGCTGCGCACGGGCATCGACAGAGCCGCTTTGTTTCCGAAACAAGTGAAAATCTATCCACGATCGACACACTTCGCTATTTAACAGATTCCGTTTTATGGAGTTCCGGTCTACAGGCAAATACTACAGATGGTTCTCTCTTTTGATGTTCACAAAAACCGGCAGAGAGTTAGTCTACAAGTGCGAATCCAGGGGGGAGTTAGAAGGGGAACTGTCTGGGCTGGATCTGGACAGGGTTCATACATATTACCTACATCTAATATAATATACACATATAATTAATGGAGTTCCGGTCTACAGGTGTAAGCATTATTGTTTGTTTATTCAAATTGCGTTGCTCACCGATAAGAGAATTGTTTAACTTGCACATCCTCAGTAAATATTTACAGCTCCGAGGTTTCTTAATCAGCGTTGTTTACTGCTGAGGCAAGTCTAAGTAAATACGAGTAATCTAAGGTTAGGTTAGTTAAATTGGATGGTGTGCTAGGACTTGTTTGAAACGTAGAAAAGAGTTCCTGAAGCCTGTCTGTCTGTTCGTGGGTCTTATATATATATCTTGTTCGCGTTAGGGTAATAGCTATGTTTGGTTAGAATCATGCCAAGAAATCCAAAGCAGTCAGACTTTTGTTAATTTTAAATGTAATAAGCTACCAAGGCTGGACTACGGTTTCTGTTTAACGTTAACCCGGCGAGCATGACCCAGGGTATGACATACCCTGATATTATTAAAAAGAGTTGTAATTTTTTAAATCTTTGCCTGGCAACACTAGCCCGCTCAGTAGCTGGAGGAAGGGGTGTTCGGAAGGGGATAGTGGCATGACAACAGTGCAACGCGAAGTGTCGGCCGGAATAATCGTACACGTACCTGCTTCGGGTATGTCACACCCTGCGTCATTTTAGACGTATTTTTATTACGTAGGCATTTAGATTTCTGTTTTTTTAATTTTCTTAGTTATTTTAAAGGTTTCAATGTATGTTTGAGTTAATTTTTGTTGTTTTTTTATTTTAATTTGAATTTTTCGTTATAATGGATATTGAAAGGCTAGAAAAAAGGATTCGTGCCATGTCAGAGGAGGTGGAATCAGATTTTTCTGATGAATCCAGTTCAGAACAAGAAACTCATCACCATAGTGAGCACGAAGTGAATTGTGATTCGGAGTAAGAGGCCGACGATTTGGTTGATGATCCAGCCAACTCTGGATAGGAAGAGGCTGTATAGTTTGCAGCAACTCGGCAAGCCCATATGTATGGAGCATGCTAAATTCATGTGCGGAAATTGTGCTGATGTCGATGACAGTGATTAACCATAATTTTCTGTGAAAAAAAAATGTTATGTTTTTTTAGAAGAGGATCCTCTTTATCTTTTAGTTAAAAGTTGATTTTTATTCTAAATACTGTTTATTTTGTATATTTGTTGATTTTTGTAAACCTCTAAACTTTTGTTCGTATAATTACATAGTGGAAGGAAAACACGAATAAATAAAGATAATATCATGATCGAAACTTGTGTTTCATTTAAATTCATTAAATAATTCATTATAAAACAGTATACATCACAAAAACTAAAAAGATATTAATAATAACTATATTACGGTACATTACATTTCGGGCATGTCATACCCTGCCTCATGCTTGTTGTAACTTTTTTCCACGTCATGCTCGCCGGGTTAAGCAGAAAATGCACTATCTTGTCACTATCTTAGTACAAATAACGATAAAAAATTAATAACAACACAATTTTCGAGGTTCAATTCAAGGTAAAGTAAAATGGTGACTTGAAAGATTATCGCCACGCGGATGGAAATCAAATCAGCGCAAAACTACGAACAGAATTCATATCGTAGGAATTTATAAGCTCAAGTTCTTATTGTTATTTCCTTATAGCGTCACAATCTTAGGCCCTGCATTGAAAACAAATTGGATACCTAAATACGTGTAAGTAACGTTACGGCGACGACGCAATAACTATACCTACAAATTTTGATAATATTTGATGGACAGGTATAAAATTGATTATCATTATTGACTAGTATCTCTGAGCTGTAGACCACTCGTTTTTTATCCAAAATGGCTGAAATACGTGTTTTTCACGTTTCAACCCCCATATTTCCCCAATTTGGAAAAATTTCGAATATCTGAATCGAGTGTGCGTCAGAATGTTTGGTTGACTGTTGAATTCAGCATTGATTGCTTACCTAAAAATTGCTACCTATTTGCTAGTATTTGCTACCATTTACCAAATAATTGCTACCTCAGTATAATAAAAGATATCACTTTTTTTTTTTGACCAGTCATTCTGACGTCAGGATGTTTGGACAAAGTTCATATTTCGCGAAGGACGCACAATTTTCATGTTATTTACTAACCAAAATTTGCTACCTAATTGCTACCTACATTTTACTTAAAATCAACTCTGCAGCGTTACAGATCAAAAAGTTTCGCGTGTAATTATTTTTTGACTTTTACAACATGAACGCCTGTGCGTATCAGCAGAGCAATCAAAATCTGTGGTGTATAAAATAATAAATAATTCAAACAATACAACATCACTACTAACTCTTAAATAGATAACCAACCAAAAAAACCGGTCAAGTGCGAGTCGGACTCGCGCACCGAGGGTTCCGTACAAACACTCCATCCTTAAGTGGTTAAGTTTGCACCTGGTATGTATAGCGCTCCATACAAGTGAGGTGCAAAGTTAACGCAACCAATCCTTTTGTTGTATGGGAGCCCCCCCTAAATATTTATTTTATGTTATTTTTAGTATTTGTTGTTATAGCGGCAACAGAATTACATCATCTGTGAAAATTTCAACTGTCTAGCTATCACCGTTCTTGAGATACAGCCTGGTGACAGACGGACGGACGGACGGACAGCGAAGTCTCAGTAATAGGGTCCCGTTTTTACCCTTTGGGTACGGAACCCTAAAAATCTTAGCAAGGAGCATAATGTATTAGGTACGTGTGTGGCTATAGCCATAATAGTGCTACCATAGTCGGTGTGAGTTTGACCTAAAAATCCTCGAATTTGAAGAAAACGAATTTATTTATTAAGCAAGTAAACTTCAGTGAGATTTTTTTGCATAAGTACATATTTTTTGTGCTAAAACATGTTTGACCTAAAATTATTAAGTATATTTTTTTTATGACTAAAAGTATAATATTGTAAGCTATAATTATTCTTTAGCCTAACATAAAACCTCCTAAAACCCATATGCTAAAGCGAGGTTAGGTTAGGTTAGAACTGCGTCCCCAACAAAAATAAGGCGCTCCCAGAACAGTAGGTTAGGTTAGAACTGCGTCCTCAACAAAAATAAGGCTCATCCATAACAGTAGGTTAGGTTAGGTTAGAACTGCGTCCCTAATAAAAATCCCATCAAAAACATAAATGTAAAATGAGAGCCAAGTTCAATATCGCGTGCACTTCGCCGACAAAAGAATTGAGATCTGCCAGGGCGCCAAGTTCTTTGCTCTAAAATTTTTAGATACAAGGACATGCGACATACTCAATGCATTTATTTTACTTGGGGAGTAATTCAATATCAAGATTTGACTTGGCTAGTTTTCACAAACTAACTAAATTTTATAAAAGTAACATAGTCATAGTGATAGTTCATTATCAAGCTAACAGTATAAGTAACAAGACGTACACTAACTTGCGTACTTACCTTTACGAAAATAGGTTAATGATTTGATTGATTTTGATTTATAATATAAATTTATATTTTAAAACTAGCAAAGTCACGTCTTGATATTGAATTACTCCCCAAGTAAAATAAATGCATTGAGTATGTCGCATGTCCTTGTATCTAAAAATTTTAGAGCAAAGAACTTGGCGCCCTGGCAGATCTCAATTCTTTTGTCGGCGAAGTGCACGCGATATTGAACTTGGCTCTCATTTTACATTTATGTTTTTGATGGGATATCATTACTTTTTGTACAGAAATTATTATGATGTGTATTACTTAATTACTTAATTATTATTTGTTAATTAGTTCTGTGTGCTATTCTAGTACATATTTTGAAAGTTTTGAACAAACAAAGAATTTTCCAAAACGGTTAGTACGTATTGGATTTTTATGTGCATGTATGTGTAAGTGTGTGCGTGTGAGTGTATATGCTATTCTAGTATATCTTTCAAACAAAAATAGTACATTACATCAGAGGCCGGGAAAATGAGGATTTCCGGCCAAGTAGGTATATACGGCCGAGCGAGCGTGCGAGCGAGGCCGGATAGTGATACGAGGCCGGGAATCCATTTTCACGACGAGGCATGTATAGTGCTTTTCTCAAACATACAATGAAATAAAAACAATATACTTCAAAGAATAACACTTAATATTGACTGTCCAATATTTTCCGAATTTGACCGAATTTTAAAAATCAGATTTCAGATTCTGACTCAGGAGCCCCAAAAACCCCCGGATACCGAATTTCAGCCTCCTAGGACCAATTTGAAATTTTCTCCATACAAATCGTTTTTTTTTTCGATATTTTCCGAATTTGACCGAATTTTCGGACAAGATTTCAGATTCATATTTTTGAGCCCCGAGAGCCCCCCGATACCGAATTTGACCGAATTTAAAAAATCTGATTTCAGATTCTGACTCAGGAGCCCCAAAAACCCCCGGATACCGAATTTCAGCCTCCTAGGACCAATTTGAAATTTTCTCCATACAAATCGTTTTTTTTTTCGATATTTTCCGAATTTGACCGAATTTTCGGACAAGATTTCAGATTCATATTTTTGAGCCCCGAGAGCCCCCCGATACCGAATTTGACCGAATTTAAAAAATCCGATTTCAGATTCTGACTCAGGAGCCCCAAAAACCGCCGGATACCGAATTTCAGCCTCCTAGGACCAATTTGAAATTTTCTCCATACAAATCGTTTTTTTTCGACATTTTCCGAATTTGACCGAATTTTTGGACAAGATTTCAGATTCATATTTTTGAGCCCCGAGAGCCCCCGAATCCGAATTTGACCGAATTTTAAAAATCCGATTTCAGATTCTGACTCAGGAGCCCCAAAAACCCCCAGATACCGAATTTCAGCCTCCTAGGACCAATTTGAAATTTTCTCCATACAAATCGTTTTTTTTCTTCGATATTTTCCGAATTTGACCGAATTTTCGGACAAGATTTCAGATTCATATTTTTGAGCCCCGAGAGCCCCCCGATACCGAGTTTTAGCCGCCTAGCACCAATTTGCATTTTTGAAAAAAAAAAAGTCGCCATCTTGAATTTTTTTTTCCACAAGTGTCTAACATCCAACCTTTAAAAACAAAACTTGCTTTTTGTCAAACCAGCCAGCTGTGTGAATGACCTTGTTGTTGAAACAAAAAAAAGTTACTTTGCAGGCCTAGGCCTGAAAAGCAGTATGAAATCCCTTTACAGTCCTCTCGAGTTGTTGCGCCCAAAAACCGATACTTCCGAGCCTATTATAAGGAACGCAAAGACAATATTTCATTGCATGTTTGAGAAAAAGAATTTTCCAAATCGGTTTATAAATGACAGAGTTCTGAGGCAACAACCATCAATAATAATAATAATAAAAAAAACATAAAAAAAATCACTGTTTTAGATTTTTATATGTGTACACACACAATTACTAAGCTGGATGCCAAATTTCACCTTTCTAGGTCACCTGGAAGTGGGTTAGGTTTTTGATTACTAGTGAGTCAGTCAGTCAGTCAGTCAGTGATAAAAATACCGTTTTTTGGACTTTAATATCTCAATAACTATTTAACCTATATTAATGAAATTTGGGGTTCTACTTGTTCTAAAGGATCTTAATACATAAGCCAAATTTCATTTTTTTATGTTAAATAGATTTGGAGTTATTGGGGGGTCAAAAGTGGCTCCAAACGGTTCGTGTAATATAACACACGGCTGCTGCTCGCCAGTTCCTGCGGTGAACTTGGCTGGACACGCTGCCGCGTGTCTAGATAAGGCGCTCCCAGAACAGTAGGTTAGGTTAGAACTGCGTTCCTGACAAACATAGGGATTATTAGTGACACCAATATTCGGAATACCAATTTTATGCCTAAAATACATTCGACCAAACAATGTTATTCCATACAAATGTTATACTAAACAATTTTCGGCCAAAACAATATATACATAACAATTTCGACCAAACAATTTTCGACATAGAAAACAATCGACCAAAGATTATAAGGCCAAAAAATATGTGCCCAAAAAAATTTCGGGCAAAAAATTTTAGACCAACAGATATAGACCCATGATCAGCACATTTTTTTTTTTTCATTTTTGAAGGGTGCACTCAATCCACACGCACACAAGTATTTTGCCGTGTGAAGTTGTGAACTTGTGTTATTTTTTTTGACCCGCGTTGTAAATAATGGCGTCAAGTTCGATTGCTATTGATGTTTACAAAACGAAAATAAAAGCTGAATAAAAGGCATTTACATAATGCCAATGAAAAATCTTTCCACGAAACACCACTCATAATTATTTTACCGAACAAATGATTTCTAACTGCTTATAAATTTAACTGGCAAAGTGCAATTAATGCAATTATTATTTCTTAAATATTATACGTTGCCGACTTATTAACTTAAATTATTAATAAAAAAACATTTGTTATTTATATTATTTTAGGATAGGTAAAGAGGCATGAAATTTAAACCATATACTAAAGTCTACGGTCCCTTGAAGCTGCGCAAAAATCAAACTTCTACGTTAACGTGAAAAAAAGATACTCACGGTCACGCCGCTGTGACGCCGCCGCCGCTGCGCAATTTTGCCCATCACGCCGCCGCCGCCGCGGAATTAACCATCGGCGCTCATATCTACTGGAGACTAGCTCATATTTTACCTATATTAATAAAAGCCCGTACTCATTCTATAAATAATTAATATATTGATTCCGTTTTATATTTTTATTAATTAACTACGACACGGATCCACAAAACTCTATAGAAAAAGGAGCGCCTGACATAAACAAAAATACAATACACCACAGATTTGGATTGCTCTGCTGATACGCACAGGCGTTCATGTTGTAAGTAGTCCAAAAAATAATTATACGCGAAACTTTTTGATCTGTAACGCTACAGAATTGATTTTAAGCTAAATGTAGGTAGCAATTAGGTAGCAAATTTTGGTTAGTAAATAACATGAAAATTGTGCGTCCTTCGCGAAATATGAACTATGTCCAAACATCCTGACGTCAGAATGACTGGTCAAAAAAAATACGTGATATCTTTTATTATACTGAGGTAGCAATTATTTGGTAAATGGTAGCAAATACTAGCAAATAGGTAGCA
Organism: Apotomis capreana; assembly: GCA_947623375.1. NCBI lineage: Eukaryota > Metazoa > Arthropoda > Insecta > Lepidoptera > Tortricidae > Apotomis > Apotomis capreana. The sequence continues at coordinate 34,100,946 of OX392499.1, read as the reverse complement.
ATTTTTACGTAAGCAATCAATGCTGAATTCAATAGTCAACCAAACATTCTGACGCACACTGAATCGAAGCTGCTCACAAAATAATTTAATACTTATGGAATCAAAGATTTGGTGTGATTGACGTAACGATGTGATAGCTCAGTTGGTAGAGCACTACGCCGGAAACGTAGGGTCGCAGGTTCGAGTCCTGCTTACATTGCAGTGGATCACATTCAATTTTTCTTTCATAATTTACCTTTGTGTCAATATAAATAATACTTACAAGTTTATATTGCATTAATCTTGCTCCATGCGCAAAATAAGATGCCTATTTCTTGCCAAAAAGATAATTATATTAGGTATATGATAATAGTACATTACGGCAGAGACCAGTAAGTAAGCCATACTGGCCAAGTAGGAATTAGACGGACCGAGCCGTAGGCGAGGTCCGGATATAATACGAGGCCAGGATGGCTCTTACGGTCGAAGCAAGTATAGTGCTTTTCTCAAAAATTAAACAAGAAAATTAGATTAAAATTATATTTTGTAGGTGACATTTATATTCGGCCATTTTCCAATGAATATTTTTGTTATATCCCATTTTTATTATTAGACATTGTGATATTCGACGTCGCAGGCACCATTAACTCCCATGATAACAACCTATAACAAAAATAATTATGAGTTTATACTTGGATAAAAGATATAGTTATATCGTTATCAAATAGTGGCAGCATTTATTTACCTTCATCGCCAAAATGGTTATCATCTAGAGCTTGATTTAAGAAGTTTTCTATATTTTGCTGCTGAATATTTGTGATTTCTTTCCTTTGTAGCCATCCGATTGTCTCAGAAAGATTGTTGAAATATTCTGACCTTATCACACATTATCTGACCAATTATTAACTTTTCTTCCTTCCATTTAATGAATCTCGTATTTTTTTATATCTCCTTGGATTTAGTCGTAAGTAAATTATTTTAGCTAACTCTGCCTCCGCTTTTAAGTATGGAGGAGTGCCGTCTATTCGAAATCAGACTCGTCTGAACTCATTTTTGCTGAATTATTGTAATCACACAAACAAATTTGAAATTTTTGTCTTTTAATTTAAATCCCGCCTTAATTTTGTTTTTTTATAAATACTGCGTTTAATTATGTGCACTGTCTTACAAATCTAAGTCTTAAGGATAAAATTTAATTATTGTTATACATTGTTGTATTTTCTAACTAATTTTCATATCATAAAGCTTACCTTCAATTTTAACTCCGAGGTTTTTTCTAAACGACACAAAAAGGAAGGAATTCCGAAATAATTATCATTGTCATTTTACACAGCACAATTATGAACTAAACGCTGCATACAAACTTCCGCACTAAACCTTGTCGCTACTTTTTTTTTTTTAAATATGCATCTTGAGTTACGTTTATACTGCCAATAGCGCTAACCTCTTTTTATTTTACATTTTGCTCTTAGTGTAAATTGCAAGTGTATACTGCAATGTCGTCTCTTTCTATTTAATCTATGAAAAAGGGACGCCACTTTTTAATTACTACAATTTGCTGTCGCAATGTACTTATGATTAAAACAATTTGTGGAATGCATCCTTTTTACATTTATATACGACCTCATCGCCTTCACATCCTTAGTTTTTTTATAGGTCGGTGACGATTTAAATCGTGTTTCGATATTCAAATATCTTGATACGTAATAGGAATTACATACTTACTTACTGGACAAATATTGATTCCAAATTTAAAATCTCGCTGTTTACTGGACACTTCTAAAAAGTCTTCGGTATGTTCCACTTACTGTATACATAGTCTATCTAGCGATGGTAAGGCAACATTACATGCAATTTTTGAGAAAAAGTCGTTACATTGTAATTATGCCGCACGGCCAGGTAAAGAGCATTAAACATGACAGAAAATATCGTAAATTCCAACCTCCACCGATTTAGTGTAAACATTAACATATTGTAATGTAGGTAACTTCTGCTCCTTTTTACTGTGTTAACGTCTACTCTAAAAAAGGGCTAAACATTTAATGAAATTCCAATTCAGCTTTCACATGCAGTAACACGTAGACAGTAATTTTGTCCAGATGTCAAGCACGCCACGGAAGGGTATTAGCATCGCTAACGGACGCGCTGGAAATCGAACAAACGCCTGGCCCCTTTGTACCATGAATAATAATGACCCTACTTGGATTATTGTGCGCGACACAATTCCAGCCAACGTCAAATTAAACATCATCAGGTTCGTAGATTACAGTAGCACCGATATTCATCATCGATTCGGTCACGCCACATTTTTAACGTGACAATTTTATGTAGGTAGGTGCGCCTACATCAACTGGTCCAGCCGTCAACCCGTCAGCTTTAAAAGCGTTATTAATGTCAATGTGCTAAATATCGGACATGGCAAAAAAAAACGAAATATGGACACGGTCATCAATATACTGGTTTTAAATATCATAATGTTTAACATTTACTAATATTCAACATCACGGATCTTTTAAAGTCCAAAATCTTTTTTCCGAACACAGCCTCTTGGAAGGTGCTTAAATTTTAATGAGACCACCCTTGACGCTGTAATTTAGGTTAAATCGTTACCTAATGAAGTCAATTACAGAAGGTCCATTCTACGCAAAGCGTCAGCCTCGCTCGACGGTAAGAACACTTAAATTCATCCCTCGCTCTTAACAACTTTTGACCTTAAAAGCGACGACGTCGTGCTCGCTCCTTGTGGCTCTTTTCATAAATTTAAATAATACGCTTCTCATATTATCTATGAACTTTATTTTGTTAAATTTTCATTATTTAAATGACCTCGTCATGTTCCTGTGTAAACATTCTTAAAATCTTAAAAAGGTAGTGCGTTTGTGGTGGTCTATGTCTGTTCTGTGTTTAAGAGAAACTTACGTACGAACAAACTCACGCGTGCAATATCATGTTTGTCCGATACTACTCATAGTATTTTTGCATTTAAAAAAAGAAGGGCAGTGTGGTTTAGGAATTGCCTAATAATCTGAATCACAATTCGATTAATTGCAGTCCAAAATGCACCTTAATTCACGAAGTTTATATATCTACATACAAAGTAAATCTGCAATCTATTGACGACGCGTTTGGCTCGGTTTGTAGACACCTGCCTATTGAGCCGGCGGACCCGGGGTTCGAATCCCGGCCAGAGCAAATATTTGTGCTTGGGTCATGGTTGTGCTATGTTTTTAAGTATATATTTATCTATATAAGTATGTATATCGTCGTCCAGTACCCAAAACACAAGCCTTCTTGAGCTTAATTTGGTACTAGATCGATTTGTGTGAGGTTGTCCGATATTTATTTATTTAATCTACACCTTCCATAGATATAAAGACGTGTAATTTTTGTTATCGCCTAACCTTAAATACCTGTAACGTATCTTAACAAAAAAATACAGCATAGTCCGTTCTTAATTACTATTTCCTCTCTTCCGCTTCAGACAAAAGAGGGATTAGCGCGTATTGGACCAGAATGCGTTTTTTCTCCTTTTATTTGCTAGCAACGTTGCCCATATTACTTTAGGTTTAAGCCAAATACTGTTTTGTTAGCATTACTTTTAAGAAAATGACACATGGTGTTGACACCGATTGGTTACGATGGGACCGATTTAACTGTCCCTGCCAAAAACTACGTTTGATCCAAGATTAGATTAACGTCCCAGATGAAGAGTAAGAAAACAGTTGATTTTGGAACCATGTATTCGCTCATGTCATTAATTGTAAGTGTTGAGATTAGGTTAGTGAAAATAAGTTAATAACCTATAATAAACCATTTTTATAGGCTAACCTACTTGATCTAACTCGTAAATATTATCGTTTTTTCAGCCGCTGTTTTTAGAATACTCAGATATAGGTCAAGTCTTTAAGAAGAAATACCCGCTTTCCATAAGTATAATATGCGTATATTTATTGACTGTACCTACACCTACAGTCAAAAGTAGGTTCATAAACTGTAGTATCAACAAACTAAGACTCATCTCTACAGATACATATACTTAACAGTCCTACTCCTACACAAATATAGACTGTAAAATGACCTAAATCATCCGAACTGCAATCTCGAAACATAAAGACGAACTTAAGATTGTATGTACTAATAACTATCGCTATAAATTTCAACCATGCAATGCCTTCAACAATAGGCCTAGTCTAGACTTTTCATTAGGGTATGCAGACCCGCACAGTTCTGCTCGTAATGTTACTTTGATGTGGCTTCGTATTCTTCAATAGGAAAGGATGAGGACAAAATACTATTTCCGTAAAACTTACAATTATACTTTCTATGGTGTGTAAACTGTGCATATGAAAAAAATGGCGTATCCACTAGATGAAGATATCTGATGATATCCATTGAATCTATACAACTAATCTTTTGTTTTGTTTATCCAAGATAGTAAATAGTACAAACGACGTTATTATGCTATAACATAAAGCACTGTCTACCAATTAAGCATAGGGCCAAATAGAACCTAACAGTTGGCGCAAGATCATTAAATTTACGGATGTTATGTTCTATTAGTATATATACATTTTAAAACAACATTTTTGCCTGCAATTCTAAAACTTTAACAGTCTGGAAGTTCACAAACAGCGTGTTAACTTAAAACAAATTTAATCATACCATACCATGACACGTATCACAAAAGACCATCCCAGTATCACAGCGTTACGGTAAGTAGATGTCAGACATCTGAGCTCTCCTCCGGGATATTGCGGAGGAGACATTTCAGTGAAATGTCCCCGTTTTGTGGCTTCACACCGAGAGTTGAAATGCAAAATTATTTCACGTGACCTACAAGTATTACTTTAAATGACAAATGGAACTTTGAAGCTGTTTTACGTAACGGAATTTAAATACTTCTTCATATTTATATTGTCAGTTTTGCAATTATTTTGACGTTCGATTAGATTAGGACTAGCTGTGTTGCCCGCGACTTCGTCCGCGTGGAATCTTATCTTGAACATTTTACATCTTTATTATTTTCAGATCTAAGCAATGTTGAAATTACTTTTCTTTTTGAACGTTGTATGATATTTAAGTCAAGTGGATTTTGATGTTGGTTGCTGTAATTCAACAAATAATAAATATTGAAGTGCGGCTCCCATACAACAAATGTGATTTTTTTGCCATTTTTTACGTAATGGTACCGAACCCTTCGTACGCGAGTCCGACTCGCCCTTGGCCACTTTTTAGTTTTTTTTCGGCTAAATTGCTCTAACTACGCGGTATGATTATGAAATCAGGTACAGCTATAGTGCCATGTAGAAACCAATAGGTAGCTTTACTAAATTCGATGAGTTTGATAACATTACGCATAATACATATATAACCGCATATGTATTCAGATTGTTGTTACATTCATTAATATAGCTTACAATTCGTTTTTTCAACTAATTTAATAAGCGCTATCTATGAATGAAATACTTTACTAAAATTAGTAAATGCCCAAGCAATGCTAAAGTAGGTATATTTAGTAGAAACATTTTAAATTATTTCACTTCAAACTTTAACCCTACATTGCATATGGTTCCACATATGGCACAACCAAAATATTTGTGAATTGTCGCCAACATTACTTAGAGAGCGACATCTATGATACGTGTAATTTGCATACAAAGCTACTACCTAGTTCGGCGTGTTGCCGCTAGGCAGCGGCATATGTCCATGGTATCGAGCGATCGATAAAATTTTCGGTAGTCGGTGTAATAATCTGTTTAAACAACTTTCAAAATGCGATAAAAAAATAATGTTTGAGTAAAATAGCAAGAAAAAATATACATTGTGTTTGTTAAACTGTGCATAGTTGAAAGGTAAGTTTAGTTTCATATTGTTGCAATATTTAGATAACGTTGAGCACTATTTTTCAAACGTTCCCGATATGGTACTCCATGCATTGAAGTTCATATTGCTAATACAAACCAAGTATGCAATGCTTGCACTTTTCAGAGTCTTTATGATGTTGACATAAGATTTAATTTCGCCTAATTTGTATGAACCGTATTTGTGGTTTCGTGGTAAGTAGTTTAATATTTTTAATAATTGACAACATTTCATATTTATAACAGGTGGAAATTAATATAGAGATCGACAGGGCTTTATGTCGTGTACCTTAAAAAAAATCTTTGAATTTATTATTCTGTATTTAAAGAAATATAAGAAAATACATCAAATAACTGCAATCTAAGACAACACGGGCTGAATAGGGTTGTTGTCTAAACCAAAGAGCGAAAAAATATATATATTTTTTATTTGACGTTGTCAGATGACAGATGCATACCGAGTTTTATTGTTTTTTTTTTAACAAGAAAACCGACTAAAGAAACAGTTCCATTAAGTTCTGGTTTTGGTGTTGCCACATTTTAAAATGAATATGTTTTTATAAATTAATAATAAAATAAATAATCATCTCAGAAAATAAATAAAAACAGAGATTACTTCATCTTTTTAAGCAGAATTCAGAAAAGTAATAAAATGATAGTCTAAAAAATATGAAATGTTGTCAATTATGTTCTGTTTTTAGATAATGCAGAAGGCCCCATTACGAGATGCAAATATTGAGCATTTTATCAATACTACCTGGAAGTGAAGATGATCTGGATTCGTCGGGGGTCGATAGCGATTTTGACATTGAAATATTGCGGGCAACAATAAATCGGGCCTGCGAATGATGTAAATAACGATTTAGAGAAAAGTCCTGAGTTAGTTGAGTTCACCCAATTTACATTCGACATATTTTCAAATAATGCACAACTTCACACGTCGAAATTATCTGTCAGAAATTCGGAATTGGCATCAACATCTACCAAAGATAACTTATTTTCACCAATCCATGTCGATGATAACTCAGAAACTACTTACCAGGACGTCCTACACTATAAGTCTGCAGGTTCGACTTACAACACCAGAAGGCCCATCGATGATCAAGAAGACAGGTCGACCGTCTAGACCACTAGAGCTGAAGAAATCTTATGCCTAATAAGCAAAAAGGCCAATATCGCGATTCTTCCTCCTCGCGATGTCAGGGTAGATGGCATAGACCATTTCCCTTTATAGGAAGAAAAACGCCAGCGTTGTAAATATCCTGAATGTCGAGGAAAAACTTTTGTGGCCTATGAAAAATGCAGGGTAGGACTGTGCCTAAACAAGGACAATAATTGTTTCCGCAAATTTCAGACTTAACACAAAACGAGACATGTAAAACCGAAAAAAGTGCCACTGTTTTTATATATGTATACTACGTTGTAAATTGTACCTTAATGCATGGAGTGCCATATGTGGAACACGAATAAAAAAAAATGTAACTCTAATGTGCTCGGTATACGCACCGCCCGGGATCACATTAGCTAATCATATAAATAACTTAAATTCCGTATTTAGTAATGTCATTTCGTCAGAATTTAACTCTCATTTTCTGATTGCCGGCGATTTCAATCTTCCTCACATACAGTGGTATAGCGATTCTCCTCCGGAACATGCGCGGCGTGGCGCAATCGAGGTTCAGAAAGCGGCTACCAATCTTGTTGAGGGGATGTATCTGTCATCTTTTGAGCAATATAATATCAATAAAAATTCAAGTAATAATATTTTAGACCTGATATTCACAAATTTCCCAGTTGAAGTAGAAATGTCCAACTCTCCTCTTGTCAGCGCGGATCCCCATCACCCTCCTCTCGAAATAATTATTAATGACATTTTTTCGGCGCCCTTAAAAGAAATCGCGAAGCCTAAATTTAGATTTCGGAAAGCTAACTACGATGCTATAAACGACAGTCTTGAAAATGTGGATTGGCATTCTTCTCTCTCTGCTGACTCTCTTGATAATGCACTTGATACATTTTACAATATCGTTAACAGTACAATTAATGACCATGTTCCTGTAGATACTCGCAGCAATAACAGCCGATATCCGATCTGGTATACAAGTAGTTTAATTAAAATAATTAAAGAAAAAGATAAAATGCATTGTAAATGGAAAAAGTATGGGAATCCATTAGATTATGATAGCTTTTCGCTTCTACGTAAACGCCAAAAGAAATTGCAAGAGAACTGTTGGACCCAGTACATTGACTCGGTGCAAACTAATATTAAACATAACCCTAAGCAACTTTGGTCGTTTGTCAAAGCTCGTCGCGGTGGTTCTGCCTATCCGAAGTCTTTCGAATATCTTGATAAGACCCTAAGCAACAGTCAGGAAATCTGTGAGAGCTTCAATATATTTTTCAGCTCAGTATTTAGTAAACCACTCGATGTTTACTCTGAGACTTCACTTGCGCCGCCGTTCTGCGATAGTGATGAAATTATTTCCACTATACGCATATCACCTAAAGAAGTTATAAATTTATTGTTAAAATTAGATCCCAATGGTGGAGCAGGCAGCGATGGGATACCTCCGTTCTTCATCAAAGAGTGCGCTTCCAGCTTAGGTTTGCCTCTTTCTTTGCTATTTAACCGCTCTTTAGCTGAAGGTTTCTTTCCTTTAAAATGGAAAGAAGCCCTAATCGTGCCCATTTACAAAAAGGGACCTAAAGCTAAGATAACTAACTATCGTCCAATTTCAATTTTAAATCAATTCGGCAAAATTTTAGAAAAACTGGTCTTATCAAATATTTACAACATTTTAAATAAAGGCATTCCACCTCAACAGCACGGTTTTTTACGGGGTCGGTCAACGGTTTCAAATCTAATCGAATTTACTAACTTTGTCCTTCGAAGGATGGAGAGGGGGAAACAGGTGGACGTGATTTATACGGATTTTGAAAAGGCTTTTGACCGTGTAGATCACGTCATCCTGCTTCGCAAACTGTATTGGCTGGGACTACGTGGTGATGTTTATCGCTGGATATCGTCATATGTAGTTAACAGGCGCCAGGCTGTTGTGCTTGGCGGCTGTAGATCGGACTACGTAAACGTTCCCTCTGGTGTCCCCCAGGGCTCGCACCTAGGACCTTTGCTGTATAATGCTTATTTATATGATATTTATACTGTATTTTGCAACTCTAACTTCCTAATGTACGCTGACGATAAAAAAGTTTTCCTTGACATTAACCAGGAGAGTGACTGCGACAAAATTCAGGCTGATTTGGATCGATTATCAATTTACTATATTACTAACAGGATAAATGTTAACGTAAATAAATGCGCTCAAATTTCATTTACACGTAGTCGTTCTCCGATATTACGTCAGTATCATATAGGAGGTGAGTTTATTCAACGAGTAAACACTATTCAAGACCTAGGTGTGACTTTGGATTCAAAATTAACTTTTGAACAGCACATCGATAAAGTAGTCGCTAGGGCTTATCGTAATCTGGGTTTTGTTTTCAGGGTGTGCAGTGATTTTCACGATGGCAATTGCATTAAAGTTGTGTACTTTGCCTATGTCAGGAGTATTGTAGAATACGCCAGCTGTATATGGTTCCCCCAATATGTCACGCATAAAGAAAAAATTGAAAAATTACAGCGCTCATTTTTGCGTCATTTAAATTATCGTGTCAAAAAATGGGATCCAAGCTACGAGTCTATGTGCAGCCGCCACCACTTACTGAGCCTGGAGGACCGTCGTATATTGCTTGATGTCTCTATACTACATGATATCGTGTCTGGTCGTATCGATAGTGCTTCACTTCTTGCCGAAATTGGCTTTTCTGTGCCAACCTTCAGAACCCGGCACTCCGAACGTCGACTTTTCAGCATACCCAAGGTAAACACTAGGTATGCTCAAAACTCCCCAATTGTACGTATTCTGAGAGAATACAATTGGAAATTTAATGCCGCCGATCTATTTGACTGTTCCAAGTCGGTCTTAAAAAACCGTATTCGAAAACTCATTTTGCAAAGTTGATGATGTGGTAGCGTGGAGTTGCGTACGATAGACATGCTTATTATTACACACACACACACACACACACACACACACACACACACACACACTTGGGGTGTTGGGGTGGTTGCTAGCTTTCTTTTGTTTTAATTTAAGTGTATATGTACCTTACCTAATTTTATACCAATTGAAATCTAATATCGTTACCTTTTCAAGACCTCGTTAACTGCATATCTGTGGACATCTGTTATTGGCTTTATGTTCTAGCTATAAGCATTGTTATATATGTTCTGTAATGCTGTTGATGTTCCAAATAAATAAAATAAATAAAAATAAATAAGTAATGTCGAAAATATGGGTTAGATATTTTTTTCATTATTTTTCCCTAGACGCTAACACTAATAGCTATCACATATAATTTTATTTCTCGAAACAAAAAAGTCATGCATCGTAGGGTTAAAGCAAGTATCATCATCAACCGGTATACAATACTATTTTACAATTTCTACGATATTTTATAACATTTATGTACCTACCTACAGATACACGTGACAAAATGATAAGAAGTCCGCTTTTCGTTTTGTTTTTCGGCTAAATTGCCCTAAAAACGTGGATTTTTATTAAAATCAGGCACATCTACGAACGAATAGCATTACTAAATTCGATGAGTTTAATAATAATACGTTTATAAATTCTTGGATTCGAATTATATGCCTTTATACAAAGATTACAAAGTGTCAAGTCCCGCACTCAAAACAATGTTTGATCTTCATACAAATTTTAAACCCCCTTTTCACCACCTTCAGAGCCGAAATGCTGAAATGACTTTTCTTGTAAGTATCCTAATAATATGCCCTTTTACAAAGTTTGAAGTCGCGACTCAATTTTTTTTACCTTCATACGAACATTCAACCCCTTTTTCACCACCTTTAGGGATGAATTTTCAAAAACGCTGAAATCAGTTTCCTTCCATTTTATTTTAATACCTTTTTACGAAGTTTCAAGTTCCTAGCTTTAAATTAAATTTGAACCCCACTTTCTTCCCCTTTTAACCCACTTAGAGGTTATTTTTTTAATAACGTTCAATTAATGTTACTTTGTTATTCTTATATATGCCCTTATAAGGAGTTTCAAAGAATTTGTAATGGATTTAAACTTTCAACCCCTTTTTTACCCTTTTAGGGGATGGATTTTTGAAAACGCTGAAATAACTTTTCTTGTATTCTAATAGTTAGCCTTTACACAAATACTTAAGTCCCGCACTCAAAGGAATATTTGATTTCCATACAAACTTTCAACCCCTTTTTTACCACCTTAGGGGTTGAATTTTCAAAAACGCTGAAATTAGTTTTCTTTCATTTTATTTTAATACCTTTGTAGGGAGTTTAAAGTTCCTAATATAAAAAAATTGTACCCCATACAACCTTTCATCCTCTCTTTAACCCCCTTAGGGGTTGAATTTTTCAAAATCGCTTCTTATCTCTTGTACACTTTATAAATGCAACCTAGTGTGCAAAGGAGGATGGGCAAAACGTCCCCACCCACCAACAGAGATGGGACATATCTCATCTTGTAGATCTCAACAATGTGATTGTTTTTTAGTATGGGAACAATCCCCGGAAATATGGGGTTTTCCTGGAAAATCGTGTTTTGTTAAGAAGAATGTGGACAAAATTGGTACTATTTAACTCATACAAAACGACTACTTATGCATAGCCGGTGGCGCCAATATTAATTTACACTTTTTATTTAACGGTGGGGGGCAATGTTCCCGATAACCAACAGAAATGAAACATATCTCTATTTATAGGCCTTAACAACATGATGTTTTTTCACTAAGACAGCATTCGGCTTAAGCATGGTGTTGTCTTGGAAAATCGTATTTTGTGTTTTATATATATTTTGTCTATTTACTTAATGAGCACTCTGTTTTGGAGGTTGGCCTATTAACGTCCCGTGATAGTTTTCATTTTAAATGTTGTAGTAACTAGTGTTATCTTATTATTACACTATTGTATTACTTAAAACTTGATTCATGTGCAGATTTTTTATTTCTGTAAACTTGCATATGCTAAGTATTTAAGTTATATTGCATGGAATACAAATGTATTATGGTAGTTACTGTTTCTAATTACGTACTTATAATCGTATATATTCGTATATCAGTATAGTTAGAGCCATTTTACACTTTTGATTTAGCAAGATTGCAATTCTTCTACTCCTCACTAGAGTTCTCTAGTGCTAACAAGTAGATGTATTAGACTACCGACCTCTGGTGGTGAGTAGTTATTTTTTTAAACATCAGTCTAGCTTTAGCATTAAAAATATTTAAAAGCATTGTCTATGGGCTAAAAATTATAAAGAAATTATACCAAACAAAAGTCACCTGTCACTTTAAAAATATGTCAAGTCTTCAAACAGTTGCAAAATTGAATTCTCATCGAGAAAATGCTGCAAAAATGAAAATGATTACCATAATACAGGTACGTAGATATTTTAAATAACATTTCTTTATAAGGCATCAACGATTTATGTATTTGTAAGATTGTAAGATTTCCATTTCAACCGTATTTCTATTCTCGGAGAAAGTATACCGAACCCAAAACCAAAAAGAACCGCTTGTTGTACAAATCGCCAGGGAGATATACTTATATATGTATAAAACAGTGAACGTCTTGGGGTTGAAATGATGATGAACTGCATTTTATTAGTTGTTCCTAGAAAATGCAAGGCGATTATTCATATTACGTCGCCATACAAGTGATACAAGTAATCGACGCTATGAACGGAGCCGAACATCCAAGTGTACGCTGATGCGCAGGCTAATAGCGCGGTTTGCGGCGCGCAGTAAGCCCATCATCGTCTCAGTTTCCTGTTCAACTAACGTTTAGAACTCTCGACGAAAAAAAAGGGGTATTATAAGTTTAATATGTGTATGTGTGTAGCTGTTTATCTACGTATCTGTGTGTTTGTCTGTGGCATCGTAGCTCTCAAACGGATAGACCCATTTGAATGCAGTTTTTAAACCGAATTTCTTGTCTGTCCAGATGGTTTTTAGATTTGTTTGTTGAAAATAACCGCAGCCATTTCCTAGATACTCAACTTTGAAACAAGTCATAGGCAACATTTTTTACCACTCATTAAAATGAGGGAAGCAACCAGCATCTTGTGACGGGAGTTTCAAAATTTTGAATTTAGGTTATTGCTACTTACTAAAGATGATCTGATATCGAGAACATCCAGTTATGAATCAAGAAAATCTGTATAGCTGTCTCGAGATCATCAGGTTGTTTTCGGGAGATGTTTATCGTTTACCGGTGGAAGACTTAAAGAACAGCCGCCTTACATATAGATAGCAGCAAGATGAATTTAGAGTTCGTACTGGACGAGTTAACTACAACTGATAGTATAGTTGATTTTACTGGTCAGATGTTTCAGTCCTCATTAAAATGATAATCCCTAATATTATAGATGCGAAATAAATCTCTGTTCCCATTTAAACTGCTGCACCGATTTAGATGTATCACGGAACTAATACTTAAGCTTAACATTTTGCGTTAAATCTAACTTATTTCATACTTTAAGGTAGCTAGGTACTTATAAAGTATTTGTTTTTCTTGTTAACAGAATGTTTCTTTTTTCAGCACAGAGTCATATTATAAAATATGAAAATAAGACAAATCAGGATGGTATTTAAGGTATTATGAAAATCCTGCATAATGTTATTTTTACATTACACGGAGGTGGCAAACATGGGCATGGTCCGCCTGAAGGTAAGCGGTTACTGCAGTCAACTCCATACTAAACGATCTTGAGAGAATTTTTTTTGGAACCGTACCATATGCGTACATTTAGGCTCCAAGGACGAATGCCCTGCTGTGGACAAGAACGGCGCGGTGAAGGAGGATACAAGTCTGATTTACTAGTCTAGCTGGCGAGACAACTGTTAAGCTTCTCCTATTCTCAAGCTTCTGCCTATCTATTTATGAGCCACGGACGTCCATTGTTAAACACAGGCAGGAGCTATAGGGGAGCTCGCTACAGAAAAAGACCCTGCTTGTAGTGCATCCACCGCCTCCCCGCGGCCTACACGAGGTCATCTGTCCACCTAGCTGGAAGCCTTCCTACGCTGAGTTTTTCTATAACTACGTAGTCGCTACTCCAGGACTTTTCTGCCCCAGTAGCCATTCGCTCACTCAAGGATGTCATACATAATATTAAAGTATGTATTGTATACGTGTCTGTGTATCTGTGGCGTCACAATAAACATTCTTTAGGTACAGCAGTTTGGATGTTGGAGCATAAAAGGTATACAGAAAAGAACTGCTTTACCCCTGCATAAATGGATTAAACTATTTCTGTCTGTCTGTCTGTCTATTTTTCATGTTTGTATGTATGTCTGTCTAACGTTTAATAACGTTTCTGTAATACACACGAACGATATATTATTATTCCACTTTTTAAAGCTTATTTTTATTGTCAGCTCACTGCAAGTATGGTGATTAGAAGTATTTTTTATCAACCCAGGATGTTGCGACTTGCGCACTGAGCCCATCTTGGTACGGACACCATCGTCTCAGTTTCCTGTTCAACTAACGTTTTGAACCCCCGACAAAAAAAGAGGGGTGTTATAAGTTTTATATGTGTACGTGTATTGTATCTGTTTATCTGTGTGTCTGTCTGTGGCATCGTAGCTCTCAAGCAGATGGACCCATTAGAATGCGTTTTTTTTTATCGAATGCGTTGGCTGTCGAGATGGTTCTTATATTTGTTTGTTGAAAATAACCGCAGCCGTTTCCAAGATATTCACTTATTATAACTTTGGATCAAGACATAGGATTTCGGCCAATATTAAAGTCAAGAACTCGAATTTTAAGTTTAGGTTTTGTAGAATTTTTTACCACATTTTGTATTTAGGTTATTGTTACTTACGCCACCTATATGATTCTGAGAACAGCGTGCTACAAGATCGCCTAATAAAACAAATACACTTGAAATCGGATTTTAAGGTGATTGTTTTGATTGTACACGTCGAAGAGAGAAAAAGTAATGATGATGCTCAAATCGTAGCCTATTTTATTGTTATTATCTGAAATTCCGCTCCATATAACATGGACATATTCATTCACACGTATCTGGTGTTCAGTTGTTGAGGGATGAATGTTACCTTATAGTATTTTCCATTATTTTTAACCTCGATTATGTGTCATCATGTTTACGTATGTAAGTATGTATGGCTGTATGTATTACTAAGTCTGTCTGTGCGTCATAGCTCCTGAACAGATGCTTTGATATTCATTAAACATCGAATTGTGTTTTTATCTAAAGATTCTAGAGCATGGAGTTCTGAACCAATAAAATCTGTACAGCTGTGTGGAGAGGATCAGGTTCTTTCTATACCGCAAAATGTTAGCAGTAAAAGCTTGACCCTGCAATAAATCTAACTTTTGACATAATTTAAGATCAGTTTAAAAAGTAGTTTTTTTTTTCATTTTAACAGAATGTTTTTTTTTCAGCTCAGTCATATTATAAAATACCTATGAAAATCAAAACAAATCAGGAAAGTATTTAAGGTAGTATTAAAATCGTGCATAGTTCGGAGGTGGCAAGCAAACGTATGACCCGCCTGATGGTAAGCGGTTACTACAGCCTATAGGTACGGACGCTTGCATCTCCAGTGGATAGGTACGTGTTGCCGACCCAGTACACTTTTTTTTTAAATGCTCATTTTTAGGGTTCCGTAGTCAACTAGGAACCCTTATAACTTTGCCATGTCCGTCTATCCGTCTATCCGTCTGTCTGTCTGTCCGTCTGTCAATCTGTCCGTCTGTCCGTCTGTCCGTCTCTCCGTCTGTCCATCTGTCCGTCTGTCCATCTGTCCGTCTGTCCGTCTGTCCGTCTGTCCGTCTCTCCGTCTCTCCGTCTGTCCGTCTGTCCGTCTGTCCGTCTGTCCGTCTGTCCGTCTGTCCGTCTGCCCGTCTGTCCGTCTGTCCGTGATCATCACTACTAGAAAGCTAAAATTTTGTTTGAGTATGTGTACTTTCAATGAAAACTAATATTGAGTAAAATCGGTCGAGCCGTTTATGAGTTATTGCAAAATTTCATAATTTTCTTTAAAATGACGTTAGTGCTCGTAAAACCGATGGCCGCTGGGGCCATCGAGTTCTTGAGTGCCGACCACGCACTGGACGACACAGCGTGGGTAAGCCCCCCACAGGGTGGACTGATGACCTGGTGAAGGTTGCTGGAGTCCGCTGGATGCGGGAGGCGCAGGACCGGTAATGGTGGCGCTCTCTGGGGGAGGCCTATGTCCAGCAGTGGACGTCTTTTGGCTGGTGATGATGATGATGATGACGTAAGTGCCGTGCGGTGTCCTTATACTTTGAACATTACACACACTGCAATCTGTCGCGTATAATCGATAACGTCCAGAAGGTAATAAGTAATTACGGTTACTTTGGAGTTTACTACCTTTTTTATAAAGCTTGAAATCTTTCTCGTAATTTTAGCAACAACAAGTGTCTATTGTGAAGGATGGGCAACTACGGAACCCTACACTGAGCGTGGCCCGACATGCTCTTGGCTGGTTTTTTTGTACGTAGTCTCCCGGGATAACCGGGAGGATGTTGTTTACCTCTAATTGTAATGTCTTGCATGGTATTTCTCCTGTATATTTTATGAGGTGTGCAATAAAGAGTACCTGTATTTGTATAACCTCGGCACGGACAGCATCAGCAGGGTCATTCCATAGCCTAAACGTTACCGGGAGAAAATTCCAAGCAGCATAGGAATGTCCTAATTTTAACGTATGTATTGTATGCGTGTCTGTGTATTGTGAGTCTGTCTGTGGCATCACAATAAACATTCTTGTTCATAAAGCAGTTTGAATTTTGGATTGCTTTACCCCTGCATAAAATAATTGAAATCTGTGTGTCTATCTGTTTTTCATGTTTGTTTGTCTGTTTAACGTTTAATAACGTTTCTGTATTACACATCAACGTTATATTATTATTCCACTTAAACCTTATTTGTAGTATCAGAGCAGACCAGCAGAGCCGTGTAAACACGACGATGTTATTAGCTCGCTGCAAAGTATGATGATTAGAAGAAATCTTTTTTATTAAGCTAGGGATACTGGGTTCGATGCCCAGTGAGAGCGCGCTTTCCCACGGTTGCGTTGATGAGGTACCTAGGTGATAATATTTCATTTCCTTCGACCTCATTTCTTTAGAGAACTGAACAGTTGTACTGTTTTTGTATTGTCCACTAAAATTATAATATATATATATATACGTATATAGAATGTACAGGCAACCGAAATGAAACCAAACTGAACCGTACCAAAACGAACCGTTTTGTTATGGAAGTCTATAGGGAGACATGTATGAAACTATGGACATCTCGGAGTCAAAATGATGATGAACTGTATTTTATTGGTTGTTTGTGTAAAATTCAAGGCGAACGCTTCTTGGGACGTGGTGACACGAGCTACCGACGCGTGTCCACCGCTACGTCTTGCCATTGTATCTTCGACAGATACTCTGTCATATACCGCAGCGTTACCTGATTTCATACTTTTCAACCCTTTCACAATCTTGTCCAATACTGTGCATTTAATTTCCCTTTTATTTGTCTAGTTCAAATCGTCAAAGGGCTCTTGTCCTAACATATTTATACGGTATATCCTGACATATACCGTTTCGCTACGCTTGGTACGGTCACCATAATGTATGTATCAACACATGTGAACGTTATATCCTTCGTTTTTTTTCTTCGAACCTGAAAGTGCCTCAAATCCTGCTTGCATGATTTGACCAAAACATACATACATAGATAGCAAGTAAAATAAAAGCTTGTAAAAATAATTGCTAAACTCTGTTTCAGAATAAAACAAGAGATAACAACTCAGCGTGCACTAACAATCGAGTGAGACGAGTAAATGAAAATGTTCTTAGAGCTGGCATACAAAATGTAACTGGCGCTGAAAAGGACCGGTTTTTGGGCCTCTGGAGGTGAAGGGTTTTTTTTGGGAATTGTGCATCGGCTACGCGAGAGGACTCATGACACCCGTTCTGGGTCAATATTGGGGCAAAGGCTGCCCATCGTGATTCAACGTGATTTAGGGGCCTTTGCGCCTGTATAGATTAGGGGCGGGTTATTTGATTAGATAGTTTATTTTGTACAGTTTTTTGTTATATTTGTAAATATTAATATTTTTTTTATCAAATAAACTTTTTTTTCTTGGTAACATAACGTTCGAAGGTTTAGTCCGCAGTTAAATTGTCTAATTAGTATTGAAAATGTTCGCTATCTTTGTATTTTACTCAAATATATTTGCTTCCCTCCCCACTTGAACTAACTCCATGTGAGATCTATTTACTGAAAAATAAGTTCTACATAGATTTCTTAAAAGTGGATACAATAATGGATTAAGTGAAGTTACCAACGGGAGCGAAGCGTAGCTGTCTGGTGCGACTGCTTAAGAAGGAATGGGAAGGAATTTAGGAAAGCGTAAAAGACGTTTTAAACATTACGGTTATAACATTATTACGCTACACAACAACACACATATGACGCGGAGGGCGCTCCAGTAGAATTATGGAATGAAGGATTTGGTGTGATTGACGAAGCGATCTAATAGCTCAGTTGGGAGAGCAATGCGCCGGAAACGCAGAGGTCGCAGGTTCGAGTCCTGTTTAGATTGTAGTGGATAGCATTCAATTTTTTTTCATAATTTACCTTTGTGTCATTATTTATAAAAGTAGTTTGATTTTAATGATATTATTTTATAGGTCTACGATTGAAAGCGATCATCTACGAATTCAAAATTCGAATACAGTATGTTTCACGAGATATTCATGGCGTTCTACAAACTTACTCCACACGAATCGCTTTGTAAATAGGTTGAGTGGTAAGTTTAACAGTCCGACAATTTTGGAAAATGTATAGAATTTACGGACAACTCAATTTTATAATAATAGTAGCTGACCCTACAGTCATTCAGTCGAATCATAAAAAAAAAACATTAACATTAGAACATTTATACATTAATCCTTACAAATTCCATTGAATTTTAGTTATTACAAAGTACTGCATTGCTCAGAATTTGTAAGATGACATTCTGTTCCATTAGGTGAAACTTGTCCCGTAGGAAGCCATAACACTTATAACGAAAACAATTGGCGCGAGTAATTAACCAGGTTTACATTCATTTCGTCCGCGCGCGCGACTGTTTCAATAGACTTTGCCACGTGTAAAATAGATGTTGCTTCTAGAAAGTGGTATATGCCACTTACGGACTTATCTACGTATATTATACAAAAAGGCCTAACAAACAAAATAGTAAATATGAGTAAAAGTTGCGCCATGTCCATCTGTCTGTATCACCGTTGTCGTTCGTCTGTGTGTATACAATACAATACAAGTACAAGTTTAACCTTGATATCTTATATTAGTTAACTGTGAAAAAGTACAATCATTTTCATGATATGTACTGATTACTTACGGTTCTGATACCACTATACGTATATAACGAAAATTTTACTATACTTTCTGAATTGCTGCTCATTATTTCAGGGCTGGATTTTGATTCATAGAAGGTTGTTAACTGATATTTTTAGGGTTCCGTACCTCTCACTTCGGTGTATGTTCGTCCGTCTGTCTCTGTCAAGTTTTATAATAAAGAACTATAGAGTATCCTCTACAAAGTAGTATTCAAAGTTTGACTCTGGCCGTCGAAAAAATCCGCAAAGCAATATCCCGAAAAATGAGCTTCTGAACCAACTGGTGATGCTCATGACATGATCAAACTGAGAAGATTACTGTGATCCTACTGGTAACGCTCATGGTAGCCAACGTGTTAAAAATGCATCGGCATATTCTGCTATTGAAGTGAGTAGTATGTGTAAGGAAAAAAAAGGAAATGTGCAGAAAAGAAGCTGATTAGACTATGAAGCAAGATTAGACCTCAAACATACAAACATTGCTAGTTAAATAAAAGCTAGTAAAATAATCACTATTTCACTCTGTTTCAGAATAAAACAAGAAATAACAATTGACAATGGACTGACAATCGAGTGACAAGCGTACTAGCTGATAAGAGCGCTGAACGCAGACTCGTGTACCTAAGCACGACGACATTATTAGCTCGCTGCAAAGTATGGTGATTAGAAGAAGTCATTTTTATCAAGCTTCGGGATCCTGGGTTCGATTCCCAGTGAGAGCGCGGTTCTCCCGCGGCTACTAAGTGATTGTGTCTACGATTGTAATTATGTTATTTTATTTCCTCCGACTTCATTTCCTTAGAGAACTGAACAGTTGGACTGTTTCTGTATTGTGCTCTAAAGTAAAATGTTCTCCATCCATAACATGGGATGTATGTTATGGAAGTCTTTACGGAGACATATATTAAACAATGGACGTCTCCGAGTCAAAATGATGATGAACTGTATTTTATTGATTATTTGTGTAAAATTCAAGGCAAACGCTTCTTGGTACGTGGCGACATGGAGCTACCGACGCGTGTCCACCGCTAAGTCTTGCCACCGTATCCTCGACGGATACGCAGCCTTACCTGATTTCATAATTTTCAACGCTTTCACAATCTTGTCAATACTATGTATTTAATTTCTTTTTTGTATATTTAGTTCATTTCGAGAAAGGGCTCTTGTCCGGATACCCTCTCATATACGGTCGTATGTATGAACACATGTAAACGTAATTTCCTTCGTTTTTTTCTTTCAACATCCATCAATCAGTCACCGAGACGATTATAAAGAGTCCAAATTCGGAAGGATTATGTTATTTTTTTACTGACTTCAATCGGTGACTAGAAAGTGCTTCAGATACTAAGCTTGGTTGCTTTTAAAGCTTGTAAAAATTATCACTATATAACTCTGTTTCAGATTAAAACAAGAGATAAAAACCCAGCTTGGACTGACAATCGAGTGAGACGATGTTCTTAGAGTCGGCGTAGAAAATCATACTGGCGGCGAAAAGAGGGCCCATGACACCCATTCTGGGTCAATCTTGGTGCCAAAGGCCATCGTGATCCTTGGTCCATCGTGATTCCACGTGTTTTTGTGACTGTAATGATAAGAGTCGAACTATCTGATTAGATAGTCTATTTTGTACTGTTTTTTGTTACTAAATATTACATATTTTCTTTGTTTCAAATAAACTTTTTCTATTTAGTAACATATCTTTCGAAGATTTAGTCCCCAGTTAAAATGTCTAAGTATTATTGAAAACGTCCACTACATAAAACAATTAATTATGTATTTTTAAGAATGTTTACTTCCCACTTGAACTGACTCCATAAGGACAAAGTAAGATCTATCTACTAAAAAATAAAAGTTTTCTATAAATCCATTTCGTAAAAGTGGATACAATAATGTATCAAGTGAATTTACCAACGGGGGCGAAGCTTAGCGGTCTGGTGTATCGAGTACCTAAGAAGGAATGGAAGGGGTTTTGGGAGAGCCTAAGAGACGTTTTAAAGATAACGGCGGGTACTCGCCGGGAAACCGTGGGCCAGCCAGAGCGTAGTGGAGAGTAAGTTATACAGCGTTTCAATTTGTATTGGAGGAAAGACCGGAGACTGGTGTACAGTTGTAATCGTGCCTCTGTCTCTGTACACATAGGATTCAATAAAACCGCAGAAATTACCGCAGAATTAGCCTCTGTCAGTTTAACATCCAAGAAGGTATTGTAATGGATGTATAACGGTAGCTGTTCAATTATTTATTCATGAATAACTGTCTAATAGAATATAATAGAGAGTGATTGTGGCTTGATGATAGGGGAATTACGTGTCAATTTATGTTTACTTTGCGCCGATGCTCAGTCAAGTATCGCATTCATCGTCGGCACTGGCCGATGGATTGAATTGCAGGAGATGGTGACAATCATGAATAAAGGAAAGGAATTAAAGTGAATGCGAAAAAAGCGAAAACCATGGTATTTAAAAAGGAAATAGTATAAAAGTGGTGTGTGTACGGTTGCGAATGACAGATTTTGCACAAAAGGCAGTCGAGCCATTTGCCGAGTTGCCCAGCCATCAAAAAATACTTAAAATCCATTAAATTAAGTAGGTGTCTCTGGATGTGCATAGAGAGGTGTATTTGGTTCCAATACTTGTATACGGAAGTGAACGTTGGATGTAGCAGCGGAAGCAAGAAATTAAAATATAGTTTGTAAAACTTAAGGTGTGAAAGAAGATGTAGTAACTCGAATTGAGAAAGGGATGCTAAGATAGTTTGGACATGCAGAAAGGGAGATTGAGTAGACAAATCTACATGGCGAATTTAAATGAAAATGTTGGAACAGAGAAGACCTAGACAAACATTTCTCGATCAGATTGAACACGTTATAAAAATGGGCAAGTCAAAAGTACGCTAAACCGACGAGCATGCAGGCGAGATTAATAAGTGTTGAAGTGGAACGTTCATGCCAGGACCGTAGCAAAAGTTTGGACGTAGCTCTTTCTACGCCCTTGACAAATACTCTAACTAGATCTATCGCAGAGATTTGGTCCAATTTCTGAATTTTCCATGCTGCGGTATTTACCAGATTCCGTTTTTTACGGAATCGTTTATAACCAAATTATGAAATTCACAAATTCCGATTTTTCCACATTCGTTTTATTCCTGATGTTGAATTATCCAATTTCTGATTGTTTATTTGTTGTAACTTATTACTTCATTGATTACTATACAAAATACGTATTATGGAATAACACGCATGCGTTCAAAATAATAATGGGTTAATTTAATAATGTGGAAAATTCTGAATATGACAAAAGTCGAAATGGAAAATAAATAAATGTGTAAAATATCTGAAATTGGATAATTCAGAATCAGTAATAAAACGAATGTGGAAAAATCGGAATTTGTGAATTTCACAATTTGGTTATAAACGATTCCGTAAAAAAAAGAAGCTGGTAAATACCGTAGCATGGAAAATTCAGAAATTGGACCTCATCTCTGCGATCACTAGATCCTTATTTTAGAACGATGAATCTTGAGTGAATGATTGCAAACCTTATGTAAGAAATAGATTGTAGAAACCATGCATATTAAGGCAACTAAATGGGCAACTTTGAACCCGTTCAGCCTAATTTCCACATCATCATAATGGTTATGGTGATTGGATAGCAGTCGCTTAAAGGTCACAGCACACATATCAACTCGGAAAGGGATCGTCACCCTATCAACTCGAGCCGTTCAGTATCATTTGTATGAAACTATCTACTGCAGACTAATCGGAATCGTAACGTAATCGCCTCACCTCGGGACAAGCTCACGAACCGCGTCCACGCTCCTCCCACGGCCGGCGTTACCGAACAACCATACGGTCGTCGAGCCGTAGGCACGGCGTCGTCTATATAGCCGTAGCCGAGTTGACGTGCCGGAGCTTCTTATCCGCTTACGTTACGTCAGTTACGTGGTTACGTTACGTGGACGCCTGTTTGACGGGGAAAGGCGAGGCGGTGTTGATCTGCTCCTGAATTGATATGTGTGCTGTGACCTTAAGGGTGAGCGTCAGGATGGCTGGAGCACTTTATGTTGTGTGGTTCGGGCGGAGTTTAATAATTAATGGGAACCTCGACATAACAAAATTATACCTCGTTTAAAAGAATTAAAAGCTAAAAAGGATGTGATTTAGGCATTCTGACACCAGAATGGCCTGATCAAGTCCGTGTCACCTTGTTCATATTTACAACTTGCATGCATCTTTTCATAAAAAAATGGTAATAACGTCCTGACTTCAAAATGGTTGAACCACATTCATTATAATTTTATACAAGGTTTGATTGAAGTTTCTGAATAGTACTAAATAGGTCCTTAATCTGGAAACTACATCTTAGAAAATCGCGTAATTCTGACGATCACTCTGAAAAAGGTATAAAATGATTAAGCTTCAGCATATTTATAAAATGATCAGTCAGAATCAAAGCGCGCCGTGAGAAACGAACAAAACATTAGAGAAAAAATCCACATTTAACTTCTAGGGAAAGTGGTGGTACGGATAGTCAGAATCGGGGGCATGATGATGATGGTTTATTTTCTGTTAAGTCTAGTCACATATTATATAACTTTATACTACAGTGATGCATGCACGACTTTATTGGAATTAACAACCAACTTCTCATGTTTACTGATAAGTACTGATTAAGTACTTTAAAACATATCCTGGTTGGTCGGAAATATTGACATAGGTAAGTTTGTGTATAGTCCCGAGGAGTTTTTTTATACCCATCATAATACCAGACATGGAATAATACTTAATCTTATCATAATAAAACGAAGCTGCCTGGTAGACATCTGATAGAGCAGTTCCAGAGTACTATATTTTAAGGAGAGTAGGGATGATTTGCATACTTCACTGAAAATGTGCAAGCGAAAGTATTTTGGAAACGACAAGTATAAGGCTACCACTGCGACAATACATTTTTTGTCTCTTTTTCACCATCATAATGAGAAAAAGATGGTATACTGTCAAGATGACAGTACCTAAATCAAAATCATGCTTTCGCGTTTAGAGCCAACAGTAACTCTGAACCTGTGAACACTCGCTACCTGCTGTAGTAGATGTATAATACATGAATCTACTTGACCAAGTATACTTGCGGAATCAGCTAATCTTGTACAGTTTGTGAGCTGACAGAATATGATTCGAGTTTTATACCTGTCTCGCTTGCACATATGCGACTGAGACAAGAACCTTTCCGATTTCACCCAATCCCGAACTCCAATCTTAAAGCTTAGAGCCTGTATGTGAAACGCTCCTTATGCTATGGAATGCTCGAAATATGGCAAAAGCTGGCTTATTAGTAAGTAATGGGGACGCCCAGGTATCAAGTTGCAGGAATGTAGATAAATATCGTAACGAAATTATTGTATCATCGTCCCGCTCTAATTCATACCGCATGAGTAAAATAGAATGTACATTTATGCTCTGAATTTTCGTTCCTCCTATACAAACTTTTATGTATTTTAACTGTCTTTTGCGCGCGGCGTGTATAAACGATAATATGGTTCTAGCATTATTGGCGTATATATATATTAGTTCGGCTACTCAACACGTGTAGTAATTACTGTCAAGAATAATGTCAGTGTCAGTTCGCCTATTCCACACTAGATGGCCAGTGTAGTTTCAATAAAATTGCATTTTATTGCAATATAAACATTTATGACGGCAAGTTAAGCATATTTATTTAATAATATAATTATATCATTCATTTCCGACCATTTCTAAAGTTGTCAAGCTATTTATTAATATACTGGCGCTACCATCTATGTAAAAGCTCTAAAAATATATGAGTTAATTAGTACCAACTTTCGCCACATGCAGTTAATTACCGAACTTTAAACTCTAATTACGGGAGAACCCCATTGATTTTTAAGTTAATAATTATCTAACCACCTTTTTTGGGTCATTATAAAACTATCTACACCGGTCTCATCTCTGTTGGTGGGTGGGGAGACCCCCCATACAAATTTGCCCATCGTCCTTTCAACTCTCTAGCATTCGTAGTTTCGGCTCTGCGTTGATGAGTCAGTCAGTCAGTCAGTCAGGACACTTGCATTTATATATACGTACTAGCGGCCGCCCGCGACTTCGTCCGCGTAGATTTTTGATGATGACAAAGATATTAAAATAGGTAAGTGAATTTTATTCTTAGTTAAAATGGTCTAGACAATGCAATTGTTAAAGAATTTTTGAAGATTTTCCAATTAGATTACGGGAATTGCTTGCAGGATGCTTAATATTTATTCCGTCAGTTACCTGATGCTTTTAATCTTTGGCAAAAACGACTGCAAGATATAGAGCGACGCATAGATTTGGAGTTAGAAAATGGGGATCTTAGTTATTATGAGTGAGATTTAAAAAAATGTTAAATATCGTAAGGCTGTTAAAACAATCTTAAACTCAGCACTGAAAATCGAGAGATGGAGGCAGTTTAATGAAGAGTATCTCTTTCAATAATAATAAATAATAAACTTTATTTCATAACAATAATAAATAATGACCTCTTTTCATAAGAAGGCAGCACTGGTATTTGTACACGCCGGCCTGCCTATTAAACGAAAAGAGTGGTTTGTTTGGCGGAGTTCCCGAGGCTGGCCAAAATGTTTCTAAATGGTCTAGCAGGTACCCCAGTTATTAAAAAGGCTAGTGTTTAAAGAAAATGCTGAAATGTGACCATTAAAAACTAAATGCACATAAGCGAATTTCATGATGCGATTACTATTTTGGTCTATAGGCTAGTAGTATTGTCTGAAGAGTGATTCAATATATTCTGGTGCTATAGTTCTCTATATCTGTCAAGAAGCTAAATAAAGTAAGAATAGGTATATAAAGTATAAATTATTTATGTGCTGATAGACAACTCACTAAATATAGGAACACAAAAAGTTTGGAACACAATAAATAAGAGACAGCACTAAGAAAATATTGTTGACAGTCAACCATAGAAAAGGGGATGCAAGTTTGTTTAAAATAAGTTTCTGTCAAAAATTACATTTTAGTGGCAAGCTTTTATAGCCGACTGTACTTTTCTTTGCATATCCATCAAATGCTCACTGAGACGATTCTAAAGAGCCCAAGCTCGGTAGGATTGCTTTTCCTATTATAAAGTTCCTATGGCCACCTTCCGGCTCCATCATCAGATCAGCCCCATGGTAACATATTATTGTATTGTCATCAAAGTCAAGTAAGTATGCAAAATTTCAGCTCAATCGGTTGACGATATCTGCTTCAAAATTGAGTTGCAAGATTTCACCCGAACAAACATATTTAGATACATACATACATACATACAATGCAAGTTAAATAAAAAAAACTTTTAAAAAAGGACGTAGTCACTGGGTAGTAGACAGGAAATAAAAAAAATATAAACTGATAACGTTAGCGTAACACTTCTTTATAAACAACATTAGCGGTGTTCCCCATACAAACTTTGCACCCCTTTTTAACCCCTTTTGAGGTGGAATTTTCCAAAACGCTAAAAATTACTTTTTTTGTATTTGTTTAAGTAAGCTATCTACAAAGTTTCAAGTCTCTAGTTCAAAAAATAAAGTTTCTCCCATATAAACATTGCACCCCTTTTTAACCCCCTTAGGGGTAAAATTTTCTAAAACGCTGAAAGTACTTTTTGTGTTTTTGAATAAGTAATCATTCTACAAAATTTCAAGTCTCTAACTCCAAAAAAAATGTTTTCCCGATACAAACTTTGCACCCCTATTTAACCCTCTTAAGGAAGGTATTTCCAAAAATCCTTTCTTATCTCTAGCCCACGTTATAAAAGTAACCTACTGTGCAAAAATCAACTCTCTAACATTAGTAGTTTCGGCTGTGCGTTGATGAGTCAGTCAGGACTTGTTCTTTTATATATATAGATGTATTTAGATTAGAGTAGATAAGGATGTTCATCCAATTTTAGTATCCCGTTAAGGGCAGATATAATATGTATACCTACATTACCTACTTAAACACGTAAATCAAAGCAGACGTGTCTGCTATGATTTTTATAATATAATTTTAATTGTTGTTGTTGTTGTTAAACAACACACCTTCACATAAATCACATACTACACATGAGTTTGGATACTTATTCGTAGTCTTCTATTCGAAATTGTGCGTGATACCCTACTTTTC
Source organism: Apotomis capreana (assembly GCA_947623375.1). Classification (NCBI taxonomy): domain Eukaryota; kingdom Metazoa; phylum Arthropoda; class Insecta; order Lepidoptera; family Tortricidae; genus Apotomis; species Apotomis capreana. Next base: position 34,073,444 of record OX392499.1, on the reverse strand, counting down.
TTGGTTAACAAGTTTCTTCGTTTAGTCCAAATTACCGTTAATTATTTTAATTAGTTTTCATTAAACATTTAGCGAACTGGTCTTCTAACACGATATGAAAGTGATAGACGTGATAGTGTACAAGCATGGGTTTCGTTATTTTCTTATAAACTGATGTGTAGAAGTTCAGCCTAAATGTCTATTTTAGCGATGTGTTGCTACGTTTAAATGATACTCCAATGACTGACTGGTTTATTAATACTTAGCCCTAAACTTTGCGAGCTAGGGGTTCCAGGACACTTGGTTGCCTTGGTCCAATCGTTATACTCCGACAACCAAAGCATGGTCACGGTCAGGATTAACCTCACGCTCTTCAAGCCGTTCTCATTTAAAAAAGCAGTAAGACAAGGCTGTATACTATACCCGGTGCTGTTCAACATTTCGACGAGTGTGCGAGGACTGGGGAAGGTGGCGTTTCCATTGGTGGGACGAAGCTCACAAACCTGCGTTATTCCGACGACACAACACTCTTCGCGTCCAACGAAGAGGAAATGTGCACCTTACTGGGCAGACTGGAACAAACCAGCAGAGAAATGGGGCTTCTCATAAACAGAGTGAAGACCAAATTCAAGTAAGAAAAGCTGCTGGTAACAGGCAAGGTGTGCGGAAGACGGCCCAGAGGAAGAAGTCCAACACGCTGGTCGCACCAAATACGCTCTACCCTCAAGATCTCTATTTACGATGCCATACATGCAGGCCAGGATAGAGTAAGCTGGCGCAAAATAGTCCACGAGAAAGTTATTCAGAGAGGCCACGACCCTCAGCATTGAGGATATCGACTAAAGGAGGAGTAGCCCTAAACTTTGGACCTAGAAAAATTTAACTTTAAGTAGAGTCATAATCATAATACCACCTATGTAGATTAGACTAAGATTTCGGTAGCGTCATTTCAAATCCCATTTCTTCGAAAATATGTTAGTTAGGACTTTGTAACGTAAATTAGTGTTAAATGTTATAATTATAAACACTATTTGAGTATTATTGTGCAGCGCATATACAAAACGTGCTACGAACGATTAAGTAGAACTAACTCTAGTTTTTCTTGTAGCAAATCAAAGTAAAGTTTTACTACCAGAGTTACCATTTTATGAACGCGGTAACGGCAGCCCTGAACCGCCGCATAGTTTATAGCATGTACGAAATGAAAAATAAATACACAAATAAACAGGTTTTAACTGACCAAATCCCGTTTTATCACTATTCTAGCTAATAAAAGGACCACACTAAAATTACCGTATTACTCGAATAAAATAAGGTACCTACTTAAAATAACATGCAAAAATGATGTATGGGAACGCCAAAAGTAACTAGTATGTAACAACTGTAAGTAATGAATTATTCTAAAGGAAGAAAAGTCATCGTTTCTTTTTATTATGCAGCTGCAATTTAACTTACGCTATTCATAGATACAAATATAAAAGCATTTGCTGGCCTAGCAACTTCCGTCTTCCAAAACTTCTCACACAATAGTCAAAATAAACAAATGTGCTCACCATTCCCACAGATGCGCGAGGCAGTCGAACATAACGCATCCATTTTCAGCACTCATGCAGGAAGCAGCCGGGGCGGCAGCCATCTTTACTATTCCCTCCCGAATGTCACTAAATTGAATTCACTTCGTACACTACCATAATAAGTCACTGTATGACGACACCAGCAATTTCACGAAGGTAATCTCTGGAAAGAGAAAAGTGTCAATTAGAAACTTGATAGGGTAAATGGCGTGAGCAAGATGAAATAAGATGAAAGTGTAATTATTTTACTGTAGGTAATCTTTACAATTTAAAAGATTATAAGTTGTAACTATTATCATAATGGTAAATCCTATTATCATTTTTGAGCACAGATATTGTTTTTTGTGCAACATTATAAACCTACAAACACTAAACTTAATCGTCAGTTCCTTATAAAAAGCAACGGTTGGTTTTTATAATCGGTTTGTATAGGTACTGTAATTTTGCATTCCTGAGGGCGGGTGGTTAGGCCAACCACAGTAAAACACCGAGAAATTAATAGATATTTGTGGTGAAGGCCTCAACGCGCAACGGTACTTTGGTAGAGATATTTATTGGAAAAGTTCTTTCCCACAAAACTAGAACTAGAGGTAAAATAAATGTTAAGTCTAGTCACGTATCGACATGATACACGATAAAAATATGTAATTTTCTACATGTACCTATATATAATCATCATCTTACAGTCACACTGTCTTGTACTACTTTAATTTCATGTCTGCTTTCTAAACTAACTAGATTCTAACTTAAACTATTCTTTTAAGAGCCAATTTAAGGAAAACCGGAAACTTAATAAAGAGCGTAGTTTTCCTCGGCAGAAGTAATAAATTGCATGCCAGAAACGAAAACTAGGTAATATTTTTCGTTGGAGAAAATTTCGCTGACTTTGTAGCATTCGTTTCAGTATTTTGGAACCGGTTTTTCTGTTTCTGAGATATATTACTCATATTAGTACATCCGTTGGATAAAGTAGGTAACTTGTGATTCTGATGTCGATCGAAGGCCAAGTGTTGGTTTTTTAACCAGCTACGCTCGTGCCTCACGACTCGGGCAAGAAACGCTTTATAGGCATAATGCACTTCGTCATTAGTCATTATCTGCTGCCTGTTTCCGATTACCACCATTATTCGCACTCCATTTGTCGCTTCAGTCGTCAAACCGTTAACTTCTGCCATTACTGATATCTACCCAAATGGATCCATGATATTGGAAATGGTGGTCACTGTCAAATTATAATAGAATAACCAGATTCGTAAATTCGATAAGGTTTCGGCCTCATCTAAAATTACTGTCGCAAACTGTTTAGTAATAATCGTCATTCGATGGACATATGCAATGTGCAACAATAGCGAAGCTCCCATACATTGCTGAACTTCGAGAACACTGTTTTATCTTCATGAACAACCCTCACGTCATAGTACACAGGGGAGCACAAAATCACGAAAGAGACATTACAGTCATAATCCTTATATTCTACAAACGTGTTTAGATAAGAGGCAATGCAAAATAATGGTCCTCAGGGATCGCTTTCATGTATCTCACGATTGGTCCTGATACATCAGGCTTTTGCTATAAATAATGTAGAGCAGGCAGTAGGGCAACGCGGCAATTCCAGTGATTGAACGGCCTGTCGGGCGCACCTTCCGAATCATACGACCTAACATATGGTCCGAAACTGCGAGTTCTTTATTAATGGATCACCGTTTCAGGGATTTATTCGTTACGTGGATATGAGCTGTGGGAATTCTCATAGGACTTATTTGGGTTATTTTTGGTTAGCGCTAAAATTTGCTTTATGGTACCTTGGTACACTGTCACTAAGGTACCATACTCCGAAGGTAGGTAAGTACTCCGATTTCTTTGCACCTGAGTTTTATACACGTTCTCGTGACTCTCACGAGTGATCATGCGTTCCTATTTGAGTATAACAGTAGGTAAATTTTACAATAAATACACGATCACCAGAAGATACACTAATATCATCTTCCGGCGTAAACTTCTTACAACATTACGTAGCTTAATCCCCAATAATGGCAGTCAAACTTATATAATTTATTTGGGACCCATCTCCATTACATATAAAAACCTTCTACATTTAAGATTGTAGGTTCCACGTAACACGCTATGAACGTTATGCAATAAAGTATCGAGCATTACATTTAAAAGGGCCACGCAGTGCAAGGAACGTACGTGAGCATGCCAAACTTCAATTACATGACAGTGCTAACGAACTTTCATTACAGATTGTACAGTCACCTACTTTAGCAACAGTTATCATCAGATGATCGGGGCGTGTGCCGCGGCCAGACATGACTAGTGAAAGTGTCCCTAACCAACCAGCAACGGTACTTTAGGTACCGGAGAGAGACCATGATTTGAGAACATTCGAAACTAAAACTATCGACAGTGTGCATCAAACAAAGGTTACACGTAAAGAAGGATGTCTATCGTTAGTGAGACAATAGGAAGTGGACCGATTTCAAGTGTCGAATATAGCTGTGACTTGAATAGTGTGTCGCGTCGATGAATGCATAATTCATGGTCACCGCGAGCTTTCCTCTCGTCAACTCGTCACACCACTTGAGCTACTAGCGGTGTGGGCAAACAGCTTTCCCGACGTACGGCCCTTGCGCGACTCCACAATACACTTTCAATCAGAAAACTAAACTGTATAAACGATTAGTTTTGCTTCCAATACAGTATTAACGACGTAAAGGAAGTAATGAAATCAAAATACATTTAATTTTCTTTTAATGACTATGGCATGATACAAATCTCCAAAAACAATACAATCTCAGCCAATCAGACTAGGTAAATTGCATGGGGGAACGGTATTGAAATACAATTACGTAATTAATTTATGGGGCCCAAATCGGTTGCCTATCCATAATGACTAAGTATTTATCAAACTCTATCAGTGTAGTGTAGTGATGGGTTCGAATATTTATGTTTTATTTTATTATAAAGCTAGCTAAACTTCCAAGCCTGGATATAGTAAATCTTTTATAAGTTGCCAAAATTTATAACCACCAAACATCATTAAAAGCTACAAACCTATTCTAAAATAGTCATAAATCATCACCCTTATCGAATCGATCAGTTTGAGAACTGCGATGCGACACAAGACAATACAGCATCCAAACTTATAATATCCCTCATAAGGTTAAACAGGGGTTCGTGACTTTCTTCACCCTCACAAATAAAGATGTGGGCGAACAGAATACATATTTATATATTGTCTCATATATCCCTGCACTTAAAGAAGGGGATGAATCTGATAAGACTGTTACGAGTCCCGTATCTCATGCCGTCTGCGCGGTAATCCAGACTGGAGGGGACTCGGGCTCGCGGTCAATGTCCGGAAGAGCTATTCGGCATTCTGGGACACATTTTGTTACGTGTAAATTTGCTTGCTCTTTCTCCTGCCATCCATAAAGATATATCTACGTTCAGGTGCTAGGTACCGACTAGATACATATTCTGTCATTGTTTTTTCTCAGAAAAGTTCGTTTTAGCTTGCTTTCTTAATTAACTTCTCTGAAATAGTTGAGATAGATATATAAATACGAGCTTTCCTAAACTTGTATGAACTAAAATTCGAGAAGATAGGAAGGAGCATTTGTGTTATTAGGAATTTCGAAAGAAACCGGCAAATATGCAATTTTTTGGGTAAATATTGTTGCATAGTTGCCAGTTTAAACCTTTAACGATTTACCTAAGACCTATACTGCGTGCACTAATATACCTAAAACACAATTTACCTTAATAAAAGTAAGAAGCGTTAATTTTTACATTTCCATTATAATGTATAGGTACAACAAAGCTCCAGCCACTAAGTATAATAAATGCATAAGTACTTATATCAGTTCGAGTTGGTAGGTACAGTGCAGAAAATAAGCAAGAAACACCCTTTTTACAAGTCATAAAGAACTGAAGAGCTGTAGCAGCTCTTCCTATATTATCCTCTATGGTCTGGGAAGCAATTTGGCATTCGTGTCGAATATGTTTGTAGCGTACCTACCTATCTCAATGTTGCTGGCAGTTAAGCACTTACTTATTTGGGCAAAGAGTAATGCTGTTATTCTGCGGTGGAACCGACTTCGAAAAAGATGACAAACTTATCAAGCCCACGCGTCTTGTTTCTCTTTTTATGATGTTTCCTGAGAGGCCTGATTGTTTACGGGTTCCGTAAATATTCCATTCCGTCAACCTCATACCTCATTATCATATCTTTCCTCCTTATCCTTCGAAATTCAACTTGCAGCAGCATATAATCATGATTTTATGTTTTACATGCATAACATTTATTAGGGTTCCGTAATCCATACCCAAAGGGTAAAAACGGAACCCTATTACTAAGACTCCACTCTGTCTGTCTGTCACCAGGCTGTATTTCATGAACCGTGATAGCTAGACAGTTGAAATTTTCACAGATGATGTATTTATGTTGCCTATAACAATAATAAAACCAGATTAAAATTAATATTTAAGTAGAGCTCCCGTACAACAGACGTGATTTTTTGCCGTTTTTTATTCTGATGTTACGGAACCCTTCGTGCGCGAGTCCGACTAGCCGGTTTTTCATCATTCATCAAGCAAATTAACGAATTTTAATCGAGTTACTAATTCAAATACTGAACTTGTCTAAATAAAACCCGGGAATTGTCAATATTTTGTTGTTGATACTTAATATTGAAAACAAATGCTCGGTTCGGTACCTCCCTACAAACTGAAACAATTATTAGAGTGACACTTAAGTATAGATTAATTTTTGAATATTGAAAAGCCGACCCGGTCAAGTATATTTTACGCCACCCTTCAACACATGTGTAGTTACAACATTAATAAATAACGACCCACGGAATTTAAATATTAATCAACAACCTGTCAATTTTCGCCAGCTACAAAAACACGCGAATCAATGAACTCTCAAAAGCCCAGAATTTGCTTAATGAACCGTAGTAATAACTAGGTCATCTAACAACGTGCCAATAATTATTACACTTACCAGTCACTCCTGGAGCGATTTTGCGTCGCACTTTGTTTATGCTCGGAGCAAAACCTGTTTTCGACGGTAACACGAACGGTTATAACACTAAAACGAACTAAGGATAAGATTCGGTGATTGACGCGGTAATTTGGCGATTATTTGAGGTGTAAAAGTGTTATTTTATCGTGGAAAATGTATCGATTGAGCGGCGCGCGGCCGCGCGGCTTGCGAGCGAGTGTGAGCGGCAGGGGGCGACGCCATGCCTCGATGCCTCACCCTCTACACTGCTACCCTTGCGCGCGTTTTCCTAGCTTTCCCGCCAGTACGGCACACACGGCTCCCCGTACACTGGTTGCCCCGACCACCTCCGGCTCGCTCGACAGGCCGAGCCCGCTTGTCTCGTTGTTGCTAGCTAAACACTAGTTGTTTCGTTTGTGCTGGTCGGTTATTGTGTCGGCACAAAGGTCCTGTTACAATGCACACCGTCACGTTATGCTCTGACAACTGTATGCAAGTTACAGAGGTTTCAATAATGAAAATTATGCTTCAGCTTTCTTATGTAAACTGTGTAAAACGACTTGAATTAATTGCCGTAATACCTACTATACCGTCTTAAAAAGCACTATTCATGTAGCTATAGGTAAATGAACATCTACAGGCGACAGAGAAATTCTAATATTACCGCGAAATTATAGAGGTAATTGGGACTACGAACAGACTCAGTACCAGCACATGGTAAAAGTCATTAGGTACCTATACTTAGTAATTTAAGAGGAAATTGCACTGCTCATTTTTCCATACAAATCGAGGTTTCGTTCTCATGTTTCCTCCTTTGAAACTTAACCTATCTTTACGAAATTTAAGGAAATTAATGGGAAAGACATGTTCTGTGTCCACCGTTTCGATTTTTACGCTCATTATTATAAAATGTGTACTAGACGTCTATTTTTGGCCAAAATTCCGGCGCAAACGAACGCCTATAATAAGAGGCTTCTAAACGGGCCATGTAGAATTTGGGCCAATTTTGCTACAATTTGTGGCCCGGCCATTATTTGCATCTTGCCCTAGCGTAGGGTGTCAGAGAAAGACGGCCATAGTTGCCGGCCAGAAATTGCAGCAAAACATGGCCCGTTTAAAAGCTCCTTTAAATTACTTGCGCAAAAATGGAAACGGTCCGACATTTCCTGCCCATTCAGTTACTAAAATTTCTTAAAGTTTGAAAACACTGGAAACAGACGAGAACGAACCCATAATTACCAGCTGATAGCCCTGCGGGCGTTATGATGGTTGCGTTTATCACGTGAAAATAAATGATAAAGCATCTATCACTCACACTCGCAGTTTGTCAAAAAGTGACAGATGCTTTGTCACTTATTTATCGCGTGATAAACGCAACTATCATGGGCCCGTAGATCGGAAAAGGAGCAGTGATATTATATTCTCTTAACAAGCGGTTGCTATTACCAAAGAGTCAGTACCTAGTAGAAAGGTATGAAAAAAAATAGAGACATTACTTAAATTGTTGACAAATTTTAAATAAAATCTGTTTCAAATGAAAAATATGAGTCGGATTCCATTTTCATTTATGGACAATATTTCACTCTCACATTCTAGGACCGATAAACAAAGACATGGACAAAACCTATCGAAATCCTATTACCTACCTATAAGAAAATCTAGATATGTACTTCTATATAATAAAGATCCTTGCTACAATATCCGATCCTCGCTTGAAATTAAAACCACAAGCGCACGTATAGCTGTAAAAAGGTTATAGGAGTACGATATAGCTCTTCGCTAGATAATAAACAGGGGTTGAGGCGCCGAGGGTTGGGGTGGGTTCGGGACAAACACTCGGGGGTCTAGTGCTTTCACAACCATTACTACTTATATCCCTACCGCTAACTGTTTTTCCTTTTTTATTACTTTCAATAACGGCACGTGTTTTAACACCCGATGAAACAATAGGATCGTAAAATATAAAATTCGAGGGCTCATATTGATACCTGTGGTATCCTTACTCTCAAAAGGTGTCTAGCAATTTGTATGTAGTTTTACGAGCTTTTATTTCAACTGTCCCGATATCTTTCTCTCTACTTGTCCATGCAAGTTTGACGCACTGGCCGGTTTGCGATTGAGCTGAATTTTGCATACATATGTAAATCGGATTATTTATTTATGCAAAATTTCTTAATTTGGAGCTAGATCGAGATGGTCCCAGAATATTTATATAAGCGGGGAGGTGGTGGGCACTGGACGAAATCTCATCGAGATTGTGCCTATACAAACACAGAACACAAGTGAACAGTGATATGCACGCATCAGCTATTAAGCTGCCTGTGCATTAAATAAATAAATACGCAAATAAAAGAAAAGTTTTTTTTTCCGTTTCAACACTTGTGTGTGGGGTGTCGTTAAATAGGTATTTTAAAAATAATAGGGGTCTTCAAACATAATTTTTTGATAAAGCCAGCAATTTTGTAAATATTCGCTCCGAAAATAAAAAAAATAGCGTCTCCCCCCCGTAGGTTGACTTCCAGAAGGTAATAAGTAATTACAGTTATAATTTTTTGATAAAGCCAGCAATCTTGTAAATATTCGCTCCGAAAATAAAAAAAATAGCGTCTCCCCCCCGTAAGTTGACTTCTAGAAGGTAATAAGTAATTACAGTTACTTTGGCGTTTACGACCTTTTTATAGAGCTTGAAATCTTTCTTGTAGCTTAAACCTCGGGCTTAATACTTAAACTCGCCGCTTTAAGCCCGTCTATTGTGAAGGATGAGCAACTACGGAACCCTACACTGAGCGTGGCCCGACATGCTCTTGGCCAGTTTTAGTCACATGTATTGTTTCTTAAAATGGAATACCACTTTTCCATTTCCGTTTTATTCTCATCTTTTCCTCTTCCAAAACTTAACCAATCGCCACAAAATTGTAGGGAATGAATAAGAAAGAAATGTTATGTTTATGTGTTGGATCGTTTCGATTTTCGGTGTTTCTGTGTGTGTTTACCGTGCAAATGTTTTGGTCATGTGAACTGTAAATTTGCATGTAATTATTAAATAAATAAATAAATAAACACTGATAAACACGGATTAACTAATGAATGTAAATTATACCCCTGGCTACACACTATCGCGAACACTTAAACCCGCTCCAGACCTTCCGATCCGATCCGATTTATCGGAAGAAATGTCCTAACAATTGCACTACACATTATCCGATTTCTTCCGATAAATCGGACAATTGCGCTACACATTATCCGATTGCTTCCTATAAATCGGATCGGATCGGAAGGTCTGGAGCGGGTTTTAAAATCAAATCAAGCCTTTTGACCTGACGATCTTAATTTGTCTATAGCAGAAGCTATCTGAGATAATTTTTTAAACGCTGTTTATTAGCACATAGTGAATAGCTAGCCTTATATAAATGTTGCTTGCCACGTGAAATGTCCCATCTAGCAAGGTATATTATATCTTCAGCTATTTATTTTTCACAACAATTCTGTGAAAATTATTACTTTTGTGTAATACTTACGCTCAATTAATAGTTTTTAATAAATGTCCAACATTTATCTGTAAAATATAAATAAACACACTAGGCAGTTTAGTTAAAGTTAAACTTGAATTTGAATGTATCATTCGGGAATATAATATGAAATACCGGCAACATTATAACCACAGACTACAGAAGCGTGTGCCAAGCAGACGTCAAAAGTGCTCTTTGAATTTGAATTCATATTATTGTTAACGACTTTTTAGTAAAACATAGCAAGTAAACAGAAACCGAGTTGCTTGTATAAACATTATAAAATGGCAATGGACGCTGTTAAAAGCGAGTTATTAGACCTGGAAAATAAGATAACTAGCCATCCAGCCTATGGAAATTCGTAAGTGATATTGTTTTATACCTATCTGTCTTGTTTCAAACTTGAGATCTGAACCTTTTCAGATAGTACTAAAATGTATGAGAATTGAAAGCCTTTACGACTCTCTCAAGATTAATCGTCCTATGACGTATCTTTATTCAAATTGTTCGTTGAAAAATATCATCGTGCCATGGACTATTGTACCAAGTCGATTTATTTTTCAGATACACTTGGTCTCCCAGGGATTTTGAATTGGGTTCGGCCCTTGGACGAGGAAAGTTTGGACATGTACATACAGCCAGAGAGAAGAAAACGGGGTTCTTGGTTGCTATCAAAACAATGTTTAAATCACAAATAATGAAATCGAAATGTGAGAAACAGATATTACGAGAAATCGAGATTCAGTCCCATTTAAAGTAAGTTCTTAATTAGTTACCGTATATGATGATAGCCAAGCAAACGCTTCACGAAGCGAAGCGTTAATAATCCATTCTTAATAAATTGCCATCAATGATTGAAATAAACACTATTTATTATTAATTAAAAGTTTGTAGTATACAGTTGTAGTGAAAATCGTTTGATGAAAGTTTTCTTGATGAGACTATCAAGATCAACCTTAGTCTTGATACTCAGATCTTAATCTAAAGTTTTTTTTATTTATAGGCACCCAAATATCCTCCGACTGTTGACATGGTTCCATGATGAAAGGCGCATTTACCTGGTTGTTGAGTTTGCTGCTGGTGGAGAATTGTACAAATATCTCACTGAGGCTCCCAAAAAACGTTTTCCTGAAGCTAAAGCTGCTAAATATATTTATCAGGTAAGACAGTAAGTAGTTTATTCTGGGAAGGCCTATGTACGTACATTTAATTTTACACAAGTATGTAAACATTTTCAAAAAGAAGACTATACTAATTGCAATATTCTCAGTGGTAATAATTTTGTTTTTTGTTTGCTAGCCTATCATGGCCTATCATTAATGATTTTGGGATTTATCAAACTTGGGAATAAGCCAAGATTAAAGTTAGGCAAACACCTAGGACAGGTGATTTATGTGATGACCATGATAGGCATATATTTTTTGTTGAAGCTAGTTTAGTTGATTATAAAGTTTTTATTATTATTCTTTATAATTTTGAAGATTTTAGGCCATAAAATGTTGTACAGACGATTTTTAAATATTATTTGTATTACAGGTGGCAGATGCAGTGGAGTACTGCCACCAACACCATGTGATACACAGAGACATTAAGCCTGAGAACATTCTTGTTTCCTTCAGTGGAGACCTCAAGTTGGCTGACTTCGGCTGGTCAGTGCATGCACCCTCTCAAAGGTAAACCTATTAATTCCATTTATTTTACAGTTAAATCAACCATACCAACCATAAAGAAGAAGAAAATCTCTCTATTGCATAAAAGCAAAATCACAATGAATGAAATAAAATTTCCTTCTCGAAATTAGTTGTTTTTGGCACTTTAAGGGATAAATATTTCTTCAATTGTTATTTGTCACTAAGAAATTATCAGTCAGATAACTGAAAGTAGATGTAAATTAATGGATGGCTTCATTACACACAGTAGCAACCAAGTTTCATGAATTGGTTGTTATAAATTTAATGGATCATCATCATATCAGCCGATAGAAGTCCACTGCTGGACAAAAGCCTCCCCAAAGTTCTCCACAACGATCGATCTTGCGCCGCCCTCATCCAATTTCTACCCAATATATCCAATTTCTAATTTATTGGATACTAGCGACCCGCCCCGGCTTCGCACGGGTGCAATGCTGATAAATTATGCATGTATTATACATATAAACCTTGCTCTTGAATCACTCTATCTATTAAAAAAAAATCGCATCAAAATCCGTTACGTAGTTTCAAAGATTTAAGCATACAAAGGGACATAGGGACAGAGAAAGAGACTTTGTTTTATACTATGATGATAGTGATATGAAACAAAGGCACTTCAAACAATGAATGAGCCTATTTTAATATATTCATTTCCTCAGGCGTAAAACGATGTGTGGTACTCTGGACTACCTACCCCCTGAGATGATCAAGCGAGAAGTGTATGATGTGTCCGTGGACCACTGGTGCATCGGAGTGCTGCTCTACGAGTTTCTCGTGGGCAAGCCTCCATTTGAGAGCCAGACCCAGGATCAAACTTATGCGAGAATCTTATCATTGGACATGAAGTACCCGGATCATGTGCCAGAAGGAGCTAAAGATCTTATATCAAAGGTAAGATGATGCCCCATGATTTTATGAAGGAAAAATTTAATGTGATCAACTGCAATGTAATCAGGACCTGCTTTGACCTTTGCGTCAATGTGTATACTATTATAAAACTGGTATCACCACATCAAAAACCGAATTGATAAAAAAGATTTTACTGAAACAATGGACCTACCTACTTTTAAAAGTTTAAATTTTGCTGAAATACCGGATTTACAATGTGCTTTCACACTGGTATTTATATTCTTACATCTATTCATTTTTATTTCAGCTTCTACGGCATTCAAACAAAGACCGCTTGTCCCTAAATGCAGTAAAGAAACACCCATGGGTGCAGAAGTTCAGAGGCGACGGATCATAGTATTTGCACGTTAGTATTGTTTAATTGTGTTTATCATTCATTTAGTGTTATGAATATGAAATATAATGAAATGAAAATATGTATTCCATGATTAGTTTTTTTAGTTATTGTTTGAAACTACCTTTAAGTGTACTGCACCACTAGCATTAGAATAGCCTATTGACTCGGGTGGCAAGAGTAAACTTGAAGAGTAAAAAGTTACTTACGATTGTCTTTGTCTGCCTTTACTGATGATATGAGGTAGGTCACTCTAAAATAATTAGTAACAATATGAAAAGTATTTATTTTAGCTGTATTTAAAAGTTTTAACATCACAATCACAGACTGTAGCCATAGTTGTGTACCCACTTCAGGCCAGCCTTGCTGCCGGCAGCAGGCTTGTACTCAAGGCCGATCCAGTCATTGTACCCACACTGCTCCAAGTGCTGTAAGATGTAGGGATAGTTCACCTCTCCTGCTGTGTCCGGTTCGTTACGATTTGGTACTTGTGCTATCTGCAATTAAAGAAAATCATTATAAATATCGGCACTTTAGTACCGTGTCATCCAATCCCAATTTTAACCCTTAATTTGGCAATGTACAATGTGTAATATTTACTAATAAATTACCTGGACATGGCCAACATATGGCATAAGGTTTTTAATATTGTGTGACAAATCCCCGCATATATGCTGTAGGTGGAATATATCCAATTGAAGTTTTATATGGGGACTATTGATGCGCTTTATGATGTCCACAGCTGAAGAAAAAAAATACATTTTACCAATTCATAAATATACTATTATTTAAATAAAATCTGTTATCTCTTTAAATCAACCTACCTTTGCCATAATCACTTAAAAAGTATTTGGGAACTGAGTGCTGATTGATTGGCTCGATCACACCCAAAATATTGTCTTGCCTTAACAGCTCTGCGGCATACTTCAAGTTATCCTCATATGTGCTCCAGTTTTCGGAAGTGACTGTGTCCAGTCTACCGGCCATGATATGAATTTTCTTAGCCCCAACAGCTTTTGCATAGTTTATTGTTTCTTTGAGGTTGTCTTTGAATTCATTCTCTTTGCCTGGCACAGCAGTAACTCCTAGTTCACCTTTAGTGACATCTCCTAAAATAGTAATGATGGAAAAAATTGTGAGAAAATATCACAACATAGTATATAAAACAAAGTAGTCTTGCTGTCTGTCTGTGCCTATGTATACTTAGATCTTTAAAACTACGCAACGGATTTTGTTGCGGCTTTCTTAATAGAAAGAGTGATTCCAGTCCAGAGGAAGGTTTGACATGCATAATTTTTATCAGCATTGCACTCATGCAAAGCCGGGGCTAGTCTCTAATACTCAATTAATACGTATTCAGTGGGTATTCAAGTCTTACAAATTAAATAAATAAAAAACTAGAATGCTTCCATTCTGCTAATTTTATCAGAGGTCACTGTCTGGATTGTCTTAAGTTGCTTTCAGGTTCTACCCATTTAATGGTAAAATATAGGTATTCAGTTAGTGTTAATATTTAAAATAATTGGTAAATACTGACCTGTTTTAAGGTTTATTAAAACCTGTTCAACCCCAGCGCTCTCCTTGGCCTGCTTCACCTGGTCCACCGTGAGTCCCCATGGGAACCCCGTCTCCACCGCCTTGAAACCCGCATCTTTAGCTAACGCGTACCTTTCCAGTACGCTCGATGCTTCGGTGAACATAAACGCAAGATTCGCACAAAACTTCATTGTTGATTTTACTCTAATTGTCTAATTATGTACCTAACAATGATAAATATAACCTCTATTCGTGAGTGCCTTGTTTATAAATGATTGTTATCTGTGCACTTCAGTTATCTCGCCACAATATGGCTAAAGGCCACAACGGTATCGCGTTTTATTATCTTATTGTGTGTATGGTAGATATCTGTGTTTAAGCCTCATTGTTGGCAGTCGTTATTTGTTGGTTACTTGCGGACCGGCTCTGATAAAGCTGTCACTGTCAAATGTCGTTTGAATCAGCTGATGGTTCTGTAGCTTACAACCTATATATGTTTCTTCGACATTCATAAACTAGGTTACCTCTATCTTGAATGATTATAGCATAAACGTAGAAAATAACGGTCTTAACGCAACCGGTAAAAATAAACAATAATAGGATTTAGAAGTCATGATAAAAAAAATTAAATAACACTAGGTACAATTATAAAAAAAAATAACAAAAACGGTTTACTCACGTAAAACCATATATATATAATGATTAAAGATGTCTCACAATAGTTTTAATAACATTAACACTAGGTACAGTTAAGTTCATAAACTTATGAGCAAAAATTTGATCACAAGTATGTGAATTTGCCTCTATTATTAGCGGCATAAGAGGCGTGTACAGTCGCGGAATTAAAAGGTTCGTCACTTTTGGACCTTAACACCATCGCATAAAGTCGAACCTTTTCATTCGTCGACTATATAAAGTAACACTAGATGTCGCGTTAATCATTAGTTTTGTTAAAGTTCACAAAGCAACAGTAGGTGTTCAATCACTCTCCAGAGATTCGTTGTATTGAATATGATTGACTATAGTATCGTCATCTAGTGATTTTTAACGACTACCAGAAATTATTTGAATCATCATATCATATTGTTAATAGGTTTATTGTTACATATTTAATTTTTTACATAAAATAAATAAAGAAAAACTCGTGTTTGCCTAGAGTTCCTTTTCACAGGTATACATTGCAGTGGATCACATTACATTTTTCTTTCATTAAATTTACCTTTGTGTCAATCAATATTTTTTAAGTAGTGGCACCATCTCTGTTCCTAAGGAGTGAAACTAATGTATCCGGGAGTTAAATCGTTTATTTTGGTCCCTATTATCACTGTGCAAAACGGCTTGCTTCCATCACAAAGCGCAGCTTTTTTTTTCATAACAAATAGGACTATTATATGTGGGAATAAATATGAATAATTAAACATAAATATGAAGGGACAATCTTACACAAATCGACCTAGTCCCAAACTAAGCAAAGCTTGTATGGGTACTAGACGACGATATACATAATATATAAATACATTATATAGATAACATCCATGACCCAGGAACGAATATTCGAGTCTATCACACAAATATTTGCCCTAGCTGGAATTCGAACACCGGTTCAGTAGACAGGTGCACTACAAACTGAGCCAACCGCGTCGTCAAAATAACCCCCCTAATTACTTGAAAATACGTAGCATGGTACCTATAAGAACACAAGGTATGGCACTCCGGCTAGTGACACTTTCTAATTCACTGATTAGTTGCCGCTTTATAGTAACTAAATAAATATAAGGAAAAATTATTTCCGCCAGTCGAGTAAAAAATAAGTAATGTAATTAATAATAGATTTTAAAAGAAATGGATTGACAGAACCAACCAACCAATCATAGTGTAATGACCTCGAAAGTGACGCCGCCTGTCATTCTAGAGTAGCATACCTTCACATACTTACCTTATTTTCCTATTCCATGGAAAAAAGTTTTACAGATATTTCTGTGGCTTTAAAAAAAGATGAAGTGTTGGCCTTACATGGATACCTTACGGTACCAACGGAGCCGTATTTCGAAAATCGCATCGTGGAATTTTATTCAGGGCATCCTCTCGCCACTTTACAGCTTATATGGCACGACCAGACCCCGCTTCCTAACTACTTACAGAAAAACAAAATAACATATATTTCAAATCCTTTATTAGGCACATTTTATTACATTATTAAAAATAACTTTTATAACATCTCATATAAAAGTAGCGTTTATGAACAACTTGCTTATTCCTAATTACCGTTTGGTTTATCCAATGAATGTTGCACTCTACATTTATTTACTCTACACTCATACGGTCACCAAATAAGTAATTCATGTACCTTATAAATGTATACAGGTAGGTATATTAATTACTGACTATACTTGACTCGTAGATTCGCCGAGTAAATTAATCTACCTTCTTGTTCAACTATCAATTAAGTTATATTTAATTTAAATTGAATGGCTGAGCTCTTCTATATTTACACTTACACACGCAACTTTAATATACAGGATGATCAATCCAAATGGGTCAGTAGAGAGAACACGAAAACTAAGAGATAGAGAAATCTGTTCTTAGGAACACTACTACTAGGTTTGTAATCTAAAATCGACTCCATAGTGTCGATTTTAGATTTAATAGAAACTTTTTTTTTTGAAATTTCATATACCTATAACGGGGAATTGAAACTTGTTAAAATTCTGTAAGTATCGCATTAAGTATTGTTACATTCTTTACAGCGGTTTTGACAGATTTACGTATGAAGTTATGTATGATATTTATAAAAAATAATAATACAGTTTTTATTAAATCTAAAATTGACGCCATGGTTCCTAAGAACAGATTTCCCTATCTCATATAGGTATTTTGTGACTTCCCCTACTGACCCATTTCGACTGATCACCCGGTATATTATACCTGCGTGTGTGAAATCTGTATCGTAAGATACCTTACTATAACACAAAACTCAGTGCGTTGGGGTTCGACCATCCATATGAATTCAAATTCAAAAGGCTTAATCGAAAAGAAAAATGTAAATATAGAGCTCTGTCATTAAACTAAATTATATTATAACTTGTAATATCTAATAATATCTTACAATATAATTATAATATTATAGTACATTATTCGTGAATCCCAGATCGCAAGTGCATATGCTATCTGGGGCTTTACGAATTACCGCCCGTGGTTTGTCTAAAGTTTTACGTCTTGCCTTGCTCCGTATGTGGGAATATCTCCCCGCGTAGCGGACAGAAATTCCCACTTACGGCCTAAGGTGACGTAAAATATATTATAGTCCGTGTGTGACGGGCTTTATGCAGAATCATTTATTATATGTAGTAGTTAAATAACTAGTAACTGGCCACATGTTTAGTTCGCGTAACCGTTAGTAAAATATTCGAAAAATATTGCATGCTTGATCTCTATTATCACAAAGTGAGCAGTTGCAATAGTTAAGAATAAGAGCGCGGTGAAATATTTATTCACCTGTTATATTTAAGTTACTCCTGAAAAATGAAGAATCTTAATAAATTCGTCAATTCTTTCTATTAGGAAAATATATAGTTCCCTAGGAGGAGCCAATTATAAAAATAATTAATTCACGCGAACTTTTCATTCATGGAATGTAACTCGGAACAATCCGTCTATAAACATAAACAATACTTAATTCATTTGTTTTAACTCAACCTACGCAAGAATTTCTTAAAATTTCATTGCATATGTTTTCCAATTTAAATAGTATTTTCATAATTATTATTATTGTATCTGGTAGATAGTCCTTAAGTCACCCTGCTCGGTGCTTATCACAGGTTGTTGAGTGAACAGACAACGCAGGGACGAACAAGACGCATAGGCATGAACTGAGTTAATACTTGAAATAATTGTTATTTTAGAATTTCGTCTGTATTAAAATTATATTTATTGAAAAGTGACATTACGCCATACACAGTAAACGAGCAGAATCGCATCTTTGGGAATCCCCTCGTCGTCTTTGCGATACTCGCTTCGTCTATTCACACCGCAAGTTTGTCTCATAGATACTCTTAAAATTATCCGTAGGTATTACAAACTAAAAGTTCATAAATGCTAAAAATGCATGTGCTGAAGTGCGCAGTCTTATTTAACAAGAGGTATTGCGGTTCACAACGTTCATATAAATACGCCTTTTTGATATTAACACAGCCATAATTCGCTATATCTTCATAGTATCGCCGCAGAATAAATGGGTCATTGTCAGATTTAGGTTCGTGTCTTTTCGGCTTAAAGTCCTTATTTTTGTGCGTGCCCAAAAATAAGGACTTTAAGCCTAGTTTTCCGATCCAAATTATATTAGCATAAACGACATTTCCCTTTCTATAGGCTTGCGTGTTAAAACATAACATCTATGCACATACGCTGTTAACTATCTATTGGTCACCGAAGAGACAACTTTTGTTTTTTTTTGAACTGACAATGACCCTAATACAGAAAATCCGCTCAATACAACGCTCAATAACGCAAGCACTGCTAGCAACCTCAGTGCTTCTTACAATTAGTGTTATATCAATACTGTACTAGCAGGTATCTGTCTTACATGATTATAAGGAACTAACTGATCATCTAGTTGCCCGTGCTGTTTAGTACTTCGGTCGGTATTAAATAGATCGTATAGCTGCTATACGTTATACAAAGCCTTATACCTGTATGAAATACAAAGGCACAAAGTCTTAATGAAGATAAATAGATGTACCTACTTAGTCTCTTTTAAGAAAAAAATATTATACAGACACTATAGGTTTCCGGCAGCTACTGGCGCGTATATAATAAGCAGAACATTTACTTATTTCGTAATGCGACTACAATATTAAACTAAGATATTCAATAGGTACGTCTATAGTACAAAAATGTATAGGAATCACAAGCAGGAATGTGTATCGTTAAACTATTATACATTTTACATCAGTCTGAAAACCATATAAATATCTTGGAATGTCTTCTTCAAGTGTCATGGCAGTACGATTCAATGATTCTTCAATCAAGAACATGTTTGTATTGTATGATTAAAATTACTTACCTTAGATATTAAATCGGATTTTAAATTCGAGAGAATAACAACTCAATTTAATCATTCAGTTGGGTATTTACTTAGTCATTTGTTTAATAAAAGTTCAAATAGGATCACAGTGACCAGTGATTCTATGGTAACTCTTATAGATAAGAACTACGATCACATAGATTTGCACTCGTAAATATCCTTTAAGTCTATCAAATAAAAAATCCGATACCGTATACATACATACATAAATTTTTACACTGGCAACCCGCAACACATTCGTATATCATTTTATTTTATTGGATTGGACACTGAGATTTTAAGTTTTTTAGTAACTAATCGTTGGGATTGGACATAAAATAAATCAATATACAGTAAATTGGCCGGAGGCATGCCTGTTACAAATTAACTGAATGGAGCAGCGAAACCATTATTATTCAAGGTAACCAACAGTCGACGAGGAATCTTTTGATAACAATTTATTTGCAACGTCAAGGTTTTCCTAAATCAAATCTATCAAAATCACCAATGACTGAACAGGATTTACACACTTGTCCAATCATCATAGCCCATGTTTTGGCACCAATTGATGAGTTTCCAGTGAACCTTCATTACAAATGTTCCTTCACGAGATATCTATGTAGGTACGTATGTATTGTTGGTGTGGTGGTTGGTACTGCTTATCAACTATTGTAGTCCAGGTAAGATGCAATAAGTAGACAGTAAGTGTATAAACGGTCATTTACCACTCTACGAGGCGGAGCGACACTGGCGATTTGGGAGCCAGCAGGAAGTCGAACTGCACGTCCAACTCACCATCGAACTCTACTCGCCATCGCTGTACAATCTGTAAATTGATAAAGCAAGCCGTTTTTATCCCTCTTTTCTATGTACCTTAAATTAAGATAAGATATTTATTGAATAATAACTTATTTTACAGTAATAATAACTATAGACTAAGACATTCTATACTTGACAAAATATAACGCGCTCAAATGAGTGTTTTAAAGGGGTTCGCTCTTTCTTTAAGGGTGAAAGACGTCCGTCTATTTTCTTGATCTTTGACAGATAAATTATCCCGCGTCACATTAATTTGTAAAGATGTGGAATGACGCTTTGTGAGTGGGTACCTAATTTCACAAGAAAAATGTTTTTACCTTGGCGAGAAGCAAGTTGATCTCTAATTCAACAAATCTCTTCCCGGGACACATTCTGCGGCCGCGGCCGAACGGGGCTACGAGGGACGCTGCGTGTGGTTCGCGGACAGAGATCCACCGCTCGGGGAGGTACTCGGTGGCGCGCCAAAAGTTCTCCTCGCGACGGCACGCCGCGCCGGTGTGTGCGAGTACGAAGGTCTGGAAGGAGAGGATTAATTAACCTTTAAGAGGGCGCCGAGCGTTTGCGACTGAACCATAGAGCGTGGGGAATGCGTATTTAAATCGGCGCGCGTCCGCCATAGTAAAAATGTATGGAGAATTAAAAGCACTTTTTTGATAAATCCAAATATTTGATGAGGACAAATTGTAATGTAAACATTCTTCTTTTTTTTTGAACTGAAAATCAGAATAGATTTCCATTGTTAAACTATAAAAAAACACTTAACGCCTACTTACGATTTTACAATTTTCGTCCAACTTTACTTAGTTCTCTAGGGTAAAATATTAATAATCTTATAATTTTTCCACGGAGAAGTTGTTAACACATTCTTCGGAATGATAAATATGTAGTTTAGAATTGGATAAACAACTAGTGTTAACGTTATCCACTTAAGGGTAAGGCCGCGGAAAGTTACCAATTTGGACGTTTCAAATTTACCCAGCTGATTAAAAAAAATTGGTAACCCCTACTGTTTCAAAAATATTTTTATCATATGTAGATATAGGAATTCTCGTGGTCGCAAGTAAGATAATTAATATAAACCCCTTTATAAAAATACTAAAAATATATTTCCGTCCAAAACGTACCTAACGAAAGTTGGTTAAATTTTTCGACCACGAGTACTAAAAGCTCTGTTATTTTTATGATATTTCAAATTTTATGGGCATACTTTTGTTTTAAACTAAAATTTATGATATAAGGATAGTTCTACTGATTACGGAATAATGATAATATAATCATTTCAATTTTTTATCTTACATTATTTTAATGGATCAGCATTCCACACTTATGTTACAATACTTTCGTGACGCTTTATGTAGCTTGTTTTTAAATATTTTTTAGCAAAAATACGTTTACGTGCACTGGCAACTCATTCTAGTAGGGCAACACCGATGAGCTAGTGCAAATCCGTCAGTTTGTCAACAAACGCAATTCAAAGTAGACACAGTCATAGTTTCGTGAAAGTACCCCCAAAGTGTCGTGTGTGATTTTAAAGGTAAGGAGTGATTGTATTTAATCAGTTTTTTTTGTACAATAGCGTAACGGTTTTCAAGCAAGTGACACGTATTATTGTATTAAAAATGTCTTTATTTCACCATGAAAATCCACTTTTTTTCAAAAATACGTTACACTTTCGTTACGAATATGTTACATTTTTGCAAAATGTTACGTATTTTCTACGTAACATAACGAATAAATGTTGTAAAGGGAAGTGCACACAGATTATACTAACTTAAATGAGTTTTATTAGATTTTTAATGACCCGAAAATATACAAAGTCGAACAAAACTGCTGTACAATAATAAAATGAATAAAAACAACATCTTAATAAAAACAACTGTTTTAAGAAGAAAATAATTTATTTTCGACCTCAAGTCACAGTAGAATCATTGATTCTGAAGCTGTTTTATTGTTATACGGTCGTCTTGTTACTAGTATTGGGTACCAGCAGTGAACAAATAGTAATTACTGCCACCTGGTACAAAATGAGAGGCTTTAAAACACTAGATTGCTTTGGGTTTCATTAGTTCCATCACACGCGTGTTTCATTATATTGATTTTAATGTGCCATGAAAATATTGTTTACAGGCAATATAAAGCTAATAATTTTATAACTTGATTTTTTTTCTTAGCTACGTTATTTAATGGGAATATTTTACAGTATGATATAAGCTTTATAACGACTTATGTTACGTTTTATGATAACATAACGTATATCTTTTTACGTTACTTCTATGTCACATTGGTAACTTTCCGCGGCCTTACCCTTAACGGCAATTGCCTATTTTATCACATTTCGCTCGGTGCAGTCTTAACTTAATATTCGACGCTGAGAATCCTCTACGCATCTTTATTTTCACCCAAGTAACAGACAAACGTCGTGATCGTGATAACTCTATTCCCTAGCACAAAACATATTATGTGAAATCAGAATCCACCTCGATGGTCATGCATGCGTTCGGTAGCGGTGATTTTGATAGATTTGATTTAGGAAAACCTTGACGTTGCAAATAAATTGTTATCAAAAGATTCCTCGTCGACTGTTGGTTACCTTGAATAATAATGGTCATGCATGCGTTCGGTAGCGTAACCAAGAACAACTCAAATGTACAGCAATCTAAAACCGACGTTTGACATCAGTCCCATCAAATTTGATACTGGTGATGGTGACTCATCAAAGGATGATTTTTACAAGGGCCCAATTAATCTTCCTTCAGTTGGACTCTACATGCAAATACGGAACAAATAAAAAATCATCTTACCCCTGCGGGTAGCGTGTGTCCATCAATGGTCATAGGTGCGTCCAACAGCCTGGCCAAGAACGGCGCGGTGGGCAGCAGCCTGAAGCCCTCGTTTATTGCAGCTCTAACAGATGGCGCCGCCGACAACTCCTCCACGTGGAGCTCCCCGCAGGAGGGCAGCTCGGACCGAATCTTCTGCTGCCAATCGGGTCGGCTGCTCAGCAGGTACAGTAAGAAGACTAAACTGTTCGCCAGCTGTAAAATATGAATAGAAACATTTACTTATTAATTATGTATACGTGTATATGAGGATAAAAGCACAAGTTACGGATGTAACATAATGTCGCTATTATACAATTAGGTAATTAGTGCTTGTAATTTGTCATCATCGGGATTGGCACTTTTCTGCTGACCGTCTTAATCACTGCTTCGATAAAGTTTGTGACTGCTACCTTATCGTGCAAAATGTGGTTGATTAAAATGATTAAGTATCTTGGCAGGATAGTACGGCATGCCGGTTATGCCGTACTATCCTGCCAAATACTTACCGTCTCAATTCCCGCGGTGATGAAGTCGATGATGGCGGCCTTCTTGTCGCGCATGTCGAGAGCGGGGTTGGACAGGATCTTCAGAAAGATTTCTTGCATGCCACTGTCTTGCGCGGATGCGCGTGAGCGCATCTTCGCTTCATCCATTAGCTCCGACACTATCCTGCCAAATCAGAGTTATTTGTTCATTACATCGAATGAAATATAACTCGTGCACCACATCTTGTTCGCCAATGCGTAAACGCATTGACTATTGAGATTCCTGGTCCTGGACTAAGATCTATAAATAGTATAAACTTCCTTCCACCATACCTAGCTGATACTGACGATTCTTCTTATCTAAGAGCTAATCGAATCGGGAGACGGGCAAGCTGTAGTAACTAAAATATAAGTGGTAATCGCAAGATACGATAAAACCTTTGTAACCAAAGCCTTCCTTTTAAATACGTAAAATAACTCACGTATGTATGGTTTCCTCGCTCCTGACGAACGTTCTGTACAGTCTAGTAGGTGCAAACTTCCACAGCGGGGCGCCGTAGTAGGAGTCCCTCTGGGCGCGGAATTGGGCCTTGACTGCCAAAGCCAACGCAGACGCCCGTCCCGACATCCACCGCTCCAGGAAACCCAGGCGAGTGCCCAACATCAGGCCGCAAACGGCTGGAATTTCAAAATTAGACATTATTGTACAAGTCTTAGGTCCGCAAGCGCTTTGAAAATAAGTGCTTGAGATAATACGTAATGCAAAGAAGCACCAGTAGGCATGTCTCTTAAACTTTGAGGTACATAAATACAACAAATAATTATGTCGCGTAGGTATGAAATGTAAATTAGTTAATAGAGAAATAAATGTTTTCAAAGCGTAAATAGATGGCATAGATAGAATAGACCAACTATTCCTTACTCTAAGATAGATGGTCTCTCGTGTAACATGCAAACATTTAGGCTTTTCTATGTTACAGGAATGACTTATTCAAACGATTAATCGTACTTCATAGTACTTTTTCCTAGCAAGGCTTTTTCTGGCAACGAGAAGAGATGAAATGTTTAATCAAATCATTCCCGTTTAAAACCTGCAACATAATATTACTTATATACTTAAACATAATGCGAATAACAGACTAGCTCACTGCCAATGCAACAAGTAGGTACATGATGTAGTACATTCCGTGCACTATACGGGTGCACGTAAAACTGATGCCATTCCTGTGCTATCTGACCCACTTCGGAGCCTTATCTCTAGAAACGTCATATTACCCGTCATTGTAATGCACATCGCCTTCAACGACGGGCCATTAGGTCTAGAGTCTAGGGTTGTCACATGGTGGGTTGGGATAGCTAAATCACGGCAAAAATTCAACTCTAAACAAATATATGTATAACGGTTATAAAAGATACTCGCTAAAGTGGTTATATCACTGCTGGGTGAAATTCTATTATTTTTGGTGCACAACTCAATTTTAATATCATATGGATGCCCACCCATCTATAATACCTATGGTTACTTATAAAATTATTTTTATCTACGCACATATCATTAGTGCTCTAAAATGCGTTCAGAAACCGTAGGAAATGATCAGCATTACTACAACCAATTTTACTATGAGAACTTTCTTATCTGTGGCAGTAGGTAAAATCTGTACTGTAATGTTATAACAGTATCAAATTTTTGTAAGGTTATGAGTTTAAATTTGGAACAGCTTTCAAAGCTAAAGTAGGTCTCTATTCTAGTATCCATAGATATTAATATTGTTATCGATACGAAACGTCAATTCAGTATGTTTTTTTATAAAAAACCGCACGACATTTGATCTCGAGTGACATGAGAATATGGATACATACGATTTAGAAAAAAAACATTTGTCTTGACGGAGGTTCGAATTGCCGCCATTATTGTTGTCATTTGTTTGTTGGTTCTTTGCTGTTACGAAAGTATAATTGTGATAAGTTTATTGTAATTCACATTTTAGTTGAAAATATTGTTTCAATGTAAATGTAAATTACAATGTTTATGTATTTGTTCAGATTTATTTCTTACTGCATTAGTATATGTCGTTTATAGATATTTTACAGGTAGCACTAGTGGTGCCGGTCATTTCCTTATGGCTTCTGAACCCATCTTAGAGTACTTATGATATGTGTGTAGATAAAGTAGTGTATACAACTGTACATAATTAGGCCTTAAAACACTCGTGTGATTCTATTATGAAACTCGCTGACGCTCGTTTCATAAAACCACACTCGTGTTTTAAGGCCTCTCATTATGTATCAGTTGCATAAACTACTATTACTAAACTACATTAAACCAAAAAAAGATTATGTTATGACATTTTCTTTTACGCGTAAACGAAGTTGTGGTTGTACTATTATCTATCTATTCTGTGGTTGTAGTTGCTTTTATACGGGTGGTTCCATAAAAGTTGGGTAACTTTGTGTTCCAGTGATATTTATATTAATATATATTGTGTACCCAATATTGTAAATGGCTGGCACATGAAATAGCGTATTTTTAATCATGTCACTCACTTTTGCCTAAA
Source organism: Apotomis capreana (assembly GCA_947623375.1). Classification (NCBI taxonomy): domain Eukaryota; kingdom Metazoa; phylum Arthropoda; class Insecta; order Lepidoptera; family Tortricidae; genus Apotomis; species Apotomis capreana. The sequence goes on along the minus strand of OX392499.1, from coordinate 34,047,161 downwards.
TCATATTTTTTTTAATAATAAAAAAAACTTCTTTTGTCTCCGTAATATCAGTCCCTAGCCCTGTCACATTTCCAAAATGCTATTGTTGTTCGTCCGGTTTTATCATGATACTAGACGTGCCCGCGGCTTCGCTCGCGTAAATGAAATATGTACTTCCTATTTGTAACACTTGAACATGTAATTTGTTTTTTTTTTTATTATATATACTTAATGAAAAAAGGAAACTGTCATTGCAAGTTAAATAAAAGCTTTTTAAAAGGAAACTGCTTTTAGTCCTCATATTTGTATTTCCGAAATAAAATTAATTATAAGCAAAAGGGATTCAACACATTTTATATTTGTATACTTACATGGACTGGAGAGTAATACATACATGTACAAATGTTACTCAAAGCAAATCTAAGCCTAGCAAAGCTTAATAAACAAAAGTAAAAATAATAACCATTAATAGGCAGTGCCGCTTCAGTAACAGACAAATCCGTGGGAAAAGAATCCTCTGAAAATAGGGAACAATCTAGATCTTCTCGAGAAATAAGCAGTAAGGGTCAGAGTCAGAGTATAGCAAAGCTGGACCGATTTTAGGACTATTTTTTTTTGTTGGTTTGGGCTTAAATTAGATTGAATCTAGTAGATTACGCTAAAATAAGCATATTTTATTCTTTCAACTTTTTCTCTCAGATCGATATTTACCGAGATATTGGGGTTCAAATGCATAAACATATTTTGATGTACGTACGTAATAATAGTAGACTATTTATGAGGGTCATGTAAGCAAGTATTTTGACGCTCCGCTCGCTACGCTCGCTCCGCTATACATGGTCACAAAACAAACCTAACCTAACCTACAGTTTTCGGTTTTCAACCCATGTACCATATTTTCAGACAGCATTTTTACCTTAAAAACCCCAATATCTCGGTAAATATTGATCTGAGAGAAAAAGTTTACATAACAAAACATGCTTATTATAGGATGTTTTAAAGGATACTTTAATAAAAATTAGGTGTTATATTGACATAAATTTCACGACACCGAAATTTTTCTAAGTCCTAAAACTGGCCCACCTTTCCTATACCGCAACCCCTGAGGTCTTACTAACCCAACATTATCGCATCGCATTCTATGCACCGAGATGCAGGACAATGAGTACATTGCCTTGCAAGGATATTTTTCTTGTGTTTATAATAATACATAATCTGTTAAATTCAAATTTAACAAAAATTAAACATGCAGCCATCGCCATTCCTCCATCTCTCGAAACCGTGGTGGTCAATCTGAATAAAATCGTGATGGTCGATCAATCAAAATACAAATTAATAACATAATCACTTAATACTTTCAATTCTCGGCATTTTCATAACACTTTTTGCTTATTGCACAGAAAATTCGCTGACAATGACAATGCCGATGACATTTAGTTTGACAGAGAAAACAACATACGTCAAGCAAAGTGCGTAGTCATTACATTTCGAGTAAAAAACTTCGATATAACGGCGTACCAACTTGACGCCAAAATTTTTGGCTACTTAAACTTAAGTCATATAGCGAAAAGAAACTTTAGGCTACTTGAACCTGAGCCATAAGAGCGAGAAGAACCGAGTATCGCCGGAAATGGTCGACGGTCGCGAAATGAAGAATTTTATGAAGATTTCTTTAGCCGATTGTGAAGGTAATACGTAGTGAAAACGGTATTTTTTACGCTCTTATTCCATTCTCATATTTAGACAATAGATTTGAATAGTTTTTTCTGCGGTAACGTGCATCGTATTGGAGAAACGTGATCTAAAAGAACGTCGAGTTTTGTAAGGCGCCATCTCGCTTCCTCCCTAGTGCGTTATCCCGTTCTGGCATTTTCAATTTTATTATATAGATGATGTTATTTGAATTTTAACTAACTTAAACACACTAAAAGTTACATTCCTTACTTCACCAAAACAATTCAATAAACAAAAATAATCATTTTTCATACCTTTTTGTAAAAAAAAGTAGTGTCATCGATAATTACAATCAGGCCCTAGCCACTTAGAAAATTTAAAAATACGCGGCATCCGTGCTGAATGACTCTTTTGAAACTCATGCATTCAAAAGTAATCACATGAAGTTAGCCATATGCGTGGACTGATCCGCGTCGGCCATTTTCACGTCCGTGCAGTTGGCGTCCATGCTGAGGAAACACGTGCTGTACCAGTCAATTACTCAGGCCCTAGGTGAGTTATTTTGCAAAAAGTTAATTAATTATTGTTTCCTTTTATTTGTGTGTAAATGTGATCTGTTTGTTTTGATATCATAGTTTCTTACAAGTTTCGGTATGTCTTTTGAAAAGTAAATTACGAGCGATTTTGTTCAAATACGTCAGTCCCTAGACCATCAGGCCCTTGTCGTAAGTGTGGCTAGGGACTGACACAAAGGCTAGGGGCTGACGTTCATACGTTTTGAGGCAAGGTCATCAATTTAAGAAACTTGTATTTGTTGTAGAATATGCTGCCTCGAAGGAAAATACCGCTTTCTAAAGAAGAAAAAGTCAGAACAGGCAAAAAACCATTACAAAAAATTAAAAATGATCCTGTTTTATTAGCAGAGGACAAAGAAAATGAAAGATTGTAAAGCTTAAAAAAACTGGCACTTATTCGGCAGCTTACAGACAAAATAAAAAATTGGTAAACATATATGCTGATAAATACATTGAATGAAAATACGCCACCATCAACTGACGGAGGAAATGATCCTCAGGTCCCAGATGAAATAAATCTCGAGCGACAATCTGATAATTAATAAATAAACAACCTCACACAAATCTATCTAGTCCCAAATTAAGCTCAAGAAGGCTTGTGTTATGGGTACCAGACGACGATATACATAATTATATAGATAAATATATACTTTAATACATAGAACAACCATGACCCAAGCACAAATATTCGAGTTCATCACACAAATATTTGCCCTGGCCGAGATTTGAACCCGGGACCGCCGGCTCAGTAGGCAAGCCAAAATCTGATGGTATTGCTGATCGGAGACAAGCTGAAGCTAAAGGAGAAGTATTATACAACGAAAGATAAGAAATAGATAACTAAAGAAGAAGAATCATGTTATTACTGAACTAAAGAAAAACTTGCTAACCAAAGACAGAAGTACAAAAGACTAAAACGCACTATAAAGAAATCAAAAAAGTCACTCACACCCAGAAGTAAAATTTAAGAAATGGCGAATGACCATAATAAGGCAGGATTAGTAAGAAAAAGAAAACTAATTCGACAACAGTGATGAAATTTGTAGTCCAGCAATGGAGAAATAGTAAAGAATTGATCATGGATATGAAAACTAAAAAAGAGCGATATATAAACAAGTATAAAAAAGAGATACAAAAAATGAAAACTTACGATTTGATAAAAAAATATTTAAGTATTATTGGTACTATAAGTAGTGTTATTGTTGGTAAGAGATACATTCCTACTAGAGAAGGCAGTCTTTCTCTATAAAGTTGATTGGATTTTGCAATTAATATGTCAATTAATAAGAAAAAGAGTAAGGATTACTAAATAAATGATTATTGGAAGTTAAATATGTGATTTTATTCTATTAACAATAATAATAATAGCCTGATATCGTGTTGGTAGATCGATCCAAGCGCCAGGCAGTGCTCGTCGACATCACCATCCCCCATGACGAGAACCTCGTGAAAGCCGAGAAGGACAAACTCAGCAAGTACCTTGACTTGGCTCACGAGGTGACCGCAATGTGGGATGTTGACTCGACGATCATTGTCCCGATAGTCGTTTCGGCGAACGGTCTTATAGCGAAGAGTCTCGACCAACATCTTAAGAGACTCTCGCTAGATGGCTGGATCAAGGGTCAGATACAGAAGGCGGTACTCCTGGACACGGCTTGCATCGTCAGGAGGTTCCTCTCTCTGCAGCCCTAACCACCGGTAGCCTGGGCCCCGCCCCGCTGCCGGCGGCACCCTAGGTTAGGTTTTTTTATAATGTATCTATATTTTGTAATTACGTTGTTGTATTTCACTTTTTATATAAATTTATTGTAAAAAAACTTAACCTAAGAAATAAAATGAATATACGAAATAATAATAATAAATATAAAAATAATAATAGTTTTGCGTCAGTCCCTATCATATCCCGTCAGTCCCTAGAAAACAGATTTCAGAAAAACACAAATTTCTCTTTAAATATCCAGTAAAGTGACTGGCCACTTTGGATACAAAAAGTAAATTGTTATAAGTATTGTATATAATAAGAAGTTTTCTAATTAGTATCTAAAAACACCTATTTCAAAATTTGTGCGAAAATTACCCAACTTTTATGGAAGTACCCATACATATAATAGTAAGTACAAAATAGTTTTACAAGGGAACTTCACTTGTTTACTGGTGAGAAAAGCTCGCTGACCGGGTCGTATTAGTGAGGCAGCCTTAAAATAAAAACCGGCCAAGTGCGATGCTGACTCGTGCACCGCGGGTTCCGTACAAACTTTCACTTATCCCTTCTTAATTGGCCTGGTTGAGTAAAGTTTGCACCTGAAATGTATGGCGCCGCATACAACCGAGGTGCAAACTTAACGCAACCGAGTTCTCCAAATATGATGTTCGAAAGGACTATATTTTTATAATTTTATCGCAAATGTATAGTTTTCAGATTTTTATCAGTATTTGTAGTATGTGACGATATTACTTGCCAATTTTCATTGTTCTAGGTCATCGGAAAGTACCCTGTCATTTTGATTCCCTTGAGAGTGTCGAAATGTACGTTTTTTGCGACATAAACGGCCATATCTTTTTTTTCATGTTAACGTAGAAGTTTGATTTTTTCACAGCTTCAAGGGACCGTAGACCGTATATGGTGTTAATTTCAACTCCACGCGTTCTCGAGAAAAAAGGTCTTGACAGACAGACAGATAGACGGACGGATAACAAAGTGATCCTATAAGGATACCGTTTTTTCCGACTGAGGTAAGGAACCCTCAAACTAAAAAATATTAAGGGACAAAAAGAAATTAACATTTGGCCAAGTAATATATATTTCTCCCGTTTTTACTGACACCACTGATATATTTGGGTTACATCTCGGGAACCTGCTAGAGTGTCGGCTGTCGACGTCATCGTCCGATAAAAGCAACGAGATTCACTTGCGTGACAAAGAAAATGGGAACGGAAGAATACATTGCGTCATTCAAGTCCGGATGCAGTTGCGTTGAATCTGGTTCCAGAATCATTATTCTAGTGTGGGGTGACTAAGATTACGCCTTTACGTATTGGGCTCACCTTGTTATTTCGACATGTACATTTTTAGGGTTCCGTAGTCAACTAGGAACCCTTATAGTTTTGCCATGTCCGTCTGTCCGTCCGTCCGCGGCTTGGTTCCGTGAACATTAGTACTTACTAGAAAGCTGGAATTTGGTATGAGTTGAGTATGTGTATGTATCACGCCGACAAAACGGTAAAATAAAAACAAAAAAAAACTTTTTCTCGGGTACCTACCCCTCGTACACCTAGAGTGGGGGTGTTTTTTTTTTTCATTTCAACACTAGTGTCTGGGGTGTCGTTAAATAGGTATTTTAAAAATAATAGGGGTCTCGAAACATTATTTTTTGATAAAATCAGCAGTTTTGTAAATATTTGCTCCGGAAATCCAAAAAATAGTGTCCCTCTAACTTTTCAACCACAGATCTAAAAATTGTGTAGGTACAAATTCATGAAAATGAGGCCTTATAAGTACTTTCAATGAAAACTATACCTATTGAATAAAATCGGTCGAGCCGTTTTTCAGCTATCGCAAAATTTCATAATTTTCTTTAAAATGGCGTAAGTGCCGCGCGGTGTCCTTATACATCAAACGTTACACATATTAGTTAAGTGGTGCCATACTACATTAACACGTTGAACGCCATACAAAAAACCACGTTTAGCCCAGGGGGCCGCGGCGGACACCATGTGACCTGAACATGTCGAGTCCATGGGGCCGCGTCGGACACCAAGTGTCCGCATGCTCACGATCGCTTCAGAAGCCTATACGCGGCCAACGGACGGCATTTGAATGGTTTTTACTAAGGCGAGTGACCCGCGCGGCCCCACTGAACAACCTGGCCGCTTGGCACAAAAAAAAACCAAAGTTCTTAAGATTTCTGGATATTTTTACATGATGTCTCCAAAAGTGTAGTAAGTAGGTATAAAAACTGAGTATTTTATATCATTAAATAAAAAGCTATTATAGTTATCAGGTAGTTTTTTAGTTTAAGAAGACATTAGAAATTCTTTGGATTTAAAATTGCTTTCAATCTAGTCGGTATCAAATCAGAAACGGGTTCCGTACCTATTTGATACTTTACGTAAGAAGTTACATTTCTGAATAAAATTTTCGGCTTGATTATATGTCGATGCCTTAAGGAAATCATAAAACCCGTTAAATTTGAATTTTAATAAATACTTATTATGTATATACCTAAATGTTTAGACCGACAGCGTGACCCGCGCGGCGCCTACGGAAAGAAATGCGGTTGGACGCTGGCACAGGCCGCGACGGACACTGGTGTCTGCCATTTTAACTTTTCAGAAAATAATGAATATATCGCTGTTTCTGTAAGTCGCCCATTATTTTTGAGATATTTCTTGACAATAATTGCAAAAAAACACACCAACGATTTTGGGACGATTCTCGATTTATGGTCCGGCCGCTGGGGAAAGTATACTGTCGGCTACATGGTGTCCGTCATGGCGTTCAACGTGTTAAAACATTCCGCTCAATCTGGCGCGTATAATCGATGGCTTCCAGAAGATAATAAGTAATTAGAGTTACTTTGGCGTTTACGACCTTTTTATGGGGCTTGAAATCTTTCTCGTAATTTAAACCTCGGGCTTAAAGCCGCTGTTTTAAGAGGCCTTATTCCTTTTAAAATGCTGATTGTTTAGACATTTTTCTCTACGATCAAACTTGTTTCTTAACATATTATTGATGTTACTACCTAGAACAGGGCTATTGGGATTTATTGGTGTTACATTTGAAACGTACTGTTTGAATTTTTCATTGATAATTTTTGTTCCAAAAACTACTCGAAATTGACAAAATTCACGCGGAAAATTAGTTTTTTCAACTTATTTTTGACTGCACGCAATGAAACCATGAAATAGCTACGTTACTACCTAGAACTCGGGGAAAAGTATTATTCACTTCAAAAAGTTGGTTGAAATTTTCAATATATTTGTCATAATATGAAAAAAATGAATTTTAAAAGGAATAAGGCCTCTTTTTGTGAAGGATGGGCAACTACGGAACCTTACACTGAGCGTAACCCGACATGCTCTTGGCCGGTTTTGGAAAAAGTTCTCGCCCACCTCATATTAACCGGACGCGTTTTTCGCTATTTTTGTTTGTAATAATTTAATAAGCGATGAAAATAAAGTATTCCAATCACTGGGTTCTTCCTCGCCCATCGTTTAGCTATAGCTACCCCGAATACACATGTGGAATGTGCACTTGTGCAGCCTGTGGTGCGCATTACCATTACCTCAACGAACCAGCTGAAATTAATCATTTTGGTGACGATATTATACAAACTTAATTATTTGTCTCTTAATATTGGCATTGTTTCAAAATGATTGTCACATTATGATTGACTGGGGGCACGGCAGTGCCCCCGCCAAGACGAAAAAAACAGAAGTAGGGCACTATCTACCTTTTCTCGTCTCGTTTCCAAACCCTCATAGCTTCGTTCCAGTTAACACCAACGCGCCCAAATTCACAGGTTAAGATTCAGTTAGCATCTAGCTTTTATACTTTAGGTTTTAGAGGTAAGTAGCTTAAACATAAGATAGATTCGTCTAAGCCTTGCAATTCGGTCACCCATTTTTTTCGCGCGTATGAAAGTGTAGCCGGCATCCTGTTCAGAGGTTGTAGGAAATGTTCAATCAAAGGCCGACTACAGGAAAACAGTAAAGTTTATTCTCCTTTGTTGGTTTTGTACAAGTGTTTCTTATTCTAATCCAAAATCTTCCTTCTCCGATCATGCTTATTCGCCGATTGCCCGTTTTCATCGAAACTATTGTGTTCTCAAACAAGAATAACATGAAAGGGTTCATTAGGATACAGATTGCGTCCAGTGTGACAAGGCCGTAAAAAGTGCAACTGATTACCGAGTGATTAGCTATATCTATGTCTGTGTCTGCATTGTAGACTGTAATTAAAAGCTCATAACGCACATAACGACTGACCGATAACGAACGCGGTCACGAGCGAAATTAAACCTTTATCTTAATTCATCCTAAATCACTAGAAAACATCAAAGTGGGTAACTAGGCGGATATGTAGATCCTGACTCAGTGATATGTTGCCTTTACCCGGTTTACCCTTCAACACTAAAACAAATCCATACTAATATTATAAATGCGAAAGTGTGTCTGTCTGTCTGTCTGTCTGTTACCTCTTCACGCTTAAACCGCTGAATCGATTTTGATGAAATTTGGCATGGAGATAGTTTAAGATCCGAGGAAGGACATAGGATAGTTTTCAGCCTTGAAATTATCCCTAAAAAGATTTTAAAGTAAGTAATTCAAGATGACATTGATGACCCTGTCGAAAATGTAATTTTTAGACCAAAAGCACAATTGCTCTTATATTTGCTTAGGCGCTCTTAATAATCCCTTTTATTAATTAAGGTGATTAGGCGGATATCTATCGTGTTGTACGAGGTTGCTTCCATACTTCCAAGTTCCACGCGGACGTAGTCGCGGGCAAAAGCTAGTGTTTCATATGTATTTGTAGCCTCGTCACACAAAAATAACTAAATTAATCCCTGATTGTCGTGCCTAATTTAACAAGTGATTGGCTGGCCTATATACCTACTTAACTGACTTTAGGTATGATTTTCGCCGCGGTGGGCCCTGATCAAGGCTATTCATGGACTAGGCCTTGAATATTATATATCGGGTGATCAAAACTTGTATTGTCCTAAATCGACCTGCGATGAGCTCACGGCCGCCGCGTGCGACCTTGTGAGGACGCAGCTTGAATATTTCGAAAAGAATATTTCCAAAGCCACAACCCTAAAGAAAATACTGAGTAGTCAGACTTGCGTCCTATGTGTCCTATATACACTACGCTCTCAATTTTTTCGTAGCCATGGTGTAGTACTATATCTAAATACTAAAATGATATTATTGTCAAAGCCTCTTTTTACAATAAAACCAACTCTTACATACATCAATGGAATTTATAATTTGACCATAATACAACGATAGATACTTCCAATCCTATCATAGATTGGGTACGGTTTTAGCAAAAATCATGTCGCCTGTACTTACTCCAAAGTTTGACATTCCGGTTCCAAGTTTTTCTTCGAAAAAGGCATAAAACATGCGGTACGAGGCTTCTAATTCAGAACATACTTACATTCCAATCCCATTCGGTTGGTGAGTTGTTCGAACCCGTTGACGGTGCCGTCGGCATGGCGACAGGCTTGCAGCAAATCCAAGAAGTCGTCGCTAATGCGGTTCAGCTCGGGCAGGAACCCCTGCATCGTCTGCGGACTCGTCAGCTCCGACGTAAGGTGACGCCGCAGGTGGTACCACTTTTCGCCTTGTCTGCAATCAGTTATGTCGTTGTTAGGCACATTCGAGCATATTTCATTGATGATCATTATATTGTTGTTTATATTTTTTAAGGATCTTTTTATCGATTCTATTTTTTATGTGGAAATATCACATTTTTTATTTCTATAAATAATGACACAAAGGTAAATTAAGAAAGAAAAATTGAATGCGATCTACTACAATCTATGCATCCTGCTATATTGTTGTTTGTTACGATAATGTGACGGTTGCGTAGGAAAGTTTCGAACACATGAGAATAGTTCTGTTTCAAATCTCCTTCTTCCCATTTCTTATTTTTAATGTGCTACCTAATAATTGACATAGCGGGTCTCCCACTGACGGCTGAGTGGCCTAATTTCAACGATGTTAGTGGCTTGATAAACCTATATATATATGAACGAGTTTCTTACAAGAATGCCTTGGCAATCTGTCGATTGGAACTAATTAAAACGCTTGCGAGCTCATTTCTAGTTTGTTACTTTGTAACGTAATAATGGGACCGGGCCGTTTACGCGGTGCAGAAAAAGCTGAAATTTCTCTCTTAACTTAACCGGCAGAAACGCGAGTGGAACTGAACATTAGAGGCACAAACGTATATTTTAATCGTTTTTTCTATACCGATGATTATGTAAGGTAGGTAGGTAAATATCGTGTACACGCTTCAGCAAGACAGCTACCTACTTAAGGTTTAAAATATAGAGACAGGAAGTTGTCTGCAAAGATACCTAGTAAAAACAGCATGTCGGGCCACGCTCAGTGTAGGGTTCCGTAATTGCCCATCCTTCACAATAGACGGGCTTAAAACAGCGGTTAAGCCCGAGGTTTAAATTACGAGAAAGATTTCAAGCTCTGTAAAAATGTCGTAAACGCCAAAATAAGTGTAATTACTTATTACCTTCTGGAAGTTATCGTTTATACGCGCCGGCTTGAGCGAAATGTTTTAATGCAGTATGGCACTTAACTAATATGTGTAACATTCAAAGTATAAGGACACTGCGCGGCACTTACGTCATTTTAAAGAAAATTATGAAATTTTGCGACAACTCAAAAACGGCTTGACAAATTATATTCAATATAGTTTTCATTGAAAGTACTTATATAGCCTCATTTTCATGAATTTTTCTATAATTTTTTGACCCGTCGTTAAAAAGTTAGGGGGGGAGGGACGCTATTTTTTTTATTTTCGGAGCGAATATTTACAAAACTGCTGACTTTACCAAAAAATAATGTTTGGAGACCCCTAGTTATTATTTTTAAAAGACCTATTCAACGACACCCCACACACACTAGTGAAAAAAAAATTACCCCCACTAGGTGTTCGAGAGGACCCGACAAAAAGTTTTGTTTTTAGTTTTTATTTTACCGTTTTGTCGGCGTGATACATATTACATACACATACTCACGCCAAATTTCAGCTTTTTAGTACTAATGATCACGCAGCTAAGCTGCGGACGGGCGGACATGGCGAAACTATAGGTGTAAGGGTTCCTAGTTGACTACGGAACCCTAAAAACTGGCCAATCCCACGTCAATTCACTACTAGGCGAGTACGTGACCGGCGGTTCAAAATCTCATATTGTCTAGACATTTTGACGAGCGGATAACGAGATCATTTTCCTTGTTACTCGGATCCTGGCAGTTTCTTAGCATTATTGTTTTGTAACTGCTAAAATTGTATCCTTCGTGCATTTTTGGAATTGTATTAGACTGGCTAGCGTGTAATCCACAGAACAGGACTAATATTATACCAAAAGTGATGGGTAATACTATCGGTAGATGTAGTTCGGTAAATACTTATTTATATTTTCTAGTGTAAGCTTATTATGTTATGATTATGACAATAATGCACAACATATGGAGTTGTAGATAGTGAATCGCTTTTACATACGACAGCAAATTAAAAAGTTGGTTGTAGATACCTAAAACTTGTAAACTGCGTTGGAAATTGCGTAGGCACTTATTAATTTAAATAACTCCCTATAAAACCATGGAAATTTTGTTTTGTCTACTCTACGCCAAGTATTCAATGTTAGCTGTTCACATGCCCAAACTCCTGTGGCCCATAGATAAGAATGTAATATGCTGTGGCCTTCACCCGTTGCGGAAATGTAAAACGAATATACGACAGTAAAAAAACAACCATCAAGTTTTACGTATCAGAGTGTGTAGCAATAAAAGCCGATTCATTATGACTTTTATGATCCAAAATGACTAGTGATTGGTTAATGAGTAATCACAATCGTTACAATTTACGACAAAGAAGGCAATCCACGTTGTACCTTGTGAACTCTACCTGAACTACCTAATTATGTTCTTTCGATGTAAAAACGTACGTACGAATTCTTCCTTGCGGTTAAAATTAATCGGATCTTATTTATGAAAGAAAACTTGTTGCTTTTAATAAATGTTATTTAAATGTTTACAAATGAAATGAATGAATGATGTTATTTAACAGAATCAAGTTTCCCTTACGCAAATAACAGAACTATTAAAAAAGTTTATTGCTGATTTACTGAGCTGCCTAGTTTGGTTATTTATTTCGCTATGAAATAGTTACTATGGCGATGTAGTGAAATTTACTGTAAGTCTGAAACTGAGGACCCACTATCATTATGTCGATAACTATAATAAAACACAATTCACTATATTTATATTTGCACGTGTTATACTTGCTACAAAGTTACGAATTGCTGAATACTTTATTATAATGATTATAAATGTATTAGGTATCGTGAATTTGTGACTAAAAGAGTAAGCCCAACGTGAATTAATAATATGTTCATTCGATATTTATATTTTAAAACCGATATTAATTTTACAAAACCATGGGACGATCGACAGATGAGTTAGTTACATCAATATTCAAACATCAATACGACACTAATAAACCCGTGGTGAGTCGACTGACCAGATCATACAAAAACGAAACATAAAAAGTAAATAAAAAAAAGTTAAAATAAAAAGTTAACAAGCATACCTTCCTAGCTGTTTCATGTACGAAAAGGTTAATTTTAATACTAACAGCATAATGATAAATCTTTCTCGCGGGGACATAGAGGTTAACACAAACTGCAGAAAATCCCTCGTCTACTTTGCACAATAGTCTCTCATGGATCTCCATAACCAACTCTTGTGCGCCGCCCTTATCTCTCTCTGTTTCTTGCAATTTTGAATAGATTGTTCGTCCACCTTAATGTTAGGTATATGCTGTCTTCCGGTTCGTTCGAGCCCTAGCATGATCCTCACGGCGCTTAAATGCTTAAGAGCCAGTCTATCGGTTAAGTACAATAAATGAACGTGCTGTCCTAAACCATACCAGGGCGCTGGGTACAATAAATGGGGGCCTATGGGGGAAATTATCATGTTTTTTCGGGAGGTTGGGTTGGGAGGGAAGCTGACAAAAACTTACTCGTTAACCAATCCAGTGGAGGCGTATCTATCAGGCCTGCTCCTGCGGTAGACCTGGACGATCTCCGTCGGTGGTCTGTAGGGGCGGCGTGCAGGGGTCCTCAAAACGGCCTCCAGTGCAGCCCGCTCCGCAATGGACACCAGCGTGGCGCCCCCTGGCGTAGTCTCCACGAACACGGGCCCGTAGCGCCTGAACATGTCTGCGTGCAAATATCTCTCACTGTGACAGCGGGGGTGCTTTGACGATACTTGTCAACCTTTTGTATGCTCAGTCACTGATCAGCGCAGACTATGTATATTACTTTATTTTATTTTAGATTGAATGATACAATTTTGGTAACACTGAGCAATGCTTTCGCAAACCAAAGGCTTAAGTGATCAGGTGATCTATCAAGCAGTCAGTGCGGAGAAACTTTGTAGTGTTGAAAAAAAAAATACTTTGTTAATATTTGAAACTGAAAATCATAATTGAATGTAAAACAAGTTGTTGAGTTGCAATATTTTATTCGAATCAAATTAGTTTCTTATAAAATAAAATAAAAGGTTTGCGTTAGAGTGCTAATAAAGGGTGATTCCGGGGTCATGGAGCAGGAGTGAACGGGGTACTGGGGCGGGTCACACTGAGCAACTTTCACTATGGGGACAACCACGAAATCTCGGAAAAAATACTATCAATTAACTATTAATTGATACTTAACAATCAATTAAGTATCAATTAACTCTTAATTAGAAGATTTTTTTCGAGTTTTCGTGGTTGTCCCCATAGTGAAAGTTGCTCAGTGTGACCCTCCCCAGTACCCCGTTCACTCCTGCTCCATGACCCCGGAATCACCCTATGTACCTATGCAAAGTCGCGTTTCACCGATCTATTTTAGACGGCACTACCATGGCGAGCTCTAACGTCATCCATTTCGTAAGATAATGGTACCTCGCGTAACACACGAGCGCTATCTTCTCGTTTGCGGTTGCCAGGTGTCCAGCTGGACATGTTTGGCTTTTTTTTACTCACCAGCCGTCCCGCGTTTGTTAGGTTTTTCGTTTGACCGACAAGTAAAGTGACCACGACTGTCCTTCTGCTGCCTATTATGATATCCGGCCAAATTAATCGCAGAGCCCCACTTTTGTGTTTTTGGACCTGGCAAGCCCATATTCTTGTCGTATTGATATATTTGTGAATTTCTAATGGTGCTAATGTGTTCAAAAACATCTAACCTCCCTACAAAATTTATGGGACAGAGTCAACAGAGACTGGCTCAGATCGAAACGTGACTTGACAATCTTTTCTAATTATTGGTTTATAACGACAGTTTTAATAGCTTAAATGTATCTCGCTCAAATCAACTCACCTTCATAAGCCTCATGCAGCTTGTTCATCCTGTACCGGCTCCAGAACAGCCAGCGCGTGCCGAGCAGCGGCAACGCTGGAGGGCCCGGCAGGCGTGCCCTAGGCTTGCCTTCAGCACGAGTGGCAAGTGCTGTCGCGGCCACCACTAGCGCGACCACAGCCAGGACTAGCGTTGGGACCCCCGACCAGTCCAGTAGTGGAGGGGAGGTGCTCTGGGGAACGAAGCCACTGTTAAAATCGCAACGATTCGCAAAATAATTTCATTGCCATTGAGAGCGCGCAGGGGCATTTAAAGATTAAAAGTTACTGGAAAGTGGTTATTCAAGACTGCGTCCGAACGAAGACACTTCGGACCCTAATTATTATTATTATTGAAAAGGTACTGATGGTATTACTAGCACCTCAGTAGAACTTTCTTCCTCTTCTTCACTCTTTACAGAGTGGTCGTGGACATTATGTACTGAGTTCTGAGTGACCCGTTTAACGACACGTCGCCACTCGTCTCGTAGAGCCGCATTCTTTGAGCATTCATTGTCGTCTGCCGACACACTGGCTTTCATCTGGGCGGTCCATCTCATCGCTGATCTACCTCTAGCTCTGACACCTTACACTCTCCCTAGCACAACAAGGCGTTCTATGGACGTTCCGTCTCGACCGTACTAGAACTACTATAAGCCTAAAGTATCTCTGACTTACGCCATCTATTACTATTAGATATATTATGATTTACTATTGACGCTACGGTCCACCGGCACTGCTACCTGAATTTATCCTGGGCCGTCTTTATACTTGTCCAATGTCGCCGTTGCGTTTTCGTTCCTCATTAAAATCCAGTTAATAATAAACTGTCGAATCTAAACGGGTTCAGGTCCCGGGTTAAGCATTATTTGCTATCGGCGGTCGTCGACCCGCGGCTTGCGACAGCCGCGCTCTTGACATTGGTTTTGCGTAACGTGTTACGTAACTAACGCGCACGCATGAGCCGGCCCACGTAGGACTCTGTCATACTCAATAAAGGGAACAGTCACCATTAGTCAGCATACACCGAATGTGGTAATAGCCGACGACAAGGTTCTAACAAGATTTTCATGGGCGATAGAAACCTATACGGGGCCTTGGGGAGTAGATGAGATAGACGATATCAATACTTTTTTTTAACTCGCTATAAAAAAATAGGTACATCTATATAAGGCGCGCCAAGGTTATGTAACCTTTAAAACATAATTGGTCACTTGTGAAGGGGTCCATACAAAGGCCTATATATACTAAATCTTTTTTCTGGACTTCTACTTAAACGGCAATTGCTTTACAACTGATAAAAAATCGAATTCGTATGTTTAGGAGATAATATTTTTTTTGGCAGATTTAGATGATCCATAAGAATTATTGTGAAACTCTTGTATATGTGCCTTACCCTACACCCTTAACTCTACGAAAGTTTGTGAAGATGATGATGTATGGTTGAGGGCGGATGGTTGTTGTTGTTGGAAGGATTTAAAAACAAGTTGATTGACTGAAATACAGGAATGGGATACCGGGGATTAATCCCCAGTAACGCTGGGAAAGCCGCGGGCAAGTCCTATGTTTTAAATAAAATGTATGTTTTGCATACAGTACCTATATAGCACGCCTAACACGTAAATGTTAAATGAAACCAGAGTTTACGAGGCAGGTGCTAAAATTGACGAATTGGCGCAAATCCAATAAAATCAGTTGCAGTTAATCAATGACTGTGCTATTTGGTAGGGACAGTGGGGGCACATTGGAACAAGGGGTACAATGGAACAAGGCCGATATCTATTCGAATTTCGAACAATTTCGCGCGCTTACGGTTCGGCCAATAAGAGCGCTTCATACGTCACATGTTGACGCAGTGAAGTATGGCCGGCCGGCAACAGCAGAGTTTTGCGGTGAAAAAAATTGTTTTGAGCAGTAAAAAACTAGAATTTCGTACAGAAGAACTTTCTTTTTTACAACTAAAGGAGTGCTAGCATGTATGTGTTATTTTTTTTCATAAATCTTAATCAGTTTAGCTATTAAATGCGATTATGTGTGAAGAGAAAAACGTTACTTGGATTTTTTAAGTACTTGTTTGAAATTTGCAACACCCCATGGGGTACAATGGAATGGGGTTCTATGGAACAGTGTTTTTTCTTGGTGAAATTTCCCCAGAAACAAATAAAATATTTTGTTAGTGAAATATTAACAGATATTGACGAGAACAACGAATATGAGATTAATTATAGGCGTCGGAGCGCGAAAATTTATCACAGCTTCTATTTTCCACTGGAACCAGATATGGAAATGGTGTCAATTCAGAATATGGAACTGGTGCTGCCAAGTCCAAGCTTGGCAGGTACAACAAAGCGCCAAAGTAATATGTATTATATTCCTGAAAAGTTATTAAGCAAGTATACGCTTGGGCAATTACATAATTTTCGTACATTTCTCAAATTACTATTCTTGTTTCAATGTACCCCAGATGCCGTTTCATTGTACCCCAGACCTGGGGTACAATGGAACAAAAGAGGTGCAGTGCAAAAAAAAATAATTTGTAGCTTTAAAGCAAATTTTCGTACTCGATTTTCTTGTTAATCGATAGTTTAAGAACTGTTGTTGGTTTTTCGAAACGAAAATAATCCAAAAATAGACCATTGATTTTTTTAAAAATGCAAATATTTTTTTCGTTCCATTGTACCCCAACTGTCCCTATTGGTAACTTTTTTCCAACAAAACAATATCAATAAAATTCAACGCATATATGGCTATGCATTGAAAAAGCTTGAAAATTGAGTTTTACTTTGATTATGTACAGTGTAGAGTCTACAGTATTGCTAAAGAAATGTACCTATCTACTAAAAGGTAGAGGGTAGAGGTGTGGTAGAGCTTTGAGAGTAGGTAAGCCAGTAGAAATAAAAATATGTGCACAGCATGAAGAACCGATGTCATGTCCGAAGCTTCTTGAATGGATACCACGAACCAGACCAGACCAGAAGAAGTTCGGTCAGTCGTGTGAAGATATCCGACCAGAAATATTTCTATTATTTTTTGGATGATGGATTTATTTATATTGGAAACTTTCTTTTGGGGTAAGGCCATTCTCAAAATTTATAAGATTATTTATTTTTGGATTTGTTTAAAAGCTGTCTCAAATTAATGATACAATACAATATCCCACGTTAAGTTTCACTTATGATCCGAACCATTTTCTCGTTATTTTCGTTAAAAAAGAAATGGAAATAATTTCTATGGAAGTGACATTTAGGTCCTTTCTATCTCATACTTTTTTATACGTCTTAACTCTTCTTGACTTCTTTTCGATGGCGCCATAATTTTAATGTATCTAGAGCGAATGCAACATAAAATTCAATTAAAAGCATTGATAATATTGTCACTTCTGTGGATAACTGATATGTACAAGTAGCACACACATTTTGGAAAAAACTAACCTTTTATTTAAATCAATACTCCAACACTGTGAAAAACTTGAAAGATGGCCTTATATACTTGTTGTTTATGGACGTTCAGATACCTATTACATTAATTATGGCTGCATTAAATAAGTTAATCCATGGAGGTGCCAACTATACGATGCGCAAATGTTATTATATATCCAGACAATTTATTTCTGCGTTTGTCATAAAGAAATAGTAATATTAGCATTATTTTGAAAATTTATTCTACGTAGGTTACATTAAAATAATAACAATATGTTTATTTTATTAACCCCACATTAAACCTTACTAACATTGTTTTGTTACTGTAAGTGAACTTTGCACACGACATGAAAACTACATTTTCAATACTTTTTTACGTATAATAAATATACTTAATTATTTTATTTATATGAGTATTATAAAAAAGCTGAAGAATTTAATTTAAATTACTGCGATGAGTCTGCGGTGAAAATAAAATAAATAATATTAACATTTATTTTTAACGCACATGCACAAAAATAAAACACAGATATGGAGAAGATAAAAGTTATAGATTAGTTTTTATCCTATTATGGTAAAAATGAGCATTCGAAGTAACGGGCGGCTCGTGGTAGCTAATACGCATACGCGACAACTAATGGTGGCCTGTTTTGTGCCATGACTCATTACGCGGACTGTAATATTAGGTCTCGCGAATTTCGCGAAGTGTTATTCCAAGCCTTTGACCAAAGGGGCCAATGCACTTTATATTGCCGTTAACCCGCATATTTGACACTCGCATGTTTTGAATGTTTCGATTATCGTAACGGGCGTTGACATTATAGCTGCCATTGAATTCTCGTGAGATGTCGTCGCTACTTTGAAAAAAACTCGTATCTGGTTTTTAGGGTTCGGTAGTCAACTAGGGACCCTTATAGTTTCGCCATGTCCGTCTGTCCGTCCGTCCGCGGCTTAGCTCCGTGATCATGAGTACTAGAAAGCTGAAATTTGGTATGAGTATGTGTATGTATTTAAGTATATATTTATCTATAGAAGTAAGTATATCGTCGTCTGGTACCCATAACACAAGCCTTCTTGAGCTTAATTTGGGACTAGATCGATTTGTGTGAGGTTGTCTGATATTTATTTATTTATGTATCACGCCGACAAAACGGTAAAATCAAAAACATTTTTTTGGGTACCTTCCGTATACACCTAAAGTCCCCACTTCAGTGTGGGGTGTCGTTGAATAGGTCTTTTAAAAATAATAGGGGTCTTTAAACATCATTTTTTGATAAAATAAGCAGTTTTGTAAATATTTGTTCCAGAAATCCAAAAAATAGCGTTCCCCCTCTATCTTTTCAACCACGAGTTAAAAATTATGGAAAAAATCATAAAAATGAGACCTTGACCCTTGTAAGCACTTTCATTGAAAACTATATTGAATAAAATCGGTCGAGCCGTTTTTGAGTTTTCGCAAAATTTCATATTTTTCTTTAAAATGACCTTATACTTCGAACATTACACATCCTTATTAGTTAAGTGCAATACTGTATTAAAACATTCCGCTCAATCTGGCGCGTATAATCGATAACTTCCATAAGGTAATAAGTTATTACAGTTACTTTGGCGTTTACGACCTTTTCATAGAGCTTATTGAAATCTTTCTCGTAATTTAAAACAGCGGTTTTAAGGCGACTCCGTACGTGGAATGGTGACTTTTAAATTCCTAAGGCTCGTAATCTAGCCAACGGAAAAATCTGAAAGAAATTTATGTTATTTTTGAATATATCTTTAAAAAAATTATAGTTGGATTTTTTTTAAAACCAATAAATACTATGCCAAAAATAATGTTGAAATAGGGTCGTTTTCGATTTTTATTTCCCTAAGGCTTCTAAACTACAAGTGATATTTACACGGCTCTTTTGGAAAAACATTGGCAATTCTTTGATCTTCAGTCGTATTGTTTAAAAGTTAGTAAAATGCAAATTCGGTCTAATTAGAAACAAAAAAACCGAATTTCCGCGAGCGCGGCCGTGCGCTGGCTGCGAGCTCAGTGTAAATCTAGCTGTCGAAGGGGAAGGCTGTGTCTCTTGCTCTCGCGATCCATCATGTTACGAAAAATGGTTATAGTACCAGATCCCGCGGAGATTTGATCTGTCCTCGTACTTTTTTTTATATATTTCAGAAACACGTCGATAGTAAATTTTAGGTACTTAATCTCGCCAGTCCCTACATAATTATTTATGTACCTAGTACAAATTCAAACTGAGTTTTGAAATTGACTTATCGAAAAAAAACGAAATTCAAAAGTATAAAAATTGCTTTAGCCGACGAGTTTATGTTGATTTTTCGTACACGTGTTACGGTTTCCCATGTCAGCGATATAAAAACTAACATCATAATCGCGCGGCAAATGAGTAAAAATGCTTGTAATTATTTTGACTCATAATCATACCTGTGCTAACTCGGGGCACGTTCTAGGGATAGGATATCGATATAATTAAATTAATATTTGTGCTCATTGAACATTCTCGATTACTAAAAAGAGGTTCGATTTCATATCTGATCTGATATTGAGCCTCTTAAATGAAGATAAAATAAAAGTATGAAGATGTCATTTCAATCCAAATGACAATTTACGTATATTATGAAAATTATTTTAAAATAAACATGTAAATACACGTTTTAATATGTTTATTTTTTTTTTGTTTGAAAATGTGGAGAAATAAGTAATAGGTATTTATTTATGCCAATGAAATTAGATGTTGACAGTAACATCGATATATTTTTGTCGATAAAATATTTTTCTACGTTACTTTCGTATAGGTGCCCCGAGTTATCCCAGGTATGCCCATAAAATTTAAAGTACGTTAGTATTTTGTTTTCAATTCTAGTAAGTATCTACTAAAATTATTAAACTTTATTGCATAATCTATCTATCTATCAATCAACCACAGAAATCGATTGCTAAACATAGGCCTCCCACGACTTGCGACAAAGTGCGATCCCGTGCAGACCGCATTCATTGATTCCCCGCTACCTCACCAAGTCATCATTATTGCATGATACACAAAAGAAATACAAATAGCGGACTTAATCCCTTGAGACATTCTCTACCAGTCAACCACTGGATTTAACAGTTACGGTGCAAACAAAGTGATACAAACTCAACTCATTTAACTAAATAATATAATATATGTATTCCATAAACTGACTAAAATACTTACATATACATATTATGTACTTATTCAAAGTAAAACATTACAAAATAAATTAATCAGAGGTACTACTATCGTCGCTACCTAAAAAGCTTGTACCTATCATTTTGCTCTAACGCAAAACGATGTTACTGTATATGGTCACACTGTGTACTTTTCGCAACGGCTTCAGATACAAGTTTTTTTTAAGTAATGGCAAAATGCTATAATATTTATACCTAAACTATTACTTAAGAGTAGAGAGATACAAAATATATTAAAATATTATTATTATTAGGGTTTGAAAAGCACCTAAAATAAATATGCTAAAAATAAACAACTTTACATAATAATAGTTTACATAATAATAATATGCCTTACTTTATTACCACTGCACCGGTGCCACCACTTTCCAATACGGTGTTAGAACAAGTAAATAATATTATGGTCAGCATATTTTGCAAGTAGAGCTACGTACGTCCCTACTCACTTATTTTCGATTTATTTATTTATTTTTTCCAGTTAACTAATAAGTTTTAAGTTTACTAACTATCATGGACCACTGTTGTCTGAATAAATAAATTTTGAATTTGAATTAATATCCATAATAATGTGTTAATAAATTTAATTAAATATTTTGGTACTTGGTACCTACATGTGATACATACAGTAAAACTAAATGATTATCATAAGGTTACAAAATTTAAAATTTGTGTATGATTGTACCTTAATATTTAAAATATCACAACATTATGAAATCAAATGGCTAAAATCTACAATTTGTCTGTTGTTTCCCTTAACTTTGAAATCGCATGAAATAATTAAATTTATCACTATATTAAACAATATAAAAAAAAGTTTCAATATTATACATTAACACTTTTTAAACAACGAAGTAACAGATATGAGCCCGCGACGCCGGATCTCGGCCTACAGCTAGAGATGGGCAATGGGTAAATACCCAATCTACCTACCCAGGTAAATACCCGGTAAATACCCAAATACCCGGTATTTACCCGTATATACCCAAACGCGCGGGTATTTATAAAAGTAAACTAGATGTGGTGGTATAGGCTGGTAATAAAAGTGCAAAGTGATTGTAATTTAACATATATTTCGGATTTGACACAGAACAATCTTAGAATAAATTGTTCACTTATTTAAACGAAAAATCGAATACAATTTAGTACTAACACTAATAAACAATCGAAAAAAAGGTTAAATTATTACAAAAACTATCAAAAATCAACAAGTAAATCACAGATTGTGTCAAATACGTATCATTAAAATATTACTAAACACTAATTTACTACATAGTATAAGGTCAATTCTGATATACGGGAACTTAAATTAATAAAACCGACTACTTATCAAAAATCAACAAATAAATCACAGATTGTGTCACATTAGTTTAACTAGAAAGAATTGTTAATATATATTGCTCACTTATTCATATTAAAAATGATATTATAATTCAATATAAATTTACCAAAACGACTTGAATAAAGATAAAAAAAATATTAAAAATCAACAAATAAATCACAACTGTTTCAAATGAGATGAGAATCACAAACTTTTCATAATGTACATTATTCACTATCAATATCATTATTGCCACAAGTAGATTGCACCACACTATGATTTGAAGCTTCTTCAGTGTCGTCGTCTTTCAATGATTCAGTATAATCTTCATCACTATCACGAGTATCACGACTGTCCTCTTTACGATGCATTATATTCCAATTATATGAAATAAAAGTCAACTTTCCAGCTCGTTCCAATGTTAAACGGTTTCGTTTTTTGGTGTATATATTAGATTGAGCACTGAAAGACCATTCAGTAGCATAGCAGCAGACGTACACGGGGCTGTCAATATTCGCAGTGCTATTTTGCTTAGCAATGTGGATCCGCATATACCTTTCCACCATGTGATTGGGTTCATCTCCCTAACATTACTCCATACGAAACGTTTTCCCCAAAGGCCTTCTCTCGCTTTAAATTTAGCCAAATCCGCCATAACATCGAAATTTAATGCATGTGCCATATTGAAAATGAATTCCACGGCATCTGTTTCTTGCAGCTCATTTAATTCACAGCCCTGGGAAACGGGGTCCATAAATAAGCAGCTAGATGTAAGGGTTTAATGCACATCAATGTCCTTTTCTCAGTCAATGTAAGAATTTTGGTCTTATCAGCTTCTTCGATGATATTTATATCAGGCAGCACAAAATGCAATTTCGATTGCAAGTCTCGAGTTGTAGTAAAAACTTTATGAACATTTATTTCATCTGACTCCAATTTGAGTATGGCATCTTTTATTGGTTCTAAAATAGAAATGCATTGATGAGTCATCTTCCAAAAATCTTCATCTAACAAAGTCATCTTTATTTCTGGCCGTAGGCTTGAAGTCTCTTCATGAACAGCTAAATTCTGAAGAGACACTTTGGTGTTTTTCCAGGCTCCTTAAACAGGCGAGGCGTGATAACTACCCCATCGTGTTTTGCACGGCATTTTGAGCGTTTCTCCAGCTTTTGCCTTAACGATCTTTGATAATATTGCCGTTAGAACTTGACTCTTCTTTATGGATTTGACGCAATCCACGGCTAGACCAATAAAAGCCTTCAAAACATCGATTTGAAGTATGTCGTGGCACAAAAGGTTCAGTGTGTGTGCAGCATAATTTATATATGTTACATGAGAATGTATATTCTGTACTAATTTGAAGGCTCTTTGCATGTTTTTAGCATTATCATGCGAATATAACAAAAAAAAAAAACCACGCACAATTTTTTAAAAGCCAACAACTTGTTAATACACCAGTTCACCACTGAATGCGATAACAACTAATAACCCAACTATGAGTGATGCGAGGCGAGCGAACCAGGACAAAAGAATGTCTTATCTTAGCGGTACGCATTAAACAGAGAAAGAAAACCGTTACACTTGGGAAATAGAGTGAGACAGGAATAAAGTTTGTGTGTTTGTACGTTTCCCTTGTTATTTTTTTTTGTCTACCTGTTTTGAATAAGTACCCCGTACTTCCAGTGTTTTGGGGTGGAGTGGTCAAAGGCAAAAATTCAGAATTGGTTGTGATTCAGTTTTATTTGAAGGTCAGTTTTTACATTTTGATAATAAGTATGTTTTAGGCTAGACATGGATACACTTATTAGGATTTGCTGACCCGAAATCACAAAACATCAACCACGAATAATTTATAAATTGTTTTTATGGCACATGGCATGTGTAATATAAGAAAAAAGTGTATAATTTAATTCAATATGAAACATATACACGAACTTTATCATATTTTTAAACTTAAAACCGATTTTACAATATAATTTACAAAGAAGATTAAATACCATCTCTTCTACCATCGCACTGCTCGCCATCGGCAGGGTGTTCATCCTCACATGCTGGAGCCTAAATGGTCGAGAACTGTCCGGTTCCAGAGGAACTTCCTACCGCGAACGCTCCGCATGTGGAATGAGCTCCCTGCCGAGGTTTTCCCCGGGGGCTACAGTATGCGGTTCTTCAAGAGGGGAGTAAATAGGTTCTTAAAGGGTCGGCAACGCGCGCGTCATGCTCCTGGCGTTGCAAGCGTTCATAGGCGGCGGTAACTGCTTAACATCAGGCGGGCCGCATGCTTGTTTGCCACCGTCGTAGTATAAAAAAAAAAAAAAAAAAATACCCGCGTAAATACCCGCGGGTAGGTAGATTGCGGGTATTTACCGGGTATTTACCCCGAGTTGGGTATATACCCGGGTACTTTCCCATCTCTACCTACAGCGCAGTATAGCGGTTAAAGTTACGTAAAATTGTAGCGGAGCAGCGTGGCTAGCGGGGGCTGGGCGCCCAGATCCTCAAGGTCATCGACGTTAGGAGTCGCCTTAAGCCCGTCTATTGTGAAGGATAGGCAACTATGGAACCCTACACTGAGCGTGGTCCGACATGCTCTCGGCCGTTTTTTTTTTTTTTCGTTTATTTAATGCATTTAACTTATAACATAATACATCCCGTATGGTGTACAAACTCTAACATCGATAAATCGACAATATAATAAAGTAATCGTTAGTTCAAAAATATCGTATCTGAACAAAATATCGTCACTATTTTGGATAAAACTAGTATCTGATTTATTTTTCATGTTTTTGTTTATTATCTCATTAAACTAATATAATTACAACTCGTATGCTGCACACACTGTAGAGAAAAGTAAAAAAAAACAGAGATCTTCACCCTTGTGCCTGCCGATTTCGTAAAAGTAATAACAGAGGCATCTTTGACTAAAAAGTACACTGCATTTTTTTCAAGCTATTCCTCAGCTATATTCTCAATTCTGGACCCGTCCCGATTAAAAAACAAAAAATTGATGATTTGCAATCTTTAAAGCCGATTTTACCAAAAGACTTCCATACATTTTACGATAGCTATTGCATGTATAGTTGAGAAAAAATAATTCGAGCCGATCTTTTTCTACGGAGACACGTTGTTTTTTGAGTTTGTCTATTGTTACTCTACGAGAGTCTAGTTAGTTAATTTAATAAACAAAAAACATACATTTCGTTTCACTTCGTACCAAATAATTTTAAGCAAAATTATTGTAATCCAACAACTTTCAGTCAATACTAGAACAAAAATCTTGTAAGTATCTGACGTATAGTTAACAGAAAAATTAAATTTAATAAAAAAAATTGTGCTAGTTATTCAAATATTTGTAAAATTAATTACTGGCTTTCAAAGTGTCTCATGAAACTAACAAGAACTTATGTGATCCATCACAAAAATTTACAGGGTGTTTATTGTTCCTCCTAGAAACTTGATGATTTTCAGATACGAGTTTTTTTCAAAGTAGGTAGTGACGATTTATATTCGCGGGGTGTTGCATATTTTTTTTAGATAAGAATGGAGTCTTTTTTCCGGGAGAACGGTTTGGGACACCATACGGAGCGGACGCGTTTTCTTAGCCTCTGCCGCTCTGTATTGGCATCGTAAAAACCCGGGCAAAACAATAGAGTCACGAGACAAAAACAAGGCTCGACCAGATGTTTGCATGGTTGCCTGTTAAATTTTTACCGCGTGTAAACGAATTCACCGCGTTATATCTTTCCTTCTGTCTTTCTTTCAAATATTTAGTTACTAAGTAGATAGCCTAGTGTTTGGTGCGTCTATATTACTCGGCCTATCCGTGAGTGTTGATCAAGTGTGTGCAATTCCGAGTCTGCAGTACTCCTCCGCCGCGCCGGCCACACCACAGCAGCTTAATTTGGTGAGACCGTTCCATTTTCTAATGCCAATTGCAATAATATTATACTCCTTGTCTACGGGTCTTTATTCTGTGTCTACGGCTATGAAGGCCCGCCACAAGAAAAGCTAAGCGAGCCCAAAGGTTACGGTTTAAGAGTTTAAGCTAAAACCAGTACCAAGTTTAGATGGACATAGGGCGAAGCACGGCCCGTATAGTAACACTCTTTAACTTACGTCAATTATGCACCTTTTCTTGGAAATCAGGCCACACTTCATCAACCTCTACCTGTGGACCAACGTAATATAGTACGACCCAGCCGTCTCACGGTATTCGTCAGAACAATTATATCTTTAGGTATTTTAAGTTGCAAATAAACGGCACCCGCAACAACATCAGGAGTTGTTGAAAAATATATATACAATATTTGTCATTTAATACATTTTATTACTAGCAAACATTCAATAAAATATTAGTAATAATTTAAATAAATAGGCCAGTTAGTTTAAAATCCAGGCTTTATTTATTGGAATCGTTATATAGTATTAATGTAGTTTTAGGCTTTATCCACTGTAATTTTCATTACTTTTCCTACCCGAGGGACTTTCCCTCACTTCAGTACTTGTATACTACTTTCCCATAAAACGTATATTTCTAACCGTAATTAAATTATATTACGTTTAGTAGATGATTGTGGACAGTTTGTAATTCATCTAGTGAAATGATAAACTAACCTAACCTATCCGTCAGGTTACAATGTCACTGGTTAGATTACAAACGGATGGTATATAGTCATAGTTGCTGTACGTGTTTTATCCTTTTATGTTTTACAACCATAATCGAAAGATTTCGGCGTGCGCGTGCTTCCTGCTGATATAACCTACTTCGGCTCGATGGTGTAATTAATGCCTTATACTCGTAATTTTGTTTAAGTAAGAAAGCTCTCTGTAAGGGACGAAGAGGTGAACCGCCAGTTAAATAATTATTCGATTATATTTTCGTTTTAGTGTCTTTGTTTGGATATTACACTATAATTATGCTCGTTACATTATGTAATACCAAAACTATACTAAGAGTCCTGCCTTAAACTGAATATTAACCAAGTGTGGTGTATGATACATATCTATATTTTTTGCCGTAGGACTCAAATGGCATAGTTTGGGTAACTTACAAATATATATTAACCGTTCAACAGTAATAATTACGTTAGAGGCTACGAAATCAAGAAATGCAACAGCTTGCAAGCAATAACTTCCTAGAACAAAGAGGTCCCTTTTTTCATTGCTCTTAAAGGCCAGGTCACTTTGTCCCAAACACGTGCGGACACCGCTAGCTAGCAACAATTAGCCATTTTCAAAAAGAAAGGGACTAACATAAACATAAGTGCATCGCCGGCTCATCCATAACATTAAACTCGACTGTCTTCATTTATCACGATGGAAATTTTACCAATTCCCAAGGGAGGCAATTAATTGTCTGTACCTACCTATAAGGGCGATGGCGAACCAGTTGAAAATCGTGTTGATACCAATTTCGACCATCGATGGAGGTTCGAACCTCCTCGCTATTGCTCGCTAATCACTTGTCCGACGAGAAAAATAACAGTCAAATCCAATTAGACATTAATGGCAGTGCTTCAGACTTAATGTCTCCCGGTTAGAATGCTTCTCCCTTCGCGGAACAAATTGATAACACATTCGGAACTAGTTAAGAAACGGTTTTCAGGGTGGAGAAAATATGATTATATTTGCCGCCGTGAGTTTCTCTACGGTAACTATCTATGTGCATATGAATCACCAGCGATCACTACAATATAGGACACCCCATATACCTACGAATACCGCAATGCCAAATCTTCGTGTCTTCTACGACTTTGCGGAGCTCCGTCCACTTCAACAGTCCTGACACTGAAGCATCACTGATTCAACAATCCAGCCAAACCACGACCAAACCACGACCGATGTAATGCGCAGCTACCGATTAATTGACGCACAACCTAAAATAAACTAAAAACGCATGCTATCACGCTACCTCACAATAACAGCTATGGTAAAGAAATATCAAAAGGAAGTTAACCGTCATCAAACGGCCATAACCACGATGTCACAAGGTGAAGAAGAATGTGTCTAATAAGAACCCAACATGGGGCAAATCCAACGAGATCTCATACAGACATCAAAATGACCCCGCCATAGAACTTGATTTGGATCGCGACCGCCTTCCAATTTTCAATTATCACTAAAGAAACTTCAAGAAGTTACCTACAAAGACGTCCACACACACGCAATATTATCTCAACTGAAGTCGAAGGAAAGCAAGCCCAAGCAAATTTTATTCACTAGAGTAATCAGCCAGAAAATCTAAAATAGATAGAAACAGACACGGAATCAAAACCGGAGGACAATTACATACAAATAGCGACGGCTCAGCGACATCAACCTACAACACAAGAACTTATCCTACGTGGTAACCGAAAACTTTGGACGACGAGACGCAGTCCACTATCCTTCCTTGTATATATTTACACATCTATCTGTCTATTTCCTTTCTGGCTCGATGCTGGTATTCTTGTCGGATCTCTCCCGTCGGTCCTCATCCTGACTGCAAAATAACCTACACTCCCAACCTGTAAACTTTTGACTCCCCGGTGCCTCGGATAGGAGGGCCAGTTGATCTTACCGGAGCGGCAAAAGACGGAGGGGAACACGAGAGGACCCGGATGCGTGCCCCGTCTCAGAACCGAAAGCTCCGGCCAGGGAATGTTAAGGTTTCTATACTACCCTGAACGACTTCCGGTATTGTGCCAGTATGCGCTTCTGAGTCATTTCGTTGAGCTTCTTTGTCTTTCCCTCTCTTGCATGCTCAACGCCTCCGCGTCCTTGCAGCAGAACTGCTGGCTGGGTGTAGTCACCGAAACGAAACGATTTATTATGTTTTAGGTCTATGAGAACATTCGGTAGAAGTAGGGTGTCTGTTGTTACGGAATCGGTTTTGCTGCTTTCATCGTTGTCGATATTGCAATGTTTTATTAAATCAGTCTTGTTTAGGTACCTAAAACTATTGATAGGTTATGAAAGATACAATGAGTTATACTTAGCAGAAAGTACACTTAACAAGCAAACTGTCGCATTGTGACACATTGGCACATAGAATAGATGAGGCATTGACCTGCATTTTCGTATTAGCCTCCTGTTGATATACTTAATCTGTAAAATAAGTTACATGTTAGTAGATACAACATTCAATAACAACTGAAAAAAAGTTCTTCATCGCGCTTGCTTATCTACTTATCTGAGCAAATAATAAGTCCTCAAACCTATCTGAGCAAATAATAAGTCCTCAATAAAATGTAACCATTAGGATTCACCTAAGCTATAATAACTAGACTAACATAAGCTCTGCGAGGTAACAGCTTTAATTATTTTCAGTTTAATCAAAACAGTAATAGTAATAATAATTGTAACTAGCCGCACGCCAATCTACAGGCAATTTATTTTCTTAATTGGAATACAGTGATTATTCTCTGGCCCATATATTACTAGGTCTAGGATATAGATACGAAACATTGATAGTTAATACAAGGCTGCATAACGAGTCCATTGAAGCTTTAAGTTTAAACACTGTTAATTGCTAATAATTTTGAAGATTTTAGATATTATATAAGTAACTCCATGAATAGGTATACGATATGAGGAAAGCCGTTATTGACCGAGCGAGCGAAGCGACTCTTATTCAGCTTCGCCGAAATTTTTTCGTCTGTCCGGATGTTTTGATGTTCGAATTTCCGGCTGTTCTCGCGTAAAGACCGCATTTCTCAGGCGATTCTCATGAAATGTGACAACCCCATCGCCCGCTGGTGTCACCAGCGCCGTCAGTCACCGCAGGGCAGCTTATGGCGAGCTGTTGGGGAGTAGCCGAGTGCTCCTGGAGGAATCTTGACGTGGGGCGATGGGTCAGGGTCTTTGCCTTGTCTTGCCTTTACCGGCAGAGTGGAGGCGCGAGAGTTGCGGCTCTAGTTGGCTTCGGTTTAAAGTCCTGTATTAGACCTCTCCGCCCTTAGCCTTGTGCACCGATGGTGCCCTTAGGCCACTTTATGTCTCGCTATTTATGGCAGTACCATTACACAACACGAGACTTTTTTAGTTTTTAGTGGTAGACGCCTGATTGTCTCGATTAACCATTCCTCCACTTCATCCCCATAGCCCAATTTTAATGTAGATTCCATATTCCCATCAATATTAGTTCTTGCACCTAGCGGGCGCTGTCTAGCTGTGTACGTCCCATGACACGGACAGGAACAGCATCCGCTCGGTGTAAACCTTACATTCCATTAAATTGTCGAAAGTGCCTCTACGTGTTGGCTACGACTCCGCGGGCGCCTCCCAAAGGTCCGGGACACTATTGTCCGGTGAGCGGGTGCGTCATACCGGCATAATAATAATAATATAGGGGCTGAAAAAGTAACAAATTAAAATTTCGAAATAAACTCGCGAGGTCACTATTTAAATTGTATACGGACCACTAACAATCTGCACATACCCCGGCTTGCCGGCACTGCTAGCTACAACTATATAATCGTAAATTTATAATTTGGTCAACAAATGTCTCATGTCATCAATCATCTTCATTTGTCATCTGTATCATCATACTGTTGCGGTTAAAACAGACGAAATGGTAACTGACAAACCTTAAAAGATCGTTAATAGTCGGTCATTGGTACTCCGTGAGCAATTAATTCTTAATACTGTTGCGTCAATATATACTTACGATAATATTATTATCGAGACCTATCTACTACTGTTAAATGTCAAATAGGTACTTATTTGACTTCTGACCTACCTAAATTTAGTCATGGCATTTCTAGAAATCGTCGATAAATATTCTATTATCAACAAGCAAAAAGGTGAGAGGGGTCACTGTTCATCAATACATAACGTACTGGTCTAGATCCGGCCTAATATTCAGTTAAACTCTAACAATGTTCGGATACGCAACACGTGCGTAAAAGATAAGATAAGTACCTAATCAAACATCTCCAGTGTCTGTCTATCTCAGTGTTCCAGTTTCAGTAAACGGTTCGTCAAGGACGCGCGACCCTATCACACGAAATATTGCATCCAATTGAATGCACTCGGCCGATAAATGTGTTAAACAAAGCAATAAGTTATGCTTCGAGCTTATTCATATCTAAGTGGCCTTGTATATGCAACTGCATTTTGCAGTATGGCGGCGAAAATACGCGCTGTATTATGGTTACACTGAACATTTATGCTACAGCGCACTTTGATTGTTAACCGAAGTGTGGGTCACACTAAATTATATTACTATGGGTTATGTATGTTTCGTTCCTGCGGACGTTCAAAAATTACGGGTCTAAATTCCAATCTTCTAGCTAGATCTTAACTAACTTAACCTAACCTATCCTAACCTTTTGTAATAGGGTACCTAGGTAAAGTTTTTGGACGACAATTAAATTAAGTATTATTATTTTTCGATAGTTCTGCTATAAGGATCAACAAACTGTAGCTCTTTTATTTTTTTTACCATGGTTTTTCCAAAATAATATTAAAAATTTTCGACATGACAGTTTGCTATTTTCTACGCTGAGGGGGTTCTCTCGAAACCCAATTTAGAAAAGTAGGTCGATGGTCGACACTTGTCAATGTCAATGTCAAACCGTTGAAATGTTGACACATGTCAGTGTCAATTGACAAGTGTCAACCGTCAACCGGTATTTTTTGTCTAAATTGGGGTTTGAAGGCATATTTTGTTGTTTATGAGTCATATGATACTTGAAATAAATGAATTTTATTTATTTATTTATAGAGCCCTTCAGGCCAGAAAATAGCACTTTCATATCGAAAATTTTAAAAATGACTGGAAAAACCATCGTGACTAACAATAAATATCGGAATAAAATATAATTTGATTGATTTCAAAAAAACTTTAGGTACCTACCCTATCGTCCGCAGGAAAGACGGCTAATTAACAATGCATTATGTTTTCTGTCTCGATTCATATATACATATCTAATAAGGCGCAACATTAAAAGAGAAAATTCATAGATCAATCATAGATCAATTAAATAAGACTAGTAATTGACCACATTTGGTACGACAAAGCAAATAAATCTTATTATTTTACACAACAAGTGGTGCCTGACTTACCTACCTTAGTGATAGGTTTCATCCCAATATAAACTTTTACACGGTCATATCTCATACATTTATCTATCATGATACTTCCTTAGTCAGTTTAACAAACAAAACAAAAACATTTGGTTTACTTTACGCTAGCAGACGATACTGCTTTCATAAAAAATAATTAACGAACAAGACTAAAACTGTTTCACATTTTGTTTATTGAAACGTACAGTTTAGGATGAGGTTATCTGCAGTGAACATAGCCACCTATTATTGATAGCGATAATGTTTATAGTCATTTTTATCCGGTTTCTGTTTGAACGGCGTAGTGGTCTAGGTCAAAAACCTCGTAAAAATCGAGAATCGTGACAACTGTTGGGTTGAGACGTTAATTTAAATTTTAAGTAATAAAACGTGTTTGTGAAGAAAACAGAGTAATTTAGATACGAAATTTTAAACAACAGATACCTACAAAGATCAGGGACCTGTCGGGTTACACGTGTAATTAACAATTTCATTGCTATTGTCTTGTAAGCTTTACGGGGCTTCAGTTACTCTACCACTTCTCGTAGGTAGGGTAAACACCTGAGGTAAACACTCTTACTGTCGTCAAACCACCAATGATTGCTACAGACTAATCTCGATAGTCCGACATGGACTGTGTTGCGCCATCTACTTTTAGTTTGGCGATTTCAGTTATTCTGTTAAACTGAAAACGCAACGTTAATTGACACGGCATGAAAAGACGTTATTTTTTTCATATTGCACTAACGGCTAGCATGGAAGATTAGAGCCCTATATGTTTAGCTGAACTACTTTGAAGAGAATTTTGATTAATTGGCAAATTAACTATATCATGTTACATTGGTGTCAACAGAAAATGTAATATCGGAAACGAGCTAAAAGTTCCCTAAAAAATACAAAAGTTGAGATAAATATAAAAAAACAACAGTATTTATGTTTAAGGCGAAAATGAAATTAACCGTAATAATAATATACTACATAACAACAAAGACGTTATGACCTTGACTCCATGTGCATGTGCAAATTCACCAGCGACATACCTAAGCTACGACCTACTTCGAGACCTATGTAGGTACCTATATCACATATCAATACCACAAATGCTTATTAATCAAATAGCATAAGTAGTCAAATAAAATTGACACAGCCTATCAGTCAACTTAATAATCCTAAATATAAACAAAAGTCGGTACATACATATATGTAGGTACAATGCATTCATTTTAAATAAATTCCTATCTTGTTTACACCGGAGGTGCAGCCTGCACGAGTAATCCATATCTTCACCAGACTTCTTAAGTATAAGTCAAGATTTCTTAACGTTTCAATTACTCTCTAGATATTTTTTATTATTCTTTTTATGAGTGCTTTCTTTACTTAATAGATAAACAGGTCTTTACAAACATTTAACATTGGATAAGAAGTTGTTATTGCGTCGTCTGAGACGGCTTTGTGTCCAGTGCGTTCACTGCAGTTGAAGTTTCTTTGAAGTCTATTTAAAAGAATCGTTTAACTGTTCTACAAGCATCTTATAATTAGGAAGAGGTTGGGCACTAAATAGCTTATAGCACACGCGACTGGTGCACTAAAATCACACTTAATAGTGTTGAGCAGACACTTTACCTAATTGAATTAGGTTCAGTTTGTCTTCATCAGAATGTTCGATTCAGTATTTAATCGTATTTTTTCAAGAAGTTCTTATTGTTTATGAAAATCGTGATGTTTTACTTTCATAATTTTCGCAATTTGTAGGGTGCTAGAAGAAACAGCTACGTTATAGGCGAATTCTCGCAGTGAGGTGTAGCACCCTTAAGAGATAATTTAATTTCAAGTTCAAATCTAAATTGTTTTCTAATCTAAATGTACCTAGTAGTAGGGGGGTGAATTATTGATTCGTTCCAAATCGCAGATGTTTTTGGTCCGAACCAAAGGTGAGGTTTATGGTATGAACCATATATATGGTATGTGATCATATGCGATCTAGAGCTTCACCTATATAACGTTTTGCGGCATAGCGAGCAGTAAATCCTACTTACGACCTAGGGTCACGTAAAGTACGAAACATATCTGCATCGGGTGCTAATGATAGTTTCTATACCCTGAAATTAAAAATACTGCACTACAGGTAGAGCAATAATTAATACCGAGTTAAGTAGCGGCATCGTATTCTATTTAAAAATAATGTATTCAAATATTTTCATACCGGTAAATTGAGCATGAGCAGTGCTCCAATTTTTATGGTCGCTTTTTCGTTTTACATCCTGTCTTTAGCATACGAAGGCTAATTTTGGACATACCCGCCGCCTGCCAGACGTAATTCGATCTTTATCGTTCTTTTGCTTTTTGCCGAAAGAAATTAAGTCGCACCTGCTTCTCGGCTAGGAGGGCGAAGCAGAAGGGGAACAAAAAGATGTTTTATTAAAGATTTGACCTTCGTGACACGCCCGGGGGCACGGGAAGTGGCGGTAAAGGATGTCCCGCGAACACGCAACATCTGGTCATACTACTTGGTTCGGTTAGGGTTCTGTCCGGTCATCGCAAAACACCCACCCACCGTGTGTTCATTTGCAAAAAAATATTTATTTCGTTTTATTCTTTTATCAACCCGGAATCGTTAATTGGCCAAGATTCAAGAATTTCATAGATATGCATTTTCCGGCGCTTCCCTGTTTTGATAAATAATGATATTACTTAAAGACAAGTAATATTTTTTTATTATATTTATATACATGTATATATATGCATACTATTATAAAATTGTGAATATGAAAAATCTGTACAATGAATATATTTTCCAAAAATAAGAAGAATGAAACACTTAGGCTATATCCCCCAGAAGCCGCTCTCTTTTGTTATTTGCCAATTTTGCAAAGGAATTAGCCTACTAGTATCTGATTGGTAATTTTGTGGGGGTATCATACTTACTCCTAGGGTTACCTAGACCAACAAAATTGAAACTACGTCTCGGTAATTGTACTTGTTTTACACGCAAATTTTATGAAATGTTCAATACCTACGTCCTAAATAAGACGAACCTGACCTGAACTTTATGATGATGCACCCTGGAAGTGTCTACTGGATCTCAGGATTGATTCAACGCAGACATGTGTGGATTGAAGATCCAGGGTCCATAATCAGGTAAATTTTATGATAGGGATCAAAATGTTCATTGAGTTGAGGTGAATCGAAATGTGAAAACTGCACCATGTTTGCATTGAACCAATCCTGAGATTCAGTGGACATTTTCAGGGGCCCATAATCAGGTCAATTTTATGATGCTGGCTCTAGATGTTCATTAAAGTGAGTAGAAAAACGAAAACCACACACGTCAACGTTGAACCAGTTCTGAGATCCAGAATTAAGGCACTTCCATGGTCCATCATCAGGTAAATTTTAATGATAATGTCTAAAGGTTTATTTTGGTTAGACGAAATGTGAAAGACACACATATCTGTGTTGAATCGATCCTGAGATCTAGTAGGTAAGTGTTTCATCATCAAACCCTGACATAATGACAATGGTAAATCCGTAGTTGTAAGTATACTTTTTTGAACAAAATACCCGGTTTACATTTCACGGAGAAATTCGGTGAACATACGTACAAAAAGATTAAATACAACAATACTCTACCTTTTTTAAGTTGGTTAAAAACAATAAAAATCATAAAAATATATAAATAGTAAAAATATAATTGATACGTTGGCTCTGCTTCAAACGACGTGCCGACCGTAGCCGAATAACGGGGGAGTGATGGGCGGGCCAGGCCCGGGTCACAATCGTGACCCGAAATTTGTAGGTATATTTTCATGACACGCGGCGCGGAGTGAAACCCGCTTGGCTATACGGAGGTCACTAAATTGAAAATTTACTGTTTGGGTTTTTTGTATTTAAGTATTGTCTTCCATTCCATGCCATTGTAGTGTCAGTCAAACAAAAGTAATATTTATGACGGCACTGAACCATTAGCGAGCGAGTCCGTTTCGCACTTAACCAATATTTTTTACTAAAGGGCACTGTAACGTCTTTTATAATCAGCCGTGACTCGCGATGTCGGCCATATCATCTTAATGAAGTAACATAATTAATTAGTATAAAACTTATTTTCGTTCATGTACTGAAGGGGTGATATCAAATTGAACTTTGTGCGCATAAAAATCTTAAAGGTAAACAGATACTATAAATATAATAACTTATCAATAAGGTAAAATTTGTTTATTAGACGTTTTCTATAAAATTATCAGCTGAACGACGTGCCCTGCTAAACAAAGGCCCCGCCCAAGGAAAGCACTCATTTATTTGAAATAAAATAGTATTTTATAATATTGTGTTTTTTTAATTCATGCATTTAAGGGTTATAATAGTTGTCGGTCGTCGAATATTGAAATTCCGCACTTCTCAGGCATATTTTCGCCATTTGTACCTACTTTCCGTGGATGATTTGGAGTGGCGTCAAACGAGCCGCGGTAGATTTGGCTTAATTTTTCTTCAGTAGGTAGGTAGTAATAGAGAACGTGTTCAATCGTCCTAAGGTAGGCAAGCCGGTGAGAATCGAGTTCTATAGACGCTACTCCACTGCCGATTTCTTATATTGTGCAATAAAGTTTACATTATTGTAACTTAGAAAGCACGTCAAGTTAAATAGAAATGCTTGCGTAAACGGCATGGTCCTGTATCTCTTCCGTGTCGTATCTGGGCCAGTTCACTCGGTTCACGCGATTCTAATTGATTGCACTCCTCATCGTTCGGACAGGACGAGCTAAGGGCCCTCATATACATTGGCATAGGCGGTTATCAAACTGACGCAAGCATGCGAACCTTTTGAGCTAAAACTCGAGAGACTGGTCACTATTTTAAATAAGTTAATTGCCTAAAGCCTCATCAAGTCATCACAGGACGAGCTAAGGGAGCTGATACGTTGGCATCTGCGATTATCAAACTGACCCCACCTTGCGAGCTTTTAAGCTTGTGCTAAAATATAAAATTCGCCTTCGTGCAGTAAGGGTTCCGTACAACCTCACCTCGTTATTTTAAACAAGTAAATTCCTCAGACCCGCCAGTCTGTAGTGTTGCTACAATACAATACAATTATTGTTGGTTGCCATTTGCACACGTCACAAAACAAACAGGAAGGATACAATGCAAGAAATTAAAAATAATGTAGTCGTTCCATAAAATTACTTACTATATGCAATTAAAAGTTTTTCGGGTGTTATTATATTTTATTTTATTACACGTTCCGATACGTGTTATTTTTCGAGGTCAGATTTGAAAATTGGATTTGGAATGCGCATGTTTTTTGTCGCTCGTTTTCAGCTTTTTACTATGAAAGAGGCAATGCACAGTGAAGTTGGAATGGTTCAATTTTTATGTACCTTTGGCTGAGAAATGACAATCCGTGGCACTAGTAGATTAAAAAATTAATAAGTTACTTTGACTCGCGTTTGAATCTAAATCGCATTTTGGTCATTGTTATGACTGTTATCTCGCAGCATAAGCGGAGGTTTGAGCTGGTGAGGTGGAAATTATAATAAACACTCAATAGATTTCCGGTCTTTATTTTTTTGTATCACTTAAAAATTGCAATAAACATCGCTCGTATCTCCGATACACTTTCCGTGTATAATTTCGGCTTCGTCTAATCTCACAAAACATACAAATAATGTAGCACTAAAGAACTCTTAGTCGCTTACAAACTGGTATTTTCTTATTAAAATGCACTGCCTTTACTTCAGCAAATCACGGTCTTGATAAATGTCTTTGTTTTTTCTTTGGTTTGGAATCCGTCTGGAATCTGGATCGCTATAGTTATAGCTTTAATGAGAACGCAGTTAGATGGAACAGTTCGGTATCAATAATATAGCGCGCAATAATAAACGAATTTCCAGAAGGTTGACTAAATATGAGATAGGGAATGCTATCAGATACCTCCCTATATGCTGGCTACGTGACAGCAAAGACCGGGTTATTTTTTAATTGAATTATGGAAAAAATAACCAACTAAGTGCGAGTTTGACTCGTGCACTGAGGGTTCCGTACAAACGATGAAATATTGACATTGTTAACAAACTACCATAAGATCATTGCCAGTGTAAGAAATCAGTTCCAGTGAAATTCCGCAATATGGCGCATCCTCATTATGTTTCTGGCCAGGCTTTAATATAGTAATTACAGTTTAGTAATCACAAAAAAATATAAACTTGGTTCGTGGAGGGACGACATCACCGAAGAGGCAGGCATGGTCTGGACTAGACTAGCCGCCGACAGACAACTGTGGGGTGAAATGGAGGAGGCCTATGTCCAAAAATGGACAAACCCAAAATCTTAATCTTTTTATTTTCTTTGTTTATACATATTTCTCTTTTTTTAAATAACTTGTTTTATCTTTTTACTTTGTACTCTTGCATGTTTTTTTTGGGAATTAAATGGCTTTTATTATTATTATTATTATTATAATCACAAAAAAATATATGTTGTTATAATGTTACTTCAAATTTATGGTTTTCCGACGTTTTTATGTACTTGTCTTACTTGATTTTGGATCTTGCCAAATTTCATGATAATGATTCTAGGTCAACCCTATAGATTCACCAGCAGCGTCGATTCATCGTCGTCAAATGCAGCATAGAGACTAGTATCTTTTGAATGTGTTCACTTAGAGAAGTTTGATGTTTTCACGTCTCCACGAGGTAGCCCACCTGAGCTCTTGAGAAGAGGGGGTTGATAGACGGAAACAAAGTAAGCCAACAAAGTTCCGTTTTTGCCGATACGTACGGAACCCTAAATATATTTTTATCAAAACCCCTGTTCTAAATTAGTCCACACAGCGTGTTAATCCTGATTATCTAATATCAGCATATTTATTACGATTTTAAATATATCTAAAGCTACGTGTAATACTTTTCATAATATTACCCCGGATATTCTCCATTCAATTTCTTCTTAGGGGATGTCTATCGTCCTTCAGGCTATTGCAGCTGCACTCAAATTTCAGGTGCACTCACTTCACTATTCAGAATAACAAGCATCACAAGATATGTGCCCGATACAATAAATTATCATGCTTATTAAGCTCTACCTAAATCTATCT
The DNA here is from genome assembly GCA_947623375.1 of Apotomis capreana. NCBI lineage: Eukaryota > Metazoa > Arthropoda > Insecta > Lepidoptera > Tortricidae > Apotomis > Apotomis capreana. Next base: position 34,007,703 of record OX392499.1, on the reverse strand, counting down.
CATACCTATTTTAAAATCTGTGCAAAACGTCAAACTTCTGCTCTCACCGGCACCCGTTTAGTTTGTACGTCGCGTTGTCAGTAATTATTGTTGTTTTTTTTCAAGTAGTTTCACCACTAGGTATTGATTTCCTGTGGCAGTATTAAAGCCGAGGCTTATTGAGGCCATGAATTCCCGGATTCATTGAGCAGGGCGTTATATCTCTTCTTGGAGCTCAGGCAATTATCAGGGCTCAGGTAGTACCTGAACTGTGACGAGACTTCGGGACAGTACTGCTAGATCACATACAGTGGTATGGGATTATATTTTTGCCTTCATGGTCGTAATCAGCGAGCCTGCTGTATCTGTATGTCCTGTAGTAAGTGCAGACGTGGTACGTATTAGTAGATAGGTAGACGCAGCTTCCCCACAGACTCGCAGCGAGGGCGGATTCGTTTTGCTTCCCGAAGGCCGCCCGGTCCGTCGTCTGGCCCATCAGATATGTGTCACTATAACACTACGCATGCGGCCATACGTCGGCTTACTATAATGACGTCTTATTTCTGCGCTTAGGTTGGAAGTTTATGTTACAGTAGAGCGAATTGCCATTGCGTAAAATATGAACTTGACGGAGCACGTTAGTGTGGCATTTCAAAATAATCGGAAGTAATTGATATTTATTACCATGCTGTCAATAGCTGGCTACTTTTTAAATGTGTTGGATTAGTTGTTATGATATTTTCGTCTCACTGTATATAAACATATCTCCATTTTTAGGGTTCCGTAGTCAACTAGGAACCCTTATAGTTTCGCCATGTCCGTCTGTCCGTCTGTCCGTCCGTCCGTCCGTCCGTCCGCGGCTTAGCTCCGTGATCATTAGTACTAGAAAGCTGAAATTTGGTACGAGTATGTGTATGTATAATGCCGACAGAACGGTAAAATAAAAATTAAAAAAAAATTTTTTTTCGGGTACCTCTCGAACACCTAAAGCGGGGGTGAATTTTTTTTTTCTTTTCAACACTGGTGTGTGGGGTGTCGTTGAATAGGTCTTGGAAAAATAATAGGGGTCTTCTAACATTATTTTTTGATAAAGTCAGCAGTTTTGTAAATTTTCGCTCCGAAAACAAAAAAAATAGTGTCCCCCCCCCCTCTAACTTTTCAACCACGGGTAAAAAAAATCGGAAAAATTCATGTAAATGAGGCCTTGTAAGTACTTTCAATGAAAACTATATTGAACAAAATCGGTCGAGCCGTTTTTGAGTTATCGCCAAATTTCAAATTTTTTCTTTAAAAACGTAAGTTGACTTCCAGAAGGTAATAAGTGATTACAGTTTCTAGGGCGTTTACGACCTTTTTATAGAGCTTAAAATCTTTCTTTACTTAAACCTCGGGCTTAAAACAGCAGTTTATTGTGAAGGATGAAAAAACTACGGAACCCTACACTGAGCGTGGCCCGACATGCTCTTGGCCGGTTTTTTTTATTTACTTGGCCCCATCCATTGTATTCTTAGTTTTAACTAGAGTTTTCTTACGGAACCTATCCAAGTCGCACTAGTTACTTCGTGTGAGTCTTCCTCAATTAATATTTACAATTGAGCTCTATTTTATTGGATCATCATCTCAGCCATAGGACGTCCACTGCTGAACAAAGGCTGTCTGTCTTACGCCTCTTCTCAATGGAATGGCCTTTGTGCTCTGCTCCTGAACTCGGACCGACATGGTGGCGTTACTATACAAACACTTCAACACTTCAAAGTACTGATAGTCAATATGGCATCGCTGAAGTGACTCGAGGACCGCCCACGTTTCCACCGAATCGAAGGCTTTCTCATAGTCCACAAACGCTAAGCATAATGGCAAGTTATACTCTTCAGTCTTCTGTATAACTTGCCGCAGCGTATGTATGTCTATGGTCTATGGTACTATAGCTTCTTCGGAAACCGGCTTGTTCGGGAGGCTGGAAGTCATCAAGTCTATGTTCGAGGCGGTTCGTGATGACCCTTGAAAACAGCTTATAAACATGGCTTAGAAGCGTGATGGGCCTGTAGTTCTTCAATAGGCTGTTATCACCTTTCTTGAAGAACAGTACCACCTCGCCTCTATTCCATGCTTCAGGCATTTTACCCTTGGACAAGACGGAATTAAAGAGCTTCTGGAGGACCTTAAGTACCGGTGTTCCACCCGCTCTCAGAAGCTCTGAGGTGATTCCGTCTTCGCCCGGCGCCTTGTTGTTCTTAAGCTGCTTCAGGGCCATCCTAATCTCGTACAGACTGATGTCCGGGATGTCTTCGGTATAATGTCGGGACAGCTTGGCTCTTGGATCGCCTACCAAGCTGTCAACGGGCTTTGCGACTGAAGTGTATAACTGACCATAGAACCTCTCGATCTCGCCTAGAACCTCTGCTTTGGTCGACGCTATGCTGCCATCTTCCCGTTTCAGCTTGGTCAGCTGGCTTTGTCCAATAGACTTGTCCTTTGCGAACACTTGGAGCCTTTGTTCTGCTCAATGGCCTCCTTAACACGGTTCGTATTAAAGAGCCGCAGATCATGTCGCAAGGACTTCGATATACGTCTATTAAGCTGCCTATATGACCTCGCGTCATCGGGAGACTGCAACTGTAGCGAGCGTCGTTCAGCCATGAGGTTCAAGGTTCGATCAGACAATTTCTGAGGTTTGTCTTTACGGCGGGGTCTGAAAAACTTAGACCCTACCGTGTGGACAGTTTCCACTAGCCCGTCGTTGCAGATCTCGTCCACTGAGACAAAGTTCTCCAGACAAGCGAAGCGGTTGGAGAGCTCGAGTTGAAAGCTCTCGGGGTTTTGAATATGGGCCTGAGTAGGTCGGAGCGTAGACTTCATCAGACTGGACCTTTCCAGTTTAACATTGATATTCAGTGTGCCTCTTACGATTCGATGATCACTGCCGGTCTTTACCCTATTGATCACAGACACATCACTGAAAATCCGTTTCTTGTCGGTCATGATGAAGTCAATCTCGTTTCTCGTGGAACCATTGGGACTTATCCAGGTCCATTTCCTGTGAGGCGGCTTCTGGAAGAAAGAGTTCATCATGAAGAGTTCCTCTTTCTCTAGAAAGTCGGCCAGCCTCTGTCCCCTAGGGTTCCGTTGCCCGTATCCAAATTGCCCCACTCTCAACTCATCACCGCTGTTCTTGCCCAACTTTGCATTGAAGTCCCCCATAACAACAGTGAAGTAGGTTTTGGAAGTATGTATGGCCCTACTTACGTCCTCATACATAGCCTCTACTTCCTCATCAGAATGTGACGAGGTCGGTGCGTATACCTGAATGACCTTCAACGAATATCTTTTGGATATTCTGAGTATTAGGTATACCACCCTGCTCGACACACTGTCGATGGTAGTTATGTTGTTAACGAGGGACTTGTGAACGAGAAACCCGACACCGCCTTGGGACTGTTGGGCGCCCTCCCGGTAGTAGAGCAGGTTACCAGACTTCAGGGTTACGGTGTCCTCCCCCTCTCTACGGACTTCGCATAATCCTACAAACAATGTCCCAGTGTAACCTGCTCAGTTCCTCTTCCAACTCGCAAATCTTTTCATCAGTCCTCATTGTGCGTATGTTGTGTGTTACCAGGGCCAGTCGTCGTGGGGATGGGTAGCCGGATTTCGTCCGGGGATTCTTAGCACCCCCTGCTCCGCCATTACCTTGGCCGCTACCCGCGCCAGGGATAGCGGAGCTGCCGGAGACTGGGGGCCTGGTATTTGTGTGATTGATCATAAAGGGGGGTTTTGCCATACGCGCCACGCTTGGCAGGCGGGTTGGCGCGCGCAGTTTTTTTTTAAAGGTCTCTGGAAGACGCTGCTGCCCATCTCCCGGTATATTATTATTCCCTTAGCAGGCTTCTACTGCAACCACGGGACGATATGGTGGGGGACAATTCTAAGGCCGGTCACCCCACGGCGCATTTTATTGGATAGATACGGGTAATTTATCCAGAACGGTCCCATTAGAAATCATGTCTCTATTCGAGCTGAATATTTTACATTAGTACGTAACTAATAATAGAGGGACTCAAATGAGAAAACTACTAACTATTACAGACTTATACGAAGTAAAAAAATATATATATATATATATATTAGCTCGCATCTGAACGCAGAAAATTGAACATCATCACAAAGACAACAAAAAACAAGACGCTCCTAATTAAAATAAAAGGCTAACATAAAACAGGATGTGTTCTAATTTAAATCGCTCCATCGGCACCTTTATCACGCGAGCTAAAATAATAACGTCCTTCAGACGGGTCGGGTCGCCTTCGCAACACCACCCGCCGAATAAAGGACATCTGGCCCTCAAAGGCCATGGCAACATAAGCTCTTTTACTCGGTAGCAATGGTATGATGAAGGTCCCAGCCCGGTTTGGCAATCCATTATCATACAAATGGGGTTTAACTCGCGGCCAGAGGGCTATCATAGAATCGAAAACAAGACGCGTATCGATATTATATTCGAGTTTCCATGACAGGTGTTACTTTTTGTTTTGTTCAAGGAAAGAGTTTATATTTATCTTATAACGTTGATAACGAACCTACAGATCCGATTAACGTAGATGCCATTATTTTGTTTTCATTTAAGTACATACATATACAATTTTTACATATAACGAATCCGGTAAGTAGACGCGTAGATTAAGTAATGCTACAAAATTTGAAGATAAGGGGATATTCTTAGCTCTATATAAAAAAAAAACACAACTACGACTGTTGCTATGAATTCATTTACACTGTTTTCGCGAATTATTATGAGTTCACCCCTCAGTCTTTTTTATGATCTTGCGCGTTTATCTGAAAGCGATGCCAATGGTTCATCTTTACTTTTCGTGTCGTGAATCGCGAATCGAAGGACATATAAGGTAGTTGAACAATTCCTAATTACATATGAGGAACAAAAAATTAACCTTGAATCAGTTGGAGTTAGCGACCGTTTGCATTTTAATAAATCGCGGACTGAACAAATGCTGAATATTCAACGCCTCGGTCAGGTAGTCTCACGCACATCGCTGCATGACACCCGCGACCACGCGAGATGCGTTGGCCAACGTGCACGTGTACCTACCTACGGAGCTGGTCTTTACTTTACAGAGATTGCTCCACCACAAACCAGTACCCGGCGCCGATCCAGCGCCCTGCGTGGACTTGATGTACACAAACATTAACTAGGTATTCACTTGCCTCGCTGCTACCTATCGAGGCCTCTGCTTCACCACTCACCTTATTAAATATAGGCTAATCCAACTTTTTCTAATCAGGTATGCAGTTTTTGCAAAGGTCAGAGCTAATGAAACGCACGCGCAGGAAGCAGTAAACTTTAAGTAAACACATCGACCGTAACACTCTTGTTACGGATGAATAACTGAGTTTACTTAATTGTACGAATAGACATGAAAATTGCTTGGGTTTTGATAACACAGACTCATCAATTTTTATTTCTGCCCGGCCTGCAAACCAGTTCATTCATAGTCTATAGTATATACGCTATCGAATCTAATTTCGAATGTCAACACGCTTTATAAAATGCGAACGTACCTACTGGAATAATTACTTTTTCTGCGTCATCGTTAATTGGGATCTGTAATGTAAGGCGACCACGAATATTGTATTGTACTTATCAGATATTACTTCCCCAAAACACGCAAGTCGGTACGTAACGCTTGCACGATGCCTACAAGAAATATACTTACCTGAATAATGTATATTCTCCACTTGTTGCCATAATTTCTTACACTTTACGCTTTAGTTCGTGCCTTTAATCGGGTCTATAAACACCGGGTTAATTAAATTACAGACGCATAAATTGGAGAGTAGCTAGTTTCATACCTTCTTCTAAATTAAGTATATGTTCTCTAAAGGCCTTAACTTTGTCTTAGTTGATTATAATAGCTTGATTAGCTATTTTGTTTTTCAAATTGCACTGAATATTTCACTGAAATAGAGACCTAAATTAAAACTTTAGATTTAAATAGTCCCATCTAATAATTTATACATTTATTGCATAGCATGATTAATTAAAACATCGCGTATCCAATGCACTTACCCAAAAGCTTTCCACATATTGAGAGAAAAGGTATCCCCCCGGAAGAGACATGGTGGCGGGTTGAGGTTCACCACAAGACTGACAGGAGGTACACGGCACAGTTTTTATTTATACACTTTTTGTTTACTAACATCACATAGGAATTCCTTTATCGTAAGCTCACGTGCGGTGCGGCGGTGCGACGGGCGCCTGCAGGGAGCCCAAGCGAGCACAATGCCTACTCGTTCGCGACTGACACACACCCAACACGTTGTGCCCCTATATACTTACTTCTTGCTTTGCCTGAACGCTTGATTTCACGCTCTATATCCACGAATTAATAACTATGGATCTTTGATATCGACCATCGAGTCTGCCAGTCAACACATTGTTTGAATTATAATCACTTTGCCCGACTTTCTTTCAGGCGAATACCGGCACCACGCCTTCTCACCACACGAGGCTTAAGACTAGAAAACAATCGATTCAGTTACTTAGGTACTTGTTATAAAAAGGGTTATAAAATAATTGTTATTTAACCCTCGCCCAAATGTCGCTCGCGCCAAGCGGGGGTGTCTGCCAAAGGGTGAGCTCATTCACAAAGCTGTCCGGCAAAAATACGTTCGTCGTCGGGAGCGTTCTATGCGGATTTAAAATTCTATCAAAGAAACATAATAATAGGTATTATGCTCTATTTGGAATTGAAAGAGTTTTTGTGTCGCAGTCCATTTGTATACCTTTTCGTGAAGTTACATCGAAGTTTAGTGAATCTTGAAACAGAAACGCTTCTCTTTCCAAATCTGTTCTTAAATAACAATGAAGGAAAATCAAATAACTACTTCCTTTTTAGGGTGCCGGAAAAAAACGGAAGCTATAGGATTACTTTGTTGATCGTCCGTCCGTCAGTCCACCCGTCTGTCTGTCTATCAAGGCCCCTTTATCTCGGGAACACGTGGAGGTATCGAGTTAAATTAAAATGTCTACAATTATACTCATATCTACAGTCCCTTTAAGCTGTGAAAAAATCAAATTTCTAAGTTAACCTAAAAGAAAACATACCTACCTACGGCCGTCAAGGGAATCAAAATTTAAAGGGTAATATTTTTCGTTGATCTGGAACTATGAAATTTGGCAAGAAAGTAAGTATAATACCGTTTTAAACTAAAAACAGGTTTAGAGAAAAATCTGAAAACTATACATTTGTACCTAATTAAATCATAAAAAATATACTCTTTAAAGACGTACTTACAGCAGTTTTCTAAGAGTGAAGTTTGTCGTTCAGTAATACAGTGTCTTTTCGTTAGAGCAATATGCAGTGCTTTTATAGTTCGTAACGAACCCCTGCAGTGCGCAAGTCCTACTCGCACTTGACCGGCTTTTTGTTGAAGCCAGTCATAAAAGAACAAGTTTTTTAGAGATGTTAAATGAAATATTTAATGATTTTCTGTTACACAGTCGGTTAAATCTTAGTGTCCATGCAATATAAAAAGGCGTTGCCGATTATTCAATGATTCACTAGCTGTGGCGTCATATTTCAAATATTTCTTGCGATAGTTTCGATGTGTAGTGTACATAAATAAATTAGCCAAAAGTCTAAAAGGAAAACTGCAGCCATGAAACGTGCATTTTCTTTGACATCTCGCAAACATCATTTCGAATAATCGATGAAGCAAACAACAACACAAGCACTGAATCACAAGGTAAAAGAAGACTAAATATGGCAGTTTGGCGGCAAAATATGTACACTGAGTAAGACTTTGATTCGTATCTTTATCTGGGCACCAGAAACGAGGATCTGCCGAGTTATGCCAAAAATTTGAGGTCCGTGTATCCTTAAAACATAATTTCATGCTAGTTTTGAACTAAATGGCTGTTACTGGTTTACGTTATTGGGAAAACCGCCGCCCAAAACTACACACTACCCAACGGTCATCTACAATATGCAATTTTCCTCACGACGTTTTGCCACTTAAAGTAGGTAAGTTCTTTGATTACAATTAAAGGTAACCTATTACTCACACAAAGGATAGCATGAAAATGTATCTCATTATCATTATCTTTCAATCTAGATCATTCCTTTATTTTCTAGACCAGCAGGGCTAGCATGTCTTACCGCCAGTTCGCTTGTCGCACGACTTAATGTCATCTGTCTTGCTCGCACGATATTGAAAGGAAAGTGACAGGTAGTATTTGTCGCGCGACAAAGAGTCGCGTGTCACAGTTATGCTAGACGTGCGTTTATCATGAATGCGAGTGCGTGTCAGAAAACGGAAAATGCTTTGTCATTTATCTTTCACGTGATAAACGTAACAATCACAAGCCCGCGAAGGTTCCCAAACTTTCTTATCACTTCACCTTTATTTCGATGAAAAATATAAGTGAGGGTAACTAGACAGGCCAAAGGCCAGTCCAGTGGGGTCTGGAGACGCGGTACCCGGCCAGAGGGGACTGGGACACGTAATCAGGGCCTGAAAGCTTATTGTTACGCCACTGCTCACGGACCTCGGGCATTTTCAAGGAGTTAGGTTTGTGGTGGGCAGGGGCTGTAATCCTCACTCAGGGTATCACGTGATAAAGAAGTCGTGTACTGCGGGAAAATGCTGCCAGCGTAATCGGCGTTGTGGGAACCAAGTTGAGGGGTAGAGTGGTAAAGGTACCTATGTCGATGTGGTTAGTGTTGTGTTGATGTATCTTGTCCCTTTTCTTTTATGTATGATGAAAAGCTTGCTCCATTACAATCTATTTATTTAGTCAACAACGGAACAATACCTAGCTATTCCGAGGCAACGTAGCTCTTGAATGAATGAACCGATTTAAATTCTGTATTTTTTATTTGATCGTTGTATTGCAGTGATAATTTAAGTGTTCAATCGTTTGAAGATTTTCAGCACTGCTAGATGTTTCTGCGTCTCCGTTTCAGCTTAGCCCAAAATTCTTTGGTGTGTAAGGATAGTTTGGATGTTCCTACAATTTTCGGCTGTTCTCGCCTAGAGGTCGCATTTCTCAACCGATTCACATGACATTTTGTAAGTTTAGGTTCGATATTTATGTGGATTTTTTGTCGATTCAGTTTTTCGTAATTTTTCAAAATGGCGGAGTATAGGGATTGAAAACGTAGAATATTACAAATTTCAACGACTTCAAAACAAACTCGCGAGGTCTACAAGCTCACAGAGTGACTAGACGATTTTCCCATGAATTCTTAAATTTGTTTTCTCGAGTAAACAGGATTACAATTGCGTCTGAAACTATTAGGTACTTACTTTTTAGCCTTATTCTGGGGTACTTTATCAAAGTTATGAGACAAAAACGGATAGAGTCGTAAAATTTATGACCAGCTTAATTGCTTCTACGATAAAAAGGGAGAGACGCATTGTCGTGCAGGCTCATCCATTGATCCGCCGTCCAGACGAATGTCTGCACAACGAAAGTCTATACAACGTCACTAATGTGAACTTCCTTACCCTTATAACCTGCTATAACGCGGCGCCGAATCTACGTATTTCTTTTTTACAGATATAAGAATATAAGTAAATAGTTTGGGCCGGAGACTACCTAAGTTACCTACCTACCTCACTAGTGAACTTCCTTACCCTTATAACCTGGTTTGGAGGCGCCGAATCCACGTATTTCTTTTTGTACAGATATAAGAATATAAATAGCTTAGGCTGGCGACTACCTACCTACCTCACTAGTGAACTTCCTTACCCTTATAACCTGGTATAACGCGGCGCTGAATCAACGTATTTCTTTTTGTACAGATATAAGAAAATAAATAGCTTAGGCTGGCGACTCCCTACCTACCTCACTAGTGAACTTCCTTACCCTTATAACCTGCTATAACGCGGCGCCGAATCAACGTATTTCTTTTTGTACAGATATACTTAAGTATATAAATAGTTTGGGCCGGAGACTACCTGCCTACGTCACTAGTGAACTTCCTTACCTCTATAACCTGATATAACGCGGCACCGAATCCACGTAAGTATTGTTTTTTTTTACTAACCGAGGTCAAAAAAAGGAGGTTCTCAGTTTGACCTGTAAGTATGTATGTATGTCCGCGATTATCTCGCGTAGGTATGGCTGAACCGATATTGATGTGGTTTTCAGGAAAGTATTTGTTACACTTAGGAGAAGGTTTTAATATATTAACCGACTTCATAAAAAGAGGTTCTCACAGTTTAACCCGCATATATGTATGTTTGTCCGCGATTATGGAGTTGCAACAACTTTTTAATTCGTGTCTGATAGTTATCAGTTATCATCTTCCTATACTGAGCTGATGATGAAAGGCTTCTTAACTTCTTAACGTCACGTATAAGCACGGTGACCCCTCAACGTGCTTATGCTGAGATCGCCGCAAAACGTCCCGCTGTTTCAAGATCTAAGCAGCGGTCATCAAAAGGGGTGCAGAACCGATGTGAACCCGTTCACAAGGATCTGCCGAAGCTGACTACTCGCGAGTCAAAATGTGACAACGATGGCTTCATCAAGGTGGAAAGGAGGAAGAAGCCGGCTTGCCGAAATCAGTGCGGTACCGCACCGACTTGGGCCCAAACACCTGCTGCGTCCCGCCCTGCCGACGACGCACTTGTATGTGTACCGTCTACATTACTCTACGAAGGCCGAGGAGATTGTAGAGTATGTACGTGTGAAGACCGGAATCTCGCCACAAAGTAAATTTTGACTCTTATGTATTGAGGGTTTCGACTGACCAGCTAGCGACCTTCATGAAGGAAGAATTTTGACCGAAAGGTGTTTTATTCCGGCGTTTCCGCGGTCGGCTACCAAACACCACGGACTTACGCAACACAACGTAGAAAAAGAAATGTGACCTAGTTATTTTCAAATTTAATATGTATGTTAGATTGTAAGGTAGGTATTTATTTATTTATTTGATGCCTGAAATAAATGAATTATTATTATATTATTATTCTTAACGGTTAGGAGTTAGGGGATAATTCCAACGAGATGCATGCAAAAAAGACCTCCCCGATTACCACGCCATAAGTATTTTATTTGAATGCCTAAAAAAAATAACCGGCCACACAGTGTAGTATTCCGTAGTTGCCCATCCTTCACAATAGACGGCGGCTTAAAACAGCGGTTTCCAGCCCGAGGTTTTAAATTACGAGAAAGATTTCAAGTTTTGCTGACTTTATCAAAAAATAATGTATTTGGAAACCCCTATTATTTTTAAAATACCTATTTAACGACACCCCCACACACTTGTGCTGGAACGAAAAAAAAAATCACCCCCACTTTAGGTGTACGAGACGTACCTGAAAAAGTTTTTTTTTTTAGTTTAGATTTTACCATTTTGTCGGCGTGATACATACACATACTCGTACTCATACCAAATTTCAGTTTTCTAGCACTAATGATCACGGAGCTAAGCCGCGGACGTACGGACAGACGGACACGGCGAAACTATAAGGGTTCCTAATCCTAGTTGACTACGGAACCCTAGCATGGCGAAACTATAAGGGTTCCTAGTTGACTACGGAACCCTAAAAAAAGAACTGATTTAAAAAAGAACTGAAAAGCCAAAGATAGGTAACCCGTTCATGCACAGATTACATTTGAATCATCTTTTGGAGTCTGTGCCGAACCTCACGTAAACTTCTTTATCGAATAAAAATAGTCGTAAATACCAAATATGTAGTAATCATTAGGCTTCATGCACATGCCGCGCATGTTTTCATAGTAAGAATTGAATGGTTTGGCACCGACTTCAAAAGGTTATTCAAATGTAATCGGACATGGACGGGTTATTTTTGGCTTTTCAGTTTTTTTAGGTCGGTCCTTTTTTTTGTTGGTATTTAAGCGTCGTGGAGAGCTTGTGGTAAAAAAGGTACGGATACGACACGTCACTGCGTCAACACACCGTCACCGTTTTATGAGCGAAGGTGTGATCGCACCTTTATAAGTCTTATACGATGTTTTGTGTGACCGCCCGGCCACAGACAGGTGGGGTGTTCATCGCCTGGTTGCGTTCATTCAGCCCTTATAAGTCTTATATAGTTCGACGTAGTATGCACCATATTAATAAAAAAAATAGTACACTGCTTCCATGACCCTGACCTTGCTTCTTGTCAATTTCATTATTCTATTCACACTCGCAGCCTAGATAAACGGAAAGTATAATCAGCAAGTAACTGCTCCATATTCTAGGAGTCCGAAGAAGTTGAAATACCTAAAATATTGATACATAGATTTCTGTGTTTCATGTCTCTAAATAATATATGTTTATTGTAACAACTCTAACACACATATTTTACTGTTAACATTAACACTCACATGCACATGCGAACGAAAGCGCACAAAACCTACAGGATATGTAAGCATTTAATAAAGTTTAGGTTTACTTTAAGTTTAGATAATTAATCCATACTTAATACTAGTAATACTTAATACTTTATATACTTTATAAACTTTATCCATACTAATATTATAAATGCGAAAGTGTGTCTGTCTGTCTGTCTGTCTGTCTGTCTGTCTGTCTGTTACCTCTTCACGCTTAAACCGCTGAACCGATTTAGATGAAATTTGGTATATAGATAGTTTCAGTCCCGGGGAAGGACATCGGATACTTTTCATCCCGAATAAATGTAGTGTTCCCGTGGGATGAGCGGGTAACACCGCGGGGCACAGCTAGTCCATACTATATACTATATAATATTATAAATGCGAAAGTGTGTCTGTCTGTCTGTCTGTCTGTTACCTCTTCACGCTTAAACCGCTGAATCGATTTTGATGAAATTTGGCATGGAGATAGTTTAAGATCCGAGGAAGGACATAGGATAGTTTTCATCCTGGAAATTATCCCTAAAAAGATTGAAAAGTGAGTAAGTAATTCATGATGACATTGATGACCCTGTAGAAAATGTAATGATAAACCCAAAAGCACAATTGCTCTTACATTTGCTTAGGCGCTCTTTTATTAATTAAGGTGATTAGGTGGATATCTATCGTGTTGTACGAGGTTGCTTCTATACTTCCAAGTTCCACGCGGACGTAGTCGCGGGCAAAAGCTAGTAATATTATAAATGCGAAAGTGTGTCTGTCTGTCTGTCTGTCTGTCTGTCTGTCTGTCTGTTACCTCTTCACGCTTAAACCGCTGAATCGATTTTGATGAAATTTGGCATGAAGATAGTTTAAGATCCGAGGAAGGACATAGGATAGTTTTCATCCTGGAAACTATCCCTAAAAAGATTGAAAAGTGAGTAAGTAATTCATGATGACATTGATGACCCTGTAGAAAATGTGATCACTAGACCAAAAGCACAATGGCTATTACATTTGCTTAGGCGCTTTTATAATCCCTTTTATTAATTAAGGTGATTAGGTGGATATGGATAATATATCTATCGTGTTGTACGAGGTTACTTCCAAGTTCCACGCGGACGTAGTCGCGGGAAAAAGCTAGTAACAAATACTTTAACTTACAGATGAATGCATTGTAGAATGTTCTATTTTTGGAAGAGCGAGATATCCCGACACAGATACCTACAGTACAGGTAAGTAGGTATATATTTTTAGCTGACTTCCAAAAAAGGAGGTGGTCCTATAATAGGTTCGACTGTACCTATGTATTTTTTTTTATGTATGTTCACCGATTACTCCGCCAATTGTCGACCGACCGATATAAAAAATATTTTTTTATTCGAAAGAGTATACTCCTGAGGATAACCGAGTTGGGATCTGATGATAGGATCCCAGGGAAATCGAGGGCAAACCTCAAATTTTATAGGCACTCATAATGTTTCTCATATATTTTCTAAAGCTATTTAAGTATTTGGATATAGTCACAAAGTCATATAGTCATCATCTTTCTATGCTGAGCTGATTATGGAAGGTATAACTCCTTAACGGTTAGTTTAGGAATTAGGGGATATTAATTCAAACGAGATGCATGCAAATAAGACCTCCCTGATCACCCCGCCATAAGTATTTTATTTGAAACAATAAAAAGCAAAAAAAAATAACAAAAAAGTAAAAAACTTTAAAAAAATTGAAAAGCCTTAAATAACCCGTTCACGTACCTACAGATTACATTTGATTTTTTTTTAAGTCTGTGTGAAACGTCACATAAACTATAAGTAGTAAGTATCGAACAAAAATACTCGTAAATACCAAATGGTAATCATTATAAAGGCTTTATGCGTGGTATCTTTTTAGGGTTCCGTAGCCAAATGGCAAAAAACGGAACCCTTATAGATTCGTCATGTCTGTCTGTCTGTCCGTCTGTCCGTCTGTCCGTCCGTATGTCACAGCCATTTTTTTCCGAAACTATAAGAGCTATACTGTTGAAACTTGGTAGGTAGATGTATTCTGTGAACCGCATTAAGATTTTGATGCAAAAATAAAAAAATAATAATAAATATTGGGGGCTCCCCATACTTAGAACTGAAACTCAAAATTTTTTTTTTCATCAAACACATACGTGTGGGGTATCTATGGATAGGTCTTCAAAAATGATATCGAGGTTTCTAAAACATTTTTTTTCTAAACCGAATAGTTTGCGTGACAGACGCTTCCAAAGTGGAAAAAAGTTGGTCCCCCCCCCTCTAACTTCTAAAATAAGAAAATGAAAAATCTAAAAAAAACATATGATGTACATTACTATAAAAACTACCAACGAAAATTGTTTTGAACGAGATCTAGTTAGTAGTTTTTTTTTAATACCTAACTTTGCAAGTTTGCACCTAATTTATATGGGGCGCTATACATACCAGGTGCAAACTTAACTTAAACACTTAGGGATGGAAAGTGTTTGTACGGAACCCTCGGTGCGCGAGTCCGACTTGCACTTGGCCGGTTTTTTCATAGTAATAATAATTGAGTAAAATAGATCCTAACAATTACACCACACATTATCCGATTTCATCCGATAATTAGGATCGGATCGGAAGCTCTGGAATGGATTTAAAAACGGGACCCTATTACTACGCCTCCGCTATCCGTCTGTCACCAGAAGGGCTACTCTAATGTTTGAAATTCGACCGTCGTATAGTGCCATTCAATTCAAATACACTTTAACAGGACTATTATCGTATTAATCTGTGCTTTAGGCTAGGCTGTATCTCATGAAGCGTGATAGCTAGCTCAGTGGAAAACTTACAGATGATGTATTTGCTGGTTGCTGTTATAACAACAAATACTAAAAACATAATAAAATAAATATTTAGGTAAACGGGGCTCCCATACAACAAATGTGTGTACCTAGTACCTATGTACATGTACGAGTTCGTCTCGCACTTGTCCCGTATTTTTTTTTGTAAATATTACTGGCAAGACAGTCAAATTTTTGTTTTTCATTTCGTTCACCCGATCTAATGTCCAAGCTATTACTTAGTCACCTGGGCCATTTTTTATGAACTTAATAATTGTACACCCCACTTTTTTATATTTTGGGTATTTTCTACTCGGAATCACGAGCTCTTTCGATCTAATTAGGAGAAAAAAACTGTCCCAAAATGTTCATACATTTTTTGTTTTTCCATTTCGTTACCGCTGTAGTAGGTTGTATGGAAATGGTAACGGAATGGAACGAAAAAACATTGGGACACTTTTTTCTTCTAATTAGATCGAAAGAGCTCGTGATTCTGAATTCTGAGTAGAAAATACCCAAATTATCGAATAAATAAGTGGGGTGTACAACTTTAGGAAAAATGGCACACTACACCGCACCGCAAAGCTGACTGAGGCGAAGTTGGCCGAAAGTATGAGTATGAATTTCTGCAGGAAAGTCGTAATGGCTCGCACACGCCACTATCACTATAGTCTGGCTAATGAAATATTACTCGATCTTTTGGCGGGAAATTGAAAAAATCTGCGGCTGGTCACATTTTGTGTAGTAGGAATTAATAGTTTTGATACTAGAAAATTATTTTGATTTTCTATGCACACCACACGTAAGGTACCTAAGGAATTAAGTTAAATACTTATATATGTTGACGTGTGTCGCGAACTATCGCGAATGTAGGTACATTTAAATGTCAGCGCTTCTCGCAGAGAGGGCGCTAGCATGTACGTGAGTGACGTTACCATGACAACGAAATATGACGGGCAGTTTTTGAGAGGGAACGAAACGAGTTGGAAGGACGCTGCTAGTGATTAATGAATTAGTTATTGTAATACCAACAATTATGTCATGAAGTTGATAGCTAACACTGACCGGGAGATCAGGGTCATTTACACAGATCAGTTAGTAACTTGTTTGATAGAATAGGAAAGGGAATTGCTACCGCGAGTGGTAGGCGAGCCTGCTCAGGCCTCAGCAGACTTCTCAGACCGTCAACACGGAAGCGTTATTTCTCAGTTATGTTTCAGCTCAGATATTTCAGATCATCAGTAAGAAGCGTTATGTCTCAGATCAGCAGTAAGAAGCGTTATGATTCAGATCAGCAGTAAGAAGCGTTATGTCTCAGATCATCAGTAAGAAGCGTTATGATTCAGATCAGCAGTAAGAAGCGTTATGTCTCAGATCATCAGTAAGAAGCGTTATGTCTCAGATCATCAGTACGAAGCGTTATGTCTCAGCTCAGCTCAGACATCTCAGATAATCAGTAAGAAGCGTTATGGCTCGGTTCAGGCCTCTCAGATCATCATTAAGAAGCGTTGTGGCTCAGCTCAGACTCCTCAGACCATCAGCGTAGAAGAGTAATTCCTCAGTTCAGAACCCTCATGCATCAACTCAGCTTCAGTACCTATAGCTCAAGGATTCATCGTCAGCGGGCCTCGGGTACCTGTGCGGACGATTCCAGCCGCCTACATAAACAGTACTTCTATTCTACCTAATAACCGAGGTCAGTGAACTAGGTATATTTCGTATATTCAGTAATTCTGTACCAGTCTATTATTATGTAAACATCGTCACCTCGTGAATTGTCAGGCTTCTCCTACAATATATCTCATTTATTCATTTAAAGATTGGACCATAACGAGCGTGACGACAACGTGCACTCATAGTCAGCTCACATAATTTCTACCACTATGTACAGTACAGTCAACGACAAACACATATGTTTACACTTTCTAACCATACAAGGCGAAAAATTCAATGTAGTGTAATTAAGACCTAGCTCGATAATACTATATTAATCGATCACCAAAAAAATTACATAACTACTATGTCAAATCTCAACTCGATCGAAATGTTAGAACTAGTACATAAAGTATCAACATTATTCATAGCGGACCCACCTACTAAATAGGCTAGCAGACCCAGTTTTGAAATATATTTCAAATGGTTAATATTGATTAATGATCTTACTAGCTCTAAAAAAAATGTCTTGTATTTTTGTGTTGAAAGCTAGAAAGCTAAACTTTATCAATTGAAAATTTGAAATTTCATGAACAGTCAAAAACGCCGTCCGCCATTTTTGCCTTTTGCTAATCTGTGACGTGACGTAGAATTACCTGTAAATATTCGAAATTCGACCGTCGCATAGTGCTATTCCGCTCACTCCAATATACTTTGACAGGAGATCGAGAGAGACGGCACTATTCGAAGTCGTCAAAGTAGACTTTCAGTTTTGTTTACGTGACCGATGACGTCACTATCAAAAGCGAAAATGGCGGACATAAAATACAGATTAAAAAACATATTTTCAAATTATATTTTTTCAGCCATCATTTAATTTTATGAATTGAAAAATATATATTTAGGTTTTCTTTGCTAAATGGTTTGGTTTTCTATACGGAATAAACCTTAGAGTAAGGAATGAATAAACATTAGTTTATTACAATTTGACATGAGTCAGTCAACCTTGAGTCAACTAGCCTACCCTTTGAGCGCCGAGCGGCAAAGCAATTCACCGTGCCACTGACGCCAAACCAAAAAAAAAAAAAGTGCTCCAAAATCAACAGAGGTTGAAAAACACAGATAGTGGTTTGAATTAGCATGTTTTTGACCACTGAAATTTTGACGTCAATAGACGTCGTTGGCGTCAGTGGCACGAATTCCCGATGACGTGATTTGCCGTCTTTGGCGGTCAAAGGGTTAAATCATAGACAATTGGTGATACCAGACTCTATTCGCTCAAAACTTCGCGAGTGTGTAGCTGGGGTTATACCGGCGCCACACTACTCGCGAAGTTAACCGAAGATGGGTGAATATGATAGTGTGGCAGGAATTCCCTGCGGAAACCCATACTTCGGTCAAGTTCACCTCGGCCGAATTCGGTCAACTTCTCGAGTAGTGCAGTCCGGGAACTTCACGGTATTGTACTCGTGTAGGCGGCCTAAATTTTGCATAAATGTACTCTTTATGATATCTGTGACTAGTGACAGTGAGATATGACACTTATGACAGTGACATTGACATGCGGATTACGGGATACGAATTCAAAGAGTAAATCTATTTTTGACAAGATTTTTGATATCTTTCATAACTCACATTATATTATATTATTACAGTGCAACTGTAATTTAAATAATGGCCTTTTCGAAAGTAACCCACGTATTATTCGACTTAGACGGACTTCTCATTGGTAAAGCACAATTTGCTAAACACGCCCGTAACCGTCAATGTTTTAATATTGTGAAGCACTCGTTTTAACACTTGTCTGTTTTAGATTCTGAAGTATTATACACCCAAGCGTTTACCACTGTGTGTGCTAAATTCGGGAAAGAGTTTACATGGGAGCTAAAGGCCAGCTTACTTGGTTTCCAAGGACACGAATGTGCAGAGAAAATAATAAGAACCCTGGACTTGCCACTGACTAAGGAGGAGTTCATGAAATTATGTCAAAAGGAATATGAGGTACTGTTCCCCCAAGTCCAGCTTATGCCAGGTAAAATTGAATGAAAAAATCACATTATGTTGGCATGTGTGTAATGTTTGTACTTGTAAGTTATGCTATTTAATGATAATTTTGAATGTTTTAACAAAACGGGACTTAAGCGCGTTGAAGTGTTTATTTAATTACCTCGAAGTTTTGAACGTGATGTTATATTTATGGTCTCTAAGGGTAAAACCAGAGAGTAAATTGATTAAGACTGAGTGGGTAGTTTGAAATAATTGCACACCAAGAAGAGGCTGATGCCTGCCTCTCCAGTTGCTTCGAGACCATGAACGTGATTATTTATTAAGTTCCGTTTTGTTATAATAATGTGTGACAATTGTGTAAGTTTAAGTCAATAAATTCTCACTATGATGGAAATTATTAAATTTATTATAATTGGAGCCTTCCTCAAAGTTAAGGTGTTTTAACTGTGAGCTAATAATCAAAACTTAATAAACCGGGTCTATTGTGATGTTCACAGTTTCACACGGTGTGGTCTTAGACATACAACATAGTGTGAAACCGTGTTGAAACATAAAATATAAAAACATTGTGATTGACCCGGTTTAATAAATTTTTATTATGTGTTCAAACCGTAAAGTAGTATATAAAGTGTATGCTAATGATGTAGGTTTACAAATTGTGAATCTACATCACACCATACATTACAATTAAATATTGCATGTTACTCACTGTATGGACTAATATAATGTGTTATTTATTGTACATCTAAAATATATTTGATACTCTGTGATACTATTTTAAATATTCCATTATTTTAGGAGCACAGAGACTAGTGGAGCACTTGCACTCGGAGGGTGTTCCAATAGCTCTGGCCACCAGCTCGGCCCAAGACAGTGTAGATATGAAGATGAAGAACTTCAAATGGTTCTTGGACCTGTTCCACCACCTCACCATGGGTTCAACAGACCCTGAAGTTAAAAAGGGAAAGCCTGACCCTGCCATTTTCTTGGTGTGTGCTTCTAGGTTTCCTGATAAACCTAAACCTGAAGATGTAAGTAACAAAGATTTTATATATAATGGTATTTTTTTTAAACTTCACCCTTATTGAGATTATGCCATCATAAATATTAAAACGTCTAAAATATCATAGTATCATAATGATACGAAAACAAGTATTTAATTTAAGTAAAAAAACATTAAAACTCATGAAATTCTAAATTTTGATGTGTAAAAATATATTTTTTTTGTTTTCATGCCACATAACTTTATGTTTTTCAGTGTCTTGTATTTGAAGATGCAGTGAATGGTGTGAAGGCTGCTAATGCAGCAAATATGCAAGTGGTGGCGGTGCCCGATCCTCGCATAGACCGTGATCAACTGCGTAGTGCCACTCTGGTCCTGAACTCTCTTGAAGAATTCAAGCCTGAACTATTTGGTCTTCCTGCATTTCACTAAAAGCTTTAAAAAGGTGAGACATACTATTGTTGTTTAAATGTTCTATTGTACTTTATATAGCGAATATGATTGTTAGCACTAAAATGATATTTATTTTAAATGTCTGCACAGTTTTTACTCAAATTAGGTTCTTATATGTATATTTTATTTTATTTAGACTGTTTAGATCACTTAGATCATGTCCAAAAATCTACCCCATATAATTATATCATTCCGTACCTGAGAAGCGTAAGACTGTAATTTTATGTACCTACTTAACATAGCAGCCATAGCACTTACAGTATTTTGCTTCTCAGGTATGGCATTAAGAAATAGTCATGCATTGCATGACATATTTCATCTAGTCAATTACAGTAATAGTTTAGTTATTAATGAGTATGTATTACTTGGTACAAAACCTGTTGTGTATGCTACTAAATGTGATTTGAAAGTTGTTCTATGTTCTATTATTAATTTATTAGTTATCTATACAGAAGATCGTGAAACACCTTGTTTTTATTTATACTTTATTATCTGTGAGTAAATACAAACGCAATGCAATAGATATGTGTTTTTATTGCAATAAACTGCAATTCAGATGTCAGCATACCTAGTTTTTTTTTTTCAATAGCTTTACATACTTTACTACCAATATAATAAACATATGTCATGTCAAATCATACTTCTCGCAAATCTTTAATGATACAAAAAATACATACAGTGAAACTGCACCTCCTCCCAACAGAATATTCATTCTATATTGAGTAGAAATCTACATGCAGAGTCGCCTAGCTAGGAAAGTATGGATGGAATGCAAGTAGTATTGTGCCTATGAACAAAACTACCTCTCAAATTACTGGCTGGCTAACTACTTCGTACTACTTACTATCGTCGGTCATTCTCAATACGGCGAACATTTAGTAGGATAAGTTATCTTCTAATAAAACTATGACTTCCACATTTTCTGGTATCATGGATTAAGATATACAGCAACAATCAAACATCGGTACTTAACTTAGTTATTTTAATAAGATAATTGTAGCATGGACTATACGTCGAACGGTGGCAAGCCAAACAGTTCTGGGCGGAAATCCTCCATGGAGTCGAGCACTAGAGTGGCGTCGGCCTCCCTGGCCAATGCTCGGTCTAGCTTCGGGTCGGGCACCATGACCACCTGCATGCCCGCCGCGCGCCCCGCCCTCACGCCGTTCAGGGAGTCTTCGAACACGAGGCACTGGTGATAATGAGAGCAAACATATAATCAATAGTTCTATTGCCACTTGCATGCAATAATTTAAGATACATTCGCGGAATAGAAAGGTTCGTCACTGGATCTTAACATCAACAAAGTAGAAGAGCGACGAACCTATCATTCCCCGACTATACAACTCTTGTGCAAAGTTCGAAACAGTCAGCGATAAGTCCGTTCGCAGCCCGTCATCCGTCAATACAGGTAAGATGAGAGGGTATCCTTTAGTAGGTGATAGTCAGCTGCAGATATGCCATACATGCCATCTTAGCGTGGCAGGAGGGATCTTGCAAAACCTGGGCTGAGAAAGGGAGGGTACAGATTATATACAATTAAGTTTACCTTTTCTGGTTTGGGCATATCAGGAAATTTATTTGCTGCCACTATAAATATATCCGGATGTGGTTTCCCCAGCTTGACTTGGGGATCGGATGAGCCCCACGTTTTATACGGGAGTAAGTCAAAGAAAGCCTGATGTTTTTGAGTTTTTAGTTCATATGTATCTTTGCTACTACTAGTTGCCAGTCCCATCGGTATTTTCTTTTCGTGTAAATGGCGAATAAGCCTCTCAACCCCTGTAAGTAAAAAGTAAAGATATAAGACGACACAATTTCACTGGTTCAATTATTGGGTTTAATGTTACACTAGCTGCGCCGCGCGGTGTTACCCGCTCATTAGAGTGTGCTCCCGGTACTCATTTTCTATACAGATCCAGTACCGGAACCGGGAATTCCCGGTTCTCGCCATACAAAATAGAGCTGGGAAGAACCGGGAGCATATGTAGTGTTCCCGAGAGATTTCGGGATTTTCGGTATAAAAAGTAGTCTTTGTGTGTCAGCAACCTTCATACTTACCAAAATTTATCAAAATTGGTCCAGCCGTTTGAGCGTGAAGTAACAAACATACACATAAACACGCTCACAAACTTTCCGCCTTTATAATATTAGTGAATTAGTGTGATTTTTAGGTTAGTTAAAATTAATGATTTAAGTTGGTTCTTCAAAAGTAAAACCAGATCCCTGTAATATTAAGTCAGCGATTGGACTATCAAAATGCGTTTTTATAATAACAATAACTAGAGGGCGCCTGCAAGTTCGTACGTGTCTTTTTTTTATACCGTACCGTAGTCGGGTAAAAAGTATATCCTTTAGTTTTAGTAGTGTACCTAAGTATATCCTATATCTATAACCATCTTTGGATGTCCAGCTATCAGTGCAAAAATTGATTAAAATCCGTCCAGCTTCGGAAGAAAATTTTGAAAACATATAGCCCAGGCCGGCATGGCGCCACGCGCCTATACTAAACAAATGACGATCCTACATCACGCTATTAAGATTTTTCCTGAAATCATGACCCCTTTCCATAGAAAACTAATTTTTAATATAGAATTGTATAGATGAAATAATTTATTATAGCTGTCAAACTAGATGGCGTGGGCGCGACACCATGGTGTGCCACTTGTTGTAAGAATAACCGACGACAGAACAAACTGTAGGTATTATACTATGAGATGACTGAATGAATATCCACAAACTGTAGAGAGCGTATGTGGGCCGGCCCAGCGAAAAACGCCCGGTGGGCCGACCGAGATACCGCTGGAGCGACGAAGCCCTGAAAGATCTGACCGCCCTTGGAGTACCCGAGTGGCGTGATGTGGCGCAGGAAAGGGAAGAGTGGCGTTCTCTCGTGTCAGAGGCCAAGATCCTCTTTGGGTCACCGAGCCAGCTTAGTAAGTAAGTAAGTCTTACCCGGCATTATTTTACAGTTAGGAAACAATACACTGAAAATGGCCCGTGTTTCCTCCAAAAATTCGTCGACAGAAAGCGGCAGGTCCAGCCCCTCGATTATGGATGCCGCGAACTCTCTGCTCTGCTGCCCCATGATCTGGCACTTCAGCTCGAAGGTGAAGTTCTTTCCATAACGTTTTGCCACTTTTTCAAAACCTATTGTGTATAACTCCTCTGTGTCTGTAAAATTAAATGTTAAATTTCACTTTTCACTACCGTTTTTTTGCTGACGGTAGGTACTAGTTTGACAATTAGGGAATCCGTGTTGTGAAATTTAACACAGTCACATCTGATAGGTAAACATTATTGTTCGTCTAAAATAAAAAGAGATGGCTATATTCTGCTGCTTAATTTATTTACCAGAACTAGTTTTAGTAGTCATAGACTACTAAAATTACTTACTTAGTATAAGTCCATCCATATCAAATAAAACATGGCTCACAGGTTGAAACATTTTATTTAGCATGTAATATATTAATCAACACTTAGTATCACAATTACACTTTGTACTATCTTCACTCGTTTTTATATACCCAAGTATATTTTATCTCATATAATTTATATAACAAGTAATTAAGTACATTGGTATTTATTTGAATAGCTACTGTAAGTAGATAAGTCTATGATCAGTTGATCACTGAGGAGATCACTTCATGACTGGCGTGTTGTTTATCTACTCTTAATTACATAATGGCCTAAAGCCCATGACACACAGTAAGATATTACATCACTTATCTCCCATTGCGAGATATCATCAACATAATTGCCCAGTTAAATTGAATGCAGCTTTAAGACAGCTGTCAATTTCAGAATAAGAACTAACATCCTAATGGGAGATTACCGTTAATTAATGACAACAAATTACGTAATCACCTGACAATAGGGTGATCAATCCAAATGGGTCAATAGGGAGAAAACGGAAACTATAAGATAGGGGAATCTTTTCTTAGGAACCATGGCTTCGATTTTAGATTTATTAAAAACTGTCTTAAATTTTTTTCGTAACAGCAATTTCTGACTCTTAGAGCACTCTAAATGTATGTAGTCCCATACAGACACTTGTTCTCAATAAAAAATAGGATCAATTGACATCTTTTTTTTTCTCTACTCAATTTTAACCGGGTTTGATTCCCGGTTATGCATGAGATATACGAAAAAAGAATTGAATGCAGTTTTTAATAAATCTAAAATCGAATCCATGGTTCCTAAGAACAGATTTCCCTATCTCTTATAGTTCTCGTTTTCTCTGACCCATTTGGATTGATCACCCTGTATATATATAATTATCAACTATGAGATGAGTTTTCTAAAAGTGAAGTTGCCTATACCAATATGTATATTAACAAGATCCAAAATTCATCATGGATTTTGTTCCTTTTTGTCAAACAGCCCTTAAACATATCACACTTAATACATAATACTCGTTCATGATACCCAGCTTTCAATTTTACTATTTCATAAAACATTAAAAAAAAATTTGAAGCTTTTTTGAAATTGGTTGAAAACTACATTCCCCATGAAATTTCATGTCATGTCATTGCTGATAAATTTATAATTAATCATTAATCAGTAAAAGGTGGTAAGCCAAACAGTTCTGGCTTGAAGTCCTCCATGCTGTTCAAAACAAGTGTGGCTTCTGTGGTCAAGCTTCTGTCCAGCTGCGCATCTGGCACCATAACCACTTGCATCCCGGCTGCTCGGGCTGCTTTGACTCCATTCACAGCATCCTCGAAAACTAAGCACTGAAAATGAAATATATTTTGCATTAAATATAAGTATTTAACTCCTTACCATTTCATTGCTTGTTTAACACCTATGCAGTATAGTACTGTCCGTTTACCATTGTTAAGCATTTACAGTGGACATGTATA
This sequence comes from Apotomis capreana, assembly GCA_947623375.1. Classification (NCBI taxonomy): domain Eukaryota; kingdom Metazoa; phylum Arthropoda; class Insecta; order Lepidoptera; family Tortricidae; genus Apotomis; species Apotomis capreana. The sequence continues at coordinate 33,982,570 of OX392499.1, read as the reverse complement.
GACATACTGTCTGGCAATGTGTTAATTTGAAGTCCTACTTAGCACATCATTAGGATGGATGCTCTGTTTGCCTAGTTAGTAATATGTTAAATAGAAAGCCATGGATTATAGATCTTACTAGCGACCCGCCCCGGCTTCGCACAGGTGCAATGCAGGTAAATTATGCATGTATTATACATATAAAACTTCCTTTTGAATCAACTTTGGTATCTTGTCTTGGACTTGTGTTGAAGTAAGTTTTTATCAAGAAATTAATTTAGATGTATGCATGATTTATAAGAAAATTTAATATTTGTACAGTTAACATTATACCTTCTCTGGAGCTGGTTTATCAGGGAATTTTGCAGCAGCTACAAGGAAGATATCTGGAAATGGTTTCCCTCTCTTGACTTCAGGATCTGATGAACCAAATGTCTTATATGGAAACAAATTGAACAACTGTTGATGGTGCTTGCCCGTTTTCAGCTCATAGCTTTCAACACTAGAACTTGTGGCCAGACCAATTGGAACATTGCTTTTATTCAAATGCTCAATTAATCTCCTTACACCTGAAAACACAATTATTTATCAGGTAATTTTTATGTAGAAACTGTACATTTTATGTGGAATATTCTATAGGTGCATTTAATGAGGCTTCAGATTAGTGCTCTCCATTTACAGCAGACTATAATATTATCTAAATATACCTAATTATCCCTTCTACTAAAATGTAGGTAGCCCATGAATATCATCCAACATTGATGCTGGGATGCTACCAGACCTCGGATTCTTATGGACTGGTCCTCAGACCACTCCACAAATTAATATTAAATAATGTAAAAAGGTGCACCCATATGAGATTCTGTTTCATATTGATTTAATATTGCATCATCATTAAATGTTCTTACCTGGTAAAACTTGAGTATCTGGGAATAAAGCAGCAAATTCCTTTTTACTTGCCTCTATGAATTCGTCCCGGGTCATTGGCAAATCTAATCCTTTAATTATCATATCCGCAGTTTCATGCATTTGAGAACCCATTAAGGTTATTTTTAAATCATAAGTGTATTCTTTACCAAACTTTGACACAATATTTTGAAATGCAACTGTATATAAATCCTCAGTATCTGAAAAAAAAAACAACTAATAAATACAAGGGAACATGTAAAGAACATAACTTGTGAAAAAAAACAAGTAGATATGACTCACTAAGTATAAGCCCATCCATGTCGAAAAGGACATGTGTTATCGGAGTGTATCCACCCATAATTATATTAATCGTTGCTTTACAGTATTAAATATATTATAATGTAATCATAATCGATTTTATGAAATTATGATTTAAACACACAAACAGAATTATTTCTTGAAATTTTTTTTTTTCTGCGAAATAGTATTTTATGCAACCGTTGTATAAGAGGGGGCAAAAAACGCGAGTGGCATGGGTTACGATGTGAGCGTAGCGAACATCGTAAGAAAGATGCCACGAGGGTTTTTTGACTTACTTATACAACGTTGCATACAATACTTTTTCTACGACTCGACATTTCATAAATAAAATGCAAATAAACAACAAAGCAAATAATTACATGATCCCGCTCGGAATCAACAGAATTAAAAAAAAAAATAGTCTGATAAACTTTTTTTTTATTGACGTCCATCTGTCAAAAAATATGAACTTATACATAAAGGTATACGTTCACTATACTAAACATCCATGCACTGAAGATAAAACGTTTTTTTTTTAAGTTGGCAGCAATGCCTTAGTACAATAACCTTTTTTTTTAAATTGCAAATTGTGTGAATGCAGCTGTTTATCTTGTAATCTGTGGTACTAAGTGATGCTTTTTTGGCGACATTATAACATCGTTTAGCAGTGTTTTTTTGGGCAGTAGGGTATAGACTTTTACAGACTTTCATAATTTATGTCTTTATATTAGAGTTAGTAACTATATAAATGACAGAAAAAAGTACTGGAGTAGAAAAAGGTTATATTAATGCGGGTGGCAGCTCATGGCTTTAGCCAATGTCAGTTTTTATTAATAATATATGTAAAGAATAATTAACCATGCAAACCAACCACCGTTCGTGACCTCAAAAAGAAAAACATACGGAGCAAGTTATGCATGCTGTGTATACACTGACTGACTTGACGTCTGACGGATGATGATAATTTCATATTGGGCGTTGTAACAAATGACTCAAACAGGTACCTTTCTATATAATGTTTAGGTATTGTTTCTATATTACAAGCTTTTATTTAGCTTGCATGGTATGTTTCAAGTATGTTTGTTCGGGTGAAATCTTGCAACTCAATTTTGAAGCAGATATCGTCAACCGATTTAGCTGAAATTTTGCATACTTACTTAACTTTGATGACAATAAAATAATATGGTACCTGATCTGATCTGATGATGGAGCCGGAAGGTGGCCATAGGAACTCTATAATAGAAAAAGCGATCCTACTGAGCTTGGGCTCTTTAGAATCGCCTCAGTGATCATTTGATGAATATCCAAAGAAAAGTACAGTCGTCTATAAAAGCTTGCCACTAAAATGTCATTTTTGACAGAAACTTATTTATCATTTTATGTCAAGGAATCACCGAATCAGTCTCGTACCATTATGAAGTTGAATCTGCTCATACTTTTAACCTTTTATACAAACATTACCCGAATACATAGATATAGTATAGTCCCGAATATAATTATTTTGAATTGAAATGATACTCGTAGCCATCCCGTAGCGTAGACAGAGAAACCTACCTACCATAGACAACAACAACATAGATACGCGTCGTTGTCAACACAACTTACGACGTCAACGCCGTCAATGGTTGACGGTTGCTACGCAAAGGTTAGAAAAGTAAAAACATTGAAAAAAAATCTCAAACAACACGATAGGACTATTGCTGAATTGTTTGTATATAAATCCCCAATCAGTTTTATGAGTCCCTTTCGTCTGGTGCGGGTTTTGAGATCATGGAAGGACCGGGCATGAGTTTGTTCCAAGGGGCCGCAAGTATTCATATCAACAACAGTGCCCAGGACAGGCTAGAGGAGCAGGAAGAGCTTGAAGACCAGAAACGGCGGGAGAAAGAGGTTATTACAAAATCCTAGCTTGTTTATAACTTAGTTAACTTACATGATATCAATACCAAAATATGTATAGGTAGTTCATGTTTTTGTTTGACTTAATCTGTTTACAAATTCATATTTGGAAATTTACAGTTGCATCACAAATTGGAAAATGCTTTTGATGATCTACATGATGATGATGAAGCTAGTTCAGTCAACAGCAGTGGTAACTTTACCCTTGATGCTCAGACTAATGGAGCAAATGGTAAGATTAATAACTACCTGTACATTCCTCTCAAGATTTCTTTAAAATACCAATATAAAACGATGTATGTTTTATATTATTTTATTGTTATGTTTAATCTGTCTAACACCAATATCCAAAGCTAGCTTTAAGATTGGCCACTGAGGTCTTAGGCTTTTATATAACCAGGTACTCACTAACCCCTCATCAATTTGGGCGCCTTCATGGCAAAATTAAGCCATGCCCATGTCCTACTGGGATGGACTATTGATATGTTTCCATAGTGTTAAAAAAAATCTAAAATGATATTGTATTTCATTATCATTCCAGGCCACCCTAATATTCAAACAAGAACAGGGTTGCCTCCCAGTTATGTCGATTCTCTCAACCATCTCAAAGAACTACAGCACACAAGGGACTCTCCTAATATCTATGAAACTCCAAAAACTAGACACACTCCAATTCAGCAGCATGAGGATCCAGTGAAGCTACAATTTAGCCCATTTGGAGCTGGGGATGGACAGAACCATTATTATCAACAGGAATACAGGGGTTAGTAGTAATATAGTATAGTAAAGTCAAACTCCTAAATGTATAAGCAAAAATGTGTTAAAACATCTTAACATTATGCCATTAACAATAGAGGTGACTCTATTGTTAATGGTATATAGGCTTGTTCAGATATATTTGATCACATTTTTCTGGATAGAGTACTAGTATAATCTTCAGAATATTTTGCAGGGCATTTGAATGGAATTAACAACATTGATGCCAAACAGGAGTACATGAACAATGAAAAACTCAAGGTGATGTATGAGGTATGTATACTTTTGAATGGAGAGAGAAAGCTATGGATAGAGAGGGCTGGAAGAAGCTGGAGGAGGCCTTTACCCGAGAAGGGGTTCCGATCAATGATACTGAAGAAAGTAATGATAGCGAGTAAAAGAAAAAAGAAAACAATTACATACACAAAAAAAAAAAAAGAGCATGTAACAATTGTAGATTGGAAATAAACGGGCTTTATTATTATTTATTATTATTATTATACTTTTGAAGTAGATTTTTTAGAATCAATTAAACTGTTTTGGATTGCCAACTTTACTATTATCTTTAACAGATGCGTGAAAAAGAATGTCAGCAGTTAGCAGGACAGATAGAGAAATTGGATATAGAAATTGACAGTCTCCGAGCGAGGCTTGCAGCTGCTATCAATGATAAGGACAAAGCCGAACTCTCACTGCACGAAGGTCATCATTTATTAGGTAATACATTCAACAGTAAACAGTAAATATACCAAATACCATGTGCTTTAGTTCTAAGCAAACTGTGGACTGTGGATGCAAGTTAGCTAGCAGTCTACTAGTGAATCATACTTTTCATTAGTTTTGTATTATGGTCTTGCCCTCTAAGTATAATTGCAAAGCTATAATTCAAACCATTTCGCTTCACAGCTTCTAGTAAACACAAAATCTTAGAGTTAGAACAACAAGTGGCGAGCCTCACAGAAAAGTTGGTGCTCAGTGACCAAGAGAAGGAGCAGATGCAAATGGAGCTGCGAGCTGCCAACATAAGCCTGCAGGATGTACAGCAGCGGCTGCATACTTTCCAGGTAACTATGGCATTTTGCAATGGAGTCAGATCTTCAAGCCAATTTGCAATGCATAGATATAGTCCTGCTTACCATTTAGTGACTATTTCCAATGCCTGTCAGTCTCTTGTTTAGGTGAACACATTTTTATAGTTTACCCTATTCCTAATGCTAGAACCAATATGTGTTAATAATAAACTTTTTGCAATAAATTTACTGAACACTTTATAGTCTAGATTAGAAATAAGACCTGCATGTCTTTCCTTTAAATTTAGCTATAATAGAGATAATATGTTCTTCACTCTCAAGCACATTGCAACCTTTTTGAAGAATTACGATTAGAGCAGTATTGTACTCGAATGTTAGACATGCAGTTCAAAGATATATTTTCTTTGTTTGTAGGTTGCTCACACACATGACACTGATGCACTGTTTAGGGAACAACAAGACAGGTATGTACCTAATAGAAAGTACCTTCAATACTACAAAAGTATTCCTTGAAAATATTTAGTTAGTAAGATTGATGTACATTCGTGAATATCAATTAATTTCTTTCAGGCATAGAGAGGAAGTTGATAGATTGCACGCTGACTTAACAAAGGCCAAAAGCAGATTGGAGGAAAAAGTAAGTTTCTAATCTTTTATTTTCAATATAAAAATATTGATGTTTGATATTCACTGCCACGTAATCTTTCAGACAAGTGAAATAAAAATACTGGAAAAGCGATGTTTGGAAAAGGATAGAGAGAAAGAGGAGTTGTTGATTGACAAAGGGGCCACTATCAATAGATTAGCCAATGAACTAGAGGCGGCACAGAGCCGCCTCGTCAGTGGTGAGACAGCCCGGCTCAAGGAGAAGGTGGCACAACTGATGACCGAGAGAAACGCTGCCAAGGAACAGGTTAAGGAGTTGGGGGTGAGTATAATGAAACAGCTCTTGATATAGGGGCATCTGTCAATAGATTAGCCAATGAACTAGAGGCCGCACAGAGCCGCCTCGTCAGTGGTGAGACAGCCCGGCTCAAAGAGAAGGTGGCGCAACTGATTACCGAGAGAAACGCTAAGGGACCTTTTCCTTCTTCACTTTTAGTTCTTCTTTGTGAAAGAAGAACTGTCGATAGGAAGGCGATAATTATACGGCCTGTCAACCGTGGCGGAAATAAACTGTTTTTCTGTATTTTAAGAGTGTGTTTTGATTAGTTATAGCTAACTAAATTCAGGCATAATATGACAACACCTTAGTTGCAAGTTGCAACACTTGCAATAGTTACAGTAACCTTATAAAAAAATGTGAAAATGTATCTGAAATTGTTAGAAAATGAATTCTTTTATCTAAAGTTAGTCATTTTCTTTTCAGTCTAAACTAGAAATAACGGCACACGAGCTGGTCCTCTGCCGCAATAAATTAGCCTCGAGTCAGAAAGAGTATGAAAGTTGGCGCACAGCCCTCCATCAGATAATGATGGACGCGCTCCCAGACAACGCATATATGGGTAAGTCATTAAATTACTAATGATAGACATATAGAGGTACTACTGATCTCAAGGCTTCATTGGAAAAATATATATTACAGCGAAGCAAAGATTCCTAAACCATATGTACAATCGATTACGAGGTAGCCCTGTTTCAACTGACAAGCTACAATACAGGATACACTAACAGAGCTTGGATTTCTACTTTAAAAGTAAATACTTCTATTGTCCTCATACATAGAAAACAATTAGCCTGTTTTGTGACATGGACTGAAGAAAAAAATATTAATATAATTTTCTGTTTTAGGTGAGCCACCATCTCCTGGTAAATTATCAACACTAAAAGACGCCCTGAGTAGATATAAACAGCAAATTCAAAAAGTTTCAACGTTACAAGAAGAAATCGCTAGAAGGTAAAATTGTAAATTCCATTCGATTTTTACTGGACAACCACCACAACTATTTTTTAGGGTTCCGTAGTCAACTAGGAACCCTTATAGTTTCGCCATGTCCGTCTGTCCGTCCGCGGCTTAGCTCCGTGATCACTAGTACTAGAAAGCTGAAATTTGGTATGAGTATGTGTATGTATCACGCCGACAAAACGGTAAAATAAAAACTAAAAAAATATGTTTTTTTCGGGTACCTCTCGTACACCTAAAGTGGGGGTGAATTTTTTTTCGTTCCAACCCTAGTGTGTGGGGTGTCGTTAAATAGGTCTGATAAAAATAATAGGGGTCTCTAAACATAACTTTTTGATAAAGTCAGTAGTTTTGTAAATATTCGCTCCGAAAATAAAAAAAATAGTGTCCCCCCCCCCTCTAACTTTTCAACCACAGACCAAAAAATATGGAAAAATTCATGAAAATCAGGCCTTATAAGTACTTTCAATGAAAACTATATTGAACAAAATCGGTGCATCCGTTTTTTAGTTATCGCAAAATTTCATAATTTTCTTTAAAAGGACGTAAGTTGACTTCCAGAAGGTAATAAGTAATATGACACTTTATACTCTCGCGGTTTGTACTCATAATTAACACAAATTATAACGGGTCTAACGCAGATCATCATATAAATGTACATCTGAGACCACGGCGTGTGCAACCCCGCCGAAACGTTACATTATGAAGGTAAATAAGAAATATCGCGTTAGACCCGTTATAATTTGTGTTAATTATGGGTAATAAGTAATTACAGTAACATTGGCGTTTACGACCTTTTTCCGTCTTTGACCATCTCTTGTGAAGGATGAGCAAATACGGAACCCTACACTGAGCGTGGCTCCACATGCTCTTGGCCGGTTTTTTTTTTCTTACTAGGAGCTTCCGACCTTAAATTAATAGATATAGAGTATTTTCCGTTGACCTAGAACTTTAACAAGAAATTTGGCAACTAATACCATCTTATACTACAAGTATAGGGAAAAATCAGAATACCTACTATCCATTTGTAATTAAATCTTAAAAATATAGTCTTTATTTAAAGCACGTCAAACAGTTTTTCAACGGCAAAGTTAAGTTTATCGCGCAGTACAGTTTATCTTTTCGTTAGAGCAATATGCAGTGCTTTCATAGTTCGTACGGAACCCCCGGTGCGCGAATCCAACTCGCACTTACCGGCTTTTTTTTAATTACAAACATCGCCGATTGAAACAACGCCATAACTTATTTACATATTTTAATTGATCGACCATTACTATTTTAAAGGGACAAGCGACTAGAACTGCACCGCAAACAAGAATCCGAGCTGCGAGCGAAGCTAGAAGAACAAAAAGGTATCGAACTCCAGTTGAGTTCAAGAGTGGCCGTGCTGCAGAACCAGGTGGAGGCGCTGGGCGCCAGCGCGGACGGCGAGCTGCTGGACAACTCCAAGCGGCAGCACGAGCGACTGCAGGACGAGCTCGGGAACGTCCGGGCGGAGCTCAAGAATGTAAGTGTGCCTGTCATGATGACTATATATCTACTATGTGATGATTCATCAAGTGGTCCTCCACTTTTTAAGTCGAATAAAAAGGAAATACAGTATCTATACTATTATAAGATTTTAGATTTGTATTGCAACTCAGTTTACTATGGAGAGGGGTCATGATTTTTCAGAAAAAAACTTATTAGTGTGATGCGGGATCGTCTTTTGTTTTGTATGAGCGCGCGGCGCCGTGCCAGCCTAGCGGCATCTGTTGGGCATCGTTCCCTTTGTCCTCTCATCACGCCGAAACGGCTGGACAAATTTTAACAAATTTTGGTACAGGGATAACTGGACATCCAAAGATGGTTACAGAATACTTTTTACCCGACTGCGCTATATAAAAATTACGTGTACGAAGTTGCGGGCACCTTTTACTTTTACGTATAAATCTGCCCGTGATTTCGCAGCTTCATTTAATTTTCCCCCTTTGGCGTTTCAGTTGGACCTTAAATACGCGGAGCTCGAGTTGGAACACGACAAGTTACGCGGCGAGAAAGGCGGACGCGCTTCGCTCGCACAGGCAGCCAACGCGGATCTGCTTCGGGAGTTGGAGCGGTGCGGAGCGCAGCTGAAGTCCACCATCAAGGACAACGGCGAGCTCAAGACGCTGTACCTGCAGGTGAATATTCTGGATAAAGTCCGATCAGTGGCATACACAGACCACCCCCACTAGACGGAGCATGCAAGGCACATGTAAGGCGACCCGCGCGCACCAACGATATGGTACGGCAGAACATTAAAGTATGAACACGGCGGCCACCGTTTAGTTGCGTCCATATTTATGAGGACTCTCTACACCACTTAACACTACAATTTACCATGTTATTTATTTAATTTCTTTTTTCGTTGACGTACGCATGGATCATAAACAAGGACGCAACTAAACGGTGGCCGCCGTGTTCATACTTTAATATTCTGCCGTACCATATCGTTGGTGCGCGCGGGTCGCCTTACATGCTCCGTCTAGTGGGGGTTGTATGTGGTGGCATAGCTACCGGTTCATGGCCCATGTCTTTTGTCCTCTATGCCGTAATTCATTGCTTGGGGTCAGCAGACCCAGTTAAGCGTTATGCCTGCAAGCGTTATATCCTGTGACAGCTATCTCGGTAGGTATCCAGGACTGGGTGTATGTTTGTTTATTCGAACTTTGAAGTTCGCCGTCCGCCATACCCCTTTACAACCGAGCTGATACGATCGTGCGGGTTAACTGCAATTGAATTTGAACCTTATTGTCAGGTTATTGTCAGTTGCAGTTTAACCCGCACGATCGTATCAGCTCATTTTGGGAATGCAGTCGATTATTTTAGTATGGAAAAGACTCGGTTTTTAACCGAAACCGCGTGTTTTCATACAAATTGGTTAACCATTTGCATTCCCTTTGGTCAGACAGTCAATGTTATCTGTTTTTGGATATTTAACATTTAAATAAAAAAAATTGGGCAAGTGCGAGTCTGACTCGCGCATGAAGGGTTCCGTACCATAATCTATATCAAGTTTGTTGTATGGGAGCCCCCCTTAAATATTTATTTTATTTTATTTTTAGTATTTGTTGTTATAGCGGCAATAGAAATACATCATCTGTGGAAATTTCAACTGTCTAGCTATCACCGCTCTTGAGATACAGCCTGGTGACAGACGGATGGACGGACGGACAGCGAAGTCTCAGTAATAGGGTCCCGTTTTTACCCTTTGGGTACGGAACCCTAATAAAGCAGCAACCAAATCTTAGTTAGGTATCAATTAACAAAATCTTAAGGTTCAAATCATCAACCTAACTTTGATTCTTACTTTATGTCATAATGTTCAATAGGCATGCAGTTCAAGAGATAGTGTGTCAAGAGAACTAAAAGACGTCCAAACCAGAATACAAAAAGAAAGGGAACTATTCAAATCACAAGAAAAGGAATATGTGGAGAGGATAGAAAAAGAAAAGCAGCTAGTCGAGAAGTTGACTTCAGAACTTGCAAGCAGTAAGGAGGAGTTGGATCGAGCGAATAAGAGGATATCAGAGCTGCAGAAAGAATTCACCGATAAACAAAAGGAATTTGCTGACAAACTCGACAAATATCTTGAAGGTATGTTAGACAAAAGAGTTACTCATTTTGTTTTTTAAAGTGAGCATATGTTCAAACTTTGTTTCTGGATTTATGTGAATCGTATTTCGTGAATTCATGGTTCATGATCATCATCATCATATCATCTGAAAGTCGTTAATTGCTGGACAAAGGCTTCCTCCAAAGATCTCTTGAACGGCCGGCCATGCGGCACCTTCACCTTGATTTTCCATCGCCAGTCCACCTTGTTACTGAACTTTCATGATGTATTTATTAACTTTATTACAATTTTCAGATGAAAAGAGCGCAATGCGGAAAGAAATGGAACCTTGTGCACAGTGTGAGAAAAACTTGAAGCAAATTCGACAGTTAAATGAGCAGCTCAGCAAATGCAGTGTTAAATTAGGTATAAACAACATGCACCACTTTGCATTTGAGTATTAATTTCACTTATAATAATAAAATTATAGGTGAACCATTTAACTGTGTGGTAAGAGAGACAGGGCTTGGTGACAAAAAGGTTCGCATTTGAAAGGGCAGAAAGGGGCTACTGCCTCATAGCCCACGTAAGCCTCTTCGTTCCTCGCACCGCACCTATTTGTTACTACAGACGATGACACAAACGGTCGCTCCATACATTTACTATTGAGCTAAAACAAACATACACTACATACTCGTACCAGAAGTTGTTATAATTATAACAGGTTACATGATTTTTCAGCTACCCAAGAAAGCAATGAAGCCCTCATGCAAGAATTGAAAGGCAAGGCGGAGTTTTTCCAGCAATACATCATGGAGCGCTTCAACAAGCTGCACGACCAGCGCTCCGTCGGTACCAACACCTGCGAGCCCGCGCCCGACCCTGACTCCAGCATAGAGCAGATGGTGCAGAGCTGTGACGACGCCATCGCACACAAGGTGACACTATACTAAAGCACGACAGTGATACAGGAGTCGGAGGGCACGTAGCTCTTCCAATAGTACATCATGGAGCGCTTCAACAAGCTGCACGACCACGCTCCGTCGGTACCAACACCTGCGAGCCCGCGCCCGACCCTGACTCCAGCATAGAGCAGATGGTGCAGAGCTGTGACGACGCCATCGCACACAAGGTGACACTATACTAAAGCACGACAGTGATACAGGAGTCGGAGGGCACGTAGCTCTTCCAATAGTACATCATGGAGCGCTTCAACAAGCTGCACGACCACGCTCCGTCGGTACCAACACCTGCGAGCCCGCGCCCGACCCTGACTCCAGCATAGAGCAGATGGTGCAGAGCTGTGACGACGCCATCGCACACAAGGTGACACTATACTAAAGCACGACAGTGATACAGGAGTCGGAGGGCACGTAGCTCTTCCAATAGTACATCATGGAGCGCTTCAACAAGCTGCACGACCACGCTCCGTCGGTACCAACACCTGCGAGCCCGCGCCCGACCCTGACTCCAGCATAGAGCAGATGGTGCAGAGCTGTGACGACGCCATCGCACACAAGGTGACACTATACTAAAGCACGACAGTGATACAGGAGTCGGAGGGCACGTAGCTCTTCCAATAGTACATCATGGAGCGCTTCAACAAGCTGCACGACCACGCTCCGTCGGTACCAACACCTGCGAGCCCGCGCCCGACCCTGACTCCAGCATAGAGCAGATGGTGCAGAGCTGTGACGACGCCATCGCACACAAGGTGACACTATACTAAAGCACGACAGTGATACAGGAGTCGGAGGGCACGTAGCTCTTCCAATAGTACATCATGGAGCGCTTCAACAAGCTGCACGACCACGCTCCGTCGGTACCAACACCTGCGAGCCCGCGCCCGACCCTGACTCCAGCATAGAGCAGATGGTGCAGAGCTGTGACGACGCCATCGCACACAAGGTGACACTATACTAAAGCACGACAGTGATACAGGAGTCGGAGGGCACGTAGCTCTTCCAATAGTACATCATGGAGCGCTTCAACAAGCTGCACGACCACGCTCCGTCGGTACCAACACCTGCGAGCCCGCGCCCGACCCTGACTCCAGCATAGAGCAGATGGTGCAGAGCTGTGACGACGCCATCGCACACAAGGTGACACTATACTAAAGCACGACAGTGATACAGGAGTCGGAGGGCACGTAGCTCTTCCAATAGTACATCATGGAGCGCTTCAACAAGCTGCACGACCACGCTCCGTCGGTACCAACACCTGCGAGCCCGCGCCCGACCCTGACTCCAGCATAGAGCAGATGGTGCAGAGCTGTGACGACGCCATCGCACACAAGGTGACACTATACTAAAGCACGACAGTGATACAGGAGTCGGAGGGCACGTAGCTCTTCCAATAGTACATCATGGAGCGCTTCAACAAGCTGCACGACCACGCTCCGTCGGTACCAACACCTGCGAGCCCGCGCCCGACCCTGACTCCAGCATAGAGCAGATGGTGCAGAGCTGTGACGACGCCATCGCACACAAGGTGACACTATACTAAAGCACGACAGTGATACAGGAGTCGGAGGGCACGTAGCTCTTCCAATAGTACATCATGGAGCGCTTCAACAAGCTGCACGACCACGCTCCGTCGGTACCAACACCTGCGAGCCCGCGCCCGACCCTGACTCCAGCATAGAGCAGATGGTGCAGAGCTGTGACGACGCCATCGCACACAAGGTGACACTATACTAAAGCACGACAGTGATACAGGAGTCGGAGGGCACGTAGCTCTTCCAATAGTACATCATGGAGCGCTTCAACAAGCTGCACGACCACGCTCCGTCGGTACCAACACCTGCGAGCCCGCGCCCGACCCTGACTCCAGCATAGAGCAGATGGTGCAGAGCTGTGACGACGCCATCGCACACAAGGTGACACTATACTAAAGCACGACAGTGATACAGGAGTCGGAGGGCACGTAGCTCTTCCAATAGTACATCATGGAGCGCTTCAACAAGCTGCACGACCACGCTCCGTCGGTACCAACACCTGCGAGCCCGCGCCCGACCCTGACTCCAGCATAGAGCAGATGGTGCAGAGCTGTGACGACGCCATCGCACACAAGGTGACACTATACTAAAGCACGACAGTGATACAGGAGTCGGAGGGCACGTAGCTCTTCCAATAGTACATCATGGAGCGCTTCAACAAGCTGCACGACCACGCTCCGTCGGTACCAACACCTGCGAGCCCGCGCCCGACCCTGACTCCAGCATAGAGCAGATGGTGCAGAGCTGTGACGACGCCATCGCACACAAGGTGACACTATACTAAAGCACGACAGTGATACAGGAGTCGGAGGGCACGTAGCTCTTCCAATAGTACATCATGGAGCGCTTCAACAAGCTGCACGACCACGCTCCGTCGGTACCAACACCTGCGAGCCCGCGCCCGACCCTGACTCCAGCATAGAGCAGATGGTGCAGAGCTGTGACGACGCCATCGCACACAAGGTGACACTATACTAAAGCACGACAGTGATACAGGAGTCGGAGGGCACGTAGCTCTTCCAATAGTACATCATGGAGCGCTTCAACAAGCTGCACGACCACGCTCCGTCGGTACCAACACCTGCGAGCCCGCGCCCGACCCTGACTCCAGCATAGAGCAGATGGTGCAGAGCTGTGACGACGCCATCGCACACAAGGTGACACTATACTAAAGCACGACAGTGATACAGGAGTCGGAGGGCACGTAGCTCTTCCAATAGTACATCATGGAGCGCTTCAACAAGCTGCACGACCACGCTCCGTCGGTACCAACACCTGCGAGCCCGCGCCCGACCCTGACTCCAGCATAGAGCAGATGGTGCAGAGCTGTGACGACGCCATCGCACACAAGGTGACACTATACTAAAGCACGACAGTGATACAGGAGTCGGAGGGCACGTAGCTCTTCCAATAGTACATCATGGAGCGCTTCAACAAGCTGCACGACCACGCTCCGTCGGTACCAACACCTGCGAGCCCGCGCCCGACCCTGACTCCAGCATAGAGCAGATGGTGCAGAGCTGTGACGACGCCATCGCACACAAGGTGACACTATACTAAAGCACGACAGTGATACAGGAGTCGGAGGGCACGTAGCTCTTCCAATAGTACATGATGGAGCGCTTCAACAAGCTGCACGACCACGCTCCGTCGGTACCAACACCTGCGAGCCCGCGCCCGACCCTGACTCCAGCATAGAGCAGATGGTGCAGAGCTGTGACGACGCCATCGCACACAAGGTGACACTATACTAAAGCACGACAGTGATACAGGAGTCGGAGGGCACGTAGCTCTTCCAATAGTACATCATGGAGCGCTTCAACAAGCTGCACGACCACGCTCCGTCGGTACCAACACCTGCGAGCCCGCGCCCGACCCTGACTCCAGCATAGAGCAGATGGTGCAGAGCTGTGACGACGCCATCGCACACAAGGTGACACTATACTAAAGCACGACAGTGATACAGGAGTCGGAGGGCACGTAGCTCTTCCAATAGTACATCATGGAGCGCTTCAACAAGCTGCACGACCACGCTCCGTCGGTACCAACACCTGCGAGCCCGCGCCCGACCCTGACTCCAGCATAGAGCAGATGGTGCAGAGCTGTGACGACGCCATCGCACACAAGGTGACACTATACTAAAGCACGACAGTGATACAGGAGTCGGAGGGCACGTAGCTCTTCCAATAGTACATCATGGAGCGCTTCAACAAGCTGCACGACCACGCTCCGTCGGTACCAACACCTGCGAGCCCGCGCCCGACCCTGACTCCAGCATAGAGCAGATGGTGCAGAGCTGTGACGACGCCATCGCACACAAGGTGACAGTATACTAAAGCACGACAGTGATACAGGAGTCGGAGGGCACGTAGCTCTTCCAATAGTACATCATGGAGCGCTTCAACAAGCTGCACGACCACGCTCCGTCGGTACCAACACCTGCGAGCCCGCGCCCGACCCTGACTCCAGCATAGAGCAGATGGTGCAGAGCTGTGACGACGCCATCGCACACAAGGTGACACTATACTAAAGCACGACAGTGATACAGGAGTCGGAGGGCACGTAGCTCTTCCAATAGTACATCATGGAGCGCTTCAACAAGCTGCACGACCACGCTCCGTCGGTACCAACACCTGCGAGCCCGCGCCCGACCCTGACTCCAGCATAGAGCAGATGGTGCAGAGCTGTGACGACGCCATCGCACACAAGGTGACACTATACTAAAGCACGACAGTGATACAGGAGTCGGAGGGCACGTAGCTCTTCCAATAGTACATGATGGAGCGCTTCAACAAGCTGCACGACCACGCTCCGTCGGTACCAACACCTGCGAGCCCGCGCCCGACCCTGACTCCAGCATAGAGCAGATGGTGCAGAGCTGTGACGACGCCATCGCACACAAGGTGACAGTATACTAAAGCACGACAGTGATACAGGAGTCGGAGGGCACGTAGCTCTTCCAATAGTACATCATGGAGCGCTTCAACAAGCTGCACGACCACGCTCCGTCGGTACCAACACCTGCGAGCCCGCGCCCGACCCTGACTCCAGCATAGAGCAGATGGTGCAGAGCTGTGACGACGCCATCGCACACAAGGTGACACTATACTAAAGCACGACAGTGATACAGGAGTCGGAGGGCACGTAGCTCTTCCAATAGTACATCATGGAGCGCTTCAACAAGCTGCACGACCACGCTCCGTCGGTACCAACACCTGCGAGCCCGCGCCCGACCCTGACTCCAGCATAGAGCAGATGGTGCAGAGCTGTGACGACGCCATCGCACACAAGGTGACACTATACTAAAGCACGACAGTGATACAGGAGTCGGAGGGCACGTAGCTCTTCCAATAGTACATCATGGAGCGCTTCAACAAGCTGCACGACCACGCTCCGTCGGTACCAACACCTGCGAGCCCGCGCCCGACCCTGACTCCAGCATAGAGCAGATGGTGCAGAGCTGTGACGACGCCATCGCACACAAGGTGACACTATACTAAAGCACGACAGTGATACAGGAGTCGGAGGGCAAGGAGCTCTTTCAGCTGGACTGCATGGCGCGATTCAACAAGCTGCACGACTAGTGCTCCGTCCAGCTTACAGCAGATGGTGCAGAGCTGTGACGTCTCCCTCGCACACAAGGTAACAACTACAGCTCTATACTATACTAGTAATCCGAGTGATCCCAGTATACATGATGCAGAATTCATTAACAAATTTAATATTCCCTCGTCGACCAAGACAGAAGGGTCAAAAGCCGTAACCTGTGACTGTAGTCTACGACGGAATCATGTGTCAACAAGTTGACGGTGAACGCGTACTTTCCCATGGTATTATCAGTTTTTAAATATGTGCTTATTTTTTTGTTTAGAATGTTCTCATGATGAAAGAAAAGGCGATAAGAGATCAGATAGCTGAAAAATTCACTTTGGAGATGAAGACGGTGGAAATGAACTGCGCACGGCGGCTAAAAGAAATGGAAAATGAACAAATAGCAACTGTCACTAAGCTCAAGGAACTATTGGAACGGAAAATGCAGGAAGTGGAGACTTTGAAACAGTTCATTTTGTCAGAGAGGACCAAGGTGTCCCAGTTACTAGAGTCCAAGGAAAATGAAATATCTGTACTTATAAAAGAACATAACGCGATACAAGCGGAATGTGAAAAGGCTAAAGACGCTCTCAGCGAATGGAAGTTAAAAGCAGAGAGATATGAAAAAAAGATACAGCGGCTAGACTCAAAGGAAAATTTACTAAAACTAGAAAAAGAAGAATTGCAGAACAGTCACAGTTCTTGCGAAAAAGAACTAAGGAATGTGAAGAGTAAAATAAACAGTTTGCAAAGAAAAGTGGCAAATTCAGAGCAGAGTTACGAGAGTTTGCAGGCGGAACATATGGCATTGATGGAAAAGTACAAAAATGCTAAAAAAATTATAATTACTCATAAGGTATGTTACAATTAATAAAGTTATTGCTACATCTATTAACATTATACTCGTTTCGTCCCCATTCGAAATGGGCGGCTATTTTACAAAGTAGTGAATTCCGGTCTTGTTGTTTTAAGTAAGTATCATAATTCCTTGAATGTGACACTTTTGCAGGACTATATAGCTAAGAAGGATTCTCATATAAATAATGAACTGAACAGAATACAAGATGAATACAGAAAAATATTCCTGAAAATGCAGAATCAGATAACGTATCTGTCAAACTGTCGGGTTCAGGAGGAGAGGACTAAAGGGAGACCCACTACACCCACGCATCACTTAGAGGTAATTTAGAACGTAACCTATTTGCTAAGGTATGGATAAAATACGTGCCATCATTAGTTGTGGAAATATTTCGAGTAGACCAGTTAAAATAAATAAAGTTAAGTCTAAGAAATTTAAAAATTATTAACTTAACCTAAATAATATAACCACTAAAGTATAAATAAAATTCTTAACATGATAAATTACTTTAAAAACATTGTGTTATTAGGTTATTATATTACAATAATGAAGTCTTATTCGACCAAATTTTCATAATGCCTTATTCACTAATCTCCCTGAATTTCAAATGACCATGGACTCATAATACCTAAAACTGAAACTGTCTCATTCCTATAATGTACAAATGTCACAATGACTTCGACGTAAAATTTCTTATGTTCTAAACGCCTAAGTCTTGAAATGTACATTTCCTTAAAATGCCGAATCACAGATACGACCCAATTTCAAAATAACTTAAATTGAAAACTCCAGAATAGCAAAATGTCATAGGTTCAAAATGCCTAAATTTTTTTTTTCAAATTTTTGAACAATTCTTTTAAATACGCTTTTAAAACTAGTTTTTTAATATTCGAAGTACACGACCCGAGAACAATCAATGACATTAAATATATTAGAAGCATAGGTACAAATTAATGATTTGTACGAAATACACACGAACAATAACACAAAAGTTGGGGTACGTTTTTAGATAGAAAATGGTCATATTTGCTTCTTGGAAACGGCTGCACGGATTTGGACGAAATTTGGTGGGCATATAGAGGTAGTTTATCTTCCGAATTGATGTAGATCGGTGTTATTACTGAGCGCAGATCAGTCTGTCGCCTAGATATGTATTTCTCCTTCGTGAGGTGTAAAAAAATGAATAATACTTAAAAATATTTTTTTATTCAATTTAACTCTAATAATTTTACACGGTGGTTATCTATTTGAAATTTAGGTATTCTGGCACTTGGTTGTTTTGAACATACGGTATTCTGCGATAAAGGTGTTGTGATATTTGTCTATTATGAGCCTTCGACAATTTAAAATTCAGTCATATTAGGCTTATGGTATAATGAAAAAAAAAGTTAGGCATTCTGAAATTTAGGTATTTTGACAATAAGTCATTTTGAGTTCTAGGTAGAGTATTGGTAAAAGGGAAAAATGAAATCGAGACGTAATGAACCCAACTCTTATAATATATAAAAAATGGGTTTGCTAAAAATATCCTGGACAGGCTATTTTTAATTATTCTTTAGATTTCAATTTTAACGAGAGTAGGAATGTGTGACAGAGAGATCCGAGGTAAGTATACAGTGTAATAATAAAGGACCCAACATCGCTGTCGCACGTGATGGGACCTCAAATATATCTAAGGAAGTACGCATGCTCGGTATGTAAACTATGGAGAGGGTAGAAGGCTGCACATTCTATACGTTTTATACTTTAACTCAGGATAAAATTTTATTATCTCGATGTTGCACCATTTATAAAAAACATTTTTTTTTTTAATAATTAAAAATAGCCTGTCCTGGGTATTTTTAGCAAATCTTTTTAATATATTTTCTAATATACTAAATTCATTATAAAATATGTTTCATTCTATTATCAGCTCGGTGAGGGTCGATGTAGGTTCGGATCTCCTACTATTAACCTGTCGGCCGCCACAGGTTTACAACGATACTGAGTGATCGTAATTGGTTTGGGAGCTCCAACACATCACACACACTTAATGACATCATTTTTTTGTCATCTAATGCGGTCACCAGCTCATGAAAGCAGTTGGAACGCTGTTAACTTACGACTCTGGCGGTCAATGGGTTAAATGCTTTAAAATAAAACCCATGTACAAAACATATCAAATTATTGATTACTGTGATTGTACTTTATAATATCTTTAATTTTCAGTTCCAAGAAAAAATTAATAAGTTGAACAAGGAATTTAAACAACTGGCTGCCGCCTCATCTACAATGATGAACGAATTTCAAGATGTGAACAAATGAGGCCTAAAGGTACCTTATACGGATTTTTGAATATTTCAGTTCTGAACTGTTTTTAAAACAACAGGGTGCGACATACGAATAACTTGAAAAAGTTAGATAATTTTCGTATGGTGGTAAAGGTTTTAGTAGTCTAATTAATTACTGACCAATTTATATGTCCCACTTTGTGTGTTCAAAGCGATGTATAGACGTTGAAAGCGTTATATTGTCCAATCCGTCCTGTTATTTTTGAACAAACAGCCTTTTGGCTTGCCATCTGACCTAAGCACTGGCTTAAGCTAGTGATTTGAGAAATATTGAATGTTAGACATTTCTCGGATTTTGTATGACAATATTTGATACTGTTAGAAACAGCCGAAAAACCCATTTCTGTAAAATAATGCCTTTACTTGCGGACAAGTTTAAGCGCATTTTTTGAATATGTTGGCAATTGACTAAAATGTATTTGTTCTAGACTTAGGTCTATAACATAATTACTTGAAAAAATAAATTGAAGTATTAATATAAAAAAATGTAAAGCGTAGTACCGCTGACGTTAGCTTCGTCTGAATTTTTAACTTATTACGAGAAAGCAAAAGGTATTAAAAAGTATCTGAATCATTGACTGATAGAGGTAGAATAATAGTAGTGATAAAAAAGTTATATTCCATGCAAGTAATCCTGTGATAGTCAAACGTAAGTACAATGTAAATATATATACTTATTGAGGTATTAGCGTAATGAATGAAGTGCCAAATCACCCAACATTCCTTCGGATTCCAAGCTCACTATGTTTACTTGCTTTTATTGTGCTGCCTATTAGCAGGGTGAATTAGGTCGAATGAGTGATGGTGACATAGACTTTGTTCCTTTTTTTCTAATTAAGTTTTACTATTATCGCTCAAACATTGTTGTGTAAATGACTCGTTTTAATTAATATTAGTTAAAATTTTATGATGAATGTATTGTTTCTCTTAATGTTATATTAATAATTTGTGAATAAAATGATAGTTTTACATTTTAAGTCTTTATTTTTTAATGTAATAGTTAGATGGCACGAAAGGCATTTTAGCAACAACACATGTTACGTCTTTTCCTCTGATGTTAACCAACAGCTGAGTTCCGGCCTTCTTCAAAGACTCCGCCACATATCCCATCGCCACGTTGCCCCCTAGCGACGGGCTGGGGCAGCCGCTGGTCACTTTACCGATCACATCTAAAGTAACAGGGTTCTTCAGGATAGCGTCTTTTCTCGCCGGAGCACCGGATTCCATTCGCACGCCCACTCTCCATTTATCGACTCCTTGTTTAATTTGTCTTAAGATTATATCAGCTCCGGGAAAGTTTGCCTCGCCTCTCCTTCGCTTAGCGATTAACCATGTCAAATTTGCTTCCACTGGGGTGACAGTCTCATCAATGTCGTTGCCGTACAGACATAGACCTGCCTCTAAGCGGAGGGAGTCCCGGACTGCCAGTCCGGCAAGTTTGATGTCGTTCGACTGTAGTAAGGTTTCCGTAACATGGTCCGCCTTATCGGCCGCAATGGACACTTCCATGCCGTCTTCGCCCGTGTAGCCGCAGCGCGTGATCCGGCAACCTTGCACTCCCGCCACCGAGCCCTCCCGGGAACTCATGAAAGTTAAATCGCTCATAGAAACATCCGTGAGCGACTGCAGCAACGATGCCGCCTTTGGGCCCTGCACTGCAATAAGAGCTCTCTCACTGACATCCCAAAATTCTACGTTTACGTCTTTGCCTTGTTGTTTAAATTTGTTTGACGTATTTATCATATGTTGCTTATCCACTTCGAGCCGCCCAGCATTTGACACTATGTACAGTGTTTCGTCGTTCACTTTGGTCACTATCAAATCATCAATTATGCCTCCCTTGTCGGTCAAAAAGACAGTAAGAGAGCTGGATCCGTTTGCCATCCCTTTTAAGTCAACTGGGCAGAGAGATTCGAGCCATGAAATGCAATCTTTACCGCGAACATTGGTCTGCAACATGTGGGACACGTCAAAGATTGAGGCACTTTTCCGCGTGAATAGATGAGATGCTGTGACACTCAAATCTGCGTATTGTACTGGAAGTAGAAATCCGACGAAGTTTACGAGTTTGCCTCCATATCTCGTATGTAAATCGTATAGCGGTGTTTTAACCGCCTTCTGATGTCCGTCACTGTATGCACGCACTAATTGAATCCAAGCTGGAGAAACATTCTTCACATTAGAAAGTTTACAAGAAAGAACACAAAATCGGCTCAGAGACCCCATTTTAACCGCCTCAGAGATTTTAGTTAACTGTGTAAAGACTGTATTTGTAACTATCACTATCAGTTTCTCGTAATGATAGATCAAGGGTCAACAAGATGCTGCCAACAAACAAAATAGATGGTGATAAGGTGACTTATGTGAGGAGACAATTTTATTGCATAAGCTACTCTATTATACAGGGTGTCCCAGAAGTACCACGTCACTGACACTGGAGGTAGGTCAGCTCAAGAGGAGCCCAACCAACCTAACATGACCTCAGTAAAAGTTGCACGGTTTTCGAGTTATTACCGAAATAAAAACTTTTGAGAATTTTCCCCTTTGTTTTTACATGTTTAGTACCAGCATCGACACGGAAAGCTCTTAATGACAGTTTTTTGTGTGTATCAAATCATGAATAGCTAATTCAAAAGTGTAAAGTGTTATTTTGTCAGTAACTATTGTAAAATGCTGAAGAAAACTTGATTAATCTTGATTTAATTTGTCACAAAAACACGAATTTCAACTTTGACCATCTGCCATGTTTTTTTTTATTAGAAACGAAACAAACAAATAACGTCAATATATTAGGCATTTTATGCAAATTCAAAAATGGTATAACACATGTATCTTACTGCGATAACATTAGGTATTCTTATCACTTTAGCGATGCCCTATCGAGCCAACTTAAAACTTGAACTCCGTAAGCAGTCACTGTTATGTTTATGTGCTACAAAGATGCTGTGTACAGCGATGACTCTTCAGTTATCTGATCCGATTATTTTGCCAAATGCACGAGGGCTAAAAACTAATGTTTTTCTCCCTTTTGGAGGCTAGCTTATTCTAAAGGACTGGATAAAAGGGAGTCCCCGATTACTCTCAACAGCAGACCTGACGTGCCTAGCGCCAGTCCAGTTCGAAGACGTACAAATACCATTGCAAGTAAAAAACCTGGGTCTGATCTTGGATAGTGGTCTCTCGTGGGAGCCTCAGGTCTCGGACGTTTGTCGCAGAGTCACCAACACGCTGAGGTCGCTTTACCGGTTTAAGCACTTTCTCCCCATCAGTACCTACTAAGACTCTCCTTATACAGGCCCTCGTGTTAGCGTGTTACCTATAGTCGACTATGCTGATGTGTGTACCACTAATCTGACTCAGACTTCATTGAGCAGACTGGATCGTCTTCTTAACAACTGCATAAGATTTATTTTCGGACTTCGTAAATATGACCATATTTCTGCTTTTCGCCGTCAACTGAACTGGCTTCCAATTCGTGAACGTAGGTCATTACGAGTCTTGTCCACACTATATTCTATCTTATTCGATCCAGCTGCGCCCGACTACCTAAGATCCAAATTCTCTTTTGTAATTGCCCGACCAGGCGGTAATCTTCGCACCTCACGGAACCTCAAACTCAATGTCCCCTTCACTGCTAGCCTCCAAAAGGGAAGAATAAGTTTCTGTCAAAAATTACATTTTAGTGGCAAGCTTTTATAGCCGACTGTACTTTACTTTGGATATCGATCAAATGCTCACTGAGACGATTCTAAAGAGCCCAACCTCGGTAGGATTGCTTTTTCTATTATAGAGTTCCTATGGCCACCTTCCGGCTCCATCATCATAGGATCAGCCCCATGGTACCATATTATTGTATTGTCATCAAAGTTAAGTAAGTATGCAAAATTTCAGCTCAATCGGTTGACGATATCTGCTTCAAAATTGAGTTGCAAGATTTCGCCCGAACAAAGATACTTAGATACATACATACAGCATACATACATACATACATACATACAATGCAAGTTAAATAAAAGCTTTTAAAAACATTAGTTTTTAGCCCTCGTGCATTTTTCAAAATAATCGGATCAATTGTTTGTGGCTCTTAACAAAGTTTATCTACATGTATAAAGTCACTATAACATGCTCAGAAACTATAATGTAAAGGCCTATATTACAATGAGCAGTAATGTGTTTTGATAAAGTAGTGTACCTGTCGCTATACATAATTTGACAATTAAACCCTCCGGGCCTGTAATGCAAGGCTAGTTTGTTTCATATAGAAACTTGTTTGTTATAATAATCATCATTACAAATATAACAGTTGCATAAACTAGTGGAAACATTTTGGGCTTTAGTATTGACAATATGATCATGAGTAGCCAACTATTCATAATTCCAATCTAAGGGAATCAAATAAACACATAATATCTATTAAAGAATTTATTCATTCAAATATCTACTTGAACATTTTTACATACTCTTCATGAGTCAGCATTTCATTTTTATTGGCCTCAGAAATAGCAATACTGGACAATATTATGGCTATAAATCCATCCGAGTCAGGGAATTCTTTCAGTAATTTTGGGTTTTTTACTAGTTCTTCATTGATTTCTACTAAAGCCCCTTTCATACATGCAGGCACATCAAAGTTTGAACCATTGTCAAACTCCACTTTGCATACTATCGATTTTGGGTGCAAAACTTGTCCACCTTTCTTCCCTTTACCTTTCACAGTGTTTGTCAATCGGTCAGTATTACCAATGGTGAAGTTTAGTTTGTATTCACTTTCTGTTTTAAAGAAAAAGTGACTTGGGGCTAGAGAAAGCAATGTTATTCTGTTAGAATGAAACATTATCATTATATCATTGTTCTCAATGCCATTGGCATTGAGAACATACCTCTTAGTGAAGTATCTGTCTGTGAAGGACTTGTAGGTGGATAAATCGGGAATATCATCTAGGATACTGTACTCCATAACTAAGTATAATACTAATTAATGCTGGTTAGAAATAACTACTGATTATTGAGCTTGACTTGCTTGCTCTCTTTGGGACTTCGCTATCCTGGCGCGGATTTCTGCGTGTCGTTTTCGTGACTCTTCTAAATTGGCTTTCTGTCGCCGGAGACGCTCTTGCTTTAGACACTTTCTCATATCACTGTCATAATTATTGCAGTAACCCATAAACTTTCGGAATGGATGCTGCAAACAAAAAGTAAGGTTATGATGTAGTTTTCAATAGTTTAATATATTTATAATATAATAGACTTGAACGAGCAACTAAAAGGAGTAAATAATTAAGTAAAGCGGCAACTTACAAAACATATAACAGGTAAAACTAGTTACACGCGTCTCGTGAACTATGTAACACGACAAATTATAGGAAACAATAATCTACCTCGGAATGGCAGTCCATTAAATTTTTTATAAGTACATTGCACTCATCTGTATGAAGATGGGGCGACAAATCTGTATGCATAACTTAATTATTTATCAATATTTATTACTTAAAAGGCTCTCAAAATAAGCAATCGCGATATCGATATCGGAGTATCAGTATTTATGACAATTTCAATTGACTTGACTGACACTGACACTTCACTGTTACGCTGACATTACTTTACTGAAAAGTGAAATTAATGTCGTTGGGGGTTTCCGGTTCGTGACTTAAGATGGCCGCATGCGTTCAAGTTTTGCTGTTCATTATTTATTCATTTTTGTTGTTCAATGTGTAGTATTGATAGCGTATTGTGCAGTGAACTAACGTATGAGTGAATGGTTAATGAAGAATTCAACTTGAAGCGTACATAGCCCTTCTTGGGTCAAGGCCCGGTAGACCGCGTGGTTTTTTGTAAATCGCTATCAATTTACAAAAAGCAAAACCTCACCGAACAACGGCATGCTCTACGAGCAAACTTGAAATTGGCGAAATCATCATTAACCTGATGGAAGCCATATTTTAAAATTAGAATTAGATTAATGTCGTTTTTTGTTCAGTCTTGCCAACTCAGATTTTCACAAGTAGCTAAATCATGTGCAAAATACTTAATTCAATAGAGTAGTTGTAACTAAGGCTGCGTCCACACTTGCATCATTTCGCCGATCCGATCTCCGTTGCGTATCGCCGGCGCTTACCGTGCTGTTTGGATGCTAACTGCGGGCATTCCGTATCATTTGTGCCGTCGCGCGTAGAAAGGCGTCTACACTAATTATTAGCCGTATCGTATCACCGCACCCATCATTTCGGCGTGCAGTAGTTTGCACGCTATCCGTATCGTATCACCACCTCGATCATTTTTGGCAGTTATGTTACCGGCTCACCGAGACTTACCATTCATATGCCTGTACTTGTTTTATAACAGACAATGCTGCAGAAAGGTTCTCGAATGGGAACCACGTACAGGAAGACACCGCGTAATGAGGTATTAAAAACCGTAATCAGCATGTGTAGCTTAAGACAGCGACGCAGCTCCGACTAATTCATGCGCGTTCATGTTCAAATTAGTAAGGGAGCCCAAGATGGTATTTAGTATTCACTCGAGCGCAGGAATTTAACGTTAGGGGGATTAACACCATGTTATTTCAAAAATATGCTAATCTAATTGAAACTAGCTTATATTTTAACAGAGAGTCCAAAATGTCCCGCACTGGTCTGTGCCTAAGCATACTATTTCATCGAATCGAATATAAGCCGTATTTAACATCACTTGTATCTTAGATGCTTTCCGAACGATTAATTTTCTACTCTGCACCCACTTGAAGCATCTCTGTTTGGCCCTATGGTTGACTGGTAGAGAATGCCATTAGGCATTAAGTTCGCCATTTGTACTGACTTTTGTTTTGTGCAATTAAGTTTAAATAAATAACATAGGGCTGAGCGGATTCGTTACATGCTAAAAAGTAAAAGTGGTAAATACAATAATCGGATTGATCGGGAGATTTAAACGTGACGTTCGTTTGTTCAAGGGTCAGAAACTGCACCCAAGCACTAAGCGATATTAGTTACCCTCTACGCGCCCCGTGGTAGACGTGTATTCATTTCTTATTCATGGATTAAGACCACCAGTAGTCGGGTAGTCGTGAGTCTATGGCCTTCGCTTAGCCGGCCCCGAAGGCGCTCTCCTTATATATAGATATATGTATAGATAGATCCTCGTTGCCCTTGGTTGAAGTGATTCGTTTTTGTCGTCGTTCGACTCGCTGGTATCGGACGCGGTTCTGGCCTTTTTTATCTATTTAATTCATTATATACCTACAACTTTAAATTGTTTCTCCAATATTAGGCCTCCCAAGAAAGTAGATTTACCGGAAATAAAGCATCAGTTGATCTACACATGCTTGACACAAAAAATACAGATGGGTGTCAGATATAAATAGGGGCGAGGCCGAGCGGATGAAGGCCAACGCATGAGCTGGATCACAAATACGTTAGATGCGTGGGAGAGACAGATCACCCTGGAGATAATTTACACTTTTGAAGAAGATTGTTTTACTTGAATATGCGGAAACCTCAGTGTCTTCTGTCGCGGAAGAATGGATGTAACTTTAGTACCTACTTAGTAAGCTTCGTGTGGAGAACACCCAACGCTAGGGGTTATATGTCAAGTAGGGACAGTTGGGGTACAATGGAACGAAAAAAATATTTGCATTTTTAAAAAAATCAATGGTCTATTTTTGGATTATTTTCGTTTCGAAAAACCAACAACAGTTCTTAAACTATCGATTAACAAGAAAATCGAGTACGAAAATTTGCTTTAAAGCTACAAATTATTTTTTTTTGCACTGCACCTCTTTTGTTCCATTGTACCCCAGGTCTGGGGTACAATGAAACGGCATCTGGGGTACATTGAAACAAGAATAGTAATTTGAGAAATGTACGAAAATTATGTAATTGCCCAAGCGTATACTTGCTTAATAACTTTTCAGGAATATAATACATATTACTTTGGCGCTTTGTTGTACCTGCCAAGCTTGGACTTGGCAGCACCAGTTCCATATTCTGAATTGACACCATTTCCATATCTGGTTCCAGTGGAAAATAGAAGCTGTGATAAATTTTCGCGCTCCGACGCCTATAATTAATCTCATATTCGTTGTTCTCGTCAATATCTGTTAATATTTCACTAACAAAATATTTTATTTGTTTCTGGGGAAATTTCACCAAGAAAAAACACTGTTCCATAGAACCCCATTCCATTGTACCCCATGGGGTGTTGCAAATTTCAAACAAGTACTTAAAAAATCCAAGTAACGTTTTTCTCTTCACACATAATCGCATTTAATAGCTAAACTGATTAAGATTTATGAAAAAAAATAACACATACATGCTAGCACTCCTTTAGTTGTAAAAAAGAAAGTTCTTCTGTACGAAATTCTAGTTTTTTACTGCTCAAAACAATTTTTTTCACCGCAAAACTCTGCTGTTGCCGGCCGGCCATACTTCACTGCGTCAACATGTGACGTATGAAGCGCTCTTATTGGCCGAACCGTAAGCGCGCGAAATTGTTCGAAATTCGAATAGATATCGGCCTTGTTCCATTGTACCCCTTGTTCCAATGTGCCCCCACTGTCCCTACGTGTAATGAAATAGCCATGACTGTTTTTATAACATTTTTATTAAATGTTTCCTTACGTAGTCACATTGTGTTTCATTAAATATCTATCAAATAAATAATCAGGCGATAACAAAATGATACACGATTAGTCCTCTAAGGATTTTAAGGAATTCACTTCAAATATTTAATAGATAACAATACCTATCTCTCTAACAAACTTTTAATATAATGACTAGATTAATTTAATAATTCTGCGACTTGTTTATAAATAGTGTTAATAAGGATTTTTGGAAGTTGTTTTGCACAATATTATTATCAGCTACCTAGTCATAAGCCCCCAATTTGTGTATAATGGTACAGTAGGTAAGTGCACGTGTCTAAAAAAAATATCTAACCACTGAGACACTACGCTAGATCGACCATCCACAGATATAGCCTGTGGTTAGACGTCCAAAAGCGGTACTGCAAGGAAAATGTTCAGATATTTTTAGCATATTCAACGCTTAAATTCCATCCAAGATAATGTCGGTGTTGGAAATTGGCAAGCCAATTCATTTACCTTCTAAACGCACGAAGAAACCCACAATAGAAAAAATCATACGACACAATACCTCATCCATTTAATAAATAGGAATAAGCAAGTGTTCAAAGTAAGCAAAATTATAAAATAAAGTACGAAACAGAAATGCGATTAAGAAAAATAATAATAATCCCGATGCTCGATTAGATAAAGAAATGCAAAATGTGCCCAAAATAAATGTCCAATTTAAATATCTAAAATAAAAAGCAGGTTAGGAGTGGCGCGTTGCGCGGATTTCGTTCGTTCGGGGCGGTATCAACTCTTGGGCATGCCCTGGGGCGTGGAGGTCTCCACCATCTTCTTGTATTTGCCGACGATCTCGGGCAGGTCGTACGCGATGGCTACGTCAAGCCGGTTAATGGGGCAGCCGCGGAAGTACGTACACGTCGCTGATAACTGCTGGAACTCGTACAGTGGGTTCAGTCGGAAGAAGTCTCTGTACGTCTCCGGGTCGGGCAAGTCGTATCTGGAAATAACCATTTAAGATATGAGATAAATGATACAGTAACGCCACACTGGTTTATTATCGACGACCCTTGATACGACAGCGAAATGTAAAGTGCATACTGTTGCAATGCTTTTAGGGATTCTACCGTACCACCAGTGGCATATCTATTTATACTGACCTGGAAATGTTGGTAAGCGTACTGAGACCCTCGTAGATGTGGTAACTCTGTGGGTTTTCGATGATGGCATCCGCAATAAGCTTCTTGTTTCCGAATATCGTCTTGTGGTTGTAATACGTTGTTAAGTAGCAGTCGACCATCTTGGCGTGGTTTCGCACCCGAACCTGAAGATAACCGTTATATTTTATCAACATTCTTATTGCATTTTATCTAGTAGTATTGCAAAATTAGTATCATATGGAAGACGACTTCATTTAAGAGGCTACTGTACCGAATCGATCGAGTACTGAGATCTTATTTAGAAGAAAGTATTCACTGCCATATAATCCCACGCCGAATAATAATGGAGAAATCAAATATTTCTAGGAACTTACGGCGAATCTTCTTGCGCTGGAGATCTTGTTCTCAACGCGCTTGTCGATGGCTTGCCGCAGGTCACGCAGCAACTCGCGCTCCTGGGCCTGCAGCAGCCTCACGGGCGCTCCGGCTTCGAAGGGCATCGACCACAGAGACACTGTGTACATCACTGGGGGCTGAGCGGAGCTCATCAGGGGGGAGATGTTCCAAATCAACGCGCTTTGGACGCGCATCAGTTCTTCGGGTTTCACGGAATCCGCCTTGTTCAACACGATGCGAGTCTATAACAAAATACCATAAAAAATAATACACCACCTTGGGCCAACGGAAGTAACCTGAAATATTTCCCTGAGTTGTCGTATTTACCTGGGATTCTCTGCCCTTCAACTGGTCCAGAATAGCTTCAGTTTCAGGTCCAACGTCGAGCTTGGAAGGGTCGTAGACGAGGAAAATGATGTCAGCACGATCAATAAACCACTGGCAAGCGTCGTTGAATGGGAACACGCGGGAAACTTGCTTTCGTACTTCAAGGATACCAGGGATTTCTACAATGTTGACCTGAAATTTTACGAGATTTATTTTTATAATTGTATCACAAAGACAGTACGATTGTTTTTAATAATGAAATAATGAACTTTATTCTGCAAGTAGGCCACAAGGGCACTTTTACATGTCTGAGTCTACCGGCATTTCACAAGAGGAGACCACTGTTGAGAAGAAACGCCGAAAGAAACTCAACAGTCAGTCATTTTTTCATAAAGGATAAGTACTTAACTATTACAGTAATATGAACTTAACTATACGTAGTTCTCGAAGAAAACATATTAAAAGTGTATTCTAAGATATAAATGAGGACTAGTGTAAGAATAAAATATAGAAACTACAAGAAAGTATGGCGGTTTAACACAATTTATGTACGTTTGATATGCTTTCTTATTAGAACTGTGTCCCTTAAACTAGTCAGGTACAATCTAAAGAGTCAGTTACTCGGTTTCTGGTTCAGGCCATGCATTTGTGTCTGTCAGATAGTCCTCTACTGTATAATATGCTTTTGACATTAGAGATTTTTTTAAATAATTTTTGAGAGATGGAAAGGCTAATTTTAAAATATGATCAGGTAACTTGTTATAAAAAAGAATACATTGGCCTAAAAAAGATTTATATACTTTACGAACACGAAACTTTCTAATAGCAAGTTTATTTTTATTTCTAGTGTTAAAATTGTGGACATCGGAATTTTTTGTAAATGAATCTATGTTCTTAATAACATACATAATACTCTCATAAATATATTGGGACGCTACAGTCAAGATGTTTATATCTTTGAAAATGTCTCTTAAGGAGTCACGAGAATTCAGGTTATATATAGAACGAATCGCTCTTTTTTGTAGCACAAATATAGTCTGAATGTCAGCTGCTTTGCCCCAAACCAGAATACCATATGACATGACACTATGAAAATAACTATGATAAACTAAGCGAGCTGTATCAACATCACTCAATTGTCTAATTTTTCCTAACAGCGTACGCCGCTGAACTTAATTTACCTGCAAGCACTGCTATATGTGGACTCCATTGCAAATGACTGTCCAACGTTATACCTAAGAATAATGCATTATTCACCATTTAGTAATATAGTAGAATCTACCGCCGTAACATTTGGTAAAGCAAATCTAACACATTTAGTTTTCTTGGCATTTAATAGAAGATTATTAGTAGTAAACCAGTTAAGTACTTTATCTAGTGTGCAATTAATTTCCGCATAGTCGGTTGATTTCCGGTTAACCTTGAAAATTAATGATGTATCGTCAGCAAATAGTACTATATTACAAAGATTATCTACTATAGATGGTAAGTCATTTATATAAACCAAAAATAGAAATTGACCTAAAATAGAGCCCTGTGGCACTCCTAGCTTAGCTATAGCTCCATTGGACTGGGTTCCATTTACATCCACTATTTGCATTCTATCACTGAGATATGAAGACATAAGGCTTAAAGCATTTGAAGACAGGCCATAATGTTCTAATTTCAAAATGAGTGTTCCATGATGAACGCAGTCGAATGCCTTAGAAAGGTCACAGAAGATCCCAATTGCATCACAAGATATATTTCTTACCTTCTCCAATATTTTGCTGGGGTGTTTGAGGCCTCTGAGACGCTCTTCTAGACCCTGTCCGAACTTCTGAAGTCCTGAGAAAGTCCAGTCAGCGGCCAGCTGAGTCCCATCAAGTACCTCGGGGTCTTTGCCGTGCATCAAGATGTTAAAGTATGCGGGTGATGGCTCAGCGCCTATTTAAAATATTTGGTAAGTCCGTTTAAAATAAGTAAATTAACATACGTGTATATATAGTATTGTATTGTAAAATACTGTAAATCTGTAAATATATATTTTGAGAATTTTATGAAGCCATTGTTATTTACCTGTTCTTAAGGACCATTCTGTAAATTCAAGTCCAGTTAAATAGTTCAAAATGCTAGATTTTCCGCCACTCCAAGGCCCCATAAAGAGCACCAATGGCTTGGAAAAAATTTCGGGATCACCGAAATGTCTGTTGCTCAAATCTCTGTACTTGTAAAGAGTTTCTAAGGGTTTGATGGAGTTTTCATACAATCTTTTTATATCTCTCAGAACGATTTCAGCAGATTTCTCAATTGTCAGCTCAGCTTCACTTGCATCTTCATTTAATCTAAGGATTTGGGCAATGTGGTCACGAGATCTTAAATTTTCCGGAATTTCAGGAACCTGAAATAAATTGAGACTAATTAGAACAAAATTCAAAACTATATTTACCCAGTATAAATAGTATTTATGAGCGGAAATTTGAAATTGCTGCAATTTCTGGGTCACGTGGACCTGGCTTACCTTAACCTTTATCAAGAGGAACTTTTTGAATAATTATAAGATGCATGTCATATAGAGGATGTCCGCCATTTGTATTTTTGTGCACTTAAGTTTTATGCAATAAATAAGATGCTTACATTTAACAACTCTTCCTCAGGTGCTCCTTCTTCCTCCTCTGCTTCAGCTTCGGGTGATTCATCCCCTCCTTCCTCTTCGACCGCTGTCTCACCCTCTTCCGATGCCTTATCACCATTTTCCGATTCGTCTTCTCCTTCTACTGATGATTGTACACTTTCCTGTGACGGTTCGTCACCGTCGTGTGATGCTTTCTCTTCCTCAGCGGCACTGTCTTTACCTTCAGCAGTTTCTACCTCTTCGCCTGACTTATCATCTACCTCCGAAGTTTCTTCTCCTGATTTGTCGGCATCATCTTCCCTCGATGGTTCATCAGCTTCATCCTCTGCTGTATCATCTTGAGCTTCTTCTGATTTTTCACCATCTTGTGAAGTTTCTTCTTCCGCCTCACCCTGTTCCGCGGATTCATCTTTCTCTTCAGTTGTACCGTCTTCCTTAGATTCATCCTCATCTTCCGCCGTATCTTGTTCAGATTCAGCCTTTTCCTGAGATCCATCATCATCCTCCGATGCTTTAGAGTCGTCACCTTCTTCTTCTTCTTCTTCTTTCACCTGTTCATGAGATTCGGCTGTAGCTTCATCAGACTTGTCATCATCAGCATCACCTGCTGCTTCTTCTTCGGCTGAAGCATCTTCACTTTCTGTGTCCTTTTCAGTTTCTTCAGCTTCTTTGCTTCCAGCATCACCGCCTTCCTCGGCTTCTTCTTGGCTGTCTTGAGCTTCGTCAGCTTGAGGTTGTTCTGACTCGTCTTCATCATCGGACTCGCCACTCTCTGAAAATGATTATAAATATATATATATTTAACTAGCTGTTGCCCGCGACTTCGTCCGCGTGGAACCTTATCTTGAAAATTTTACATGTTTATTATTTTCAGACCTAAGCAATTTATTTCAGTGTGTTTACTTTAAAGTTTAAATAGGCAAACCAAGTATTTTTTTGGTACTATTTAAACAAGCTTCTTTTTAATAGCATTATTCGCCTCAGAAAATATAAGTTACCTTCTAAATTACTAAGTCGGCCACAACCAACGCGCGTCTGAATAATAATATCTCAGCCACTAGTTATCTTCTTTGTAAGCCACTGTAATTGTAACTTAGTATGGTGGTTATTTTTTAGCATCTAAATTTGAGGCATGCATTCAAATAGTAAACTTCTAAAATATTAATATATGACACCAAAATAGTAATTCTATTAGCTTCTAATTGTATAATTTAGTATGTTTAAAATGTAAGAAATTTACCTAAAATTGTCATCAAATAGTATATTAAAGCCTTTATTTTTACATATGAACTATTGAGGAGAGAACAAAATAAAATACTTAAATCTCATTTTAGGTTGGGGTTGCAGTTCAACCTAACACCCCATCTCGCTTCGCTCGTCGTCGTACCTAACCTAAGCCAAGTCGGACCTGCCTTAGAACTAGATTAATGGGTTACGTACAGTTATCAAATATCTAATGTTTAAACTCGATATTATAATTAATGTTTAACCTAACCTAACCTATTGCAATATGAACGCACGAATGACAATAAACAAACACGGGCGGGTCGGTACAAGAATCGAATGACGCTCTCTGATTGGTGGAAATGGCCGGTTGCTGTCATGTCGCGCACACGCGCCAAATCGTACAGTAGCTATTTTCACGATAAAAGAATATGAAGTATTATTTTACATGTTAAGTTATAATATATGATGTTGTCTATTGAAGCTCGAATATATAATTTTTGAGGAGCTTGTATTGAAGCTGTATAACGTACGTAAAATGATGATGAGTTGCAAATTCCGTGGCCGAGTTAGTAAATTAGTTGGCATATAAATCAGAAGGAAAAGTAATAAGTTTCTGTCAAAAATGACATTTTAGTGGCAAGCTTTTATAGCCGACTGTACTGTTCTTTGGATATCCATCAAATGCTCACTGAGACGAGAGAGAGAGAGCCCAAGCTCGGTAGGATTGCTATTTCTATTATAGAGTTCCTATGGCCACCTTCCGGCTCCATCATAGGATCAGCCCCATGGTAACATATTATTGTATTGTCATCAAAGTTAAGTAAGTATGCAAAATTTCAGCTCAATCGGTTGACGATATGATATCTGCTTCAAAATTGAGTTGCAAGATTTCACCCGAACAAACATACTTAGATACATTCATACATACATACATACATTGCAAGTTAAATAAAAGCTTTTAAAAATAATTGTTGATTTTGACTTGACGCTTTCTTTAACATTTTTAGTTGGCGTTGTAAAGAAGATGTATCATTTTATTAGAGGCTATCTCATTTTCCCGATGCTCATTGCTCAGTTATTAAATGAGAAGTTCGACCATGTGGCCAAAAAAAAATCTGAGGCCGGATTTATTATTCTCTTTTTTTTTCTCTTGATAATATAAAATAGCTTGTAAGATTAAAAAATCTATAAATATTCTATTTGGGTTTACTAGTAACAGTGATAATCAATTGCCTCTCTAGACCAGACTGTTTTCGGTCGGTCACGGCGACTGTTTCGACTCCGGTGCTGGGGTTCGTGTGCGCTTATGTGGTTGACTTAGCCTGTCTTGTTTTAAAGAACTGCGTGCCCCACAAGCACGTGAGTGAGTACCCCACAAAAATATTTTAGTAGCTGATTACCGCAGGTATTCGGGCTTTCAGCCTTTCAGCTTGTCCCTTCTGACGTCTAAATCAGCAAGTCGATGGGATTCAATCGCCCAGGTTTCAAAGATTAAAATTTTAGGCGATTGGCAGCCCCGTATGAACAGATCTTTCTATAACATACGATACATTTTATTGACCATATTGATCTAACTGGAAACCAAGTTCTTTTAAATCTCCTTAGGTCATAAATTGTTACCATTACTTTAATTTTGTAATGCATTTGTATTGATTATTTGAAATGTAAATCATAATTTGATAATTGAATGGGGTAATGTGTCATGTGAAAAATTTATGTAAATATGTGACATTTAAATCCCCGCCCCGGCTTCGCACGGGTGCTATGCTGATACTAAATATATTACAGAAACCTCTAAAATTATCAGTCTTTCTACTATATT
This sequence comes from Apotomis capreana, assembly GCA_947623375.1. Classification (NCBI taxonomy): domain Eukaryota; kingdom Metazoa; phylum Arthropoda; class Insecta; order Lepidoptera; family Tortricidae; genus Apotomis; species Apotomis capreana. The sequence goes on along the minus strand of OX392499.1, from coordinate 33,946,812 downwards.
CTGCATGTATAATATATATATAAACCTTCGTCTTGAATCACTCTATCAAAATCCGTTAAGTACTTTTAAAGATCTAAGCATACATAGAGACAGACAGCAGCGAGCGACTTTGTTTTATGCTATGTAGCGATATGTAAAATTGCAAACCATTTTATAAATAAATAAGTACGAGTATGAGGTATTCGTCTAATTTGAATACCAAAATTCGTCGCATTTTGCAAACCCTTTTTATTACCCAGTCATCTGTAAGCTTGCCTACCTGATTCGGCTGCCTGTTCTTCAGCAGATGCTTCCTCTTTGCTGTCTCCGTGTTCCTGTTGTTCCGCGCCCTCCGCGCTCTCGGCGTCTTGTTCTTCTACCGTCGCCTCCACGCTTTCCTCTTTCGATTCGTTGCCGTTGGCTTCGCTTTCCACTTCTATCGAAGCGTGAGCAACGTATGGCTCGTCAGCTACTTCAACTGATGGTGCATCTTCATTACTGTCAGCGTCTGCTGCGTCCTCGCTGTCTTCAGCTGAATCTGCTGTTTTCGTTTCGGTGTCTATACTAACTTCACTACTTTCGTGTTTTTCTGAGGAATCTGTAAATAATAGAAAAATAAATTATAACGAAATGTGTCATTGATGCGTTTCATTCCAACTAACTATAATAATCACGACTGCGATCATGACAATTTGGAGTTGCTTAGATAGATATGTATCGTGGTTCGTATAAATATATATGTCGTCTAAAATTAGGTGACCTTGCTTCAAGATATTTTGGAGGACAATGATGAAGAAAAGACAATTTTTTCTTTTTTCACTCCGCCAGCTGGCATCTATCGCTTATTCTTTTAAATTATGAGCTTTGCTTTTGTATAGGATACTTAATACTTTATGTGTTTCGTATAATTAATGAATAATGAGCCCAATGTTCTGAATTTAAATAGTTCTTTACCGAAAATATACTCTAATTCAAGGGTAAAACACCAAAGCGCGCAAACAATGCTCCACATTCGTGCACTCATTCGTAGACTATTTCTTTGCTATCGAAACATTTAGTAAACATCAATAGTGATTTAATCCGTTGGACGATTCCTGATTGTTTATTCGTAAAATGTGTTTCCGTTAAAATTTACGACGAATGTGAAGTAAAAGTCGTCATTAAATCTGACCTCACTGAAACCGGAGCATTCTCGCAATGACTTGTTTTACGGGTGTGCTCTTCCTTGAAGTTTCAGTGTTGGTGATTCTATTTTAATTACGTACAGTGGCAGAGACCGAGCGACGTCACCGATATATAATGCCGCTCAATAATAGACGCCACTAGGCCAACTGCTGTTATTTTTTTAAGATTTCATAGTCATGGAATGACTCATTATTCACAACAGTCGACTGACGATGGGGTGAGAGATTTTAAGTGAGAATAATTTCTCAGAATTTTTCAGAAATTTTAATTTTATATATTTAAGACCTGAGTTTAAGACCTTAACAAAAATATGTGTCGATTTCTTTATCGATCGGTCTAATCGAAGTGCACAGTGTGTTCAGAAACCCAATTATGATTAGTTTCGTATTTTTTCTAAAATACGATACATATATTACTATGCAGATATCAGACCAAAACTCTTACATCTATTGGGTAGGTAACCCCTGTAAATTATTTTTAATGTCATCAATGTTTCCTTATATCCGGGACATGAAACTAAAATTTGTTTTTTTGCTTTAGATCTTGACTACTTATTACATTTTTGATTACATGAATCAAAGTATTCATAGACTTCCTATGATTACTAGCAATTAGAGATTAGTTCCAGAAGCATTGACGACGACGAAGACGGTACTAGTAGACGGAGATATTTTAGCATACGATAGCTCAGATCTACGGTATATTTAAATCACGACGTATTTCCGTGAAATTCAGAAGACATGACTTACACAAGCTACAAAATACAGGGTTGGGCAGATTAAGTGTCCTAGTCGTACATCTTATTTTTTTCTAACGTAATGGATCTTTTTTTACCGTGTATATATATTTTTTTTTAAATAAAGAATTTATTCGTTTTTATGATTTCTAGACTTTATCTTGATTTTTTTCGTTTTTGTTTTGTTTTCAACAATGGACGCGAAACGTGAGCTTGTTGTCGATTTGTACAAGAAAAAATTTCGCCCGTGCGAGATATTAAGGAAACTGAAACATTTAAATATCAATATAAGGTTCATATCGCGGACCATCAAGCGATTCAACGAAACAGGTTCTTCACGAATCAGGACGTAAACCATCTGTTCGCGTCAAAAAAGTAATCAAAAATGTTCGTGAGCGTATTAGGCGTAATCCAGCCCAAAGTGCAAGTAACCTCGCGAAAGAGCCGAAAGATATGAAAATATCCCGACGATCAATGAGTTGTATATTACGACATGATCTTGGATTGAAGGCCTACAAGAAACAAAAAATTCACGGATTAACGGAAGCCCAGAAAAAAGCTAGAGTGAAAAAATGTAAGGAGATACTAGCATGGCACGAGGGCGATGACATAATTTTTTCCGATGAAAAAATGTTTCAATTACAGGATAGCCACAATCAACAGAATGATCGTGTGTATGGCGTATCGTTGAGGGACATACCAGTGGACAAATTAGCTGTACAACGATTTCAAAGTGCGTCTGCTGTCATGGTGTGGGGTGCGATATCGCCTAGAGGCAAGTTACCACTGCTGTTCATTGATCACGGAGTCAAAATCAACCAAGAGTACTATATTCAGAACGTATTGCAGGGTCATTTGCTGGAAAATGCCCGAAAGTTATATGGAAATTGTTATTTTTGTTTCCAGCAAGACAGTGCCCCATCTCACAAACGCACTCAAGACTGGTGTCGAACGAATTTGACAGATTTTATACCTTGGCAAGAATGGCCCTCATCTTCACCCGACTTGAATCCGTTGGATTTTTCAATATGGGGATTTATGCTGAGTAAGATTGGGAGCACACAGGGCATGAATTTAAATTCATTCAAGCATCGGTTGGAGAAGATATGGGACGATATTCCAGATGAGGTAGTGCGTGCCGCGTGTAATTCCTTCTATGGGAGAATGCGTAAGGTAATTAAAGCAAATGGAGAGAGATTTGAACTTATGAATTAATTTTATAATTTATGGTCTATGTTTAAACTAAATACATAAATACTTTTTTTTAATCTGGAGAGTTGTTTTAGTAGTTTTGCATTTTATGGATATTTTAAAGTAGGACACTTAATCTGCCCAACCCTGTATATCCGGGATCCGATTTTTTTTACTTTTGTAGTAGATAGTTGTCAAGATCTTTCGCTAAAAACGGTATGAATACACCACGTCTCTTCGTATTCGCTCTGTCTGTCACCGTGCTATGAGCAGTGGTCGCACTCGCTTCTTAAAACCCTTGAAGTCGGTGTGATTGTACAATATTAGGTGAAAACCTTAAGGTTTTGGCCTGAACTTCGTGGGGCCAGGGTAAAATCGACGTGAAAAGAAATTGTGTATCACCTGTTTCTGTGTCGCCTGATTCGAGCTCTTTAAGAGCTTTTTCGATGTAAGGTCGGCATTGTGACTCTGAGGGCACCTCGTCAGCTGAAACAATAAATACATGTATACATTTTCTTAAAAAATGATTACATCATGAAATGGTTTATTTAAAACCTGGTATTGTGGTAGTATTCAATTATAAGCCCAAATACGCTTGGAGGACGTTTGTTGTTAGCCCATTCATTGAAGGTACTGTTTTGTAACAACTGAATCCCGGTTAGAGTTATTCATGAATATATGACATCTGCGACCTGTGGAAATAGTCGGATATCGATAGTCTTATGTTCATCGAGTTTGTCACGCTATGTAAATGATAAAGCTCCCGTCACTTTCGGCGGTCGAAAGAACGGATAGGTCGGCAGAACTCATGGTGTAGTGACTAAACCATCCATATATATGTGTGACCTTATCTACTTTTACCACTTACTTGTGTCATATAGGTGACTAAGATCAAATTTTAAAAAGGATGGGATGCGGATGGCGGTCCAATCGCCCGTCATATTTTTTTGGTTGGCTTTGCTTTTTGTCCGTACATTACAATAGGGATTTTTAGATTTACTCGAACGTAACAGATGAATATAAGAAGAGATGCTTGCCTAAGACCTAACCCATAACCCACCCTTATATATATTGGTCGGTGTGTAGATATAGGGTATCCCGTCAGAAAATTACAAAAATTGCTAGTCGAACATACTCCAACGTCCAACGCAATTTCTATCTTTGTACTTAAACTCACATTGGACGAGGAAGGCCCAAATTTACAAAAACAATTTATGCCTCTGAACTTTCTCGAGTTCTGTTTTTATATTGAAGCAAATATAACGAAAACAACATATTTTGCTATTTTACTCTTTTTAGGCTATTTTACTCTGACGGTTACCGGGGATTAATTTTTTTGCATTATTTATATTAATATGAACGCTGTAGCAAAAAAAGGCAAAAGACACAAAAACTTAAACATTAAAGGAAATCCCAAACAAAAACATGGTTTAATAATTGAATGGTTTAAAATTTTCACAGAGTATTAATATGGTAGTTATAACAACAAAAAAAAGTTTCTTTCTTATTTGATGGGACGGAATGCTTCGTGAGCGAGTCTGACTCGCTTTTTGTCGGGTTTTTTTAAGCAGAACAAAATAGTTCCGTAAAAACGTAAGTGTGAGTTGTTTTTTTAGTAGTCCCAAAAAACATTTTTTTATATGTTTATTTATGTATGTAAAAACACTTTATTGTACACAACAACTGGTTATAAATACATTCATAACAAATAAAACATTTAAAAAGGCGAACTTATCCCTATTGGGGATCTCTTTAATATCTTTGAAACGGCCCAACTAATTCATGATCTAAGTCCGATCTCAGTATGGACACGAAGCGGGCCTCAATCAGTTAATTTAACTTAACTCTAAGGTATCGAGGTTTAAAAAAAATGCATGATGTATTTTTCTTCTTAACCGTCAGATTAAAATTATCCCTCCAAACCGTAAGTGGGGGTGAATTTATTTTTTCGTTCCAACACTAATGTGTGCGGTGTTAGGTCTTTTAAAAAAAATAAGGGTCTCCAAACATTATTTTTTTATAAAATCAGCAGTTTTGTAAATATTTGCTCCGGAAATCAAAAAAATAGTGTCCCCCCTGTTGGAAATATTGCATATTTTAGTCTATCTCTGTGTCATACATGGCAACACTCTCTTTTTAAGCCGCTGTTAGCACGTAAGGTTGTGTTCGTCCCAATTTATATAATTTTAATTGCATATTGATTACATTTTAATATTTGAAGACATTATAATTAATTCAACGTATAAAGGGGTATTTTTGTATGTGAAAATACACTTATATAATATATGCAAGTCGTTGCTGTTTAATTTGTGCTCTGCCATAACACGCTCGCATTTCCTGTTGCCGATTCCCTAACACCCCCCCTGTAACTTTTCAACCACGGGTCAAAAAATTATGAAAAAGTTCATGAAAATGAGACCTTATAAGTACTTTCAATGAAAACTATATTGAATAAGATCGGTCGAGCCGTTTTTGAGTTATCGCAAAATTTTATAATTTTCTTTTAAAATGACGTAAGTGCCGCGCGGTGTCCTTATACTTCGAACGTTACACTTATTAGTTAAGTACTATACTGCATTAAAAGATTCCGTTCAAACTGGCACGTATAATCGATAACTTCCAGAAGGTAATAAGTATGTATAGTTACTTTGGCGTTTACGACCTTTGTATAGAGCTTGAAATATGTCTCCTAATTTAAACCTCGGGCTTAAAACTGCTGTTTTAAGCCCATCGATGGTGAAGGATGGGTAACTACGGAACCCTACACTGAGTGTGGCCCGACATGCTCTTGACCGGTTTTTTTAATTAAGACTAACCAGCCCAAGATTTTTAAAAATATGAAATGTTGTCTAATGTGTAATTTATTTCTCATTTTTGAAAACTTCTAGACTTCTTCTTCCGCCAACGGGAAGACACCAAAGAATCTTTTATTTTTCTTTTCAAGTAAACTTCAAAATCCCTCGACGGCGGTCGAAAACAGATTATTTACAAGTTACTACGTAACTCGAGCTAGTACAAATTTAGCAACATGGGCTCCCCTGCTACAATTGACAACGATTATGATTGGGACTTTTTTTTATAACGGCACAACATAGTGGCACTTCGCCTGATGGTAAGCAAAAAGTCACAATGGCAACTGACGAGAAGCCAACGGTGCCATGTCAGTTGACTGACACTGCCATGCTGGCCCCAGAGATGCTTCTTCACACTACGTTTGAAGGGTCCCAAGGGGAAGTTATAAGAAGGAGGAAGGAGTTCAATATTTTAACAGGTCGGCAGATGAAGGAATGGCCAAACTTCTTGGTACATGTGGGAATATTCTCCACGGTGAGGCGATGACATCGTAAACCGGCACGTATGGTTCTATGACGAAAAAGGGAGAGTGGGATAAGAGAAAATAGCTCTCCAGAACCCTCGCCATGGTATAGGCGTAATAGAAAACGCTCAGCGACCCGATGTCCCTACGTAATTGAAGGGGTTCGAGGAACCTGGTACTTTTTTCATCACCTATGATGCGGACCGCCCGCCGCTGCAATCTTTCAAGAGCATCGAGAAGGTACTGGGCGGAGCCATCCCAAAGATGGCAGTACTCCACGCACGACCGAACTTGAGTCTTGTAAGGCAAAGCTGGTCCGGCGTAAAGAACCGTCGCACCCTGTTCACGATCCCCAGTTTTTTTGATGCTGTGGTAATCAGTGAGTCGATGTATTTGTTTTGATTAAGATTACAGCGGAGATCCATGCCTAGCATATTCAGGCTATCTCGCGAAGCAAGAGGAGTGCTCTGGAGACTAGGGGTAGGAAGAAATGAAGACGCCTTGGTAGAGGACGCACACTGCGCACACACCTGGGTTTTCTTGGCGTTGATTTCAACCAGGTTATCAGAACCCCATTTGCTAATGAGGTACAGAACCCGGTCCAGTTCAACGACAAGATTCTCACGATTCACGCCGATTTCGGCCCTACTAGTTCCCGGTCAACCAATACGAGTATATCGACCATGGACCGTACTATCATCTGCATAGCAATGAATTTTCCCTAAATGTAGCATATCATTGATATGCAGACGAAAGAGGGTGGGCGATAAAACAGCGCCCTGTGGGACGCCAGCATTTACTGTCATGAACCGCGAAGCACACCCTTCGACGAGGATGCGGATTCTACGCTCATGCAGGAAGTCAGCAATGAATAATTAGGTATAATTTATGTAACGTTGTTATATGCATCATTCATTGATCAGTGATCACCCATGAAATGGTAACTGACGATGACGTGACGCTGATGACGTGTTTGCTTGCGATGCGACAAGTGTAATGAATTTAAAACCAGCCAAGAGCATGTCAGGCCACGCTCAGTGTAGGGTTCCGTAGTTGCCCATTATCACAATAGACGGGCTTAAAACAGCGGTTTTGAGCCCGAGGTTTAAAGTACGAGAAATATTTCAAGCTCTATAAAAAGGCCATAATCGCCAAAGTAACTGTAATTACTTATTACCTTCTGAAAGTTATCGATTATACGCGCCAGATTGAGCGGGATATTTTAATGCAGTATGGCACTTAACTAATATGTGTAACATTCGAAGTGTAAGGACACCGCGCGGCACTTAAGTACGTCATTTTAAAGAAAATTATGAAATTTAGCCATAACTCAAAAACGGCTCAACCGATTTTATTCAATATAGTTTTTTCTCAAACATGCAATGAAATATTGTCTTTACGTTCCTTATAATAGGCTCGGAAGTATCGCTTTTTGGGCGCAGCAACTCGAGAGGACTGTAAAGGGATTTCATACTGCTTTTCAGGCCTAGGCCTGCAAAGTAACTTTTTTTTGGTTTCAACAACAAGGTCATTCACACAGCTGGCTGGTTTGACAAAAAGCAGGTTTTGTTTTTAAAGGTTGGTTGTTAGACTAAAATGTCCTATTTGTCAATTAATAAAATGTTGTTCTTTGAAGTATATTTTTTTTCTCAAACATGCAATGAAATATTGTCTTTACGTTCCTTATAATAGGCTCGGAAGTATCGCTTTTTGGGCGCAACAACTCGAGAGGACTGTAAAGGGATTTCATACTGCTTGTCAGGCCTAGGCCTGCAAAGTAACTTTTTTTTTTGTATATACCTACTTGGCCGGAAATCCTCATTTTCCCGGCCTCTGATGTAATGTACTATTATTGAAAGTACTTATATGGCCTCATTTTCATGAATTTTTCCCTAATTTTTTGACTTGTGGTTGAAAAGTTAGAGGGGAGGGGCGCTGTTTTTTGGATTTCCGGAGCGAATATTTACAAAACTGCTGACTTTATCAAAAAATAATAATATAACTTCCAGAATAATAATATAACTTCCAGAATAATAATAAGGTAATAAGTAATTACTGTTACTTTGGCGTTTACGACCTTATAACTTCCAGAATAATAATAAGGTAATAAGTAATTACTGTTACTTTGGCGTTTACGACCTTTTTATATAGCTTGAAATTTTTTACCTACTTGGCCGGATATCCTCATTTTCCCGGCCTCTGATGTAATGTACTATTATTGAAAGTACTTATATGGCCTCATTTTCATGAATTTTTCCCTAATTTTTTGACTTGTGGTTGAAAAGTTAGAGGGGAGGGGCGCTGTTTTTTGGATTTCCGGAGCGAATATTTACAAAACTGCTGACTTTATCAAAAAATAATGTTTGGAAACCCCTATTATTTTTAAAAGACCTATTCAACGACAACCCACACACTAGTGCACCAAGGAAAATAAATTCACCCCCACTTAAGGCTCCGTCCACACTTGTATCATTTCGCCGATCCGATCCCCGTCGCGTATCCTCACCGCGTATCATGAACGGTAGTGTAGACGTCGCGCCGTCGCGATCATGCAATGCTTGGCTTTTTTTTTTTGAGGCATTATTAGTACTTTCAATGAAAACTATATTGAACAACATCGGTTGAGCCGTTTTTGAATTATCGCTAAATTTAATAATTTTCTTTAAAATGATGTAAGTGCCGCGCGGTGTCCTTATACTTTGAACGTTACACATATTAGTTAAGTGCCATACTGTATTAAAACATTTCACTCAATCTGGCGCGTATAATCGATAACTTCCAGAATAATAATAAGGTAATAAGTAATTACTGTTACTTTGGCGTTTACGACCTTTTTATATAGCTTGAAATTTTTCTCGTAATTTAAATCTTTCTCGTAATTTTCGTCTATTGCGAAGGATGGGCTGCTACGGAACCCTACACTGAGCGTGGCCCGACATGCTCTTGGCCGGTTTTTTTAGTTAAGGTTATGTTATATTATAAATAAAAATGCATTTAATTGTGACATTAGAATGTAATACTTTGATAATTTATTATTATTATTATTCTTTCCGACACGATGTTAAGATTGTTATGGAATAAATTTCTTCATCTTATATTATCTTAATCAATCCAAATGGGTCAGTCGGGAGAAGTCAAAAACTGTGTTGGCACAGTTTGTAGTGCAGCAACTACTGAGCCGACGGTTTCGGGTTCGAATCCCTGCATGGACAAATATTTGTTCCTGGTTCATGGTTGTTAGTCTGGCTAGCCAAATAATGTTGACAGATATTTCGTTGTGGTATTACCAATTGTCTATGATTTAAACAATTTAGTAGGTGGGTCCTCTATAAATAATTTTGATACTTTATGTACTAGTTCTAACACTTCTAACATTCCGATCGAGTTATTGAAATTTGACATAGTACCTACTAACGGGTCTTACTATCAAATATTTCTATGGGATGCCGACAATTATTAAATCAGCTTCAAAAAACCACCTATAAGCTACATACTGAGCGCCGAGGTCAGAAATACATATGAGATATTGGACAGTTACAAGGATTTTCCAAAAAAACAAATCACGTTTTACCTACCACGACTATTAAACAACTATAATACCTCTAGGTATAAAGAGAGAGCACTCGTTCAACTCATTTAAAAACAACTTGCTTAGTATGTGCTTGAATACAAATTGCTATTGTAAAATGTTAACAAATGAATTGAACGGACGAATACTAATTAATAAACAGATGTACTAATCTACTCAGTATTAACTTTTACCGGATCGTGTTACTTATATCATATCATTATTAACTATTGTTCTCATGGAAGTGATGTAATGTCTTTAATGAGAATAAATGTCTTTAAACCTAAAACCTACTAATGTAATTTTTTCAGTGATGGATTAATTATTATGGTATTATCGAGCTAGGTCTTATTTACACTACATTAAATTTTTCCCGCTAGTACCTACATGGTTAGAAATTGTAAACATATGTGTTTGTCGTTGACGGTTCTGTAGATAGTGGTGTAAATTATGTGAGCTGACTATGAGTGCACGTCAACATATATTTAAGTTATTTCTGTAGGTAGCTACTAGGTACCTTACGTGTGCACAGAAAATCAAAACTATGTTCTAGTATCAAAAGTATAATTCCTACTACACAAAGTGTGACCAGCCGCAGATTTTTTTAATTTCCCGCCCTAACTGAGTAATATTTCATTAGCCAGACAATACCTAATATATACGTATATGTAGGTATTATTTAGGTAATTACCTAAGTATTGTGTTTTAAAGGTGCCTGCAATTTCGTACGTGTATTTCTTTTTTATAACGTAATCGCGCAAAAGGTACCTATACTATAACCATCTTTGGATGTCCGGCTATCGCTGTACTGAAATTGTTTATTTGTCCAGCTAGTCCAGTCTAGTTTATTTGTTTCGGCGTGATGAGAAGACAAAGGAAATTATGAAAACAGATGGCGCCAGGCTGGTAGGTATAGCGCCGCGCGCCCATACAAAACAAATGACAATTCTGCAACATCCTGAAATCATGACCCCCTCTCCATAGAAATCTGTTTTTCGATACAAAACGACAATATTATAGATAATGTTGTCTAGTGCCCATAGTACCTACCTACAAGCATATTGCTCCGTTTGGGACTAGGTCAATTTTTGGAAGATGGTCCCTTAATATTTATTTTAAACAAATTCCACGCATTATATGAAGTATTTAATTAGTACTGTTTGTTTAACAGAATATGAGTATTTTTGTTCAATAAATAAGTAAACGTGAGGTTTCGCACAGACTTAAAAAAGGTGATATAATTGTAATCTGTACATGAAGGGGTTATTTTTGGCTTTTCAGTTTAATCCGTCACGCAGCAATCCTGGTTTGTAAAGAAACTCATGTAATCTTTGCTTGATTAGTTACTTTTCTCTTTTTCAGGCGTCCTATCGGGAAGTGTTGGACTTTTAAATGTTTTCAGTCCACTATTTTGTTTAACTCACGTATAGCTCGATGAACCATTAGACTAAGCAGTAGTAGGTACCAAACATTTCGGCTAGGTATTTTTCGCTCGGAAATGTTAGTATTATAAGCACCCTTGAAACCCCTTTTTGGAACCTTCAACAAGAGCCACGGCTCCATCCATTACACTCTTGTACCCCCAACTTCAATATTCGAATGCTAGCATAAATCAGTAGATTCACATGCCCAAGCCGCCGATGCTAAAGAACAGTCATCGAACTTATAGATACCTGAGACTTTACTAGCGGCACAACTTCGCCTATCGACTGGTGAAAGATCTTATTACAACCATTAGAATCAAATATCACTTTCCAACCATTCTGAACCAACGTACCTAGATATGGACACTAGATTCAATTTACTAATATTGCAATTAATTACCTATGCTTGTCATCATTCGAACTAGCACATGGCACAACATTCTTATCAGTGACCCTCTAACTAAATCTATGTTATAGAAAACTCGTGTGATGCGAGGCTTCACTATCCAAATACCAGTAATACTTACCACCAAGAAGGACTCGTGCACCGACAGTGAACTGCATAATACAACTTTCTTCGACAATAAATCGTCGAAAATTCCTGCTAGTGCGTCCCGCACTTTCTTAGCAAATAGCTAAATTCTGTACCTACGGCCGGGTAGAGATGGGACTCCAATTTCCATGCCGAGTAATCCTCAGCCCACTTAATTTGGTAAGTAACAGAAAATTTGGCGTGCTGGGCCCATAACCTGATAAGGAAAATCAGAGTCGCAGTAGTAAGTATTTTATGATATTTTATTCAGCTGGTGGACGGTTGATTGTATACATGCGGTCTTAAGATAGCAATATAGGTAATTAGGTAGCGTAGCAATCGTCCAATACTTTCGATAGTCAACATTGCCTTGTAGCATCTTAAAACCTTTCCTGAAGAAGATCTAAAGTAGATTTAAGTAAATGTTTTGCAACTCTAACCTGACTCCAACTGGAATTTTCAAGGTGCATGTTTACTATTTACGGCGACTAATTTCAGACGAAGAGATTATTGTAACAACAAAATATACCTAACCACAGAAATTGCAGCTAAAATATATTCTTGGATTACCTACTTGTGTTCAACCAATATAATACTCGCAAAGAAATTATGATTTAATTTTTTATGCAGTTTGTATAGATTTGTTTATTTTTTTTTCTAAAATACTCTTTATACTTACCTACTAATTTAAGTAATTATAAAAACGGTATAAACTCACGTAAAAATTGTCAGGAACAGCCCGACATGTAGTTTTAATAACATTATTACTAATTTAACCTATTGACCGCCAAGCGGTCTAGCAATTTACCGTGCCACTGACGCCAGAGTATAAAAAAAAAAAGATGTGCCCCAAAATCAACAGGGATTGAAAAATACTTGTAGCGGCTAGAATTACAAAGTTTTTGATCATTGAAATTTGGACGGCTGTGGCCGACGTGGCGTCAGGGGCACGATTTTTTGTTGACGGCCAGAGCCGACTGTGGCGCTCAAAGGGTTAAGAGTTTATTTTCTCAATCTCGTTTTCTACGTTCTACGTAAGTACCTACTACTTACGCGAGTACCAACCAAATTTGACCTAATTAAGGAATGCACCTAGGCAATTTGTTTAACAATGCAACCTTATTATACTAATGGGGCCTTTAATTGTTATCTTCATATCTATGTATATACATATGTGAAATGTGCATGATTAATAGGATACTTAAATTATTCCCAAAATATAGAATACCTAGACATATTTGATGTGACCCATTTCTCTGTCACATTTTTATAATGTCGTCACAATCCTATCGCTTTTCACAAGATGGCGACGTTCAACGACAAATCCCTGTATTTCTATTTGCGTAGCTATGCGAGGTGGCAACCGATGACGCTTTTCTATAGCCGAACTTCGTGCATCGAGCGTCAACTTTACAATTAGGCGGGCTCGTGGTCAATCCGTGTTACTGGGTTAGTAATTATGTCACACAGAACTCCGCTAAGGTTATTGCCAAAAATAGAGCAAATGGGAGAGCTTTTTACATAATTTCAGCGCAAGTTGTTCTGAAAATAGCGGCGGGTAGTGACGCAGAGCGCAGCGCAGCGGTGCCCACTCGCGGCAGCCGCGGGCGCCGAGACTCACGACTCACCTCTCGCGGACGCGGCCAGCGCCGCCACGGCGAACAGCATGCACAACATAAACCTCCATAGCTGCCTTTTGGTCCACATTTTGTACAATTCCAGCCCGGCTAGGTCGGGCTATCAGTCATTGGCACTCACACTCGCGCACCCGAACGGCCGATCTACGAACGAGAATATCCCTACATCTACACTAAAAGAAAGATTTCACTGCCGGCGCTCGGCTCGTATTCCAGCAGGAATGCAAGTCGAGTTAAATCGGTTCTATTAAATCGCGGTTTACACGAGCGTCCAGATCGGGACAGTAATAATAACTCGATCGAGGTCGGAAACCTGGGTCCGTGTTAACCGCGATTTGATAGATTCCCGTCGCGGCGATGTATGAGTGTATTGGGTACGCGAAACTGCATGTAAGACGGACGTACTCTATTTCCGGAGACAGCACAGCATCGCTGGTCGGAGGGGTACTGGCGCGCGCGCTCGCCCCGCCGAACGCCGCGCGCGGAGCTTTCGGCGATATTCAGCCCGATGTCGGTGCCAAATGTCGACCGCGGCGCCACGCGCACAGGACGTATCCACCTACGAGGTGCAGGGCATGACCGAGACCGCTGCTGCCGGCGCCACTACGTTACCCTCCTTACATTACAAAAATCAGATATCAATCTGACTAGTTCAGCCGGTTTCTTCCAGCTAACATCCGTCCTAGGTAGAACGGAAATTACAAGACAATGTCAAACACTCCAGCCACCTTGGGTGGTTTATACTCATCTTAAATTAGCTACAAACCATCAGGTTTACCTTTTTTTGAATTTAATGCTGGTACAGTCTGGTGTATTAAGACATCCGATAAAACAAAAAACCGGCCAAGTGCGAGTCGGACTCGCGCACCGAGGGTTCCGTACAAACACTTTCCATCCCTAAGTGGTTAAGTTAAGTTTGCACCTGGTATGTATAGCGCCCCATATAAATTAGGTGCAAAGTTGGTATTAAAAAAACTACTTACTAGATCTCGTTCAAAACAATTTTCGTTGGTAGTTTTTATAGTAATGTACATCATATGTTTTTTTCAGATTTTTCATTTTCTTATTTTAGAAGTTAGGGGGGAGGGGGGGGGCAACTTTTTTCCACTTTGGAAGCGTCTGTCACGCAAACTATTCGGTTTAGAAAAAAAATATTTTTGAAACCTCGATATCATTTTTGAAGACCTATCCATAGATACCCCACACGTATGTGTTTGATGAAAAAAACATTTTTGAGTTTCAGTTTTAAGTATGGGGAGCCCCCAATATTTATTATTATTTTTTTATTTTTGCATCAAAATCTTAATGCGGTTCACAGACCCTACCAAGTTTCAACAGTATATAGCTCTTATAATTTCGGAAAAAAAATGGCTGTGACATACGGACAGACAGACGGACAGACATGACGAATCTATAAGGGTTCCGTTTTTTGCCATTTGGCTGCGGAACCCTAAAAAGTATGGATGATTAATCAGCGTATGGAGAGTATCAACGCCATCTAGGGATGAACTATTCTAAGTGACCCTTAGTTGGGTCACACAATTTTATAACTTTTGTTAACTAGATGCAAACGATGTTTTTTGTGTTTTAGATTCAAACAAACACAAAAACAAATATCAAACATAATTATCCATACTATACTAATTTACTAATATTTACTAATTTACTAATTTTACGAATTTTTACAAATTTACTATTACTATATTACTATCCATATCCATACTTAATATTATAAATGCGAAAGTGTGTCTGTCTGTCTGTTACCTCTTCACGCTTAAACCGCTGTATCGATTTTGATGAAATTTGGCATGGAGATAGTTCAAGATCCGAGGAAGGACATAGGATAGTTTTCATCCTGGAGATTATCCCTAAAAAGATTGAAAAGTGAGTAAGTAATTCATGATGACATTGATGACCCTGTGGGAAATGTAATGATTAGACCAAAGGCACAATTGCTCTTACATTTGCTTAGGCGCTTTTAATAATCCCTTTTATTAATTAAGGTGATTAGGTGAATATCTATTGTGTTGTACGAGGTTGCTTCCATACTTCCAAGTTCCACGCGGACGTAGTCGCGGGCAAAAGCTAGTGTGACATAAAGCCAAAAAGGGCAATGCAGGGATGCCTTTTGATGACAACGATTGCACCAAGTAAGAAACCAGACTCCTTCACCTGACTCGGGCACTATTGTTGGACTATAATTATTTTCCTCTTGATGAGACCAAAAAAAGCTATAAGCATGAAAATTAATGTAATAACCACCACTATATCGCACTGTAAAACGAGTGACCTACATACGAGGACCTATGTACCTATACCTACTTCACCTTAATGCCAATCTAAATAATCTAATTAACAATCTAACCTCGTCTGTACAATAGATACATACTACACCTGGTCCAATCGTTAATAATTTTTGGTTCAATAGTTCCTTTACAGCTAGAGGATTCTCAGAGACGAGTAGGTACCTATTATTATTAAACACTTAACGATAAATTAACGGCTAGATCCAACTGCCAATAAATCAAATGAAGCAGAACATCAATCAAGATTAGAGAATGATGCCGGTATATCCTCAGTCATGAATGTACAAGTCTATTAGCGTTTGAACTGATCCCAAACGTTACAGTACAATATGAGTTGGCCGCGCGACGCGGCGCATACGCTCAGATATATCAACTTGTCAAACAGAATACTGTACCCGCATATTTGCACCTCGTTGCACTGACACGACCTTACAAAACGAACGTTACGTAAATAGTTTGCATTTCGTTCTATTTTCGGCGCACTGTTAACGCGCTATGTTCCTGCACCTGCAGTAAGATCGCGCTATTCAACCCGTACATATTCGCTCAGCGACTTAAAAATCGGCTTCTATCTACTTCAGTGAAGCTACGTCGGAGCCTCTGTAGTCTGGCAGGGGCCCCCGTATCATTATCATTGAAACTTCAAATGGACTGATTATATGATAGGTTCCATAGAATCTATGTATTATTCAATACTGGCCTCCCTCCCTTCCTCAATCAGCAAGAACTGTTGCAAATAAAAAACCCATGTGAATCTGCTCATATCATTAGAAATCAATGACGGGTTTTGTCCATTATTATTTCTTTATGAGTAAATCACGTAGCCGTTTCATCAGCTTAGTAGTGAGTGGGAGCATTAACAGCTTTCGCGATCGTGCAATGTCACGTGACGATACGAAAGTAGTCGTTGTTATGACTACGATATATACATAGTTGTGTATGTTCTGTTCTAGTTACACAAAACCAAAACTTCCACATTTTTGCAACAAAGATAGCATCAACA
Organism: Apotomis capreana; assembly: GCA_947623375.1. Taxonomy (NCBI): domain Eukaryota; kingdom Metazoa; phylum Arthropoda; class Insecta; order Lepidoptera; family Tortricidae; genus Apotomis; species Apotomis capreana. The sequence goes on along the minus strand of OX392499.1, from coordinate 33,929,935 downwards.
CAAATTATAAAAATTGTACATGATTATAAGCTGTGATCTTGTTACTTCAATCATATCAGAATATAATAAAAAATAGTAATCAAACAATGTTTCTTAAAAATGTACTATAATTATTAAACTTATATTACAACCTCCATATTTGAACTTGATTTTAGAAAGATAGTAAATACACACAAACATGAAACTGAGCTAAGTATGGCAAAGGTTCAATTTGCCATTTACATTTCACTGGCCCAATATGTTGGATAGTTCAAATTAAACTTTCCATAGGTTCCATGTGCTGAAACTCAATTTATGTCATTTCCGTTAAAGGTCTCGAAAACAACTAGCCATACAATATATATTTCACTTATTGTAGAAATCAATGGTCAATAATAATTAGTTCATCTATACTCCAGTCTTCATAGGAATGGTCAGGCAGATATCTTCGGATGATGATGGGAATTTTACGTTGCTTCAGTTCCTTCATGGCAATCTGCAGCGGGTCAGTTTCACCTTCAAGTTCCACCATCACAGGTGCACACATGGCTATTTGAAGTGCTCGAGTACCTGCAAATATGAAGTCAATAAAAATCATTGTTATGTGTAATCATATTTAGCTTTCAAATTGTTAACAAGCCATATTTCCTGCAGTCAGTTAACTAGGATGTTTATTGAAATCTCATGTTAAGATATTATAATATGTACAAAATGTCTCTAGCAGTAATTAACAGTAATCTTCTTAGCATATGCATATATCAATATGTCCATCACTAAATTCATGCCTATTGCATGGATTTCTATTTGGATCGTGACGATTTCCTTTTACCCCTCAAGATCAGCTAAATAGTATGCAAGGTAACATTGATAGTTATTAACACTACTGGCATCAAATCGTTTCAGAAATTCCAAAAAAACATAACCTCACCTAAGACTCTAGCTCGTTCGTATTTGGTCATGTATCTTGTGGTAATTCTCTTAGATTTCTCAACTCCACCACCGGCCTGTCCGGGCGCGAGGCACTGCGTGTTGTACCCCTCTTCCTCCTGTTCTTCGCTCTCCTCAATGTTGTCATCTTCTTCGGCGATATCGTCGTAGTCTGCTCCCGCGTCCTCAGCCTCATATTCCTCGTCAGCCATTATGCGCTAACTGCTTGTCAAAGATTTACGCAGAGCAAATCAAAAGATTGTTATATCTTTGAATATAATAGACCCACGCTTCAGCTTCACTTCAACGTACGTTCGTTTATTCTATTCAAACAAACCATGTACAAAACTAAATGTGAAAATGTGATGTGACATGTGTCATTTGTTTGACATTGACACAGCGTATTCTATGAGGCCAGCTCGGGGTACATTTTGGAGCAACAACAAGGTATGGTATAATTTAATACTTCTAAGAAAATCTTGCCCAAAAAAGGGATAATGATAATGGGCACTACTATAAGTTGGATATTTATGATAATGTAAGAAGCACTTTGCTGCGGACTGCGGACACGATACTTCGGTCAACTTCGCGAGTAGTGTTGAGCTGCAATAATAATTTTAATTTAATCAACCTATAATAGGTTAACTGAATAATTCAGTTCAAAAAGCAAAGGGACATCTATACACAAAGATTTAAAAACTTGCACTTGACACAGCAGTGCTCAATTAAAATTTAAAAAATAATGAACAAATTTACGATAATATATATTCAATGATATTATTGTTATTTACGAACGCAGTTCTAAATTGTCTATGAACTTTTGTCTCTTGTTTTTGGCACATTGGACGCTTTATCCTTTTCCGGTTCTGCATTAAAGCTGAAACCATGCCGGTGTGTATTTAATAAAATTTATTCGTTTTTATTGAACAAAGTTATATTTCTGTGTACTTGTTTTGTGCTCAATAAGTTTTTACACAAAATACGAAGTTCCATCGCAGTGACCCATCATTGTAAATAAATCTAAAATTACGTTTAAAATATGTGATACACATGGCTTTCTGACATGTCACATAGATAGGCGTATAAAAACTGTTATCCTCGTGAATATTATTCGATGCATTCTAGAAAACAAAACGTTACAGTTATTTGTGTCGCGTACGACCAATAGTTTGCGCGATTTTAATATTGAAAACGAGTGATGTGTGATTAATAACCTCAACGTAAACGGTTTCAGCTCGCAGTGGATCTATTGCACCCAACTCCCGTCTCGGAGAGGAGGAAGCATAAGTTGAAGAGGCTGGTGCCGCATCCTAACTCATATTTCATGGATGTGAAGTGCCCTGGCTGCTACAAAATTACCACGGTATTCAGTCACGCGCAAAGAGTGGTCGTCTGCGCCGGTTGCTCGACGATCCTCTGCCAACCTACAGGAGGCCGCGCCAGACTAACTGAAGGTAAGTTTCCTGTATTTATTAGTAGGATTTCCTAGTTAAAATTCTAAATGCCTTATTGATTATCATCAAAACATAAGTCAGGTAGCGACTAGTGTTGATTTCACAATGTTGTGGATGCACAAATTGCACAATAAAGGTTATGTCAACTTTCCATTTTCAGAAAAACTTTTAACATGGATGGGCTATTATAATTTTGTCCTCTAATTATAGTAAGAAGACCAAGTACTAGAAAACCTTATCTGTATTGTGGTGGTTATTTTAGATATGCTATTTCCAGTGTGGTGCAATCTGGATATGCAGTGTCTAATATTGTGCAATTAGATTTGAAATAAGTATTATTGGGCATGTTGAAACAATTTCATGTCAAGAATATGGTTATAAATGAAAAATATCCCAAAATTACGCGAGCGATAAACAAGCTTTCTTACATGCACCAAAAATTCGAAGCCTGGTTTCTGTCATAAGCACAAAGTAATGCAACTATACTCTATGCATTAGGTGCACCAATTTGAAAGGAATCTACTAAATGTTATCTAATTAATGTGCAATTAATACAATTATTATTAAAAGGTTTTATTTTTATAAAATTACAACTAATTATTTGTATAGAATCTTTTTATCGATTCTATATTTTTCATGTGGTAATACCACATTTTCAAGAACATTATCAAGGTGTCAGCGGGCAATGGAGAGAAGCATGTTGGGGATAAAATTAAAAGATAAGGTTAGCAACAATATAATAAGAAACAAAACCAAACTGACTGACATCCTGGTTCACATTGATCACCAAAAATGGGGATGGGCAGGACACATGCTCCGCTGCCAAACAAATAAGTGGAGCAAACAGGTCACCTTATGGTACCCGAGAGACGGCACCAGAAGACAGGGGAGACCAACAAGAAGATGGGAGGATGACATTCGTCTTACCCTTGGCCCATATTGGACAAGAGTCGCTAACGAGATCAGTGGAGATCGTTGGAGGAGGCCTATGCCAAGAGGCACACCGAAGTGAGGGATATAATATAGTTTAATAAATCAAACACAACACGAAACATTCATTATGTAATCACTCATTTTGGGAAATAAAGGCTATTATTATTATTATTAATACCACATTTTTATTTTTATAAATAATGACACAAAGGTAAATTAAGAAAGAAAAATTGAATGCGATCTACTACAATCGAAGCGGGGTTCGGACCCGGAGGCTCAGTAAACTTTGTTCAGATGCCGGCCAACCCGGTAGCCGGGGTTGATGCTATAAAAGTCTGCTCGGCCGGTTTCTGGGATATGTCTTACTTTTTTGTGTGGTTGCAAAAGTGTTAAATTGGGTCAGCCTCTATACAACTCAACATCGAAACCAGTGTCGGTATAAAGGCATCTGAATATCATCCCTGGCCATAAATGTCCATATTATATATCATTACTGGTCATCTCTGTAGCAGTCCTATAGAACCTTAGCTTATAAATTTATAATTAAGCCTTTCTTTGGTAAGTTTTTAACAAGGTGCGGGTTGCACAGTTTGTAGGCCTTCATTCTGGCCTTTCTATGGCACCCCATGTTATTCCTGCGACCTGTCTTATGTCTTCTTTCTGAGTTTTATCCTGAACTTAAGTGTTGTGTCTCATGCCATTATATTATTCCTTACTTTGTTTATTCTTCTGATTCCTACTGAACCTTAGCTATCTATGTCACAAATTTGAAAGAATGAACATAGGAGGAAGGAGAAATAATGTTAGTTTTATTTTTCACAATTGATTCGGGTTTGATTCCTGGGCTGGGTACAGGTTTTTTTTAAATCTATGAATGCATTTCTTGTTATTAATATCGATAACATGGTTCCTAAGAACACATCCTTGTATGTCTTATAGTTTCAGGCTTTCCCATACAGACCGATCTAAATGAGCCATCCTGTATAATAAAGCTTGACCAGAAATATATGAGGATGCGCCATATCGCGGAATTTCACTGGAATTAATTTCTTACACTGGCAATGATGGTTATGAATTTTATGATGGTTTGTCAACAATGTCAATGTCATTCGTGGTGGTTTCCTTAACCCTTTGAATGCCAACACTAAAGTGGTGGTGTGCTGTCGTGCCTACCACGCCAACAACCACTGAAGGGATAATGGCGGACACTGCCAAAGCAATTTTCCTGAGATCAAACAGAAACAAGTACAGGATAGTCTTACAATGTATACATATACTTACATAAATTAATATTCTTGCTATTTTCAAAACTTGACGAGCAGAATTAAAACGCGTCACTATTACATTACAAACTGACATTCGAAAAGCCTCGAGCTGCCATTCTCGGCTTAATAATAATAAAGACATATATTTAAAAATATCCAAAATGCCGAAAACCATTCTCAGTGAACGTAATATTATAAATAAAGTGTACACGTGTTTTCTACACGAAAACCTGTCAGGAAAAGTGCATTCCATTGAATGATATTACGAGGTTAACATAGGAACTCACAGCTATATGTCATTATTTTAAATACTTACAACACAGCTGATATCAGACTTAGCTAGGAGAAATACCAATTTAATTCCTGATTTAGTTTAAACATCGAGAGTAATAATCATAACAGGCACTGTGAACCTACTAATCATTTTATGGACACCAAGCTGTCTGCGGAAGATTCTGATGATAACACACACAAAAGAACAATTTATGTATTGTTACGAGCGTGGGGTTCGTATTTGATAGAAAAGCACAAATTAATCCACTAAATAAAACACTCACTTTATTGCTCAAAGTTACGCACTTACAATTCACACGAACCGTACTTAAAATCCACTAATTAAAACAAACACACTATTACACAAATTACGCACTCACTATTCACGCGAACTGTACTCAAAGCGCACTAATCACTGAAGAGTCTCTTTCCGAATATCCTTTTACTCGCACTGTATCGCAGTTAAAATGTAACTGACTCGCGCCGGCCGTCGGTGCCTTTTATATTCCTCAGAACCGCTCTAGACGCATTGTCCACACATATCGCGAATATTCTAGTAACGTCCAGCGTGAGGACCGAGAACATTCGAGGCCATATATGTCTCTCTCTAATGGTGCACTCTCTGTCACTCCCTTCTCGAATGTTCCGAGTATAGCTATCTCTTTCTAGTAGTCCCATCCTTGTTACACACTTCTCGAATGTTCCGAGTATAGCTATCTCTTTCTAGTAATGCTATCTCTGTCACTCCTACTGGAAATTCCGCCATATAATGATTTGTGCTTCAGAGGCCTATAAGGGGTCCTGAAAACGCCTGAAAACGGGTTTTCAGGTTATGGCGTCATCTGATAGAGGGTGCCCTGAAACGGACTGAAAACATGTTTCAGGCGCCTGAAAACGACGGCAACTTGGGTGAAATTTCGATCTTTAGATATGTGATAGAGCAACTTCTGAAACGGCCTGAAATGACTTTTCAGCCTGCTGATAACGCCTTTAAAGCACTGAAATTGACGTTCGAAGTTTCTGACCTAACCTACCGGCGTAACACTATGAAGAATAGACAGCCTGTAATTACTGTAGTACACCAACAATATCCATACTAATATTATAAATCCAAAATTGCATCTATCACCTCTTCACTAAACTGCTCAACTGAAGAACTAGATGGAAATTTAATATGGAGATATAATATGAGCCCTGGAGAAGGATTTGCGATAGTTTTCTTTTTATGGGAATCATCCCATGAGGGGGTAAAATTTACTATGGAAATGCGATTATGAGGGCTTTTTAATGAAAAGAAAGATAAAATTTGGTGTGCCATTCATACATTCAGTATGGGATTTGATGTTATTTGGGTGTTTTAATCCTGTATGGTGATCAACTAATTCCGTGCACACAAAGTCGCTGTGTAGAAATTGGTTTATTATATAGCTGCTATATAGCAACAATCACAGGCATTGGCAGTGCAGTGGAAACCTGTGCTCTTACACTCCTCTGTCAAAAAGTAATGTAGAAAATTGGTAACAATATGTTCAAAATTTGAAGTAGCCTTGTTTTACTTATTTAAATTAGGATTTTAAAGTGTTAGGAATTTGTACGAGTTAGAGCTTTTGGCATTAAAGGCATTCCACTAGAATGTTGGCCATGTGACATTGTTCTTTTCGGTTTATCATCATTTGCTAAACAACTTTTTATAAATAATCACTTAACAAACAACTATTCACAAACCTGTCATTCCTTAAAATGCTCATTTTACAAATAATTACTCGACAAATATACATTTAGTAACTTTGACGCTTTGTAAACATATTGAAAGACAAAGTTTCATTTAAAAAATGATCACTTTACGAATAAATCGTTTTAAAATCAGTTATTTTGCAAAACGTTAATTGATTAACTATTGTTTCATAAAAACATTAAAAATAACTCTATGTAACGAAACGCTGTTTCTGGGACTTATTTTTACACTTTGTTTTGTGTTTTTGGGCTTAAATTAGATTACGCTTAAATAAGCATGTTTTGTTCTTTAACCTTTTTCTCTCAGAGCGATATTTACCGAGATATTGGGGTTCAAAAAATATAAGCTAGCATTTTGACGCTCCGCTATACATGGTCATAACATAAAACAAACCTAACCTAACCTACAGTTTTCGGTATTTGAGCCATGTTACCTAAAAAACCTCAATATCTCGGTAAATATTAATCTGAGCCAGAAAGTTTAAATAACAAAACATGTTTTATACAATACATTAATAAAAATGAGGTGTTATTGAAATTGAAATTGAAATTGAAAAATTTATTTCAGGTATAAACCCATATATGGTTAGTTACAATCAACTTAAAAATCTATATTAGTAAAAACAATTCACAATAATTATAACATTAAATTCAAATCTAGAAATTAAATTAAATCAATATCAAAATGTCAATAGTCAATAAAAATAATTAATCAAATAAATAAATCAAATTAAATTATAGTTAGTCTGCCATAATAACATGAATGCTATTCCATTTTTTCATAAATTTATATTGACATAAATTTATTTGTCTCCGAATTTTTACCAAGTCTCGGAGCCCTTTAAAATGAGTAACATTTAAACCTCAATATCTCGGTAAATATTAATCTCATCTGACAAAGAAAGTTTAAATAACAAAACATGCGTTCACGCTATGATGATTTATTAAACGAAATGTTTACCAAACAATGCATTTTATTAACGTTGTTTTATCGTCCGTTATTTTGATAATTAACTAGACTAATAAATGAATAATTTGCTAAATAATGTTTTGTGATATGATGTTTCGTCCAATAAATAATTTGTATCATGATCTATTTGTTAAACTATATTTTATGCAACGTCTAATTTGGGAATCGTTAATTTGTCTAACGTTGTTTGTAAAATGAATATTTATGAAACGTTGTTTAGCAAGTGATTGGCTACCGTTCTTTTCATACTTATATAAAGAATTTGGAAAGAGTTTAATTAATTTTCGGGATATTAATATTATTTAACTTTTTCTTTTGATAGAGCAAAAATTCTCAATAGCTACCTGTATGTTTTTAATGTCCATTTTGTCCGTCAGAACATATTATTACAAATTAAGTGTCATCAAATTGTTAACTGAAATATGTTTGTATTATTGTAATTATAATTAACCTATTTTCTTTTTGTTGCAGGATGTTCGTTTAGGAGAAAACAACATTAAGAAGCCTGGAGAGAGAGCCCTAATTTAAGATTTGCATTTTTATTTCCAGTTGTATGAAGGAGTGATATTTTACAAATTCATTAAAATGGATCCGTTAAAGCATTACAAATAAAGGCTTTTTCAAAGGGATTTGGTGTTTAAGTCCATATTCCAAGAATACAACCCAGATCGCGATACACATTATTGTGTAGAAAAAAAACCGGCCAAGAGCATGTCGGGCGCGCTCAGTGTAGGGTTCCGTAGTTGCCCATCCTTCACAATAGACGAAAATTACGAGAAACATTTAAATTATGAGAAAGATTTCAAGCTCTATAAAAAGGTCGTAAACGCCAAAGTAACAGTAATGAATACTAAATTTCAGCTTTCTATTACAAATGATCACGGAGCTAAGCCGCGGACGGACACACGGACATGGCGAAACTATAAGGGTTCCTAGTTGACTACGGAACCCTAAAAAGGATGTCTCTTAAGTTACTGTGGTCACCACTGTCTAAGGCGTTGGTCTGCAACAAACGCCGTAGGTCGCGTCCGGCGTCTGCTGAACGCTGACGCCGGACGCGACCTACGCAGCTCACACCGCGCATGGTCACCCACGTCGCGTACAGCGTCACGCCGGACGCGACCTACGCTACGGCGTTTGTTGCAGACCAACGCCTTAGGGCCCATACAGACGAACGGCACTTTCCTTACAGACGAACGGCACTAGTACAACTGCAGCCGTCGCCACCTGTTGAGGGCTGCCGTCGACGGCGGTCGTCACCTCTCGACGGCTGCAGCTCTACTAGTGCCGTTCGTCTGTAAGGAAAGTGCCGTTCGTCTGTATGGGCCCTTAGAGCCTTTGCACACGGCGAACGCGCCGAAGACGCGCGTTTTACATTCCATGGTGCAGTTTGTTTGTGGCGTTTGTCACAACTACAATCAAACTGCTCCGTGGAATGTAAAACGCGCGTCGTCGGCGCGTAAAAAAAACGTGTGGAAGGTCCCTTACTGATAGTAGTAGAATGTACCTATGTACCTACCCTTTATTTTTCCTAACTATAAATTACTATAATAATCGTAAAGGGAATGCAAGGGGATGATGGGGTGGGTCCACATGGAGCAACTTTTAATATGGGATGAAGTGGATCTATTACGAAATCGCAAAGAAAAGTCAGCAGTTCCATACATTTCGGGTAATTAGCTACCAATGAACTCTTACTTATATTTTTTATTTTTCCTGGTTGCCCCATTAGTGAAGTTTCTCAGGTTGACCCTCCGCATTACTTGAAATCAACCACGAAATCGTGAAGTAAAAATCTGCTGTTTCATACAGTTCAGGCAAATCCAAGCTATCACAATTAACTTCTAACTAACGGTTCTGGTTTCGTGGTTGGCCCCTATCACCCCTGGCACTCCCATTACCATTTATGGGGCCAACTTTTTTGTTCTCTTATCAGCTACATAGTCCTAATTTTATTTTTCATAATCGAAAGTCAGTAATGGTTTTATCATTACACTTGTTCGTAAACAAGGTTTTACATTCTAGATAAGCGGGCGGTAACTCGTAAATTACGCCCTAGGGCGGTAAGTAATTTTTATCACACTAAGGGTTTACATGCTAGAAAACCGGGGTTGACTTGACTTAATGTCCTATGCCCCCTGGATGGGGCAGAGGGCGTCAACAGTACGTCGCCATCCCGAACGGTCTTGGGCTTCGCGCTTAGAAAGAAAGCGCGCAGAAAAACTGGCGCTTACTCAAATATTACGCCCTAGGGCGGTAAGTAATTTTAGTATTGACTACTGAGTAATAATACTTTTGTTTTATTTCCTCCAAAGTGTGTTGAAAAACGTCGTAAGTGGCTCTGGTGGTAAAGGAATTCCAAACTCATGTCATTAACCCATTCAGGGCCAGTGACTCAGCCTATGGGTCATGCTCAAACAGTCGCGCAGGGCCAGTGACTCGCATGTGAGTCATGACAAAAACCAAATTAAGAAAAAAAGGAATCTTACTATGACTTAATAGTATTCGTATAATAGCTACCTGGCTTCAGAAGCAGCGGTCTATTTAGCGTTCGCGCCGGGGTCACGACCAATACGTTGTCACTTGTTTTTGCAAAAAAATGGTTGTATGGTGGCCTGGCGTATAGTGTACGGTCGACGGCGCTTGGCCGTGATTGGGTAACAGCCTTCGTCTTCGGCTTCGGGCTTCTCATAGCCACTCGTTTGTAATTCCTCGTTTACCCTTGTTACGTAATGTACTATAACGCCCTGGGAGAGAAAATCGACCATAATATGATAATGAATTTCCTGTCTACAGTAGCGTATGCGACTACGTAATTAGGGCTTAAACACTCGTGTCATCCCATTATGAAACTGCTAATTACATAAAGCCACACTTCCGTTTTTTAAGACCTCTCATTATGAAACAGTTGCATTAACTACCAAGAAGCGATGCAGGATTGCCTACGTTTTGTATGCGCTCAGCGCCATCTGTTAGTTGGAATTACCTTGTGCGCACAATTTTAGTACAGCTGGACATACTAACTACTAAGATTGTAGAATACATTTTATCCGGCTAATACCATAAAATAAGAAAAATTACGCGGACGAAGTTGCGGACATCTTCAACTTTTCATTATACATAGCTATAGATAGTGTCTCAGGCAAATAATCTTGCCTACACTGAGTTATCCCGTGCGTTAGGGTTAAATGAAACCACATCATTTATTGTTTTGTTTTTATTATAACAAACATAAAAAAACAATTATCACAATTTAAGGAATTTATTTATTAATATTTTCTTCTAAGTATGAATATGTGGGTATAAGTATTCATGCTTAGAGAAAATATAAGTATGCACTTATTACATAGGTACATTAAATGGTATTTACTATCTAGGTACTACATAACCAATCTGAATTAAAATTTAGTCACAAAATACCTATGCCGGCAGATCCAATTTTATATTTTCTTTCTTCTGTGGCTTTACCTTCATCGTTACAAGAAACAGAATTTGCTGTCTTTCAATGCTAACATGCCTACATACCGTAAAACTACCCAACTATAGTTTTACACACAGCTAGGGCTGCCATTCATCCGGGTTTCCCCAGATTTGTCCTTTTGAAGGGCGTCCGGGGGGGTTCAAAAAGTGTCCGGATTTAACCTACTTTGGACACTTTTTTATGTAAATGAAAAATAAAGCGACTGTTTTTTTTTTTAAATATTATTTTTGGACACGTCCGCGGAAAAAATGCGATTTACGCCAACCCGCATAAAACAGCTTTCTGTGATCCTCACAAGAACGTCGGTCCACCTTCAAGAGACCCTAGGCCATGGATACACGATATTATTACAAAAATTGATCGAATCTTGAGACTTGTAACTCAGTATGCAGTATGACAAAAGTTAAGTTGATTTGTACCTACTTCACGCATCACCCTTTCTCGTATTTAATAATAGGTACCTATGGTCAAATAATTATTTCACCAAATTACCTGCTAACAACATAAAAGTTAATTGATTGCACATTTAAAAATTTTGCTTACATAAGCACTATGATAAACATTTCCAATTAAAACACGTTTGACACAGAATCATTTAACTGTAATTAGTTACTTAACACTTAATTTACGTGGTTTGGTAAAAAAAACTTATTCTGCGAAATTATGAGTAATTTAACAATATATTTTTTTATAACCCAGAAACCCATAAAATTAATTAAGTAAGCAATAAGATATCCCATAAAATAAATCATACAATTGCAACTTTAAAACGATAATAATTAATAATAACAATTATTCAACAGTATAATTTCTGATTAAATTCAAAGAATAATGCACTTAAAACAGACCTAATTAAAATGTAATTATAATAATAAATCCGTAAATAATTTGATCACTTTTATTATTATTATAGCACCTTGTTCCAGAAGTTGTCTACTTTTAGTTTCGTGGCCTCTGGGTGTTCCAAAATTTCGTCAGCGTTTTTTATATCTTGTTTTATAGCTGCTATTAATTCGTCCAAGGAATTGAAGTTTTTTTCTCCTCTCAAGTAACCAGCAATACATATTTTCAAATTAGATCCGTAGAAATCGTCATTGAATTTGTGCATCACATGAGTCTCCTGGAATCGAAAGATAAATAAATTAAAATATGAATATTATATAACTATATAGGTACACCTAGTTTGTCCGGTGGCGTTAAAGTAAAAAGCCATAATTGTACATTACTGCAGGCTGTGCCAGGAAAGAAGGGCTTGCCGGGTGAGTAGGTATACACACCCGACCGTAGGGATTAAGAAGCCGGCAAGCCCATTTCACGGCTAGGCATGTATAGTAGGTACTTTCCTCAAATATATGCAATTAAATAAAAAAATACACCACTCAAAAAAAATATAATTCAGCTGTTTAGACAGTAAATGAACACAGACTCCATAATTTAAAAAAAAACTTTCCGTCAGGCCTACAATTTTGGGCAAGTTGATATACCTAAATGCAGGATGAGGAAAGAGAAGGAAGGTACAGCCGTGCTAGAGGATAGGAAGCTTTACCAAGCACGTAAACATAGAAGTGTATTTCGGTTTATAGTCATAATGTTAACTGTTATAATATAAAGAGACGGAAACGCGAGCATAGCGAACGCGAATTTTTCTGGAAGGGGCGATTAATAATACTTATAGACATAAAATGCGAGCGTAGCGAGCTTGACATTTATTCTATTCAATTCTTTTAAAAAAAATGGCAACCGGTCACATTGAAGCGACCATTACTGGCGCCAATGTCTCGTTGCCAATCGCACACGGCGACAAGATAGAGGATTGATACCACTTGGTACGGTGAGGTGAGAAAATCGTGCTTTTTGTATAATTGATAGCGATTTACAAAAAACCACGCGGACCATCGGGCCTTGACCCAAGAGGGGCTATGTACGCTTCAAGTTGAATTCTTCATTAGCCATTCTCTCATTCGTTAGTCTCACTGCACAATACGCTATCAATAAGTACTACACATTGAACAACCAAAATTAATAAATAACGAACGACGAAACTTAAAGGCATGTGGCCATCTTGAGCCACGGACCGGACATTTTTTGAAAGGGGATGGTTAATAATAATAACACTTATAGTCAAATCAAAAGCGAGCGTAGCGAGCGCGACATCTTTCAAGAGGAAGGGTCAAAATAAACCCAGATGAAAACGCGAGCTCAGCGAGCGCGAAAATGTTCGTTAGCAATAACGTAAATTGAAAGACAATCATTTTAGTATTTTATGCAACAGTTGTATAAGAGGGGGCAAAAAACGCGAGTGGCATAGCGTAGCGAACATCGTAAGAAAGATGCCACGAGTGTTTTTTGACCTAATTAAACAACTGTTGCATAGAATATTAACATGAAAATACTGACAACGACTATTGAAAATGATTTTATTTGTTCCAGTACACATTAAACTCTCCGGAATAAAAGATTTTGTTTAAGAATTAACGTTTACTGGGGCACTATTGACGCGTAGGTAACTATTAAAGTCTGGGTACCGTAAAACGGGGTTACTTTAGGAAAATTTGGGGCTACTTTGATAGATTTAAAATGGTTATAAAATCGCAAATATTCATAGTGCGATTGAGCAAATGAGTTTACTTCATTTGCTCAACTCATGTTAGGTCATTGTTGAAGGTAGGTATTGCATTGCCACAGATAGTAAAAATATAAGGATATGGCGTAACAACACTTTTCCAAAGTAGCCTCTGCATTTGAAAGTAACCCCGTTCTACTGTATTTCTCTAAAATTCTTTATGGGGCCGCCTAGCTTTTTTTCGAAATAATTGCGTTGATTTGATTCCATGCTGTTTTTACTGAAGATTTAGTTATACAATCAATATGTAAAATATTTAAGGATTCACTCTATAATACGTTATGTTTTAGAAACACGATCACTTGTAGTTTCCTCGATAGTTTTTTTTTTTTAAGTTACTTACCTCAAAATAGCTACATGAACCCTTAGTATGTCATAAATACTGCAGGGAAAGTTATCAGTTTTTAATAACAACATAACGAGATATATTCTATAATGTATACGTCTTACATTTTCAAAATTTGTATTATTTTAATAATTAAACCGAAAAAACATGATTTCCGCGCTCCCAGGCACGCACTTCCATGTCGCTCACGCTTCCAAACAACTGGTGTATCTGTTACGTAGTAACTTAATTGTATATAATCTGTGGCAAGGCCTTAGTACCATAAGTTTTTTTTTAATTGCAAATTGTGTGAATGATGCAGCTGTTTATTTTTCACCTCACCAGCTCAAACATGGCGATTTTGCTGTCAGATAACAGTGAACAAAATGCGATTTTGTTTCGAGCGTGAGTAGAAAGTAGCTTTTTAATTTTTTCAATATCTGACCACGAATTGTCATTTTTCAGCCAAAGGTTTAGTTATTTGTTATACAAGGGGGGAAAGTTGTATTTTACCCGCGAGTGTTTATTTGAAACACGAGCTAGCGAAAGGATCCTATGATTGACCACGAGCGAAGCGAGTGGTTCAAAATAGAATCCTGAGCGTAGCTAGTGTTTCAATACGCGAGACGTAAAATAACTTTTCGCCCGTGTATAACACAAAACTTTTCACCTCACTACAGCGAGGAAAAAAGAATAAGGGTTTGTACTATATCTTTGAAAAATGTCTGCAATAATCAACCAATTTGCCATTTATTCAAACTAAGGTCTAATTAGCTTTCATGTAGGTATTTTAAACGGGATTTTTCAGAAAATAAGCTCATGTCAAATTTTACTTTAGCTGCGTTGAAACGTCAAAACTCTTTCTCCACATGTGGATAAAAAGCGATTTTCTCAATAGATATCAAACAAACAAACTGGCCTTTCCGAGCTAGTGAGGTGAAAAATTATAAAATTCTAATCATTTGAATCTTGATGCACTCTGTATGAAAATCGATTTTCGAATCCGACCTCGATTGAGAACAGTTCGGATACGCGTTATACCAAAACATTCATTAAAAACACCCGAAAAAGTTTTAATTGCAACGTACTTTTTTTATTATATTTTTATTTAACGACCGTATATTAAAATTATTGTGCCTTTTATATAAAACAATAGATCATTGCTCAAATAAAATAAGATTTTTAAAATAAGATTAATAATTTATAATTTCACCATTATCATAGATGCATATATTCGAAACGTACCTTAAAAATATCGAGTTCATATTGTAATTGTTATTTTCTTTTGCATTTATTTTGTTTCGTGTTTTAGGAGTAAAAATATTAATCAATTTATAAACAAAATCTCGTAATATAATATGTATTTATAAATAAACACGTCATGTATCTGCAAAATCTTCCAATTTGATCAAATAATGACAATAACAGTGTTGGTTGGTTGATTATAATTTCAATTTAAATTATATTGTTATTCCTTTTTAAGCAGCACTTATCTATTTTCTGATTAATAATATTATTGAAATCAGCAACAAAGACTATAGACATACGATGGAAGAAAAATCACATAATTTCGAATATGTTCTCACTGATGAGGTGAAAAGTTGTGTGTGCTACACGAGAGCAAAGTTTTTTGCATCTCGTGCTGTTGAGTCCCTCGCTACACTCAGGATTCTAACATAGAATCACTCGCTACGCTCGTGATTCAAACGTAGAATCCTTCGCTTGCTCGGGACTCAAAATAAGCACTCGTAACAAAAAAACAACTTTGCTCTCTTGTTGCACAAATAACTATTGTAATCTGTGGTACTAAGTAATGTTTTTTTGGCGACATTATAACATCGTTTTGCAGTGTTTTTTGGGCAGTAGAGACTTTTACAACAGACTTACATAATTTATGTCTTTATATTAGAGTTAGTAGGCACTAAACAGGGACCTGTGGAAATCTGAGGGAGAGGCCTTTGCCCAGCAGTGGGACACAAACACAGGCTAGTAAAAATAAAAAAATATAGAGTTAGTAACTATATAAATTACAGAAAAAAGTACTGGAGTAGAAAAAATGCATTTTGATGCAAGTGCGGAAAATCACGAGTTACGCGACCGGATCTTGCCACGAGCGAGCCGAAGATCCGCTGGCCGCGACGAGTAAAGACTCGAGGCAGCTCAATAGACCTACGTTAAAATTACAAAGCTGCATCACCCGAGCGAGCGAAGCATCTCCGTTACAACGTGGGCGAACATTCTTTCGTATGTCCGGATGTTCAGATGTTTGGATGTCCAGTTGTCCAGATTTCCGGCTATTCTCGATAAGTATACAGATCTTAATGACGATTCAAATGTCGGAGAAACGTAAAAAAGTACAAATTTCAGTAATTTCGAAACAAACTCGCGGGGTCTTCAGCTCACAGTCATGATTGTACAATTGTTCATACATATTATTTATTATTTTGCCCGCGACTACGTCCGCGTGGAACTTGGAAGTATGGAAGCAACCTCGTACAACACGATAGATATCCACTTAATCACCTTAATTAATAAAAGGGATTATTAAAAGCGCCTAAGCAAATGTAAGAGCAATTGTGCTTTTGGTCTAATCATTACATTTCCTACAGGGTCATCAATGTCATCATGAATTACTTACTCACTTTTCAATCTTTTTAGGGATAATTTCCAGGATGAAAACTATCCTATGTCCTTCCTCGGATCTTAAACTATCTCTATGCCAAATTTCATCAAAATCGATTCAGCGGTTTAAGCGTGAAGAGGTAACAGACAGGCAGACAGACACACTTTCGCATTTATAATATTAGTACGGATCGGTCCTGCTAATGTAAGACTAAGGAACGCACATAGGGGTATTTGAACCAAAAAGCTGGACAAAATTATTTTTTTATTTTTTTGGCGTTCTGTTGATTGAAGTATACCTTCTAAACTATTATTTTTTATTTTTTTGGCGTTCTGTTGATTGAAGTATACCTTCTAAACTATTATTTTTTATTTTGGACATTTATGACACATATGTTTCTTAATTAGGGTAGTGTAATATACCATATACTTAAAGAAAGTTTATATATTTACATTCAAGGTAGAGGTAGGTATACATAATTCATTGCCCTCATCATACAGGCGATGCGTCCCATTCTTCCTCACAGTTTGATTCATTTCCATCTTCAACATCTGGCATCAAATCCTCAAATTCGGCATCATCACTATATCTGGAGCAAGCATTATATTTCTAGCAGTAAAACTAAAAGGTTTCTCAGTAATGGATCTGACGTAAGTGGCATCTGGAGAAAGTTCTTGCTTAATTCCTCCTGAATTCTTTAAAGTGCTTGTTTTTGGCCCCTGGAGCCTCTTCTGATAAATATCATATAGGGAGAAGGGCATGCTTTATAACAATATGACCATGTTTTAAAATTGTGTGAACAGTCCGGGTCCAACGCAGAGCTTTGCCGTGTCGTAACAAAAGCCAAAAGATAGAGTTCGACAAGTTTGAGTCATAAAACTTGTCAAACTCTATATCTTTTGGCCTTTGGATATCACATTAAGAACTGTGGTAAATCTTTTTATCAAATTCAGGTCAATCTCCGTGATGTTTGATGATATCTCGAGATATTTTTACCTATATTTGATGACGTAAGTAGGTAGGTACCTATTTCTCTGACAAAAGAGACCGGCAACAGTTCTCTTGCGAGTAAGTGGAATTTCCAAGGTTCCTTTTAACCATTCCTCATTATTCTTTAAAACAATTGTTCTGTTCTTATAGAGAATCGCCATTTTGTTTTAAGTTTCGAATTCAATCGCGAAAAATTGCAAAGTAATTAGTTTTTTGTTCTTGAGGGAATGTGGTAGAGTTGACAATCTTATTCTCTACTGCATCCAGTTTCTTTAGAAATGTTACCTCATGCCAGTCCTTCATAGAGTTAATACTTATTCTCTTGTCATAATTCTCACGCCCGAGGAATCGTTAAAGAATAATTGATGATAAATCATTAAGTTAAATTTCACGACCGCAAAATTAACTTTGTTTGGTAAAATACCTTGTTGTAAAAAATTAAGATAAATACCAAATTGGCACTTTTTGGCACGCGTTGTTATTTCCATATCCAATAATACAAAATGTAATATCGAACAAGTTATAAATCTCAGCTGGGGAACATCCGGAAATATAACTTTTGGACTTTTGAATTGCAGTCAACTCAATAAATTCAATGTACAAGAAGGTATTTATACAGATGTGAAATACAACATTAATTAGACTTTATCATTAAAGAATAACATACAGACTACATTTTAAATATCTAGCAAATCATTTTAATGTACAGACATTACCACAAAACTACTTGCGTATATGTTTAAAAATTATATTAAAAGTGAATATTTTCTTGCGTGTTACTCCGCTCTCGGACCGTGTAGAACATAAAAGACTCAAATCACACCCGATTGACAAATACCGACAACTTCAATCGAAAAATAAATGTAATACTATTATCCATGAACTTCTCAGCTAATGTGTCGTCATTACAGTTTATTGGAATTCTAGAATTTGTTATTTCGACTTTAAGGTCTCTGCCCACTACACCGTATCATACGTATCAGGCACGGAATATAACCCGATACGGACTACTATGCCCATTAGACCGTGTCAACGGCGTTCCACACCTGTACATAACGGGTTTGGTGATGATAGCATCCGCGTATCATCCCCGTAGCATCCGCGTATCTGCTCCGTCGCAGCCGCGTTTTCTTCGCGTGTCATATCCGTGTAACCGTTCTGTGTATTTGTGGTAGTTCATCTGTGTTCTCGCGTGAAGTAGACGCGTTAGAGTGAGGAAAAGTTTTAGTAAAGGTGGATACCCATTATACCGTATCATGCTATGACCGTAATATGAAAGTATCAGGCACGGAATGTAACGCGAAACGGACCGCTATGCCCACTACAACGTGCCCACATCATTTCATATCCGTGCATAACGAGCTTAGTGACCGTAGTGTCCGCGTATCATCCCCGTAGCATAAGCGAGTTTGGTGACCGTAGTGTCCGCGTATCATCCCCGTAGCATAAGCGTTCATACCCGGCGTTACAGTTCTATGTAGTTTCATCTATCTGAAAGAGCAATCGAATACTTTTGACAAGAAAATTATTCCTATACTTACCTATACTTTTACAATGCCTATTAGAAAATTTACCATGAGGGAATTAGTAATGATAGCCCTTATCTTAGACTTGGAAGATCAAGAAAACAACAGAATTCATATTTCCGGTATTCCCTTGTTTCGCAGACAGAAATCTCACAGAATTTCGTTTCGCAGAAAATGTTTTAATGAATATGTGGATCATATATTTTGAGTTAAAATATTATTGTTTTAAAGACTATTTACTTGAAAGAAACATATTTCACAGAAACACAAATCAATGAATTTTATTATCTCTTTTTTTTACAGACTCATCAACTAATATAAATATTTTTATGTATTCTTAATTCGCTGATAGATTTTTTTATAGAATATTGTTTCACAGAAACTGTTTTATATAATGTTTAGTCCCAGTATTTTTCTTTAGAATATTATTTTTTCAGCACCGCTTTACTACAAATGATTTCGAAAAACCTAAATCAAATAAAAAGGAGGCGTTAGTAGGTTAGGTTAAAGACCGTAAACTGTAGGTTAGGTTAGGTTAGTTTTATGACTATGGATAGCGGAACGTCAGAATGCTTGCTTGCATATATTAAAATTTAGCAGTTAGTAGGTAATAAAATCTATAAAACTGTAGTATATGAAACAACGTACAACCCATATTTTCGAACAGCCTCAATCAATTTTTCGTCATCCATTATAATATACCTATAAGTATTGCAAATAACGAGCGTCTTCTAAACTGACGGTATCAGACTGGCAAGAGCGGGTAGAAATATGACAACGCGTTTATAACGTGCTTAGAACGGTCACCATACGCGGTTTTAACCCGTTTGGCCGCCTGCCCGCATCGTTCTAGCACTGTTGCGTGCCATTCACGGAGCGTTTCGACACCGGCAAAATATCCTCGCCGACAATATTTGACGGTCCGTGCATGGCACGCGACGGGTATGGTTGGTGACGGAACGGGCTAGTATGCATAGTCTCATACAAGGAATATAATACTCACAAGGAGAAGAACGCTAACTGCCATACAAGCAAATGCGACATACTCACACACGCACACCCGTACACGTATATGAGTCCTACAGCGCCTCAACGTCAGCCCAGTAAAAACTCAAAACCGGAACCGGAAATAGGTGTCATCAGTCAGAAAGTGACAGTTCAATATACGCGGGAAACTTGAATAATCAAAACAATAATATTGCTTTGTTAATCCGCGATATAATAACGTGCCAGTCAATTCGTGCTTACCTTTATATACTTATTTGTGTATTTTAATGCATAATGGTGGGACCATTAAATGCATGATTGCATGAAAAAATACGCAAACAAGTTGGCTCTTATCGACATGTACATGTTATTATATCGCGGATTAGCAAAGCAATATTATTGTTTTAACTAATATGGATTTACGCAAAGTAACGCCTTATTTGTCCAAATACTTAACTGATATGTCAAGAAACCATTGTTAATAATAATAATGTCATACTTAACATCAGTAAGTTAAGTATTTGGAACTGCAGGTTTCCCTCACAACTCTGGAATTAACGTTAATTGTAATCATTCATTTGTATGTGAAATAAAACTAAATCAAGATGAAATCTACATTCTTTACTCAAAGAAAGAAGAATAATATGAAGTATTGCAGATTATAAATTCCGATTGCACACCTTGAATACAGAATAAAATAATATACATCATGAGAAACAATAAAATAACAAGCAAAACGTCCAGCATAACTTGGACACGCGACTCTTTTGTCGCGCGACAAATACTATCTGTAATTTTCCTTTCGATACCGTGCGAGATCGACAAGCGAAGTCGCAGCAAGATATGCTAGCCCTACAGAGGTAAACAACAGGCGGTATTATCGACTAGCGATCCCTTCCATGTAACATTATTTGCTGAGTATCTAACGCTTTTTAGGATATTGTGCACTTCTACATTTGATGATGAATCTATTTACGGGTCGATTGCAAAAAATTGTACATAGTTAAAAACTAAGTTAACAAAAAATCACGGTCGCTTCCTTTGTGTGACGAAAGTTAGTCATACAAAATGTATGGGTAACTTTCGTCACATAAAGGAATCAATTAAGTTTTATTTTGATTAAAGCCCTTAACTATGTACATTTTTTTTTGCAATCGACCCTCTCCCTTTAATGAAATTATTGGGACAATATACCTGTATATTGTCCCAATAATTTCATTAAACGTTTCGTGAGAAATCTCTAATAATTATTCCTCGTTTCCGAAAATTTTATCACGAGTTAAAATAAATTTACCAGCACATCAGCAAACATTATGATTTTGCTCCGAGATAACAGTAAACGAAATGCGATTTTGTGTCGAGCGAGAGCACAAAGTAACTTTTCTTTTTCAATATTTGGCCACGAATTGTCATTTCTCAGCCTTAGGTTAATTATAAAATTCGAATCATTCTAACTTCACAGCACTCATTTTTATATATAAAAGAGAGTGATAAAAACATAAATCAATTCGATATTCATGTTTCGAATCCAATCTCGAATAAGAACACGTTCCAATACACCCGGCCAAAATTATTATTATTTTGATCTAATTCCTAATGACAACCGTGGTGGTTGTGATAGACTGGTACGGCAGTGTTGGAATGTATAATTTCAATTATATTATATTGTTATTCCTTTTTATTAGCATTTATCTATTTTTTTATTTATAATATCATTGAAATCAGCAACAAAGACTATAATCATACCTACACTTTAATGGTTGAAAGAACAAGTCCAAAAAAAACGAATTTGTTCTCGCTGTTGAGGCGATGAGGTTGTGTGTGCTACACGAGAGCAAAGTTTTTTGCATCTTGTGCTGTTGAGTCCCTCGTTACACATGGTTACACTAAGGATTCTTACTAAGGACTCAAAACCAGCACCCGCAACAAAAAACAAATTTGCTCTCTTGTTGCACAAATAATTATAACAATTATAATTATTATATTATCCTATTACAAATACTGGTTTTGACACACATAAACAACACCTAATATTTTTTTTAAATAGTCATTTTCTTCTGCAATGATTTTTCGCGATATTCTCCAGCAAATTCTCTATTCTTAAGGGCAATATATCGCTTGACCACTATGTAAAAACAGTTTTTTTTATATGATCAATGTTTGATATTATAGAAATGCTGCTAACGTCCATTGCGTTTACATTATTCCACAGTCTCTCTACCGCATTCATTGTGCGTATCCAACCTGCTGGTGATGGCGGAGGTGACCGTATTCCTTTAAATTTAAGTCCCCGAACAAACTCTTTCATTCGCTTAAATAAATCTAAATGTGGGCTGCGACATGTAAGTGGAGTACTTCTTTCCTCCACGCAGGTCTGGGCTGTCAGCATTTAGGGAGTCAAACAACGCATCAAATTTATTGAGCATGGTTAGACGTAGCATGGGCTTCGGATGGAAGTTCATCTGTAATGTAATTTAAAACACATTATAAAATAAAATTCAATAAATGCAGTAGACATTTCATCGTATTTATTATTATAAATGACTACTGCTTTAATTATATATGAATATTATATATAACTAGCTGTGCCCCGCGGTGTTACCCGCTCATCCCCGGGAACACTAAATTTATTCGGGATGAAAAGTATCCTATGTCCTTTCCCGGGTCTCAAACTATCTCCATACCAAATTTCATCTAAGTCGGTTCAGCAGTTTAAGCGTGAAGAGGTAACAGACACACTTTCGCATTTATAATATTAATATGGATATACGTCGTATAGTATATAAATATACTCGTATGTATCATTGTATTTACTCGTATGGTAGTTAAGTTATATAATACTAGCTGTGCCCCGCGGTGTTACCCGCTCATCCCACGGGAACACTACATTTATTCGGGATGAAAAGTATCCTATGTCCTTCCCCGGGACTGAAACTATCTATATACCAAATTTCATCTAAATCGGTTCAGCGGTTTAAGCGTGAAGAGGTAACAGACAGACAGACAGACAGACAGACAGACAGACAGACAGACAGACAGACAGACAGACAGACAGACGGACAGACAGACAGACAGACAGACAGACACACTTTCGCATTTACAATATTAGTATGGATACAGTCATGTATTCACTTGTATCTTAGATGCTCTCCGAACACTTATTTTAATTAAAGCAGTAACGTCTGCTAACGTAAACTAAATGTTTACAAATGAAGCGAAAATTTAAAAATTTCATGGTTCGGACAGGATTCGAACCTGCGGTTAGGTTACCGTACAATGCCCATACAAGGCAGAAAAAAATTGGGCAAGTGCGAGCCCGACTCGCGCATAAAGGGTTCCGTACCTATACATATATATAATCTATAACAAGTTTGTTGTATGGGAGCCCCCCTTAAATATTTATTTTATTTTATTTTTAGTATTTGTTGTTATAGCGGCAATAGAAATACATCATCTGTGAAAATTTCAACTGTCTAGCTATCACCGTTCTTGAGATACAGCCTGGTGACAGACGGACGGACGGACGGACAGCGAAGTCTCAGTAATAGGGTCCCGTTTTTACCCTTTGGGTACGGAACCCTAAAAAGGACTATGGCTAAAAAACTTTAAAAACGAAGTAATATAAATTATCGAGCATGTATGATCAATGATCACATTTCTTGGATCATAGACAACTAAGCAAAATTTAGAGATCGATAGATACATACAGTAATGTAATAAGTTTCTATCAAAAATTTCATTTTAGTGACAAGCTTTTATAGCCGACTGTACTTTTCTCATCTATCTTGGATATCCATCAAATGCTCACTTAGATGATTCTAAAGAGCCCAAACTCGGTAGGATTGCCTTTTGTATTATTGAGTTCCTATGGCCACCTTCCGGCTCCATCATCAAATCAGCCCCATGGTATCATATTATCGTATTGTCATCAAAGTTAAGTAAGTATGCAAAATTTCAGCTCAATCGGTTGACGATATCTGCTTCAAAATAGAGTTGCAAGATTCCACCCGAACAAACATACTTACATACATACATACATACAATGCAAGTTAAATAAAAGCTTGAAAAATTATAGACTTAATTTAATTATCTAACCTGATGCTCAGAAGTCGATGGAACTTGCTCCAGTCGTGGCCGTGGCGCCTGTGAAGTGTCCATGGCGTCAACCAGTTACCCTATACTCTGTAATTAGGAAAAAAATTGCATTTTTAATCGATAACAAATTGAGGAGGATGTCTGTTCGGTAAATGATTGTTCTTAATAATGTCCATTTATATAAATAACGAGTATAAATGCTCACCTGATGCTTAGAAGACGATGGAACTTGCTCTGGTGGTAGCACTTGTGTCGTTTCATGGGCGTCATCCAGATTGTCGATACTCTATAATTTAAACAATTTTATAATGTTTAATCGCTACGAAATGCAGGAAGTTCTTAGTTCTAGTTGAAGATGTGTTTTGGTTTTGTTTGGAAATGAATGGACCGATTGGGTTTGTTTGTTTAATTGTGCCGATTGCCAGCATGTGAGCATCCAATCCTGACATTAAGAAGATCTCGAGGGAACTTTTTAAATATTTTATAAGCATACATATCGTGATTTGGGTTTTTCAGTAACTCGTTCAGCTGATATCAGAAATACAATTTCATATCGTAAATATGTAAGTATGTTTTTGTTCAAATAATATATAATTTGCTTTTACTCATAAATATGTTCGCGTCATACTCGTTAGTCGCCATAAGGGACTAATTAAATACCTAATAAAATTTAATAGCAAATAGTAAATTAGAAAATATAATAATACTTCAACCAAGAGAAGTGACCGCGCTGACACAGTAAATTCAAATTTAACCCCTCCATTTCCCCAAAGGGATGAGTTCTGTCATAAAAATCGTCTAACAATAACAAACATCCAAAAATTGCCACACACTTTCTCATGTATAATATTAAAGTAGAATAGGACAATCATTAATAGGTATCCAGTGAGCTCTCTACAGACAAAATAATTTAATGTCTGAAAAGAATGCGATGGTTACCTTTTCAATTTCATCAGCGTGACTTTTCATCTCCCTTCATCAATTTGATGACATATTCCCTCTTTCCCGGAATAGAATGCATGGTGCAACTTCTAGCGGAGTAACTTTTAGCGGAGTCAACAAAACAGGAGTCCCCGAAGTGTCTCCAGCACAAAACTTTGTGACTGGAATGCAACTTCATAAGAGACTATTGACCAGGATTTCTGTTCTGGCCAACAGTATATATGGTTTACACCTAAAACAAAAATTCCGTAAAATACTTTTGGAACGACACATAACATCAATAATTGCGTAAAATTGAGCAAAGCTGCTTAAACGCACGTAAAAAATGCCAGGAAGGAACCCTGAGGAGAGGACGAACACCACACGAAACATTCCGTTCCTAACATTTTTTGCGTGTGTAAGCAGTATTTTTTTCTCAATATTATGAGTATTAATAAGATTAATGCTGTATATTTATTCTGAAGGCACGATCTTATCTTATAATATTAATTTAGAATTATGTCATTATGAAAAATAAGTACATACATGAATGGTATCTTACCTTAAGATGTTGGTTTTGCCCGGTTTGGGAAACCGATGAAATACTTTCCGGTTGTCCATATGTGGAGTAATTCCATATTTAGAGCACTTGCGGTATTTATCAACAGACATTTTCGAAAATTTTGGATTTTACCGTAACAGTAGTATCAACGTATAATTCAAGATTTTTACAAGAGAGTACTCTGACAGGTTGCGTTGACATTTCCGTTGATGTTTAAATATCTAGCATAGATTACGCAGCTAGAAGTGACAGCCATAGAGGAAAAAAAATCTCAAGTACTTATCACACTTTATTCAACATTTTGATATGAAAAATAAAATAAATAAATAATTATAAAAGGCAAGTAAAATCAATAATTACTTATTTATACAATTAAAATCATATGTCTTTTAAACTTCGTCATTTTTCTACTTCGTGTTTATGGTTTCATACATATAGACCAAGCTCTATATAGTCCCAGACTCACACTAACAAAAAACCTTGGTCAACGTTATTAGTTCTTCAGTTGAGCACCCTTGGTCTCATACTTTGTAATACAAAGAATATTTTTTTGCCTGACACGTTCATAGCACGGTCATAGCATGATACGGTATAATGGGTATCCACCTTAAGACTTCTTTCGTGTCTATACGATGACTAAAAGAAAATTGTCGACGAGAGAATTGGCAATGATAGCTATTATTTTGGATGAGGAAGAAAGAGAAGATAATAAAAACCCACAATCTAGACGTTACTGGGTTCACGATGCTTTGAAGAAAAGAAAAGTCGAAGGAGAATACTGGACATTATTTAAGCACCTAACGCGACGCGTTACAACGAGTTTAGAACGGTCATCATACCGGTTGTAACCCGTATGCTCACCGCCGTGTCGCCGCCGGCATGCACCGGTCCGACAACGTCGCGTGCCGTGCAAGGAGCGTCTCCGGACCGGCAAAATATTCCTTCCGACAATTCTTGACGCTCCGTGCATGGCACGCTACGGTGACGGAACGGTCTAGTGGGTATAGTCGCATACTTTTCCATACAAATAATATCTTTTTGCTTGATACGTTCATAGTACGGTCATGGTATGATACGGTGTAGTGGGCAGAGACCTTTAGTCCACCTTTTACGCTCATATATCCCTATGTGGAACGCAATAAAGATTATATTCTATTCTAAAGAGCTTTTGGAAGCCCAACCCAATGTTCAGGTTGATAATGCTGTTATCGACGTGATACCGTGACGTCTTAGGCGCTCAGCGGTTTAATCGTGAGCTTTATCTTTCTTGAATTTAATTTTAAGATATTTGATTTGACGACGCGGTTGGCGCAGTGGTTAAAGCAACTGACTACTGAGCCGACGGTCCTGGGTTCGAATCCCGGCAAGGACAAATATTTGTGTGATGAACCCGAATATTTGTGCCTGGGTCATGGATGTCATTTGTATTTCAGTATGTATTTATTTATATAAGTATGTTTATCGTCATCTAGTGTCCATAACACAAGCCTACTAGAGCTTACTGTGGGACTAGATTGATTTGTGTGAGGTTGTCCGATATTTATTTATTTATTTATTTATTTATTTATTTATTTATCTCATCGCATCTGCGTAAATACCATTATTAGAGTAACTAAAATCGTGCAAACATTGTACTTTGTTATCTAGAAACAAACATTATATCGCGCCCTTAATCATTTCACTATCGTATCATCTTGGAACACAAAACGTGTTAGCATGATGACGCCTTATGATACCTAATAACGAATAAGTTTTAGAAATGAGTTCTGAATATGCCATGTAAATTAATGAAGTTTTGGATATGCCATTTCTTCAACTTTTTATCATATCCTTATGATAGCAAGTTTTATAAATGTTATTGAAGTGGGTAAATTAAAGTCGCCAAGTGCTTCTCAAATCGATATGGCTGACAATAACGATTCTGTAATCTGCTTATTAAATTAATAAAACGAGCATAATATTTAGGTATAAAGAGTTAAATGGAATAAGCATACATTGTACCATGTCCATGTGTACACTCGTCATCAGATGTATCGCAGCATATAAGGCGTTCATAAATATCTGAACACGGCTCTTATTGACTGGGCGTTACAGTAGGTATATGTTCAGATATTTATGAACGCCTTATATGCTGCGATATAATATCTGATGGCGACTGTACCTACACTTTGGGTAAGTATTTACATACTTAGTAGGTACAGTCAACTCGGGCAACTAAATGGAATAATTAAGATCGCGAATATTTTTGGAAAAGTAAGCTTTGTAGCTTCCATTTTCGTCTCCAGCATCAAAAGTAGGCAAACTTCGTCGGGTCTTCACATCGCCAATTCCAAAATGTCTGAAGACGAAAGTTGTCAACCAGTGCGTCCTTCCCGTAATGACATACGGTGCCGAGACGTGGACACTGACGGTTGGGCTGGTCCACAAATTTAAAACGCTCAGAGAGCTATGGAAAGGGCAATGCTCGGAGTTTCTTTGAAGGATCGAATTCGGAACGAAGTGATCCGTCAGAGAACCAAAGTTACCGACATAGCTCACCGTATTAGCAATTTGAAGTGGCAGTGGGCTGGCCATATTAGCCGAAGAATCGATAACCGGTGGGGTAAGTGTTCTTGAGTGGAGACCGCGGATCGTCAAGCGTAGTGTGGGAGGCCCTCAGACTAGGTGGAGCGATGATCTGTGCAGGGTGGCTGGCAAGAGCTGGATGAGAGTAGCCGAGGATCGCTTACAATGGCGTGCAGTTGGAGAGACCTATGTCCAGCAGTGGACAAGAAAATGATGATGATGATGAAACCAAAAAAAAGATCGTACAGTCAACATCCGAACTACCAACTATTTCTGAATACATTTTTTTATTCTTATTGTCCATTTATTTCCCTATAGGCGTAAAGATAATGTTTATTGAAATTTTAATAAAAAATACTTCATACGAATTATTGTGCTGATTGTGCCCCTTTAATAATCTCTTTTACTTACAATAGACATTTCCTTGTTCCCATAGAAAGGGCACCAGCCTATATTGGCCACCATTTTGTAAATGGGGGAGCAGTCCAACTGCGCCCATCCGTAGTAAACGCCCGGCTCTGTTCCCTTGGGCAGGGAATGTACTACTTCCAAGGGATAGTTTGCTGGAAAATAAATTAATGGTGCGTTTAATGGATCCGCTACTACATTAAACAAAATGTTTGACAAAATGTGACTGTTGCCAAAAAAGTACGAATTTCCTTTATTTTATTTACTGTATTCTTTAAACAAGTTCATAGTCCTTAGTGTTTAGGGTTCAGTAGTCAACTAGGAACCCTTATAGTTTCGCCATGTCCATCTGTCTGTCCGTCCGCGGCTTAGCTCCGTGATCATAAGTACTATATAAAGCTGAAATTTGGTATGACTATGTGTATGTATCACGCCGACAAAACGGTAAAATATAAACTAAAAAGAAAACTTTTTTTCGGGTACCTCTTGTACACCTAAAGTGGGGGTGAATTTTTTTTTTCGTTCCAACTAGTGTGGTGGGTGGGTGTAATAGGTATTTTAAAAATAATAGGGGTTCTTCAAACCTTATTTTTTGATATTGTCAGCAGTTTTGTAAGTATTCGCTCCGAAAATCCAAAAAAGAGCGTCCCCCGCCCCTACTAACTTTTCAACCACGGGTCAAAAAATTATGGAAAAATTATACGCGCCAGATTGAGCGGAATGTTTTAATGCAATATGGCACTTAACTAATATGTGTAACGTTCGAAGTATAAGGACACCGCGCGGCACTTACGTCATTTTAAAGAAAATCATGAAATTTTGCGATAACTCAAAAACGGCTCGACCGATTTTATTCAATGTAGTTTTCATTGAAAGTACTTATAAGGCCTCATTTTTATAAATTGTTCCATAATTTTTTGATCCGTGGTTGAAAAGATAGAGGGGGCGACGCTATTTTTTGGATTTCCGGAGCGAATATTTACAAAACTGCTGACTTTATCAATAAATAATGTTTGGAGACCTCCAATATTTTTAAAAGACCTATTCAACGACACCCCACACGCTAGTGTTAGAACGAAAATAAAAATTCACCCCCTTTAGGTACGACAGGTACCCGATTTTTTTTTTTTTTTACCGTTTTGTCAGCGGATACATACACACTCATACCAAATTTCAGCTTTCTAGTACTAATGATCACGGAGCTAAGCCGCGGACGGACAGACAGACGGACATGGCGAAACTGGGTTCCTAGTCGACTACGGGAGCCTAAAAAGTGTGCTCTTGATATTCTTTAAACATAAAATTACTGGTGGATTTTTAGTAATGAATTGGAGTGCCAGGGGATGACGGGTGGATCATATTGAGCAACTTTTACTATGGGGTCAACTACGAAATAATCAGCAATTCCATACATTTCGCGTAATCATCTAAAGCCTGATGACCAGAAATATATGCGGATGCGCCATATTGCGGAATTTCACTGGAACTAATGGTTTCTTTAAAAGACAAATATTTAAAATTATCCAAAGATAATGCCGAAAACCATTCACAGTCGTGAACGTAAGATTATAAGTAAAGTGTACACGTGTTTACTACACGAAAAACAGTCAGGAAAAGAGTGCATTCCATATAGTGGAACTGACAGGTATTTAAACTGTCATTATAGTGGGTTGCGATTGGTTGCAAAATTGTTGCCATATAAATCTTATAAATAGCGCCCTCTTGACAATCCTCATATGTTTCTGGTCAGGCTTTAACTCCTCCCTCTGGTCAGGGTGACCCTCCATATTACCATTGGCGTATCTAACATTATTTTTCAGGGGGGGCCTGGGGGGGGCCTGGGGGTGGGCCTGGCCATGGCCTATGAGATGAAGCCATGAGTTTCTATGGGTAACCCAAAATCCTGGGGTGGGCACTAGACCATACTGGGGTGGGCACGGCCCACCCGGCCACCCCCCTATATACGCCAATGCATATTACCCTCTACTACTAGGACAAAATTACCGTTTATGTGTCAACTACGAAATCGCAACGAAAAAGTCAGCAGTACTATAGATTTCGGGTGATTATCTATTTAACTCCTAACCGAAAATTAGCTAGTTTTGGGATTTCGTGGTTGGCTTAGCCCCATACTGGTTGATCAATGTGACCCTCCCTATGACTCCTGGCAATCCCATTCCCATTTATGGGACCAACTACGAAAACGCAAAAAAATACAGCTTAAAGAGTGTTACTTACTTAGAAACTTAAAGAGTTAATTTATAGCTAATTACCCGAAATTGATGGTGCTGTTGCCATTGCTGCTAACTGCTGACTTTTTTGTGCGATTTTGTATGGCCTACCCCATCACTGCCTGGAAATCCCATTCACAATTAAAATATCGGCCAATTAATTTTTTTTTGAAAAAGAAATAATAAATTTATTTCTAAATATTGTTAGCAAACATTCAACTTTTGATTTAATTTCGTTCGCCTGTGCAAAATTTCAAGGCTAATAAGACACTAGATATTATAAAACTAGTTTTTTTTTTTAATTTCTTGCATTCTTATTAAGAATCACTTGGTTTATACATACACACAGTTATATTATAGCTATGTGATAGTGTTTATACAAGTGTTAAGCTAATTAACACTTTATGGTAATATAATAATTCTACAATGTAATACATTATACTAATTACATATTTTTATATAACATGAATCATACTAAAACTCAAGTTTGTGAATATAATCAAGTGAATTAGGGCTAGGTCTGCCATCTCTAAATTCGCCGACCCCGGAAAAGACTTAAAAACCCGCACATTTGGCGTAAGTCGCATTTTTACCCGGACGTCTCCCAAATAATGTAATTAAAAAACAATCGCTTTATTTTTCGTAAAAAGTATCCGGGTTTTCCCCGTTGCCCCGGAGGGCACAAGGTAATATAAGAATAAATAAATATTAAGGGACAATCTTACACAAATTATCCTAGTCCCAAACTAAGCAATGCTTATACTATGGGTAGTAGACAACAATAGACAAAATATATAAAGAGATTACATAGATAACATCCATGACCCAGGAACAAATATTTGATTTCATCTTGCCCTTGCTAGGATTCGAACCTTGGACCGCCAGCTCAGTAGGCAGCTGCACTACAAACTGCACCAACCGCATCGTGAAATAAAAAATAAGGACTTATCCAGACAAATTATTTTTCTTCAATTCTTTCCCTTCCCCTGCTTAAATTTGTGAAACATCTAAACTTCTAAAGTTTCATAAATGTCTGTTTTTTTTTCATTGTATCAATGGTTTCATTACATTGTTGCATAAGGAAAAACAGAGCTGAGAGTTGGCAATATGTGAGTAGGTAAGGAATATGTAACTATAATATTCTAGATAAACTGACTCACACTTAATATAATATTAAAAATCCCATTGCAACTAATTCCAAATTATTTATCAGCTGTAGGTTTGTATGAAAAAGTCTGTAATAAATACTGTTTTTGAAAAATAAATCAGCTTACAACATAATGAAGATAGGAATATAATTATTTAAATAATTAACCTGATTATTTATATTAATAATTAAAAACAAGAAAATCTACAGCACACACCTATTTCTTATGTACATATAATAATAGTGGCAGAATAATATTAAATACAACTGTATCGTCTGTATCTTAGTCAATTGTGTAATATATAAATAATTATCACTAACCTGTTGGACATCCTAAGTCTTTCGACCCTCTTCCAAAACCTTTGATAACTTCACCTTCAATGAACAGTGGTAATTGTGACGTCATTCTTTTGCGTGCACAGCTATTAATGATTAAATTTAGAAGTCGAAATAAATACATTAATTGGAGACCTTCAAAGTGATATTAGATATTACTTACTATACATTACTACCATTATAATAGGCACAAAAATAGAGAAATATTTGTTTAACTAACAAGTATGCTCCTTGAAGAGTTATATGTTATATCTACTTGTTAAACGTTATCAATAATTCTTGTTTGAGAAGTTACTTCCTATTTCACATCTAACTCAACTCGTATATTGAAGTTCAATGACTGAACTGACAACAAAACTGACTGGTGTGGTGACACTGGCAGCTGATTGAACTAAAGTACTCTGTGGATTGGATTGAACTGACTGACTGATGAGCAAAGAATATAATACTCACAAGGAGCTGATGAGAGTGGAGTGATGTCAAGATGAGTGATGGTGATGACTGAGACTGACCATGGAGCTAGCATGTACTATAGTACGCCTGGACTGAGTGTTGCTACGATACAACGATCCAACTGAGCTACTAAACAGCCCGTTTGTCCCACTCTGCTGGGGTGACCAAATATTTAGCTACAAAGAGGGACTCATCCTTACTCCGTTTTATTGTTAGTCTAAAAATGTGTTTCGGCTGACACTGTAGCTGGAATTTATTTTATGTACGGTTTTACTCATAAATACTTAATCAATGTTAGCGTTTATGACAGCAAAAACACACTTTTGGCCCCCTTTATTTTAACAGAACGCAGCAAACTCGTAATTGTTAACTTGATGTGATAAGTGTCAAACTTCGTTACAGTCTGTATGATATTTAAACAAACATTTGACAGTTCTCTGTTGATGTTTGTAGTGATGTAGCGAAAACATATTGTTTGCCAAATCTAACAATTATGAATGGTTGATCAAATCGATTTTATCGACGAACTTTTTTTAAACCTGAATATATTTTTGTTTATTTTGTATAAATCAATATTGGAGTTTACTCCTTAAGAATCTATTTTCATACATAGCCCGGGGTATGAAAAATATGGGGTATAAAATCGAACGTATCTGCCGTGCTAATTTAAAAAGACGTATCTATAGTATACGATCGGGGTAAAAATACGACTTCTTAATTTAGCAGGTTATGCGTTATGCCGTTAAGCGTTATGTGCGAGAGAGAACCCAAGAGGGGTTTCGGGATAGTGGAAGGGAGACAAACTAAACGCTCCCGGCTCCCCTACCATTATGTCCGTGCGATACTAGCGCCACAAGCAAAACTTTGGTAAAACAAAACAAAGTGGCGCTAGTATCTGCATCTGAGAGAGAGCCCAAGAGGGGTTTCGGGATAGTGGAAGGGAGACAAACTAAACGCTCCCGGCTCCCATACCATTATGAAATTTAACTATGAAATTTGACATTTCGGATGCCTGCATGAAGTAAGGATAATGCAGGCCATACACGATCAAGCCCGCCGTCAAGCCTGCATGATGCTTGAAGCGGCGTCCGGTAAACTTGTGTATGTGTATCTAAGGGCCTACTCCGAACTTCGTATTGTGCCGACCCTTTCACTCATATAGTGTATAACACGAGAGTGAAAGGACGGACGGACGGACTTTGGTAAAATTGTTGAATAACGTCATGCAAACTTGAACGTCAAGTATGTCAAGAACGTCGAGCGGTCAAGTATGCATGTCGTTATTCAACAATTTTATGAAAGCCCATCGCACACATCAGTGGCCTGCGGTGGCGGCCTGCTTTCACTATGACAATCCAGGCCGCGTATGTCTGAATGTTAGGATCACAGTATAAAGACAACTCAGTAATAAAACTACGGCGGCGGCGACTTCGTTCGGGAGCTCAGGGTTGTACACAGTCGGAAAACATTTACAGTTATTTGGTATGTGTATAATAATAATAATAAATGTTCTTTATTTACAGGTATACACCCAATATCAAATTACAATACAGCAATTTTAAAATTATGTAAAATAAAAAAGTGTGTAAAAGATGTGTAAAAATAACAAAATAAACGTAAATTTAACCTAGTTCTTAACTAGGCCGTCACATGCTCAAAAATATATATTTATTTTTTGTGCACGGAAACCCAATACTTATAAATAGGATTGTCCAAACACCCAGACAGCGCACGTAGAATGCTGTTGTTAGACGAACGTAGACGGCTCCAAAAGGAAGCAATACGTGTCCACATGATGGCAAAAAAGTCAGGAACTCTGGCCCCGGCAAACATGCTCGATGCACTGCAGTATCTCGGCAGTTTCATTAGGATACGGTATGCGTCATTACATTATACTGCACTCTAATTTTGCTCATTGCGCGTTTAGTGAATCTGCTCCACAGTTGACCCGTGTAGAAACATAAACAATAGGCTCTAAACAGTGTCAGTTTCACTTCATCACTGCAACGCGCAAATCTGCGGGCTATCATGTTGCACCGTACGGCCAGAGCCCTGCGCTCCCGTTCAATGTCTTCATCATCAAGCATTCTCTCCGTGAGCATATGTCCGAGGTATTTGAACCTTTCCACAGGCGCCCCATCCAACCACACTGGCGGAACATTAGCCGGACCTCTTCCTGCCTTGAAAACTACCATTTTGGTCTTCTGCACTACGTTATACTTAAGGCTATGGCTGCAGGCATATTGCTCACAGATAGCCAGTAATTTTCGCATGCCCCTGATAGATAGGCTGAGAAGCACCATGTCATCGGCATAACTAAAATTATTAGTACATGTAGTGCCAATGTGGCAGCCCACTATAGTGCTTCTCAGCTCAACAATCAGGTCATTTACGTATAGACTAAAGAGATCCGGCGATGTCAGCCCACCTTGGCGAACGCCATATTCTAATATATAATTATTAGAGGTTGTGTCGCCCCATCTCACACAGTTCACCTGGTTTTCATACCAGTATCTCAACAGATTCACAAATTTCGGCGGTACTTTGGATGCGGCTAGTTTTTCCCATAGCAACTTTAAGTTAACTAGGTCAAAAGCTCGGCTAAGGTCAAGGAAACAGGCGTATACAGATGAGTTTCGGGACACATAGTAATTAACCGTACTCTTAACTCGTGTATGGTTAGACGTGATTATCTACCAAAGACTTATTAAGTATCACAGACAACTTAACCCTATAGACCCCGCTTCATAAAACTTTCTCTAGTATCTCAATTTTCCAAATTGGCGGGGTGAGGAGGGCATCAAGTGCACTGTGATTGGCTAGTTCAAGGTAAGCGAGCAATAACGCATGCGTTGCAAGACGCGCGCCTTTTTTGATAGTGATGGGACACACTCGAAAAAGAAACTGCAGAATGTAAGTATATATGTTTTTAATTGGAATCAATAAGAATACAAAAATGGTATTATTATTAATTAATTATGTACCTGAGTGCATTTTTAATTGGACCTTGGTGAAAATGCACTCTAGTGTAGTAGTAGATCAACAAATAAAGTGAAAATTGAAAAATCAAAACTTCAAATAACATCCTTCTTATGTAGCGCCATAAGATTCAGGTGCCGACTTAACTCAATCGAGTGTAATGGGTACCCCCCCTTTTATGGGGAAAATTTTTACAGCGTATAATATGTTTTTTTTCGACATGTTAATGAAGTTTTCATCAAAGTCTGTTCAGGCGTTTTCACGTGATGCGCGGTCAAATAAACAGACAAACAGACAAACGAACAAACAGATGAACACAAATATTCTAAAATTTCAAATATTCTGTTGGAACGTGTTCTGTTATCGGTTTTAAGCATCCCCCGCCAACTTTATTTCTAATATCTTCCATGTACAGACTTTAGAGCCACTTCAGCTTTATTATATGTATAGATGTATCGTATTTATCCAGGATATTAAGTAGCCCTTCTCCAAGATTATATCTGTTTTCGAAAATTCATCGAAATTGGTTCAGCAGTTTAGACATTTATGGTTTCATAATTGGATATTTATGAACTTAAGTAACATACATTTCGATTATTCAATAATAAAAAAAGTTTGTACTCTATAAAAAGTTCAATGTTGTTTAACGGGTATCGGTTACGTAATTAATCAGTCACATCACTACTAAAAACACTGCAAAGGTTAGACGAAGACGGAATTACAAAAATTTGCATACGAAGGTAAGAGACAGTTTACAATTGACAGAAGACATCATCGCGTCGCTAGGTTACCAACCTACATTTTATAACTTAATAACATTCGTTGTAAAATAGTAAAAATAGCTTACTTGTGAAATGAAATCCCATCTTTTTGAAGACTAGATGTCTTGCTACATTTTCCACACAATTTTACCATACAATAAGGCATATTTTGAACACCTTATAAGCCAAGTAAGCAGTG
Organism: Apotomis capreana; assembly: GCA_947623375.1. Taxonomy (NCBI): domain Eukaryota; kingdom Metazoa; phylum Arthropoda; class Insecta; order Lepidoptera; family Tortricidae; genus Apotomis; species Apotomis capreana. Next base: position 33,893,188 of record OX392499.1, on the reverse strand, counting down.
AAATATTTCATGTTACTTCGTCAACAGTCGACCGCGAACTAAGAGAGCGTTTGGGGGCGTGGTGAGCGCTGCGTATTTTTTGAGCATTAGCTTGGCTCACCCGGGTGCCCTTATAAGCGGGGTCTATAGGTTAAGTTGTCTGTGTTAAGTATAAATTTAATATAACCTGGTAATAGACAATAAGTACTTACCACATCTTTTTTTTGTGTACCTACCTACTGACTTACTTCGCAGTGCTGTCAGTAGCGCGTGGCGCGTCGAGACCATAGAGTAAATTATATATACTGAGATAGAGTCATCAGCTTCCTTTGTGTACTAGCGCCATCTATTGAGCGAGTTTCGAGTTATCTGTGTCATGTACATATGTATATACATAGCAATCGCTATATGCACTGTACTGTAGGTACTTTCAATACATATTATATGATTCATCTCACACTTACCATAATAAGTGGGCTTTAAAACTAGTTATGCTTGTAGGAAGGTATAAAAAAGACACATTTATAATTAATTATATTTATTTCATTAATTTTGGGAAACATAATTAGAACAAACGCTTACCACAGGTAGACACACACAACATTTTTTACTGCTACCTTGACTTTAAAATAGTTTAAAACGAGGCAATCGTGATTACACAAAGCCGGGATCGAAATCCTTCCTGGAACTTCTGTCGTCGGAATCCAAGTTAGCGTAAAGGTCAACAACGTAGAGCAGATTCGCTAATATCCGTAAAGCACAGCCGAAGTAAATTTCTTAAACCCGTTTGAATATCCACCAGAAAACAAACTTGTCCATAATCCATATAAAGTAAACTGTCAAACAGCACTACGCTACGCGTTCCTCTACACCGAATTGTATTAACTAAGTAGTCTTTTAGTTTTCTTTCTTCTATTGTTTTTTTACATTTTAAAAAATACGCATTTATCATTTTCCATTTTTTTTGTGGATATTAAATTTTTGTGACAATCATCATATAACTGCTTAAAATATAAAAGGTGAAATCTAAAAAATAAATGAGTGGAATGGAACGGGGATCTAATCTTAAGCCGTAATGTTGCCTGTAATGATAAATTAAAATAATGCTTCATAATCTTTCACAATAACTTATAATTATGTTTTTATTATATGTTTATTTATGGATAAAATAATAACATAAAAACAGATTTCATTTTAATAACACTAATTCAAATATTGAATTTAGCTCCATCTATCGAGCGAGTCTCGAGTCTAACCGCACGCAAGTTTTAATGTATGAAATCTGTAAAGTACTGAGTGAAATGCCCCTGGTCGAGACAGGCGGACTGTTTGTTTTAATTGCGTGTTGCGTGCGCTGTCCGTGATTTTTTTAAAGATGCCACGAGTGTATTGCGTTGTATACGGTTGCTTGAACTCGGCTTCTTCAAACCTTTTAGCTGTTGTTTTCAAAGAGAATACCTAAATGTGTAAAGTAGCTGCATCAATTTATCAATAAGTAGACAAAATCAGTAATGGTGCCGTACCCATGCTTTCTGGTAATTTATTAATTAGAATGAGGATTATTTTCCACGATAAAATTGAATAATAAAGCTTTTCGAACGTGTCGTAGCAGGCGAAAGTATTTCTGAGTCAGCAATTTATAATTCAAATTCAAATTCAAATTAGCTTTATTGACACAACATTAAAACACAATATTAACAATATAAGTATACATACAGAAGCGGAGAAAAAAAGAAAAAAAAGTACTATAGGTCTATGCGTATACAATATTATCTACAAAAAAAAACAATAATGTTGGCCAAGGGTACCAAGCTCAGCATATGCTGGCCGTTGGACGACCAGCGCTGATTTTCAGCATGGCCCTTTTATGTACGAGGTCTTAACTGATATATTTATTTATTTAATCAACAGAAGCACTATGCCTATTGAAAAAAATAAATAATATATATATATATGAAGATGGAGAATTACGGATATTTAAGTGTAGTGCGCCATTTATATAACAATATAACAATATTTGCGTAGATTATTATGTGACGATTAGTATGTGTTTGCCCTATGTATAAGAATGTGTGTGTGTGTGTGTGTGTGGTTATGTACTGTGGATGGTTGTGTATTTTTGAGAGTGATTTGGTTGCATATCATGGTAACTAGTCAATTTTGTCTTTGTATTTCAAGTAAATGCTTTCGGAGTAATTTTTTGTATTTTGCCAAAGGCATCGGTTCTCGTAGTGGAGGGGGTAAGTCGTTCCATATTTTCGCGGCGGCAAATTTAAAACAACCTTTAAACAGCGCGGTTTTGTGTCGCGGTATCACTAAATCTGTTTCCCTACTGCTCCTGAGTGGCTTTGTGCGTCCATCCTTGACCCACTTTAGCTCTTTGTAGAGGTACCCTGGTTTCCCGAATTCCATAACCTTGCGAATTGTGAATGCTATGTGTAGGTGTCTTCTGTTCTTCATGTTTAGGATTCCTCTGCTGTTTAGATAGGGGGTGATGTGCGCTCGTCTTGGAGTGTCGTAACAGAAACGTATACAAGCATTTTGCACTCGTTGTATGGATCTTTTAGTTTTATCTAAGAGTCTCGGACCATAAACGATAAATACAAACTTGTTTTAATTGCATTATTTTTACATTATTTTGTTTTTAAACTAGTCAATTGATTCGATTAGGCTAGGTTTTTTACAATAATTGTATATAAAAAGTAAAATACAATAAAGTAATTACAAAATATAAATACATTATAAAAGACTTAACCCACGGTGCCGCCGCCGGCAGCGGATGACAACCCTAGCGCGTAGGTATTTATCTTCAAAAAAGGCCTTTGTTTCCATACTGATTTAGCCTATATATATATATACGGCTTGTGTTTAAACGCCTACCAAATATGTTGATAAATTACTTCCAATAAATTCTTAATGCTTGCCAAAACGGATGAATGCTCACCAAATAGTGTATCACAAACTATTGTATAAATAAAGCTAATATTTATTTTTCTTACATGCTATAAAAATATGTGAACACCGTTAAAGTTAATTTCAGACCAAATAATCTATAGTATTGTTTAATGGATGTCACCAATATTTTATATTATTACTTCCATTTTAGTCATTTTTGCTGAGGCAAAAAACTAACTGCTGACCATGAATTTTTTGTTATACCAAACATATTACTACGTACCCCAAACACAAGTAACAGTATGGCTTCAGACCGAAACAATCAACGGGTGATCTTCTAGCGTATGTGACACACCTCTGGGCGGAGGCTATTGATAAACACGGCGAGGCTTTGGCTATCAGCCTTGACATTGCCAAAGCTTTCGATCGGGTCTGGCATAAAGCACTTCTTTCCAAGCTTCCTGCCTACGGTCTGCCCATCCAACTGTGTGTGTGTGGATTGCTGACTTCCTGCATGAGCGTAGAATCCGCGTCCTCGTCGAAGGGTGCGCTTCGCGGTTCATGAAAGTGAATGCTGGCGTCCCACAGGGCTCTGTTTTATCACCCACCCTCTTTCTTCTGCATATCAATGATATGCTACCATTAGGGAACATACATTGCTATGCGGATGATAGTACGGTCCATGGTCGATATATTGGCCGGCCGGGAGCTTGTAGGGCGGTAATCGGCGCGAAACGTGAGAATCTTGTCGTTGAACTGGACCAGGTTCTGGACCTCATTAGCAAATGGGGTTCTGTTAACCTGGTTGAGTTCAACGCCAAGAAAACTCAGGTGTGTGCGTTACCAAGACGTCTTCGTTTCTCCCTACTCCTAGTCTCCAGAGCACTCCTCTTGGTTTGCGTGATAACCTGAATATGCTAGGCATGGATATCCGCTGCAATCTTAACCAAAACGAATAACATCGAGTCACTGATTACCACAGCTTCCAAAAAACTGGGGATCCTGAACAGGGTGCGACGGTTCTTCACGCCGGACCAGCTTTGTCTTCTTTATAAGACTCAAGTTCGGTCGTGCGTTGAGTACTGCTCGCATCTTTGGGATGGCTCCGCCCAATATGTACTCGTCGCGCTTGGCAGATTGCAGCGACGGGCGGTCCGCATCATAGGTGACGAGAAAAGTACCAGATTCCTCGAACCCCTTCAATTACGTAGGGACATTGGGTCGCTGAGTGTTTTCTATTGCCTATACCATGGCGAGTGTTCTGAAGAGTTATTTTCTCTTATCCCACCCTCCCCTTTCCGTCATAGAACCACATGTGCCAGCTTGCGATGTCATCGCCTCACCGTGGAGAATATTCCCACACGTACCAAGAAGTTTGGCAATTCCTTCTTCTGCCGAACTATTAAAGTATGGAACTCCTTGCCAGCTCATGTGTTTCCTCCCTCTTATAACTTGGGACCCTTCAAACGAAGCGTGAAGAAGCATCTCTCGGGCCAGCATGGCAGTGTCAACTGACTTGGCACCGTTGGTTTCTCGTCAGTTGCCATTGCGACTTGGGCTCCCCTTTTTGCTTACCATCAGGCGAAGTGGAGCCACTATGTTGTGTCGTTATAAAAAAAAAATTGTTTATCACTTTATGCATTCAATTAATATATGATATAGTACTTAAATAAATAATCGCTACTATTGAAATGATCACCAAAATGGCTTTTATACCCTAAAATTAATAAATAAATATTGAGGTTTCAATTACGGGTAGTATTTAAACGCACATAAAAAAAAAACCTTTTTCTATGCAAAAATAATCAAAAATTATATCAAAACTACTGATTGCACAGCAAATATTGCACTCAAAATGTTACTAAATATACTACAATTTATATTTGTGGCGTGCATGACGTGCATCTATTTATTTAAAAGTAAAGCATATTTAAGTAATGCATAGCTAATAATGACTACCGCACATTATGGAGCGTTTTTTAGGGATATAAAAAAAAAACTAACCTATCCTAACCCGGCCGAGTCGGATCTGCTCTGAAAGGTGATCAGGATTAGATGGTTACCTAGCTGAAACACATTTTTTTTTCAAAAACTGTTTATTTTTCAGAATAATTATGAAACAAACCTAACCTAACCTACTGGGTTCTTTAAAAAGATGAAAGTAATGTCGTGCTGATGTGTTTTTCTAATTATCTGCAGTACAATTTTTGCTAGGCATTTATTTTAATTGCTGTGCAATAATAATTTTAGATTGACAGTAATATATTTTGACTAAAGGTTAGATAATTTGATTACACTAAAGCAAAATAGACTGCAATTTTTGGTAATAGTTTTGATGTTTTATGAAAACAATATTTGGTGAGCAAAAAATCCATTTTGGGAAGCATAAAGATATACGGTCTCAACGTAACATTATTCTGGTGTAATGTATATTAATTTTGGAATACAAAATGATTTAGTTTAGGGAGCTCTGTATAGAGTGGGTTTAATTTATATCGGTTTAAGACATAAACCCGTTCCAGACCTTCCGATCCGATACTACTATTAACTACAATTTTATTTGAAAACTACTAATCATTACTATTTTTTGTGACTGGCCATAATAGAAAGGGACAAACTGACCTGGTGCGAGCGGTCTCTGTCAGACCGTGACCTCTTCACTTTTAAAATATATTTTATGCCTTTGTATTAAGGTTTAATTTTGTGTGCACACTTATTCTTAGTGCACACTCCCGTCTTAATTAATGGCTCCATGTGACTGATTGACAGTGACACCTGACAGTCTAGCAACTCGTCAGCTCTCAAAAATGAATCTCATAGTGGTCACACTACTCGCGAAGTTCTTCGGCGAAGTACTTGACAGATGTTTAGGTACTTGTAGAAACCTACGACTGTATTGCTATCTCTGTAAAGTATGGCGAGTTTCCGTTTGAAAAAACGAGATGGCTGTGTTATGTCATATAAATACGTCGATTTCACCCTTACCCTAGCTCCACGCTACTCGCGAAGTTGACCGAAGTTGGGCGAATATGATAGTGTGGAGTGCACTTGACACTTCGCCGCGGAAACCCGTACTTCTTCAACTTCGACTTCGGGCAACTTCGCGAGTAGTGTGGAGCCGCAATAAAAATATCAATGATTAAAAAAAATATAAATAATGGTTATTTATGACTATTTTTCAATGGCAACACAAACTTGTAAATTTTTGTCTGTGTCTGAAATTAGTATCATATTTGATCAGAATAATGAAAATAAATACAGTTTATTTAGGAATGTCATAAGTCTTTAACATACTGTTTATGGATAAAATAACATAAAAAGTGTAAATATACTTTTTCTACAATGTGTGGTGACAATCGTCTACTTTGAAAACTCATCAGTGAGCAACTTAATATGACGATATAATTATCACTGATCAAAAATGACTGAAAAGGGTTACGAAGGTGAGCAGTCAACTCCGGTGTGGGACCTGCCTGGTCCGTCGTCACTGGCCGCAATCCTGGATACTGCGTTTACTTCATCAGCGTCTGACAACCCGTCGAGGCATGGTAAATAAATAGTAAACATACATAGCATATTGTTATTTATTGCTCAATTTTAGTCACAATTGTTGTATTGTTTTGTAGAAGAGATGGAATGCGATGCGCTTTTCGCCGAGAGCGATGACGACGTAGAGGTGCTGCCGTCGTCATCGGAAACAGTATCGGCCAACAGGAGCGACCCTACTCCGAAACGTGTCATATCTTCTAATTACGTTAATTCTACTTCACCCGCGCACTCCTTCCAAGTGAATGTGACCCCGCTACCGCACCCCGCCTCGGCACGCACGCCCGTCCCTGATGAATACCAGCCCCTCCCTGACAGCTCTAGTTCCTTAGACTATATGCTAGGGGTGACAGGGGCTGATGGAACCAATTCCATGTTGTCTAACGGTCATGGAAGGATGCCTGATCTTAACATGAGGTACCAGCCTAAGCCGCTGGCAATTAATAATCAACATAGAGGATATTATTTCCCAAATTACACTCACTACGGGCATGGTATTAGGCCCACTCGAGATTATGCAGTGGGACCTTACAACACCAACAATGTTATAGTGGTCAATGATGACCGGAATTACCCTAATAACCCAATAAATTACGCAGTGCCAGTCACAGAACCTCCCCCTAGAGACCCTATGCCTCCAATGACATATCAGTCTCTGCAACCGGCTGTTGAAAGTGTTTACAACAATCCAATCAATATGCCTGCTGCTTCTTCCAACTCCCTAGATGCTGCATCGAGTAGTTTGGAGAGACCAAGTCGCAAGTTAAATATATCTCCCCGGAGGAGACAGTCTAAAGAAAATGAGGTCAGTCCTAACTTGATTGAAGTGAGTTCAGAAGAGGAAGATAATGCATCTGTCCCAAGGAAACGACAGAGTGAGAACTCTGTGGAGCAGCAAGAGGCAGCTGACTCTGAATATTCCACCAGTATAGTTGCCAGTGGCGGATCTGGTGCATTAGACCTGGTCTCTCCACAGATCAAGAGGGAACCGGCCGAGGTTGCTACTCATGCAGCCGGGGATGCAGATTCAAACCGCCACAGCCAGCCTGGGCATGTTTGTACAGGAAGATTGAGTAATGGTCAACCATACACCACACCAACACAACCAACCCACTATGTCCATAACAACCATGTGATGCCAATTAAACAAGAAAATCATACCTGTGTCAATGCTCATGGTCGGCGTTGCTCTTGCTCCATGAACCATGTCCATGGGAATTGCATGCACACACACTCCGGGCATCACCGGGACTTCTGTCACAACAACCCATCTCACGTGGAAGCTCAAAATCTACAAGTACACCATCACCACCACCACCACAGAGTGAGACCCTGTGCACATAACAATGCTCCCGTTAACATGAATCCATCCACTTCCCGAGTCAAAGACGAACCCGTTGCTCAAACAGCAGTAAAGCAGGAAACAAGCACACCTGCACCTAACTGTGAACACAATCTTGTCCCGGTGACTAAAGTGGAATCTCAACAAACACAAGTCAAAACCGAACCAGGGCAGTCCAGCTCTCAAAGTAGCAGGGTTAGTGAGCCCGTGAGTGTGAAGCCTGAAGTGGACCCCGTGCAGCGGCGGCGCGGCATCGACGCCGCCGGCGATCGCCAGCCACCCTCGCCTCAGCCCGGCCCCAGTTCTGGAAGAGCTGCACAGGCTGCTGACATTAAGCCTACGACTAGTGATAATAAGGTAATTAAATATTGTGATATAAAGATAACACTGCCTGTTTTATACTTATCCGTGAATTTTATATACAAAATAAAAACGTATGGAGCATTTCTCATAAAGTTTGTACTAAATTAAGATGACAATTAATGTTTAATTATATTTTTCCTATTTTGTTACCAATTTGTGATTTCCAATACATTGATGTCAGATTATATATGTATAATTAAAAAAGTATAAGCATAACAGAACCTTGACTATTGAATATAGCCATAAAATTGAAATAAAATTACTAAAATAATTGGTAACAAAATAGGAAAATTATATTACTTAAACTTTAATTTGGAGTCTTTATTATGTACAAACTTTATGAGAAATGCTCTATTGCTGTTTATCATTATCAATTATTTGGATATAATGGATTTCTTAATCTTGTATTATTAATTTGAACCTGTAGGAAGAAAGCTCAACGTTAACTGGAAATGAGGCCCTGCTAGCCCCAGACCTACAGCTGGACTGGGTATCTGACTCTGGCTCAGACGATGATGTCCAAGTGTTAGAAGAAGACCCCAGTTTTGTAAGTACAACACCTACATTTAATTAGCAGTTGTATAAATTAAATTACTCTATAAGTCTGAGTGGAAACAGATATGTGGTCGCGATCCTCATCAGTGAGGGAACGACAAAGAAGAAGAAGAATAAGTCTGAGAACACAAAGATGTTTTGATGAAAATTATAGGATCAAGCTTAATTCCCACACACAGGTGTCACAACACAAGTATTAATACGATAACATTTACACAAGTCAGCCATTTAAATATGATATAATTTTTTTCTACTCCCGTACTTTTTTCTGTCATTTATATAGTTACTAACTCTAATATAAAGACGTAAATTATGAAAGTCTGTAAAAGTCTATACTCCATTGCCCAAAAAACCACCGCTAAACGATGTTATAATGGCGCCAAAAAAGCATCACTTAGTACCACAGATTACAAGATAAACAGCTGCAGCATTCACACAATTTGCAATAAAAAAAAAAGCTTATTGTACTAAGGCATTGCTGCCAACTTAAAAAAAAGTTTTATCTTTAGTGCATGGATGTTTAGTATAGTGAACGTATACCTTTATGTATAAGTTCATATTTTTTTGACAGATGTTTAGTATAGTGAATGTATACCTTTATGTATAAGTTCATATTTTTTTGACAGATGGACGTCAATAAAAAAAAGTTTATCAGAATATTATTTTTTTTAAATTTTGTTGATTCCGAGTGGGAACATGTAGTTATTTTCTTTGTTGTTTATTTGCATTTTATTTATGAAATGTCGAGTCGTAGAAAAAGTATTGTATGCAACGTTTTATAAGTAGGTCAAAAAACCCTCGTGGCATCTTTCTTACGATGTTCGCTACGCTCACATCGTAACCCATGCCACTCGCGTTTTTTGCCCCCTCTTATACAACGGTTGCATAAAATACTATTTTATGATTAGAAACATCCAAATTGTACTGTTTGTCTTTTGTAATCTTTTGCGGTGAAAATATGGCATCTTTCATGCAAAATACACAGATGTAATATATTTTTTGTCGCTACTGCATTATAGCTTGTTTAATTTTATTATACATTTTATTTAATAGTTATCTTTAAATTTGCAAACTACATATTGAATGGTTCTTATCGCCGTTCCCGCGCTATTGGCGGCGATCGGTATTAGTCACGGCCGCTGCGATCTCCACGCCTCACGAAATGCGCAGGGCATAAACAACTGATAACAATCCTTAAATACGTTTCATGTATGTATAATTACATTCCAATACAGAGAATAGTTATTACCTACACTAGGAAATAATTATCTTACTTACAATAACTTCGATCCGGGCCTTATTTAAACAGGTTTTCGAACTTTAGTCGACCAAAGAAATCGGTCTTTTTCTAGCTTAAGCTTAACCAGGTTAAGTTTAAACTGCGCCTCGTCTCGTCCGGTCTCGTTAGCGGTCTTCGTAAGAGCCTGGCACAGCATTGTCCTGGCGCTAAAGCGTAGTAAAATACTAGAGACCGCTGGACATTGCACGTAGACCTCGATATCGTTTACACGCAAATTCTGGCATCGGTTCAGTTCATCATTCCGGTCTGAATGCCGAGAGAATGACTTAACTGACAGAATTAGCTTGTAAATGCTCTAACATCAATTTGGTATTTGCAGCGCGAGGTAATCGACCTGACGTCGCCGCGCGCGCCGAGCCCCGCGCCGGCGCCGGCGGCGTGCTTCCCCGAGCCGCCGCTGCGGCCCGACCTGCTCGTACAGCAGCCCCACCACTTCATGCGCACCAGGTACTAACTCTAATCAGTCTCGACCCGCTTCTATAATAAAAGATCGAGCAACATTTAAGTTATTGCCTTTTGTCGTCAGAGTGCGTGTCGGTGGGTGTGTGATGGCGTGCCGCGGCTGCTGCTGCGCGCCGCACGCGCACGCGCCGCTCGTGCGCGCGCCGCGGGCGCACCACGGCCCGCATCTGCACCGTGAGTACGCAGTCGACAAGCTGAAGAATGCGTGCGTCGGCCGCGGCTATCAGCCGTCATTTTTGACACAAAATAACTTACATTCCAGCACGCCAGATTTCTGCGGGACGTTCGTACACTCAGCAGGAGCGGCTCAGCTATCAATTAATATCGTTTATTGTATTTGAATTATCCATCTCGCACTCGCAATAAGGTTCCGTAATCGGGTGTCTTACAACAATGGGGTGTCTCTCACACAAGGTGCAAATTATTGAAATTAGGACGTCAAAGTTTGGGACGTTTAACCCTATCTCACACACAAATGTAATAGTGTATTTATATTGGGAGTGTTTGTTGGCAGAAGTGAGCGAGCGGCTGCGCGACATGCCGGCGCCGCCCTACCGCGTGCACGAGCAGCTGTGGCACAGCCAGCGGCACATGCTGGTGACTTACCGCCCAATGTTTACTACACCTACTGGTAGCTGCCAGTGGCGCAGCGTCAATTTATACCCTGGGCTAGCCGGAGTAGAATTGGATTACTTTTTTAGGGTTCCGTAGCCAAATGGCAAAAAACGGAACCCTTATAGATTCGTCATGTCTGTCTGTCTGTCTGTCTGTCCGTCTGTCCGTCCGTATGTCACAGCCATTTTTTTCCGAAACTATAAGAGCTATACTGTTGAAACTTGGTAGGTAGATGTATTCTGTGAACCGCATTAAGATTTTGATGCAAAAATAAAAAAATAATAATAAATATTGGGGGCTCCCCATACTTAGAACTGAAACTCAAAAAAATTTTTTCATCAAACACATACGTCTGGGGTATCTATGGATAGGTCTTCAAAAATGATATCGAGGTTTCTAGAATATTTTTTTTCTAAACCGAATAGTTTGCGTGACAGACGCTTCCAAAGTGGAAAAAAGTTGGTCCCCCCCCCCCTCTAACTTCTAAAATAAGAAAATGAAAAATCTAAAAAAAACATATGATGTACATTACTATAAAAACTACCAACGAAAATTGTTTTGAACGAGATCTAGTAAGTAGTTTTTTTAATACCTAACTTTGCACCTAATTTATATCGGGCGCTATACATACCAGGTGCAAACTTAACTTAACCACCTAGGGATGGAAAGTTTTTGTACGGAACCCTCGGTGCGCGAGTCCGACTCGCACTTGGCCGGTTTTCTCTAAGAGCAATAGATCTCCGTCCTTAAACGTGGTAAACAGCTACGCTACTTAGAATAAATGCGCCTAGAACGAGAGTCTTCATACAACAGATTTGCGAAAGATGAAGCCGGTTTTGGTTTTATGTGCGCGTGTCTACGAACCAATTATAGAGGCGCGTTGCTTGTGACAAATTCGTACACGGATGAAACAGAGCCCGTGACGGGCCGTAGCTTATCAAAAGTGGCTTCACTTTCAAACGCTGACTACGTTTCTAGGCGTAGTATTCTAAGCCACGCCATTGATAGCTACATTTCTAACCTATCTATAGAAGTTCCTAGAGCAGTCCAGCTTTTTTTTATTGAATATGGTTTCTTCTTTTAGTATGGCTCAGAATTAGGAGTGCTGTTTCATTTAATTAAGAGGTCATAATTTAGCTCTGACTATGAGATACTTCAAAAATAAGGTTATATCAGTCAAAGTTCGTGACATTTGGGTACGGCGGCTTAAATGATTATAATCATGAGACAGCCAGCCATACCCATTTCCTGCAGATGGATCTTGAATCTCCATTATTTTGATAATTTCATTGTAGAAGCCGGGTACCTAGTAAGCATAACACTAATAATAACCTAGCGAACCTCTCGCACAGCAGGACTTTCGTACAGATTAGTAAAAGAAGAATATAACATCAAAACAATATGTGTAAATTTATGAAACATGTAATGTCTATTTTTTTTAAATCTGGGTACACACCACAATTTTTTTAAACAATTGATACAATAAGGTGTAAAGCCTTTGACATAAGGAACAATTCGAAAGGTTATCTGGGCGTTAGGGTGGTGGACAGGTTAACACGCTAGACCGGTAATCCCGAGGTACTACCGGGTTCGAATCCCGGTCTCTTCTTCCAGGTTACGCATGTCAATTTTTGTTTGATTTGATATTTGTATGGTTTAATATGTAGGTATAGTACATTTTTTTTAAATTAAGCTCATCCACTTACCTGCATTCACAATGGCATTGTGTCTAATACAATCCTATCTGCTTTTGTTCTCCTAACCTAAGCGCCAACCAGTTACTTACAAAAAAAAGGTTAGAACTATATTGCGTGGATATTGAATTGTCAACCTTATTCCTTGTTGAATAGGTTTAAAATGGTTGATGATGAGAGTTCATAGTCCTTTTTCAAGAGAATACGTTCTTGTGGAGAGTCGGACGGTTGTAAAATTCCAAAAAAGTTATGATTACCATTATTCTGTTAGTGTATTTTGTAGTTTCATGTCTAAGGAAATAGAGTCGATAATCTATATTAACCTTCCAAGGTGGTTACAATCTGCTCGCTATCTTAATTTGTGGTTTACCACTCAATGGTATTCAGTTCTTAAGTGGATTAGCTTAGCTTAGATATAGTACTATATGTAACTGGTGGCGGGTGTTTCAGGAGATGCAGCGGCGCAGCATGGCGCGCGAGGGCGGGCTGGCGCACGCGCACGCGCACGCGCACTTCCCGCCGCCCGCCGCCGTGCTCGCGGTACCTACACACAGCTCACTGTCTATTGTTAACCCTTTGAGCGCCAAGCGGCAAAGCAATTCACCGTGCCACTGACGCCAAACCAAAAAAAAAGTGCTCCAAAATCAACAGAGATTGAAAAACACAGATAGTGGGTTGAATTAGCATGTTTTTAACCATTGACATTTTTGACGTCAATAGGCGTCGTTGGCGTCAGTGGCACGAATTCCCGATGACGTGATTTGCCGTCTTTGGCGGTCAAAGGGTTAATCAAGTTGTTATTCCCAAACATGCAATGAAATGTCGTCATAACAGGCTTCGAAGTATCACTGTGAGAGAACTGTAAAGGAATTTCATACAAAATTGTAGGCCTGTACCGGGAGTAATTTTGTTTTAAACGTGGCATCTGTGCTCATGAGCAGACTAAACAGCTAAATTATATATTTATCGAGTGGTTTTTTTTATTTCATTGCATATATGTTTGAGAAAAGCACTATACTTATATTCCTAGCCCTGAAAAAGGCTTGCCGGTTTCGTATCACTATCCGGCCTCCCTACGGTCGGCATTAGATGTACTCACTCGGCAAGCCCTTATTTCCAAGCATATGCAGTAATATACTAAGTGACAGTCATCGAGCGTCGGCTACATACTGAGCCGCATTTTTCTTACGATACGATATATGACTTGGTAAATATCAAAAACAGGGACCATACTTTCAGTTCACAAAGACCCCCAATCTGACGTGAGGGTCTCCCCCTCAACTCGCTAATTGATTTTTAAAAGACTGAATATTTATCTCCATTTTTCTTATTTTTATCTGTATCTGTATAAATAAATAAATATCAGACAACCTCACACAAATCGTCCTAGTCCCAAATTAAGCTCAAGAAGGCTTGTGTTATAGTTACTAGACGATGATATACATACTTATATATAAATAAATATATACTTAAATACATGACGAGGCAGAGGCACTTTTATCTTATACGATGTAAAATGTAACCTAAATAGTTTTTTTGCGTATTCATTTAATACCAATACTAATAATAAATTCTCTATATCACAAGCATACACATACCTATCTCAAATGCATAAATACACTAGCATATATATATGTATATACACACACACACACAAACTCACTATGTTTAGTTTATTTATTAAGTATATAGTATTAAGAATATAAATTTAAAATTATAATTAAATTTACAGAATCGTTTATTTTGGTTTGCTACCATGTCTAGTTACGGAAGAGCGGGGTCTCCCAACACAAGCATATTATTTTGCTTAGTGGCTGGCTCTAACCTTTCACTATGTGTTAACTTCTATGAAACCTAAATAAACATTTTTCATTCCATTTTCATAGAACATCCATGACCCAGGCACAAATATTCGAGTTCATCACACAAATATTTGCCCTTGCCGGGATTCGAACCCGGGACCGCTGGCTCAGTAGGCCGCTGTTCTACCACTGCGCCAACCGCGTCGTCATATTTATTGACCCCTAGACGCGTATTGTATGTGTGCCATAAGCGAGGAACAGCACAATATTCACGATGATTAATTCAGTGAAAATAGCGATAAAAGTCCATAAATATCAGCGGTTCAGTGCATTTTACAGTTCTAACGAGCTCATTCGATATTAGCGCCTTCAGCGGCGAATTCAAGCGCGGTAACCCTAATTATTTTAAAAGCTCCTGATAAAATATTAGACCGTGCGAAAGAGACACTCAACGAAACCGGAGCCGACTGTTTCTCTCTTCAACTCGATGGCCATAAATTTGCAGTTTACTGCTCTTAAAATTAAAACAAAAATATGTATGTTTCAGTTTCCTGATTATCTCGATGGTCTGGACGCGAACGGGCCCAGTGATTTTGATTCAGGAAGGCCTGTCTTCATGTAAGTACAATGGCAAAATTATGCGCGTATTGTCAAGCGACGATAACATTTTATTTCAGTTTTACTTATTTCAACAACAGGTGAAATAAGTAAACCATTAAAGGGGCCATCCATAAATTACGTCACACGTTAAGGGGGAGGGAGGGGGTCGACGAAGTGTGACATGGTGTGACAAGGGGGTGGGAGGGGACCTAAATTCCGTGACGTCACATTTCAAAATATATTATAAGTGTTAAAACACGAACTTTAAACTTACTTTACGAAAACCTCAAAAACATAAATACAACTATGTCTGTGTAAATATAAGATACCGATTGTTTTGTCGACCACTCGCTGTACTATCATCGTTTTTTGATTTGATCTTAAATTTATAAAAAAAAAATATTTAAATGGAAATAAAACTGATTTTGGAACCGCTGTTTCATTCAATAATTTCTAAATGTAAATTTGCAAAATATGTGACGTCACACTAGGGAGGGGGGGAGTCTCACAAATGTGACCAGCTGTGACAAGGACGGGGGGAGGGGCAAAAATCATGAAATTCGTGTGACGTAATTTATGGATGATCCCAAAAGCCTGTAGAAATTATTTTCGTATAAAAAGTATCCATCGATAAGTCGTCTTCTATCCACGTGCCGTGCGATGTGCAACTGAATGTACATTCCACTCCAATGCAAATTAGACCATTTGGGTAATTCCACAGAAGACAGTAACCCAAGTTACCATTCACTTGCTTGTTCTTATTTACAATACAAATTTTAGTGTCAAGAAAAAAAGAATAATTAAAATCGATTCATAATTTATGATCGCGTAACATAGGTTTTGCAGTCGGTTGAAAAATAACGGCTGCTTACCAATGAGCGCATTACTGACACGCATACGATAAACATCTGCGGAATGATCTACCAATTATATTAACTAAATCATATAGATATTTTACTCATAATAAACCATGTTGTTAACTTACACTCAACTCAACATTGTCGTATTTTCTAGGCACACAATACCACCCAGGCCACCAGGCTGAGGCTGGCGCTAACTGCTCTGGCTAATGTTGTTTTTAGGGTTCCGTACCCAAAGGGTAAAAACGGGACCCTATTACTGAGACTTCGCTGTCCGTCCGTCCGTCTGTCACCAGGTTGTATCTCAAGAACGGTGATAGCTAGACAGTTGAAATTTTTACAGATGATGTATTTCTTTTGCCGCTATAACAACAAATACTAATAATAAAATAAAATAAATATTTAAGGGGGGCTCCCATACATCAAAGGGATTGGTTGCGTTAACTTTGCACCTCATTTGTATAGAGCGCTATACATACCAGGTGCAAACTTAACTTAAACAACTAAAGGATGGAAAGTGTTTGTACGGAACCCTCGGTGCGCGAGTCCGACTCGCACTTGGCCGGTTTTTTCATGAATTAGCGCGTATTAATGAAGGTATTGTTCGGTTCCAGGCCCGGCCCGCACGTGCACCACCACATGCACCACTACCTGCAGATGTACCCGCCGCATCTGCACATCTCCATACACCCCTCGGTAACTATCTACTACTGTATAGTCGGCCAAGCCGCGTGATGGCTGGCAATGCGACACAACCGCGGCCTGAGGTCGCAATAACTGCTAGCACCGCATCCGAACTCTCGTGAACCGACACGTTGTAAAGTTGTAGGGGTACTTGTTATTGCAAAGGTTAACAAAATGTAGAAAAAAATGTTCCTTGAGAAATTTGTTGTAGTCGTATACATCACAGCACTTTAACCTTTGACCGCCAAAGACGGCAAATCACGTCATCGGAAATTCGTGCCACTGACGCCAACGACACCTATTGGGGTGCGGTTCAATTTGCATAAAAACTTTTAGCATATTTTCATTTAACTACTTTCAAAATGCATAATAAACACATTGCATAAAAACAAAATTCATAATTTTGTCAAGCATAATATTTAAACATCATAACCATTAATAATCATAATAACATTCGTTATAATGTTCATAAGTCATAATGTCACTTGGTATAACTTGGTATAACATTCATTCAGAATAATTATGAAAACTCATAAAAACACTTAAAATAATTATCAAGTTGCATAAATATCATACCTATCAAATAAGTCCTGAATAAAAAGTTGTTGTGAGCACTGAAATAGGTAGGTTATGGTTTTTTTTACCCTAAAAACGAAACTGCTCCAAGAGATAGGTAGGTTAGGGTTTTTTTTATGACCCTTTAAACGAAACTGCTCCCAGAGATAGGTAGGTTAGGGTTTTGTGCCCTGAAAACGAAACTGCTCCGAGAAATAGGTAGGTTAGGGTTATTTTTTTTATGACCCTAAAAATGAAACTGCTCCAAGTCCAATAGATAGGTAGGTTAGGGTTTTTTTTTATAATCCTAAAAACGAAACTGCTCCCAGAGATAGGTAGGTTAGGGTTTTTTTTATGACCCTTAAAAGGTAACTGCTCCTAATTTGGCTCGGCAATGGAGAAGAATGAATAAGAAAAAAATATTATATTTGGTGGATGTATTTATTTAGGCAACATTTATGCTTTAAGTTATTATGAAAAAAGTATGATATGACAATGGTATAGTATACAAAGTGACTATTATGCTATTAGTCTATTATGCAATTAAACTATTATAATTTTCGAAATAATGCAATTCGTTTGTATGCATTTTGTTTTTATGCTATATGATCACTTATGCAGGTTGAAATTATGCAATTCGTTTTATGCAAAATGAAAATTCGCAAATTGTTGTTATGCAAAACATTACACACCCCACCTATTGACGTCAAAAATTTCAATGGTCAAAAACATGTTAATTCAAACCACTATCTGTGTTTTCAATCCCTGTTGATTCTGGAGCACTTTTTTTTTTTTTTGATTGGCGTCTGTTGCACGGTGAATTGCTTTGCCGCTTGGCGCTCTAAAGGTTAAAATTAATGAACAAACCAACGTACATTTTTGTTTAACCCTACTTAAATACTTAAACAGATCGATGAAACTGACAAACTAATCAGACTATAACTATTGATCATGATAACGTGCGTTATGTTGACCGGTCAGGGCTACGGCTCGCTGTCGGAGGCGCTGTCGCGCGAGGCGGCGGTGGCGCGGCGCGCGGCGCGCGGCGCCTCGCCCGCCGTCATCGAGCGCAACACCTACCGCCACGCGTACGCGCGCGTCGCGCCGCCCCTGCAGGACGAGAAGTGCACCATCTGCCTCTCCATCTTCGAGGTCGACTCGCACTGCAGGTAGTATCATACCGCAATCTGATTGGGATGACGCAGCTTTTGCTGATAGCTTCACACAGATATGGACGTTTGTGTATATGATTCATTACTTTGCCACTACAGGGCCGTGAGTAACGTCAAGTACTCTGAATTCACTATAGAAACTGTGTGTTGTGTGTGCGACGGAGAAACTGCGTACAGTAGCCGGCAAACAACTTGAACCAAAATGGCGGATCTGCGCATGTAAATTTGTACGTAAATCGGCTACTGCGCAGTCAAGGTCACGCTCAAGTTGTTTGCCGGCTACTGTGAATCGTTTGTTAATCTTTTCAACGGTAAACGAAACAAAAACTCGTTATTCAGACGCAACGTGACGTGACGCATGTGATGACACTAATATGTTCAAGCAAAATCCGAGTCAAGCTGTCGGACATTACGTTTCGTTGACTGTTGACTTTATTCGTATGCATGGAGATTTATTTCGCTCCACGCTCAGCGACATAATAATTCGTCAATAGCCGCGTCCACACAGAACGAACGGCCTCGCGAGGCAATTGCCGCGCGCGGCGGCGCGGCCTGTGTGGGCGCGCCTCGGCCGCGGCGCCCGCAGTTGTTGTGCGCGCTCTAAGGTGCCTCGGTCGTTTGCCGCGCGCAGTGTGGACGTAAACGTTTTTGCTTCGGTCAAATTTATGACATAAAACAAAATGGCGTGCGCCACTTACGTATTACGCGAAACGGAATAACCGTAACTTGACATTGTGTGCTATTTGGTTGTTATAAACATAAAAAAATATTGAATATGCTTCTTTTGGAAAATCCTTTGTAGGAACGTAGCAGCAAGTAAAGTCAAAAGCTGATTGCGCGCGCCGGCGCCATATCGTTTTTTCTGTCAAATGGGTGAACAAGACGGCTCGGGCTTACCGCGCGCGGCATTCGGTGAGCGTAATTTCATCCAATGCCCGAGGCATGCGCCGAATGCCGCGCGCGGCAATTGCCTCGCGAGTCCGCTCGTTCTGTGTGGACCCGGCTAATGGCGCTGAATCTGTATTCTTCAGATCTTTCCATTTTATGTTTGGCTATGAAATAAATATTATACTCGTTCTCGGCTCATCCTGTAAAGATTAACTTTTTTTATTTATTTATAAATGTATTATCTCTGTGTCCAGGCGTTTGCCGTGCATGCACCTGTTCCACATGGAGTGTGTGGACCAGTGGCTCAGCACCAACAAGCACTGCCCTATATGCCGTGTCGACATCGAGACGCACCTCAACAAAGATGCCGCCTTCTAACTTTCCCAGACAGGTAAAGTACATAAAAGTAGATAAAAGTCGCCCCTCTAGTACATAAGTTATAAAAAAATAAAAAAACTATTAATACTATTTACTATTCCGTTTTGTATTTACAGAATGACAATTTCTGTGAGCATATTTTTGCATTGAAGATAATTTTACAGTCTCATCAATTATATTATAAATCTAGTAACAACTTCGGTAAAACTTAGGAAAAATACTTCAACAAATTGACTATTTGTACCAAGAGGCTTCAAAAGTATTGAAACTGACATTGATGATGATTGTTCTCTTAATTTAGCAAGAAGGCAATATTAGCTATTTGGGAATAAAAGATTTTTATCTTTCTGACCTTGAAAAAAGAGGCAAATTATCATTGGCGTTTACAATAACTGTTCACTGTGGCAATTTCTATTGCTGGGCTAGGCTCCATTATGTGTACAGTCAGTTGAGTCAATTGAAACACATACCCTTTTTGCTCTTGCCACAATGACAATAAATCTTAAAAAAGGTATGCATGTCAGTTTTACTATAGTACAGTATTAACTTTACTATGTTTGCTATGGTTTCTCAGCCAGCTTCTCATGCAGCTGTGGTGCGATGGTGATGGCCTGTTGCTGCAGCTCCAGCGACTCCTGCTGCAACTCGTGCGTCTGCTGCTTCTGGGCCTTGCAGGTCCTGGGCACACAATTAATTACTGCCGACATGTACATACACATATGCACATTTTATTCAGTAACTTTTAAGTTTATAATTGTTATATTATTAAATCCTATTACAATGTTGAGAGCCAGAGAAGTGGCTCATGTTGTTTTCTCTAAGATATAATGGCAATTTCACTTAGTTTTGTAAAAATGATTTGTTACTTTGATCAACTTGAAATTAACTAAGAAAAAATAGTTGGAACTTTATTGATAATGTTAGAATAAAAAATATATTATGCTTTATTAAAGGTTTTTATACAATTATTTAGTTTCAATGATCACTATCACTTTACCTGCATGCATGGTCTATCCTCTCACAGATGGCATCTGATGCAACTATGTTTCCTGACAAGTAGGATATCTCAGCAGCAACAGTTGCTAGTTTTTCTGCATATTCCATATAACCTACAAAGCAACATTGTCTTGTTTTTAAAAATGTTGTATGGAATGGTCAAAATACGAAAACTTAATGAGGGTACTTACTGAGTAGAGCCCTAAGATTGTGCTTCAGATCATTGAGAGTCCCCCGCACTGCAACCAGTTGATCCCAGTGGTCAGAAGGCGTACCATTTTCACCCCATTCAATTGCTTGCTTTACTAAGCAGATTTCTTTAGAAAGTGCTTCTCTCAATCTAAAATATCAAATTGTATGAAATAGGGTGTAATATTCTGTACGAAATAAAACTACGTAGTTACTCCAAACTCCCAACTACTTAAAGAAAACAGAGAAGTTTTACATAACTTTTTGCTTACAAGCAGCAGCAGTCTAAAGTACTAAAGAGCATTATCCCAAGATATGGCACTAACCTCTCACTCGTGTCCTGTATAGCGACTAAAGTTACAGTAAGCAGTTGGGTGGCGGCATTCACATTGACGGTAGTGGCCTGTCGGATGAGAAATTCATGTCCTAACCTCTCATCATCCTCTTCATATGTTTCACAGGAGACTTTCGCGATTAAAGGAAACGTAACTGTAGGAATTAGTCTAACCTTGTGACAAATCGCCCTCCCGTGTACACCACAAATTGTTTTCAGTGTGTTTAGTAACCTACGAGTAAACATTTTTTATGATTTGCGATTGTTCGGCTAGTTTTGATCGATAAACTATATGAACACAAAATATGACTTAAAAGTTTAAAGTCATATTTTGTGTTTATTAAGATCTGATCTGAAGTGAATTAATCTGCACACAGAAGTTTTGTTTTTATTTTGATTGGATTGGAATTTATTTGACATTGACAATGCAGAAAGTTAAGATGTCAAACGGAGTGAGTCGAAGCTATGGTTACAAACGCTCATACATCAGTTAGTCAACTTTACGGGCGCTGGCTCCTAAAGGGCGTTTATTCCATCCGTCCGGGTTTATTCTAGTTTGGAGGCCGTCCGGGGGGTTTTCAGAAAGTGTCCGGAGAAAATCCGGTCACTTTTTATATGTATGAAAAAAAAACTACTTATCACCTGGGTTAGGTTGCCGTTGCGATGCCCGTACAAGGTGTAGAGATTATTTTAAATAAAAACCGGACAATTCGGGCCACGCTCAGTGTAGAGTTCCGTAGTTGCTCATCCTTCACAAGAGACGGGCTTAAAACAGCGGTTTTAAGCCCGAGGTTTAAGTTACGAGAAAGATATCAAGTTCTATGGAAAGGTCGTAAACGCCAAAGTAACTGTCAACGACACCCCACACACCAATGTTGAAACAAAAAAAAAAATCACCCCCACTTTAGGTGTGCGAGAGGTATCCGAAAAAAAAATTTTTTAGTTTTTATTTTACCGTTTTGTCGACGTGATACATACACATACTCATACCAAATTTCAGCTTTCTAGTACTAATTAATGATCACGGAGCTAAGCCGCGGACGGACGGACAGACTAGTTGACTACGGAACCCTTAAAATCATAAGATTCATAAGCCTTGTCTATCGAGACGGTTCTTTTCTTAGCTATGTTTGGTTGGGTCGGGGATTTTTAACTTAGGTTTTTTCTTTACTCGAACTAGTTCTCCAGGTTTTGAAATAATAATATAAGCACTCGAAGAATTACCTTTTTCACAGTATTTCCGCCAAACGCCAGGAACGAAACTATTATTCATGCCACTTCTTTGCTTTTCTTACTCATAATACGGTGAATAGAGACTAAGTACTATGTGTGACCTTACAAACGGTCCGGTAGTTTTGAATCTTTGATATGTTGTCTTGGATGGTTAGTCAGTGCTTAAAATGCAAAATGCACAATTCCCCCCCTCCGCGCCCGCCGCCATATTGAAAAAACTGGCACTTTCTTCATATTTTTGCTCATATCTTCCTTTAGGAGCATTTTAGCTAGAAGAAAGCTTCGACAATGTTATAGAGAGTTAAATTTACTACATTTTCCATGTTATATTTTTTTTCTAGGACAGATAGTTACGGAGATATCTACATTTAAAAAAACGTAAAAAATCGCAATTTCCTACTGAAAAACAAACTTCTGGATTATATCTTCGTTTAGGAGCATTTTAGCTACAACAAAGCTTGGGCAATGTTGTAGAGAATTAAATTTACTATAATTTACATTTCAAATTTTGTTTCAAGGACGGTTAGTTACGGAGATATGCACATTTAAAAAACAGGAAAAGTCGAATTTTCCGAAAATATCTCAAAATTCTTGGTTTAGAACGCTGTCATTCAGTTAGGGACTAGTCTAGGACAAATTAAAACATGTAGGAAATATAATTGCTTATAAAACTCAACGACTTTAAAGCCAAAATAGGAGAACCACAAAAAGACGAACACCTAATTTCAAAACAAAATGGATATGGAGAAAGAAACACCAGAGGTCAAAGGCTTGTAGACTTTGCCTTAGAGAACAAATTTTCGATCATGAATACCTTTTTTAAGAAAACCCCAAAAAGAAGATGGACATGGCGCTCTCCCAACGGACAGTACAGGAACGAAATAGATTTCATACTGTCTAATCAATCGTCCAAAAATATTCCAAAATGTTGAAACATTGAGTATAAACTTTCCGTCAGACCATAGACCACTAAGAGCAAAAATTTTACTTACGAAACCACTAAAAAGTAGAGCAAGGTATAATAATAACCAATTTAGTGCACTGAAAGGCGAAGAAGAAATAATCCTATATCTGGAGGAGATAAAAAATCATCTACCAACCCTACACGATCCGAGTCAAAAATTTACAGTACAGGAGTATCACGATAAGATAATAAACTCTATCCAAACAAGTTTACGAAGCACATGCCAAACAAAGCATAGTACCACATCCCGTACTGTACTATCCGAACGCACAAAAAATCTCATTAAAAGAAGACAGACACTACAAAGAACTAGCAATAAAACTAGATCGATGAAAAATGAACTTAAAGCCCTTTACAAACTTATAAGCAAATATATAAGAATAGATTATAAAAAGCACAGATCGACTGTCCTCAAGCAGCACCTAGAAACAAAAGGAAGTCTAAAAAAGGGATATAAGGAACTTCGAACCAAGAAAACGTGGATCGACGGCTTAAAAGGCTCAGGAGAGACGAAATTCAGTCGCAGCGAAATTATAAATATTGCAACGGAATTCTACAAAAACTTGTATAGTGCTCCAGACAATTCCAGTACTTCTAGCTACCAAAGCTCGGACGTTTCTATAAGATCTGCTTGTCATATAGAACCCATTGAGTGTGAAGAAATTGTAGAGATCATAAAGAAACTAAAACCTGACAAAAGCCCGGGGTCCGATAACATTACAAATGATGCCATAAAATATGCCCAGGCCGAATTGGCCCAGCCTATAGCAAAGCTGTTCAATATGATTATAGAAACCTTAGTAACACCTACACAATGGTCAGAATCGGACATTATTTTGCTCTATAAAAAAGGCGACCCCAAGAACATTGCAAACTACAGGCCTATAAGTTTGCTGCCGACTCTATATAAGCTTTTCTCGACTATCTTATGCAAAAAAATTAGCCCTTCACTTGAAGTAAAACAACCCATTGAACAAGCTGGTTTTAGGCGAGGCTTTTCCACAATAGACCATATACATACATTAGAACAAATCATTGAAAAGTATCAAGAGTACCAAAGACCATTGTACATAGCATTCATTGATTACCAAAAAGCCTTCGACACAGTCTCTCATTCATGTATATGGGAAACTTTGGAAGCTCAGAACGTAGAGTCGCATTACATTGAAATTTTAAAAAACATATATAACAACTGTACCAGTAGAGTCAAGTTAGAATCCATCGGATCAAGTTTTGCAGTAGAAAGGGGGGTAAGACAAGGTGACCCAATATCACCAAAACTTTTTATTGCGATTCTAGAAAGCATCATAACCAAACTCGACTGGAAGAAATTAGGCATATCTATCCAAGGTAAATATCTAAGTCATCTACGATTTGCAGATGACTTAGTTTTACTGTCTGAAAATAGCTCCCAGCTACAATGCATGATCACTGATCTCAGTAAAGCTAGCCGATACGTGGGACTCGAAATAAACATACTGAAAACAAAAACCATGACAAACCACAACAAAACAATTATAAAAATAGATGATAAAAACTTGGAATACGTAGAACATTACATATATTTAGGGAAACAGGTCGGATTTAATAGCAACAACAATGTTTTAGAAGTTGAAAGGAGAGTTAAAAATACTTGGAACAAATATTGGAGCTACAAAGAAGTGTTTAAGAGTGAGATGCCAGTAGAGTTAAAAAAGAAAGTTATGGACACCTGCCTTATTCCATGCTTGACTTACGCGTGCTAAACCTGGAAATTCACCAATATTGTAAAAAACAAAATAACTACTTGCCAGAGGGGTATGGAACGCAGCATGTTAAACTTAAAGAAAATTCAAAAAATAAGACACACAAACATAAGATCCAAGACAAAAGCATTAGACGCTCTTACTCATGCTCAAAAACTAAAATGGAAGTGGGCTGGGCATGTAGCCAGACTTAAAGACCAGCGGTGGACCATAACAGTCACCAAGTGGAAAGGCCCTCAGGGCAAACGAAACAGGGGAAGACCGCACGCACGTTGGGCCGATGACATAAAAAGAGTCGCTGGCCCGCAATGGCAGAGCATAGCTCAGGACAGAGAAAAGTGGCTATCTTTGGAAGAGGCCTTTACCTGAGAGGGGTTCCTTACGGTTATTTACTAGCAATTAAGTAACTTTCGTTTTTAATATGTATAATATATCAATATTAGTTAATTATATTAGATAAGCAAAATTAGACAAGTTTAGATATTAAGTAACATAGAAAGTACCTAGTGTAAAATTTTATCATATTGTAGTAAGGAAATAAAAGGCATTTTATTTTATTTTTTATTTTATTTATATAAAACTCATGTCCATTTTTACATACATTTTCGGAAAATGTGACTTTATTTTTTACATATCTCCGTAATTATCTGTCCTAAAAACAAAATTTGAAATGTAAATTATAGTAAATTTAATTCTCTACAAATTTGCCCAAGCACTGCTCTAGCTAAAATGCTCCTAAACGAAGATATAATCCAGAAGTTTGTTTTTGAGTTGGAAATTGCAATTTCTTAAGTTTTTTTAAATGTGCATATCTCCGTAACTATCTATCCTAGAAACAAAATATAAAATGAAAAATGTAGTGAATTTAACTCTCTATAACATTGTCAAAGCTTTCTTCTAGCTAAAATGCTCCTAAAGGAAGATATGAGCAAAAATATGAAGAGAGTGCCGGTTTTTTCAATATGGCGGCGGGCGCGGTGGGGGGGGGTAATTGTGCATTTTGCATTTTAAAACTGACTAACCATCCTATACAACATATCAAAAATTTAAAACTACCGGACCGTTTGTAAGGTCAAAATCCTTTATTCACTGAATTATCATATTTGAAGGATGATGAATAAGGCTAAGAACTTAAAACAATAACAAGTATAACAACTAAAAAAAATGAAAGAGAATCTTTCAGGCAAAATCGAGTGTGTATGATATTTAAAAAAAAACGCAGAATTCGTTTTCATTTGTAGGTCATATTTTCTCTATCATTTTATTGATTCACAACTAAGCAATCTTAAAATCAAATGAGGAGTAATCCCGCTGTCTTCTCCTGTCGGCCCGCGTATTGAAGTTCAAACTGACCAGGTTGTTATCAGCTGCAGCTATTAGTCTAGTGGAGTCGAAGTCTAGGCTGTATACAGGAGAAGACTTCTTTGATGTGAAGTACATCTGCGAAAATACATAGTCACACTAATATTATAAATTAATTTAAGTACTTTCAATGAAAACTATATTGAAAAAATCGGTCGAGCCGTTTTTGAGTTATCGCATTTTCATAATTTTCTTTAAAATGACGTAAGCGCCGCGCTGTGTCCCTATACTTCGAACGTTACACATAATAATGAAGAGCCATACTGCATTACAACGTTCCGCTCAATCTGGCGGGTATAATCGATAAATTTCAGAAGTTAATAAATAGTTATAGCTACTTCGGCGTTTACAACCTTTTTATAGAGCTTGAAATCTTGAAATCTTTCTCATCATTTCCGTGGGATGAGCGGGTAACACCGCAGGGTGCAGCTGGTAATTACTATAAAATATAATGTGACAAGGTACTAAAACAACTTATACAATTCTGATACTAGTTCTTACTACCTTATTCGAATCGTACCGTGCCGAAGACAGCGAGAGGCGTTTCGAACTTAAAAGTGGACTCCCAGTATAAGAGCAGCGATGGCGGGTGTTCTACCCACGAGTTATGACCATTTGATAGTTCGATTAAACGAACTTCTACTGCTGAGCCCCTGTGAGCTTGCAGCTAGTTTCTGAGGATTAGGAGCTTCGAACCAGTTCCCCAGTTGATACAACAACTTCCGCGAACTAGTTTGTTCTGACCCTAGTCCCTGTGACTGACATAGTATGTACATACTGATTACCTGAACATGGCAACTAGAGTTTCTACGATCGTATAGAACGCATCGTGAGTGCGCCGCGGATCCCGCTAGGATGGCGCGGTCGCCGTCCGTTTTCACGCAGTATAGAGTCACTAAGAAGGGATCTTTTGCGTCATAAACCTAGAAAAACAATATGTGGTATAGAAAATAATTTACAATGAATGTATGTCACACATAGAACAAAAGAATCTGTTGAAAAATAATGTATAAAATTGGATACCTTAAAGATCTTATTCTTAGTATTATTGTATAAATTCAAGGCCATCAATTACAAATTAAATACAAGACACATGTGATTGACCCTAGTGTAAATTGAACCTTGTATAGATGCCGTTAATAATTACCACTTGAAAAGTTCTCGTGTCAATGAACTGCAGCTTCCCTGCGTGTGTGACGTAGGCAATCGTATTCTCGTCGTGCCACTGCACGTCCCTCACCGCCTGTCGCGCGTCGGGGATCACATCTTTATAGGACACAAATTTAGAGCTAAAAAAGAAGAAAGATAAAGTAGTGTAATATGAAGGGATTGATTGGCTAGTCTACACAAAAACACGCATACACAGGTGGGCAAAAATACATATACATACAGGATAGCCAAAGATGAATGCAGAGTTACTTAGAGTAGGTAGTTATTTATTTAATATCGCCACATAATGTTGAGTACACAGCTGAACCCCATTTTTTTTTATTACAGTCGAAAATATAGAGGTAGCTATTCAAACTCTACTTAAATAACTACCTACCCTAAGCCGTCCCGATTTTTGGCCTGATTTTAAGGCTGATACTTAGGTCTGACTTTAAGACTGATAGTTAGGACTGATTTTAAGTATTGTGTGTGCATATTGCATACAAAAATCTGTCATTTCAGACTATACATGTAGAGTGCCAAACACAATATTTTGTACACTGGCACACTAGTGTTTAGTTCAGTTTGAGAAAATCACAAAGAATTAATGATGAAACATTTATTAACCTAATTAAAAATCTATTTTAATAATAGATTGTATTTTTATCATCTTAATAATATTCCTTGATGTTTGAGGTGTGCAATAAAATAAAGAGTATTTGTATTTGTATAGTTATTGTTCTTGTAAGGCCAGTTATCAAAGCATTCTGAAATTATCCAGGGAAATGTGCAAGACATCTTTTCAGTTACATGTAAAATGTATGAAGCATTAAAATACAGAAATCACCTACGTTGTGACATCAACTAAAAGAGGCTTACTGTTTCCATTGGGCCCAATGGTCAGTTTTGTTTGAGACTTATTTAGAGCCAAGCATCTCAGACCTGCAATATCAATGTGAGGTGCACTGATAACTTCTAATGCTGAAAAAAAAAGTGCATATATAATAACAATGTGAAGAATCACATTAAAACTTGAAAGTAGCTAGGTTCCCAATTTCAAAGAGGAATAATAAAAAATCTTACTGTAATGGTGTCTTTGACTTGCACATAGATCAGTATCACTCTCTTTGCCTTTAATATACCAGTAGCACAGGTCAGGACTAGTTCCTGAGGCTGACACCACAATGGAAGCACTTTCTGTATGGATTAATTCAACTGCCGATACCTCTGAGTGGCCCTCATCATGACAATCCCTGATATGATGAAGCAGATGAGGCCTTTGCTTTGTGCTTTTAAATTCATAGACAATGGCACAGCCATCTCTGTAACAATATTAATAATGTTCATGGAGACTAATAAGAATGGAAATTGACTATTAGAAAAAAAGAACTTAGTGGAAGTTTAAGTTTGTACCTGTTCCCACAAACAATAAGATCGTTTTTGATTACGAAACGTGAAACATCATTTGTTCTTATATCATTTCGTTTTACTTTAGGTACTTCCACCTTCCATACATATCCTCCATCCTTTAGACCCTGTTTATTGGTGGGATAGCTGCATATAGTTGATCCAAGTGATATGACCACAGCTTCAGAGTTGTGGAATGTCAGCCAGGGCATATACTTTGTATTGTAACTGAGGATTTTCTGCAAGCATATTTTATGAATAAATAAAAAGGAGATTACTAATAAACACACAGATAAAAGGCAAGTTGCAAAAAATTAAAAAAAAAGTCACCGGTTTGTAAATTCCATTACACCAATTACGGGAAACTCGACACAACGTGTAAGGTGTTACCGTTGGTTGCCTGAAAACAGAACGAACAGTAAGCATTGAGGTATTATGACAGTATGTAATAAGAAAGTGTAGGTGTGGTGTAGGTAGGGTTACCATACGTCCGGATTTGTCCGGACTTTTCGACTCTTGTCCGGCCCTTTAATTTGTCCGGCTTTTTTCAAATAAGTTTGAATAATGAGTAATAAAACCGCCCGGCCGGCCCGCACCCCGCACCTACCCCCTCGCAAATCTCGCAATGCGAGCGTCTACCTACTACCATGCCTACCTATTTTGGTGACTAAAAAGTCCGGACTTTTTAGGGTTCCGTACCTCAAAAGGAAAAAACGGAACCCTTATAGGATCACTTTGTTGTCCGTCTGTCCGTCTGTCAAGTCCCTTTTTCTCAGGAACGCGTGGACGTATGAAGCTGAAATTTATATCAATTACTCAGGTCTACTGTCCCTTGAAGCTGTGAAAAAATCAAACTTCTAAGCCAACGCAATCAAAAGATACAGCCGTTTATGCCGCAAATTTTCGACACTTGCAAGGGAATCAAAACCTACAGGGTGCTTCCCGTGAACTCAGAATCTTGAAATTTGGTACGAAGCAACGTCTTATAGCATAGATAAAGGAATAATTACGAAAACCATAATTTTTTTTTTTAATACCTAACTTTGCACCTAATTTGCAAATTTTCGACACTTGCAAGGGAATCAAAACCTACAGGGTGCTTCCCGTGAACTCAGAATCTTGAAATTTGGTACGAAGCAACGTCTTATAGCATAGATAAAGGAATAATTACGAAAACCATAAATTTTTTTTTTAATACCTAACTTTGCACCTAATTTATATGGGGCGCTATACATACCAGGTGCAAACTTAACTTAACCACTTAGGGATGGAAAGTGTTTGTACGGAACCCTCGGTGCGCGAGTCCGACTCGCACTTGGCCGGTTTTTTCGATTCGTCCGGCTTTATGCCAGGACTTTTCAAATTCCTAAATGGTAACCCTAGGTGTAGGTATTATATCCATTTAATACGACTGTCAATTTGTATTGTCATACCTGTTACCTAAACTGTTGCGAACGAAGAACTTAGTAAAATGCCTCCAAATGGTATTGTCTTCTGAAATAAAAGTCCGTAAAGTTTTACATGTGAGCATTACATTGCCTAGGTCTGATAATGTTAATTTTTTGAAAATTTTCGACAGGATATCAAAAGGAAGATCAAGAAAGGTCAGGTCTGACATTTTGTCTCTGTTATTAGTACTTCCATATCAGTGTTCAATATTATTACTTTATTTATTAAAATAAGTAATTTACGACATCGTTCGCTAGCAGGTTAAGCAACAAATCATCAACAAACAAAAACACGGATGACATTGACATCTGCTGTAAAATCAGTTTGATTCAAGCTACTGTAAAAAAAGACGTAAAAAAAGATGAGTATTTCTGGAAAATCCCTATTTTCCGACCCTAAAGAACTCGCAATGATGAAGCTACAAAGACTTGTTTAAACTTTGAACAGACGCAGAAAATAAAAAGGAGTGAAAAAACCTCAGTCAACTTCGGGAGTAGTGTGGAGCCGGGGTAACGACAAAGTGACAGCCAGCAGAGCGGATCAGCGGAGGGCGATAGGATGGAGCAGAGCAGGACAGATGACATATACAATACAACGGTATCAATGGTATCATTTACTTTACCTTCCCAAACGGTTTTATTTTTCTCCTAGAAATAATATCATTTCGTTAAAAAATATGAAAAGGAAGACGTAGATCCAAGTCTATTAGTGTTAAATAGTTAATACCAAGAATAGTGAATGCGACTGAAAATATTTTATAGTGGTTTACTGCTATTGTTCCTATTTAATTATTGTCTTGAGATGAAAATAGTACTGTGTCATTCGAATAATGGATTTATTTAAACAGGGTACGTAAATCATATTCCTTCATTTTACCATTTGTTTAAGCCTCTCGTCCGTTAGTCGTTAATTTCTAAAGCGTCTGAAATGAATCGTGTTAACCCTGTTTGTGTGACGCATTAGTTGTGCGAACTTTATCAAGGCCGTACGATCCAGTAACTGGTACGCGCGCGTATGGCGATAGGTGGTCGAGTCGAGCTGGGCAGCGCCCGTCTCGCCATCAGTGGGTGGATCTGGATAATTTTATCGGGAGTCTGTTATCGCGTGTTTGGGTGGCCATAACAGTCTTATTTGCGTGTCGCTCGACTGCGCAGCGCTGCCTCGCTTCGTGCCGTAGTCAGTTGAACTAATTGGATACGCAATCATTGTCTTCGCTTCGTCGAAGCTGTGTAACATAGGAAACGGCTGCACTTGATTGCCAATATTGTTAGACCAGTGTGTGATTTGTTATTGCTAATATTGTTAGACCAGTGTGTGATTTGTTGTTGTGTAGCTATTAGCTAACATATAAGTGAACTTTTGTAGTTAGATGAAAATATAAGTTTCCTCTAAAAGTTATCAGGTAGGTTTAGTACAGTAAAATTCTACTTTCTGAATAAATTGTCTAACAGACTATAGTCTCAACATACAACAAAAATATAATAGGAGTGTCATTAAAATTAACAAGTTCCTTATTTAATTATTTCTTGTCCTAGGAATGAAGGGTCCAACAAGACAGGCTCCACCTGTGCCAGGTTGTGGTGTCAACCGTTACTCACCAGTTACCAATTGGAATGATGATCCTTTTGGTTCAGATTTGTTTGAACCAACACCACAATTTGGACAGAAAAAGAAGCCACCCCCGCGACCTCCACCACCTAAGGTGAACAGCAAGCAGCTGGATGTTCCTGTAAAACCTTCCCATTTCATGAGGAAACCTACTGTCCTCACATCTCTACTGTCCAGAAAAAGTAAAACCACAGTCACCAACCAAAGTAGCCACTATAATATTGCTAACCACAATAATTCACTAATGGAAGGTAATACTGAAATAGATACAGGTAAAATGTTTCCAAGATGTGAGCCAAAGAATGTTCAAACTGGAGCACTGATAGACCTGTCATCCCCACCTAGCTCTCCAACCTTTACAACCAGATCTAGCAGCGATGGGCTCAGTGTGGACAGCTTTAGTTCAGATGCTACGACTTCCACTAATCACCCGAATGCATTTAATAATGGGAATGCCTCGCAGGCTGAAAGCGGTTTTGAAGATGATTTTGATCTCTTTCTACATTCTCGAAAACAGATGAATAAAGAGGACACTCTAGATGATTTGACTGCAGGGGATCCATTCTCACCACCACCAGCTTCCAATAAGCCACCATTGTTGAAGAAGCCTACATTAAGTAAAGACCTGTGTGAGGTGTCTAGTAATACTAGTGTGATGGCGGCACCTTTTCCTCGGGGTCCTACTATAATCCGAGCAAAGCCGGCCAGGCCCAAGCCCCCCGACAACTCCGCCTTGTTGAAGAGTACATTTGGAAACTTGCTGATCACCAACATGAATGTTAACACCACCACACCCATACAGAAGATAAGCAACGGATTTGTCGACAGCTTTGTGAGTATTATAATTTCTGATGTCATGGCTGAAATGATATTAATTAATTCCAACCATCTAACTAATTATGTTGTAATTGTGCTATTCAGAACAACCCTGAGCTCTCTTTGTTTACTTAATTGCATGTTATTATTATTAATGGTTTTCACCAAAGCACATGGAGACTTGGCTAGTTTTTAGGAAATTTCCTTTACTGAGGATACATTGCAGAGCAAAACTACATAATTAGTCAGCTGTTAATGTACGAAACGCGCGTCATATTTTATTGTAAATTTGTGTGGGAAATTGTAAAATTTAGTAATTATGATTTATTATATACAAGCAAATATTTTGTTCTAGTGGCAAATTTTGGACAGGAGGATAACAGACTTGTTATTCTTTACTAACTTTTTAGAATTGAATTTTACCTACTCATATGACAATAACTCATAAACATGTGAATACCTGCCTAACGATATTTTCAGATTGCAGAAACACGTAAAATGTTATAGGTTTTGTTACCCAAATTATATTAACTATTTTCACAAATTAATAGCAATCAAGATGCTGCATATTTTTAAATATTAGTAATTTTAGCAATTTGCATTATTTGCATTCAACAGTATTTTAAATAATATCGGATTTTCTGAAGTTGATATAAGAATATAATAATCATATGAAGAAATGATTCATTTAACCATTATTCGTATTCATAAAAATACCTGGACCACCCGAACACCCTCTGTGACATTTTGCCACTGCTTGTCTAAACGCCAATTATGACAGTCAGTGGCAGTCAATTTTAATTATATTCAGAGATTAACCTACTTATGTTTTACAAAATATAAGTATGCATTATTGCCGAACTTTAGTCATTCTTTATCAGTCACACAAAAATTATATTAGAAATCATAGTTGTCTCAAGCTTAGGCATGAATTATTAATAATTCTAGTTTCATGATAGTGGTCATGGTCAGAATCGCCATTAAGAATCATACTATAACTTAATACACTTTTAGCTATAGATAAAAAGGTAGTTTGTTTTGAAGATTTTGAAGGATTTTTTGCGTCGTCGCTTAATAGGAACGGACTTTGCATTTTGATAGGACTGCAGGAAGCTAATTTTATCCCCACTATAAAAAACCGGCCAAGTGCGAGTCGGACTCGCGCACCGAGGGTTCCGTACAAACACTTTCCATCCCTAAGTGTTTAAGTTAAGTTTGCACCTGGTATGTATAGCGCCCCATATAAATTAGGTGCAAACTTGCAAAGTTAGGTATTAAAAAAAAACTACTTACTAGATCTCGTTCAAAACAATTTTCGTTGGTAGTTTTTATAGTAATGTACATCATATGTTTTTTTTAGATTTTTCATTTTCTTATTTTAGAAGTTAGAGGGGGGGGGACCAACTTTTTTCCACTTTGGAAGCGTCTGTCACGCAAACTATTCGGTTTAGAAAAAAAATGTTTTAGAAACCTCGATATCATTTTTGAAGACCTATCCATAGATACCCCACACGTATGTGTTTGATGAAAAAAAAAATTTTGAGTTTCAGTTCTAAGTATGGGGAGCCCCCAATATTTATTATTATTTTTTTATTTTTGCATCAAAATCTTAATGCGGTTCACAGAATACATCTACCTACCAAGTTTCAACAGTATAGCTCTTATAGTTTCGGAAAAAAATGGCTGTGACATACGGACGGACAGACGGACAGACGGACAGACAGACAGACAGACAGACAGACAGACAGACAGACAGACATGACGAATCTATAAGGGTTCCGTTTTTTGCCATTTGGCTACGGAACCCTAAAAAATCTCTACAAAATAAGTTTGTTTAAATAAAGTATACGCGACGGGAGGCGGTTCACACAATTTTGTTTAGCAATTAAATTAAATGATTACTCAAGGTAAAATAATTCGATTTAGAAATCGACTTACAACATCTTTGAGAAATAGGTACTAGTAGTGGTATTGCATACACCCATTTCCTGAAAGGCGGTGGAAAATTGCGACTTAAGTTGACACCGATTAGTTTCAAGCCGCGAGCAAGTTTTACTGCTTACGAATGCTTACTTAATACAGCATTTTGCCGTTTTGCATATATTCACGCAGCATATCTATTGTGTTTAGTCACGAAACAATGTTAATGATACATAGTATTGTAGAATACGCAGCCAAAAAAGTGATTCAATGTCAAGTAGATAGGTACTTAGTTGCATCGTTATGTTACACGCGCACTATTTCGGACCATAAGAGTTACTGTTTGTTTGCACGTTGTATTATAGTCAATTTACGGCTTATTCAGTAGGGAAAATCATGATTACGTTTTTATGAAGATTCCAAATTAATAAGTATGAATCGACATGTTTTTTGTGAGACGTCTGCCCATCACTATTTTTAAAACTTTACATGTTCTTTTGTCAGTGTGTTTAGGACAAGTCGGCATTCCATCCATATACTTGCAGCGCAATTGAGTGCGGATTATGCATGTACTAATCGTAGATCCGATGATAAAGCAATAATAAAGAGCAGTGACCTGCTATGATACCTATTTGGCATTGATGGTATAGGTCACTGTATCCTGTTAGACTTTATTGTAAAAAAATATATTTTAATCTGGATCGACTGCCGTGGCTGCGCGGCGGTTGACGAATTTTCGGAGGTTTACTCAGTGTACTTACCCCCACGGCATCCGCAATGCGTAGAATATTATATAAATAACACCCACTGCAGCCTATTATTATTGCGTCCATTCCATATATATTTTTTTACAATATACATCGCTGACGTTGATAAGTGACCCGAGCTTTGCAGGAACATTACCTATTTGTATTTATACCTATTGCACATAATAATTATATGTGTTAAAACTACCAGCACCATGCCATGGACCCGTCTAAAGAGTTTTCTAGAGTACACACGCGGCTTGGACACCTGATTATTATTTAGAGGCAAAGGAATCCTTATCGAAATCGTTAATATTATTATGAAAAAGGCCAACACCGCGAACCCAAAAGGAATAATTAGGTAGTTCTAAATTGTTATTGCTTTTAATTGGCGCTACACGCAAACCCATTCATATTTTACATCAATTATAGGTAGGTAGAATTGGGTTAAAACAGTTTCAAGATTTAACCTAATCAACTAGCATTGAGCTGAGCCTTGAACTCACGGAGTTAAATCTTCAAAGGTTAAGAAAAGCAGTGTCTAGCTGGATATGAACCAAAGTAGTTATGATAAGACGCGTGATCCATAGGACTTCTATGCAAAATTTTATCTTCTGTTTAATCCTATCAGTTCACGAAAAAAAAACAAAACGTTCATTGCTCTACTTTTACGTAATTTGTATATTTGTAGGAAATACCTGTCCATAATTTCTTGCCGTCGCAACCAAGCCAGCCTTTTAGGCACATGGCTTTCGGCTTCTGTTAAATTAAAGAAATCCTTTAGCGCCGAATTCTCATACTTATATGAATTCTAGCAAAAATTGGCTCGACCGGTTTATGTGTGTTTAGTTACATTAGTACCTCTAAGTAGATTATACCTTTATCGTTAAGTTCACGTCTAAAAATAGACTAATCCGGCACTACATTAATGATCCACTATAACATAATCCTCTTTAGCATAGCATAGCAAAAGAGACGTAAACTAGTACAGACTCAATGGTATTTTCGAAACTTATATATAAGTCTTTGGTTGTAGGATTCCAAACCGTTCAGTTGGGATCGAGAAGAGAGCCCGGAGCGAGAGGGCCGCGAGAGCTCGCCGCCCATGCCGTCCATCCCGCCGCCTCCGCCGCCGCCGGGCGCCGACGAGGAGCTGCCGGCGTGGCCCGAAGCCGACGAACCCGAGTTCCCCGCCGACTACTCGACCACAGACGAACCTTACGCCATAGCTCTGTTCGACTACTTCACCGATCATCCGGAGGATTTGTGTTTTTCGGTAAGTTTGATAAATGTAAAGCTTATAGAGATTTTTTCTATTGTGGCTATTCCATTCCGAGTCCGGAATCGCAACGATTCGAGTACTATCAGCCGCAACTTCTTGCCCGTATACAAATTCATGGGCTGTAATAGAAGGTTAAATTGTGAGTTTGGATTGAAAGAACTGACGAAGTGAGTACTTCCTTTGGTTTTCCTGCTCTACAGGACAGTGATTTTAACATCCTTAGGATTTTCCAATTGCTATAAATTACGTGTATAGGTAGTCATGAAAGTACGAAATAAGAGTTAATACTGAAACTTTTAAAGACATTCTTTATACATTGACAAAATTATACGGAGATACAAATGCTGAATAGTATTATTCCATCTATTGCATTGTACAAACCCATTTCTAATAAGATGTTTCTGTTATGATAGGTACAACATAAATTTTATTATTATCATTATCTTATTATTTTAATCGTTTATTGCCACTGGTTTGTAAACGTTTATCTGAATTTGCTAAGTATATATGTATGAGGTGTTCACCGGGTCAATTGCCGCTGTCTGATAGGCGACAATATACAATCAGGAAGCTGTGTCGCATGTCGACTTCGGCAGTCCATAACAATGAATTTTCGCGTTGTTTTTCTCTACGTCTTCTAAAATCAATATTCAAAACAAACAATAAAGAGTTTGTTATGTTTATGAACTCTGTGGCCGGCGGCCAAATGGCCATCTATTAATAGCCGCAAGTATGTAGGTGGTGCTCCTCACTTCGACTCGTATCGATTATTCCTCCTAACATGGTCTGAAAAAAAA
Source organism: Apotomis capreana (assembly GCA_947623375.1). Taxonomy (NCBI): domain Eukaryota; kingdom Metazoa; phylum Arthropoda; class Insecta; order Lepidoptera; family Tortricidae; genus Apotomis; species Apotomis capreana. The sequence continues at coordinate 33,855,501 of OX392499.1, read as the reverse complement.
AAGTTTTTCACATAAATATGAATCTGATTGAACCCTGCCTGTACTGTACAGTGTGCACGACCAGGAAGCGTAGTATGATGAAATTGATTAATCATTCAGGGCCGTCCAAGATATTCCTGGCCTGGGATGATATCAACTACAATAATTTATTGTTAGGTACATTATTGTCTGTAATTTATTTGTCACTATACTACTGTCCACATTTTACCAAATATGAACATAAAGATCACGTGAACAAAGTGAGCCTCTTTTAATGGATATTCGCACATTACAAGTATACAATACAAGGTTATTGCTATGCGCTTCGTTATTCTTGCCTTTGAAGATTGTATTTTTATCTTATTCAGTGTTGGTCATGATCAATAAAGATAAACACGTAGATTTCTACCTATTATATTTGTCAATCAGTGATATAATACAAGTAATCTACTACCGTTTCTTTCTTTCACACGAGGTTAATAAACAACTCGCGTCGCGTAGGTTAAGCCACCTCTGCCACTTAGGTCATAAACATAATAGCTTAGGCTTTTAGCGATATTGAGGGCAAAACTCAATCCATGGTGACGCCTTTCGTGTTGTGTTATCCTCTGACCTACTTAATGTAAGTCATTAAGCGTATAGCAAATTTTCCGACTAAGCAGTACCTAGGCACCCATAACTGCACGTGTCTGCGAGCGTGAAACGACGCTGCATATCGATACTTTTATGCACCGACCGCTGGAATTCCACAAAATATTTACGTAAAACCGTATACGGTATCTGCCATATGTTTATATGTGACGCGTGTACTTTTTATTGACATAGGTGTCGATTTCCAATTGTTTATATTCCCGTGGACGTCAGCGATTTTTGCAGCGACGCGTTGGCGGGCTGATAAATCCGCTTCCATTCAGAGTTTGATAACAATGACAGGAACTTGTTATCGCGGGTAGGTTTTTATACGGGACGGGACAACTTTTAATATCTCACAGGCTGCAGTGATTGACATAATAAACACACTACATGTCTGTTTTATTGCCTCTTATTATGTATGTCGCTGTAAAAAAATATGGTTATGTGATAATACAAGTAATTACATTAAGCACCAATTATGAAAGTATTGGATTATCTCAAACTACCGTTAAAATTGCATGTTACGTCGTCTAGAAATAAGAATATTTCTAGAACATACATTTAGAGAAGTTGTCTTAATGCATGTGTATTAGTCATGTAAATGTGTGGTTTGTGTTGTTATCGTATCAAAAAGACGATAATAACTGAGTCGGTCGATTGAAGTTAGCAATTAGACCAAAATGACATGAATCCACTCTGATATTTAGGTATATGTAGATTTGTAGTCACTTTCCGGCTGTGTTATAGATAAGATAATATCTGTTTTTAGAATAGCTCTTCCACACGGATTTAATGCGTCACCTAATTTCGATTTGATTTAGTGCTTTGTTGTTAATTGTTATCTTTCTTGATAGTGACCTGTTATCGTACTGATGCGTAGTACCTATATGGCTCGCAAAATGAAAACGGTGAATAGTAGTTAGTTTGACCCGCTTATATCTACGTCCTTTTTAGGGTTCCGTACCCAAAGGGTAAAAACGGGACCCTATTACTGTGACTTCGCTGTCCGTCCGTCTGTCACCAGGCTGTATCTCAAGAACGGTGATAGCTAGACAGTTGAAATTTTCACAGATGATGTATTTCTATTGGCGCTATAACAACAAATACTAAAAATAAAATAAAATAAATATTTAAGGGGGGCTCCCATACAACAAACTTGTTATAGATTATGGTACGGAACCCTTCATGCGCGAGTCGGACTCGCACTTGTATTGAATTTTTAATCAACGGCCAGCAGTTATTAGCGTTCGTCTGACATAGCATCCTGCCTCCAGAGGAATATTTAAATGCCAGTCGTAACGGGCATTCTGCGCTAAATGCGAGGTGAAGGTCTCTAGGATTCTCGGAGACTTATTGCGTTCTATTGATATTATTTGACGAGTTGAAACTCTATTGTAAATTACTCCCACTTGACTGGCCAATGCGTCTGCTCTTTATTTTTATTAGGTATTATTGCGAAGATAGTTTATGTTCTTGAGAGAATAAATGTTTATTTTTATACTGAGATGGTAAACAAGCGCACAGAGCGCATTGTTTGTCCATTATACCTTGTTTGGAAACAAATCATGGACCCTGGAAGGAAACTGCTTTAAACCCTTAAGTTGCCTCAAACGTAACTTTTAAAGTTTTTGAAACGAGATACGCAAATAACGCACGAATATGGAATTGTAAATAAAAAGTGTAGGTACCTATCTACTCACAAAACCTACCACGGTCAATGCCACCTATGACCTACATTAATTATTTACAGTTAGGTGGTAGCTTTAGGTATATCGTAATACATCGTATCGAGTATGTACATACCTGAATGTGCTGTATGATAACGATAGAATACCTACTATTACTTTTATTGTACGGTCCACGTCATTTGAAGATGATTTTGTTACGTAAGGTCTAAACATTATTTATCGTTCTCCACCACTGTCGAAATGAATGGTTAAATTTCTCGTTGCAGGCGAATTCTATAATTCGGTTAATAAGGCGAGTGGACGACGAATGGCTGTGCGGCAGCGTCCGCAGCGGGGCGCAGGGGCTGTTCCCCGCCAACTACGTGGAGGTGAAGGTGCCTCTGCCGGCGGAGGGCGCGGGAGACAGCGCGCAGCGGCAGCTCGCCACCGCGCTCTACGACCTCGCGCCCGACCAGCCCGGCGACCTGCCCTTCCGCGCCGGAGACTCCATCGCCGTCCTCTCCAAGCTCAACGACGAGTGGTACTTCGGGGAGTGCAACGGCACCAGAGGACAGTTCCCGGTCAACTATGTGCACATGAGCTAGTTCACCAGGCCGCACTCTAGTCTCGTGTATCGGTGCTGGTATTTTATTAAAATAGTGATGTGATAAAAAATCGTTTGAAAGACTGAAGTCTACCATATCCGGTCTCGGGGTTTTTATGAGTGAGGTAGGCGACAGGAACGTAGTGAATAAACTAGGAAATTGATATTAGTGTGCAATATTGCCATGTATTTTATTGATATTGTCGGTAGGTGTCGAATAAAATTTTCCAGATAAAATAAAAGGCTGCTTGATTGAATAGGAATCAGGTAGGCTCCTGTGAAGCCATAAGTGTACAATTGATTTGCGTTTTCGCACTAATGTTGCCATAATAACATAGGTGTCTAGCTTAAGCACTTGTGAGGGCACTGTATGAAATATTCTTAGAAATAAATAATCGACAGAACCACTGTAAATAGTGCACGTTGTAAACTCAGTATTAATGTATATGTTTTGAATGTACTGTGTCTTATTGTCTCGATCTGACTTGAAACAGCCCTTTATAGAAAATGTATTGTTTTTTTTTGTTATATCAGCTGTGTAAGTAACCATATACTTTGTTGCTAGCAAAGTGTGGATTACTTCGGCCGATAGTAATTGCATCAATTGTTTCGTGTCGAATGATCGTTACCGGTATTGTTTTCGCTGTTGAGCGGCAACCACAATTGGTCGCTAAATAACTCATAAGTGATAACTCTTGTGCTATCATTATTGCGTCTCGCCGCTTGAAACAAACAATAAAAAAACATAACAGTGACGCTCCCCGTAACCTGTAATATATTTTGTCATGAATTGTGCAAATCGTAATTTTATTTTTTGTTATATAATTTTTAAAGGGACCATAACGATAAGTGCCTTAAGTATATTGTCTCCAATAATGTGTATATAAATGATCTTATTTATGTAGTTGTAATAAAATCTAATACCAATGTATACCTTTTTTACTTGACACGAAGTCCTAGCATAGTAGTGTGGTTATTTGATACACTGCGAGTAAGATCGAATATATAGAGATGAAAATCACACGAAAAGCAAAATCGTGACCTATCTCCGTCAGACTCGCTGGCGTAGGACTCATAGGAATAATTACAAACTATAATATTGAACCAACACATGGTTTGCTGAATTCCTGATATTGCATATATATAGTAGATTATTTCTGGATCGTCCGTGCACAGGCGGGCGCGGGTCCTGGGGTTGGTCAAATGGGCAAACGCCTCCTGATGTGAACGGGTCGAAGTTACAAAGTACAAACAACTAACAAAATAAATTGTGTCCACTATTCAAAATGTTTTTTAGTAGCTGGAATCGAATGATATTTTTTGAAAAGCAGAACTGCATTATCACTTTCTCGTCTCACCGCCATCCAAAGCTTGGCCTTTAAACAGCAGAACTGATGTTCTTGGCTGGAAAGCCAAGAAGAACACTCAATGAAGTTATCGTTATACTTATATGAAAAGGGATTCAAATAATAAATAAATACACCAAAATCAGACCATCCATTTAGTTTAAAACTGGTAGTTTCCATTTGTTCTATGAAACATGACGAAATCGAACAAAATTATATTTTTTTTCCCTATTTTTTTCCGTGGTACTATCAGTAGGTATTAGGACTACGCAGTACGTAGATCGACGTCCATAAAACAAATGGGAACCGTTTCAAACTACAATGCCACGGGTAGACTTACAGGTAGCTACACGGACAATCAAACAATAAATGCACAACATAAATTAAGCTTATTAAGAGGACCGTAGTGATTACATACTCTTTGGACATACCTATCACTGCTCATTTTTCCTTACTATCAGTTAACGTTAAGTTTGCATCTGGTGACAATGGCGTCGGATACAAATACAAATGAGGTCCAAACTTAACGTAAGTCGGTTATACAAATAACAAATCGGAGTTTCGTACTCGACTGTTTCCTCCCTCTAAACTAAAACCCGTTCCAGACCATCCGATCCGATCCGATTTATCGGAAGCAATCGGATAATGTGTAGTACAATTGTTAGGATATTTCTACCGATAAATCGGATCGGATCGGAAGGTCATGGAGCGGGTAAGAAGATTTTTACACATTATAACAAAACGGGACATAATAGCGTTTATTTCATCACCTCGATTTTTCCAACACGATGTTACTTTCATGGTCTCGGTCTATAAGTATTTAGTTTTAGGGACTGATCAGTCGATACAAAATCGTTTGATTGATATACCTACACTCTTTGACCGCGATTAAGGCCCGTTTTATTATAATAATGAGACCATAATCGCCGGATGAGTGGACCAACAGGAACTAAAGGAGTCGTATCACAGGATTCACATACAAAATTCCTTAGGTACCTAAAGATTTTGTGTGGCGCTGTGACTGTTTAAATTATACCGACTTTTTTTAAATATTAAAAAAAATTGAAAGCACAGTTTGACCAAAAAGAGGGCCGACTCTTACAAGTCCAACCGAAAAGAGTAGAAATTAAAAAGTTGCAATACGGTAGTATCGTCCCCGTTTTCTTATATTGATTAGAAAGGGAGGACACTACAGTATTGCCACTTTTTAATTTCTACTCTTTTCGGTTGGACTTGTAAGAGTCGGCCCTCTAAAAATACATGACATGAAAATTTGACACTCACAACACACAAAAAGAACAGTGATACAATTTCCATACTAAATCCGCCTTAGTAATAGACCGAATAAGATTTTCTGCGCTGTGAATATACGCCTGCGCTCTTAGGAACTCTTCAAATGATTTCGTCAATAACAAATAGGGATATTTTCGAAAATGCGGTAATATGCAATTTTTAAATCCCTTATTTGATGATATCGGTAAAAGCCTGGTTAAAAAAATTAAATGTTGGCAATTCAGTGTCCCTGATGCCACAGCAAAACGATAAAGTAGTGCTCCAAAATCAACAGTCGAAATTTTAACGGCATATGTCGACGTTGGCGTTCGTTACAGCCGACTGGGGCGTTCAAAAGATTAAGTCTCCGAATTAATGAGTGTACCTAAGTGTCGTCGCCTAACTACCTATAGGAGGTCGCACACTACATTATTTATGCCTATCTCTCCTTAATGGATCCCATGGATGGAGCATAGCTCTTCCGAAAACTTCAATAACGAAGTTTCAGTGGACGTTAACCAGGTTGTCGGCCCATTTTGCAGGAACACTTACATTCCATCGGTGATAGAACTCTGTAGGTACGTAAAATTCTTACATTTTAGACATATTAATATTTGATACTATAGGTTGGTGGTTATTTAACAGAATGGAGATTGTACTGAGCTTCGGAAGGTACCTATAACTTGTTGCATATCGAATAATGACAATGAAACACCAATTTCATCACATACAGTGAGATTTATTATTTGAACAAAAATAATCTATGCTTAAAAATATTTACAATTCCTTAATTACAACTTAATGTCAACATACCCTGTTCGCTTTTCAACCGTTGCTGTATAATAAACGTCGAACGAAACGTACTGGACAGACGTAAGACGACGACCGCGTCACTTGCGATTCGTGATGTGCCGTTTCTGGACATTTCAGTAAACTTTCTCTATTTTGTATGGGAAATGAGGAAAGTTTCCGGAAATTTTCGCAAACGGCACTTCACGCACCGCTCCTACGGGACTTACAACGATGAGATGTACCGAGAGATACGAAACTAATCCTCATTCACAACATGTTGAAAAGGGAAATGAGGGCGGGATTTCTTCTAATGTAGAATACATACTATATATTTTCTAATTATCTAATAACACAGTCCCGAACATTGCCTAGTATAAATTTTCCGATTCCGCAAAATTACATACTCCTCTTTTGCCGCTATAAAGCACTCCAAGCTTTTCTCGAATATATAGATAATATATATTTCAGGTACAAAATTAAAATATAAAACTCTTGGTCTTTTTCACAAAAAAAAAGTCTAATAAGTATTTTAGGCAGAGTAAATATAAAATAAAAAAGACAAGTAAAAGTTATTTAGTAATATAAAAGTGGAAGATACCGTTAAGTGTCAGTGAAGGATTGAAGCAAGACCACGGCAAGCAAATGCTATATTATGATTAAAAAGATTACCAGTCGTGGGGAGGGCCTTCAGTATAAAAACTCAGATTTGTTGAAACTAAACTTGTACTTAAGCACTGGGTGTACAGTCAACTTGTAAAAAGAAATGTCAATCAAAAGATCTTTGGAGAGTATTCGCAAAGATAACCACCACATTAGAAATCACTAAAATCGTTTTCTACGAAAGCTCTTTAAACCACACTGAAGACGAGCGTTCGTCAAAACTTGTTAAGTATAGAGCCCTAGTAATAATCACAGTCGTCTGCCACATTATTCAAACGCGAGGCAGTTTTATTCGGCAGACGTCCGGCTGTCTCAATCAATAGCCCAATTGGTATATAATTTCTTTCCGATATCCCAGTTTAGATTCTATCAATCAACTATAGTTATAAGATGTAGCAGAGGTGCTGCTCCCGTGTGCGCATCGTGACCCGAGCAGGTTCAGAATTCATTACACGTACGGTCAAATCTGAAAATATGTATACGATTTTGGACCTTGATACTCCAAAATCAGCTCCGAAATGAATACATATTCTTAAACGTCACTGTACCAATATCGCTGCACAAAAAGGGCCTCTCTTCGTGTTGGCTTCGGCTCCGCTCACGCTTCCTACTGTTCTGAGCTAGTTCCGTAAGCGCAAAAAAAAATTAATATTTTAACCCACATCATTCCGCGATTTAGTCGATAAACCTACCTCTCGACGCCTAAACAACTATCAGACCAATATGCAAAATCTTATAGATAAATACACATTAAGTTAACAGCATTTATCTTTAACAAATGGAAGCTTGCAATTTTCATAAGGTGAAAACTACACACATGAAAAGCACGAAAAGATTACGCAATTCGACCATGTCATATTTACACAAAAAGCGACCGTTTGCGTTTGTACGCAAAATGTGGTTTGGTCTCTTCTAGTTTCTGCGACTCGTCATTTGATGTTTCACTCGATTTATTTTAGCCACCAATGTCAACATAAAAACGAGTCCTATTGGGACTAAACCTGTCACAGTCAGCAAAACAAGTCCAAAAATATCAACATATAGGCTCTTAAAAATATATAACATTGAGTGTGTATGTCGATATTTTTGAGCTTTAGTTCGTATAGGTATTGCTGCTGAGTACACAAAAGTGTCAGTACCTTCCCTATGAAATGTACGGTCGTTTTAGGGATCGACCTCGTCCTTGCGCAAGCGTAACATTTATTGCTTAACGCGGAAATATGCAAGCATAAGTAAATAGGTACATCGAAATAGATCAGCTTCAGAGACTGAACGTTACAAGCACACTACCGTCATACATACTATTGATATAGCACAATCCGTTAAAAAAGTTATTCCTTTAAACATACGCAACTCCTAAGCGGGTGTCTAATAAATATGATAATAGTAGCTAACAGGTTCGTTGGCTTGGCCATGCGGATTTAAAACTCAATGTTCGATTTGCTAAGTGAGTTATCGATTGATGAAATGACTTAAAGGTTAGGGTATTTACAAGGAATATAGCGTGTCTAGTCGGGCCTGTAGATTGGTATCCTAGGGATGAACTCAATGAGCAGCACGTACTCCATCATGGAGGAGGAGTCGCAGTGCTGCTTGGTGAGCCGCCAGCGGAGCCCCAGCTTGTTGTACAGCCGGCTGTTCTCCCACTCCAGCAGCTTGTTCAGGGAGTGTTGCGTCTGGAATTTTATAATTTCAAAATTAGGTTGCTGCGCGGTATCAGTCCTCCAACTTCCATACATCTAAATGCAATTTTAGATTCTTTCTTTTAGGATTTTGTGAAAATCTTTCCTTAAAGTTGTGGTACCGAGGCTGAAATTTTGCAGGAAATAGACAGGGAAGACAATAAAAAATCTAGGGGGTCATGATTCCGATTGAGTTAATAGCGCGATGCACGGGATATATGGGAATTGATTACAGCGAGTGGTATCTATCGTCGAAATATCATAGTGCGTTCATCATCATCATGCCAACACGGCTGGGTAGTAAATAATAAATTAATAAATGAATATCAGACAACCTCACACAAATCGATCTAGTCCCAAATCAAGCTCAAGAAGGCTTGTGTTATGGGTACTAAACGACGATGATATACATACTTATATAGATAAATATATACTTAAATACATAGAACAACCATGACCCAAGCACAAATACTTGAGTTCATCACACTAGTATTTGCCCTGGCCGGGATTCGAGCCCGGGACCGCCAGCTCAGTAGGCAGGTGTCTACAAACCGAGCCAAACGCGTCGTCAGATAGATTATAAGATTATAACCAATTTTCTAACGGGGACGGCCGGACATCGTTATAGGATGCTTATTACCTGACAATGACAGAGTACGGTAAAAAAGGGGGGCTACGAAGTGGATGTCGTGATCTCCTTTTAGTAGAATTATTTCTGTCAGGGATCTATACTTCGAAAATAGAGTATTTCGATAATTAAAATTACTTGAATCCATTGAACTATCGGACCTTGACGCTTGACAACATACAAGCTGATTTTATCGTAAATAAAGTCGAGTGTCATATAAGCTCGATTAGCATTGCCCTACATAAACAATGTACGTCAGCAACAACGAAAACATCAACTTTGGCATGACGCGAGTCACCCGGTACACATTATGATAATTCACTGAACAAGGAAGAATAGCTAGAGCTACAAATAACTACGAATAATAAGTGGAAAAACACTTGCTGGATGTATATATAGAATGCTTAGGTAATTGCAGGAATTTATGTGAATGTCAGTATTTGTGTAGTTCAATTGTTACCTTTAGGTCCAATCTGTCCACTATATATAATTATCAAAACGACGCAGATACAGTTGACGTTCTGGTACAGTGGACGTTTTGATACAGCGGACAGTTTGGACCTAAAGGAATTCAAGGGAGCATAGTATGACCATCACATAAGGTTATACCGTGTATGCGCCCAGTATCACAAAGGAGTTTTAGAGAGAAGAGATTGAGCTAGACGTGTGCGCCGCGCCGATCGGCGTGAAATCGGCGTGGCCTTGTGTACTTTGTATTTATGCGCATACAAATAATGTTCCCTGTACTTTATATAAAGTAACCTGTATTAAAGTACAGGTTACATTATTTGTTGCGCATAAATACAAAGTACACAAGGCCACGCCGATTTCACGCCGCAGCAGCGTACACTGCGGCGTCGGTACAAAACCGGCGCGGCGCACACGTCTACTTGTCTTAAAGCTTAATGCAAGATTATTCTTCTTTAAGATGCCCAACAAACCGTCTATTAATTTTCGCCTTCAAAATCAATACCCTTCGGTCAACACTGACCAAGTTTCCTAATTCGTCCTCTCCTACTAGGTCCTTTTCCTACAACGTCTCTTTTTATGTTCCGTATTCGTCCACTCACCAAGTGGACTGATCAAGGACACTGGAAGGCCTCACCAGGTGGACTGACGACTTGGTGAAAATCGCTCGAAGATATTACTAGATGGACTGATGACTTGGTGAAGGTTGCCGGAAGGTCTCGCTAGTCCACTAGTGGATTGATTATGTTCTAACTAAATAATAGATTTTTTGAAGTATGAAATTCTATATAAAATGACTAAAGTCTGCCAAAGTGTTGGCTTATGAAATATTACAGTTGAGTTGGAAGTGCCATAGAGTATGCAGCATTGAAACGTAGGCTATTAAATAAAGTCTATGGAGTCCTAATTGAAAGATTACAGTCAACGAGTAGATAATATATTATTTACAAGCTCCTACAAGAAACAAGAATTAAACAAAAGCCATGTGATGAAGAAAAAATACAAACCATTAAATTGATATAAATGTTATGATGTTATTTTGTTCTTTTTGTACCTATTATGAGTCAGGAAGACTAAGAAAAAATAAAATTATGCAATGTTTTAATTTAACTTTAATCATCCCCATATTTACAATGTTGGTAGACGCCTATGTTGCGAATATAGCATTTATTATCAGCTCTTTGTGTATACTGTGCTAGCTTTCTAATGTACACTTACCCTTTTACTGAGACATATGACCGGCCAGAGAGAGCATCCTAGGGTACAGCAGCAGCAGACACAGCCGCAGAACAGCCACTTAACATTAACTGGCAGTGTTTTTTTCAGTACACTGTTGATGCGGGCCACTGTCGCCTGGTACTCCTCGGGGGCCACTCGGGATTGCAGGCCCGATGGAAATTCCCCATTAAATCGATTACTTAAACCAAAACTGTGAACAAACCAAGACTGACATGAATTAACTGCTTCATTTTTTATGATTAAAGAAGTTCATGTTAACATTATGAAATTTCTTATTTTAATTTTAGCAGTAGGTATCATATTATTAAAAATATTCAAGAAACAAAGATACATTCTTATAATTAATTTACATTTTAAAGATTTAGAATGCAAAAAGGAGTAAATATAACAAACACTACAGAAGAAAGAAATAAGTTTAGTAGTAAATATGTCTAATTATTTTGTAAAAGAGTAATAGTCAAGTTGCTCATAAATCAAATATGTAGTTACAGCAGTTTGTAATGGTACAAATTGAAAGTTGGTCTAAACATCAATATGACCTCTGTACAGGAACAACAATAATAAGTAGTGAACTAAAACCTTGGGCAAAAAACTTCACTACTATGGCATCATTGTACTCTAACACGACACTGAGAAAAACACACAATGTAATAAAGGCAAAAATATTTAAATTGAAACTCAAAATATGTATAATTATATTATTATTTACACAAATTTCTTTACAGTTAGCTATGTTGAAATAAAAGCTTGAAGCATTCAGGGTCAATGGCCATTCAAAGTGGCTGGAAAGGTATAAGAATTGATCTTTGGTCAATGTCCTACCCCAAGGAAAAGTCCTTCAAGAGATAGGTCGCAGATAACAAAGGAATACGACACATTTATCCTGGTAGAAATGTGCAGGACGTTGAGCTTACTTTAACATCTCAGTATTAGGCTAGTAAGAACCTGAATTCTAAGGGTAAATAAGAATGGTAAATAAATCCTTACACTGTCATGTTACCAGCTCCCCGAACGACTATAGGATCAGGCACTAATGTCACATGAGTTTCTTCTATATTCTCTTCACTTTCAGTCTCGTCCGGGTAAATTGCATCAAAATCTGCCATTTTACTTAATCACTAACTTAAATAAAATACGATTTTGTATATTTTTAACACATAACAAAGCACAGTTTTTGTTTGTTGAATTACAACATTCATCATTCATGGAAGAAATTCTGAGTGACGTTTTCAAACACAAATGCTGTGTTGCCACAATATCGGTGGATTTACCACTCATTTCTCATTTGTTCATCGTTTCATTTTCATCACCCAAGATCAGGAGGAAAGAGTGTTAATTGAAAATTTGACACAATTTTAATATTTTAAATGAAGTGTATTTCGTAATTATTACTTCATTATGGTATTTCCTACTTCCCATTTGTCCAAAAATTATGACTGTATCCCACGTTGTGGGAATAATTAAGAACACTGGTAACTTTGATATTTTGTTAGTTTTCCTATTCACCAAGAGGTGGCGTAAATAGCCTTTAACAGTAGTAATTAGTGCATTATGTTGCCGATAGGATGAGCTATTATCAAAAGTTGTAATTTTCTCAAAAAGACATCTAAGCTGTAAAGTGGAGAAGTATTCCAAAACAACCTATTTTTCTTCCCCTGACAAGTATTAAGTATTAATTAACTTATGTAGCCAGGAGGTATTCCCTGGCTAGATTTGCAAATTAAGTATAAGTACCTATCTGAACTGAATGTTCTAATCTATCTTGAATACTTAGGTAGGTACCTATTATATTATGTTTTCCAGTTTCCCGATTTTGTGTTGCTTTCATTTAATTTTGTATTAGGTAGGTACAGAACAAATTACAAAATAATAAATCGTCACATTCGAAGTTTTAAAACAAATATTATTTGTTTAAGAACTTGTAAAAACGCCAATGTTTTACATAGTTAGGTACGTGCTTGTTCGCTATTTTTATCTATATAACATGTATTTACCATCTATACCTACGCTATTAGATACGTATATCTACCTACATCTAGGTGTGTGTCCTATAATACACATATTCCTACGACTAGCAACATAGCATTATCCTTCAACATGCAGCCATTACCTATTACCTATGTAGAATAATACACCACATACTTGCGCGACCACTATCACATACTCGTACTGATAACGCGCAGCTGTGACCCACAAACTTGATGCTTGTTATACTGCTATTATAAAGCTTACGATACGATATATACACAACATATAGAATCCGTCCTAATGTGTATTGATAAAATCAGGTATTTTACAGTATTGAAACTGTAAAAATTTTAAGTCTGTAAGTATTAGGTACCTTACCAAGGCAGGTGTTGAAAATTTTTCATGGCATATAAATATAAAATTTTCTCTCTCTTTTACTCTCTCTCTCTCTCTCTCCCTCTTTCTGTGTCTGTCTCTCTGTCTCTCTCTGACTGACGCTGTTTTTTTTACTATTGTAGGTAAATTATATTAGGTATATGTCTTCGGACCACTTCTATAATAATTCTATAATTAATTCTCAATAAGGTTAGGTAGGTACAGTCAACCAATTTGATTCCTAGGCCAATTCGTACCTTGTCACAGTGAACGTCAATATGAAAGCCGCTTGAAATCTCATATCGTTGTGACAAGGTTCTATAGTGGCCTAGAAATCAAATTGGTTGACTGTACATATGACTTTTTAGGGTTCCGAAAGGGTAAAAACGCGACCCTATTACTGAGACTTCGCTGTCCGTCCGTCCGTCCGTCCGTCCGTCTGTCACCAGGCTATATCTCAAGAACGGTGATAGCTAGACAGTTGACATTTTCACAGATGATGTAGGTATTTCTATTGCCGCTATAACAACAAATACTAAAAATAAAAAATAAAAATATTTAAGGGGGGCTCCCATACTTGTTATAGATTATGGTACGGAACCCTTCATGCGAGAGTCGGACTCACACTTGTCCAATTTTTTTTTCACCGCGCAAACGTTGTCCGCTTAGTGTTTAATAATATATTTAAAACGATGTATTCCATTAAGCTCCGGCTCTAGGTCAGTCATGGAGGAAGTCTTTAGTGGAGGTGGAGGCCTGTATTTAGTATACCTACTTACAGCGGTATACATACATAGATAGGTACCTACGCCAATGCGTCAAGCCCATCTCAACGGTTAAAACGATGAACAACATTAAAAATAACAAAATATATTAACTTCCTAGGCTGAAAACCCCGATGTTTCCTAAAACGGTCGGAAAAAAACCTACCTGACTTTGGTAGGAATTTAATGTTATTCGGGTAATTTTGGGTGCAGGTATGAATAACTAATAACTTCGATTAACTTGTCGATACCGTTGGTTATCCCTCTCATGCGTAGCGATTGATGCAACATCAGGGATAACCTTTAGTTTATACCTATTCCATAGTTTAGCCAATTTCCCAAAGCCAAAATTTCCTTTAGTCCCTACTGGAACCACGCAATTTACGAGATAAAGAGTTCTTTATCACTCTCGCTGGTCTATGTTCCTAAGTATAAATAATTGTTTTGATGGTGTATTAAAAAAAACATCGGAAAAAGACTCTTAATGCAAATGATCGACCGAATAGGATAGGACCGATATTAGGGAGGTATTCAATCAGTCTATGTTTTCAATTACGTGATATTACTGCTAATCATTTAAATCCCAACCAAACCCGCAGGAAAAGTCATTGCCTTCCCAGTAATGGGTGTACCAGCGAGCCGATACAAATCACAGGCTTTGTAGGCGGGCAGCAATATCGACGCTACTATATAAAACCGGCGCACACGCACCCCCAGCGTTCACATCACGTTAGGACTCATTGCACCGCACGCAACATGAAGGTACGCAGTTATTTTACGATTTAATCTATATAATAATTAAAAATCACCAAATGAAATAGAGCGCTTAGCCACTGAAGCTGGAAAAAGCCTCGTCGAGTGTTGTGTCTTAGGCTTCGTTTTTGTTTAGTCTGGCCAACCGGTATTAGCTCGTTAGTATTTTATGTCGTCTCATAAACTTCACTAGAGGTCTTATGCACGTATTTAATAGACCGTGCTCCCATGATAGAGAATACGTGCCGCTAACGATCGGTCATTCGCCATCGGACGCAAATACTGTAGAAATAACAGCATCCGCCGGTTTACTAATATTTCGCAGATAATTGTTTTACCGAACGTAATGTTTCGCGTAATACTCATTTAGCATAATTGTTACCTACTCTACAGATACCATAGATTGTTCTGAAAAGCTATTAAATAAACCTATCCTAACCTATCCTAATCCATCGGGATACGCAAGAACATTTAAAAATATATTTCCCGTTTAAGCTGCAGAGAATTTCTGCGAAATGAGCATTGTGTGAAACATTACGTTCGTTCGGTAAACAAATTTCTGCCAGAAGAGGGTAGCCCGTATCTGTCTGAGTCGATGGATAACAAGCTATAATAAATGTTTATAAGTAAACAAAAAAAAAATAGCTCACGAGGATTGTTCATTATTTTAGCACATTTTGAATAAACGATTCACAAATTACTTAATTGTAATTTTCATTTATAAAACAAATGGTTTTCTCAGGCTACGTATATTACATTTATAATTCCATAGAAATGAAATATGCGATTAATACCCTACTACACAAATTCTACGTTAAGCACGCTATTAAATGAAATTTTAAGTTTAATTTCATAATACAACTTACTTTCCTACTTATTTTACAACTCAATCCAGTATATTTTACTCTATTTATCTGCCAACTTCTACTACCGAAGGTTGAGTGCGAGTGATCACTGTTTCTTTACCTTCTTTATTTCTCCTGTTTTGTGGCGTGTTCAATGCAATAAGAAGTAATTGTATTTGTTACAGTTTCTCGCCGTAGCTCTCCTCGCATTCCTGTGGCGCCAGGCTGCAAGTATAGTCCCCGTCTCCCCTTACGGGTACGCGCAGTCAGGTCTGGCGCCCCTGGGAGTAGCACCAGTGGGAGTGGCGCCTGTAGGATTTGGGGTAGCACACGTTGGGGTGCAGCCGGTTGTGCGTCCGGTGCCGCTGGGCGTTGGACGGGTGGCGGCGGTGGCGCCCGCTGTCGACGAATATGACCCCAACCCGCAGTATTCATACGCCTATGACATACAGGATGCGCTTACTGGTATGATAATTCATATCTCTTATAGGTTTTTAATTTGTACGAAAATCGACCAAGTGCATACTAAATTTACCGAAGCTTAGAAAGAATTCAGTTTTCACCTTTGCAGTATGTGTCTAGGATTCATGCCATAGCCAAGCGAGTGATTACTGATAAGCGACATCAATATAAATCGAAGTTACTTAGTTCTACTACAAACATATTGCTCTTAAATGTATGTTGAAAGTGCATTTCGGTACCTACCTTATGGGAAGTAATATATTTTGTATCACGTATCGCCTTGTAGTACATGTAACGGGTACCTATACATATGGAGAGAGACCAATGTTAATAAAGTTATTTATTAATACCTATACCTACGTATTATCTATGACAGTATCTCTCAATTATACTAAAATTCACTTAAAAATAGCGTTGTCAATCTTATCAGTTATCACACAGCAGTCATTTATACTGATGCGCAGGAAGATCGCCAGCGTTCTTTCTATGTGAATTTAAGTAGGTATACCAAGTAGAAAGTAAATTATAGTAGAGTTGTTAGTCCGCTGTTTTCTAACATAATTGTGCGCATCGGGTTACAAGCATGAAATTTCTACCACAGATAGAGTGTTCCACGGTGATTATTTTCAGATGTGGAGGGAAGTCAGATTCGTCCCCTGTGAGGCGGGAGAGCGGAGTGAATACGGCCAAGTATCCCTCTTTTCTTTCTTTATTGCTGGTCAGTTAAGTCTACCAGGACGTGTTTGGTATCGTTTCCGTGTAAAACAAATATCAGAAATTCATTTTTTATGTTATTTTCGTATAGTTCTATATAAAAATATGGGTGTAATGGCCGAAAAGGTAAAAATCACAACAAGTTTTTTTATTCAGTGAGGTAAATTAGTTCAATTTCGTGAACATTTTCAAATTATTATTATTATTTCAAAAAGTTCATTTAATCTGGTTTCTAAAAATATATGAATGTTGGGCACTTCTCATACAAACAGTAGCTTAAAATATATCTTTACGTCGGCGTAACCAACGTAAATCTCCGAACGCATCCTATTTCGCTTCATTAAATACATTAAATAATGATTATTAACATGCTTTTACATGTAATATTTACTATATACATCCTAGAAAAACAAATTAATGAAATTAAAACAATTTTTTTTTTGCTAATGTATCACGAGCACACGGGCTAATCCCAACATCAACAATTTATTTAAGTTACTGTTTGTATGAAGAGTGCCCAATATTTATATATTTTTAGAAACTAGATTAAATTTGCTATTTTGCAATATTTTTTTTAGTTGTAAATATTCAGGAAATATAACTAATTTATCTCCCTGAATAAAAAAACTTGTTGTGATTTTTACAATTTCGGAAATACAACCATATTTTTATATGGTACTATGAATAAATAACATGAAAAATTAATTCCTGATATCTGTTTTACACGAAAACGACACGACATAAGTCCTAGTATTGTTACCTGATCAGTAATATAAAAAGAAAAAGAGGACTCCTTTGTCCTATTCACCCCGCTTTCCCGCCGCACAGGGGACAAATCTGACTTCCTTCTACATCTGAAAATAATCACCGCAGAATACTCTATCTGTGGTAGAAATTTCGTGGTTGTATCCCGATGTACACAATTTCGCGATTTAGCAAAATGTACTAGAACACGCAGGCTAGGCTTAACATCGACATTTTTTTCAAGGTTATTTTTGTATCAGATGTGCCCAATATGTATACATTTTTAAAAACAACATTAAATTTGCTGTTTAGTAATATTTTTTTAAATTGTAAATATTCAGAATAGATAACTAATTTATCGTTCTGAATAAAAAAAACTTGTTGTGATTTTTACCTTTTCGGCAATAAACCCAAATTTTTATATGAAACTATTCTTAAATAACATGAAAAATTAATAGCTGATATCTATTTTACACGAAAACGATGTCGCACAAGCCCTAATAGCCTTAACTGATCAGTAATAAAAATAAGGAAAAGAGCAGTGCTTGGTCCTCTTCACCCCGCTCTCCCACCACACAGGGGACGAATCTGACTTCCCTCCACATCTGAAAATAATCACCGTGGAACGTTCTATGTGTGGTAGAAATTTCATGCTTGTAACCCGATGCGCACAATTTCGCGGCTTAGCAACTCTACTATTAAACCTAAATTGAAGGTAATATTTTGTTACTAAAGTCCTGAGATACCTACGGATAGAAAAAAATCAGGAATACTTATTTGTATGGTTATTCTTTACAACAGGTGACTCGAAGAGCCAGCAGGAGACCCGCTCCGGCGACGTAGTCCAGGGCTCGTACTCGCTGGTGGAGCCCGACGGCACCCGACGCGTCGTGGAGTACACCGCCGACCCGCACAACGGGTTCAACGCCGTGGTCCACAAGGAACCCGCCGGCGGCGTCGTGAAGGCCGCCGTCACCGCACCCGCCTACATCCACTAGTCTGACTGAATACCTCCAGTTCTAGAAGTCGCACAAGCTGGTCCGATGTGTTGACGCGATTTAACACTCATAATATTTATTTTATTGAATTTCGAATTCTGAATCATGTAGTAAGAAGGCCTCGCTCAATGAGCGAGAGGATATAAAGGGGCGCCCCTTTATATCCAGCGCCCTACCGCGCCCTAGCATAACGCCGCTACTGAAAGTAGGTAAATAAAATATCCTGTACAGTATCGTAGGATCTCAACATTTTCATAAGTTGGCTAAACAAATCCCTTCAAAATTCAAACCTAAAAATGCAACTTAGTACACCGGATTCGGCGTGTTCCAGTATCAGTAAACTGTGTCAAATACGATATACGATTGGGTTGACACATGCTGCCCGGCTATAATTGACGTCACCGATACCTTTTAAAAATTAACATCTGCTTCATGTCTATTATAATCAATCAAGAACTTTTAGAACTGGATTGCCCAATTGCATTGCGCTCTCAAACAAACGTGCCAATGAACTAAATCAAGTTAGATTAAGACGCAAGGGGAAAAGCAATATTTATATTTAATATAAATATGTATTATCAAAATGAGGGAACTACAACAGACTAGATCTAGATATTTGGGTTAACTTAAATTAACTTTTTTGGGTTTTTTAACAGCTTAAACGTTTGTATCTCTTTGTTTTGTATCTGATAGTGGCAATGTGCGGAATTTAAAACAAAGTTAATTACTGTTTGTATACAGGTGGTAATACATTGTGTTAATATGTTTAATCATAGCGTCTTCCTCTAACTTGATTATTTCAAATGCTAACTACTTTCTGCCAACGTGACCTGAACCGTAGTTATTAAGGGAAGTAATTAAGGAAAAAACATTGGATACAGTCAAGACAGTTTAATGTTTTCTTTTTAACTACATCCATATGTTATTTATATATGTATAAGTTATTGTTGAATGTTACAGCTAAGGTAATAAATAAGAGGAATCAACGAACTTTTTTATTCTTACTTTAGATTTTGTGACATGGTTATGTTATGTTACTCGTTAACTAAAACCAACTAAGTAGTACTATCTACAAGTACCTACAGACGCTAAATGTGTAGGTATCCAAAGGTATCTTAACTGATGTTTGAGCAAGCACCTTGAAAAAATATATTATTGAATGGTAAAGCAAACTTATTATTAAACTAAGTGAATTAAAGATAATCTGAACGAAATATCAACGGTATACCTACTAGCATTAACGGTATAAAGAAGTTAATCCTAATTAACGGTATACAGAAGTCCTTCAGCTCTTTATCGTGACCATTCTTCCAATTTACCAACACTTAGCGACTTACCGTTCGAAGTAAGTGGCTTTTAGGAAGTATCTGATGCACGAATCGGTGCAGCCCCGCCCACACTGACTTCATTTAACCTCAGCTCCGTAATCTTGCCTCATTGAGTTAAAGTCTATAATTTCGTGCTCATGTGTTTTAAGTAGTGCAGTGCGACTATAATGCATATGAGGTCGTTCCGCACCCAGTTGTCTTGTGTTGGTGTGTTACTTATTAGTGCGCAAAGTAGGACAGTCAGATCAGGGCTGTCAGAGTAAAAAAAAATTGCTGAAATGACGAAAAATCCCCTACACACGTACTGGTCTCTATCTACACGATGATTTTTAATCGGTGATCAGGAGTAGAAAAATATTAATATTTAGCTAAAATTAAACTTAATACGCGAGGTCCCGCGCAATTACCTCGCTGTTAAATTAATTAAAAGTTAAAACATAATTAAAACTAATAACCACTAGATACATGGTCATCCTACATAAATTATTGAAGTACGATACCTACGTCAAGCGTCATCGCTTTGGCGGGAAATTGGGAAATTTTCTACGACTTTGTTTATGTAATGACAATGACAAGTTATTACTCATAAATTGACATTCCCATTAAATTATTAAAGAGGTTGTAAGCACACCGATACAGATTAGTTCGGTGACAAGGAATTGAGAGACAAAATTGGTTTCAAAATAAAAATTATCATAGAAAAATAAAAGTTTGTTTTCATGTAATTACGACTTCAACGTGACCGCCATCAAATACTGAGTTAGAAAAGTTGGTACCTGATCACCGATTAAAAATCATCGTGTATAATAATAGTATGAAATAGGCACTAAGTGCGTCGCACTTAGCTATGTTAATCTAAATTAAGGTTCGAACGGCTAGTTTTGAATCATAAAAACGCACAAGATAATTTACAAACATTATAAACTACGTCAAAATCGGATTATCCGTTTTATAGGAGTTACGATGATAGCGACCGACACACGCATCAGACGTACACCTTCCCTCTTTTTTCTTCACTTAAAAATAAATGTCGCAATAGTGCCTCACACACGGGTACAGACGCATCTCTAACGACTCTGACGCATAAATAACGCATAAGGGTGAAGACCAAAAAGTTTATCACCTTAACTCACTCAATTAATATCTATTTGTATCAAAGTCTTCGTTGTGCGACGACAGTTAACCTTCCAATTACGTACCTTAAGGTTCTATTTTAAGGTTCCTTATTGTATCGTTTTTTTTGTCGCACAACGGAACTTATTCCGATCGCTTTTATTTCCTCGTTTAGTATGGCTATTATAACTACGCCTTAATTTCATCCAACTTTTTGTGATATTAATGAGCTACGAATGATTACGAGATTAACGAGAGAGGGACATTTTGTTTATAATAAATAGGTCTCTCTTCATTATTGTGATGAATGATGATTGTATCATAAATTAATTATGTTTTGGTATTATTTGGCGTTGAGTCCACAAATACACAAGCACTTTGAAGATTTAGAACCTTCAAGAAGCCTTTTCAGTAACTTACTTTACAATATCTTGTATTTTATTTAATGTGGAGTGTCAACGTCAACCCTGTGCTGCGTTGCCTAATGTAATGTAGACCGCTCGTAAAATTTAGACTTTACTTGACTTGACCCAGCGTCGGCTCTGCGAGTTCTGGGTTTAGAGCGAGACCGACAATTATTAGAAGGTCTACTCCCAAGTTCGCCTCACGGCTTCCCTCTTGTTCCTCAGTTCCCAGTTATACAATACAATACTTGTACAATATTCGAGTGGATATCTCGGTGTGAGTTAACGGGTAATAATTTTATAGTGTGAAGAACGATAAATTAAGCTAATGGCGAAGTGTAAACTGCCATTCTTTATAAAGCTTTTTCTTTATTTTGTGGGTAAGGCCGCGGGAATTTACCAATGTGACATAGAAGTAACATAAAAAGATTTACGTTATGTTATCATAAAACGTAACATAAGTCGTTATAAAGCTTAGATCATACTGGAAAATATTCCCATTAAATAACGTAGGTAAGAAAAAAAATCAAGTTATAAAATTATTAGCTTTAGCCTGTAAACAAAATTTTCATGGCACATTAAAATCAATATAGTCAAACTAGCGTGTGATGGAACTAATGAAACCCAAACCGCTCTAGTGTTTTAAAGCCTCTCATTTTGTACCAGGTGGCAGTAATTACTATTTGTTCACTGCAGGTACCCAATACTAGTAAAAAGACGACCATATAACAATAAAACAGCTTTAGAATCAATGATTCTACTGTCTTGAGATCGAAAATAAATTATTTTCTTCTTAAAACAGTTTTTTTTATTAAGATGTTATTTTTATTTATTTTCTCCTTTATTCATATTTTTTCTTAGGCTAGGTTTTTAACAATAAATTTATATAAAAAGTAAAATACAATAAAGTAATTACAAAATATAAATGCATTATAAAAAACCTAACCTAGGGTGCCGCCGGCAGCGGGGCAGGGCCCAGGCTACCGGTGGTTAGGGCTGCAGAGAGAGGAACCTCCTGACAATGCGCGCCGTGTCCAGGAGTACCGCCTTCTGTATTTGACCCTTGATCCAGCCATCTAGCGAGAGTCTCTTAAGATGTTTGTCGAGACTCTTCGCTATAAGACCGTTCGCCGAAACGACTATCGGGACAATGATCGTCGAGTCAACATCCCACATGGCGGTTACCTCGTGAGCCAAGTCAAGGTACTTGCTGAGTTTGTCCTTCTCGGCCTTCACGAGGTTCTCGTCATGCGGGATGGTGATGTCGATGTTATTTATTTTATTATTGTACAGGAGTTTTGTTCGACTTTGTATATTTTCGTGTCATTAAAAATATAATAAAACTCATTTAAGTTAGTATATTCTGTGTGCACTTCCCTTTACAACATTTATTCGTTATGTTAGGTAGAAAATACGTAACATTTTGCAAAAATGTAACATATTCGTAACGAAAGTGTAACGTATTTTTGAAAAAAAGTGGCTTTTCATGGTGAAAGAAAGACATTTTTAATACGATAATACGTGTCACTTGCTTGAAAACCGTTACGCTATTGTATAAAAAAAAAACTGATTAAAAACAATCACTCCTTACCTTTAAAATCACACACGACACTTTGGGGTACTTTCACGAAACTATGACTTACTTTGAATTGCGTTTGTTGACAACCTGACGGATTTGGACTTGCTCATCGGTGTTGCCCTACTAGAATATGAGTTGCCAGTGCACGTAAACGTATTTTCGCCAAAAAATATTTAAAAACAGGCTACATAAAGCGTCACGAAAGTATTGTAACATAAGTGCGGAATGCTGATCCATTAAAATAATCTAAGATAAAAAATTAAAATGATTATATTATCATTATTCCGTAATCAGTAGAACTATCCTTATATCATAAATTTTAGTTTAAAACAAAAGTATGCCCATGAAAGTTGAAATATCATAAAAATAACAGAGCTTTTAGTACTCGTGGTCGAAAAATTTAACCAACTTTCGTTACGTTTTGGACGGAAATATATTTTTAGTATTTTTATAAAGGGGTATATATTAATTATCTTACTTGCGACCATGAGAATTCCTATATCTACATATGATAAAAATATTTTTGAAACAGTAGGGGCTACCATTTTTTTTAATCAGCTGGGTAAATTTGAAACGTCCAAATTGGTAACTTTCCGCGGCCTTACCCTTGTATGACACATAAATGACTGTACAATATGTATTTATGTTACAGTCAAAACTCTATACCGGACGTAAATTATATTTAGACTAAAAAAAAACAGGCAAAAGTAGTAGGGTCGATTGCAAAAAAATTGTACATAGTTAAGAGCTTTAATTAAAACAACCTTAATTGATTCCTTTGTGTGACGAAAGTACATTTTGTATGACTAACTTTCGTCACACAAATGAAGCTATCGTATTTTATGTTAACCAAGCTTTTAACTATGTACAATTTTTTTGCAATCGATCCAGTAGTAGTAAACCACCCAGCAATTAGCCGATCGCTGTCGCGGGTCTCCGTTCAGGGTCCTTAATGGCTCTCATAAAAATTTTATTCCTATTTTTTATTTTACTACCGATTTTTCTTCCTAACAATCACTCTTCATAATTTTTTTCCTCATACTTTTTTTCTTCATACTTTTATTTTACTACCATCGGAACTCAAACAGTCAGTTATCATACTTTTTTTCTTAATAAATCATTACTAAGAAATGTTAAAACTCATAATTTTATTTTTCATAACTGTTTTACTTCATAACAGACAATTATCATAATTTTCCTATTCATAATGGCATTCATTAGAAAATATTTGAACTCATAATATTGTTTTTCATAATGGTAACATTATGGAAAGCATATTTTTTTAAGGTAGTTTTGGACCAAAAATAAAAATATATATACAAAAAAATATTTTGTACTTTTATTATGAAACAAACCTAATCTAATCTATTACTTTCCTGGAAGTGGTTGGGTGGATTGTTCTTGAATGTAAACAGTATGAATACAAGCAAGTCTTTTTTCGGGACGCAAAAAAAAAATAACCTCGAAGGCCAGGCGGGAGCTCGCTACGCTTCGCTCCCGCCTACCTTCTAACCTAACCCGGCCACGTCGGATCTGCTCTGAAAGGTTTTGCTCGCTCGCTTCGCTCGCTCGCTCGTTCAAATTTTGTAATCCAATCTATTTTCCTGGTAGTGGTTCGGTGGGTTGTTCTTGTATGTAAACAGTATGAATATAAGCAAACCCTTTTTTTCGGGACGCAAAAAAAAATAACCTCGAAGGCCAGGCGGGAGCTCGCTACGCTTCTCTCCCGCCTGACCTTCTAACCTAACCCGGCCACGTCGGATCTGCTCTGAAAGGTTTTGCTCGCTCGCTTCGCTCGCTCGCTCGTTCAAATTTTGTAATCCAATCTATTTTCCTGGTTCGGTGGGTTGTTCTTGTATGTAAACAGTATGAATATAAGCAAGCCTTTTTTTCGGGACCCAAAAAAAAAAAATACCTCGAAGGCCAGGCGGGAGCTCGCTACGCTTCGCTCCCGCCTGACCTTCTAGCCTAACCCGGCCACATCGGATCTGCTCTGAAAGGTTTTCGCTCGTTCGTTCAAATTTTGTAATCCAATCTATTATCAGTGGTTCAAATATTAGTATGAACAAGGTGTATGAGTGTTGATTTTATGAGTTTTGATGATTATGAATTCGGATGATTATGAATTCTGATGATTATGAGTTACGATTAGTAGTGTAAGAAAATATATGAAAAAAAATATTAGTATAAACAAGTTGTATGATTAGTGATCTTATGAGTTCTGATGATTATGAGTTCCGATCGTTAGTATTAAATTTTTTTATGAAGAGTGACCATTATGATATAAAATAGTATGAGAAATATTATTTCGGACTTCAGATAATAGGACTTAAAAAGTTATGTGAGAAAATACGCACCCCTCCGTTCATTTAGTAAAAAAAAAACCTTTGACGAAACTACTTTTGACCATTTATGAGTTTTGACTACCCAACATATTACATAATGAAATTAATGACATACAAATTGTTTTGCTCACGCTCTTTTACAGAATAAATATTTTTTTAACGTATTTGTCGATTTGAAATGAAACTTTAAAACGAATCGTAAAAACGATTGATTAAATAATAATCGGTAGGTTGCCTCCTGAAAATTGCTTGTTTGGGTAATTGGGTCTGACATAGATTTAGAATCCAACATTTCTCTATTTTCGATAACACTTAATCATGTCTTTGTACATATAAAAATAATAAATACCTGTCTGCGAGCTTTACATACGACACGACTATTTATGCGCTTTAGATTCTAAACACAGTAAAAACGCGCGTTGACAACAAATCGCGTTGATGTCTTTTGTATGACAAGCACAAACTGCTATGAATCCTCACAGAAAACGTAAATTAACTTGCACAACCTAGTAACCTCGTGCTTTGTTATGGCTTTTTATGAGTGATACTGATAATATATTAGTTACTCCTTGGCATTGAAATAAAGCCTTCTATTTTAGCTCTATAAAATACCAAGTTGTAAGCATTCGCTACGGATTTTCTAAAAACCTATAGACGCCAGTGGTCTTCATTAAAACATATTGGGGATTTGTATATTTATTAACGTATCATTATTAGTAGTGAGGACGAACCTATTACCATGTAATTGTAGCGCAGCCTTTACTTTCTTTGATGGCGGTCGCGACATTGCTGATCCAGTATACCCAGGCAGGTTGTCAACTTAATATAATGGCAATCAAACGGTTCAGGGTATTTTTATTGTACCTACTTATACTGTAAATAGAAACCATTCTAATTATAAGTATAACTTGGTACAACCTGCACAACCGGACCTTGCCAGCAAAAGCTTTGAATTATAATTTTGTTACAATATTTCATTATATAATATCATGTATTATAGGCGCAAGGTTATACTGTCAGTCTAGCTGACGTCTAGCCCTCGTCGCCGCTGTTGGTCCACTTATCGGGACCTTTTCCATACATTATATTAATCACACACAAAGTGGCAATTTTGCCCGCATCTTCCAATTTGATGTCTATGTCTTCTGCTGTAAGGGTTGATATTTCGTTATTGATCTCTTTGCCGTGACTCCGTTTATCGCGTGACTCAGTATTAGAGTATTGGCCGTTGGGGCTCACGTTTCGGTGTTTCCGTGGATATTAACGTAATTTTCTTTTCTTTTATTGGTAGCTTGAAATAAATGTTTTCATTCATTTATTCATTTCATTACGACAACGCGTGCGTGTCGCGTGCAGTCATGCGACAGTCGCATGTTGCAGTTGTGCTGTACATTATCTAGATCTAGGAGTATAATGTAAACAATAATTAAGGTCTGCCCAGGACTCCACTCTGTAGCAAACTGTAGGGGAAGCCTTTCGGCAGTGGACGTCTGTGGCCGAAAGATAGTAAAAACTGCAAGTAGTAGGAAAAAGTGCATTCGTTTGTCAACATTGTTATCATTTTCGATCAAGGGTAACACTAATATTGATACTATGCGCAAGAACCAGTTTGTGTTAAAGAATACAAATATACATTTATGAGTTTACATCCATCATTCTGAACCTTAGGAGAAGTGTATTAAGTATATAGTGGGCGGTGTAGTTAGTGGCGGAAAGGCGGGAAACGGATCTTAAGCACCAATGTCATTAGCGTTGCGAGATAACTACGCGCTAATGAATGCATGCCAAATTTATGTAAATACTCTGTGCGGCAGGCGCTGATCTTATCACTTCCTATTGTATTGTAATTGGCAAATTTATAAATAACAATTTAGTTACATTGTAGATGATGATATTGATGAGTCACTATGACAAATTAGTTCAGAAGAATAATATTATAAAGCCTACGTATACTACCAACGCACATAGAAATCAATGAATAGCCCAAATTAAATTGATCTAGACGTGTCTAAACGTAACAAACTGTAACTATGCATAATCACCAAAAATGCCCGATCATCACTGTCTTCATCATTTCTATGCAGGTGTTCGAGAAACAACGGAAATGATCGTGTTATCAGAATATTTTTTAGGGGGTGGGCCAAAATAGCAGTTAGTCGCAAAATCCTAATAGGAGTACAATATGCTGCCGAAGTTGGATACTCAACTAAGTGAAGCCAAGCGGAGGGTAACGAATTTGCAGCACATGTCAATATGTGTCGTGTAGCAAATTAAATTTAGGACTTGAATGTACTCTTGGCCTGATGCGAAGTCACTTACGCTTTACCTATTACGCTTAATCAACTCGAGCGGAAACTATAAACGCCTCAAAGGGCTGTCCTTCCTAATTGATTGCTCAACCAAATCTTGGAGTAAAAGCATATTAAAAGCTTTATGTGTGAATGTTTGCGACCGCCAGACTCGGCTGCGGCTGGCAATCCGGAACATTCGAGTGAATGCACTGCAGTGCTATAAATACGAACTGCGACCAGGCCGCGATTTACTTCCAAGCCCATTGTTGACGACACTACAGATACCAAACTAGGAAACCATCTGCGATGCACTCGTACGGGGTAAATGTTACCTAAATCACTTTTCACTAACATTTAAATTTCATGTTTTGTTTTTTAATTGAACGCCAAATTCTGTTAGATACAAGAAAATGAGGATACTTATTTCCTGGAAACCTGTAGATAAAATTAACATTGTACAAAGTGCGTACTACTTACCGGCTTTTTGCTACTCGAGTCGTTGACCACCATCTCATTAACATGTGTGATGTTCTACTTTTCCAGATTAAACTAGGTACGAGCAAGTACGAGCTAGATTATAACGTATAAAATAATTTTGGTTTACTTTCATACATTTTTTTTTTATTCTAGATCAGCCATTTATTTTATTATTTTATTGCAGGCATTGTTCTGCCTCTTGCCCATGGCCGTCGTTAGCATCGTAGTAAAAGATCCGCCGCAACCTAACGAATATAAGTATTCATACAACATCGAAGACCCGACGACCGGCGACTCCAAGAGCCAACACGAGGTGCGTCGTGGAGACGTGGTCAGCGGGTCCTACTCCCTCGTGGACCCGGACGGGACCCGGCGAACTGTCAAATACACAGCCGATCCCGAACACGGCTTCACAGCTGTCATCCACAGAGAAGCAGCCGTCGAACACCGTCCAGAGCCGCAGTTACCGCAACCTTACGCTTATCAGGACACTGAGCATCAAGTCCCACCGCTGTACGTCGCTGACGTTGCGAAACCGCCGCTGGGACCGGTTCTGTACACCAAATTGTCGTATCCTAAAACGGATTACGAAGACAAACCGGCCTTCTATTTCACTCCCGCGAATGAAATCACATCTGATCGTGAGAGCCTCGCTCAAGGACAGTACTTTCAGCCGGCTACCGGTTACAAACACTAACAATTAGATTTAGTGTAATGATGTACCTGTTACTTTGTTCATATTGGGAACGTTTTTTTTTCTGTGATTGTGATATCTATTTATAATAAAAGCAAGTAGCATAGAAAGAGTATATGATGATAGTTTAATAAAAATATTTTCTTTTCATGTTTTTCTGTTTAATTTATTAATTTATATACGTATGTATAAACCATTAGTGAAATGGATTTAAAATAAATTTCGATAATATTACAAAGTATAATATAAACACCACATCGAAACATTCCACGTTTGGTTCCAATGTCAACAACCCATCAGACTACATAAATAAAATAGGAACGAGATTTCCTATAGGCGCCTAATGTGTCTATATACTGAACATGGTCTTATGCCCGCGCGATATTCTATACCAAAGTTTTGCAAAATTTTGATAAATAAAAAGATACCTACTACATATTTACATATATACATTATGATAAAGATATACTCTTGCGTATAATACAGGATCGCATTGTAATTTTTTCCTCAAGAACAATAAAACAAATATGCCCAAAAGCTTGTAAAAGTAATGGACAAGCCGGAGGGAATCGGGTTAATATGGACGCAACTTCATCGATAAATGATTCCTTATATAACACAGTGTTAAATAATGTTCGTAATAGCAATAACCGTAATTGTATCATAAGTAAACATGTACGGTTCCGAAGCGCGGTGCTCGGTGCTGCGCCGGGCAAGGCCAGCCAGGTGGGGCGGCAAGCGGTGATCCACTTACACCACATATACATATATAAGTAAATATTAAAGTAATACAAGCTGAGCTAATCCACTTACCTGCATTCACAATAGCATTGTGTCTAATACAATCCTATCTGCTTTTGTTCTCATAAACGCGAACCTGGCGCCAACCAGTTACTTACAAAAAAAGGTTAGAACTACATTGCGTGGATATTGAATTTTCAGCCTTATTCCTTGTTAAATAGGTTTAAAATGTTTGTTGACGAGAGATCATAGTCCTTTTTCAAGAGAATACGTTCTTGAGCAGGGTCGGACGGTTGTAAAATTCCAAAAAGTTATGATCACCATTATTTTGTTAGTGCATTTTGTAGTCTAATGTCCAAGGAAATAGAGTCGATAATCTATATTAACCTTCCAAGGTGGTTACAATCTGCTTTTACTACGAGCTCGTTATCTTAATTTGCGGTTTACCAGTTGTGGTTTGTTCAATGGTATTCAGTTCTTAAGTGGATTAGCTCAGCTTGTATTACTTTAACTATACCACATAATAGGGCTTAGCAAGGATTAGTCGAGACAAAGAGAATTAATAAATATGACGTTTGTTAGCCATCATTTGGCTTTGTAACTACTCAAGTGCAGGGACGTATTTGGAAATTTGGCGCCCCGGGCCTATAAGAGTCGCCGCTCCAGAAGTCAAGGAAATATTTAAGGGTTTTTTTTTATAATGGATAATGGTAGTTGTGTCTATCAAGCACTTAGATATAGCAAGTGTAAGGGTTGGGTCATAAGAAAAAAAAACATTATTGGCCATAACGCAATCAGACGAAAACGCGAGCGAGCGAAATTTTTCGGCGCGGAGGTGCGTAGCAACACAATAAAAAGAAAAGCGAGCGTAACGAGCGCGAAATTTTTCGGCGCGCGGGTACGTAGACTACGTATTAACACAAATAGATGTTAAACGAAATTTTTCGGCGCGGGGGTGCATAGTAACACGATCAGATGAAAACACAAGCGCAGCGAGAGCGAAATTTTTCGGCGCGGGGGTGCGTAGTAACAAAATTGACCGATACAATGTAAAAAAATTCTATCTGGCAACGCTGATGCAACCTATGGCTTATTGCCCCTGCCCCTCTCACTGCGCCCTATATTTGGAGCATGTGCTTACTTAAAAGCGTGTTTTGACCAAGACTTTCTAGTATTTGTTATTTTTTATATTAATTTTAAATTGTGGTGTTAATTTTAAACTAGTGCCTACGCCACATCTTGGGATTTTAGGTAGCCGACCCCGATTGAGAATTCATTCTCAAAAAATGGGACAAAGGCTAGGAGGAGGAGGAATTTTAAATTGTGGATTGACAAAAAAAAAAGGGGAGAAGAAATAGTTGGTTGAATGGCGCCAATACCAAAACAAAATGCAATCGGTCAGGGGCGCCTACGCCACCCTTCTGTCGGTTTGGCGCCCCGGGCTATGGCCCGGATGGCCCTAGGGTAAATACGTCCCTGCTCAAGTGCTTGAAAGTGACGCCACACCAACAGAGGGCCTTTCACACGTTTTTCACGCTGACGACATGCTTTTGTGGGATACGGGTCAGTTGCGTGTCTGTAAAACTAATAAACGTGATGCTGTGCATTGCAACAGGGTGTTTTTCAACCCACGCCATTTTGCAGATTTTTGTGGTACTAATTTATTTTACTGGCAACGACAAATTTTTGGTAACTGACGTTGAAAGTCAGTGAATGTCACTCATCAGGACTAAAAATATTCGGCAAAATTCAAGTATTTTTTGCATAATAATGCCAAAACTATTCACAGTGATGAAAGTCAAGTTTTTTTTCAATAGGATTCAGTATTTATTTCGCAAGAAGAACGAAGGATTGAGCAGCATTCCGGTAAACAATGTTTTGAATTTGGTTCATGACAAATCCTTGACAAATCGCTTGACGTTTAATAATTCAAATATATGACATATGCACATTATTGCCATATGAAAACTGTTTGTAGTGTCACTATCCCCTGGGCCCATAGACAACCCCCACTAGACGGAGCATGTAAGGCGACCCGCGCGCACCAACGATATGGTACGGTACGGCAGAACATAAATTGTCAACACGGCGGCCACCGTTTAGTTGCGTCCATGTTTATGAGGTCTCTCTACACCACTTAACACTACAATTTACCATGTTATTTATTTATTTTCTTATTTCGTTGACGTTACGCATGGATCATAAACAAGGACGCAACTAAACGGTGGCTGACGTGTATATCGTTGGTGCGTGCGGGTCGCCTTACATGCTCCGTCTAGTGGGGGTTGTCTGTGCCTGGGCGGGACCGACGCTTGTTATGTCAATAAAAAATAGGGAATCAAAATCATATTCACCGAAAATGTATAATTTATTCGGTATCAAACGACGATGGGCGCAATGGGACAGAGCTCGAACCAATAGCCGCACGCGCACCGCTTGGGGTCCGAGGAGTGCAGCCACATCCACTCGATGTGCATCGTGTCGGGCTTGCACTTGCAGCCGACGAGGCGCTTGTCGAACGCGCTGGGGACGAGGTTGGGCCGCTCGCGAGTGCCTGGACCTACGCAACCATTTGACAATGAGACATTACATTACGCATTGTACATATGGCTCCATTATAGCATGTCATATGGTAACCTCACTTAAAATAAGGTTCCTTAAAAGTGCTTCGTAAAACTTGCGGGGTTCCAAAAAAGAAAAAAATGGGCAAGTGCGAGTCCGACTCGCGCATGAAGGGTTCCGTACCATAAAACAAGTTTGTTGTATGGGAGCCCCTCTTAAATATTTATTTTATTTTATTTTTAGTATTTGTTGGTATAGCGGCAATAGAAATACATCATCTGTGAAAATTTCAACTGCTAGACAGTTCTATCACCGTTCTTGAGATACAGCCTGGTGACAGACGGACGGATGGACGGACGGACGGACGGACGGACGGACGGCGAAGTCTCAGTAATAGGGTCCCATTTTTACCCTTAGGGTACGGAACCCTAAAAACAGCTGACGCCTCTGTGTCTATAGGTAGATAAATCACGCAAGTATTTCTGTTGCCGGTATATCAACAAATACTAAAAAACAGTAGGTACCTACCTATCTTTTGTATCCGGTGCTGTGCCGTTTTGTACGGAACACTCGGTGCGCGAGTCAAACTCGCACTTGGCCGCTTTTTATATTTGACGTGTCCGTGGTTCACCCAAAATAAGGCCCGAAATAGAAAATAGTTCGGAAGAAAGGTACTACATCTTTCACACCATATTCTCGCTCACTATTATCACGATCGATCTCCCGCCAGCTGAGCGAGCATTTAGCGTTGTGGCATGTGGTAATACGTCAAATATCTTAGGATTACCTCTCTTAAAGCATATGATGCGGAAGGGGTCGCAGTCCCCCGCTAGATGAGCGAGCAGCTCCCGCTTTTCCAGCCCCGTGACGTGGTCGATAGGGTCGTGGAACTCGCCATAGACGCGCGTGCCCACTCGCCGCATGTACGGCACCACTCGGGTCCACATTGACATGGCTCGCGCCTGGAACAAGTATCTATTTCATGTTAAATTCTTAGTAAACACGTCATATTCTCTTGAGGAACAGATACAAGAAGGGAGCTAGGTTCTTTAACAGGGGAGTAAATAGGTTCTTAAAGGCATGTGATGCTCCTGGCATCGCAAGCGTCCATCAGGCAGCGGTAACTGCTTGATCAGGCGGGCCGCATGCTGCAGGTGGGTTGTAGTATAAGAAACAGTATCTATATATTTGTGCAGTTTAGTATAATTTGTATGAACCATGGCCAGTTATGGCAATTCGAATGTCGTCTTATTGGAAGGCAGTATCCCGGAGAAGCTCGTGAGCGGTAGGCATCCTCCATGTTGTTTGCTGCCATTAACGAGTTCTAGTCCATAGTAAGTCCTTTAAAAACTGATAAAAAAGAAAGAAATTTAACTTACGTTTTATTTACCAACTAATAAAACGTTTGCACTTTATTCCTTGCGAACGATGAACCTTATTAAATCGTAAATTACACCAAATATTGTTCAACCGCAAAAACGTAACGTTTGTATATGACATTTATGACATAACTTTATATTTTTCAGTATCATAATAATATGTCAAATTAAACCAAACAAAACCTATCTACAATGGAAATGACAGACTTCAAATAAATAACCGGCCAAGAGCATGTCGGACCACGCTCAGTGTGACACGCACAATAGACGGGCTTAAAACAGCGGTTTTAAGCCCGTCGAGGTTTAAATTACGAGAAAGATTTCAAGCTCAAAAAGTCGCAAACGCCAAAGTAACTGTAATTATTTATTACCTCCTGGAATTTATCAATTATACGCGCCAGATTGAGCGGAATATTATAATGCAGTATGGCACTTAACTAATATGTGTGACGTTCGAAGTATTAAGGACACCGCGCGGCACTCGCGTCATTTTAAAGCAAAAAAATAATGAAATTTTGCTATAACTCAAAAACGGCTGTCAGTTTTAATTGAAAGTAGGTACTAATAAGGCCTCATTTTCATGAATTTTTCCATAGTTTTTTGACCCGTGGTTGAAAAGTTAGAGGGGAGGGGACGCTATTTTTTAGATTTCCAGAGCGAATATTTACAAAACTACTGACTTTATCAAAACATTATGTTTGAAGACCCCTATTATTTTTAAAAGACCTATTCAACGACACCCCACAAACTATAGTGCTGGAACGAAAAAAAAATCACCCCTCTTAAGGTCTACGGGAGGTACCCGAAAAAAAGTTATTTTTTTAGTTTTTATTTTACCGTTTTGTCGGCGTGATACTTACACATACTCATACATAGTGATTTTCACGATAGCAATTGCATTAAAGTTGTGTAGGGTCGGGTCGCCAACAGTGGCTCGGATTTTTTCGAACGCTCAAATTGTGAAGAAAAAGTCGTGGTAGCGGGCTGAAATTCACACTCAACGTGCTTTGGTTATTAAACTTTTTCCCAGAATTATCAGTTTTTCAATCAAGGCAACAATAAAGTAGTCAGACAATGTTTTAAAAAAAATGGGAAATGAGCCTTTGTGTACGGGTACTGGGCTATTGTGACTCGCCCCTGTAGTACACAGAGACTCTAACAGTATACAGTGGTTCAAGTATATAATATTTAACTAAAACTATAATTTACATTCAGTTTCATTTATTTGTTTGAGTAGAAATATACTTTAAGCCTCATATCTATCAATATCAGACACATAAAAATTATAAAATCAAATCTCTTAGGATATTTGAGATCAACCTCTTTTCTGACTTTGTTTCTTTGTCGTTAGAGATCTAAAAATTAAAAACGAGTTTAATTTTTATTCTTAGTCCAAGCAAATAACATAACAGTTATCAAGATACATTAAAAGGATAAAAAATCCAGAAAAATAACCAAAAAAAAAGTAGGTTCTACACTAGGATAGGTTACACTCGAGTGCAAAAGTGTTTCATGCATATAGGTTTATTCTTATAAAAAAAAATAGTTTTGTTTTTATGTTTTTTTTTATTTTATTAATTAGTTGGCATTGAACAGTAGCATAACATAACATTATCCAATAGAAATAATATAAGTAGGTACACAGTGGCTCAAGAAAGTACATAGTGACTCACGAGTCACTGTGCACTTCTTAAATTTGAGCCACTGACCACGCCGCAGCCATTTTGAATTCACCGGCGCATAACTATCACGTGGCTTGCCAAAGGACATGCGAATCTATGTCATTGCCTAGCATAATAACGTCACTTTGCATCAAAACAACAATACTTGTCTTAATGCTCAAATTTCTCTACATAAAAACAAGTGTAACTTACCTTAAAATGTAATTTTGCACCCTCGGCCACACGAAACACTTTCCTACACATGTAAACTGCGCGGGAGCGGGCGAATAACTGGTTTGTACATGTTTGGGTGTCGAACGCTCTCGGCTAATGAAGGAGACAGATAGATATTGTTGCTCTATCTAGGAAATATAGCCGCGAGTCAGTGTACCCGACCGAGCCACTGTTGGCAACCCGACCCTACTTTGCCTATGTCAGGAGTATTGTAGAATACGCCAGCTGTATATGGTTCCCCCAATATGTCACGCATAAAGAAAAAATTGAAAAACTACAGCGCTCATTTTTGCGTCATTTAAATTATCGTGTCAAAATATGGGATCCAAGCTACGAGTCTATGTGCAGCCGCCACCACCCGTATTCGAAAACTCATTTTGCAAGGTTGATTATTATTACACACACACACACCCACCCACACACACACACACACACACACGCACACACACGAACACACACACACACCTGGGGTGGTTGCTAGCTTTGTTTTGTTTTAATTTAAGTGTATATTATGTACCTTACCTAATTTTTATACCGATTAAAATCTGATATCGTTACCTTTTCAAGGCCTCGTTAACTGCATATCTGTGGACATCTGTTATTGGCTTTATGTTC
The DNA here is from genome assembly GCA_947623375.1 of Apotomis capreana. Taxonomy (NCBI): domain Eukaryota; kingdom Metazoa; phylum Arthropoda; class Insecta; order Lepidoptera; family Tortricidae; genus Apotomis; species Apotomis capreana. The sequence goes on along the minus strand of OX392499.1, from coordinate 33,819,485 downwards.
TAGCTATAAGCATTGTTATATATGTTCTGTAATGCTGTTGATGTTCCAAATAAATAAAATAAAATAAATAAAATAAAATACCAAATTTCAGCTTTCGAGTACTAATGATCACGGAGCTAAGCCGCGGATGGATGGACAGACGGACGTGGCGAAACTATAAGGGTTCCTAGTTGACTACGGAACCCTAAACAGCCTCTCAAAGCCTCGCAATCTCTTTATACCTTAAACAAGAATAGAATTCATTAATAGCGAAAAACATCAGTAAAATGATATTCAAAGTATACATTCAGCACTTATTTTCCACTTTTAATGGTGTAACAATTGTTTAATACACCTCGAATACATTATATTTATACCTTGAATCCATTGAGAAAATATTTTGCTTCAGCATCGTCAAACTTTCTTTCGAAGGTACCCATGTCCGCATGTTTTGATGTGCGTTTGTCCGGATTTCTGGCTGTTCTCGTCTAGAGGTCGTATTTTCCACCGATTCTCATGAAATTTTGTGAGTAGGTTCGTCAATGAGTACATATAATTTTTTGTTGATTCAGTATTATCGATATTTCACAAAATGGGGGATATATTGGGGTTTCAAATGTAAAAAAATACAAATTTCAGCCGTTTCGAAACTAACTCGCTAGTGTACTGTAGCATTATTATATATTATTTGAGATTGAAATCTATTGCATAGCATATCATTGCCGATATTCAGCATCTCGTTGCATCTCATCATGTGGCTTTTCCGAAACATTTATCAGTATAAAGACATCATTGTAACTCAATTATATATACCTACTATGATATTTATTAATTGAATATGTCACATAATATTATTGATACATAAGTATATGGCGAAGCAAGGACGAGCCGCCCCCCGAAGAAAGCCGTCCGCCATGCAAGTGATCTTTGCAAGTTCGAAATCAATCAAAGCTTGATCTTATTTAAATATAACACGGTCTAATTAAATACACCACCGCGTTCAAAAGGAGCTCATATCAAGATGTTCACGTTAAGCAACTCTTTATTACAACCGGTTTATACGAAGTCATACACGGCACAATGTTATAATGCAATGCCTCGGGCTCTCGGGCGATGTATAAAAAGTCCGCAAGATCATATTGCGGCACATTCAACTTGAGATTTACTCACGGTGAAGTCACTCATCTCATCCCAAATGGCTTTCAAGGTACGCACAAGCTTTTAGCGTGTGGTTAATTATTTAGTGTCAAAATTTGCCTTGAAAAGTCCTCTACGTACATTTATTTAATTAGTGGGTAATTGATACGGTAATTTAATTTTTGGCTAGAGTTATCTAATGGATATTAATTTACTGCCATCATTAAACTTAGAAGAACATTTAATGTTACTTATTTATATTAATTTGAAAGGCTAGTTTGTCTACGATTACTTAACTATTTATTTGATAAATATTTCGTAGACTTATATGGTGTTTTACCTTGACTAATATCTGAAATTAGTCTGCTATTCACTGTGTCTAACTTAGCAGTCGCTATTACGCGTAGACTACATTAACTGAATGTCCTGTTTTAGCTGGTAGTGTTGGTGTGCGCTATCGCGTCGGTGCGCGCGGGAGTGGTTGCCCCCGCCGTGTACTCGCACGCCGCGCCCGTCGCATACGCCGCCGCGCCCGTGGTCCACGCCGCGCCGGTCGCGCACGCCGCCCCAGTAGCCTACCACGCCGCCCCCGTCGCCTACGCCGCGCCCGTGGCCAAGGCCGTCGCTGTCGCCCCCGTCGTCAAGACCGTCGAGGACTACAACGCGCACCCGCAGTACAGCTTCGCGTACGACGTGCAGGACGGTCTCACCGGGGACTCCAAGACCCAGCACGAGACACGCGACGGCGATGTCGTGCACGGTTCTTACTCCGTTGTCGACCCTGATGGCACCAAGCGTACCGTTGAGTACACCGCTGACGACCACAACGGTTTCAACGCGGTTGTCCACAAGGAGCCTCTCGCTGTGAAGGTGGCCGCTCCCGTGGTAGCTAAAGTGGCAGCCCCTGTGGCCTACCACGCTGCGCCCGTTGTCCACTCTGCTCCCGTTGTCCACGCTGCCCCTGTGGCATATCACTCTGCCCCTCTCTACCACCACTAAATGGGAACCCTAACTAGTCATTTTATTTATTGTCAAAAGCAACCATGGCATGAAATAAACTTTTGTATAAAATTTATATAGCAGCGCCTTTTATTTGCACATGTGCGAAAGGTACCTAACCTTTTTTTTTTTTTTTTTTTTTTTTTTTTTTCGCTGGGAAAATGCGTTACGCATCCCGTCCGATCGGGGGTTCGGAACGGGTATGTGGGGCTCCCGGGCTGATCCGGTTTACCCACTAAAAACCCAGCGCGTTTTCCCTCCATATCGCCTAGTGAGGCCCACAGGATCGCTTGCGCATGCTACTGTGGACCTCGCGATTGGCCCAGTTGGGCTCGGCCGAGGGAGAGCACCCCGGATGAGATGAGAAAGGGGCGCTCCAGTCATGTAGGGCTACTTGGTCGGCAAAGGGGCCCCCGCCCCCACCGTCCAGCCCACTAGGGCGGGGCGAGCATATGCGCAAAACGCCGGCGTGCTCGACCCACCCTCCGTCTGCGATTTGGGGCAGCCAGAGGATCATCCTCTCTGCTCCGCTCTGCGTCCTCTTTCTGCTTTATTACCTCTGTGCAGAAAGAGGCCATCGCCTTCCAGCACCTCTCACTGTCAAGCATTTTGGACACGATGGTCGAGAGTGAGAGGTCTGCTCCTACTGCGGCTACGAGTTCCCGCCTTTGGCTATTCCATGCCACGCATGCCTCCAGCGTGTGAAGCTGCGAGTCCACTGGGGCATCGCATGCGTGGCATTTAGGCGTCTCCTCTCTGCCCGCTACGCGGTGCAGGTAATCACCGAAGCAGCCGTGTCCTGTGAGTATCTGCACCAGGTGGAAATCGGGCGCTCCCCATTTGCGGTCTACCCACCGCTCGAGGTTGGGCACGATAGCCTCTATTGTTAATCGGCCTGAGCTGGCTACCTCCAGGTCCTCCCTCCACCTCGGGAGTAGCGCCGCTTGACCCGCAATCCGCAGTTCCTCCACCTCTCTGTGGGTCGGGAACTCCCCGCGGGCCCTCAAGTCTGCACGGTATCTGTATATTTCCGCGAGAACCTCGGCCTGAAGTTCCCACGGGGGATCACCAGCCAAGAGCGTAGCCGCCACCCAGGACACCGTCCGGTAACCTCTGCACGCCCTTACCGCAATGACCCTCTGAGGTCTGCGTAAGAGAGTCTTATTCGCGGCAGTTAGTGCGTCCACCCACACAGGCGCCCCGTAAAGGGCCATGCTTCGGACGATGCCGGAGTAGAGACGTCTGCATGGAGCCTGGGGACCTCCTATGTTGGGGAGGAGCCTACTCAGTGCCGCTGCGGCGCCGACCAATCTTGGGACGAGTTTGGTGAAATGGGCTTTAAATGTCCACCTGCCGTCCAGGATGAGACCAAGATATTTCATGTCAGTCCCAACCTGTATGGTCTCACCCTGCAGCGTGATGCTTGCCCCTCGTGGAGGACCTTTGCGAGGGCCATGGAATAGGATTGCCTCAGTCTTTTCTACGGCGACTCGAAGCCCCAGTAGATGGATTCTATCCACCACCAATGTTGCCACCACTTCGCCAAGTCGCGCAGCTTCCGCGTATGTACGGCCTCGTGCTGTCACGAGTGTATCGTCTGCGTAGCATATCACGTTTGTACCGCGAAGAAGTGGGACGCGAAGCAGCCAATCAAACCCGATATTCCACAGCACGGGCCCCAACACGGAGCCCTGTGGAACGCCACATCTCACTCGTCGGTGGTGGAGCCTACCATCGGCACCCTCCCAACGCACCACTCTTCCTCTGAGATAGTCCTCCAATAGTCGCCGGAGATAAGTCGGCACTCTATGAAACCTGAGTGCTTCCAGTATAGTCTCAAACGGCAAGCTGTTGAAGGCATTCTTTACGTCTAAAGATATGGCCAGGACAACCTCGCCCTCCTCCACTGCTTCTATGGACCGCATCTTGAGGGCAGTCAGGGCGTCTATTGTGGAGCGACATGCCCTGAATCCATATTGGGCCTCTGCTAGATTTGGTCCAACTTCCTCTAGATGGCGGATGAGGCGGTTTGCTAGAATCTTTTCCAGCATCTTGCCTACCTCGTCCAATAACACTATGGGTCTGTAGGCCCCAGGCAATCCAGGTGGCCGGCCCTCTTTGGGTATGAGCGCAAGGCGACCCTCCTTCCAGATGTTCGGAAAGCGTCCGGCACGGAGGCAAGTGTCGAATACTTTCCGAATAAAACTCTCTAGTTCCTCAGCTGCTATTAATAGGACCCTCCCCGGTACTCCATCAGGCCCCGGTGCAGTCTTCCTCCCCTTTAGGCGATCAAGTGCTACTGCAATTAAATATTTAGAGTGCTAAGTGATGAAGGGATTTTTGAAAACTGTTATACATCAAACTCTAATAATTATTTTCATGTTTTATAAAGTTATTCAGGTATTTGTGTCTGGTATCCCATTATGCTGAGCTGATGATGGAAGGTACAACAGGGAAATTAAACAGCTTCTCGTTGAGATAGGTTTTTTTTTTAAGTGATTATTTAGCTGCAGTGTATGAATTCATATATTTATACTTTCTTTTAACGACGCGTTTGGCTCGGTTGGTAGACACCTGCCTACTGAGTCGGCGGTCCCGGGTTCGAATCCCGGCCGGGGCAAATATTTGTGCAAAATTTTTGTTCTTGGGTCATGGATGTTATCTATATATGTATTTATATATTATGTATATCGTCGTCTAGTACCCATAGTACAAGCTTTGCTTAGTTTGGGACTAGGTCGATTTGTGTAAGATTGTCCCTTAATATTTATTTATTTATTTATTTTTCAAAGATTTTTATTTCTTTTATCATTCAATATTCTAAATCAGGATAAAATACTAATTGTAGTTAAATTGTTAGACAAGAAAGGCACCAATTTCACTCGAGATATTTTGGCGCTCGAGCGGAGTTTGTTTGAGAGTCAAATTGGTGTCGGTCTTTTATTCCAAGTTAAACATATATTTTTCATTTCGAATATGAGGAAAATAATTAAAAGTAATATTTGTAAAATCGCATTGTTATGATACAGGATTTCATTTAACGCTAGCGCTAAGATTTTAATTTTGAAAATGATCGTAACTATCGTAAGTCGTCCCTTGGTGTGCGCGTCTAATTGTCTATTCTATACCTACGTATAACATAACGCAGTAACAGAGCAAATATATAAGGACATTTTTGGGATAGCATTTAATAGAATGAGATAAAATAAATGCAAAGTATTTTATTAGGAAAAATAATATGGATATTGTTGTTAACGCGAAAAGCGGGTCATCCCCTTTTGGGCAAGTTTCTGGGGACAACTACAAAACGAAAAATTGCTTACAGTGATATAATAATTTTAGTGCCTTTTTGCAATTATGTAAGTACCTACTGAAAATGTAGTTTTCACTAAAAGTACCACAGACCATAAAGTACGTTATTTTAGCTCCATTAAGCGGGGCTAAAATGGTACTTTTAGCCCCTAGGGTTTAAATGGAAGCCATTTAATAACATCTATGAAAATGAATAAGAAATCATGTTAGAGGCCAACTCCATACGAGATACTTAAAATAGAAGATAATTTAAAACGAACGAAGAAGTTTCTGCAGTTACTGTAGAGTTTATTTATTCGGAATACATACATTACAACTACAAGAATTTTGTAACGTTCATTGTAAATGAATTAATACAACATAGTTAATATAGTTATGGATTTCAGCTAAATATAATAAGTCAAAATGTTTTGAATACAAAACTCCGAAATGTAATTTTAGTGTTCCGAATATAAAAAAAAACACAGGGCGGCTTTGGTTAACTTCTAAAATGAAAAACAAAAACTTACATATTTTATCCTGACTTAAAATATTGAATTACAAAAAAAAAAAAATTTTGAAAAGAATAAAAAAAATATCAACAAAAGACCCGACTTCAATAACACTAAAAAGCCAAAAATAACCCGACAAGTACAGATTACATTTGAATCACCTTTTGAAGTCGGAATTTATATATTATAGTTTACGTGAGGTTTGGCACCGACTTCAAAAGGTAAAAGGCAAATGTAATCTGTACTTGAACGGGTTATTTATAGCTTTTTAGTTTTATTGAAGTCGGTTCTTTAAAAAAAAAAAATTTTTTTTTCGCTTTTTAGTGGTTCATATAAAATACTTAAATGGCGGGGAGATCGGGGAGGAGGTCTTGAAGGCCTGCATCTCGTTTAAATTATCTCCTAACTCCTAACCGTTAAGGAGTTATACCTTCCATCATCAGCTCAGCATAGGAAGATGATGACTATCATACGCAAATTAAAACGTTGTTCATTTAAGATTAGGTTGTGCAAAAGTATAAAGTTGTCCGTGAACAACTTCATAATCGCGGACAAACATTACATAAAAACATATATGCGGGTCAATCTGTGAGAACCTCTTTTTTTGAAGTCGGTCCAATTCCTAAAACCTTCTCCTAAGTGTAACAAATGCTTTACTGACTGAGCCCTCAGTAGTAACTGAGGCTTGTCTTCATCATCAGTTTCTCTTTACCAAATGGTGGTTTTCGAGTGCAAATGCTTGAACTACTGTAATAAACACTGAAATCGCCATAGATGTGCCCATAATATTTGAGGAATTCCTTCGATTCCTCGTCGATTTCGTCAGCAGATCTTGAACTTGGAGATGTTTACTCATGAACCAGAAAATAATTTTCCAAATCGACACTGAGGTAACAAACATCAAAAATAAATTAAATAAATAAAAAAACAACCGAATTGAGAACCCCCTCCTCTGTTGAAGTCGGTTAATTGTACAGTCAAAATCGAAAAAATAATAATCGAAAGACATGTCCGTCGAGATGGTTCTTCGCTGTGCTCGGCGGAAATAGGACCAGTAGTTTCCAAGATATTGAGCTTTAAGTAGAATAAGTGACAAGATCTCAGCGAATATGAAAGCTAAGAGATCTAAATTTTGTAGTTATGTTAAGTTTTAGTAGCATGTTCAATATTAGATGAGGGTCTTTTGGTGAGCTACTTGTGTCGGGGGTGTATTGAATATTTAATGTAGATTATTATATAGTCCTCCTCGTTGTATCCAACGACGACGGCGACTCTTACAAGCGCGTTTCATGGGCACGGATGTGAATTGCAAAGCCAAACTTGGTTTTACATTTTTCATTCATTCAGTGCATGCACAAACAATGGTTTTAACGCGGGGATACCTACTCGTATTGTATCGTAAGGCACATCTCTATTATGACCGAACAATAGGTACCGCTCGTGTATCGAACGCTCGGCCGAAGGTATAAATATAGGTATTAATTCTTTATCAAACTCCATCAACAAGGTTGCGTGGTGGGTACTCAGGCATTTCAATTTTAATTCCTATAAATCATTTATATGAGCGACCCACTGACTCAGTGGTACGTATTATGGTATGACCTTTAAACCATGCGTGCGCAAGAACGTGGATTCGTTTAATGGGGTTTGTGATAACTGGAGGACTTACGGTTCTCAACTAAGATGAAAATATATAGAGATAGGTACTCAATCGCCACTAAAGGTTCTAATTTGTGGTCAGGTACTGATATGGATATCATCGTTATACTAATTCGATGGGTGTACGACTGAAGGAAAAGATAAGGGCCGTCTTTAGAGTTGTGCTGTTCTCGAGTGCTTTGTTCTTAGTTTAGCGTGGAGCAAGAAATTTCACGAGTATTTTTTAGCAGCAAAACTCTAGACGATGTCGATGTTTTTACTCAATATACCTTCGCTATTTTGTTTTTGTCTACGATTGCTATGCGATATGAGTGAGGCTTTAAGGGTGCACATGTTGTGAGAGCTTAAGAGGATATCGTCACTTGTAATATGAATTAAGGTAACCGCCAAATGACGATTTTTCAGGAGAGGCCAAAAACGAAATTGCAAATTAAAAAAAGTGCAGTAACATTTTATTTCCTAATCCGATTAAAATGATGTAAAGTAGTTATAGCTTAATTTTGTAAGATCTTTCAGTTGATAATGGTCTCAAAAAGGCTGCTATTATAGTTTAGAAAATAGCGTGGCGCTTACGTTAATTTTTTTCCAAAAATAAGGAGTTACGTTAACACAACACAACATTGATTTCAAAAAATGAGCCCTAATTTAAAGTAAGTCACAAAAACGTAAAAAAATCTAACGTAAGGGACACACATTTTCAAAACGTGGACTTACATTAGCGGAATTCAGCTATGGAATTTTTAAACTTATCCGATTGTAATAAGGTTTAACATAGAGTTATTTCTTGTTTTTCAGTTAATTAGTGGCAGGATAGTAAGTCATGATAAAAACCGGTTTATAAGCGGGAAACAGTTTCTTTTTTGTTTATAAAAACCAAAATTGGTAAAGGCATCTTTAGATTTAAAGAAGTAAAAAAAAAAAACACTTCATTTTCTTTCCAATCTGATACTTTTCCTTACTGTTTTTCCTCACTTTGCTTTTCTTTCTCCTTTTCCTACAATATTTATGTACCTTTTTTACCTACGACTTTTACTGCACATTCTGCTTTCCCTTTTTCTCTTTCTTTTTTATTTTTTTCTATATAGTTTTCTTCGTATTTATTACCTTCTTTCTGTTCCATTCATCAACTCCCTCCTTTTGATTTTAGTGACTTAAGTTTAAACTTCAGCTTAACGTTGTATAATTTCGTTTAAATAATCAATTTTGTGTTTACAAACCCTAAGTCCTATTTTCAGTGCAAGGCTTGTCCCTGTCTGAAACTAGCCGAATGATTTTTATTTGATTCTTCATTAGTAATTTGACCATTTCCTGGCAAACTGGTGACTAAATGTTTCGTCACATAATTAGGAATTCACTCTTACATCACTATTATATATGTAATTGCTGAACGATATGACTGCCCAATCTTAATGCACTGGTCAGTCAAGTTAGGGCATTTGCCTCTTTTAGATATAAGTAATTTAATTTATGTGTTATACTAATATTAGTTTTAAGTTTACTAACCTTTTATGGATGTAACATATCCGAAATAAAGATTTTATTATTATTATTATTATTATTATGAACTTGAACGTCAAAAGGTAAATGTAAAACTGAAATGCTTTGAATACCTTCGCTATTGGGCTTCGACATCTTTCTTATAGAGCTGAAACGTATTTAGAGATTTTCTTATATCTTGTAAGTTGTTGTTTTCTCGCGAACTACTTATTTGAAGCATCATTGGTGTCTCGTTATTAGTAGAAAGTAGGGCCGAACTCAACGCCTTTCTCTGGCTGAATAAAATAATGGTCAAGGGGCAAGCAAATAGTTAACGTATTTTATTGAATCATCGCATCAATACAATGACATTACGTTGGATACGTAGGCTACTGAAAAAAATGATTGGGAGTATCTCAATGTCACTAACCTTCACCATATCACTATTACTACCATCATTCATTCCTGTCTATTGTTTTCTAAAAATAATATACAAGTATATACATTTTATTATGCCTACATGTTGTTACATGGTAGTGGCAGTGACTGGTTTTCACAGTCCGTTTAACCAGACATTGAAGAGATTCCCCAAAAACGAAATGCATTAAGCCAGATTGTTTCAAGTTAAAGTCCCTAATTCAAGAATTAGACATGATATAAATAGGCATAATAGCTAATTAATAAATAACTTAACTTTTAAAAGTTTAAAACATCAATTTCTATTTGATACTGGAAATCCCGACAAACTTCATTCCGCCTTAGAACTCCCTTTTGAGGTGATAACAATTTCTATTATACTTGCTTAGTACTTATCCTCTTCAAATTTCCCTTAATTTTTGAAAGTTTTTTTTTGTGTAATATTATTATTTATTTATTTTAGACATGGGACAAAGGCTAGGAGGATGATAATTTATTTTTTGTCGTTGAGGGCAAACGAGCAAACGGATAGCCTGATGTTAAGCGATTAATGTACTTAACTCGTAATTTTTAACTGTACTTATTGATATATAACAACGCAATCGCACAATACTGTCCTTATCACGAATTGTTGGAACCAGGGATCGTTACCGGTATTCATAAAAATTACAAAAAAATTATTACAGATTTTATTTGAAATGCCATTACATATAATTAAAGTATTGGTATAGAACCTTGAAATTAGCTCAGTATAATAAAGAAATGAGTAATAATAAGCGAAATACCGAAATTTAATACCAGTATTTGTATGGAGTCGATAACCGGCATCCGATCGCTGGTCGGTACAAACTAAAGTGGCTATCTTATCCATCACAACACCAAATCGTAAACAGACGCACGCGGTAGTGTTTGTAATTGCTTCCTACAGGCAAATGTATGGTCGTCTCACCGGTATCTACTCATTAACACTGCAAAGGAAAGAGATGGTCGCAAAGTTCCTGGTAACCAAAATAACGTAAGCACCAGGTCCGTCTAAATAAAGTACATACTTTTAATGTAACCGTCATCACTCGAGCCTTGGGAAGACAAATAATAATGTAAGAGGCATTAATTGCTTTTAAAACTACGAAAACTTTAATGTTACTGACTAAATTATATATTCACCCAGCTTGCAGTAAGCACAATTTGTGACAAGATTAGACTATAATTGACTTTAAACGGTTGCTGTCTTATAATCTCGTTCATTTATTTTTTTACCTATCTAATCTGAGCATTAAATCATTTATGTACCTTATTATTTACATGATTTGATTCAAAAACTAAAAGTTAAACCCATTTAATGTAAGAACCATTTTATATTTTTTATCTAGCTTTGAAGCTAACGTAACAGTCAATCGGTAATAAAGTGCTATAAATTGAGTAATGTAAGAGTCATTTATTTACCGATGAGTCTTACATTAATGACTTTGGTTCAACTTTGGCCAATACTTGTGGTTACGTTAATCTGATATTAAGTAATTTACAAACAATGTTCCATACACCAAAATAAATACAGAAAACTAAAAAAAACGGTCAATTTTTGTTTAATGTAACCAACATTTTTTTCAAGATATCGTAATTTTAATAACAGCAATGGATAGATCGTCAAATTTACAGACGAACTGTATACTTAACTCAATTTCGTCATTTTGGCGGTTACATTAATTCATATTACAGGTGACGATATATATATCACAGGTCATTTCTCCAAACAAATCGAGGTTTCGTTCTGGACTGAAGAGAAAACTCTTCCAAAACTTAACCATTCGTAACGAAATTTTGGCAACTGTATGGGAAAGAAATATATGGTGACAAATAAAAGTATTTATGCACTTTTATTTAACACCATGTTGTATTTCCATACATTTCTACTGTAATCTAAAATTTTAGGACTGAAGCAACAAACTTCCCATTTGAAACCAAACCTTTAGAAAGTTAATTACACTGTCTTAAACTAATGATCCGGCTTGTTGTTCCATTTCATAACGTTTGGCGCGCGCTCAAGTAAACGGCCGAATTTTCCGCCATTGACAAATTGTGGCTCATTTCCAATTGCGTGCACATCCATAGTGATGCGCAGACATAATACTAAGTGCGAACTTGAGCTGTGTCACAACCGTGGCCGGTATATATACGGTGGTGGGCTCCAGGGGAGCATAGTCGCATTTGACTGCACAACACAACTATACTCAGGAACAATGGCCTTCAAGGTAAATGTTATCTCTAGCTTAAGCTATTCTTATCATCATCTTATCTTTTTATTAGCAATGCTCCTTAATTTTCATCCTGTTTAAAGCTCTCATCTGCAATATTTATAATCAATTATAAATATTACAATATGATAATTCAACTAAATGAGATACTTGAAACAATTTATCACTTATTTACAAGTTTACTAGTTATAATAATCCCTACTAAAACATCTTCCTGCATTGATTTATTAGACGCATTTTACTATAAATTATCTTATTTATAATAATTCGTCTAAAATTGTAACATAATATTTGCTTGGGTCAACCATCAGTACTAAAGTAATTTGCTCTGAAAATTACAGAGCAATATTTATTGGCATCATTTTGCACTTCGACGTGAAATCCCGTTATATCTTTAAAACCAAAAGCTAGAGCTGTATCTCTATATCTCATTGGGATGCAGGCGGCGGTGTCCAGCGTCCTTGACGGCCTATCCTCTACTTGTTAGTAATTTCTCCGCACAGAGTTGCGCAAGCGCTCTAGTCTCGCCCTCGCTAAACTGTGTCACTATTTCAAGTACAACTATTATGACTTACATTAATTCTGTTGTCAGGCGTCTGAGAAGTTTTATAGCTCCACAGCTTCAACTAAAATGAGTCTCTAATCTTGTTGGTCACACAACAATCAATACCTATTGGAGTACTCTTAAAAAATATACAATAATAAAGTAGTCAGGCATCAGAATATGTATATGTCCCGTAACTCTGTACGATGCATAACATACATACAATATTATTTATATTGATATTGAAATGGTTCATTACAGTTTGTCGTCTTCTCCTGCCTTGTGGCTTTTGCCAAGGCTAGCGTGGCTCCGGTGGCCGTGGCTGCTCCCCTCGCTGCAGCGCCCGTGGTCGCGGCGGCGCGGCTCGAGGAGTTCGACCCTCTACCGCAGTACCGGTTCGGCTACGACGTGGCGGACTCGCTCACCGGCGACTACAAGAGCCAGACGGAGCAGCGCGATGGCGACTTAGTGCAAGGTCAATACTCCCTTGTTGATTCGGATGGTACCCGTCGCATTGTGGACTACAGCGCTGATTCTGTCAACGGCTTCAACGCTGTGGTGCGCAAAGAACCGCTGGTGGCCGCCGCTCCCGCTGTTGTCGCTGAGCCCGCCGTCGTGTCAGCGCGCTTCGCCGCCGCGCCTGTCGTACAGCCTGCGTTCGCCCGCTACGCTGTCGCCCCCGCCGCGTACCCCGCCGCCGCGTACCCCGCCGCCGCGTACCCCGCCCCTGTGGCCCGCGTCGCTGCCTACACCGCCCCGGTCGCCAGGGCGGCCGCATATTCTGCACCACTTGCGTACAGATACGCCGCCCCGGCGCCGTTTGTGGCTGTATGAAGATCTCCTCCCGACGACAAACTGTTAACAACTATGGCCTATTAAAGATTTTTAAATATCACGAAATTGAATTTTTAATTATAAATGCATAATATGTATTTCAAGAATAGTGCGAATTCGATTCACGCGGTGTCATCAACCGACTTCCGAAAAAGAGGAGGTTCTATGTTCGACTGTATGTATTTTTTTTATGTAATGTCTACCGATTACTCCGCCAAATGTGGACCGATTTAAAAAAATCTTTTTTTATTTAAAAGAGTATACCTACTCCTGAGGTAGTCCCGTTATTACCGAGTTGGGATCTGATGATGGGATCCCAGGGAAATCGAGGGCAACCCTCAAATTTTATAGGCACTCATAAAGTTTTTCATACATTTTCTAAAGCTATTTAAGTATTTGCATATGGAAGTGTGGGGTGGAGTAGTACTTCTACATAACCGGCCTACATCCCTACAGTAGTCATCATCTTTCGATGTGTTTTGATGATGGAAAATATAACTCCTTAACGGCAATACCGTCTTCACCATAAGGGCACACGGGGCCCGTGCCCAGGGCCCCCATTCTCAGAGGGCCCCGAAGGACTGACAATTTCTCTCACACAATAAATGGAACAAGACCTCCCCGATTACCCCGCCAATAAGTATTTTATTTGAACCGCTAAAAAGCAAAACAAAATAACAAAAAAAGAATCGACAATAAAAACTGAAAAGCCAAAATAATTGAGTGGTTTGGCAGTGGCACCGACTTTAACAAGTGATTCAAATGTAATCTGTACATGTCTGTGCTGTACATAAACGGGTTGTTTTTGGCTTTTAAGTTTTTTTTGAAGTCGGTTCTTTTTTTGATATTTTTTTTACAAATATAGGTACTCGAACCTACAGAACCTACTCACTCACCCTTATTAGATCGTGAGATTGAACCAGTGCCATAGTGTGTTTCTTAACAATCATGAATTTCGAAAAAAATAGGTCAAAATCATAATAAATTAATCTTTAGAAAGTAAACAATCAATCAAGTAACATAGGATGTCTTGACAAGCGGATTTGAGGGTCTTATTTAGGTGTACCCTTTATTTATACAGGGCGACTGCTAATTGAGGCAAATTTTTTTTTTTTAAACAGTGATTATTACCAACCGTATGGTCGCCCTATTCAACTGGACGAGTTCTGTAGATGAAAGTCCCCAGATATTCTTTTTTTATACTTACTATATTTTTTTCAGTATTTCTATTATTACCTAGTAGTCAGACCTCTCAGAAGACAGAGAGAAACAGACATATTAATAGAAAATAACAGGTAGGGATTTTCATATCGATGAACTCGCCATTGCTCAAAGTTTAGTTCGTAAAAATATAATTTTATAGAAAGTATGAAAATTGACAACAACAATACAATAATTACTTAATTTCATTCCTCTTTATTCTGAAAGGAACTTTGAAACTTTAGTCGTCGTCCTATCTTTTTTCAGTGTGTATTTCAGAATTATTTTCCAATTTATTATTGTACCAAAATAATACTTACAAAACATATACACACTTGCAAACGAATCTGGGAGCGATCACTAGTACCTATAGGGGAAAACATCTGTGCCCCGCTTCTTTTTTGTTCGTCTTGGCGGGGGCACTACCGTGCCCCCAGATAAGTAAGTTTATCGATACAGCAATGACAATGATACAGCAACTCCCAAAAATCCAATGTCTGAGAGAAATATAAGAGAAATGTCTATGTATGAGTACTGTCAATAACTGACATATTCATTTTAAAACGTTTGTTTTTGGTTTTTGCTTGAACGTACCAGATGTTCTCGTATCAATAATTACATATTTCGCTACATTTATTATTATTTTTAGAGTATATTATATTACATAACAATGGCGCAATTACAGATGGAGGAAAAACAACTTTACGGCTCCTTAACGGTGTTCCGGGAGCGCGGATTATATCTCAGGCGACTGGAACAGTTTGAAAAAGCTAAAGCTTCGTATGATGAGGCATTTAAAACTGCATCGGAAGACGTGCGCACACTAACCGGGCGCAGTCAGGTGTGCGCGGACGCCGTGCAGCCCGTGCAGGCCTACTCCGACGCAGAGATGGCGCTGAAGCTGGCGCCCGATAACATGATCGCGCGCAACATGCAGGCCCGCGCGCTCTACACCATGTCCGACTTCGAGCGCTCGCTCGTCATGAACTATCGAGGATACAGACGACGTCGACAACCCCCATATTTTCTAGAAGGTATCAATCAAGGAACTGAAACTATAGAAGATTGTATTGGAAGAAATGCGGGCAATGTGATGTTAGACTTTCTCCCGCTAATTAAACACAATGAAGCTAAAATAATAGCCGAAGATGCCGATAAACCGAAATCATTACACAAGTGTCGTATTCCTCGACTTGTAAAGGCGAAAAAACTGACACAAATGCAAGCTAGAAAACATTTAACATTAGCACGGGTACTCGCTATGAAATACCTGGGTCCTATGGCATACGATAAGTTCTTTCTGCAGGAGCTCACTAAGGACGCTCGCGTCCAATCCGCAAATTCTGCTGGTAGTCGTGTACTAAAGGGAATCATTAGTGAAGCCCTTCGATCTCTAACGGAGCGACAAGACATGATGCGGGAACAGAGGCCTTATTATACAGTAAAATTAGCAGAAAAAGCGGAATCTAAATATCAGAACAAGTACAAAGAACAAGTGTTGATAAAGAATCGAGAGATTGGAGCGCGCACTGCCGAGCGCCTTCTAAAAGAGTTAGAAAAGAGCATGCGCGAAAAGCGAATTATGGACTTAATATCTCAGGCGGAGAGGATGCAGCGCTTTCTTGACAATGCGACACCTCGCACTCTGCCCGACAAAGACTTGTATACCGACCGCCTATATAGGGCTGTTGGGGAAGGATACCTGTCTCAGCATCGTTTGTCATATACTCTCAGCGAGCGGGGCAACCGACGCCGCATCGCTTTTCTTATGGGTCTACCGGTCGGCCGACCAACTTCATTCGATTCTGTCATGGCAACATATCCGTACAAATTCATTGACATTGGGCAGGCTACGGCTAAAGTTGTAGCAACTTTGGACATGTGCGAAAATGCTACCATGAAATGCTGGTTGCAATATGAATTAGCTCGTCTACAATGTACACAAAAGAATTATACACTGGCCAAGTTTTATGCCAAACGATGCCAAAAAGATGCCCAAGAACTGGGAAGTCCCATTTGGTGGCTTAATGGCTGTTTTGTACTTATGAGCGGAGATATGCAACAGGGTAACTCGAACGAGGTCCGAATTCAAATTGAAGAAGCATACGAATGGACTAAGAAATTGACAGATCCTGAGCAGGTCCAAGCTTTCCTGGCCAAGTGTCTTCAGATGGTGATGGAAGCTGTGACAGCTGACGAGCGCAAGGCGATTGTGCAACGCGAACAGCAGATTGTGCGCAACATGGACGACGAAACGCGCGTGGACACTGAAGTACTGTTCAAGCGGATGTCGACGGTGCCCCTCGGACGCAGATTCGCAGTGCTGCCCGGCAAGCAGGAGACTGTCAAAAAAGACGCAGAGCGAACCCGCCGCAAGCAGCGCGGCCTCACTGTCGTCTCGGGCCCCGAAAAGGCGTTACCAAGGCCGCCCAAGACAACGGTACCCGGTAAACAAGCATTCGATATTTAAAAAAATTCTTGTATACGTACATTTTGTTGACTTTTAATTATTCTTTATTCGAATTATTTAAAATTGTAATGATTTTTTTATTTATATCTATAATATGCGTTTTGTTTACAAAATTATATTATAATGCTGTTTTCAATTAGGAAATACCCTTGAGTTGCAATAATGTTACAGTAGCGGCAAAAAATATGATTTATTCGATAATTTTCACAAAATAATTTTTTCGTAGTATAGCGAATTTTCACGTCCCGTTTTTTCATGATCGCCAATTTTATTATTCGTCTTTCTTCATGTAGCGATTTTTCATTAGGCGTTTTATAATGTTAGCATTAATTTTTTTGGCTTATTTTACCAATAGATTATTTTTTCAGTCGCATATATTTTCAGCAGCAATAGGCTGAATATACGTCTAATGTTGACGGAGCCCCACAAGTATACTACAGGTAAAATAATCTACTGGTAAAATAAGCGAAAAAATAAATGCGAACATTATAAAACGCTTCATGAAAAATCACTACATAAAGAAATACGAATAATAAAATTGGCAAAAGTGAAAAAACGCGATGTGAAAATTCGCTACAATGAAAAAAATATTTTGTGAAAATTATCGAACAAACCAAAAATACCTATATCATATTCTAACCCCGGCTCCATACTATCGCGAACTTGACCGAGGCGAAGTTGACTGAAGTATGAATTTCTGCAGCGAAGTGCCTCGTCACACTATCATATTCGCCCTACCTCGGTCAACTTCGCGATTAGTGTAGACCATGGTAACATATTAAAGGGTAGGATAAAATTTTCCAAATCTAAATAGATAATAAATATAATAAAAGCCGGTCAAGTGCGAGTCAGCCTCGCGCTCCGAGGGTTTCGTACGAACTATGAATGCACTACATACTGCTCTAACGAAAAGATAAACTGTACTATACTTAGCGACAAACTGAACTTTAACGTCGGAAAACGTTTTTTTCAGTACTTTAAATAGAGACTATATTTTTTATGATTTAATTACAAATTAATAGCTTTCTGGATTTTTTGAATAATATTATGGTTTTCATTTCAATTTGATACCTCCACGCGTTCCCGAGATAAAAGGTCTTGACAGACAGACGTACGGGGAACAAAGTGATCTTATAAGTGCTCCGATTTTTCTTCTGAGGTACGGAACCCTAAAACGTACTTATTTTTTTCCAAATAGTCCTGAATGTAAAATGATGAAAAATAGTGTATTTTTAAAAAAGTATTTGGATATAATTTAAATAAGTATTGGGATATGAACATAAAATAATTAAAAAAAGAACCGACTTCAAAATAAAATGAAAAGTCAAAAAGAACCCGTCCATGCACAGAATACATTTCAAACACATTTTGAAGTCGGTGCCAAACCACACAATTATTACTATGAAAACAGACGCCACGCATGAAGCCTTTAAATATTACTATTCGGTTATTAGAATACGAGTTTTTTTGTTCGAAAAAGAAGTTTGTTTACGTGTGGTTTGGCACCGACTTCAAAAGGTGATTCAAATGTAATCTGTACACGGACGGGTTATATTTGGCTTTTCGGTTTATTTTGAAGTCGGCTCTTTTTATTGTTTTTGTGTGATCGAGGAGGTCTATTTTGCACGTATCTCGTTTGAATTATCCCTTAACTCCTAACCGGTAAGGAGTTACCGTCCATCATCAGCTCAGGAACATGAGACGATGATTGAACTTTAGAAAATATACGAAAAACATAATAGACATGTTGACAATTTTTTTTTGAGGATGTTAATCGATTCTATTTTTTATTGTGATCAAATGTCTATATGGGACTGACTACACTAAAACTGCTCTATAAGTCAGAAAGGATCGTCAAAGTTCAACATCCTACGTAGCGCTAAAAACGCTGCATACAAAAGGCGTCCAGGCTAGATACGTCACAGGCCGGTATGTATGGAGAAATTAAGAAATTTGCCATTTTCACCGTGAAAAAGTGCGTTTAAAGTTCATGGTTGTCATACAATTATTGTTTTGTAAAATTATGAGGATTCTGAAAACGTTTTCGAAATTTCTTTTTGGATTAAAATAAAATATCATAAAATTTGCGTACCTTTGAAAGTCACATATTTCAAAAAAATATTTATTTTTCTGGATTTTTTTCTTTGTTTCGTGATATATTTAGCAAATTTTATTCATATAACTAACTACAGTACGCTATAAATTCAACATCAGTCAACATGTCTATTATATTAGTGTCTGTATTATTTGAGGGTTGCCCTCGATTTCCCTGGAATGTTCCCCTAACTCCTTACCATTAAGGAGTTGTACCTACCTTCCATCATCAGATCAGCATAATGAAGTGATGACTACCAGACGCAAATACCTGAATAACATTGTAAAAAATATTAATAAAAAAAACCGGTCAAGTGCGGGTCGGACTCGCGCACCGAGGGTTTCGTACAAACACTTTCCATCCTTAAGTGGTTAAGTTTGCACCTGGTATGTATAGCGCTCCATACAAATGAGGTGCAAAGTTAACGCAACCAATCCCTTTGTTGTATGGGAGCCCCCCTAAAATATTTATATTATTTTATTTTTAGTATTTGTTGTTATAGCGTCAATAGAAATACATCATCTGTGAAAATTTCAACTGTCTAGCTATCACCGTTCTTGAGATACAGCCTGGTGACAGACGGACGGACCGACGGACGGACAGACGGACGGACGGACGGACGGACGGACGGACGGACAGCGAAGTCTCAGTAATAGGGTCCCGTTTTTACCCTTTGGGTACGAAACCCTAAAAACATTGCTAGAGTGCTTATGACATTTGAGGGTTCTCATAAGAGGGCAATGTTCCTAATTCATTTTGTAAAGCGCGCCTTACAAAAGATAGAGCGTAGATAAAATGAGAGCCGACAAAGACGGTCAGCATTTGAACTATAACTCAGCTGCAAAATGGCATCATAATGTATACCTACATTCAGCTTCCAAATCTACAAACTCAGCTGCAAAATGGCTGAAAAATAGCTGCTGAGTTTCAGTTCAAATGCTGGCCGTCTTTATCGGTCCAGTGGGCCATGAGGGAAAGGTGTATTTCAAACAAAGAAAATTTCTTTGGGAATAAATATTTTATTTACATGGCGTTCACTAGAGTGACTATCATGATGTGACAATACATATTAGTGGTGGTAGATGGGAGCGGCGTAGGCGGCGGGAGCAGCGTGGTAGACGGGGGCAGAGTGGTAGGCGACGGGAGCGGCGACCTTGGCGATCGGCGCGGCGTGCACCACGGGGGCGGCGGAGTGGTAGACGGGGGCAGAGTGGTAGGCGACGGGAGTGGCCACCTTAGCGACCACTGGCGCGGCCACCTTCACGGCAAGGGGCTCACGGTGCACCACCGCGTTGAAACCGTTGTGGTCGTCAGCGGTGTACTCAACGGTACGCTTGGTGCCATCAGGGTCGACAACGGAGTAGGAACCGTGCACGACATCACCGTCGCGGGTCTCATGCTGGGTCTTGGAGTCCCCGGTGAGACCATCCTGCACGTCGTACGCAAAGCTGTACTGCGGGTGCGTGTTGTAGTCCTCGACGGTCTTGACGACAGCCTTGGCTACGGGCGCAGCATAGGCGACGGGGGCGGCGTGGTAGGCCGGGGCAGCGTGGTAGGCTGGGGCAGCGTGGTAAGCCGGGGCGGCGGCGTAGGCCACGGGGGCCGCGTGGTAGGCCGGGGCGGCAGCGTACGCCGCAGGACCGACGGGCACTACGCCGGCGGTGGCGGCCGCGACTAGGCAGGTGAAGACGACAAACTGGTGGAACAAAAGTTGAATATTAGTTTACGGCAATCTTCATCATTCGGCATATTTACATTTACGTACTGTATACTGTCAAAATTGGTATTTTAGTGTTTATTTAGGGGTTTTATTCTAGCTCCTTTTAGGAATAAATCCTTAATCAGGAATAAATCCCTAATCCTTATATTTATTTGATCTCCTTTCAGGAATTTATAAGTCACTGTAGGATTTTTTTACCAATTTCGTGTACTTAGATTCACTTAACATTTACATTTGTATTATTCCAAATGTATGTCTTTTAGTAAATTATACTTTGTATCATAATTACGGGATAACTGGATTTTACGGTTTGTAAATTCGAAAACTATTTTATTTTTTAAAACTTTGTAACGCCATAATTAAATAAGCTTAAATAATTTTGATAATTATATCTTACACTCATATATCAACCTACCCTGAATGCCATTTTGAGAAGTGTTGATGTACGGAGTTACGATTGAACTGCCGAATTGAAGTAGTGCTCTCGTTTTATATCGGGCTGTGGCGTGACGCCACGAGTGCCCGGTAATCAACCCGCACCTACGAGAAGCCTTATGGAACTTTCGCTTGTAATTGACGAGCGGCAAGGTCGCGGTCGCCGGCATCCGATAAGCCCCGGGGCACCAAGCACTCCCACACACGCGCCATAGATGACATATAGCGTAGCGTACCGTAATATTCTTACTTATTTGATTGTACGCAAGGAGCGCGAGACAAGACTGCATTACGTACCTATATTCTGCTACACAGATTGTACAATCCATTCATGCGTGAATGATAACGAGTATTTTCTATTCAAATAAGTAGATAAGATATTTAAGTATAAGTCATTTTCAAATTAACGGCTGCAAAAAATAGGAGGTTCTCAAGTAGCAGGAGGAAAGTAAATAGCTTGATGTCTCAAAAATCTCGAAATGCGGACTGTTTTTATCAGAATTTAGATGCTGGTCTGGATCAACGAAAGTAAAACTACTCAATTGTTAAACGCACACATACTCGTATACAAATGTTTGTTTATTCGAATTAAAGAATTGCGATACTCCAATGTGGGAGAATAAGATGAATTTTCAGTGCAGTCGGTATCTTGTCTTCACAGGAAATTTAAGAACTTCACGAAGCTACTGCTTAAAAGGAACCTTAGGCTGTGGTGCAGGACCTTGGAGGCGGTACTTATTTATGAACTAACTCCTTACAAGGCATGGGACCTGAATGTTAACTCCGCTCGGAGAGGGGACGAATTTGCTTTGTTTTTAAGGGTGAGGTGGTGAAGACTTAGACATATCCAATGCCTTACTTTCCTGGATTGTACTGATGTATTAACTATTGTTGGCTATAATTTATGTAAATATAACCTAAATTCAAAATTTTAAACACCCCCGACACA
Organism: Apotomis capreana; assembly: GCA_947623375.1. Lineage (NCBI taxonomy): Eukaryota > Metazoa > Arthropoda > Insecta > Lepidoptera > Tortricidae > Apotomis > Apotomis capreana. The sequence continues at coordinate 33,797,516 of OX392499.1, read as the reverse complement.
AGTAGCTGGTCATTGTGAGACCCTCGACCCTCATTCAATGAGTAATCTAGAAAATGCTACTAAACCTGAACATAACTAGAAAATTTAGCATTCTTAGCTACAATATTGGCTGAGATCTTGTTACTTGTTCCATTAAAGCTGAATATCTTGGAAGCTACTGGTCGTATCCACCAAACATAGCTAAGAACTATCTCGATGGACAAGTCTTTCGATTAAAAGAACTGCACTCAAATTGGTCCATCCATTTGGGAGCCATGATGCCACAGACAGAATTCTATGTAAAAAGGTTAGAACTAACACGACACATATAGGTAATATTCGGACATATAATATGTAAAATATTTTTCCAACTTTATTCAGGGCTGGCCTCCTTGTGCGTCGGCGCCAGGATAATCTGTCCTGGGTTGAGATATTTTGGATTTACGTCTCTCTCAACGTAGCAGGAAATAAAAATAAATAGTTATTAATTCAGTCAGGCTATAAAATCATTTAATAACATAAATAACAATTATAAAAGTCTTATCTATTTAGTAACAACAAGATCGTAATATTTTATCTAAAAGAAGTACGGGCTGGGTAGCCTGGGCGCAAGGAGAGGCGCCGGCGCAGGGGCGAACACAGGCGCACGGGCCAGGATGGGGGCAGGGGCAGGTGCGAAGACTGGTGCTGGGGCAACTGGGGCTGGGGCCACTACGCGAGCGGGAGCGAAGAGGGGCTCGCGGCGCACGACGGCGTTGAAGCCGTTAATTGGGTCAGCGGCATAGTCGACGATTCTCCTCGTGCCGTCGGGGTCGACAACGCTGTACGAGCCGGTCACGAGGTCTCCGTTCCTCTGCTCCTGGTGGCCCTTGTAGTCGCCTGTGAGCGCGTCCTGCACGTCGTAGCCGTACGAGTATTGCGGCAGGGGGTCGAACCGGGCGACGGGGGCCGGCACCACCACGCTCGCCGCCGCGGCGCTCAGCACAGAGATCAATACTACAATCTGGAAATAAAGTAGTCTTGTTAGTTTAACAGTTTATATGAGGATGTATTCATGAGTATATGATGGGCCTAATGATATTGTTTATGGCCTCAATGGTCTATCTACGAGTACGATCATGGTGCATGAAATTGCGTCAAAACGTTGGTTAATGTAGGTAAGTTAAACAAAGCTGCGTTACCGTTATATTTAACATATTTTAATAAGTTTATAAGTTACAGGTTTAATTTATAAAGGAAAATACGGTGGTAAGATTTGTTTTTAACCGATTTAATGGCATCTTACATATCGTATTTAGTAGTATGTGACCTACGTTACAATAGAAAATAAAAACTTCTAGAAGCGATTACCTTGACCAACTTTAACGAATCAGAAACCGGATAAGGCTCCGAAACTAGTCCACTAAAACTTTATAATCCAGTTTTAACCATAATTACAGCTTCCTTTGATTTCTTCCTGTTTTAAAAACTACGCAGGTTCGTAGTCGATTACTTGTGACCCGTAAAAGGAGCCCATTTGAAACTAATTGGTACTGTACACAAACGTGTCGTACGATTTATCAATGTGTCACAACATTTATACGCCTATCTATTGTATTGACAAACATCAATTGATATACCGAGTTGTGTGCAGTAACTTAGCCCGTTAGCCCATTGTGGTTGGATTTTACTATTACTTTACAGGCGAGTAACTGTGCTTGTTAAACGAGTGGGCTGGTTGGAACATAATTCTGTTAACCGTTTTTTTTATATCCCAATATATAAAAAAAGGAGTAGCAAAAATACAACCGAATTGAGAACACTCTTTTTTAAAGTCGGTTTAAAAAGGAATATTAGAACTATGTTTTATTACGAACATGTAAATTAGTTTTCTATCAATTACGTATTGAATTGATTGCGTAAGGTCCCTTATATCCTAACTGTAGGTACCCATATTAATGCACATCGGTATGCGCGACGTCGTCAATATCCACACGTTGCGTCAGCCACGACACACGCTCCTGCCCACCCTTACTGACGTCTGGGGGCTATGATGGTTGCGTTTATCATGTGATAAATAAGTGACAAAGCATCTGTCACTCACACTCGCATTATGTCGAAACGAGACGGGTGCTTTCTTATTTATCGCGTAATAACAGCATCCGTTAAATATCAAATATAGGTACTAGCTATTTCGAAACTTCGAAAATTATGACTAAATTAATTAACACTTCGTAACTATTTAAATAAAACAATTGTACCGGATTATATCGTGATAGACTTTATATCGAATTCCTTTTTGACATAGTTTAATGTGAAATAATGACGAAGACTAAGAAGCAAGTAGAGTTGAATTTAACGCATATTGACCGGCTTTTATAGTCATCTACATGGAATGACATATTTTTCTTTACTTTCGAGTCTAGAATCAGTAGGATGTTCTGAACTGTGTTAATCTCATAGTATTCAATTAAAAATGCTTCGATTAAATCAGTAATTTCTCAGCAATAGGATTCGTTATGCTCACCACTGCATTGCATGCAACGCTCTTGGGCATGCCATTACCATATATCTACATACAATGATCGATTGCAGCCACGACTGATTGCAGTAATATATTCTGTAAAATTTATTATCCAGATAAATATTTCCACTGTAATATGATATATAGGCGCTGTGGCTTTGAGAATTAAAAAAAAACCGGCCAAGAGCATGTCGGGCCACGCTCAGTGTAGGGTTCCGTAGTAGCTCATCATTCACAATAGACGGGCTTAAAACAGGTTTTAAGTTTTTGTATAGAATCTTTTTATCGATTCTATATTTTTTATGTGGTAATACCACATTTTTTTATTTTTATAAATAATGACACAAAGGTAAATTAAGAAAGAAAAATTGAATGCGATCTACTACAATCGAAGCGGGGTTTGAACCCGCGACCTCTGCGTTACCGGCGCATTGCTCTCCCAACTGAGCTATCCGACCGCTACGTCAGTCACACCAAATCTTTCATCCCTTAATCCTTTACGCTACTGGAGCGCCCTCTGCGTCATATGTTTTTTTGAAATGCTTATTGCGCATTAGCCATACCCTAGGATGTGCGTTTTACACAGGTTTTAAGTTACAAGAAAGATTTCAAACTCTATAAAAAGGTCGTAAGCGTCAAAGTAACTGTAATTACTTATTACCTTCTGGAAGTCAACTTACGTCCTTTTAAAGAAAATTGTGAAATTTTGTGATAACTCAAAAACGGCTCAACCGATTTTGTTCAATATAGTTTTCATTGAAACTACTTATAAGGCCTCATTTTCATGAATTTTTCCATATTTTTTTAACCCGTGGTTGAAAAGTTAGAGGGGGGACGCTATTTTTTTTATTTTCGGAGCGAATATTTACAAACCTGCTGACTTTATCAAAAAATAATGTTTAGAGACCCCTATTGTTTTTAAACGACCTATTCAACGACACCCCACACACTAGTGTTGAAATGAAAAAAAAAATCTTTGTGTTCGAGAGGTACCCGAAAAAAAAAAAACTTTATTTTTTATTTTATTGTTTTGTCGGCGTGATACATATACATACTCATACCAAATTTCAGCTTTCTAGTACTAATGATCACGGAGCTAAGCCGCGGACGGACGGACAGACGGACATGGCGAAACTATAAGGGTTCCTAGTTGACTACGGAACCCTAAAAATGAGGCATTTTTTTCCGAATAATAGAGGACATCATGAAATGTAAGTAGGTAGGTACTTCTTTGGAGATGGCGTCGCAAAAAATACAGTAGAAAAGGACTCAATTGCTTAAAAGATCAGATTATTTTCATTTATGGATTTAACTTTACCGTAAAGTAATCGCAATCAAACAGAAACAATATTAACGACGCAGTAGGATCCTATCATAATGAGTATAATCTCCAAAAACTGATAGATCAAAGAGTATATCAGAATGTCACAATCGAGATACGGATCGGTTCGTCAACGTCAACTAGTGCGTGCGCGTGCGCGTGCGCCGGGGATCCAGCGTTGCGTCGCGACAACCGGTACATACAAAAGCTGTGATTGCATTATAAACTTGATTATTTCGACTGCTTTCAATTGTATAGGTTGAAGATTATGGTTAGAAAACAAATGTCTAATAATGCCAATGGTATGTATATCCCCGCTCGTTTGATGGTTCTAATTATTTAGGGCAAGGATCAATGTATGGATCAAACTGTAAATATACTAGCTTTGAGTTATCTAATTATGAGGAATGAAAATGTATAAGGAAATTTCATAGGGATTTGATGGTGACTGTGCACCTACTATAGTCTTCCATCCAGCCTTGCTGCCAATTCTAGAAAATGGATTCATTACGTTAACGTTTGTTACCCAGTTTCAACTCTCGAGTCCCGACTAGTATGAAAACATACTTATCGAAAAAAACTGACAGCTGAGCTTCGAAGTGATCTTAAGCATCGACGGTTTATTAACATTTTGTGGAGTAATTGCTTCAATTCCCGAAGATCCTATTGAATATACATCCCATGTAAAATGAATGATTAGTGACTGAACTAATAAGCACCTATAATCAAGTCGATGACGAGGCTTGGAATTAAGCGGCCTTGAAGAAAATCCTTTAGTTTCCGTTGATCCCAATATATCCCGTGTTATAAATAGCACTTACCTTGGAGTTCATGTTTGTTGGCGTGGGTTGAGCAGGTCGAGCGAACTGTGCCAGCCCCCGGGCCCCGCGGCGTTATATACTACTGGCTACGTAATGCAGGACGTGAGGTCCATACGGAAGGCTCATTGCGATCCTGTGTTGCGATACTCTTGCGATACTCGATACATGCTCCGGTTCCGAAATGCTTTCTTCGAGGGTTGTTGAAGAAACATCTGTTTTATTAATTACAAGTAAATAAACAACAACCCACATTATCGGATTGGATGATCCTATCAAAAAAATTACTTCCGCAGGAACATCAGTGAATAATTAGAAATTTTAAAGCTACTTTGCTACATAGATGGGGAGCCCATAATGCTAAATTTGTACTTACTCGAGCGGCGCTAAGGCTGAGGTAGATATGTTGAAAATTAGATAAAAAGAAAATTTAAATATTCTTTGATGTATTCCCGTACAGCGGTATAGGAAGCGTCTACACTCTACAAGATACACACCTGTAGGTATGTAGATCTGTATAGACTATTTTTGTAACTTCGTCTTGTGGATAATGGTAGCTTACTTTCTCCGTTATATTTTCATAAAAAAAAAACTGCTTTCGAGAACGTCCAGACGTAGTTATTTTTTTGAATGTTTGACTCCCACCCTTAAGTCACACTCAAATTGTACATATAAAACACTGGAATTGACACTGTCCAGCTAGTAATAATTTGACTCTACTTCTGTCTGATGCGCTCGAGTATGTACAATGACCTGCAGAATTGCATGGTCCATTCATAAATGGGCCATACATTTGTGCAGCCCATAGTACAATGTCCGGGTCTTCTATTATCACACCCACCAATAAATATAAAAGACTCAAGTATGCTAGAGGTACTCTACACTCTACAGGATGCAAGGTACCCCACTTATGCCCATGTACTTTTTCATCCCCATTGGCGATATTTCAGCAGATAGATATTTGCATACAAAAGACATCAACGGGTTTCATTCATTAACTTGGAATAATAACATTTAATTAATTCAAAAGGGAAACTGATATGGCTTGAATGTATTGTATGAAAAGCGGTGATGATTTAAAATCTGTCTGTTTTTGGTCCAATTCATACTTTGTTTGTTATGGTCGCGTGATTAGATTAGTTACATTTCTCAATGTCGACCATTTAACAATGAGCACAGTGAATAGGTCTAAAAAAAAGAACTTTTAAGGGTTCGTTCTTGAGTACTTACAGCGAGTCTAGTATGACTTTGACACGCGACTCTTTGTTACGCGACGAGAACTAACTGTCACTATTCTTTTAATACCGTGCGAGCAGGGCAGGTGACGCTGGGTCGCACGACAAGAGAAGTTGCGGCAAGCTATGCTAGCCCCGCAGGCTGCTATTTGGACATAAGCCGCTTCCCTTCCTTTTACGCACTGTCTCCGAGTTGCAAAAATACAGATAATTAATGTTCTGGTGGCCACAGGTTGCCATCCCACCGTGCCTAGTAACAAAATTTGGAACGGTTGTCGTTCATTAATTGCACTGAAAAAACAGCCAGTGAATCCTACTGAGGTTTCAGTAAGCCTAACTGGAATAACAGTTAGGTTTACTGAAATATAGAGCTGCGACAAAAATACTTGATTACTTAACCAAAACACAAATAAGAGAAAAATTGAAGGCATGTCATATAATAAATACTATCAATTATCATTTAACTGATTGTATAGGGTTAGTCCCCTGTGAAATCGATGTCTAAAATCATTTTTACAGCAATTTTTTGCTGAATTGTGATTGCGTGTCACGTTGTCAATGTCAATATAAACTGTATTTACAGATTCTCCTTTGTTCCAAGAAGCGGATTAGCCCTTCGGCCGTGTAGGGTACTGTAGAGTAGAGTTATGTTCTAATGTTATAAAGAAGATGTTCGAATTTAGTTTAAATTCAATCTATTTGTCGTTATCAAATCAATGATTAACATAATATGATTGATAAAATATTACGACGCTTTCCTTTTAGTTTCCACCTGTGACTCCACCAACCAAACATAGGTATTATTATTCCGTATTTAAATAAACTCCAAATTATGAAGTAGGTGCCTATTTGGTTTGGGGAATTATACTCCTATGAAATGAAACATGTCAATAAAAGGAGGTGATACCGATCTGCACAATATATCTTATCAAATACTTACGATCCGTTCTGGCTATCTGTATCATATGAATAAAAAAGGCATTAAGTTTGGATTATAAATATCGATCGACTTAATTTCCACAGTGTATGTGAAGCAAAAAAAAATGTCCGACAGAGGATCATGCAAATGTAGCCTCACTACTTTTACGAGTGTCCGGTATACTTGACATAGATAGTAAGCCAATGAAAATATTATTAATTATACTTAATTTGTCGGTTATCATTTCAATATAATTAAATTGATTTAAAATACCCATAGAGTAAAAGTAAATAAAAATTATATTTCATAACTTATAAAAAATCAAGTCTTATATTAATCATTCAGCATTATCAAGTCGGTGATCTTCATTCAAGGGTAGTAGTATCCAGGGGCCGGCGCCGCGGGTGCAGCATATGCGGCGAGTGGCGCAGGGTACGCGGAGTACGCCGCGGCCACTGGCGCGCTGTACGCCTGCACGGGGGCAGCGTACCGAGCTGCCGCGGGCACGGAGTAGGCAGCGGTATATGCAGCCACTGGAGCTCTGTACGCGGCAGCCACCGGGGCGGCAGCGTAGCGAGCGGCTACTACGGGAGCAGCGACGGGGGCAGTAGCGACTGCGGTAGCTGCGGCGGGAGCGTAGCGGGCTACTACGGGAGCGGCGGTAATCCTGGCGGCAGCTACGGCAGGGGCGACGGCGTAGCGGGCGAAGGCCGGCTGGGCTACCACCGGTGCGGCGGCGAAGCGAGCGACAGGCTCAACGAGGGCTGGAGCGGCGGCGATGCGCGCTGGCACGACGGCGGGCTCAGCAACGACGGCGGGAGCGGCGGCCACCAGCGGTTCCTTGCGCACAACAGCGTTGAAGCCGTTGACAGGGTCGGCAACATAGTCCACCACGCGGCGAGTACCATCCGAGTCAACAAGCGAATACTGGCCCTGCACCAGATCACCATCACGCTGCTCCGTCTGGCTCTTGTAGTCGCCGGTGAGCGAGTCCGCCACGTCGTAGCCGAACCGGTACTGCGGCAGCGGGTCGAACTCCTCGAGCCGCGCCGCGACCACGGGCCCTGTGTAGCGATTCACATGTTCTCGTCATGTGTCTCGCCATCATATTATAATCATATATCATAATACGAACTCACACCATCATTGTCATCATCAAGTTCCCGACACTAGCATCATAATTCGCCACCTAATACTAAAATCATCATACTACATCATAATACGAACTCACACCATCATTGTCATCATCAAGTTCCCGACACTAGCATCATAATTCGCCACCTAATACTAAAATCATCATACTACATCATAATACGAAGTAACAGTATTAATGTTTACGAAAGTAAGTAAAAATATTCCAATAACTAAGCATCCTACCTTTTTAAAATAGCAAATTACTATTCACAACAAATACCAACGGAAGAATTGAGCTTTATTTATACTGTGTAAGGATCAAAATTGTGAGAATGTCCATTTTGTCCATTTTGTCCATTTTGTCCATTTTGTCCATTTTGTCCATTTTGTCCATTTTGTCCATTTTGTCCATTTTGTCCATTTTGTCCATTTTGTCCATTTTGTCCATTTTGTCCACTTTGTCCACTTTGTCCATTTTGTCCATTTTGTCCACTTTGTCCACTTTGTCCATTTTGTCCACTTTGTCCATTTTGTCCATTTTGTCCATTTTGTCCATTTTGTCCATTTTGTCCATTTTGTCCATTTTGTCCACTTTGTCCACTTTGTCCACAGTTAAGTATAAATACGGAGGGGAATTGAAGGATGGGATTCATTTTTACTTGCGACTTCGACTGGGTAACACTGTTGTTTGGCAATAAGGTATTAAATTTAATTCTAAGGGGAATTTCTGTTGGGATTACATTATTTTTCTGATCTATAATTATTTATTGAAATGTTGTGGGATTTTGTTGTTTTATGGCTATCAAGCTTAATTACATGCCAGAAATAGTGTTTTGGTACATGGTTGCCAAATGAAAGATATTTAACCTTGCGGCTGTTAAACAAATATCTTTCAGACTCTTCTAATTTTATCCGAGCTAGGCATCTCGGACACTAGCCATATATAAGTGCAGTGAATTGCCTACAGATCTAGAGTAATCTATCTGGTGAATTCAAGGTCCACACGTGTTGGGCAGGTGGGATATCCACACTTGTTGAAATCAGATGGACCTCCAGGTTTGGTCTCATAAACGTATATATTTATATATTTGCAATATCTACACATATTAGGGCGGGTTACTCTGCGTTTCCGGTGTTTTATCCACGCAAGAGGGGACCCACTTACACTGATTTTAGTCCAACCTCGGGTTAATCTCCCGAATTTATAGTTTAGCTTACCTAGGTTCCATACACGTTTAAATGTAAATATGAGGTTTAGGCCTCTAGTGTTTTTGTACTAGCTAGGGAACAGGGTTTAGTGATAGGTACACTTTAATAGGAATGTTAGGATGGGGTTCTTTATTTTCCGAGCAATCGGCCATTCATCATTAACTAACATAACATTTATTCAAATTATTTTTAATCTTGTCTGGTATAATAAATACAAACAGCTGATTTCTTGCATTACTAGTGTCTGACTCGGGGTGTCAGTAGTGAAAATAAAATCTTGTAACAATTTATAAAGAATGGGAATAGAGCAATCTGATGTTTGAAACCATTAATTTTACATCGAGATTTGTAGAAACATTTAGTTAATTTTATTTTTATCGATTATGATGTAAGATTTGGTAAAGTAATGTACTTATAACAGACATCGATAGTGTTAAGATGGCAACACTGAAGATAAATCAAATCAGCTGAGAAATGACATTAGCCCTCTTCAATGAACAGAAATAAATTTAAATTTTGTTATAAATTTTGATAAGGAAATTCCATGGTAGATTGTTGTGTAGTATGTCTAGAAATGGAAAACAAATCATTCCTATTGCTGGATTTGGAGTCTGGAGTGTAGACTGCTAAGAATGGCCTAGGACTTTTAAGCAACAAAAATGAAAGTTGTTTGTCCTAGTTTATACATTTCAGATCTCAGAACTTAATTAATTAATATCACAAGGATTGAGAGTAAATTCCCTTATCAGAATGAGTCAAGTTCGCGAGTTGAAAGAGACTTCGAATTGATAACAATGAGTTATTATGTTTCAAGGTTGAATGACATGTTTTTTGAGTATAGTTAAACGAAAACCCAAGTTAGACAAATCTATTGTTGTAATGAATGAAGTGAGAATTCAATTTAGTTCACGAGTGAAGAAAATTCGTGTTGTTTAATAACAAATATAGATAGTAAAGATTCATAGATTCTAGATAGATCCGGGAGAGATCTTTACCCTAAAAGAGCCCGAAGGCCATTAAAAGATCAAATCTGGCAATCATACGGCATCCAGAGAACATGGGTTTGGTGATATTTAAAATAACACACCAAACAGATTTAACAGAAATTAGTTTTATTTTTCTGAGGAACGATTTTCCCTCAATATGTACACATGAAGTAACCATGTTTTTTACCCGATTGCCCATGTCATTAGACATGATGGTAGCCGCCGTTATTTTAAATAAAACTAATTGTTTTTGGGATAATTAGATGAAAGCAATACTGGTATACCACAGTCAAATGATAATATTTGGTATGCGGTCGAAGGATTTCAATAATACTCAGAATTCTATTCACCAAACAATTACCTCTTGTTTAGATCCAGAATCTACTTTAGAAATATCATACTAAAACTTACTAAAAGTATGGATTCCCTACCTTTATTCCATATCAAATTATCAGAATAAAATTATTTAATTTAGTCGAACATGAAAACTTAAGATTCATTAAATTTGTAATAAAACTTTATATTTTCAGTAACTTCAATCTACTTATAAATTGGTTATGAAGTGTAGTTTCATAAAGTACAAAATTACTTGTCTACTAAACAATCTTGGAACAGGCATGCAATTCCAAGAAAACAGTCTAAATTGGCTTTCATCTTAGAATTCTAATAATATTTGGTTTTGATTCATATATTTATCTTTATTGTTACATAGAGTAATCTAATATATCCATAACTTACTTGTGGACTGAATGAGTTTTTATTTCATATAGAAATAATATAAATAATATTTAATAAGAGTAGAATATCCCATACTGAATCATACTATAGGAATTAGGGATAGTTTTGAGGGCTAGACTACATAGGAAGGAATAAGGTTATATTTTAGGGATAAATAACATTAAATTAAGTTAGAAATTTAATTAATATGAAGAACCAAGGTAGCAGTATGATAGGGGAAACAAGCATTAAATAAATAATTGAATACACATTTATTTAGTTTATTTAACAAAAGTACATAATAGTATAGCACAGTATAGGTTTGAAGGTACTTAACGGCACATCACGGCTACATATCTCTTTAAAAGAAACTGAATTACTACAACAACGTTGGGTCCTACATAATCTAGACTTTCACACGGTTATACCGATATCATTTTTGGCCATTAGTTATAAGAAATGTTCAGCTCAATTGTTATAAAGATCCTTTCATATCTAGGTTTGTTTAGTTGTAGGTTGTGGTAGACTAGGAGATGCTGTTAAGATATTTTTTAGGTAATTGTAGTAGGGCTTTCTTAGGGCTTCGTTGTAGGAATGGAGTATGGAGTCGAGGGTGACGCAGGCGTAGGACTTGTACTTTTAGTTTAGGGCGTAGATACATTTCAGTTGGCGCGCGTTCCCAGGATTTGTTTATTTAGCAGTTAGGGCTTAGTAGACATTGCGATTGGTGGTCCCGTGACTCAGGATATCTTTAGAGTTAAAGTACGTTAGGTAGCTGATAAGCATTACACCTGCTGCGATGGCCGCTGGTGCCACGCTGCCGTGGGCGAACGCGACAAGGCAAGTGAAGACCACCAACTAAAACCAATAAAAACCATGTTATTTGATTAAAATAAAATAGGTATTTAATCAATATGGATCCTGTTATTAAAATTGAATTGAGGTGTAAGTTAATAATACAATCACAGTCCTTTTCACTTGAACTATTTCACCATCACTTTTTCCTGCACTTCACATTCCACAAATATCCGAAGATGTTTCGTACCTTGAAAGCCATTGCGATTGTTTGATGAGATGTGCTCGGGGTTGGTAAGACCTGAGAACTGTACCCCTCAGTCGGTACTAACAGCATTTATAGTGAGTCCGCGGCGCTTGCCTCATCCCGGCGCATCTCCAAATTTAAATATACTCAAGTACACACGTACGAGCTCGGCCAACGGGACAGGAAAAGAGATTCTACATATAAGCTGGTACATATTTTTCTAACGTATTAATAATGACATTGTACCTACACTAAGAAAACTGTACGAAAATTTATTAATTTTTGATCCTGAATATTTATGTAGGTATGTAATTTATTAATTTTAGGTACTATTCCAAAGTTTTCAACATTTTCATAAAAGTTGCGGATTTGATCTGTCAGGAAACTCACTTATTTATTTAGTATTTGCTTACTGATAAAGTGGCGGAGAGAGTGGACTGAAGATGCCTATGCCGGGACTCTAAATGAATTTACGCATAATTGTTAACCTGCATAGTAAGAATATGTATAATACGCATGTTTATAATGATTACTTGGCATAATTTTAGTTTGACGTCATTTTTCATAATTAGGTATAATGTTTTTTCCTTTTTCAAGAATTGCTTCGCAAACATATAATACCTACTATATATTTTACATTAATTATTTTGATTCACTCTGTGTGTATTTTATTCTCAACCAACTTCAAGAAGAGGAGGTTCTATTCCGGTTGTTTTTTTTTTGTTATAATTATATTAGCCACGGAAGTTGAGACACGCAACAACATGTCATGTCATTTTATTTTGTTTCTAATATGTGTTGTCCACTTTGTGTATGTTAACGGATAAATTTTCATTCATTCATTCAGACAGCTATATTTTGTTTTTTCCGACTGCCATAACTCTGTAATAAGTTTTAATCTATACATATTATCTAAGATATATATAAAAGAAGAAGTCCTGACTGACTCATCAACGCACAGCCGAAACTACCAATGTTAGAGAGTTGATTTTTGCACAGTAGGTTACTTTTATAACGTGGGCTAGAGATAAGAAGCGATTTTTAAAAATTCAATCCCTAAGGGTGTTGAAAAGGGGTGCAAAGTTTGTATGGGATACAAGTTTTTTTTAAAGATAGGAACTTGAAACTTTTTTAGAAGATATTAAAATAAAATAAAAGAAAACTAATTTCAGCGTTTTTGAAAATTCATCCCCTAAGGTGGTAAAAAAGGGGTTGAAAGTTTGTATGGAGATCAAGTATTTTTTTGAGCGCGGGACTTGAATCTTTGTGTAAAAGCATACTATTAGAATGCAAGAAAAGTCATTTCAGCGTTTTCAAAAATTCGACCCCTAAAAGTGTAAAAAAGGGGTTTAAAGTTTGTATGGAGATCAAGTATTTTTTTGAGCGCGGGACTTGAATCTTTGTGTAAAGGCATATTATTAGAATACAAGAAAAATTGTTTCAGCGTTTTCAAAAATTCGTCCGCTAAAAGGGTTAAAAAGGGGTTGAAAGTGTGAATCCATTACAAATTCCTTGAAACTTCTTATTAAGGCATATACAATAATAACAAAATAACATTAATTTAACGTCATCAAAGATTCAACCTCTAAGGGGGTTAAAAGGGGGATGAAAGTTCGTCTTGGGGTTCAAATTTAATTTTAAGCTAGGAACTTTAAACTTCGTAAAAAGTTATGCAAATAAAATGGAACAAAAGTGATTTCAGCGTTTTTGAAAATTCATCCTCTTAGGTGGTAAAAAGGGGGTTGAAAGTTTGTATGGAGATCAAACCTTTTCTTGAGCGTGGGACTTTAAACTTTGTATAAAGGCATATAAGTAAAATACAAGGAAAGTAATTTCAGCGTTTTCAATCATTCGTCCCCTACAATGGTTAAAAAGGGTTGAAAGTTTGATTCCATTACAAATCTTTGACTAAGGCATATATAATAATAACAAAATAACATTAATTTAACGTCATTATAAATTCAACCTCTAAGAGGGTTAAAAGGGGGATGAAAGTTTGTCTCGGGGTCAATTTTAATTTTAAGCTAGGAACTTGAAACTTTGTAAATAGGTATTAAAATAAAATAAAAGAAAACTGATTTAAATGTTTTTGAAAATTCATCCCTGAAACTGGTAAATAAGGGGTTGAAACTTTGAATGGAGATCAAACCTTTTTCTGAGCGCGGGACTTAAAACTTTGTATTAGTGCATATAATTAGAATACAAGAAAAGGAATTTCAGCGTTTTTGATAATTCAGCCCTGAAGGTGGTGAAAAGGGGTTGAAAGTTTGTATGAAGATTAAAAATTTTTTTGAGTGTGGGAATTGAAACTTTAAATGGAGGCGTATTATTAGAATACAAAAATGTGATTCAGCGTTTTTGAAAATATATGTAGCCCTGAAGATGGTGAAAAATTGGGCAAGTGCGAGTCCGACTCGCGCATGAAGGGTTCCGTACCTATATATATATCTATAACAAGTTTGTTGTATGGGAGCCCCCCTTAAATATTTATTTTATTTTATTTTTAGTATTTGTTGTTATAGCGGCAATAGAAATACATCATCTGTGAAAAATTCAACTGTCTAGCTATCACCGTTCTTGAGATATAGCCTGGTGACAGACGGACAGACGGACGGACGGACGGACGGACGGACAGCGAAGTCTCAGTAATAGGGTCCCGTTTTTACCCTTTGGGTACGGAACCCTAAAAAGGGGTTGAATGTTTGGAATGGAATGGAGATCAAACCTTTTTTTGAGCGCCGGACTTGAAACTTTGTATAAATGCATATATGTAATTAGAAATCAAAAAAAGTAATTTCAGCGTTTTTGAAAATTCAACCCCTGAGGCGGTAAAAAGGAGGTTGATAGTTTGTATTGAGATCAAACATTTTTTTGAGCGCAGGACTTGAAACTTTGTATAAGGGCATATTATCAGAATACAAGAAAAGTGAATTCGTTTTTGAAAATTCAGCCCAGAAGGTGGTGAAAAAGGGGTTGAAAATTTGTTTGAAGATCAAATATTTATTTTGAGTGCGGGACTTGAAACCTGAGTTCATAATGATTCCGCGTAATTAGAGCAATTTAGCCGAAAAAAGAACTAAAAAGAGGCCAAGAGCGAGTCGAACTCGCGTACGAAGTTCGGTACCATTACGTATAAAATGGCAAAAAAAAAACAATTTATTGTAGGTATGGGAGCAGCACTTCAATATTTATTATTATTTATTTTTTGTTGAATTACAGTAACCAACATCAAAATCATCAACTTGCAAAAAAAGAAAAGTAATTTTAACATTGTTTAGATCTGAAAATAATATAATAAAGATGTAAACTGTTCAAGATAAGATTCCACGCGGACGAAGTCGCGGGCAACAGCTAGTATTTTATAAAACTCTTGCGTTGCTGACCGATTGACAGCAGAGATGGGCGCTCATGGGTAAATACCCGGTAAATACCGGGTAAATACCCAATCTACCGGGTATTTACCCATTTATACCCAAATTAGTGGGTATAAACTATTTATCATCAAATTTTTGGAAATAAGAAAATAGTTCAATGTGATATTCAACTAAAAGGTCATTTCTTATAAATGTATGTTTATTAAATGTAAAATTTATGAGTAAAAACGTAATTTAGTTAAGCTAATGAAGCGTCTCACATTATTTCACGAATAAAACTTGTTGTACTTATTCCTTTTTAATGGAATTTAGTGGAATAGTATTACATATTAGTTATAGGTTGTATAATTTAGAAACATATTAACATGCAATCGATTTACCATCACCAATAATTATTTTTTAAATACTCTAATAACTTAAATAAACCATATTGTAGATTTCAATAACTAAGCAAAATATTATTAGGGCTATAGTCTTATTAAAACTTTCGTCAGACATATTTAATTATTGTTTTAAGCGGTTTACACTCACGTGAAATTGTCAGTAACGGCCCGACATGTTTCGAACTCGTATGGGGCTCTTCATCAGGGACGGCTGTCCGTACACCGCCGCGGCAACCTCGTCACGAGGAACGTGTTCACGTTCGAAACATGTCGGGCCGTTCCTGACAATTTCACGTGAGTGTAAACCGCTTAATACAATAATTATTAGGGCTATTAGATTAGGGTACTTCTGTTTATTCAAAGTTTTCTTCAGATTCAGATTTTCAGATTCTTGAGTAGTTTCGAATAACCAATCAGAGTGCGGTTACAGGTAGCGTCACTAGATAACGAGGCGACCCGACAGACGCGGTCAGTTATTGTTTATCAGCCACAAGGTTACGAGTCCTGTACCTTCCTCCATCTACCGACTATGTAAACAGCTAGTGACAACATCAGAGGCTATACTTCCACACTCCACACTGCGATCCAGTGGATAATCCGCGGTACAAAGCCGAAGATCGGGCGGAGATCTTCGCAGCGTGCCTGGAGCACCAGTTTATTGCAAACCCGACGACGAACGACGCGACGACCACCAACGGCGTGAAGCCTACGGCATTTAGCGGAACCATTACGAGCAGAGGAAGACCCGGTCATTTTCTCGCCCAGGCAGGTGCAGAAAGCCCTCCAACGATGCGACCCAAAGAATGCCCCGGGCGCCGAAGCGATCCCTAACTCAGCACTCCGTCACTTGCCACAGTACACCATCGTGGCAATGAGGCGCCTCTATAATGGAATCCTGCGCTCGGGCCACGGCCACTTTCCTCAGACATGGAAGCTTGGACGGGTAATCACGCTTCTCAAACCTGGCAAAGACAGAAAAAGACCGGAGAGTTATAGGACGATAACTCTGCTCAGCACCCTCTTCAAGGCTCCTCTTGGGGAAACTCCTTCCACAGATAGAGCCCCGGCCAGAACAGTTCAGGTTCGAACGACGCTCCGGCTCAAAGGTCCAGCTCAGAAAGGAGCGCAGTGGCCGTCATACTGGACATGGAGAAGGCGTTTGACAGAGTATGGCACGAGGGGCTGCTGTACAAACTGTCAAATGCCACCGCCCCCCGCCACATAATAGAAGCCTTACGGTCATTCCTGCTAGAGCGCCGATTCCAGGTTGCAGTGGAACAAGCTGTCTCCGCTAAACGCCCAATCCACGCGGGAGTTCCCCAAGGCTGCTACCTCTCACCTGCTTGCTACGCAGTCTACACCGATGACATCCTGGTCGTCGGAGACGTCAAGTTGGGTCTGTTCGCAAACGATGGATGATGTAGTAAGCGGCGTCGCTTACTACAGCTCATCCATCAGCCCGGCCTATACTGTGAGGAAAATGCAGGCCCAACTTGACGCCTTCCCAAAAGGGCTGAATAACTGGAGACTGTCGGTGAATGTCGCCAGAACCCAGGCCATAATCACCGGGAAGAAGAAGACGCCGCAGCCACTACGCATGTCCGGCCAGGAAGTGCAGTGGCAACAAACAGCGAGGTACCTGGGCGTCACCATCGACAGGAACCTCACTGAAACAACACGTGGCGGAAGTGATCACCAAAGCCAAGACCTACTTAAGGTCCAGGCTCGCGTACGCAGATCTGGCGTGGTACGCCCTAGTGGCTGCCACCAACAGGGACAAAATCCGAGCGCAAGAAAACCTGGCACTTAGAACAATCACTAAATCCCCACACTACGTGCGGAACGACCATCTCCCGAGGGCACTGGGATGGGAAAACATAGATAAATTCATCGGACGACAAGCACCCAGGATGTTCCGCCACCAGGCCGATGAATCCCGCCACGTGCTGCGGACACACGCCCGCGGCCACTCCCAAGAATTGCTGCCACAGACTTAACAAGACGTCTCAAGAAAAGCGGAGAGACCAGCTGCAAGATGCAATGAAGACAAGCTCCAACAAAACATAAAAAACAGACAAGGCCTTCGAGCAGTCAACTGACGCCAAGAAGGCACCCAGAAACCGCAGTCGCCACAACTCGACCACCAAAGCCCAGCCCGTCATTACGGGCTGCGATAGATGTAGTCTCATTGTGTGACACACAGAAAAGGCACCCCCACACTCCAGAATGGAGTGTGTGTGATGACACGTACTATCGAACGGCTCATGATAACTCAGTCAAATTCTCACATATTTTTTTTATTAATTATTTTGCTACCGTATTCCTGTTTTCCTATTAAATTATATCCACACATATAAACAGGAAGTACCAGGGAGATTGAGTAAATACCGTAAATTTAGGTATGTATGGTATTTACCTACCGCCCATTTCTAGACCCCGGAGACTATCCTAGACCAGAGGTACTTGAAAAGATATTCTAAAAACCTGAACACGATGGGATTCTGTTAAATAATTATGATTTTTTCTGAATCAAGTACCGGGAAGAGAGTGAAATTGCACCAACAAGATTTGATAATAGGTAAGCAGACAAGCATACAGCCTAATACCTCCTAAAAATATGATATTAGTGGTGATAATAGCTATTTTGTAACATTTCTACACACCCCTAATTTAATATTTTGAATAAATATAGTACAAATAGTTTATACCCGCCAAATCGGGTATAAACGGGTAAATACCCGGTAGATTGGGTAAATACCGGGTAAATACCCGATAAACACCTTGGGTATTTACCCACCACCCATATCTGATTGACAGACAGCGCACAGCCTAAACCGCTAAAGATGCAAGATGCATGAAATATAATTCATTATAGTACGTGGCTAACAACAACTCGCCTCAAGTCACTAAAATTGCGAATTGCGACGTCGTTCAGTCATACACCTACCTTGGGGCACTAATATCGAACGGAGGTGGATGCGTGGATGAGATTAAACGGCGCATGGCTATCACCAGGTCCGCCATGGATCCGCTCAGGAAAATATGGAGAAGCAGAAACATCACAAAGGCCACTAAAATGCGACTTGTCAGGGCATTAGTGTTTCCCATATTTCTTTACGGTGCTGAGACGTGGACTTTAAGGGAAAGCGAGAAAAAGAAGATAGACGCTCTAGAAATGTGGTGCTGGAGAAGGATGCTTGGCATAACCTGGACACAGTTCCGAACCAACGACTCAATCATCCAAGAACTCGGCATTAAACAGCGTCTTTCTTCCATCGTCCAATGTCGTATTCTCACTTTCTTCGGACATATCACACGTTGGATTTCAAAATGGATGTCATTTTCGTAATCGGAACCCCGAGGAACCTCGGAGATGACACCCATATCGATTTTTAAGAAAAAATTATGTCCGTCTCTTCCCTCTTCCCTCTTCCCTCTTCCCTCTTCCCTCTTCCCTCTTCCCTCTTCCCTCTTCCCTCTTCCCTCTTCCCTCTTCCCTCTTCCCTCTTCCCTCTTCCCTCTTCCCTCTTCCCTCTTCCCTCTTCCCTCTTCCCTCTTCCCTCTTCCCTCTTCCCTCTTCCCTCTTCCCTCTTCCCTCTTCCCTCTTCCCTCTTCCCTCTTCCCTCTTCCCTCTTCCCTCTTCCCTCTTCCCTCTTCCCTCTTCCCTCTTCCCTCTTCCCTCTTCCCTCTTCCCTCTTCCCTCTTAAATAAAGAGGAATAAAATATATTTCTATAGTTAAAATTTGTGCAATTCTTATTTTCATTCATTGTTCCTATTGTGCAATTTAATAATATTCATATCAATAAATATTCTACCGAGAATAAGACGTTGTCACGTAAAATCTTCCTTCGCCCGTAAAACCGACTTTACAGGCAACCATTTTTTTTTTAACTGACTTCCAAAAAAGTTTTATGTTCTACTGTATGTATTTTTAGGGTTCCGTAGTCAACTAGGAACCCTTATAGTTTCGCCATGTCCGTCTGTCCGTCCGCGGCTTAGCTCCGTGATCATAAGTGATAGAAAGCTGAAATTTGGTGTGAGTATGTGTATGTATCACGCCGACATAACGGTAAATAAAAACTAAAAAAAAAAACTTTTTTTCGGGTACCTCCCGTACACCTAAAGTGGGGGTAATTTTTTTTTTCGTTTCAACACTAGTGTGTGGGGTGCCGTTGAATAGGTCTAAAAAAAAAAATAGGGGTCTTTAAGCATCATTTTTTGATAAAGTCACCAGTTTTGTAAATATTCGCTCGGGATATCAAAAAATAGTGTCGCCCCCCCCTCTAACTTCTCAACCACGGATCAAAAAATTATGGAAAAATTCATAAAAATAAGGCCTTATTATTACTTTCAATGAAAACCATTTTGAATAAAATCGGTCGAGCCGTTTTTGAGTTATTGCAAAATTACATAATTTTCTTTAAAATGACGTAAGTGCCGCGCGGTGTTCTTATACTTCGAACGTTACACATATTGGTTACGTGCCATACTGCATTAAAACATTTCGCTCAATCTGGCGCGTATAATCGATAACTTCCAAAAGGTAATAAGTAATTACAGTTACTTTGGCGTTTACGACCTTTTTATAGAGCTTGAAATCTTTCTCGGAATTTAAATTTGATTTTATTGTCTATTGTGAAGGATGGGCAACTACGGAACCCTACACTGAGCGTGGCCCGACATGCTCTTTTTTTATGTATGTCCACCAATTACTTCGCCAATTGTGGAACGATTTCAAAAGTATTTTATTTTATTTGAAAGAGTATACTCCTGAGGTGGTCCCATTATAATCCATTTGAGATCTGATGATGTAGTAGTATTATGGAAGGTACAACTCCTTTAACCCCTCGTATGCTTAGACACGGATCCGTGCGGGACATTTGAACCTTATGTTAAATGTCAGTTAATTTCAATTTGATTAGCAAATTTTTGACGCCACATACGAGGGGGTTAATGGTTAAGAGTTAGATGATAATTCATAAAAAATACATGTATTATAGGTAGGAACGTTAAGACTGTTAGTCATATTCTTTATTTTATTTCAATCACTAAAAAGAAAAAAAAAATTACAAAAAAAGAACCGACTTCAAAAAAACTGAAAAGCCAAAAATAGCCCGTTCATGTACAGATTACATTTGAATCAATTTAGGAACGATATTTTAAAAATAAAACTAGTATCAATTTAAACTAGTGCAATAGGGAATCCCGGCCAGAAATAAAGACAAGATGATTGATGTCGAGAATTGATAAGATTACTTTATAAATTTGTATTTATTGTGACGACGACCGATCAAAGGGAAAAAATAATGAGAGCTTAATATAACGGTTGCACAAAATGTTTCTTCGTTCAAAAAGGTACAAATGCTATCCATGTTCCCTGAAATGTATATTTTAGATTTAGAAAATAAATTTAATTTTGCAAGAATGTTCTCAGAACAGTTCCGTAGTCAACTAGGAACCCTTATAGTTTGGCCATGTCCGTCTGTCCGTCCGTCCGCGGCTTAGCTCCGTGATCATTAGTACTAGAAAGCTGAAATTTGGTATGAGTATGTGTATATGTATTAGGCCGACAAAACAGTGAAATAAAAACTAAAAAAAAAATTTTTTTGGGTGCCTCTCGAACACCTAAAGTGGGGGTGAATTTTTTTTTCGTTTCAATCCTAGGGTGTCGTTGAATAGGTCAGTAGTTTTGTAAATATTCACTCCGAAAATAAAAAAAATAGTGTCCCCCCCCTCTAACTTTTCAACCATGGGTCAAAAAAATATGGAAAAATTCATACCATGCGAACGAAGTCGCGGGCACAACTAGTTTTTCATATGAAGTTTAATCGAGTGACTTGTTTATTAAGGTTTATTTTTAAATTTTTGTTCGACTGTGTTACCTATTTTTCGCAAAAAAACTTTTTGTTGTCAGTATTTAAAAATATTATGCTTTTAATCACATTCACTCATTCATTCCATTAATTCACTTCATTTTTGCAATCATTTCTTTATATAGCTGTGGGTGTAATCACTTTCGTGGAGATACAATTTGGAATACATTTTTTTGTTTGAGAGGCAGAGGCATCTCCAGATAGGTATCCCATATTGTTGCAGATCTGATGACGAGATCCATAATAAGAAATCGAAGGAAATCTTCAAATATTATGACATCGACTTCAAAAGGTGATTTCAATGTAGTCTGTACATGAACGGGTTATTTTTGGTTTTTTCAGTTTAGTTTGAAGTTGGTTCTTTTTTTATTTAAAAATGTTTGTATTACCAATTCGAAGTCACCCGGTATGACTTCGTGACATAATGAATTATTTTAGCCCCTCATCAAATAAAATTAATTATTCTTAGTAGGTACCTCACCTTACGTACATATTTTGTCATCTTATCATTTTATACTTATGATTATGACTTTTGACAACTTACCGGAGCGTTGTTTATGAACAATCGACCAACAATACAAGATACCTAGTCTGGGTATTATAATTAATATCTAATAGAAAAAAATATAGGCGAAATAATCCCTATGGGCCTTTTATTCAGCCATTTTCCATATGCACTTATTTTCATTTGTAATACTTTCGTTTCATACATATCAATTAATCTACTATTTGTACTCTGCTCTCATATTTATGTTTTACCCTGTTAGAGATAGGTAACATGACAACAAAGAACTATTTAAGAATATAAAATAGATTACTAGGTCCGTCGTTACCAATATGATAGTTAAATAACCACCATGACACTAATTTTAGTTACAATAGAGAAATGTTCATTATGATTTAAATATTATTGTTCATTATCTTTATCAATCAGATAAGAAGGTCTTAAGAAAGTAGAGGAACGTTGGTTGGTTATTATTTAGGTATGATTAACGTATAAAAATACGAGTGACATAAAAGTAAACAAAAATATAATTCATAACTTATATACAAATCAAGTCTTTAGTAATGAGCCATCAAGTCAGTGATCTTCGTTCAGGGGTAGTAGTATCCGGGAGCGCTGGGCGCGATCAACTTGGCGGGAGCCGCGCGCGCGAACACCGGGGCCGGCGCCGCGGGCGCAGCATATGCCGCTAGTGCAGGTGCCGAGTACGCGGAGTATGCCGCCGCTACGGGCGCGCCGTACGCCTGCACGGGGGCAGCGTACTGGGCCGCGAGGGGGGCGCCGTACTGGGCCGCCACGGGCGCAGTGTAGGCAGCGGTGTACGCTGCCACTGGAGCTCTGTACGCGGCAGCCACTGGCACGGCGGCGTAGCGAGCAGCCACCACGGGGGCCGTGGCAGCAAACGGAGCGGGAGCATAACGAGCGGCCACTACAGGAGCAGCGACAGGTGCCGCGGCGGCGTAGCGGGCTACTACGGGAGCGGCGGCAATCCTGGCAGGAGCGACGGCGTAGCGGGCGAAGGCGGGCTGGGCTACCACCGGAGCGGCGGCGATACGCGCTGGCACGACGGCGGGCTCAGCAACGACGGCGGGAGCGGCGGCCACCAGCGGTTCCTTGCGCACAACAGCGTTGAAGCCGTTGACAGGGTCGGCAACATAGTCCACCACGCGGCGAGTACCATCCGAGTCAACAAGCGAATACTGGCCCTGCACCAGATCACCATCACGCTGCTCCGTCTGGCTCTTGTAGTCGCCGGTGAGCGAGTCCGCCACGTCGTAGCCGAACCGGTACTGCGGCAGCGGGTCGAACTCCTCGAGCCGCGCCGCGACCACGGGCCCTGCTGCGATGGCCGCTGGTGCCACGCTGCCTTGGGCGAACGCGACCAGGCAAGTGAAGACCACCAACTAAAAAGCAATAAAAACAATGATTAATTGTTTTAAGTACAAAATCATCATTTGTGATGAAAGATATGAATTAAATTCATAAAATTCTGATTAATTGAGCGTGCCAAATAGTGCTTATAAAATTTTCACCAAGCGCAAACATGGGTGTTAAATTGTATCTTTTAATATAATCCAGAGGTCACAATCCTTTACATTTGCACTTTTTCACGTTCACTTTTTCGACACTTCACTTTTCATAAATATCCGAAGATGTTCCGTACCTTGAAAGCCATTGCGATTGTTTGATGAGATGTGCTCGGGGTTGGTAAGACCTGAGAACTGTACCCCTCAGTCGGCACTAACAGCATTTATACTGAGTCCGCGGCGCTTGCCTCATCCCGGCGCATCTCCAAATTTAAATATACTCAAGTACGCACGTACGAGCCCAGCCGACGGGACGGCTGGACAATGCCACGTAAACAAAGCGCTACTTACTTGTGCAACCGCCGCAACGGACGCGTCGCGGTCACACCGATTCTTTACACACTCGCCACATAAACATCGATTTTTCAGGGGTTCTGTAAATTTTGCACGGTACTATCTATATGAAAAGACAGCCAAGAAGATATGGAAATTATAGCAGGAAACGTATCGTGATCAATCGTAATTAAAATGGCAATAAAAAAATAATAATAATGAACTATAAAGTAAACTAATACCATAAGCAGTGCTTGTCTGAAATCAATTCCCTGACCATGAAAATCGTCCAACGTAAATTAATAAAACTCCGTTACCTTGTTAGACGCCATAAATCTTTTTTAACAGTCAT
This sequence comes from Apotomis capreana, assembly GCA_947623375.1. Taxonomy (NCBI): domain Eukaryota; kingdom Metazoa; phylum Arthropoda; class Insecta; order Lepidoptera; family Tortricidae; genus Apotomis; species Apotomis capreana. The sequence continues at coordinate 33,773,306 of OX392499.1, read as the reverse complement.
AGCGTAAGCGGTCTAGTTTAGGTCGTCGTGTACATTCGCGGAGCCGTCGACATTTGGAACTGGCTTGGACTTGAGACGAGTTACAAATTACGACATGTCTAATGAACTTCAAATGTTGCTACTTTATTTTATTCAATGCTATAGGCTATAGCTAATGTATCTTACCCCATTTGATGATAATGAATCTGATCACATTTCCGTTCAATATTGTAGATAGTTGTGTGTATAATGAAATTTATAGTAATATATTTATATCTAAGTACAAAATTTAAAATTGTGTGTAAGTAAGAATGTTAACTCGAGCTACGAGTAATACTACGCATTTAAACTATTTTAAACATTATTATACTGCTGATGACTATACATGGGAAGGTTTAATCTATGCAGACTTCAAAATGTATGTATAATATGTACACTATACACACCAAGCAAAAATAGCATATAAAATGTATAAAATACGAAATATACGTAATATATGTCGAAAAATACGAAAAAATAAAAAAACATATTTTTGATTCCGTAACCGCAAATTGGCCCATTTCACTTCATCTTTAATGTACCTACAGTACAATTTGTAGATCTATAGATACTTAAATACAACATGTGCATGACCCTGAACTGAAACAAATATTCGAATAAAAATATTTGCCCTTGCCGGGATTTGAACCCAGGGCCGCTATCTCAATAGGCAGCACCAATACCACTGAGCTACTCAATAAGCACGATTTCGTCTCTTGCGAATTTTTCAATTGGCAAGTTACAGAAACTTACATGAAATTTAACAGTAAGTTTCACATTGGAAACATACAGAATTGAAATCTTAAGTGAAAGTATCACTTCGAAAACTTAGAAGCTATCTATCATTGTCAAACTGCTTTTCAAACTACTGGCTCTGTAAGTTGCAGACTTACCTTTTTCTCATGTTTTGAACGTCTTCAACACCCATATCCGAAAATTGGAGTCATGATAAGAAAATAAAGACCGACTTTTAACTTGAATAATTATTTCTAACTATTCTGTATTGAAAATGAAGACAGTCAAATTATGTAGAGTCACCAAATTCAAATACGTAAGTGAGTGAAATGTTGGATCATTGAACATTTGACGAAAAATATTGCTTTGAAAGGGTGGACCGACGTTAATAGAAATTAATACTTGGTTATTGAATTTGACCCGTCATATTGTAAGTTAATTTTTTTATAAGCTGAGTTAACGTTGTGTTTTTAGTAAAAAAATAAGCATCTTAAAAATACCTTCCTATTCATGCCTCAAAACCCCAAGCGAAAGTAGGCCAGTCGGCTGACTATTTTAGGCGCACAGTGAATAATTTGTATACCGTCGGCGTATTTGCATCAGAATAGACAGTTTTCCAGCAGTGGACGAGCGCAAGGACGCAAGGTCGCATACCAGCGATGACAAAGAGAAAAGATGAGCCGGGAAAAACCTTAAGTTTAAATCGCCGCGATAGTCGATTCGTTACAGTTCCAAAAAAATCACTGTGAAATATCACTACGACTACCTATGTCTTGCCTGTTACTCCAGTCACTTAGACTTTGCTTTTTAGATCCTTTTAATGATTTTACCATGATTTAGTCGTACTTGTTGCTCAAATTAATAAAGGCGTTTCGGGCCCACATTTCACTATTTTATCTAAAATAATAACTACCCTGAAAAAAGTGTACCATAAAACGGGGCTACTTTAAAATGCAGGGGCTACTTTGGAAAAGTGTTTTTACGCCATATCCTTATTTTTTATTACTATCTGTGGCAATGAAATACCTACCTTCAACAATGACCTAACCTTTTACTTCATTTGCTCAATCGCACTATGAATATTTGCGTTTTTATCACCATTTTAAATACCTATATTAAAATAGCCCCAAATTTTCCTTAAGTTGCAGTTTACGTTAGTGCCTGTGCAGTGCAGTGCCGCGTCAGATATCACTAGAAGGAGAAGAAGAATCTACGTCATTTTATAACATTGTTCTTTTGTTACAAGTCACAGTGATACTTTTTTTGTCGATCACTGTGACTCTGTCATCATGTCGTGACGCCGTTTATCACCCGTCTCTAAATGGGCATTGGAGATTCATGAGTCCAGTGCCGACGTGACTGTCACAACCGCGTGTATGGACACTATTTATCACACGCTGGCTACAAGTTCGGCCGACGTAGATACAAGTAGGGAAAACAATATTTTAACTATGTTATGAATACTAAAAGTGTTTACGTAAATCGGACGTAAATTTTGACCTAATTCCCGTGCTGGCGGATAAACTAATAGAGGTGACTTTTTGCATAGGTGGCAGATATACTAGCTCTTTGGCTTATTTAGGAAAACATAGATTTTAGCACGATTGGTTATTGTGTTTATTAATCGAACTCCTCGGCCAACGTTTTATGACATAATATTTTTCGGGAAATTCATTATGTTTACGAAAAAAAGTAGGTACTTTTTATTATGCAAAAAAAACTTTTTTCACGCCTCCTGCCTTATTTTGGCTTCGTGAAGCGGGCTAAAATGGTACAGGTTTAGCCCCTAGGAACCATAATTATAATAATTTCTATGAAAATTAAAAACAAATCTTGTTAGCGGCCAGCTCCGGACCAGATACAGATAATTGAAAACTTAAATTGAAATTTTAAAGTATGTAGTACGCAATTCTTAGCTGATGTAAGATATTGTTCGCGATTACAGCTGGCCCTGAACACGCCTGATGAGTGATCACAAGTACCTAGCCCTAGCGCATGAAAATGCGCTTGGGCATTTTCTCGCCAAGCACGTGCGGTCCTTCACAAGGCTGCCAAGTTGCGCAAACGTCGCCGTATCTATAGCCGCTACGTGTCCATCGTACTTGTTGGAAGCATTTTAATACGATACCGTTCCGTTTCGCATATTTATTTTTCCTCAAAGATCGGGGACGGAGAGGAGTGGGAAATAAATATGAAAACAACCTTGTCACACAAATCGATCGATTTCTTTTTCATTTTCATATAAATTACTAGGTCGATGCAGTCAGCCACCGGCTAAGCTTGCACCATAGATTGAAGCGGAGTTTTTTTTTTTCGAAATTTTCTCTACGTCACGACCTAGCGAAATTTAATTTTTGCATTTTAAAACAAAAATTTCTAAAATCGGTTGAGAACTCGCTGAGATCTGCGCATTGTCACAAAATCCATTCGAGTCGATCCATGGGATCTCCAATTATACGGTTTCCATTTTTTATTTAAATAAAGATTTTTTTACAAAGTTTAAACCACAGAGGCTAAAAGCACTATTTTAGCCCCGCTTCACGAAAGCTAAAATAACGTGCATACTTTTTGAGTAGGAGAAGTGAAAATAACAAATATTTATGCATCTTCAAAACATCCATAATTGTAGATCCATAATTATGAATCGTCCATACATCCATAATTGGATTCTGTAGTGATCGAATTTATATCTAGTTGTGTCCAGTATATTCCTTCAAAATAAAATCTTGGTATTGTCACCATCGATCAAGTATCCTGGGTATTCTTAATCGATGATTGTCACTCAATGCAGCTGGAATCCACTACGACAAGTGTAATTCTTGACACTCGCGCGGCGCAGTTTGCGCGTGACCTTTTCGCTTAATAAGCGTGCGCGACGCATGGAGCCTGCTGAATAGTTTAATTTCAATTGTTACAATTATTATTATGACTCGCCACTTGTGACTCTTGATTTAACGTAATTGATAAGCATTAAACATAAAAACCGATTCAAAAGAATTACCTATCGTTTAAAGCGCTCCCTTTATCGTGCTTTAACACAGAATATCTTTCGATATAGTTCAAATGACTTTTATCCAATAAAAAAAAACATATTAAACGAGCTTTAGACACGTTCGATTTACTAACACCCAACATATCGCGTAGGTAAGGTTATAAAAACACGCTGTGATTTGAAAATGTGAAGTGCAGTAAAAAATTCACGATTCATTTCATTCCACGATCGGTCAAATGTGAATTGCAGTAAAAAAATCACGATCCATTACATTCCACGATCGGTCAAATGTGAAGTGTAGTAAAAAAATCATGATTCATTTCATTCCACGATCGGTGTTACAGAATCTTAAAATTACTCATACAGATCCTCAATAAGTACCTACTTGCAATGAAGATTAAGCTTGCACTTTTTCTACCTACCTGGTACCTGCCATCCTGCCTACACCTATATCCTATGTCCTGGCTGTAAAAATATTATTAGATTCATATAAATGTAACGGTAAAGTTTCGTTTGTATAAGCAACCACCGTCGTGATGGCACGGTCATGGTTCAACGGGCGTTGCGGTACCCGCATTATGCTCGCTCAAGCCCATACGTTAGGCTTTGTGATGCTGTCAGGTTGACATGCACTGGCGCAAGCAAGAAAGAATCAGTCAAGTTTATTTAATTAAACTCTAGATCTTTCTACTGCCTATTAGACTTCGCTGCTGTGGGAATTTCATAGTTTTATCATTATTCTTGAACTACATTATGGGCTCCCCCACATCTAGCGTCTCCCGAACGTCGACGCCTCACCAACGCCCGCGCGGCGTCGACGCCGCGCTCCCGCAGCGCCGACGCGACGCTGCGGCGCCTCTCGAACGTCGACGTCGCAGTGACGTCCACGCGGCGTCGGCGCCGCGTTAGCGCCGCGCCTCCTCGACGTCAGTGTCGACTGTGGAGCGTCGGAGCGTCTCGTCGGCGCCCACGCAGCGTCACTGCGACGGACAGAGCACGCAACCCACCGCGTCCAGGGTTGCCAGACGTACGATAATTATCGCACATGTACGATAATTTGGCCTCCGGTACGATGTACAATAGGTACAGAGTACTATCGTACGCAAAAGTATGATAATTTGCAGGTCGTCGAAGGTTGGGTTAAGTTGTTCGATTATCAAATAAAAGTCATGGATTCCGACGAAGAAACACTGCTGATAACATTACTGTTGAAACGGAAATTACGTAAAAAGAAGAGAAAATATTGTCGTCGATATTGGCAAGATCCTCTATGGAGTTCTGGAATTCATGAAAGTGACTATCTTGTGTTGTATAGACGAGTGAAAAAAAATGAAAAACACTTTTTTGAGTATTTAAGAATGCCAAGAAAATCATTTGAGGAACTTCTGCTTATAATCTAAAACGATTTAAGACATCGCGATACAACATTTAGAATGTCAATTTCACCTGGAGAGAGACTAGTATAGCATAGACAACATGACGCAAGCTGTGAGAACAACCTAAAAATAGCTCACGAGGATTTTTAATTGTTTAGTACATTTTGAATAAATGATTACAAATTACTTAATTGTAATTTTCATTCATAAAACACTGACATTGGCATCCCTGCCAATGGCGACCAAACAGTTAAAAATTTAGTAGATCTGATCAGGTTGGCAGTCATTTCTGACCATTTGGACGTTTATTTCGATTCAAGGTCACTCCAGTGAGTGCGTTTTCATATAATGTTATTAAAAAACCCTAGAATTTAACCCAACCTTTCACGACCTGCAAATTATCGTACTTTTGCGTACGATAGTACTCATTGTATCGTACATTGTACCGGAGGCCAAATTACCGTACATGTACGATAATTATCGTACGTCTGGCAACCCTGGACGCGGTGGGCTGCGTGCAGTGACGCTGCGCGGGCGCCGACAAGACGCTCCGACGCTCCACAGTCGACACTGACGTCGAGGAGGCGCGGCGCCGACGCGGCGTGGACGTCACTGCGACGTCGACGTTCGAGAGACGCCGCAGCGTCTCGTCGGCGCGGCGTCGACGCCGCGCGGGCGTTGGTGAGGCGTCGACGTTCGGGAGACGCTAGATGTGGCGGAGCCCTATATAGTGTGTGAATATTTGATTTCTTCAGTGTTTGTGCTGCGCGTTGATAAGTCAGTCAGTTAGAATTATAAATACGGTAACTACAGCTTCTTTCAACTGGCAAATACCTTTCTCCTAGGCGTCAAATGTCTAATAAATAACATACAGTGCGACACAAAAGAGTAGAAAACGGATGATAAAAGAACTACAATTTTTCATACAAAATTGTTACCATATTCAAGCACTTTACGTCAAAAATGTGGCAGTTGCGAAGGTGCGCGTGAAGTGGCGCCCTCATTTATTTTCTACTCTTTTATGTTGCACTGTAATGGGTTGGTAAAATGCGAGAAAAATTTATTGAAGTGCTAAAGTCGTCACTGATTAAATTGTCATACGTCATTTCAATTGGATTTGCTCGCATTTTATGATTCCTGAACATAATGCATCACAGACAAATGCAGAAAAAAACGCAATTAATTTTTCGGGTTCTTACATATAGCATCTACCTACTTATAATAATAAGTACTTTATAGAACTTCATGTCCGAATGATATTACGATGGAATTTGAATCATATATTTAAGTGTGCTAAGTAGGTAGCTGCTAATGGCTAAGAACCCGAAAAACTTAAATTGCATTTTTTCTCCATTTGTCAACTTAAGAGGAAACACTATTTGGAAAATAAGAATTTGAATAAAGTTATGCCATTTCTATAATTTGAAGTCTGGCTCTTACTTATTTCCTCCATCATATTCAATTTTGTTATATAATTTAAATTGTTTTAGTCAAATAGAACAATAAAAATATTCACACATTTTTCGCACTCCATTTTTCATACTACGTAAAAATAATACATTATATAAAAACAATACATTATATCACAAAAAAATGTATATTATATATACCTATCTACACGCGGCAGCGTGTCTAGCCAAGTTCAAGCAAAGGAACTGGCTAGCCAGCGCCGAGTATAATATTACACGAACCACGTGGTGCCACTTTTGACCCTTCTATAACTCAAAACCTCTTTAACGTAAACACGATTACGTGTGTTTAATTATATCTATCCCAAATTTCATGAAGCTAGCTCAAATGGTCATAGAGACATGAAGGTCAAAAAGTCGTAAATTTTAGCACTGACTGACTGACATAATATAGTAGGTACCTAAACCTAACCTACTTCCAGATAACCTAGAAGGATGATATTTGGAATCCACCTCGGTAATTGTGTGTAAGCGTAGGAAAAAATCTAAAAATAAAAAAAAAATAAAAAATAGGGGGTCCCCATACAAAAATAAAATGATTGTAGCGTTGGAACCGTTACAAGCAGATATTTGAAACTATCCCAATATATGTATTATTATATTTGATATATAACAGAAATATAAAAATAAAGTTAAGTCACAAAATAAGTGGTGTCCCCATACAAAAAACTTGTAATACGCGCTAAAAACCGGCCAACGGTGTGTCGTCGGCGGAGCGCGGCACCACATAATTATATTATACACAGAACCATTGCACAGAACAGAAGTAAATCTACATCCCATCAAAAACATAAATGTAAAATGAGAGCCAAGTTCAATATCGCGTGCACTTCGCCGACAAAAGAATTGAGATCTGCAAGGGTGCCAAGTTCTTTGCTCTAAAATTTTTAGATACAAGGACATGCGACATACTCAATGCATTTATTTTACTTGGGGAGTAATTCAATATCAAGATTTGACTTGGCTAGTTTTCATAAACTAACTAAATTTTATAAAAGTAACATATTCATAGTCATAGTTCATTATCAAGCTAACAGTATAAGTAACAAGACGTACACTAACTTGCGTACTTACCTTTACGAAAATAGGTTAATGATTTGATTGATTTTGATTTATAATATAAATTTATATTTTATAACTAGCCAAGTCACGTCTTGATATTGAATTACACCCCAAGTAAAATAAATGCATTGAGTATGTCGCATGTCCTTGTATCTAAAAATTTTAGAGCAAAGAACTTGGCACCCTTGCAGATCTCAATTCTTTTGTCGGCGAAGTGCACGCGATATTGAACTTGGCTCTCATTTTACATTTATGTTTTTGATGGGATATCATTACTTTTTGTACAGAATTTATTATGATGTGTAAATTACTTAATTATTATTTGTTAATTAGTTCTGTGTGCTATTCTAGTACATCTTTTGAAAGTTTTGAACAAACAAAGAATTTTCCAAAACGGTTAGTACGTATTGGATTTTTATGTGCATGTATGTGTAAGTGTGTGCGTGTGAGTGTAAGTATATGCTATTCTAGTATATCTTTCAAACAAAAAAAGAATTTTCGAAATCGGTTTATAAATGACAGAGTTCTGAGGCAACAACCATCAATAATAATAATAATAATAAAAAACATAAAAAAATCACTGTTTTAGATTTTTATATGTATACACACACAATTACTAAGCTGGATGCCAAATTTCACCTTTCTAGGTCACCTGGAAGTGGGTTAGGTTTTTGATTACTAGTCAGTCAGTCAGTCAGTCAGTCAGTCAGTCAGTCAGTGATAAAAATACCGTTTTTTGGACTTTAATATCTCAATAACTATTTAACCTATATTAATGAAATTTGGGGTTCTACTTGTTCTAAAGGATCTTAATACATAAGCCAAATTTCATTTTTTTATGTTAAATAGATTTGGAGTTATTGGGGGGTCAAAAGTGGCTCCAAACGGTTCGTGTAATATAACACACGGCTGCTGCTCGCCAGTTCCTGCGGTGAACTTGGCTGGACACGCTGCCGCGTGTCTAGATAAAAGCGCTCCCGAGCAACACATAAACATAGGCACCGGTTACGAATACCGATTTAGTTATTTATTGTTTTATTACATTTATGTTCATCCTGCTTCTTTTTCAACGATGAAATAAATTATTGTCATACTATAACCACAAAAATTCTTCGTGCCTAAACCAGTAACAGTATAAAAGTGAAGTACATACATGAGATTCAATGAATATATAAATACTTTAAATACAACCCGTTCGCTATAAGTTTGCCGCTGTCAACTGTCACGTTTAGCGTTGTCTCACTCACTCAGTTCTAGTTCCAGTGAGAAAACGCTATACTGACGTCATTTGACAACAGCAAACTTATGTTGTAGCGACGCGGTCGGTCCACCGTCGCCCCAGCCAATCAGCGTCACGCTCTGACGAATGGTACAAAATTATAAGCGGTCGCGATTTGGTTAAAATTTAGCGGGTTGGTTGGTTTATACCTGCATGGTAGTGATTTTATAGTCCACGGCTCACTAAAATAACAAAGATCAGTGCCCAAGGTTCGTTTCTCTAATTTATTTTGAAAATAAGAAATAATATTTTAAGGTATAAATTTGTTAGTTCGTGTATGCATACCAAGCTTAAGGCAATAGCGATGTCTTATTGTTACCGATATATGTATGTATTGACTAATTTAAGAATGCTGGTTGAATTCGCTCGCGCCTTGCACTTGTACGCGGGGGCAAGCGAGGTACAACTGGTCGACGTCCGATGCCCGCGCGGCTCACAAGCGCTATACGACCATGCGAACGAACCAAATAATTCAGTGAATAAAGGATTTTGACCTTACAAACGGTCCGGTAGTTTTGAATTTTTGATATGTTGTATAGGATGGTTAGTCAGTTTTAAAATGTAAAATGCACAATTCCCCCCCCTCCGCGCCCGCCGCCATATTGAAAAAACCGGCAATCTCTTCATATTTTTGCTCATATCTTCCTTTAGGAGCATTTTACCTAGAAGAAAGCTTCGACAATGTTATAGAGAGTTAAATTTACTACATTTTCCATTTTATATTTTGTTTCTAGGACAAATAATTACGGAGATATGTAAAAAATAAAGTCACATTTTCCGAAAATGTATGTAAAAATGGACATGAGTTTTATGAGCAATTATATTTACTACATGTTTTAATTTGTCCTAGACTAGTCCCTAACTGAATGACAGCGTTCTAAACCAAAAATTTTGAGATATTTTCGGAAAATTCGACTTTTCCTGTTTTTTAAATGTGTATATCTCCGTAACTAACCATCCTTGAAACAAAATTTGAAATGTAAATTATAGTAAATTTAATTTTCTACAACATTGCCCAAGCTTTGTTGTAGCTAAAATGCTCCTAAACGAAGTTATAATCCAGAAGTTTGTTTTTCAGTAGGAAATTGGGATTTTTTACGTTTTTTTAAATGTGGATATCTCCGTAACTATCTATCCTAGAAAAAAAATATAAAATGGAGAATGTGGTAAATTTAACTTTCTATAACATTGTCGCACAGCTTCCCAGCCTATTTGCACTGCTGAAACAGAGAAGATTGCGTTGGTTGGGGCATGTGTATCGCATGCATCCTTCCCGTTTGCCGCGGCGTGTTATGCTCGGCGCTGTAGTGGACGCCAAAAGAAGCATCGGTCGTCCGATACTGCGTTACAAAGACTGCGCCAAGCGAGACATGCACGCATTTAAAATCCATGTCCACAACTGGGAGGAGTCCGCAGCGGATAGGGACAAATGGCGGAAACTGGTGTTGGATGGGCGAAAGATCTTGGATGACGCATGGTTTAGGACTCTCGCAACCAAGCGTGCCAAAAGACATCAGCTCGACCCTTGCTCACCGCGCGCAGGCCAGTCTTACATCTGCCAAGCCTGTGGTCGCGTGTGTCGTTCTCGTATTGGCTTGTATAGCCATGAAAAGCGTTGTTCTTCATGACACTGTTTGTATAGTCTGTAAAAGACTGAAAGGCCATTGATTGATTGAACATTGTCGAAGCTTTCTTCTAGCTAAAATGCTCCTAAAGGAAGATATGAGCAAAAATATGAAGAAAGTGCCGGTTTTTTCAATATGGCGGCGGGCGCGGAGGGGGGGGGGAGGGAATTGTGCATTTTGCATTTTAAGCACTGACTAACCATCCTAGACAACATATCAAAAATTCAAAACTACCGGACCGTTTGTAAGGTCACACAGTACTTTAGTTTCTATTCACCGTATTAAAAGTATGCTTGCATGAAAAAAAACACTAAAACATTAAAATCAATACCTGCCCAGTATTCTTTACAAAAAGTAATGATATCCCATCAAAACATAAATGTAAAAAAGGAGAGCCAAGTTCAATACAAAAATTATGCTTGATGGCTGTGGGCTTCGCCGCAAATAGAATGGAGATCTAAATGAGTGCCAAGTTCTATGCAAAATCGAAATATGTATTTATAGGAACAAAATAACGACGACGCGGTTGGCGCAGTGGTTAAGCAACTGCCTACTGAGCCGACGGTCCCGGGTTCGAATCCCGGCAAGGGCAAATATTTGTGTGATGAACACGAATATTTGTCCCTGGGTCATGGATGTTCTATGTATTTTATGTATTTATTTATCTATATAAGTAATGTATATCGTCGCCTAGTACCCATAACACAAGCCTTCTTGAGCTTAATTTGGGACTAGGTTGATTTGTGTGAGGTTGTCTGATATTTATTTATTATTTATTTATTTAAATAACACTATGAACAAGTATTAAACTCTATTTCTTTGCTTTATTGGATACCTATAACCATTGCTGTTATTTAAAAATGTGAGATCTTAAAGTAGGTTAGATTTGACTTGGCCAGTTTTTATCAGAACTAAAAATATAAATATATATGTTTACAAATGAAGCGAAAATTGAAAATTTTAATGGTTCGGACAGGATTCGAACCTGCGTTTCCAACGGCTTTCCGGGCCAACACGGGCGTCCCCCCAATTGGACCACCGAACCAGATGTCAGAGCCATTGAATTTTTCAACCGTTGCTTCGACATGCCTTAGGGTGGCATCGTAGCGCCATCTACCGTAAAGATTTAGACTTTATCGTCGGCACCATCGTCTCAAATTTGTTGAGAATCGATAGTAACGATGTGCTACACCGTGGCTACACCCGAAATACTTATTTTTATTAAAGCAGTAACGTCTGCTAACGTAAACTAAATGTTTTACAAAATAAGCGAAAATTTAAAAATTTAATGGTTCGGACAGGATTCTAACCTGCGTTTTATATTTATGTTTTTGGTGGGATACATATATAAAAATTAAAAAATCATTTTTCGCACTCCATTTTTCATACTACCTACGTAAAAAACAATAACATACATACCTATAATAAAAAAAAAAACTAGAGACAAAGTAGTCGAGAGTATTTACATGGAAATAGCACCAGTAGCGTCCCGTCAGTATCGAGATCGGCGCTACATGTCATATCCTTGAAAGCATAAATTTGTCTACTGGCCGCGTTCTGAGAACTATCCAAGGAAAGTGCTCGACTACCGACGGGGCGGGGCGGGTCGATGCAGCCGCGCATATCAAACAGATGTGACTCAGCCGTAAACGCTGACGCTTGCGCAACAACACGGGCATTCCTCAATTTAAATTAGGCTACTTCTAACCGACTTCTAAAAGTGGAGGTGCTAGGTCGGGATATCTTTACTTATTTAAAAGCATATTTAGAAATAAAATTAAAAATTTAAAAACCCACGACATGACAACCTACAAAAAGAAAGAAATAAAATCTAGGAAATGTGCCTTTACAATGAACAGTAGAATATGAATCCAAGTTTCGTTGCGTTCGGGGGACCGCTAATTACCTACGTAAATGAAATGAAATATTTTTTTCAACGCAAAATTGTAAGTAGGTATGCATTTGGGCTTCCCACTTTACGATTTTCAGTACAATGCATTTCATTTACTTAGCGGTCCCCCGACGCAACGAAGCTTGGAATCATTTTCTACTGTTCATTGTAAAGGCACATTTCCTAGATTTTATTTCTTTCTTTTTGTAGGTTGTCATGTCGGGGGTTTTTAAATTTTAAATTTTATTTTTGTTTCATATTTTTTAAACAAACAGAAGTTTCGTCGCGGTTTTTTTTCTTTTAACACAATTTTTGGTTTACACCGTTTAAGGTCCTGAGTTTCCAGTCTTTTGTCGAGCTTGATCCTTGAATAGGTATATGTAGGGACAACGGGATCCCAAGCCAGTGTTAACGAAATCTGTCTTCTATAAGATTAAAATTAGGATATATTTTGATTTCAATTAGCCTTAAAGCATCCTGGGAAAAGTCGTTAAAACTAGTTAATGCCTATAATGACAAAATGACAAAGTTATTAGCGAAGACAATTAAATTATATATTACTTTAAATGCACTGGATGTGTCGAAAGAACCTGCTACGTATGGCCTAAAACAGAACTAGGTTTCTATTTCTATAGGATCCAAATAATACGGGTGGCTTACTTAGCTCCATAAAAATTGCAGTTGGTGCTAGGTAACTTGACTTAGTTTTGAAAGACCTAATCATCGATACCCCACAGCATGGGATAAACCGATAAAAAAATTATATCCCCACTTTAAAAAAATACATAACGACTTAAATTTACTAGAGACCCGTTGCGGCGTCGAACCGCCGCTAGAATATGGAAATCCGGTAGTGTTACAGAAAATAACTACTTTATCGATAAGAAGTTTTTGGGGATCGAAGAATAAATACTGTAAAAAAACACGTTAAAATCAAAAACGTTAAGACATGCCAGGCTAGAGCCAGGCCTGATAGCCAACTGCCAGGTTCATCGTGACAACTTTTTCAACTCTTTTATAAAAATAACTTGTGCATTAATGCCATGTGATCTGCTGATCTGTTTCACAAATAAAATTCATATTATTCGATTTATGGATAAAATATAATTCATGACAATAGTCCCAAATCGTACAAAAATAATTGACATATTTTCATAGGACCGAACATAAGATTGGTAGAATTTTAATTTGTTATCCTTTCTTCGGACATACGTTTATCGATTTGATCGATTTCTATCAATTTCCAGAAATAGCACATGAATCGAAACGACAGATTTGGTCACTCACTACGCAGGTTTTAAAAAGGAAATCATGGAGTGCGTTACTGTTTATGTATTCATTTATAATCGTAAATACTTCAAAATATTGATAGTAAAAAATGTTACATAAACTCAATTGTATGTAATAGAGAGTAAAAAACGTTTATAGAATACACGAAAAACCACTATTATCAATGCTTGTTTTTTTTTTATGAAATTCAATAGATCGTGCAAATTTTCTTAATATGGGTGCTGCCATGTCATCATCATCAATCATTTATTCAATAACAATTTCACATTGTGTTTGAAATTCTTACGCCAGTATAACTCTTAATCAAACCCTACTTCTAATTCTAATTTTAAAATATGGCTTCCATCATAGTTAATGATGATTTCGCCAATTCCGAGTTTGCTCGTAGAGCATGCCGTTGTTCGGTGAGGTTTTGCTTTTTAGGGTTCCGTACCTCAAAAGGAAAAAACGGAACCCTTATAGGATCACTTTGTTGTCCGTCTGTCCGTCCGTCTGTCAAGACCCTTTTTCTCAGGAACGCGTGGACGTATGAAGCTGAAATTTATATCAATTACTCAGGTCTACTGTCCCTTGAAGCTGTGAAAAAATCAAACTTCTAAGCCAACGCAATCAAAAGATACAGCCGTTTATGCCGCAAATTTTCGACACTTGCAAGGGAATCAAAACCTACAGGGTGCTTCCCGTGAACTCAGAATCTTGAAATTTGGTACGAAGCAACGTCTTATAGCATAGATAAAGGAATAATTACGAAAACCATAATTTTTTTTTTTAATACCTAACTTTGCACCTAATTTGCAAATTTTCGACACTTGCAAGGGAATCAAAACCTACAGGGTGCTTCCCGTGAACTCAGAATCTTGAAATTTGGTACGAAGCAACGTCTTATAGCATAGATAAAGGAATAATTACGAAAACCATATTTTTTTTTTTAATACCTAACTTTGCACCTAATTTATATGGGGCGCTATACATACCAGGTGCAAACTTAACTTAACCACTTAGGGATGGAAAGTGTTTGTACGGAACCCTCGGTGCGCGAGTCCGACTCGCACTTGGCCGGTTTTTTGTAAAGTGATAGCGAACACCCTAAATACTAATCTAAATAAATTACTGACTGACAATACTCCACCATAAAAAAAGAATGTGTCAAATATGTGTAATAAAATAAATCCAATATATAAAACAGCTAAACATGTTTGAGAAAAGAATATAAGATATATTTTATTCAATAAATTTAGAGCTGAAGGCCTTACGTATACCCAAATTCCAAATTCAAACTTTCGTGTCTTTCCTCTCATTGAAATAGTGTCTGACAGAAGAGTGAGGGAGATGCTATCTATACTCTCAAGTCTATGATATAAACCTAATTTTAGGGTTCCTTACCATAGTCGGTAAAAACGGAAGCCTTAAAAAATCTATTTGTTGTGTTGACAGCATAATTTGACAAATTTTATTTTGAATAAGAATAAGAATGATCAGCCACACGTCATTAATTCAAATATGATTTATTCTTGAGCGAGTCGTTTTTTTTGAAATTTGCATCATATGTAGGTTATTTCTACCATCAAGTTTCGCATGTTAGGGTAACATGTTAATTATTCCACAAATACAACTCGTCCACAATGTTGGCTCGTCTATATTCCCATCTGGGTCACAATGCCAACTTGTCCACACACCCAACACGTCCACATTGCCAACTCGTTCATATACCCAACTTATCTGCATTGCTACCTCGTCTATATTACCAATTCGTCTCCATTGGCACCTTGTCCATATTCCCAATTCGTCCACAATGCCAACTCGAACATATTGCTAACTCGTCCATATTCCCAACTCGTCCACAATTCCAACGCGTCCATGTTGCTTACTCGTCCACAATGCCAACTCGTCACCACATAAAATTCGTCCACATTTCCAACTCGTTCATATTCCCAACTCGTACATATTCCCAACTCGTACACAATGCCAAATCGTCCACATTGCCCACTCGTCTATACACCCAACTCATCTACATTGCCAACTCGTTCATATTACAAACTCGTCTTTATTCCCAACTCATCCATATTCCCAACTCATCCACAATGCCAACTCATCTATATTGCTAACTCGTCCACATTTCCAACTCGTCCATACACCCAACTCGTCTACAATACCAACTCGTCCTTATTATTAACTCGTCTTTATTGCCAATCTCGTCCATATTATCAACTCGTCCATATTACCAACTCATCTTCATTGCCAACTCGTTTATATTCCCAACTCATCCACAATGCCAACGCATCCATATTACTTGCTCGTCCACAATGCCAACTCGTCCACAAATACAACTCGTCCACATTTCCAACTCGTCCATATTCCCACCTCGTCCACAATGCCAAGTCGTCCACATTACCAACTCGTCGATACACCAAACTCATCTACATTCCCAACTCGTCTTCATTTCCAACTCATCAACAATGCCAACTCGTCCATATTGCTAAGTCGTTCACAAATACAACTCGTCCACATTTCCAACTTGTCCATATGCCCAACTCGTCCACAATTCCAAGTCGTCCACATTGCCAACTCATCCACATTTTTAACTCGTCCATATTCTCAACTCGACGATACACCCAACTCGTCTACAATACAAACTCGTCCTTATTATCAGCTCGTCTTTATTGCAAACTCGTCCATATTCCCAACTTGTTCATTTTGCCAACTCATCCACATTTCCAACTTGTCCATATTCTCAACTCGTCCACGTTGATAACTCGTCCGTATTACCAAGTCGTCTTCATTGCCAACTCGTCCATAATACGAACTCGTCCACATTGCCCCCTTGTCCATGTTCCCAACTTGTCAATTTTACCAACTCATTCACATTGCCAACTCATCCACATTTCCAACTCGTCCATATTCCCAACTCGACGATACACCCAACTCGTCTACAATAACAGCTTGTCCTTATTATCAGCTCGTCTTCATTGCCAAATCTTCCATATCACCAACTCGTCCGTATTACCAAGGCGTCTTCATTGCCAACTTGTCTGTATTACCAACTCGTCTTCACTGCGAACTCGTCCATAATGCGAACTCGTCCATATTGCCCACTTGTCCATGTTCCCAACTTGTCAATTTTACCAACTCATCCACATTGCCAACTCATCCACATTTCCAACTCTCCCATATTCCCAACTCGACGATACACCCAACTCGTCTACAATACCAACTTGTCCTTATTATCAGCTCGCCTTTATTGCCAAATCTTCCATATCACCAACTCGTCCGTATTACCAAGTCGTCTTCATTGCCAACTCGTCCATATTCTCAACTCGTCCACATTGCCCACTCGTCCGTGTTCCCAACTTGTTCATTTTGCCAACTCATCCACATTCCCAACTCGTCCATATTCTCAACTCGTCCACATTGCCCACTCGTCCGTGTTCCCAACTTATTCATTTTGCCAACTCATCCACATTCCCAACTCGTCCATATTCCCAACACGTCTACATTGACAACTCGTCCAATTAACAACTCGTCCAATTAACAACTCGCCCATATTAACAACTCGTCCATTTTCCCAACTCGTCTATATTACCAACTTGTCAATTTTACCAACTCATCCGCATTCCCAACTCTTCCATATTCCCAACTCGTCCACATTTCCAACTCATCCATTTTACCAACTCATCCATATTACCAATATAGATACATTCCCAACTTAGGCACATTGTCATGTCGTCCATATTCTCAACTCGACCACTTTTCCGATCCCGTCGACATGCAAGCGCAAGGACTAAGTTTTTTCTTGTAAAATACCATTTAATTTACCATAACTCATGCCATTTTCCTTGGAATTATTTTTTTGATGGACTTTAATCATATTTATAATAATCTATCATAAATTTACCTATTTGAATGACGTGTAAATTAGTTTTACTAATTTTTTTCTGCTTTGATTTATTGTAAAACTCGCCTATAAAAATAATCTATTCTTGAATGACGGTCAGTTTTCTAGTCTTTCGAGCACCAGTCCAACTCGCACTTAACCGGCTTTTTCTCCACCTTTTTAACAGGTATGCGAAAAAAGTTTCCATACATTTTAACATTTTAAAAAGAAAAACAACCTGGCAATTTAGAGCATTGACATAATAGCCCCCAATAAAAAAGACATTAAAAGTTGTCAGAATATGGTTACTGTCATTCATTGTCAAGAAACTGTAAAATTATTTTTGCATATTCGTACATGTTTTAAGTGTTGCGGATATTATGTTGCCGACTCAAAAATAATATTTCATCATGCTGAACAACTTACTACAGGTTTGTGAGCAAATCATGCTTATTATTATTTGGTCATCTTATGTCAAAATAGGGATCACAGGTCACGTGGTCAAAGTCACGTGGTTAGCGCACAGTAGTTTTTTCAAATCCATTTTTCAGTACCTTTTCAGGAAAAAATGAAAATTCCAAGAGTTTTATGCACCTCTCCAGCATGAGACGAATCTAATGACATATCATTTATCAAAATCGGACCATAACTGTAGATCTGATGGGATGTACAAAAATCGGCCTCGCGTAATATATATATAGATTCTACCACCACGTCTCTGAGCTAAGCTGTGGACAGACGGGCAGACGGACAGACGGACATGGTGAAACTATAAGGGTTCCTTGTTGACTACAGAATCCTAAAAAGCTGTTTTTTCTTAGGCAAGAGTACTTTTGCCAAAGCTTACGTGCCCTTTAGTCGCGTTAAAATCTTGCAGGGTGTTGCTATTTGTGACTTCAATCAAAGGAACCTGTTCAATAGTCCTAATGACAATTCAGCTTTAGCAGAATTGCGAAACTTAGAAACAGTGACCCAGTACTGTGACAGAAATTATAAAGTTTTTCAGAAGTTTTATTATCGATTGTGCTTTCTTACACAAACGTTAATAGCTCATCAAGAACAATCAGACGAGCCCAAAACATTATGGGTTTATCTTGTGCTGTTTAGGAGCTCCTACGGCCATCTTCAGCTCCAAGGTACCTAATTATTGTACTGTCAAGATTTTATTAAATTGTTGATTACGCTAATAAAACTTAACATTTAACCAACATTTGAAATGCTTGGCTTAGATCCTTTCACAACTAGATGGTCATCATGAGACCTTCATTTATTGAGATAGAGACAATGCTAATAAACCTTAACATTTAACCAAAACTTTGGAATCCTTGGCTTCAATATTGGCTGAAATCCATTAACAACTAGCTGGTCATCATGAGACCTTCATTTACTCATACTCATACTCATACTCATTTATTCATAATGCACAAATACATTATATGTCAATTTTACAAAAGGGTACAAATTTACAATGTAGTTAGTGGTTATATTATATGTCAGTTTACTTACAATAATAGTAAGTGATATAGAAAATGCTAATAATACTTAACATTTAACCAAAATTTGTAATCTTTGGCTTCAACATTGGCTGAGATTCATTAACAACTACCTGGTCATCATGAGACCCTCAATTAGTGTCATATAGAAAATGCCAATAACACTTACCATTTAGCCAATATTTTGAATTATTGACTTCAATATTGGCTGAGATCTTGTCACTTGTTCCAATCAAAGCTGAATATCTTGGAAACTACTGGTCCTTTTTTCACCAAACATAGCTAAGAACCACCTCGACGGAAAAGTCTTTCGATTAAAAAAAACCGCACTTAAATCGGTCCATCCGCTTGGGCGCTACGATGCCACAGACAGACACACAGATACACAGATACACATGTTAAACTTATAACACCCCTCTTTTTTTGTCGGGGGTTAAAAAATATACTTCAGGGTTACTCCCATAAATATTTTTAGAATACATCTTTACCTTGATTTAAAAATGCTTACCGTATAAGTGGCACATTAGGATAGGTACTTCACGACGACGACGCGATTGGCGCAGTTTTCAAACACCTGCCTACCTACTGAGCCGGCGGTCCCGGGTTTGAATCCCGGCCGCGGCAAATATTTGTGTAATAAACTCGAATATTTGTTGTTGGGTCATGGATGTTATTTATATATTATGTATATCGTCGTCTAGTACCCATAGTACAAGCTTTGCTTTAGTTTGGGACTAGGTCTATTTGTGTATGATTGTCCCATAATTATTTTCTTTATTGTTTATTTGCATTTTATTTATTAAAATGTCGAGTCGTAGAAAAAGTACTCAATACTCAATACTTTATTGCACATAATGGTTTTACAAAACAGGTGGTAAAGTTACAAATTTGAGATCACATCATGTACCCTGAAATAGGGCGCAGCAATTTGTGAGATACTATTTATGGGTATACAATTTGACATAAAAATAAGAATAATAAAAAAATTATTCTAGGGACATGGTATACAATAGTTATTTGTGCAACAAGAGAGCAAAGTTGTTTTTTGTTACGAGTGCTGATTTTGAGTCCCGAGCAAGCGAAGGATTCTACGTTTGAATCACGAGCGTAGCGAGTGATTCTGTGTTAGAATCCTGAGTGTAGCGAGGGACTCAACAGCACGAGATGCAAAAAACTTTGCTCTCGTGTAGCACACACAACTTTTCACCTCATCAGCGAGAACATATTCGACATTTTGTGCTTTTTCTTCCAACGTATGTTTATAGTCTTTGTTGCTGATTTCAATAATATTATTAATCAGAAAATAGATAAGTGCTGATTAAAAAGGAATAACAATATAATTTAATTGAAATTATAATCAACCAACCAACACGGTTATTGTCATTATTTGATCAAATTGGAAGATTTAGCAGATACATGACGTGTTTATTTATAAATACATATTATATTACGAGATTTTGTTTATAAATTGATTAATATTTTTACTCCTAAAACACCAAACAAAATAAATGCAAAAGAAAATAACAATTACAATATGAACTCGATATTTGTTAAGGTACGTTTCGAATATGCATCTATGACATGGACCAAGTAACCTCTGGACATGACAAGAGAATAATAATACCAGGAGGGAACGGGACAACTATTTACAGAAACCGTTAAGAGCGACAGAGACATAGACAAGATGTTTTGTCCTTATCAGAGTTCCGCTATTTTTTGTTTAGCGGATGATTGTCAAATTGACAGAGCTCCGCTAAATACTGCCGGGCAATTCAAATGTGCGTTGTAGCCTACTATAAAACAACGAATATTGTGGATAATTTTACATTTCGAAAGTTTATATATGAATAATAGTGAGTGCTATTAGCTATAGATTTGTAAAACAATGGTGCGTTGCTCCATAATTGGCTGTAAAAGCGACACTGGCCAAAAAAGTGAAAATATAAGCTTTCATAGGTAAGTGCGATGTTTTGACTTTGCTTTTGCTTGATTTCTGAAAATAATATATACTTAATAATTATTTATGCGATAAATCATATCAAAACATCAGAAAACTGCTTAAAATCTCATTTTGTAATATCTTATTTTTAGGTATTACCCCTACAAATTCAATAGTCTTTACGTCTTGTCAGTGTCAGTAGTCTTTACTCTTTGTCTTCACCTTTACTTGACGTTCCGCCGCGTTTTTTTACTGCTTTTTAATTTGTCTGCTTTATTCGATTTTAAGGGATACCAGTATAAGAATTGGTAAATTACCCTTAACTCAAGTTTTACTAATATATTTTTTTTGTTTTAGATTTCCAAAACATGATCCTGCTTTACTCCAATGTTGGATACGTGCAACAGGACGATCGAATTGGGAACCAACCAAAAATGCTTGTATATGTTCAGGACAATTTTGTTTAAAGGACAGTAAACATCTTGCCTCATGCCTCTTATTTGCTATCTTGCTGCTCTCTCGAAATTGTAATTAAATTTATGTAAATAAATATATTTTACCATTACATTTTGACAGTTTTTTTTTGTAAAGTTTTATTGTAATTATTTCATAATTTGTCCCATACAATATAAGAATACATTTAAAACTAATTCACACCGCTAACAACTAGCACTGGAAAAACGGGAGAATTATTTGGAACCTGGTAACCCTGTGTTAATCATGTACTTTGCTGCTGTCCCTTTCGGGTATACGCATATGCCGAATCCATAGGTACTTCATCCAAGATCTATGATAAGTGGTGAAATTATAAATTATTATTATATTTACAATAAGCAATAAGTTGAAAAATCTAATTTTATTTGAGCAATGATCTATTGTTTTATATAAAAAGCACAATAATTTTAATGTTCGGTCGTTAAATAAAAATATAATAAAGAAAAAAAAATACGTTGCAACTAAAACTATTTCGGGTGTTTTTAATGAAAATTTTGGCATAACGCGTATCCGAACTGTTCTCAATCGAGGTCGGATTCGAAAATCGAATTTCAAATTGATAAGTTTCTATCTCTCTCTTTTATATACATATGAAAGAAACAGAGTGCATCGAGATTCAAATGATTAGAATTTTATAATTAACCTTTGGCTGAAGAATGACAATTCGTGGTCAGATATTGAAAAAATTAAAAAGCTACTTTCTACTCACGCTCGAAACAAAATCGCATTTTGTTCACTGTTGTCTGACAGCAAAATCGCCATGTTTGAGCTGGTGAGGTGAAAATTAATAAAATGCGATATGAAAATGTATGTACAATTATTATTAGTATATATATATTTTTTAATTTATAGATATTATGTTGGCTGCGCATACTTTAAAACAGTTTACAATATAAGTTGACTAAGTACGGTGCATGTTAAATTTTATTCACAAATATTCATAATATAAAATCTTGTATTAATTCGATATGAGCATAATTATCATTATCATTCAAGTTTATGTCCGTGTATATGTGCATGTCTATTTGTATTGTTTTGTTGTGTTAGTTCTAATTAGGTGTTCGTTTTAATTTTATAACGTCACAAATTATCGTTTAAATATTCCTGTAGTGTGTAATATGATTTTTTTGTTAGCAATTGCTTTAATTTGTTTTTCTACTCCAGTACTTTTTTCTGTCATTTATATAGTTACTAACTCTAATATAAAGACATAAATTATGAAAGTCTGTAAAAGTCTATACTCTACTGCCCAAAAACACACTGCTAACCGATGTTATAATGTCGCCAAAAAAGCATCACTTAGTACCACAGATTACAAGATGAACAGGTGCATTCACACAATTTGCAAATAAAAAAAAAACTTATTGTACTAAGGCATTGCTGCCAACTTAAAAAAAAAATATCTTCAGTGCATGGATGTTTAGTATAGTGAACGTATACCTTTATGTATAAGTTTAATTTTTTTGACAGATGTTTAGTATGGTGAACGTATACCTTTATGTATAAGTTAATATTTTTTTGACAGATGGATGTCAATAAAAAAAAAGTTTATCAGAGACAATTTTTCTTTTTAATTTTGTTCATTCCGAGCGGGAACATGTAATTATTTTCTTTGTTGTTTATTTGCATTTTATTTATGAAATGTCGAGTCGTAGAAAAAGTATTGTATGCAACGTTGTATAAGTAGGTCAAAAAACCCTCGTGGCATCTTTCTTACGATGTTCGCTACGCTCACATCGTAACCCATGCCACTCGCGTTTTTTGCCCCCTCTTATACAACGGTTGCATAAAATACTATTATAAAGATCGAATCTTTCGTTTCATCTTTTATATTATTAGGTAGCTTATTGTAGATTTAAGCTTGATTCGCGATGGTGGTAACATTAATTTGTTTTTGTATTAAGTATTGTATAAGTAGGTCAAAAAACGCTCGTGGCATCTTGTGGCACCCATGCCACTCGCGTTTTTTGTCCCCTCATATACAACTGTTGCATAAAATACAATTTTTATTTTTTTTTCAACACGTAACCAAAAATTATATGAAAACTTGATTTGTGTTTTGTAACATTACAGGAAAATTCTCGCGGTGTAGCAAAAAAGTAAGAGTACGTTTAAAATAATAGAAAATGAAATAAACCCGGTCAATTGAGAGTTGAACTCACGCACCGCGTAAACAATAAAAGCATGGCGCTAACGAAAATACAACCTTGATTGAGGGACAAAGGACAAACTTAACTTTGCCGTAGGTACATAGGACATAGGTCGCGGTTTACCAACTACAAATATTTCATTTACTTGGAAACAGAGATTTGTATTTATTATCTTAGGGTCTTTTTCATCCCACGCCATATGGCGGATTTTTAGTGGTAGTAATTTATTTTTCTCAAAAATTGCATGTAATGTTGCCTTACCATCGCTAGATAGACTACAGTAAGTGGAACATACCGAAGACTTTTTAGAAGTGTCCAGTAAACAGCGAGATTTTAAATTTGGAATCAATATTTGTCCAGTAAGTAAGTATGTAATTCCTATTACGTATCAAGATATTTGAATATCGAAACACGATTTACATCGTCACCGACCTATAAAAAAACTAAGGATGTGAAGGCGATTAGGTCGTATATAAATGTAAAAAGGATGCATTCCACAAATTGTTTTAATTATAAGTACAGTGCGAGAGCAAATTGTAGAAATTAAAAAGTGGCGTCCCTTTTTCATAGATTAAATAGAAAGAGACGACATTGCAGTATACACTTGCAATTTACACTAAGAGCAAATGTAAAATAAAAAGAGGTTAGTACTATTGGCAGTATAAACGTAACTCAAGATGCATATAAAAAAAAAAAGTTGCGACAAGGTTTAGTGCGGAAGTTTGTATGCAGCGTTTAGTTCATAATTGTGCTGTGTAAAATGACAATGATATTTCGGAATTCCTTCCTTTTTTGTGTCGTTTAGAAAAAACCTCGGAGTTAAAATTGAAGGTAAGCTTTATGATATGAAAATTAGTTAGAAAATACAACAATGTATAACAATAATTAAATTTTATCTTTAAGACTTAGATTTGTAAGACAGTGCAAATAATTAAACGCAGTATTTATAAAAAAAGAAAATAAGGCGGGATTTAAATTAAAAGACAAAAATTTCAAATTGGTTTGTGTGATCTATTACAATAATTCAGCAAAAATGAGTTCAGACGAGTCTGATTCCGAATAGACGGCACTCCTCCATACTTAAAAGCGGAGGCAGAGTTAGCTAAAATAATTTACTTCCGACTAAATCTAAGGAGATATAAAAAAATACAAGAGATTCATTAAATGGAAGGAAGAAAATCAAGTTAATAGTTGGTCAGATAATGTGTGATAAAGGTCTGAATATTTCAACAATCTTTCTGAGACAATCGGATGGCTACAAAGGAAAGAAATCACAAATATTCAGCAGCAAAATATAGAAAAGTTCTTAAATCAAGCTCTAGATGATAAACAGTTTGGCGATGAAGGTAAATAAATGCTGCCACTATTTGATAACGATATAACTATATCTTTTATCCAAGTATAAACTCATAATTATTTTTGTAATAGGTTGTTATTGTGGGAGTTAATGGTGCCTGCGACGACGAATATCACAATGTGTAATAATAAAAATGGGATATAACAAAAATATTCATTGGAAAATGGCCGAATATGAATGTCACCTATAAAATATAATTTTAATCTAATTTTCTTGTTTAATTTTTGAGAAAAGCACTATACTTGCTTCGACCGTAAGAGCCATCCTGGCCTCGTATTATATCCGGACCTCGCCTACGGCTCGGTGCGTCTAATTCCTACTCGGCCAGTATGGCTTACTTACTGGTCTCTGCCGTAATGTACTATTACTGGTAGCGACAAATTTTTGGTAACTGACGTTGAAAGTCGGTGAATGTCACTGATGTAAACAAAGAGGAAACAGGACTAAATATTCCGCAAACAAGTATTTTTTGCATAATAAAGCCAAAACTATCCACAGTCATGAAAGTTAAGTTTTTTTCAATAGGATTCAGTATATTTATTTCGCAAGAAGAGCGAAGGATTGGGGGGGTTAAAACGGGGTTAAAAATAAAACCTTGGATGATTGAGAAGCTTGTTTCAAATAACCGTGGGTTGTTCTTAGAAGTTAAAAATAAATAATAAATATAACCTGTTATAGACCTTAATTTCACCTTGTCTTTCAATAATATATCTCTCCAAGTCGTGTTCGGCTTGCTTAGTACATACTACATACATAAAGGTTAGCACGATTTTAATAAGTTAATTTATATGAAACCTAAGAAATTACGTGATCAAGAGGTCAAGTCTTTGTTTTAACCGGCCCCTTACGTCAGGTTCAGCAAAAAGCAGGCAACGGAGTGAATAATTGATAATATAACCATTGACCTTACGCCTTGACTCAAGGCCTGAGACTTCCGCACGATTTTACTTACGCGAATCGAAACCGACCAAAATGCCCAATTACCAAGATGCGAATAAATTTTCGGGTTACGTTTATTATGCCAACTTATAACCTTGATTTATTTTGTGTATCTGTGTGTCTGTCTGTAGCATCGTGCATCGTAGCGCCCATGCGGGTGGATCGATTTAAGTGCGGGTTTTTCTGATCGAAATCTGCCATCTTCTCTTTCTCTTCTTTTCTTTCTGCCTGAATTGTCGAAATGGCTTCTTAGCTTTCTTTCATGAAAATCAGACCTCTCGCCTTCAAGTTATTCAGCTTTTAGTGAAACAATTGACCTGATCTTAGCCAATATTAAAGCTAGGAATTCATAATTTCCTTGTATGTTCAGTTTAGTAGGTAGTATTTGTATATCACTCACTAAAATGATCATCATAGACCCTCTCACGACAACCAGCTACTTGTGTCGGAGGTGTTTTTTTTTTTTATTTAGGTTATTTATTATTAATCAATTTATTAGTTATTTGTTATTTATCAATTAATTTCGTATCATTTCTAAGGGCAATAGTGTCCCGATCCTGTAGGTACCTTTGGGAAATGTCAGCCGCCGTAACGCATAAAGGCTAACTCATTGGGTGTGTGGTGATGGACACAATAGTAGACTGTATCATCATATGAGCCAATAAACGTCAATGGTCGACTAAGGCATCCTCCAAAGTTCTCCACAACGATCGGTCGTGCGCCGCCCTCATCCAATTGCTGCCCACGATCCTACTCGGATCCTAGGTCGTCGGTCCACCTTGTTTATGGGACTAATAGCTGTACTCATTTGGAGAAGGAAATTTAAAAAAAATAAATGAACATCTCCTTTGAAAAATTTACTATTTGTAAATAACTACATATATGTAGAATAATTTAACATATCTCGTCTCATTAAACGGGTACCACATAATTAAAACTAAATCCTTCAAGCGTTTTAGACATAGGCGTTGATGACCGTGGTCTACCCGAATACGGGCTCGCGTTCAAGGTTCGATAATAACACAATATCTATGCACAAGTAGCCGAATGCGTGTGGTATAATATGTAGTCTAATTTTAGTTAAAAGGCGGTTCCACTTTTAAAGGAGATCACAAAACTCAATTAATTACTATGGTGAAAAAAACATATATAATAATTTAAACTCTACATCCTTCAGCTAAGCGTTTTAAATAAGTGTTGACGGGCATGGACATATTTTGAAGGGCCGAAGATAACACAACAATATTCATCGAGTAGCCGATAGGTGTGGTTAGTAGGAGATAGATAATCGCCAGTGGACATGGCCGGTCACATGTGGAGCCGGATTTGAATTTGAACACGGGTCAATCTAGTTAAAATGAATCATGATCAGAAGTAGAGCATGGCAATGGGTGATCTGGATTTGCTTATTCGAAATATAGATATCGTGATATGTCTGTTATTGTATTGTTATGTTTTTATTCCAAGAAAATAATCAACACTGGCGTGATGTAGATAGATCTTCCAGGAAAGTCTTTCATTTACATAATCTCTCGCAAGACTTGCAGTGGCAGATTCTAAATAACTAATCTGAAGTTAGTTAAAGGCCTTATTTTATCATAAATGTCTGTCATTAACGCCTGCTCCAGTATTAACATTCTGGCAGTGGCCTTCACACACGGTCACCCGAGTGTCTGACTGAGTGAATACACAAAAAGTGTCGTTTTCTAAGTAGGTCTTCTAAATCTTATGGCATTTTGAAATCATACATTTTCGAACATCATCATGGTCCAATATTATAAATAACCAACTTGTGGGGCTATAATATTTATGTGATTAATTGTGATCAAAATTTAAAAAAGAACACCCGACACAAGGACCTGGTCATCATGAGACTCTAAATTAATGAGAGATTTAAATATGCTCCTAAAACCACGGAATTTGGAATTCTTAGCTTCAGTTGGCTTAAATATTGGCTGAGATCCTGTCAACTTGTAATCAAACCTGAATATCTTAAAACGTCTGATTTTATGCTCACCAGATGATATCTGGTGAGTATAGCCTATCTATATCTGGCAGATATGGCTAAGATCATCTCCACAGGGCTTTCGGTAAAAAAAAACTACATTCAAATCGGTCCATTAATATTGAAGCTCCGATCCCACAGACAGATAAATATAAGGGTAATATTTTTTGTTAGGGTTAATAAAATTCACAAGTTTGTCTATGAGTGGGCTAATTTATTTTATTCGTATTCCATACAGTATTCAAAGTAACTCTACCTACTGTATTTAAATAACGTGTGACCCAATTACATGGACAACAAGTCGTTACTTATGTTATTTTATGGCTAAGTAGGTACTTAACTACAAGCAGATATTTACTAGTGTAGGTAATGTAATTGCATCAATTTACAGGGTAGTGTTAGTAGATAATATACATTAGATATGTCCCAAATTCACATTACCACATTAATAATCAGCTTACTCGGGGTTCTGGCTGACAAACATCTAAACCTCCATACGTTATAATATAACAACGTTTGCATTCAGATATTTTTTTTTAATATGAGATACTGTTAATTGCTTTATACATATTTTCTGCTGCCAGATCGCGGCGCATTCTATAGGTATGGCGTGCTACTTCGTTTCTCGTGAAACTTATATGATAAATAAATTCGTTGTAATACAAAAAAAAGGCAATACCTTTCCTCCAGACAATTTACGACACCTTATTCTCTAATACTACCTCCTTACATGTGTACATTAGGACATTAGTAACTGTCCGAAAGACAGGTTAAGCGGACATTCTTCTATCTCTTATCGGCGTCATCTCGCCGGTGGGCGATGTGATGGCGAACATTAACCACGTTAATGTCAAGGTGGAGTATTGTTTCTGATCAATTCATAACTCGGGCCAATTCAATCTTATGTCTGTAATGACGTGTCCGAATAAGATTGAATTGTTTTCGATTAATACAAACTGCACAAGCACATACTGGCAGCAACACAATATTTTTTACAAAATCAAATATAAGAAAACCAAAATGGTAGTTAACGATGGAACTAGAAGAAGGAAACTATGAAACTTATTAAATTACACCGAAGGCACATAGCACAGAATGAGGCTTACGATAATTAAATTTCAGAATTATTATAATTAAAGTACAACGATTTTGGACAGATCTTCGCAAGCAGTACCTCGGAATTTAAAATTATATGTCCAAACCAAATGCACAGCTGCTAAATCGTAACCAGTATTTTATTTTAATCCGCGCATTCAACCCCTTCATAACACATAAAATGATGAAAAAGGAATCAAATTGTCAAAGTAGTGCTAATACCGGTATATCTGTAAAATGACAAGTATTGTGTGTTAATGACCAGTATAAATTGATGACAATTAAGTTTAAGTCATAATAATAACACTAAAAGTTTCACTAGTTTCTTGGATATTTTTTTTCTCAAAACATAATCGAATAACAACTAAAATGGTAATTAAATACTTGGGAAAATCTTATATGTGTTTATAGAGGTGTGCATCACACGAAGTTAAGATACTGGCTCCAATAATGCAACTCTGACATGACCGTGCGCTGGATCGCGGGGAATCAAGAACAATTTTGGACAATACGACCACACAATAATTTACGAGACCGCCGCGCCGTAATGCCAGGGCAATTACTGGCAGGTGAACTTTGTACATCAAGGTGTAGGTACTGCCGGTTGTGACCGAATAAGTGCAGTGCAATAAAAAAAGCCAGTTAAGTGCGAGTCGGACTCGCGCACTCTGGGTTCCGTACTAACTATGAGTGCACTGCTCTAACGAAAAGATAAATTGTACTGAGCGACAAACTTAACTTTACCGTTGGAAAAAGTTTTTACGTTCTATAAATAAATACTATATTATTAAGGATTTAATTACAAATTTATAGTTTTCAGATTTTCTCTTTTACTAGTAGTAAAAGACGGTAATACTTGCCGAATTTCATAGTTCTAGATCTACGG
The DNA here is from genome assembly GCA_947623375.1 of Apotomis capreana. Lineage (NCBI taxonomy): Eukaryota > Metazoa > Arthropoda > Insecta > Lepidoptera > Tortricidae > Apotomis > Apotomis capreana. The sequence goes on along the minus strand of OX392499.1, from coordinate 33,743,339 downwards.
GAAATACCCTATACTTTAAATTCCCTTCATAGTGTCGAAGTATACGTTTTTGCGGCATAAACGGCAGTATCTTTTTTTTACGTTTACCTAGAAGTTACGTATCACGGATTAGAGTTATCAATTATCACTTAATTATATGGCCGCCGGTATGGCACCGAAATCGCCAACTTTAACTTAAGAAATCAAACTCAACGGAGAGTTATAGTCAGGCAGGTCATTAAGGAAACAAATTATAGTAGTAACTATATCCCTGCCATATTAAATAAAACAGTAATACTGCCATAATTAGTAGCAGATTTAGTACAGTAGTAATACTTGGTTCTCCCGCTTCACTGATGACTCTGATAGAGAAGGAGCCCCCAAACAGGACCAAGATCACCACAGAATAGCTTGAACGGAGATGTACCACCCGACGGATTTAATAAGACAGCCTTTTTTTGGGCATATCTAGCCCAAAAAAAGACAAGGCCCGGTAGTGGAACAAAATGGACTCCCGATAATATATATGGTAACGAGTGTGAATGACATGATATCGGTGAACTTTCCTGTACAGCAGCATCCTTGAGAAGAGCGCGGCGCAGGCGCGGCGTTTGCGCAACAAATTGTAACAAGAGCACGCGTGGACGGCAAAATGCCGAGACACTTGCATGACAATTAATTACACAGACTTCTCCCGACTGCCTCATGTATATAATGCTTATACATAGGTACGGTCTTAGAACTCTAAAAGTAGGTCTTAATAATAAGTACACAATGCAACGTCAGATTATGAGTAAGTATAACGTAAATGTCACCCAGTGGAGAGGCCTGTGGAAAACAGACAGTCTATTATTGGAATGAAAACGGCGAACATTGCTACGGGGGTTGATCCTTCAGTAACATGCATTCAGAGCGCACTACCAAATTTAGCTGTAGCAGACTCTTATAAGTATTCATGTAGGTGCATCGGATACTAGACGATATATAGAAAACTTCTAAAACCCAGGATATTCGACCTCATCATATCTTTATTCACAAGAACCCAGGATCGCCGTGCTAATATTGTAGCGTAGCAGTCTTAGCAGTTAGCACTTAGTTAGCGCTAGTGCTGCGCGCCAAATAACAAATGCAAGTTACGTAAGATATCTGAGAATGGGGTTTACTCTTTGCTCCGAACATTACACGAAAACAAGCTCGCGAACTTGAGCCCATTTTCAATTTTCCACCGGTTGAAAATTTAATTCTAGGAAATAAGCACAATTTCCCCTCGTTAAGAAGTGACTATCGAGAATTCTTTGGTTGAGTATATGTAAGTGTCCATACGTATCGAGAACAAAATAATGAGATCATCATGCGAGTTCTGCTCAAAAGAATCTGCCCGTTTCACATGCACTGCTCTACATATACACCGTGGGCCCGAATAACCCGACATACTTTAACCACTTATTTTTTATGGTAAATAGAATAGAATCGAATAGAATAGAATAGAATATTCTTTATTGCACACCTCAACAGGAAATAAATACAAACAAAATCAGATTACAAGTAACATTCAATAGAGGTAAACAACAGGCGGTCTTATCGCTAAAGAGCGATCTCTTCCAGACAACCTTTGGGTAGCGAAATTAAATAAAAACGTCAGAAATGAGTAGGCGATGCAAAAGTAATCATGGATTCTGTGGAAAAAAAACTACTAAAATAATACATAAATAAACGTACATAAAATACCAAAATATATATATACAACGTGTCCCAAAATTCAACGATAAGCGGGCACCAGAGGACGGATCTGGTCATGATACCTCGAGAAAAAAAAAGAAAAAAAATATATCTCAATCCCTTTAGAAATTATTTAAAAAATATGAAATTCTTAAAATATCGACACCCCTAATGGTATTTTGAACGGCCATGTCTAGAATTTTTAGAATATTTCAGATATCTTTTTTGTGTCGGCAACCTAAGTAGCACTGCTATCCACCACAGCCCTTAAAAATATCAGAATACATGTAGTTTTAACACAAAAAATAATCAAAATTATTTTTACCCCAAAAATTTTGAATGATTTTTTCTTTTAGTCCACTTTGACTCCTCATGGTACATAAAAAAAGTATTGACACTACTATGGCAAGTGTTTTAAAAAGTTGACGCAACTAACCAAGATTCCAAAATGGTAGGATACTCTAGGAAAACTAGCGCCGAAAAAAAAACAGCTATTTTTAAACAAGAACCGACATTTTTTAATGTTGAGAGTAATCACTTTTACGTGCTACCACTAACCCGTCCCGAACTCAGACTTGAACTATGCTGCTGCAGAGACACGCTGAGGCACCCTCTGGGTGGAAAGGCTAGCCTCCAGGAGCGGGTCACCGGCCCTCTGCTTATCCGCATCCCATCATCGGCCACTTCCGAAGTGAACTAAGACAAAGACTAGCAAAGCAATCTAACCTATGCCCACCCCAAGTGCTTCCCACAACTTGCAAAGTCTGATCTAGGCGAGATGGGTACCGAAGAGTTCACAACAAGACAATGACAGCATCTGCCCTGTCTTCGCGCTCCCGTACCGAGTCCTCCTTCTATGCGACAACAGACTCACAGAAGGAGGCCACGATCTCTCGCTATTCAGTATGGCCACTACGACGCTGTCGAGCGAGAGATCCCACACTCCAAGGGCGCCCACCATAGTACGGCGTTCACCAACCCAGTGAATGCACTCCTTTAGGGTGTACTGGGCGGTGTCATCCGGGTCGCCGCTCGCGGTACACCGGGCTGGTTTCCCTGCCGATTCGATGCAGGGAATGATCGAAACACCCGTGTCCGGTCATTACCTGCGCCAGTCGGAAGCCAATGCTCCCATGAACCCTCTCCAACCAGTGGTGGAACGATGGGAGGAGTGCCCCTATGGTGTGGGCTTCATAGGGGGAGTCCTCCAGGTCGTTCCTCCACCGGTCCCTCACCCGGCGCTGCACCTGTCGGCGCTCCTCACGCAGCTCTTCGGAAGCGGGGAACTCATTAAGGGCTCTGCTCTCACCCGCTCCCTGTCCACTCCGCCTCCGCGAGCCCCTGGGCATCCAGCTCCCGGGGCGTGGTGCCCGCCAAGTCGCCCGCTGCCATAGCACTTTGGGTGGGCATAGGTTAGCCTGCTTTGCTAGTCTTTGTTTTAGTCCACTTTTGTGGTCGATGATGGGATGCGGATAGGCAGAGGGCCGGTGACCGTCACTTGGAGGCTAGCCTTTCCACCCTAAGGGTGCCTCAGCGTGTCTCTGCAGCAGCAGAGTTCAAGTCTGAGTTCGGGACGGGTTAGTGGTAGCACGTAAAAGTGATTACTATCAACATTAAAAAATGTCGGTTCTTGTTTAAAAATAGCTGTTTTTTTTTTCGGCGCTAGTTTTCCTAGAGTATCCTACCATTTTGGAATCTTGGTTAGTTGCGTCAACTTTTTAAAACACTTGCCATAGTAGTGTCGATACTTTTTTTATGTACCATGATGGGTCAAAGTGGACTAAAAGAAAAATTCATTCAAAATTTTTGGGGTAAAAATAATTTTGATTATTTTTTGTGTTAAAACTACATGTATTCTGATATTTTTAAGGGCTGTGGTGGATAGCAATGCTACTTAGGTTGCCAACACAAAAAAAATATCTGAAATATTCCAAAAATTCTAGACATGGTCGTTAAAAATACCATTAGGGGTGTCGATATTTTAAGAATTTCATATTTTTTAAATAATTTCTAAAGGGATTGTGATGTATTTTTTTCTTTTTTTTTCTCGAGGTATCATGACCAGATCCATCCTCTGGTGCCCGCTTATCGTTGAATTTTGGGACACGTTGTATATGCACAAATAAACCTACTTAAACATACATAACATTATTAGTCACGAACCACACTTCATGTAGGTCACAATACCAAAAAATTAAAGAAGGGACAAATAATGTTCTTTAAGGAGTGTTTTAAAATTGGCAACGGATTGGCTACGTTTTAAGTCTACAGGCAGAGAGTTCCACAACAAGGTAGCCTGGAAAGTAAAAGAGCTGTTGTAGAATTTAGAGGAGGAAGAGGGGACAGCCAGAAGCAAATTTTGAGAGGATCTTACAGACCGAAGATAACTGAAACGCTCCTTGAGGTAACGGGGAGTTGCAGGGTTGAAAAGTATATTGTAAAGAAGAGAAAGGATGTGAGAGTTACGACGAAAACGGATAGGAAGCCACTTGAGCTGCGAACGGAAACTGGATACATGGTCATATTTGCGTAACCCGAATATGAACCTGATACAAATATTCTGAATACGCTCAAGTTTATTTAGCTGTTCCTCTGTGAGATCAGGGTAAGCGATGTCAGCATAATCCATGATAGGAAGAAGTAAAGTTTGAGTAAGCGCAATTTTGGTGGCGATTGGAAGGAAATTAACGGAGTCTTCTCAGCGAACTCACTGCTGCAAACATCTTACTGCTAACTTGATTTATCTGAGGCACCCAAGATAAGGTCCGATCCATGATAATACCAAGGTTCTTAACTTGGTGTGAAAAAGGTATCAAAACACCATCGAAATAGATCGGTAACAAATTAGTAAAATCAACCCTAGATATTAGTTTAGCACTACCAAAATACAAGTAAAAAATGTTATCTCAACATAGTGCATAGGGTAAATTCTGTAATTAAATTAAAATGAGGCCCACCCACTTGAAGCATCTCTGTTTGGACCTATAGTTGACTGGTAGAGAATGCCATTAGGCATTATGTTTGCTATTTGTACTGACTTTTGATTTGTGCAATAAAGTTTAAATAAATAAAATAAATAAATAAGAAAACCAATCCCTAATAGATAAATAAAGTAAGCGAACATTTCACGACACTTCAAGAATCACTCCGACGTCATACCTGTACCAACTCGTTTTCAGGGCGAAATTCTTTTTCATACTTATAGTATAGCATAAATGATTATCCTAATAATTAACCAGATGTTTTACATTTCGTATTCCAGATTTGTCCATAAGCTAAGCGTACCGTAAATATTTACATAAAATAGTGTAACAAATATTCGCGGTGTCTAAACACAATTTACCAGTAAATTGCGCCGAGCTGGCTCATCTACATGTTTCCATTCGGCGGACAAAGCACAATTAAAGCTCACCTTTATGCGGAATAATTTCCTCACAACGTAAATCTGGATTCTGGAGGTAGGTATATAAGGAATGTCAGGGCAGGATAAAACCGTTTCCTGAAATTTGATTTGATAGAATTATTTTTTATTCTAATTTGTTTAGGTATGAAAGCTATCAGTCTGGCTTTAATTTTAAGTAATCAAAATTAAAAAGTAAAGTTCAATAATTGATAGAACGAAATGGAATGGAATTGTCTCTACCTATTAAAGTATTAGTATTACGCCAGCAGATCTTCATCAAAATCACACGGGATCAATTTGGAAATGTCTCCTTTCGAACAAAAAATACACCCCAGGCCAAAAGTATGGAAACAAGCTTATATGTATAACAATACAAAGCTGTGATTTCCATATGCAATAAAATAAATTACCGAATTACACAGTAAACATTATAATAATATTTTAAAAGACAATAACCTAAATTCTGCTTAGGTATGCTGCTGCCAGTGCAACATTTTGTAGAAAGACATTAAAAACGCGACATGCAACCTTTTTCCGGAGTTAGGAAACTATATATTTTTTTACAATATTAATATGATGTTTTAATAGTGAACGTTTAATGTTTTACCTTTTTGGGGTGGCCTAATGGTAACTAACATTTATACAATGAATAATCATTGGAAACTTGAAATATTAAAAGAAACACTTTCCGGAGTTAGGAAAGTATATATTTTTTTACAATATTAATATGATGTTTTAATAGTGAACGCTTAATGTTTTAACCTTTTTGGGGTGGCCTAATGGTTACCTACTAACATTTATACAATGAATAATCATTGGAAACTTGAAATATTAAAAGAAACACTTTGTTTCCATACTTTTGGCCTGGGGTGTATTTTTCCAAATTGGTTTAATAAACCTAAAACTCTGGTCAAATGCGAGTCGGACCTGCGCACTGAGGGTTCCGAACGAACTATGCAAGCACTGCATACTGCTCTAACGAAAAGATAAACTGTACTGAGCGGCAAACTTAATTTTACCGTTGAAAAACTGATGTTTGACGTACTTAAAATAAATATTTTACAATTTCTATTTAATTACTAATAGTTTACAGATTTTTCCCTATACTTGCAGTATAATATAAGACAGTTATTACTTGCCAAATTTCATAGTTCTATTCTAGGTCAACAGAAAATTTCCCTTGAAAGTGTCGAAATATACCTACTTTTTTGCGGCATAAACGGCCGTATTATTTTATGTAAACTTAGATGTTTGATTTTTGGGTAGCTTCGAGGTACTGTAGACTTGAGTATATAGTTTTAATTTCAACTCGATACCTTCATGCGTTTCCTAGAAAAAAGGGTCTTTACAGACAGATGGACAGACAACAAAGTGACCCTATAATATGTATAATGAACCCTTATTGTATGTTTTTTTTTCCTTTTGAGGTAGGAAACCCTAAAAATTTTAATAATAAAGAATATAAAACCAACCAATTTTATGGTTTTTGTCCGGTTGTGAAATTTAAATATTAGTTAATTAAAATTAAAAAGCAAAGTTCGAAATTACCAGTAACATTACGCAAACGGAGATCCATTGAACTTTGCGGCACTGCACCGCGTGAACGGAGTGACCTGGCCCTTAGTTCTGGGTCATGCGGGTACTCCGGCTGATATTTTAATCCTACGTAACTGTTGTGGACAGGAAATTAAAACTATACATTTAACACAAATAAATAATCTAAATTGGTCTCTATAAGACTGGAATAGCCTAAACTTTATTGTATTCTTAATATAATATGATGGGATACCTACCTAAAAATAGGTATTATAAACTTAAAGTGTATTGAAAATAACTTCTCTATGGATTTCAATTGTTCATTATTTCAGGAAAAATCTTAACAGCGCGATGTGGGATATGCATGTGCGCGCGGCGCCAGCCGTACAATGCCATCTGGTGGTAGAAAAAGTGTCCTCGCATCACGCCGGGACGGCTGGAAGGATTTTAACCAATTTTGGTACAGGGATAGTTTGGACATCCAAAGATGATTATAAGATACTTTTTACCAGACTGCGGCAAAGTAAAAGGTTTTGAGTGGACAAAGCTGCGGGATCGTTAGTAGGGATTTGATAAAATTAGAATTTTATTTGTAAAAAGCAATTTACGTGGAGATAACGTTTGTAACTCGTATGTTTACGTACCCAATTTCAAATCAATTTGACACTGAGCGAGGGTAAATTGGATCTACATAGGTAGGTACAGGTTTGACCTAACCCTGAAACCAGTTCACATCCTCTAAGGGTTCCCCTCAAAGTTGATGATAATAACGATTGATCCAACTCATTATATTAATTGATTACTCATTACAATATTGACCCACGGTCTTGAGAAGAAACAATAAATTCAGTCATCTCGTCAGCACAAATTGACCATGGAAGAAGATTCGTCCGTGTCTTGACTAACTATTTAAAGTCTCTAGTTACATATGCCGCTCATCTTTATGCCCACACCATACCATTTGGTACCAGGAAATCACACACAATGAGTAAACCAAAACAATAATAGGCTTAAATAATCAGCGCGGAACCTTAAATTAATTATAGGGACAACATGTGCGGGATCTATCAGCGCCCCGGGCGCGAGTTCACGGTCGCGTCGTCTGCGCCGAGTGAAAGGGTGCGCCCGGTATATAAGCTTCCAGCACTCCTCATCAAGCATCATTCAACACTCGATCAACACACCACACAATGGCATTCAAGGTACATGCTAGTACGATCCAAACCGTGTTTTTTAAAGTTATACAACGCAAAGGAAATATGTATATGAAGATCTAATTAATCTTACGGCGTGCTAGATTTTCGTCAAACGGTGCATTGAGGATCTAGTTGAAAAATAACCCTAAAATTTACAAAAAATAAAATAGTTACGAAGTTACGCTGAAATCGTACAGACCCTATACGCTCGAGAATTTAACATCACATTTGTTTGTTACAGTTTGTGGTACTCGCATGCCTGATGGTGGCGGCCGCCACCGCCGGCGTAGTGCCCGTCGGTCCTGCGGCGTACGCTGCCGGCCCGGTCTACCACGCGGCCCCCGTGGCCTACGCCGCCGCCCCGGCTTACCACGCTGCCCCAGCCTACCACGCTGCCCCGGCCTACCACGCCGCCCCCGTCGCCTATGCTGCGCCCGTAGCCAAGGCTGTCGTCGAGACCGTCGAGGACTACAACACGCACCCGCAGTACAGCTTCGCGTACGACGTGCAGGACGGTCTCACCGGGGACTCCAAGACCCAGCACGAGACACGCGACGGCGATGTCGTGCACGGTTCTTACTCCGTTGTCGACCCTGATGGCACCAAGCGTACCGTTGAGTACACCGCTGACGACCACAACGGTTTCAACGCGGTGGTGCACCGTGAGCCCCTTGCCGTGAAGGTGGCCGCGCCGGTGGTGGCTAAGGTGGCCGCTCCCGTCGCCTACCACTCTGCCCCCGTCTACCACTCCGCCGCCCCCGTGGTGCACGCCGCGCCGATCGCCAAGGTCGCCGCTCCCGTCGCTTACCACTCTGCCCCCGTCTACCACGCCGCTCCCGCTGCCTACTCTGCGCCTCTGTATCACCACTAAGGAATACCAAAACTAGGAATAAGTTATGAAGTAGCTGGTACTACGCTTAAAGTGTGATGTACGATACTGCCATCGAAAATATAATAAAATTATTATTTTCTACTTACCAAACTTTTTTATTACCAATACGAGTGTTCGTCATATTTGCTTATTTATTAAAGGTTCAGGCACTTCATCTATTTGCGAAATGGTAACTCAGTGTTTGCAGAGTGACATCCATTGGGCCTTTTTGCTTTAATTTTAGTAATCCCAATCTTAATTTTTTTAATCTCAGTATTTTTTTAAAGCTTCAAAGTTAAATAGGTTGGTACTGAATAAGTTTACAAGATAGAAAGGTTAAGGCGACTCCTAATCCCAATGTCCTTGAGGATCTGGGCGGAGCCTAACGTTATTCCCCCCGCTGACCGTGCGCCCCCGGAACATTACTTCGTTCATAATCTCGTTGAGTGGCGTCCAAGCAGCTTCATACACTCGCATAGTCCGAGCGAGAGTTGAAGATCAACAAACCTTATAATATTTAAAGGCATTGAAAAATCTCGAAGTAAAATAAATCATTTAAACAATGATATAATTATTTCGGATTACTAAATATCTATTTACCCACTACAGTAGAATATTAAAAATAAAATGCGTTAAAGCTATTTTCCAAAAAAATAAGTGAAATTGGCCATTTGGAAGTCTCGCATCGAAAAATACTTTTTAGTTTCTTTTGTATGTGTAGGTACCTACCAAAAATAGTTAAAATGCCGACAAGATTCTTGATTTTACGTGTAAAATCATGCAGAAATAAAAAATATAGTTTTTTATTAAATAAATCATATCGTGACCCAGCGGATGAACCGATATTTTAACATAGTAGTGGAGGTACAGCTTTATGCCCCGGGTCATGCTGCTCTAATGAAAAGATAAACTATAAATAATAGAGCGACAAACTCAACTTTACCGTTGGAAAACGGAGTTACGTCCTTTACCTGCTTATAAACAGTGATAGTTTTTTATGACTACATTAGTAATGTTCTCAGATTTTCCCCTATACTTGTTGATATTGATGATATTTTACTAGACGAATTTTTTAGCTAATTTCAATGTTCAAGGTCAATGGATACCCTATAAATGTTAATTTACTTGAGTGTCAAAATATGCCGATGCTGGAAAGGAGAACTTATCTAAGCGACATTTTTGGGGATATTGAGTTATAACACTGTTGGGATCGGCAGATTTTTCTGCATCGAATGGGTTGGGTCTCGTATACATCTGTCTGACGACTTTTGTGTCGGTTATCCCGTCGGTGATTTAGAGAATCTCTCCTTTTTTTCTACTAAACGACTTGATTTTTGAGGTTTTTTTAGCAAAATGGAGATTACATAAAAAGTTTTTTGCATAATAATGAACCTTATAGCTTTTTTACTTATTTGTCAAAACAGATCAAACAACTTGGATAATTTTCTTTATTGCAACTAACTTTGCACTTGTTGGTTAACTGTTTTTACCTGATCGTAAAATATATTTTAATGTCGTTTGAGGCATTTTACCTATGTCTTTATGATAAAATTAACATAAAGGTAAATTATGAAAGAAAAATTGAATGTGATCCACTGCAATGTAAGCAGGACTCGAACCTGCGACCCTAAGTTTCCGGCGTAGTGCTCTACCAACTGAGCTATCATATCGTTACGTCAATCACACTAAATCTTTGATTCCATAATTCTTCGCTACTGGAGCGCCCTCTGTGTCATGTGTGTTTAAAATGCTTATGCGCATTAGCCAAAAAGTAAAAATGTGGTATTTCCACATTATTAAACAGAGTCGATATAAGATTCTATAAAAAAAAATAACATAGATTAAATTACCTGATTATTTATATTAACTGCAATTATTACCACTTCAAGAAGTTTTTTTTTCCAATAAATCAGATTTTTTATGTAATATGTTTGTTTATTTTTTTTTCACAAAGTTGAAGCTGTGGTAGCGACCCCTAATTTTTGTCCAATAATTATGAAAAAAATACTGTTACCGATTCTTATGTTAAATAATCGATAGAAAAGGTGCCCCCTTAAAAAATCGAAAAAATATTTTTTTTTTGCCATATAAGGACCACCCTAATAAATATTCGTATTCGTAAATTAGCGTTTTACCTAATATTACAATGGTATTCAAACGAACAATACTTGTTCTGCATTACGATATTCATATCTCTTAGGGTTGAATTAATAAAGATCATTAGACGTTATCATACTTAAATATCTGTATTATCAGATTTTTTTTACTAACCGAAATACCTAAGGTACTCTAATATTACACAGAGAAGGGCCCTAAAACCCACACCAAAAGTGTTATTTTCTGGGAATCCTGTCTGGTGTGGGCCCATGACTGAGAATATCTAAGTATCCAAATGTGTCCGGGAATGCTAAGCAATGACAATTTTTTTTATAAGTACTTAAAATTAATAGATACCTAAATACGAAAAAAAACAGTTGAATTTAATTCTAGGTATATGAAAATGAGTGCTTTTTGTTATGTCGCATAGCGTAGTCGTGTGAAAAAATGAACTTACACTACACTCTCTTAAAATACACTTCAAACGCACGAAGACAGATCGAACCTCCGCGGGATCCGGTACTATAACAATTTTCCGTAACTAGATGGATCGCGAGAGCAAGTGACACAGCCTTCCCCTTCGACGGTTAGATTTACACTGAGCTCGCAGCCCGGGCACGGCCGCGCTCGCGGAAATTCAGTTTTTTTGTTGCTTTATTAGACCGAATTTACATTTTACTAACTTTTAAACAATACGATTAAAGATCAATGAATTGTCAATGTTCTTGCGAAAGAGCCGTGTAAATATCATTTGTAGTTTAGAAGCCTTAGGGAATTGAAAATTGAAAACGACCCTATTTCAACATTATTTTTTCCATAGTAATTATTGCTTTAAAAAAAAATCCAACTATAATTTTTTAGAAGAAATAGTCAAAAATAACATATATTTTTTTCAGATTTTTCCGTTGCCTAGATTACGAGCCTTAAGACTTTAAAAATCACCATTCCACGTACGGAGTCGCCTTAAAATAGAGGGTCGAACGTCCACGAGACACTTAAGCAAAATCTTTTTTTTTTAAGACATGACTTGAACTGTATCAGGGCTGGTTAGCCCTCACTACCAGTAGTCGGACTTTGTGTGGGAGTAGGTATAACCCGCTAATGGAATTATCTCCGCGCCACAGGGGTAATCGCTACAGGGGTAATAAACAAAAACTAGCAAATGCAATCAGAATAGGATGGCAGGATGTTCGACACCAACGGTGCTGATTCGCGCAACCTTGATATTTCCCGTTTTCCCACGACCCACGACCTGCGCTTGCGCCTGCACTTCATTTAATTTCGCAATAAGTGCACTAAACTAGTCAGAACGCACGACGCCACACGGCTCTTTCCCAAATATGAGCTAAATATTATATTAGCTAGTATCTATACCTACATTGTTACTTGATCGATTTTTTTTTAATAAATATCAGACAACCTCACACAAATCGATCTAGTCCCAAATTAAGCTCAAGAAGGCTTGTGCTATGGGTAGTAGACGACGATATATATACTTATATAGATAAATACATACCGTAAACCATGCCAACTATGCCCGCTTTTTTCGTAAAAACCCGAATTTCTCTCATTTTTTCTATGACGGGATAAAGTTTTTTTTTGTCTAACGCATCCATCGTATATTCATATGCATGCGTTTATTACGAGAAACAATTTTTAAATCTACATTTCACCATTTTTTTTATCAATTTTCACCTCGGGTAAAGTTATCTAAACTTTTGCAAACATTGCCCAAATCGATTATTTTCGTAACTATAGCCCCTACAACGTTAAGATAAGGATCAGTATAAAATCTGGGGTAATAATGGCGTTCTACTTAATATCTTGGTCTTAACTGTACAAACACGTGTGCAATATGGGTGGGCAATGTTACATAGGTATTTTGTTTTTCTCCATACAAACCGAATCAAGCAGTTTGAGATTGTCACGGTTGTCACTTTTGGTTGAGTAAACCATCTTTACCAATACCATTATCAAAATGAAAAATGTATGCTTAATATTCGATACTAATAGTTTGGCGGTTATTTTTTTACTTCACGTTAGAATAATCTAAATAAAAATTGTCATAATTGAATATTCTATGTTTTTTTGTTTTATGGACATGACATGACATGACATGACATGCAGCTAATGCTAAAAGTACAACGGCTTAATGGAAATATAATTTACCTTACCTTAAATACATAACCCTCCTTTATTTACGCAGTCAGGTAAAATTACGACAAGGTGACAACCCTAACCCTTTTTTTAGTCTGGGCAATGTTGGCATTCATATGTTAGCAAGTTACTGGATAACATTGCCCACCATCATATCTCCGGTTTTAATAAGTATTTTTAGTTCAAACTACAATAAAAATGATCTACAGTTCTTATTTTATAACAAGCAATTAGATACATTCACCTGAGGCTTCCCCATTCTGTAAAAAATACACCAGAACTTCACCTAGAATTGGCCCGCCAAATCACGCACCTTCCCAACACGTTACGGAATGAAGTTGCGCGCAAATGTGATTCCCAGTGATACCACAGATATAATCTATTTTCCACTAAAAATAGTAGTGTTGCCATAATCATCTTGAAATTGTCTACAGTAACATTTCTTTTTTTAAGTAGCGTTTTGGACAAAGTTCCCTGTGGAGGCAAAGTTGGCGTATTTCACGGTACTTAAATACATAGGAACAACCATGACCCAAGCACAAATATTCGAGTTCATCACACAAATATTTGCCCTGGCCGGGATTCGAACCCGGGAGCGCTGCTCAGTAGGCAGGTGCTTGCAAACTGAGCCAACCGCGTCGTTAAATTGTATGAATATTAATAAAATTATCTAATCACAAAAATCACAAAGTTGTAAATCAATTTAATACCACGAATTTTAAAGTTACCATAATGCTAACAAAACAGTGCCTCCAGTGAATAAGGGAATAACTCAAAAACGGCACTTTTGAGGAGAGACAAAAACGATTTTTTAATAGAAGATATTTAGAACTTTCACTTTTTAAGCATTTTTATACAAGCTATGGTGTTAGGCATTCGTTTTATGAATAAAGAACTAATAATTTGGCCCTGTAAATATGTTTTTTTCAGGTTTTTTTGTAGTTATGCCTTTTGTTCACGAATATTTAAGGACATAACTCAATTTATATGGACCAATTTTAGCGATTTTTTAGCAATTAAACGACTTATGCCCTTATGAACGACGTGCATAAAAGATGAACACGACTTATACCATTGTGAACGACGTGCATAAACGAAAAAAGTACGACTTATACCTATGTGAAAGACGTGCATAAACGAAACGAAACGACTTATACCAATTTTTAATATGATACTTTAGATATTACACGACTTATCAAGTTTGAAATTGGCTACCTAAGGAGTCAAATGTGGCTGTGTAATAGAATGATCATAAGAAAACATTGATGAAATAAATAATTCTCGTTTATTACTATTATCAAATATATCAATATCAACATAGATATCATTGCATTCACTGTCAATGAATGGCAACAGCTCTATTTAGATTCTCCGATTTCTCAACACATATCAGTAACGGAATTTCGGATAATGTCTGTTAAAGTTATACTAAGAAGATTTTCATATCTTCCATGCCTTTTAATTAAAAGCGTACATTTTTCTTTGCAATTCATCAAGTACCGAGACGAATTTAAGAAGCCCAAACTCAGTAGGATTGCTTTATTTTATTATAGAGTTTTGCCTATGTCCACCATCTGGCCCCATCATCAGATCAGGTCCATGCTTATTGTATTAAAATTTCCGAGGACTTGAGTTGAAACTATGTATGTTATGTAAGTATATGTAAACCTAATTTCAGCTCAAGTCCTCGGAAAGTGAATTAAATCTTCCTTGAAATATTTTTTTACATACAATATGTAAATATTAATAAAAACTTTTAATAAAGAACGTGTTAATACCTCCTCCATCATTATTCCGTTTGTTATTGTTTTTTTCGTCAAGCTTAGCCCACTTTTATAAACTATCCTCGTAATAAAACACTTCACGAATAGAATGAAAATCACGAGTCGGTGACAAAGTCCAAACTGATGAATTAATTATAATAAAATAAATAGACACCATACTTTTCTCGATGGATTAATTTACAAAAATTTTCAACTTTCTTACCACTTGTATATTTTTGAGTTTAAAAATACAACATAAGTATCATCCTGTCCTATTCACGTTACTCAGATAATGCAGTGAAAAAAAGTTTGTTAAATATTTATTCATAATTCAATAGTGGATGAAAGAGTCATGTCAGAAAACTAAAATTAAGTAGAAACTGTAACTGATTCGATAGGATATTGAAATAAACATGACAATGTCAGTAATAATATGTTGAATGTATAATTATATAGGTACAATACAATACCATACATGAGTACGTTCTCTTTATTGGGCACCTCATAACTAAAACATACAGGAGAAAATACAACGCAATATATATTTTAAAGATAATTAATTTGAATTACTTCATTCATGGTTAAATTTTGCATGTAAATAAGTAAAACTTAGCCCAGTTTCAATGAATTAGTCACATTTTCATCAAAAACTAACACCCAGTTAACGCAAGTACCCGCAAAAATAAACGTTATAAAAATGATAATGTGATTTAATTTCAACATAACACTTTCTTCTCAAAAAATTAAAATAATACACATTTGCGACTGTGACATGCATAAAGGTGCTATGTAAAAACAGCTAGAAGTGAAAGCAATAGTAAAAAATATACATTTATAATGCTATGTGGAAATTGTAGTGGAAAACTTTTTCCACTACAATTTCTTCTCACTGGTAAAACTGTTGCCACTTTCTTTCATCCATTGAGTTTAAGGCTTTAATAACTTAAAAAAAATTTAAATCGAGAGGGGGGTTTTATTAAAACTTCAAAGGTTAATTAATGAAATAACTGCGGTACGCAAATAGACCAATAGCAAGACGGTATTGGTAGCGAAACTGTCCTATGGCGTTACTTGGTCCGGTGGCACTAAACGAGTTATTCCTTTATGAGCATGTTAGAATAATGACATAAATGTGTTTATGTCAAAATGGCGCTACTTGGTCCGGTGGCACTAAACGAGTTATTCCTTTATGCTCATGTTAGAATCATGGCATAGATGTGTTTATGTCCAAATTCAAAAATATAAGTGTAAATATTTCCTTGGGTTCATGCGTAATTTTGGCTCGACATCATTTATTCCCTTGTTAACGTCTGCAATGCAAAATAAGAGTAACTTATACCTTTTTGAACCTCGACTTATACCATTTAGCTCATCGAAAAAACTAGGTTAGGAGACAGCTAGAGATACGTCCTTTTGATATGTTATGTAGTTTGACGAGCTGATTCCAATGGTGCAATAAAATCCAAAGGGAATAACTCGTCTTATTCCGTTCTTCACTGGAGGCACTGAAAATATAACATTATTGTAAAGACGAGAATGGCAAAAAATATATTTTAAATTACGCGGCTGAACAATATTTACGACAATACTCAATAGCGTTGTAGGGTTGTCACGTAGTCTTACCTAGAAAGGAAATGTGTACCTATTTTTAAATAGAATAGTATTACATTACAGTCCCATATAAAGCATGAATGAAATACGTTATTGTTATTTTAATTTACTGTGTCATTGTCACTATTTAATTCATTACAATATAAAATTGAAATATTTTTCATTTGAATGGCTCGGACTGCTGCGCACAATGCAGCTGAGTATGTGCCATGGAGCTATTATGTAAGACAACAGCACAAAAGACTCCAAATAACGATATATTTTATTCGCTAAACGTTATTTCGCGTCACCAAAGAAACTAACGGAAAATTTTGTGGGCGTTATTAAATCCTTTAGTATATAAAAATAAGTGTATGTTAGTACCATGGCAGGATAAAACCTTTATATTTGAAACCTTATTCATATAATTAAAAACTTTCACCACTTTTGACAGTGGTTGATGGTGTCTTTTCTGGTTATTTAATAAAATACATACTTATATTTGCCTCATGGTAAGAATATGCTGAATTAAAGGTTGCAAAAGTAAATCTTTTGGTGGCTGTTGTATATTTTTTCAGGTAATATATGGTATCGTATATTAATATAAATATGTATAACAATTACGAGTTTGCTGATAAAAATTGTGTACTATTGTATAGTACAAAAATTTTATCAGTATAGTAACATTCTTAACGAGTACAGGAGTATAAGTAGGTTGAATGATAATTTTTATGAACGTTATCAAGTACATAGTGATGCTGTTTCGTCCCGTTGTTCCTCCACAGGGTTAGTAACCGTTAGTATGGTAATAAAAAGTAGTGCTTAGTCTTGCTTTGGTAAAACAGAGCTATACCGGTAGTTCATAAAGTAACGGTAGTCACAATCTTACCTACCTAATTAAGGCACGCTTATAGGCGAACTTTAGGTATTTGCGGGGGTGAAGCAGACACATATAGAAGCCTACATAACCACTTATTTTTTTTTTTATTCTTTTTATATCCTCATGAACGTGTTCTTGTGTACGTACATTAGTATCAAAATATATATATTTTTAAGTTTGAAAAATACTAATCTACTTAGTCTTAACAAAGTTTGACATTTATCAAATCAAGTTAACAATTACGAGTTTGCTGCATTCTGTTAACATAAAGGAGTGCCTTACTTACTGTCATCCCTTTCCCGTTCTTTTTATTGATAACTGTACAAATATCCTGTGTTGTCTGTGCCGTCTATAACACACATGTTTTTGTTTAGGTTCCCTTCGTTTTCCCCCACAAAACCAAAATTTTACCGACCATTCTCCTTATAAGTGCGATATGTCTTAACGTTGACATTGGCGAAATACCTCTGCTCTGGCCAAAACAGCTAGGAGTGAAAGCCATTATATATATTAAAAATAACATAAAGGAGGCCAAAAGTGTGTTTTTGCTGACATATAGCTAACATTCACTAAATATATTTATAGATATAACCATACCTAAAATAAACTCTAGCTATAGTGCCAGCCAAAACACTTTTATACTTATAACAAAACGGAGCAAGGATGAGTCCCACTTTGTTGCTAAATGTTTGGTTACCCCAGTGGAGTGGAACGAACGGACTGAACGGACTACTTGGTGGCTATTTCACTTGGATCGTTGAATCGTAACAACACTCAGTCCAGGTGTATCCTAGGTCCATGATCTGTGCAAAATGCCTAATTTTGACAGCTGTCATTTCGACTTGTCCAAATGATGCTCGGCGCCTCCTCCAACCCTAATTGTCAATTGAAAATAAACTGCAATACAGCACCGCATAACTATTTTACCTTAGTTTGGACTCATAGAGGCAAACAATAACATGACCGGGTTAGATGACGCCCGAATAAATCCAAAATAAATTACTTTTATTTGGATTTGTCGTCATTCAATCACATAGATTTTGTGTAAAACATATCAAACAAATTCTATATACGACAGATTTTATTATATCATCGAAATTTTACAAGTTCGCGATATAGTTAGCGTTCGATACTAGGCGCGGGAGTATACAAACTGAGATAACCCCTCACGGGTTTGTGTTTTATCAAGTTTAACTACGGATGTGTATTTTATGCAGCTGATATTATTACCATTCTAAAATACTCGTGTCTTACCCTGCCTACTAGTGAAGCTAAAATGGTGTCTACAAGAGGAGTACGCTATAAATTCAGTGAAGGGGAACGTGTTTTGTGCTACGAGCCAGACCCCACTAAAGCTAAAGTTCTGTATGATTCTAAGGTACACTACATTTATGACTATTATACTCTATTATTCACCATGTTACTTTATGGTGAATAAATGAAATAAACTATCGTTTTCAATATGGATACATTTTATTACTCATTATCAAATGTAACCTAAGTACAATATATTTGTCAGAAAATTCGATTTGATCTATTCTGGTTTTCTTACATCTTTTTGTGAAAAAGCTTCCCTTTTCCCTAATTTATGTTTATCTGTTCCATCATGTGGTATTTTTTGGCAAATTTATTCAACCACACTATTATTATTTCATTTTAATTAAAACTTTAAAGGTATTGGAGGTTATAGAAAATAAAGATAAACGAGGCAGAAGGTCTGTGGAATACCTGATACACTTTCAAGGTTGGAACTCTTCATGGGACCGCTGTGTCAGTGAAGACTTTGTGTTGAAAGACACTGAGGAGAATCGGCAGCTACAGAGGGACCTTGCTGAGAAGTCACAATTACAACTGTATGTCTTGTATTTTATTTTTATTAGATATTATAATATTTCAATAAGTAACAAGTTAAAAAATTATTAAAGCCACTAACATTTTCATTTTAAGATTTCTTGAAACAACAGCAAAAATGTTGTCATGATTGATAATTCAATGAAAACTGTTTATGATGATTCTTAAAATTAAAATCAAATTTGTAATTTTTGCTATGTCTAGTTTTGAAATATTCATAGAATAAAACAACATAATAATTATATTCACACTGCACTCCTCTTGCGAAAATAATTTATTGCCTTTTTTTGTGTAGGGGCGCATACTTGTACCGTCGCGAGCGTAAGAAGGGTGGCAGCGCGGGCCCCGCCAAGCGCGCGCGGCATGGCTTCAGCGACGATTCCTCCAGCAGCACCCAGCCCGACGGTGAGCCCGCCACCCAAGACAGCGACCATAACAGCCACCGACCAGGGACACCTACTAATCTACCATCAGGTAGACTTGTGCTTGTTTGACATCACTCCTACTACGTCCTTCTTTTGTTGTGTATACATATTTTACTGAATAGATAGGGTTTTTACTGCTATTAGACTTCCTATCCTGCCTTAAACAAACCATAAGCAACAGAGCCGCCTACAATTCAAAGCATAAAAAAATATCACTATGCCACCTAGAGTCATAGTTTTATCAGTTAAATACTGTTTGTGTGCAGTTGTATATAATTATAAATGTTATGACAGACGGGTCGACGGGCGACACGGACTCGTCATCGGCATCGGCCTACAGTTCTGCGCCACACTCTCCGCCGCACTCCATAGGACGCGCACACATCGCCCTGCCCTCCGCGTTGAGGTAAGCAACCGTATCGGGCTTGGTCAAGCTACCGAGTACCAACCAATCACATTGTCTCATTCAGGGGTCACTAAACTACGCCGCGCAAAAGAAAACCTTGTAGTAGGGTCAAAATCTCTCTCTCTTCTCTTGTTTCTTTCAAAGCTCACCTGAAAGAGCATTATCTATCCCTCTCAGAATTCGTATTTTATTTAACTGGTCCTGTTATCTTTTTGGCTGAATGTGTGTATGTACGTTTTTATTGTTTACTTATTATAAACAAAATTTTATAATAGTTTATTTAGAAAAGGTTTGGTTATGCGAGTTACATCAGAGCCTTTCATAACCCGGACAAAAATTATTGACGGAGGGGCTGTCGCCGGACTTGTTTATTATATTTATGTATTTATTCCTTGTTTTCTGATGTTTGCACCACCTAATAATAAAATAATTTTACAAGTTCTCCACTACCCAAAGGTTGTCTGGAAGAGATCGCTCTTTAGCGATAATACCGCCTGTTGTTTGCCTCTAATTGTAATTTCTTGCGTTGTATTTCTCCCGTATGTTTTATGAGGTGTGCATTAAAGATTACTTGTATTGTATTGTAAAATCAACGTGGCGATAGTGTCATAATTCATTCAGTCGGCGCTCTCACACTCACTTGTTGCTTCTTTTATAGAGCGAGTGAGACGTCTAGCCTAATTGTTTATGAGTCCATGAGAACATTCAGTCTGGCCCGACTGGTCTGACTGTATTATACAGGTGTATAGCAATAAGTACCTCGTTTTGAGCTTTACCTAAGATACATATAGGTCAGCGGTGCTCTTACAATTGATGAGCTTTACGTAAGATACATATAGGTCAGCGGTGCTCTTACAATTGATGAGCTTTACGTAAGATACATATAGGTCAGCGGTGCTCTTACAATTGATGAGCTTTACGTAAGATACATATAGGTCAGCGGTGCGTTGTTATTCGGCAGAGACCGGCTGACGTTCGACTACCACCTGGTGGTGAAGCGCGGCCGGCTGTCGCGGCTGCCGGCGGCGCCGTGCGCGGCGCAGGTGCTGGAGTCGTTCGTCAAGTGGTTCGCGCGCGCCGGCGCCTGGCACCCCGCGCGCCCGCGCCACGACCCGCCCATGAAGCCCGACATGCTCGACGTGTCCTGCAGGTCTGATACGATACTCATGTTCTATCTATACGTAGTCTAACGATAATACCTACCGACTTTAATATTCATCATAACGCTTGAGACACCTGCCTTTAACACCAGCACAAAACCCTTAAAGTCGCAAAAAAAAAAAAAAAACCCCTGTTCAAACCTCAGTGCCGTCACAACGAGGAAAAAAATCTGTTTAAGTAAAAAATGCAAAAAGATGGTCAAAAAATATACATTAAGGGTTAATTTAGCGCGACTTTTTGCCATGCGACATATACCATTTACCTATCTCTTCTGAAGCGCGAGAAAGATTTCGTGACAATGCATCACGCGCAGCCCGTCATGGTAGCCCGGCCAGGCGACAAAACAGGTTTACCACGCGATAAAGAAATGAAAATGATTCTATGACGTTTTCACTTGATAGACAAAAAATTTAACGGTCTGCAAAATATTAATGATTTTGTCAGCAGAAAAATCAGATGGTCAACTTAGCTTTTAGTTTAGATTAGAGTTTGGCTGATCAAAACATCAATTTATGCAAGTCCAATGAAATCATGCCCTTTGACAAATATGTAAGAGGGACGAGATGCTTTATCATTTGATAAATGCAACTATCAAAGGCCCGGAGACATTCTGTAGCGCCCAATTAGGTCCTCGTTTTTATAAAACCTTTGCATGAGTGCACCAGAATGTCTGTGAATCGCGAGAAATGGCGTAAAATCATACAGCGAACAATATCTGCCTCTAATAGTACTACGACTTGATCACGACCGCTCTGTAAAGAGTGAAACGACTAAGAAGTTTTATAAAACTGTGTGATACATGATATATAGTCGTCGGTGAAAAAAGGTTGACAAATCTTCGTTTTGCTGACGACATTGTTCTGTTTGCCTCATCAGCATCCGAACTCCAACAATCGCTCCAAGAACTGAGCGTAGCAAGCCTTCAAGTTGGACTAAAAATGAATCGAACTAAGACTCAGATCATGACAAATAGCACGAAACATAGGGTCGAGGTAGATGGGCACGTGATACACTATGTCAACGAGTACATATACTTGGGCCAGATAGTCTCTTTCAGCAACAGGCAGGATAAGGAAGTCGAAAGACGAATCGCAAACGCCTGGAAGAGCTACTGGTCCATGAAGGACCTTATGAAGGGAACCCTCCCGCTAGCACTCAAGCGCAAACTCGTTGACATGTGTATTCTGCCCATCCTAACCTACGGTGCTCAGACATGGTCACTCACAGAGGGTCAGAAGTCCAAATTGAAGGTTTGCCAAAGGGCTATGGAGCGCAGCATATTAGGTGTTAAAAGGACGGATCGAGTCCGGAACACTACGTTGCGCTCCAAAACACGTATTGCTGATGTTGGAGAAAAAACCGCCAGGCTGAAGTGGGACTGGGCAGGCCACGTATGCCGCATGCACCCAGACAGATGGGCTAATCAAATAACGCAGTGGGTGCCGCATGATGGGCGGCGACGACGTGGCAGGCCAAGACGGAGATGGCGGGACGATCTGGACGCGTTCCTAAATGATTGGCCAGAAAAAGCATCTAACAGGGAGTTGTGGAAATCGAGAGGAGAGGCCTTTGCCCTGCAGTGGGACACCAATATAGGCTAATAAAAAAAAAATGTGATACATATTATGTAATAAATTTTGTAATTATCATGGTATGCAATAAAGAATATGAATATTTATTTTCGCAGACTGAATTTGGTACGAGAAGTAGCGGACGGGCTCCGCGTGTATTTCGACTTCGTGTTGCGCGCGCAGCTGCTCTACAAGCAGGAGCGGGCCCAGTACCACGAACTCTGCGGACAATATCTCGAGTGAGTATGCCACCATTTTTATTAACCCCCAATATGATCATTGTTGTTGTTGAATGTGTCTTTGCGTCTTCCCTCTCTCTCTTCCTGACTATATGTCCCATATGTCTTTGCCGCTTCACCACACCAAAATGGCTAGACCGGTTTCAACTATTTTCGGTCCATAGAATGTTTATGTCGTCCACGGATAGAACATGACTATGGAGAGGTAAAAAAAGATGGCGTGAACGAAGTTGCAAACAACATTTATTGCTCAATAAACTTGTTTTGTTATCTTTTTTTATCGATCTGTGATCATTGTTCACTTGCTAGTCCAGATGCAGAATCACGGCCAATTGACAACATTTCATATTTATAACAGGTGGAAATTAATATAGAGATCGCAAGAGCTTTATGTCGTGTACCTTAAAAAAAAACTTTGAATTTATTCTTCTGTATTTAAAGAAATATAAGAAAATACATCAAATAACTGCAATCTAAGACAATACGGGCTGAATAGGGTTGTTGTCTAAACCAAAGAGCGAAAAAATATTTTTTTTTTTATTTGACGTTGATAGATGACAGATGCATACCGAGTTTTATTAAGTTTTTAAAAAAAAAAAAACCGACTAAAGTAATCGTTCCATTAAGTTCTGGTTTTGGTGTTGCCACATTTTAAAATGAGTATGTTTTTATAAATTAATAATAAAATAAATAATCATCTCAGAAAATAAATAAAAACAGAGATTACTTCATCTTTTTAAGCAGAATTCAGAAAAGTAATAAAATGATAGTCTTAAAAATATGAAATGTTGTCAATTGTAAATACCCACTAGCTTTCTGTAATATCTTAACGCATTTCAGAGAAGAGAACGAGGAAGATGAGATGAAATCAGAAGTGGAGGAGGAGGAGCCAGTCGCGGCCGACGCGGCGGAGGAGGAGGCCGCTGAGACGCCGGAGGACATCAAGAGCCCCAAGATACCCGAGTACGCGCACCTGCCGCCCGACCCCACCGAGCCCGACGCCGCGCCTGATGCCACCGGTAACTCTACTCCGTGTATAAATATACCTGCTCACCTGCAGCTACACATTACTCCTACTCACAGACCACCCCCACTAGACGGAGCATGTAAGGCACATGTAAGGCGCCCCGCGCGCACCAACGATATGGTACGGCAGAACATTAAAGTATCAACACGGCGGCCACCGTTTAGTTGCGTCCATGTTTATGAGGTCTCTCTACACCACTTAACACTACAATTTACTATGTTATTTATTTAATTTCTTTTTTCGATGACGTACGCATGGATCATAAACATGGACGCAACTAAACGGTGGCCGCCGTGTTGATACTTTAATGTTCTGCCGTACCATATCGTTGGTGCGCGCGGGTCGCCTCACATGCTCCGTCTAGTGGGGGTTGTCTGTGCTCCTACTACAAACTCTAAATACCCAGCGTCACCTCTCTCGCTTACACAGTAATTGAATTATAGGGACGGTTATTTTTTGCCCTACGAAAGAGTCTAAATTGTGTTATAGACGCAGGTGCGCATAAAATTGATTAGGTTTACAAGGTTGAGCGCTAACGAAGAATAAGGGGAAAACCGCAGTCTCTTACGCACTAGCATTAAGCGAAAGATAGAGTGCAAATTCTGCCAGATGATATTAATAATAATATGAAGATTGGAAATGAAATAAATACATACATTTTTTTATCACTATTATAAACCTACCAAGGTTTTTTATAGTGATAACAATGTCCCTAAAGTTCCAGAAGAGCTACCCAGCACTGAGTGTGTTGCACCGCCGGCCGGCTCGGAAGCCCCGGAGCCCGGCCCGGAGCCCGCGGGCGCCGCCGACAGCGCCGACCCCCGCCCCGCCGCGCGCAGCGGCCACGTGCAGCGCAGGTGCGTGTCCGGAGTACGTGCTAAGGCTCCTCTACACAATGGGCCATCATGGGTCATGATAAGGGACGCAGCTATACGACAGAGGAGACGAGCGATATTGCTGTCTTGTCCTGTCGTATAGTAGTATCTGGCGCGCTCCTCCCTGCCCGGATCCCGGAGCCTGATTACGCTATAATTGCAGTAATAATATGTACCGAGTAGGTACCTTATGTTGGTACCAGGTCGATATTGTTCATTAAGGATGGTCCGGCTGCAGAGTACACTGCGCAGCCGGACCCCGCCCAGAACCACTGATATCCACTGCTTAAAGATATGTGCGGATAGATAAGTAGGATTACTGCAATTATAGCCTGATCAGGATCCGGGTTCCGGCCAGGGTGGAACACGCCCTATCTGTTGGGACCACTCCACTCGGTCTATTCGGATACCCATGTCGCAACGCGGACGTAGTGAGACCCTGTAGCGGACAAGGTATAACCAGCAATCAAAATTAACGAGAAAAACTAATGTCAAAATATAAAATCACCAATTTAACATTATCACACATTGTCACACTTGTAATGATGGTCTTGATTTTCTACAGACTTCGATCGCACAAGTCGGCGGTGTCACAATCGGAAAATGAAGAGCCGGCGCCCTGCTCCTCCACTACGGGCGAACATCGCGCGTTTGAAACTCTATCGTCCAGGTATTCCAGCGTTTTATGACTTTGTTAGTCATTTCCATCAAAGCAAATCTTGCTGAATTAGATGGTGGTTTGTTGGCTTCTTATGAATCCGATAGGTCCTAGTATGATCGCAGTCATAGCAACTTGACTTGGCTCCAACTGTGCAGATCACGAATTTTGCTCCCTAACGATCCCCAATGTTAACTTGAAATACTAGATGTTTTTCTCAAACATGCTATATTATCGATCATGTTCCTTCGAAGTATCCGATTTCAGGAGAGGACAATAATTGAATTTCGTACAACATTGCCGGCCTAGGCCAGCGAACCAACCTTCCTTTGTTTCAATATCAATTTATGACACGTTTGAGAAAAGCACTATACAAGACTCGGCTCTAATAAGGAATGACTATATCCAAGCGACGATCCGCTATTTGTCGGCCTCTGCAGTAACGTAGGAACTATAATTTTTTTTTTTTTAATTTATTCATGACCGTGGTTACAAGACCTTCAGTCGAAGGAGCTATAAAGTGGTGGTTGTATTGTATTGTTAGCGTGGGCAGCAGCGGCTCGTCGCTGAGCGAGTGCTGGGCGCGGCCGGCGCGCGCCGAGCCCGCCGCCGCCGCGCCGCCCACCAGGACCCCGCTGTCGCTGCTGCTCGAGAAGGTGAGCGGAGTTTGCACTCTGTTCTAGACGTAGGCGACGTATAGAAATTATTGTTTTGGTTGAGCGAATCCCATTAGCTTTGTACCCGATGAACAATACCATTATCTGTATTGTTATTTGCGGCCACTACCCGACCAACATCTGTGTTCTCTTTGTTTAAGAGTAAACCTTATTTCGTTTGACTTAAAGACTAATTTAGTGTAAAAGTAATTTGCACTTATAACGCCTTACATTTTGAAGTGGCAGTTGTGGCCGCAGCTAACAATACAGATAATGGTATTGTTCATCGGGTACAAAGCTAATGGGATTCGCTTAGCAAATGTGATTCGAACTATAGCTCTATATTGCATTGTAACGGGATATTTATGCCCAGTTTCAACTCCATCTGTGGCCTGTGGAAATAAATATTCTTCCGGACCCAGCTATATGGTCTACTTTTTTATTTTAAACGTGTAAACAAGTCAAACAAACTCTGAAATTGTAATTAAAATCCGTTTTCTATGTAGAAAGGTCATTATTGCAGGAAAAATCTTAACAGCGTGATGCAAGATTTATATGGGCGAGCGGCGCCAACCGCATTTGTTGGTAAAAATTTCTTTGTCTTCTCATAATGCCAAAACGGCTGGAAAGATTTTAACCAATTTTGGTACAGGGTTAGCTGGGCATTCAAAGATGGGTTGTAGGATACTTTTTGCCCGACTACGGTAAAAAGAGTTTTACGCAGACGAAGTTGTGAGCACCTTCTAGTTTGTAATAAAATCTTACTTAATTCGTATACAGGTGGCGAAATGGCAGATAATCCCCCGGGAAGGCACGGAGCATCTCCCGTGTCGAGTGTACGGCGCGATACATCTAGCAAGGCTCTTTGGTAGTTATTTCAGTTTCAGTTTAAGTAACTTTATTAGTTGGTTATACAAGAATCCTTTCTAACGTGCACTTTTAATTTTGTTTCAGTGAAATTACCGGACTTCTTAAACGCAACACAAATGCCAGACTTAAAACTTAAACTCATCTTGAAACATATTGATATGTTTGTTCAGTAAGTATTAACGCTACACTAGAGCCTACATTGTTTGAGCCTACACAATGTTTTCATGAAAAACATTGAACTTGCGGATATAACATTAGTGATAAAAAGGAGCTGTCAACTTAACATCTCGCGTCGTTAACACGTGGATTGATTCACAACGTATAATTTTAGAGACAGTTAGAAACAACCTGTCCTGTAACATTTTTTTAACCTAACCATAGAACAATTCCGTTACTAATTTTACTCATCGTCATATTTATTGATGTTATGTTTTTACATAGTGAACCTACAACTTTATTCTATTAAAAAAAAATATTATTATCAGGTACCTGGAAGAGCACAGTGAATGGTTCGGCGAGATGTACTACATAGCTGACAACACGTCCCGGTCACATTGAATATTCCTTCATGACGGAAGCTATTATTAAGATGCATCTAGCTGTAATTAGTATATACGTTGGTAGCTTGTTTATTTCGTAATAAGATGGATTAATCAGAATATTTTCGTACATTGAAAGCAGAGTCGTAATTTACGAATTAATTGAGATTTGCTGTGGCATTATCGTTTACATTCCTAGTCGCTATTAAATAGAATGTTGTTGTCTCGCATACCGAGATTGCCGAGTTACCCAGAGGTAAATATCGGCTACTGCCTGGCGGCCCAGCGCAGCGTCCGTTAGTGACCTGCCCGCGGCTGAACTAAACTTACATTATATATCATAACCTAGTGCATAAAATAATTTCACCCTCTAAACTCGGAAACTCGACAAGTCTCGAGTGTCCACTAATTACAGTATTAAATGATCAACGTGTATGAGACTATTATCAAATGTCTAGACATTTTAACAGGGACTAATAGTTTCATACTTGTTTGGCGCTTGGGAACTTGTAGTTTTCGAGTTTTCCTTAATTTTTTTTTTTTTTTTTTTTTATTAGGATCACAAAACTGAGCGTTACACAGGCAAGCTTAAATGGTAATATAATAAACAATATCAATAGTGTACGCCCTACTTGATGTGAACACAACATGCATAAAAATAACTACTTAACAAAATAAATTGCTACCAATAACAATTGCATTCAAGGTTAACAATTGAGAATAGAAAAAATAAATACATTAATAATACATTAAAAAATTTAAAATTTATGCAAAGACTGCAAACGTGCCTTTGCTGAGACCACAGAACCATGAAACATATCAAACTTAGCTCTCATATCATTGCATCGGGAGCATATTCTGTCCAACGGAGAGTGCCTGCCAGCTACTGTTCTTCTGAGAGGTAAGGCAAAAGTCTTGCGATTTTGTAGTCGGCTGCTCTGGCGAGGGACTGATAGTCTTAAGTTATTCAAGAAATCTGGAGCCTCCAATATCCCGTGCAACAGCTTAAACAAGAATACGGTGTCGCTCGTCGCCCTTCGAGTCTCGAGACGCGTGACGTTGTAGTGGCGCAATCTTTCGGAATAGCTTGGTAATTCACGACACTTGTTGTCACTATACGCGAGATGGTAGAGAAACCGCTTCTGAATACACTCCAGCCTTATAACGTGAACAGCGTAAGTGGGATTCCACACTGGACTACAGTACTCTAACGTACTACGAACTAAGCTATTGTATAAAAGAAGGGCAATACTAGTGTTATTGAAAAATTTCATTTGCCGAACTATAAACCCAGATAGTTTCATTGCCTTACATATGGCATTATTTAAGTGCTCCTGAAACGTCAGTCTCCTATCTAAAATCACAATACAGTTCTTTATGCACTATGTCTGTACCTGCATTGAATCATACATAGATCCCGGTAACTCGACGACAAATTACAAACGGATATTGTAAAACCCGTTCCAGACCTTCCGAATCCGATCCGATTTGTCAGATGAAATCGGACAATGTGTAGTGTAATTGTTGAAATCGGATAATGTGTAGTGTAATTTGTTAGGATCTATTACACTACACATTATCCGATAAATCGGATCGGATCGGCTAGGATCGGAAGGTCTGGAACGGGTTTAACTACATACGAGCGCAAGAAACTCCGCGCTCGGTCGTTCCTCTCTAACCTATGGTGGAAGCCGGGCCGATATGCGGTTGTGGTTCTGCTTGCCGGAAACCAAAAAGTTTATCTTATATTTAATTCGCACGGAAAACAACTGGGAATTTGCGTGGCGAGCTTTATCCTTTGGGAATTCCTTAATTACTGTTAAAAGCAAATGATTTCAAGCAATACTGTTCCATTCAAGTATAGTTTTCCACGAAATGATATAGATTTATATTTGTGTAACAATAATTACGAATTCATTTTACGCAGATGGCAAATGTATCTTTGACATTGTAAAGTATCCACTAGTGACCGACCGAAACACATTTTTCTGCCGAAACCGAAACCGAAGGTTCGGTTCTGATTACAGTTTCGGCCGAAACCGAAACCGAACCTTTTATAAACGTGATTAAAACGTTGTATAAAATGTCAGCGGGTCGTTCTTTGTAGATCTAATATGAATACAATGAAAAATTTCGCTGGCCAAACCAATGCACCAAAGCGTTTCAGTTTCAGCTTGGCCCAAAATTCTTTCGTATGTGCGGACGATTGGATGCTTTTTGGGGTGTTCTCGCCTGGAGGTCGTATTTCTTAACCGATTCTCATGAAGTTTTGTGAGTAGGTTTTATTTATAAGAATATACTTAGATTCTTTTTGTCGATTAGAGAAATTTCAAGAAAGTGGAGATGTGTATAGAGTGCAGTGGGGGTGGAAAAGGTAAAAAAGTACAATTTCCAGCAATAACACAACAAACTCACGTTTCACTTTTGTTCAATTGATATTTTAACATTGGCACTTAGTCTTGGTTCAAATGAAATTACCCAAAAAATGAAAATGTAGCATTAACAGCTGTAATACTCTGCTGGAGCAGCGATCTTTTAATTGTAGATGGTCTAAAATAAAACAAGTTTAAAAACATAGCAACAAAATAATTGATTGAGTTTAAATTATAATAATTGCAATCAGGTGGTCTCGTAACGCTAACTCAAACATACTAATTTTATTACATACACGCAACAATGACGAACTCTAAAGTAATTTTATGAAATAAGTAAACCTCTTCAATTTTATCCTAAATAACCAATATCGCCGTCAATTTATTTGTAAATTTAAGAAAAGCGTTAAGAATTACAATATGAGATGACAAATTCATAACAAAAATAAAATTAAGTAGTGATGATGTTACCCCTCCTATCTCCGCTATTTAGAAAATTTTGAAAAACTGATACGAGGAAAAATACTATACAGGGCGTCCCAAGACTATGGGACATCAAGGAAAGTACCTTAAATATCGTAGATAGGATATTTTGCTGAAAGAAGACTTTAATAAGAATTACTTGCTTCGTCTGGGAATCAAACCGACTTAAATATGAAAAAAACCCCTATTTTTATGCTGCCAATCGAAAGAATGGACATAAAATAAAGTCTTCTTTCAGCAAAATATCCTATCTACGATATGTAAGGTACTTTCCCTTGGTGTCCCATAGTCTTGGGATGCCCGGTATACTTATCAAACATAGTCACAAAATTTCATGAGAATCGATTGAGAAATTCGACATTAAGGCAAGAACAGCCGGTAAGCGCATGGGCATCCAAACGTCCGGGCATACGAAAAAATTTGTGGGCCAATGCTGAAACGGAAATGCTTTGCTCGCTCGGTCAATTACTTAACATTATTCGGGGAACAAACACAAACGTCACCTCACTGAGCAAAGTGATTCAGCGGCCGGCAGAGTCAGGAGAGTGACGCCATATTGCCAACCGTGCCGACTGCCGAGCGCACCCGACGTTAACCGAACCCGACCCGAAAGTACGATGTTGGAAGTTTCGGCGCGGCCGAAAGGTTCGGCTGTTTTTTGGCCGAAACCGAACCTTTGGCCGAAACATGATTTTTAGGCCGAAACCGAAACTTCGGTCGGTCACTAGTATCCACTATTCGATCGCTGTATTCACTACTTTAATAATTTACAAAGTATGTAGATTTTTATGCCTATATTTTTACATGTGTTTCTATAATTTGCCTTCGTAAGATGAATATTGTTCCGACAATTATTAATATATTTTTTGTGGTAGTAGGTAAAGTCTGACCGGAAATATATGAGGATTGTCAAGAGGGCGCTATTTATAAGATTTATATGGCAACAATTTTGCAACCAATCGCAACCCACTATTATGACATTACTTTTAAATACCTGTCAGTTCCACTATGTTAACCTCGTAAAGTCATTTAATTGTAGGTATATACCTATTTATGACAATATCTGTGAATCTGATTTCTAGTACAAATCGAAGTTTAGTGACCCAATACGATTATTATATTGTATGTCATAAGTTAATAAAAAAAACATCCAAACCTGGTATCGTTTTATTTTGTACGTAGAGCATAAATGTAAGCAACTGGAGTGGCTACTGCCAGGAGTGCCAGGGTTTCCCTCTGCCGAACGCACAAGACCGTCAGTAATAGGCTGATAGACTACTTCAATAATCGATTGTACGCATTTTGATCATCGTTCTCAGTGGATTTGAAGCTCCATGTAAAAGGCTGTATGCACTGTTTTGGGGGCTATTAAAATTGTTCTACTACGTCCTTTAAATTTTTATATTCAATTGCTCGTTCACTGCTGTAAAGTAGTGCGGCATGATGTGAATATTAACGTATTCACATAGAGGTCGCTAATGTGTAAAGCCTTTCAAATAAATAATGCAAAGATCGACACACAGAGCATAAGGAAAAAATCGAAAGGTTGCTTGGGCGTTAGGGTGGCGGGAAGGTTAACGCGCTGGACCGACAATCCAGAGGTACCAGGTTCGATTCCCGGTCTCTTCTACCAGGTTACGCATTTAAATGTTTCTTTGAGCTTTGATATTTGCATCAATGGTTGAATTAGAATTAGTGTTTGTTGTATTATTTCAGTGTGGGTGTGTAGTAATGAGAGTTTTTAATGTGTGCAGATTGTTTGTATGTGTTACCTCGCCCCAAAAAGTCGGCCAAAGCCTGAGGGCTTTGGCCGACTTTTTTGCTCGTTTCTGCAGCTATTACACTTTCATAACCGACGAGAAAGATGCAGCAATACGAAGGAGTAAGATGGAGTTATCTCCACACGTGTCTTACAAATTGCTGCATCCCTCTCATCAGTGACTAATTTAGGAAAGTGGAATGGCCGCATTTATGATCAAAGGGTTATGCAGACTTTTTTATTTGGAAATATACAGCGAATGCGCCTACTGCTTCTGTGGGTTTAATGCTCTAAGGATTTTAGCAGCAGACTTGCACACCATCCATAAAAAAAGAACCAATTGTTTAAAATAATTAACTTTTTACTTCAAAAACCATTCAGATAAATTAAGGTAATCACTGCGTCAAGCAATTACTACATTTAAAAAACAATGCCATATTAAAACATTTCCAGAGATTATTAAACAATTTCATCCAAAATCATTAAATCTGGACGGAAATTTTGACTTTTGCTGTGAAAGTATTGAAGGGTTGGAATAAAAATGGTTGAAAAGAATCAAACATTGTTTATGGGTGTGAAATCCTAAGGTTAACTAGCTTAGCTATGTAACAATTATCAAATTTAGATACCAGCTCTAAAGACAATGCTACTCACTTCAAATTAATCAATTCACAACAGGGTCAAATAATCACATACATATTAACATTTTGCTTATAGCCAACAACAAGATTGAGACGTGCGTTACTAGATTCTAATCCCTGCTCTGTTTCGGAGGATCAACATTTTACAGGATTTTCTATACAAGTAGCGAGTAATTTGGCCATCGGGAAAACTCGGAAACATAACTCGAATTCTTGATCAAAATTATAGTGGTAAATTGAACTATTGTCTTGTTTATATCGTGATTCAATTACATATAATATATTTTTTTTCTTATGGTAATATTTCAAAGTTAAAATTGACATTTGACATATGAAACCTTCTTTTCCCGATGACCAATCTGAGTTCACAAAATCTGTAAGTCTTGAGAGTTCCCGTTCACTATTTGAGTTCGACGGGATTTACCATGAAGCATTTTTACAAACATGTCCTAAATTATTCATTCAATAGTTAGATTATTTTACATCTCATAAAGATCTGAACATGTCTTTACATAAAATGATATAAAAAAACCTAAAACTACAAACTCATAATTAATAGATATTACTGGATACATTTTAAAACTATTTTAGACTTTTTGGACAGTTTAGTTAAAGCCAAAAAGAAGAGAGATGTAATAGCGGCAAATAAATTATGAAGTGTTAGAGTTCGGCCGACTCGACGTTTTTTTTTCATCTGGCTCGGCTCGCTCGCAGCTTGAGTTACATAGGGTGGGTCCACAACACTTCGGGAGCTCAAATACCGCGAGTCATCCGGCGGCATCTTTGATACTGCAACTACGCGTCATTGCTTT
Source organism: Apotomis capreana (assembly GCA_947623375.1). Taxonomy (NCBI): domain Eukaryota; kingdom Metazoa; phylum Arthropoda; class Insecta; order Lepidoptera; family Tortricidae; genus Apotomis; species Apotomis capreana. The sequence goes on along the minus strand of OX392499.1, from coordinate 33,709,803 downwards.
AACTATAACAGGAAAAGAGCACTCCTCCAGAGTACGATCTTTTGTCCAATAGTAGAATACTAAAGTGATGTATTCACTCAACAGTACCTGCTATCTGGCGGAAGATCTGATCTAAAGCTAGTGTAATGCACAAGTTTGTCGCTATTACAGCTCTATTCCATTCTAAGATTCACACGGCAGATTAATGTTGCCGAGGGGTCAGTGCCGTGCCGTAATGTCCACAGTACCCGATTCCGACTGGTTTCCCTAATTTAAGGCGTTTGAGTATCTATTCTAATTCCTCGTAGTCTTGACTTATTTCTTAGCCAATGTGCTTCAGTTTTCCAAGGGATTGTTTGACACCTTGCCATTGTGATATATACCTATTATAGAAGTTAGAACCAGTCGCACAGGTTCGCCACGGCACTGCCCCGGTTAGGCACAGCTTAGTCCTGTTCCATGCGGTGCAGCACGCGGCGGTACTCGCCCTCGAGCGCGAGGTACTGGCCGGAGAGGCGGCCCTGCGTTTCGTTGACGCCCAGCGAACTCAGCGTCGCCGCGTACTCTTCCGGCTTTAGTACTTTCTCGAGCTTCTTCATTTCTAGTTTCTTTTTCTGTGAAAAACAAGAATTTTACATAAGTCGATTTCAAAGTACTAGATTATGACTAACAACGATATCTATACGATTTTAAAATGTATGTACGCATATACTTGGGTATTTGATATTCAATTAAGCGACGACTTGTCGCCTAAACTAAGATGTGATGCACATGGAACGTTAACACTAGTGGTCGGCACGGACGGTGCAAGACCGCGGGATTCATAGAGTAATTTTTATATGGACATAATTATAATATCGTTGAGCTTGTTCGAAAAAAATACTTTCTAAAGCGTAATATAACGCGAATAGAGTCCGTGTCGACTACTGTTTATCATCCATTAAATAAGTGTAATGGAGTATTTTACATTTGATGTTACTTACAGAACGCCCATTTGCTGTCGTAAAACGTAACCGCATAATCGAGTTGAAATCGAACAGCGTAACCACTGGTTAAACTTTTTCGAGACTGTATACTTACATAAATAAACTTCATCTACGCACATATCATTAGTGCTCTAAAATGCGTTCAGAAATCGTAGGAAATGACCAGCATTTAAAAAAATTGTAATTTATTGTGTTAGTTGATAAGTGTTACTAATCTAGTCCTAAGTAAATTGTTACTAACACACTATGGATGTAATTGTCCGAAATAAAGAATTATTATTATTATTACAACCAATTTTACTATGAGATTTTTTTGTCTGTGGTAGTAGGTAAAATCTGTACTGTATTTATTTATTTATTTAAACTTAATTGCACAAAATACATAAGTAAAAGTACAAATGGCGGACTTAATGCCTTTAGGCATTCTCTACCAGTCAACCACTGGGTTAAACAGAAATATGTTGTCGGTGCAGGATCAAAGGTTACAGACAAACAGTAATGCAACACAAACCAATTACCTAAAGATATATATAAGATTGTATATATAATTAATTAATTACCATAAACTTAAACGAATACTTTATATGATATACTTACATACATATATTATGTACCAAAAGTAAAATATTTCGAAGAGAGTTAGGAAGAGAGACTGTCCAAAAGATGCTTGCGCAACATGCGCTTAAAGGAGACCTTACTCTGAGCTTGCCTGATGTTGAGTGGGAGAGCGTTCCAGAGGTGTATTGCCTGAACCGTGAAAGAATTTGACATGAAACCGGAGCGGTGAACGGGGACTACTAGCTTAAGTCTACGAGAAGTACGGAGAGTGCATCCAGGGCGAGCAGTTACAAATTGAAACTTGGATTTGAGATAATCGGGAGTGGTTGGATCAAATAAGATCGAAAAGAGAGTGCAGAGAATTCTTTGAGATCTACGTTCACGTACAGGAAGCCAGTTTAATTGACGGCGAAACTCCGAGATGTGGTCATACTTACGAAGGCCAAAAACAAACCTGATACAATTGTTTAGCATGCGTTCCAGCTTATTCAGGGAGGCCTGGGTGAGATTAGAGCAACACACATCAGCATAGTCGATGACGGGGAGGACAAGAGCTTGGACGAGAAGAGTCTTAGTGCTCACCGGGAGAACATTCTTGAACCTGTAAAGCGATCTTAACGTGTATGTCACCCTGCGACAAACGTCAGACACCTGAGGGTCCCACATAAGGTTTCTGTCAATAATCAGACCCAGATTCTTCACTTGTGACTCGATCGGTATGACCACGTCCTCGTACAGTATCGGCTTCAAGTGTTCCACATCAATTGTCGCACGCTGACGACTGCTCCCGAGCAAGATGGCCTGACACTTAGATGGATTGACAGCAATCCCAAAGCGACGCGACCAAACGGAAATACGAAACAGATCATAATTGATAGTCTCGATTGCAGCATCAATGTCATTAGGACTACTATGAGTGTAAAGTTGTAGGTCGTCAGCATAAAGATGGTAAGAGCATTTGATGTTGGAGGTTAGAAGATTAATAAATACGGAAAAAAGGAGAGGAGAAAGAATGCCACCCTGTGTAATGTTATTACAGTACCGATTTTTGTAAGGTTACGAGTTTAAATTAGGAACAGCTGTCAAAACACAAGTTGGTCTCTATTCTAGTATCCATAGATATTAATATTGTTATCGATACGAAACGTCAATTCAGTATGTTTTTTTATAAAAACCGCACGACATTTCATCTCGAGTGACATGAGAATATGGATACATTCGTTTGTAAGTATATGATTTAGAAAAAAAAAAACATTCGTCTTGACGGAGGTTCGAATTGCCGCCATTATTGTTGTCATTTGTTTGTTGGTTCTTTGCTGTTACGAAAGTAGAATTGTGAAAAGTTTATTGTTATTCACATTTTAGTTGAAAATATTGTTTCAATGTAAATGTAAATTACAACTATTACAATAAATAATCTGTTTATGTATTTGTTCAGATTTATTTCTTACTGCATTAGTATATGTGTTAGATATTTTACAGGTAGCACTAGTGGAGCCGGTCATTTCCTTATGGCTTCTGAACCCATCTTAGAGTACTTATGATATGTGTGTAGATAAAGTAGTGTATACAACTGTACATAATTAGGCCTTAAAACACTCGTGTGATCCTATTATGAAACTCGCTGACGCTCGTTTCATAAAACCACACTCGTGTTTTAAGGCCTCTCATTATGTATCAGTTGCATAAACTACTATAGCTGCTTGCTTCTTATTCAGAATTTGAGTGATAATGCCAGAATTATTCGAAACTCCAAATTAAAACTTGAGATTCTCCGTACAATTTTTACAAATAAATACCTGGAAGGGCGCATTCAACCTATTCTTGACGTCGAGTCGATACTGCAGGTACTGCGTCTTGTCGGATGTATTGGTGGCTCGCAGTCTCAGGATTTCGTACACGCGCCGCACTTGCTTCTTGTTGATCTTGAACTTGGCGCATGCTTGTGACACCATTTCCGGAGAAAACCTGCAACGAGATTGAAAACATTATTTCCTAATGTCAATATAAATTAATGGATACCAATCATTCAAAATAACGTTCCAGACCAATATTGCAATAAATAATGTTTGCTTATTTGAATATATGAAATTAAGCAAAATTCAAATAAAAGGAAGCAATAAGACCGTGTAGTTTAGTGATGACTCAGTTTTCGTTTCTCCTATAAATGTAACCTATTCAAATCTATTCTGGCATTTTAATGATTCATAAAAGTTAGTTATCTGATCTGGTCTGTCAGGAAACATCCCTATTACTTAAGTGAAAACAACGACTTTCAAGCTAGGCGCTCAGTATAAAGTCCCAGTTAGAACTGATACTGGCGACAGTTTACAATAATTGATCCCCCAATAAGTTTAATGAATACTTTGTTTATAATTCCATAATAAATGTATTTTTATAACTAATGGAAGCAAAGTAAGTAGCTGTGATTAGGGTTTTTAATCCGTTTATCTGCTAATATTTGGATCCGTATCTGACAACACCGGATCCGGATATCACGGATCTAATCGATATGTATAAAATGTATAAAAACGTGATATAATGCGTTATATATCCATCTTTAAAGGGTACTAATCTCAATACGATGGTGTGGTGCTGTCTATATCATATATATTCAAGCATGACCATGGCATTTTTCGTTTTGTTAGTGGCTCTCGGCCATCGGATATATCGTAGCCGGCGGGGTGGTGGTGATATAACCTAATGGCGACTGTACTGTTAATAGTTCTATAACTTTTATTTATAATATCTCATTTCCATCCGTTTTTATTTTAATATATTATATCTAAGCAATTGTTCCTTAAGATTGTTTTTTAAGGTGATTATTATTATTTATAAAACTAGCTCCGCAGTGTTACCTGGTCATCCCACGGCAGCACAGTATTTCTTCGGGATAAAACGTAGGCCTATGTGTTAATCCAAGGTGTCCGCTACCTGCTAAAAGCCTACCTATTAAGCCGTTTGAGCGTGTAGAAGTACATACACACTCACAAACTTTCGCCTTTATAATATTAGTAGTGTCATATTTAAGTACTTCGCGTTTGTAAAAGAGTTGGCTTGTAAATTAGCAAATAAAGCTCTTGAACAATTTTTTTTTAAACAGATCTGTATTATCGGATGAGATCGAAATATCCGGATCGGAAATCTGAAAAATCGGCGGAAACCTTAGCTGTGATACTGACCCTTGGTGAAGTTTAGCTGGATAAAAAGCTGGCAGAGTTTCACAGTTTTTGCAGTCGACATAATCTCTGATCCTCTGGAAATCTTCTGAGGGGTCCTCCACTGTCATGTCTATTACTTCCGGAAGTGATACGAAGTGTGAGTAAATAGCCTGGAACATAATGTCAAGTTTGGTTTATATTATTTTTATTGGCAGTCGACTCACAAGAGTAATACTTGGATTACTTGGTTACATTAAGTTTGCACCTGGTATCTTTGGCGTTACATACAAACATACTGCAACCTGTTTATGTTCATTATTATTCTTTTTCACAAATTTTACAAAAACTTAGTAAAAATTGACCATAGTTATGCAGAAAGCGACCTAAGGTTTATTTTCATAATGCAAATAGCGACCAAACTCATTCATTATTTAAGACTAAAGTCATTTTGTCAAAAAATCTACGCTGGTCGCTTTCTGCATCACTATGGTCAATTAGTGTAACACTTTTCTAATGAGTAATTTATAGGGCTGCCCCTTGCAGGCCAAATAGGCTATGGCTATATCATAGAGGCGACGGCATATCCTCACCAGCAGCAGGTTGGCGCAGATGCCGAGCTTGCGGAAGGGCGGCAGCGTGAGCACCTGCGAGACGCGCGGCCGCGCATGCGCCGGGTACGCGTAGTAGCGGTACACCGTCGCGTAGCCCGCCGCCGCGTACGCCCAGCCGCCCTCACTTGTCGGGTACTTTTCAAATCTAGAACAGGCACATTAATTGAGTAATCACATCTTTTTCATACTTGACAAAGGTACTGAACACTACTTTTTCTAAAGCTTTTCAGACTGAAAAAGACATGCTGCTTAGGGGCATTAATTGGGACAAAGGGTACCCAGATTTACAAGTATGCTGTACTTTATATCTATCATCCTTTATAAATATAGAAGTAGCATCATATTGCTTAATGCTCATGTCTGAAATCAATGTATTGGTTTGAGGTAAATAAATGTCCTATAGTTTTATTTACGTGTTGGAGAAATGAGTCATTTCATGTTATGTATAGAAATATTTAATATAACAAAAAATGCCCATAATTGGTTCTTGTCTATTACTGGTGCCGTCACCTGGGGTTGGTTACAAAATGCATACATAACCTTACTTACGGATGCATGCATTTTTATGAAAAAGATTATTCAGCAGGAAAAATAACAGTTGTTTATATTATGAAGACAAACTTACACTGTAAAGAATGTCCATTGGTCATCATCCACATCGATGAAAGAGGCTGCGTCCACATACCACAGCAGGAATGTCTGCAGCCGCTCATGGAAGGCTATGAAGCCTGGGGTCGTTGTGTCACAGAAATACACTTCAAATGTGTGCTTGTCTCCACCATCACCTATCGCAATTAACAATTTCATATTTTATTTGTATCAGCACTATCAGCAGAAAGGAAAATTCAACATACTGGATAAATGGTTCTATGGCAGTGTGTCCGCCAAGTTTAAGAAGCAAAACATTTAATTATACACATATGTTGTTATAAAATTATTTTGAAATAGACATAATAAAATAAAAATAACAATATTAGGATTTAGTTTACGAAATAAGTGATTTGATTCACTTTGTTTGATACTTACGAGGAGTTGATGTAAAGGAGTGGAGCATTTTTCCCATTGGCCTGAATGTCTTATCCTTTTCCAACAATGAAACAAATTGGTCCAAATTTGTTGTATAGCCAGGTGCTAAGATCTTTTTCATAGCCCCTTCTATGTCATCAGCCTTCATTCCATCAGAAATACTAGGTTCAATCTAAAACACAGTGAGGCAGCAATTATATGAATATGACTTAAGAGGAGCAGGTGAAGATTTATTTGTCATCAGAATTTAAGCTTAAGTCACCTTTTCTGAGTATTCAATGCCGAGATAAGTTTGAAGACATCCAGCAGTGTAGTAAAGCCGTATACGTAAATCAGTATAGCCAAAAATATTTTCATTCTCCCCAAACACTTGATGGCACATCTCGGGTGGAAAGCTCGTTTCTTCATCCTCGATATCGTCAGGGGATCTGACTGTAAATACAAAGGTTATGTGGTTAAACCGTTGCCGTATAAGAGTGCTTGGATTACCTTGACATTATTGTACTACTCACCTAATTTTATCTCCAATGCCTCATTACCGTCCACAACCAAATGGCACAACGCATCAGTCATCTCGAAATAAACGTCGTAAACTACAAATTCGTCTTAAATTCTCATTACAAAATGTTAGGTCGCTTCCCGGCTTCCCGCGCAAATGAACTAGCAACAAAAGCAGCCAAACGTAGCCAAATCAAAGAAAAATGTTCTACATGCGCTACTCAACATTTGATGCAGTATGCAGCAAAACCATAATTCTTCTTGTGAGCTTTTGTGAAGTATTTACTGATTCGAATCAACGGTAATTTTAAAATTCAAAGAAAATGGCAAGCGAGTGAAAAACAACCAAATTCGCGATCATATTGTTTCTTTTGACAGTTGGTTTGGGTTACTTGGTTAACGAATATTTTTACTAATCTGTGATGACGATAATGAGACACAATTAAAAACGCTGCGTTTTGTATTTTTCCCATTATTTTTACGTCTGTGGAACTAAAATAATTTTTATGTTAGGCAATACTCACTAAAGTTAGATTTATGTGACGTCATTATGGCCTGGTTGGGTTAGGTTTGCTTGGAAATTTTTGTTAAAAATCTTGTATTTTAGTGTATTATATGTTGAACAGCTTATTTTAGAATAGTAATATAAATACCTCATAGATTAACGGTAATCCTGGTGCCAAGGAGTAATTGTGTCGCCGACATTTTCTGGCGAAAATGAATCGCCATGAAGGTGTGTAATGATAATCAAAATTTGTTCGATGCTTTTGTCACTATGAGTTTCTTTGCTTTGTTTTGTGAAATCTTCTTATAAATCGTTAATTGATTTGCATGCGAGATTAATTGTTTATTTTGCAAATTTAAACTAAGAATATCGCGGATTGTTATTGAATAAGTCTGTATGTGTTTTCAGGAGTCAGCTGTGATTCTTGTTTGAAAAATAACTTCAGAGGACGACGGTACAAATGTTTAATATGCATCGACTACGACTTGTGCGCTGCCTGCTATGAGAGTGGCGCTACCACAAACCAACACACTACAGAGCACCCCATGCAATGCATTCTTTCCAGAAGTGACTTTGGTGAGACCTGAGTGAAAATTGTTATGGATTAATTTGGCCTAATTTTACTTGAAATGTTTTTGAAATGACAGTGTTAGTGCAAATATTTAGGGATAGTAATGAATCCAATTATATTTGATTGTTATCTAATTTTTGGATACGGATTCTTTCATTGCATGTATTTCATCTATTCTAAGTAGCTCAGGAAATATGAAATCATATTGCATGTACCTTCCTAATTTAAGAGTAAATTCTTTACTTTCATCCTCACAGTCCCTATAAGTAGTAAATTATTTGTAATTTCCATCTGCTATGGTAAATAATTTTGCATTACACCATGTAAATTATAAAGAACAGCAGAATGAAATAAGAGTTTATAGATTTGACTTTGATTCTTTGGTTCAAATATAATTATTATAAAAATAATACCAGAACAGGCTAGAGCTGTTGCATGTTTCCCTGACCTCATCTGACTTGCTGTACCTCCTGTGTACATGTGAACTAAGGTTATCATTCTCTTTGTTACCTTGTAATAACTCATAACTTCCTGTAAATGAATAATGTTCTGTTTTTTAATAGGCCTAAAATTGAATCCTTAATATCATTAATCTGTCATCTAACACTTCACTATTTGTCAAGAACCTTATTGCCTAGGAATCAGGGTTGTGATGATTCTAATCAGCCCTATTAGCTGTTGGACAACAACCAAACCAAAGCACCCAGAATCTGGCAACCCCCCCCCAAACTTTTGGTTGTGGATGGTAAGTAAGTATATTGTTGTCTAGTACCCAAATCACAAGCCTACTAGATGCTTAATTTGGGACTAGATCGATCGATTTGTGTGAGGTTGTCCTGATATTAATCCATACTAATATTATAAATGCGAAAGTGTGTCTCTGTCTGTCTGTTACCTCTTCACGCTTAAACCGCTGAATCGATTTTGATGAAATTTGGCATGGAGATAGTTTAAGATCCGAGGAAGGACATAGGATAGTTTTCATCCTGGAAATTTTCCCTAAAAAGATTTAAAAGTGAGTAAGTAATTCATGATGACATTGATGACCCTGTCGGAAATGTAATGATTAGACCAAAAGCACAATTGAGACGCCTAAATTACGGCGCCAGTGATTACCGCACAGCACACCTCCGACCGTTTAGACAATGACTATGTTCAGCCGCCTAAATCTCGCCGCCAGTCGTGTTTACACAGTGCTTTTTTTCAGTACCAGTCATTAGTGGCAGCGAGAGACGCGGAGGGGGGGTCACTGGAGCCAAAAAATAGGCTCGTGTTCTATTCCGCGCCAGCGCTGGCATGCGGCGAAAAAATGGCGCGGAAAGTGTTTATACGGTGCCTTTTCGAGGCGCCGTAATTTAGGCGTCTCAAAATTGGCATCGTCTAAATCAGCCTTTACATTTGCTTAGGTGCTTTAAATAATCCCTTTTATTAATTAAGGTGATTAGGTGGATATCTATCGTGTTGTACGAGGTTGCTTCCATACTTCCAAGTTCCACGCGGACGTAGCCGCGGGCAAAAGCTAGTATTTTATATAATTATTGAATTATTAGTGAAAAGTATACTGACAGTGACAATGGGTGACAATGGGTCTCAGACCCATTGTCACCTAAACTATTTTCTGCCTTACTGGAGGACATATTTAGAGACCTTCAATGGGATACGCTTGGCATAAATATTAACGGCTGGATGCTAAACCACTTGAGGTTTGCGGACGATTTAGTCCTGGTAGCCGACAACGCTCAGACGCTACAACACATGCTACAACAGCTGACAGAGGCAAGCAGAGTAGTCGGTCTTACCATAAATAAATCAAAAACTAACATAATGACAAACAGAGAAGAAAAGACCATAGTAGTAGATAATGAAAATATAGAATATGTACAGAACTATACTTACCTAGGACAAATTATAGCATTCAAAGACCAGACGACTTTAGAAGTAGAGAGAAGAGTATCAAGTGCTTGGAAAAGATTCTGGTCGCTTAAGGAGATACTTAAGAGTAAGCACTTTCCAATTTCAGCCAAGAAAAAAGTTTTTAACTTGTGTATCCTCCCATGTATAACCTATGGTTGCCAAACTTGGGCACTGACTCAGAAACATCTCCAAAAGCTTAGAACCTGCCAGAGAGGTATAGAAAGAAGTATGATGAACATCACATTAAATGATCGTAAAAGAGCCGAAGAAATAAGAACAAAAACAAAAGTAGAAGATGTAATTAAGAAAGTAAGAAAGTTAAAATGGCAATGGACAGGACATATGACACGAGATAGTAAGGAAAAGTGGACTAAAATAATTACAGATTGGCAACCACGAGACGGTCACAGAAAAAGAGGTAGACCAGTTAAAAGGTGGATGGACGACATCAAGCAGGTGGGGGGTGCCACCTGGACCAGGAAGGCCATTGATAGGGATGAATGGAAGCAGCTGGGAGAGGCCTATGTGTCTGAAGACACGCCGAATACTGATCCGATGTGTTAGTTTTAAGTAGATATGTATTTTAGTTTCGGCAATAAAGGCTATAATAATAATACTGACAGTGTTATGTTCCTTTCGACGCATAAGACCACAAACGCGAAATACCAACTCTACGCAAAAAACCACTTTAGCAAAATACCAACTACGCAAAACACCAACTACGCATAACGCCAACATGAATTTAAGCAAAATACCAATCACGCTAAATACCATATATATAAAAAATAATACTATAATAATAATAAGCCCGCAGGGCAGCTTGTGGCGAGCTGTTGGGGGTGACGACCCCACGGACCCGAGATCTCCAGAGAGTTGGTCAGGGTCCTCGTCTCCGGTGTGCCTTCATCGGCCGGAGTGGAAATCCAAGAGGACCCGTAGGACTCTCAGCTCTGGCTTGCCTTCATTGGCCGTCCAGAGCGGAGCGTTAGAGCTATCTGCTCCAGGGGTGGAAGTGTTAAAGGGCATGACGCCGCGAGTAACTTCGGAGAAAGCGCAACACATCTCTCGGCACCCCAGAGCCCTCACGCTCGTGTTGCTTCCGGCCGTCTTTACGACGGCATTACGGGGCCCACCTAGTGAAGGGCGAGTCACCACCCGCCAGAGGTAACAGTCGCACTGATGGTTACGGCGGGTGACATGTTACTATTGCAATAGGCCAAAGAAAGAGTCCACCCATACTCCATTTTAATAGCCCGGTTTTTTCTTTTCCGTATCAATGCAATAGTTCAATCACCTGCTGGGACCTGTTCATGGATGTATCATCTTATTGATATGATCAGGAATGGGTCCCAGCAGGGCTACAGCCACAGCCAATTTCTCCAAGGGGCCTCTCTTGTTGGATCCATATCCCCAAGCAAGCCTTTCAAAAGACCAGGACGTATGCGCCCGAGACTATGAGAGGAGAAACAAAAAAAAAATTGGGCAAGTGCGAGCCCGACTCGCGCATGAAGGGTTCCGTACCTATACGTATATATAATCTATAACAAGTTTGTTGTATGGGAGCCCCCTTAAATATTTATTTTATTTTATTTTTAGTATTTTTTGTTATAGCGGCAATAGAAATACATCATCTGTGAAAATTTCAACTGTCTAGCTATCACCGTTGTTGAGATACAGCCTGGTGACAGACGGACGGACGGCGAAGTCTCAGTAATAGGGTCCCGTTTTTACCCTTTGGGTACGGAACCCTAAAAATAATAATACCATATTTAGACTTTTTGAATAAATACGAAATAAATAATAATACCTAGGTCCAACCACACCAAAAAAATAATTAGGCTCAAAACACCACAAAACGACCTGTTGGTGTTTTGCGCTTGTGGCATTTTACGTAGTTGGTATTTAGCGTTATCATTTTTATAAATCCGCAAAACGCCAAAAATCCTCGGGTTGGTATTTCGCGTTTGTGGTCTTATGCGTCGAAAGGGTTATGCCTTTCGACGCATAAGACCACAAACGCGAAATACCAACTCTACGCAAAAAACCACTTTAGCAAAATACCAACTACGCAAAACACCAACTACGCATAACGCCAACATGAATTTAAGCAAAATACCAATCACGCTAAATACCATATATATAAAAAATAATACTATAATAATAATAAGCCCGCAGGGCAGCTTGTGGCGAGCTGTTGGGGGTGACGACCCCACGGACCCGAGATCTCCAGAGAGTTGGTCAGGGTCCTCGTCTCCGGTGTGCCTTCATCGGCCGGAGTGGAAATCCAAGAGGACCCGTAGGACTCTCAGCTCTGGCTTGCCTTCATTGGCCGTCCAGAGCGGAGCGTTAGAGCTATCTGCTCCAGGGGTGGAAGTGTTAAAGGGCATGACGCCGCGAGTAACTTCGGAGAAAGCGCAACACATCTCTCGGCACCCCAGAGCCCTCACGCTCGTGTTGCTTCCGGCCGTCTTTACGACGGCATTACGGGGCCCACCTAGTGAAGGGCGAGTCACCACCCGCCAGAGGTAACAGTCGCACTGATGGTTACGGCGGGTGACATGTTACTATTGCAATAGGCCAAAGAAAGAGTCCACCCATACTCCATTTTAATAGCCCGGTTTTTTCTTTTCCGTATCAATGCAATAGTTCAATCACCTGCTGGGACCTGTTCATGGATGTATCATCTTATTGATATGATCAGGAATGGGTCCCAGCAGGGCTACAGCCACAGCCAATTTCTCCAAGGGGCCTCTCTTGTTGGATCCATATCCCCAAGCAAGCCTTTCAAAAGACCAGGACGTATGCGCCCGAGACTATGAGAGGAGAAACAAAAAAAAAATTGGGCAAGTGCGAGCCCGACTCGCGCATGAAGGGTTCCGTACCTATACGTATATATAATCTATAACAAGTTTGTTGTATGGGAGCCCCCTTAAATATTTATTTTATTTTATTTTTAGTATTTTTTGTTATAGCGGCAATAGAAATACATCATCTGTGAAAATTTCAACTGTCTAGCTATCACCGTTGTTGAGATACAGCCTGGTGACAGACGGACGGACGGCGAAGTCTCAGTAATAGGGTCCCGTTTTTACCCTTTGGGTACGGAACCCTAAAAATAATAATACCATATTTAGACTTTTTGAATAAATACGAAATAAATAATAATACCTAGGTCCAACCACACCAAAAAAATAATTAGGCTCAAAACACCACAAAACGACCTGTTGGTGTTTTGCGCTTGTGGCATTTTACGTAGTTGGTATTTAGCGTTATCATTTTTATAAATCCGCAAAACGCCAAAAATCCTCGGGTTGGTATTTCGCGTTTGTGGTCTTATGCGTCGAAAGGGTTATGTTACCGAGCCTGCCAATAATTATGAACATAGGAATCCGCTCTGCGTATAATCTGTAAGTTGGCTTAATATTGTAAACAAACAAATTAATTAACAACTGAATGATAGACTAAACAAACAAATTATTTTGCAATTCGAAAGCAACAGCAGTGGTTCGTAAATATTATATTTTCCTGTTCATCACCATATCTATTAATAAAGAATAATTCGATCCCACCAAAACATTTCATGTAAAATTGGCGGCCAAGACTCACATGCTCATGACGCTTTCGCTGTAAAAAGTTATCAGATCCCAGGAAAAGCCAAGCCCCTAAGCCCTGACTTTACTAATCTTACACCTTGGTTTCAAAAGTATTGCTTGGCTGTTTCAATTTTCAGACCTTTAGTATCAAAATTTGCAGAATTCTCATACAAACTTCCATCCCCTAGTTTAAGGGGTTGGGGGGGTAAAAGTTCCAAGTTTTAGAATTATTTTGTTGTTTGTGTACTAATACTAGCTTACATACCAAATTTCAGCTTTCTAGGTCATCGGGAAGTACCCCAGAGGTTTTGATACGTCAGTGTATAAGTGAGTGGCAAAATCGGCGTATTTTAGGTACCAATAAAACCTAAAGTATAAAAGCTAGATCAATGAAATTTTGTACATTTCATATGTTCCCTAACTGCATCTTAACCTCTGAATTTCGGCGCTCTAGTGTTAACTGGGACGAAACTATGAGGGTTTGAAAATGAGACGAAACGGTTCGAGAAAAGGTAGGTAGTGCCCCGCCTTTTTTTTGTTCGTCTTGGCGGGGGCACTACCGTGCCCCCAGATACAGACAGATAAACATAGGAGAATAGCCACTTGCTCTAATATCATACCAATACCCTAGGACAATAAACATACAGAAGGTTGAAGAAATAGTTGCGATTCAGAACAGTTTTTTACATACTTTATATCTATTCATCATTATCACAAATTTTATATTTACTTATCACAACATTTGCCCATAATCTTTTATATTATAAAAAGCAAGATTTAAATGAATTGATTAATTAATATAAAGTGCAAATGCAAATATGCAAAGTGATTCTAATTATAACTCCAATGCCTAACTTTCTCTTTATCTAGATATGTTTATCATTTTTTCCTGATTACCTTTTGGTTATCCTTAATATTTTATATTTTATAGGTAGTAACTAGTCATACATTTTGTTTGACATAAGATTTGTTTCTATGATTTAGATAAGTCAAATCTATCCTGTATTGTACTCACTACACAGACACACTAAACAACTGAATGAGCATTAAATTTATTCAATACATGATCCGTTTGCATAAGTGAATCAGAAGAAAAATAAGCTACATTGAAATTGGTTAACAATTTAGTCTATATTGAGGAATGCAATTGGTTATTTTTAGAATAAATATAAAAGTTTTTGACATACAAATCTGGTGAACCATTGTATTGACTAGTGCATATTAACATTGTGTTTTTATTTAGAAGTGTTATTCTCCCAAGAGCCTGTGTAATTAAGTAAATTACACAAGTTGTACGGGACAAATGGAAACCGTAGCTAAAAACCGTAATGGTTTGATCATAAATAAATTTATGTTCTAATTTGTCCATTTACTTTCGCGATTCAAGATAGCCGTGACCTTATAGCATAAATTTTTGATACCAACTAAAACTAAGATTCGATTTAAACATAGCAATCGAAAAATATACTGTTGTTGTTGTTGCCGTCCTATGGTACCCCAGTGGTACAGAGGGCCTTCGTGAGACGTCGCCATCTGCTCCTGTCCTGTGTCTCGCGCTCCGCGTCGTACTGTACATGATGCAAATTGAGTCGAAGTGGCATTCGGTCAGCTTTGACTTCGTAGAGTACCGGGTGAAAGACATGACGAGGTATGAAGCCAAGGCTGGCTAATTGGCTCGCTTGTGGCCTAAAAATACTCAATTGTCTCTTTCCTTTTTCCAGACTTGTACTATGGCGGCGAAGCCCTTGCCTTGGAGCAGCCGCAGGCTTACACGTGTCCATTCTGCAACCGCATGGGCTTCACAGACACCGCGCTCATGGAGCACGTCACAGCCGAACATGCGGACACAACTCTTGCCGTAAGTGCGATAGTGGCAGACTAAGGTAGAGGGGAAGAGGCGGTGCGCCCCGGCCAGTGCTCGGGTGGGCCTCCAAATCTCGAAAGTCCCTCTGTTCAGGCAAGATTATTAATATCTTCAGTATAAATATAGACGAAAATAATTATGTAGTTGGCCCATAAATACCTACGTTTCTTTCTTTAAAGTAATAACATGGTCTCTTTTTTAATTTTCCGCCAAAATACTTTTACGTTAATATAAATCTTAAAACGATAGATCTTGTGCGTGGAATATACACCTGAGCCAATGAAATATAAAAATAAATATTACCTATGCCTGTACAGGCAAGCGTACATGGTTAGAAGTCTAATACGTGACGCTGAGTTAATCAGTTAATCATTGTAGATCCATTTTTACGTTTTTTTTTTGCGTAATTTATTGCACTTACGCAATACTCAAGGCAAGACAACATTTTGGGGCCAAAATCTCATCGTTACTGAGAACTTGACACATATACGCATCTGTCACCTTCCGGAGATACCAAAAGCATTGCCGTAGCATAAGCTCCATTTGACTCATATTAAGTGCTTCACTTTTGGAGCGCTAGTAACCTATGTACTTATAAAATATCATTGCTTTGAATTCAATAGTATACAAATCCCTGTTCTATATTTTTTGTATGAATAAATAAATAAATAAATATCATGGGACAATCATACACAAATTGACCTAGTCCCAAACTAAGCAAAGCTTGTACTACGCCAGTACTTACTGGTAGAATATGAAGGTACGGGAAATAAAATTGTAACATCACTCAAGCACCATATTCTGAGAAATAAATGATTCTTATTCTTATTCTTATTCTTATGGGTACTAGACGACAATATACATAATATATATAAATACATATATAGATAATATCCATGACCCAAGAACAAACATTCGAGTTCATCACACAAATATTTGCCCCGGCCGGGATTCGAACAGGTGTCTGCAAACTGCGCTAACCGCGTCGTCAAAAATACATACATTGTGTGCTCATTTGCATTTTTATTATTTCAGGTGGTCTGCCCTGTATGCGCTTCAATGCCTGGCGGAGAACCCAATTTCGTGACAGATGACTTCGCTGGTCATCTTACTCTCGAACATCGAACTGGCCCTAGAGATCTCATCTCATTTCTAATATCCTTTTGAATACATCATTGAAAATATGCTTGATTGTGACTGGGGATGAGTGGAAGACGTTATTCAAAATGAATAATATCGTAAATTACGTAATGCTGTGCTTTCACTAGAGTTGTATGAAGCGAGGCTGGGATATTTTTTATTTTCCACATACAGGTCGTTTACGTTTCGTCACATTTCCTACAGGTTAGGACATCACAGATGGTTGTATCCTACGTTTACCAAAAAACGGGAAAGTAAAAATGGGTGATTTTTATGACCTTCCGCGCGGACGATGTTCGCTTTTAGTTATAAGTATAAATGCGCGGTGACACTGCCGGTTGTACTCCGAATGTGTTCCATATAAACCAGTAGTGTCGCTGCGGTTAAAATTTGAATTGTATGTTAGTTTGATAAAAATCCTTAACTCTTCGCACGACGAACCGAGCGGCATCCGACACGGTGGCGTCCGGCGCATGCCGCACTCGGGCCGCGGCGTGAGCCGCGCGAGGCGAACCAACATGCACTTTAGGTAAGACAGTACTTTCTATTGCTCTTCTATAATATCTAGTCTATTTACAACCATGCAGCCCTTGCCAACCAGAAAACTTTCCTGGACTGCTATAGGTTGAGAAAGCTCATTTTGCCCAAAAGTAATATGCAACAAACTAGCAACCTCGTCTTAACAGTATTTTTATTTTTTGGAAAATGGCTTCCAACCTTGACCAAGCACTTTCAACCCAATATTAATTACGCGCCCGCTCGCCCCGTGTTTTCCAACCGTCCACACTCACAGAAATGGCCAATCTGTTCAGATCGACCCAAATTGTTTACTGTAGCAATGTAGCCCATTAATTTTGAC
The DNA here is from genome assembly GCA_947623375.1 of Apotomis capreana. Taxonomy (NCBI): domain Eukaryota; kingdom Metazoa; phylum Arthropoda; class Insecta; order Lepidoptera; family Tortricidae; genus Apotomis; species Apotomis capreana. The sequence continues at coordinate 33,692,538 of OX392499.1, read as the reverse complement.
ATGCATTGTTACTTAATTGTACACCAACAAACTCGAAGATGCTTTACCCTAGAACTATGTGGCAAGTAATATCGTAACATACTAAAAATAGTTATAAAAATATGAAACTATACATTTGTAATAAAATCATAAAAATATAGTCCTTTTCAAAAATCATATTTGGAGAACTCGGTTGAGTTAAGTTTGCACCTCGTTTGTACGCGGCGCTATACATTTCAGGTGCAAACTTAACTCAACCAGGACAATTGAGATGGGATAAGTGAAAGTTTGCAATTGGCCAGTTTTTTTAAACATGGCGTCTGTGTTAATGAACAGGGTAAAAAGCTGAATTATATGTTTTTTGAGTGGTGTATTTTTTTTATTTCATTGCATATGTTTGAGAAAAGCACTATAGATGCATTAGCCGTGAAAAGGGCTTGCCGGCTTTGTATCACTATCCGTCTACCTACCTACTCTGGCAAGCCCTTCTTTTCCGGCGTCTGCAATCCATACTAATATTATAAATGCGAAAGTGTGTCCGTCTGTCTGTCTGTCTGTCTGTCTGTCTGTCTTTAGATGAAATTTGGTATATACATAGTTTCAGTCCCGGGAAAGGACATAGGATACCTTTCATCCCGAATAAATGTAGCGTTCCCGTGGGATGAGCGGGTAACACCGCGGGGCACAGCTAGTAAGACACTAATGGTTTGTTCCAGCACCTCCGGCGGACTGTCGTCGTTGTCGCCGTCGTCGCGCGACGCGGTGGTGGACCCCATCGCCGAGCTGCTGTCGCAGCTGTCCGGCGTGCGCCGCGGCGCCGGCCAGCCCGGCACGCCCAGCCAGCTGCAACAGCTGCAGATGCAGCTGCAGCTGGAGCGACAACAAGCCACGGTCGGTACAACCTAGTCGCTACACCCGCAGCTTATCGAGGCTTTCGCTGCTGATTGCAATCAAAACTAGCTATGGTCGACACGGTGCATCTATCAGCATTTTGTGGCAGCAGCTTAAAAGAACAATTCAAAACAAAGAACAACAATATCTTAGGAGGGTTATTAGTAGGCATCGGACTTTTCATAGTCCTATGTTAGAGAGCTATGGAGAAGTGTCAATTACATTTTAATGTTAATGTCCTACCGTGCTATAAGAAGTCCGATGGCTGGTTATTCGGGTCAATTAAAATCTGTTCCTGATTACCATAGTGACATCTAGCGACAAACTATGATTTTTCGGTCGTCGTATTTACCAGTAGTTACCAAGTCCCTTATGGTGACTATATCTTGATGTGTACCGTCGAGTTTGCGCTCAGATGCGAACATCGCAGGCTCCCTACATACTAGTTTAATCGTTCGATCTGACAGCAGAGTAAACTCGCATGCTAGTTCACGGCCTGCAAAATGTGAATGGGTAGTGTTGACATGATAACTCGAATTTGTAATGTTTCGAGTAGACCGCTGTAAACCCTGTGCCCTCGCATTGCAGAGTAACGTATCGTATTCGCAGGCGGCGCGGCAGCAGCTGGAGCGGCTGCCGCGGCGGCCGGCCGCGGCGTCGAGCGCGGCGCCGCCGCCCGCGCCGCAGCCCGCCGCCGCGCCCGCGCCCGCCGCCGACGCGCAAGACTCCATGTACCTGCTCTCTGGCTTCCTAGGTATGCCGTGCTTTTTTTTTTTTTTTTATATGTCATAGGGGTTAAACGAGCAAACGTATCGCCTGATGGAAAGCGATTACCGTCGCCCATAAACACCTGCAACACCAGAGGAGTCACAAGTGTTTGCCTACCCGGAGGACGAAGATAGAATGCCTCTATGCTAGTAATTTCACCGGCTATCTTACCCCCACACCGGAACACAACAATGCGAACATTGCTGTTTGGCGGTGGGTTAGTAGGCAAGACGGTAGTAACAATCCGGACGGACCCTGCACGAGGCCCTACTACTCCAAAAGTGCTTTGTTTCTTTTACTCATTGTCACGTTTCGATCAAAGGGTCCGCTCTGTCGCTTACCATTAAGGTCGCATTGACAGATTATTGTTATAGAAATGTTTCGAAACAACTTTCGCATCTTTTGATTAAAACGTCACAATTAACCCTTTTAACGGTCAGTGGTCACTAAACTACTCATGCAATTGAAACATCGACACATGGAGACATGACTGAATCTTAAAAGATCAGTGGTCACTATGTTGACCATTGTTATAATTTATAAAAAAATCAATTGGCAGTTAGTGACCACTGACCATAAAAGGGTTAAAGAAGCGACCATACCTACTTGATACCTGATGCACTGTAAACGCACATGCATGTAACGCAGCGTCACATTTTTAATGCATACTATCAATGCTGGGAAATACGATGGCGCGTATATATAGTAAAATGTATGAAGAAAACTTGCGTTGTGATGCTTTGCAGAGTTTATATACAGCGTCAGCGTCAGGTTTGGTGCTGACGGAATGCCGTAAAGACGTGACTAATAAGACATGGCTCTATATTATCCGTTAGACAAGGGCAGGCAACTGTTTAGGGGCCTACGAACTCCAATTAGCCTCGACGCCTATGTATAAAGTTACCAATCTAAGGCTAGAGGGCTCTTTTTTTTTTTTTTTTTTCCAACCAGAGGAGACGGAAAGCCTAGTGTGGCTGCATCCGCAAGTCCAAATTGCGGGGGGGCGGGGTTTGCCGCCGGCCCCGCAGACTAGAGGGCTCTATTGCTTGGAGGCCCTTATATAGCTTAATTTGTTTTTTTTTTTTTTTTTTATTTATTTAAAACAAGGAACTTATGAGCTATTACATAATATACGGTGGGCGAAAACCGCGCACGGTTTATCTGCCACCGCGGGTTAAGGGCGCTATTATAAACCATTGTCCATGAACGTGTTAACCCTGTCTGAGAAATAGGCTAACGCCGTATTTATTGCTCGTTTGTGTAAATCATGGAAGAAAGAACCTATGGAATTGGCATGTAGGTTAAGTCGTTCGAAAACCGCTGTCGCTAAGCTCATACAAACAAAGCCAAATCGTTACACGTCACACTATTACAAATCTTTTATCATTGGTTTAAAGTTACAGCATTATCAACAACAAAATGTCGCCTAAGTTACGTCAGTTCTAGACTAAAAGCAACTTTACCTTGCTTCATTTGCGATGTAAATTACAATGTTCGAAAATTTTAACATACGTTTATTTAAAAAATGCTCGGAAGTCACCAAAAGCTAACATGAAGTCGCCATAATTCTGCTACTCGACAACAGATGACATTGGTCAATAATATTTTAAGTTAAATAGTGATGGTACCTAAGATTAAGTATAAATTATCGATAGTCTCGTTCTCGACAAAACAAACGTAGTCTACGATTGACAAGCGACTGACGACGGATAGGTGCCAGGGCACCTATCTTTGGAAACACGGGAACGCCTCCTTGCCATTAGTCTCTACCTTACATGGTGTAAATCGTGACGTGTGACGTGTGTGGCTCCGACCGCAGGAACGATAGCGGAAGGCATGGTGAGACAGTGTTCGTGCGTGTTGCAGGAGCGACGACGCCGCCGTGCCCCGGCGAGGCGGAGTCGCGCGCGGCGCTGCTGCGCGGCCTGCTGCTGGCGTCGCTCGGGCGCGCGCCGCCCGCGCCGCCCGCGCCGCGCGCCGCGTGTCCGCCCGTGCCCGCGCCCGCGCCGCCGCCCGCGCTGCCGCCGCAGCCCGCGCCGCCCGCGCCGCCCGCGCAGCCCGCGCTGCCGCTGCCGCGCAAGCCGCAGCCGCGCACCAAGGTATACTGATCTACCCTCCGCCGGTACCCTGCTCCGACACGGTGCCCGCTCCCGATTCTGATAGGAAATATACTATTATGAGACGACTCGACGTGACGTCGAATCGTTAGCTCGATACTGTGGGGTACGTGTCTCGTGTTTAACGAATTGGAACTTAAACGTAGCTCCTCGAAAAGTTTGATCTATCCGACGGAACCCCATAATATTGAGGCATCGAAATATTGAAGTTCTCGATTGGAATGTGACTAACTTTGTACGCCGTAGGACCGAAGTGTCCGAACGATTTTAACCGAGTATTTTTAATACCAAGTAAATACACTTAGATAGGCTAAAATGTGCCACATTTACTTGATTAGTTGGATCTAATTAAATCAATCGGCTAACATGCTTTGTAAACAATTCCTTAGCCGAGAGATTGAATAAAAAGACTTGACACTTTTCTGAACCGCTTCGACGAGATACGACACACGGCGAGTGGAATGTACCGTCGGTAAGACACTTCATTATTTATTAGCTCGAATCAGCAATCGTCAAATAAAATTGTTTATCTATTATATTATTTATTTAAAACTGGTTATACCACAAATACTAACCGTACAATGTTTACACACTCGCAGGTTCTTGTGAGAAAAAAGAAACTAAACTGAAGTCCGCAAGTATTTCTAGTACTCTTTGTTATTTAATAATATAGTTAGTACATAATACATTGCTTCGAAAATGAAACCTATTTGCTGTTTAATATTGGACTACAGAAACTATAACTAAATTAAAAAATATACACACCCCTGACCTGACACACTATTAGGCTGTCGCGGTTTTGTTCGACTCATTGATTTTTTTATAGGAATTTGGTTTTTCTACCGTTTTGATTTATCCGTTTGAGCACCAAAAACGACAAATAACGCCGACAGAAAGCTTTGCCTCAGTGGCCACAACGTCATTTTCTACTAGGCGTCATAAATACAGTCCGAACAGAAAGTATAGAAATTAAAAAGTGACAATACTGTAGTGTCGTCCCGTTTTCTTAGATTGATTAGAAAGTGACGACACTGCTTGCCACTTTTTAATTTCGACACTTTATTGTTGGACTATTATATGCTGTCGTCAGCTTGACGTCTGAGCCGCAGACTTCCATGCCAAAAGAGCAAATGACCAACGTTTAAAATTATAGCTTTAAAAAATAGATAAATATATGGGTTTATTATAATCGTGTTTAGTAAATGTGTTGTTGTATTATTTCGTTAGTATTTTTTTTATCTAACTAACCGGTAGGAAGTACATATTTTGTTCATAAAATATTACCTAATTAATATAATTACGTTTATACCTTTTCACTTCCCCTGCTCAAAAAGTACGTAATTTTAGCTTCGCAAAGCGGGGCTAGGGTTAAAATGGGTAAAAATAATAATTTCTATGAAAAAAAAAAACTTTCTAGTGGTCGGTTAACTACAATACAATACTAGACAAAAACGATATATCAAACCAACCTGATCAGATCGGCCAATATGTATAATCATCAAATGTTGGAAGCCCTCCATAAAAAATGCAATAAAAAAATTTAAAAACACCTGAAAACGGTGAGCATTCTTGAGATTTTTACTGATCTCACAATTGTCTATGACCGCTTTTATAATTTTAGGGATCACTGAGCTTTTCGCATGGGTTACCATTTTTTTCTCGCAGTTGAAGTGAAAAGTAGTATTTAACGCATGACGTAAAGCCTTTATGCGGTCTTACTGCGGTCGCTCCTCTTAATAATTACTGTGTGCTGTTTTAGCCCCTTGTCAAGCAATCTACTATTATTAAGTTTTGTTCTATTTTTGTCTATTGAAATAAATGACATAATATAAAGATGTTCTTTAATGCTACTCCCTTCATTCAATATAGTAACAAGGTGCGGTTTGGCCCTGAGATAGTGGCACTGTAAACAACCTCCTTATGGCAATATTGTGCATTTACATGTCAACAACCAATTTCAAAACGTTATTTACCGGAATGCTTAATCCTTCGTTCGTTACTTGATTTTCGCGGAATATTTAACCCTATTTCCTCTTTGATTACATAGGTGACGTTTGATGATTTACAACATTAGTTACCAAAAAATTTTGTTAACAAAAATAAGAACCGACTTCAGTAAAACTAAAAAGCCAAAAATAACCCGTTCAAGTACAGATTACATTTGACTCACCCTTTAAAGTCGATCCCAAACCACTCGGTTCTTATATTTATATATGATAGTTTACGCGAGGTTTGGCAGCGACTTCGAAGGGTGAGTCAAATGTAATCTGTACTTGAACGGGTTATTTTTGGCTTTTTAGTTTTACTGAAGTCGGTTCTTTTTTTTGTTAAAAATTTTTTTTTAGCTTTAGATTGATTCAATTAAAATAATTATAGCGGGGTGATCAGGGAGGTCTTGAAGGCATGCGTCTCGTTTGAATTATCTCCTAACTCCTAACCGTTAAGGAGTTGTACCTTCCATCATCAGCTCAGCATTGGAAGATGATGACTACCATAGGCAAATACTTAAATAGTTTTAGAAAATATATGAAAAATATTATGAGTGTCTATAGAATTTCAGGAATTCCTTCGATTCCTCATGGATATCGTCATCCGATCTTCACCAAAATTTTATGGGACCAACCTTGAGATCATTTTCATGAACCTAAAAAGAATTTTCCAAATCGACTCATAAATGACGGAGTTCTGAGGTAACAAACATTAAAAAAAAAAAATACAACCGAACTGACAACCCCCTCCTTTTTTTGAAGTTGGTTAAAAAAGTTGTCCTTGCCAGTAAAATAAATTGGTACCAATAAAAATCTGCAATATGGTGTGGGCTAAAAAGCTACTCCAACGGCTATGTGATAGGGATAAGAGACCGGATTTGTCGTGGCACTTTTGAGCTGTCATAGAGACTTCTCGTTTATCGACTTACATGCTTACGTTTGGCATCAGCCCTGCTAATTGGGAAACTTTGGCTAACGAGCGTAGCAAATGGAGAGCGTCTCTTGTCGAAGGCTGCAAAGCTCATGACGGAAGTTGGTTTCGGGCTCTGGCTGCGAAACGTGAGAGGAGACACCAACATGAGAGGAGGGTCACTTCACCAACTCAATCATCAAACGACCCCCTAATGAGATGTCAATCTTACGGACGTCACTGTCGCTCCCGCATCGGACTGTAGAGTCATTTCAAACACTGCCACAAAAACGCTGCATAAAATCATCTGATAAAGATGTAAAGGCCTGTGATGAGACTTATCGCGAAGGAGCGATCTATTTGAGATAACCTTTGTATACCAACATATTGGAATTTTTAAATAGGTAAAATAAATTTTAAATACTAATTAAATTAATATTATTTTACTGTTCCTTATGAACTAGTAAGTCAGAGAGCCTTACTTTATATGTGAAACTATTAACTATACTTATTAACTTTTCATTGTTTTAGTTATAATTTTTTTAATCAAATTATGATTTATTGTCTATTAAATTTGTTATACAAATAATTTTCGCGACAAGTTTCGTCAACGTAAGCTATAGGTACAAAATAATATCCGCAACACGCTTCGTCAGTAAAGGCCTTACTTAAAACTTTTTTGTTTTAATTGAACATCTCTATTTCACATTTCAACTCATAAGTGAGGCGTGAGGTTTAAATCTACTTTTAATGTTCTTAATACGTTAATCGGAAGTCGATAAATGAGAAGTCCCTATGACAGCTCAAGGGTGCCACGAGAAATCCGGTCTCTGTGATGAGGATGAGATCATTATTTTTTTTAGTATTACATTAAGCGTTGATTGATACAAATGAGCGTAATTCGTTTGAATTATTTGTTATGTAAGCTGTATCCTATACCAAGCATTTAGGTGTTAACTTGGCAATAAAAAGAGACCAGTTCAGCGGAGTAGCCGCCTGTCAGAGTAATTGTTGACTTGAAAAAAAAACTATGACGCTATTAGCATCTATTTCCATCAGTAATAGTGGCACATGGTATTGCCGGTCGGCGTCGACGTCGACGACAGACGGCCGAGGCTGACGGACGCGCTTGTTGCAGGAGGCGGCGGCGCGCGCGGCGGCGGCGCACGCGCCGGCGCGGCAGCTGCCGGAGGGCAGGTAGGAGCGCGCAGGCGTGGCGCCGGAGCCGCCGCCGCGAGGCGCGCGCGCGGCGCCCGGCGCAGCCGCGACCCGCCCCGCCCCCGACAAGCCGAGCGCCCGGGCCTCCGCCGCCGCCGCCGCGCCCTGCATACACGTCGGTAGATGAAACTATTTAATGTTTATCCGTTAGCTGTACGGTAGTCTATATGATATTATTTATCCGCGCCGCGGCCCGCGCCGCGCCCGTTGTACATACCGCCGCGCCCGGTGAGACCGGGGCCGCGATCGACCCGTTTCGTTGTTTTCGCTAACACTTATTAGTGGACGCTTATGTTTGTTTTGTTGGCTTTCGAAAATCAGTGTGGTCTCCTTTGTGGTAGAGTGATAGCTATGGAATGTTTTAATCGATTTGAATACGTGAATTAAAGTAATTATAGGCCGTTTCCGTTGTTGATTTCGATACTGATATATGTCCGGGGGGAGCCGGTGCAGACTGATATTATAACGTTTGTCGTCCATTCTCTGAAGCCGCAGACGGTAGCGATATCGACAATGACCAACCGAGTTTAGTGATACTATAGTTCATCGATTTTTCTGCGATTGTAAAATCTAGTGTTGAAGTAATATAGGAAAAATATTAATAGATGTGTAATTGGCCACGGCCCAGTGGTTTTGTTTATGAAGACTGGCTCCTCTTCTATTCTTGTAATACACAAAAGTTTAACTGGTAATTAGCTACTTACCCACATTTTTTTCACTAGCTACTCAAAAGAATGTGCTTATTAGTTTGATTATTATACTCCAACATTACAAAATGTTTGTATGTACCCTAATTAAATTCTATAATATTAAAGAAGCTTTTCTTTTTCATTAATCCCTTTAGGACCTACCTCATCACATGCATGGAACTCAAGTCACAGAAAGAAATATGAATACCCCATGCATTTTTATATCTTTGAGATGGAGTTATACAAAACAGGTAGTTCAGCATTATAAACATAAATTATTTTAAAAAACACTGGGTACTGAACATGAACTGATATGAGAATAGACAAGGTATGAATGCGTTAGTCTAGTTAGATATTTTTGCAGCTGACTGTACTAAACTACGATACTGTTTTTTGCGATGGAAATTAGTGTACCTAATAGAGCTTTTAACCTTACAATTGCAAATTAATGTTTAAATTTCTGGAATCGACTGTTAAAATTAGATTAGATTGTACACGGTTATTGATAAACGTATATAACTCAAACCCTATTTCCTATTCTTCGCTTCCTCTGTAACATTTTCGACTTGTTTTTTTACGGAGCAGACCAGTACACCTTACCTATACATAATAGAGTTCAGAGTTCAAAAGCTTGATAGTTTAAAAGGTATTGATAATTTTTATTTATTTTTATTTTTTTATTAAGATTTTTTGAGTTGTCAATTCATGCTATTTTTATTGGGATGAAATATTCACAGTGCTCTAATAGTCAGAAATTGCGGTTAAAGCTCAAAATTAGTATTTAATAAAAGTATCATATTGTTAAGGCCAATCTAAGATTACATTAACTGGAAACACTTTATATTTTTTCCTGTAAAGTACCATACGTCATTCACTCCGCCATTGCAAATGAACTGAGGCGAGGGGTATGCAATGCAAGGCTACGTTTTGCTAAAGAATTAAACTGGATGGCGTTTACTGTTTGCGTACAATCATCAGTCATTTTGAAACCTGTGAATAAGTTATTCATAATAATTATTTTTAGACTTTCACTTGTCCTTGTCGTTTTGCAGTACAAATCAATAGTGACGTCACCATTAAATACTAAGAGGAAAACAATTAAACGTATAGGTACCTATAATTAATAAATATTAAGGGACAATCTTACACAAATCGACCTAGTCCCAAACTAAGCAAAGCTTGTACTATAAACAAATGAGGTGCTTTGGGGTAAAGTCGAAAATCACACATATCTACTAAACTGGAAACAATTACTACGCTTGCAACGCTTGTCAAGACGCCATGTTTATCTGCTCCCCCGCTTCAGTTCACTTCGTGTCGCTAGTCGTGAGCGCACGTGTGTTGCGGTCGATTAAATAAAAATAGTGCGATTATGAGGACTTATGAAATTACCCCATACCACATAACTCGGGAACCTGATAAGTTAAATCATTGTTTGTTTGTTTTTACGTTAGGTACATTGTCATTTTTGTCGTAATAATGAGTACAGCATAACGGTGTATCTGTAGTTTAAAAAAAGCAATCGAATTTATCCCACGGGTGAAATTCGAAAAAATGTTCTTTCGAAATAATCCCAAACTAGGTTTTCCAGTCCATTATCAGAGTTAGACTAATGTTTTCTTCATAAATGAGTTATTGAATTCTCTACATGCAAATTTCTAGATTATTAAACATATAAAAGAAACATTATTTTATAAAAAACAATGATGACGATGACTGATCACAGCGCGGGGAAATTCGAAAATAATTTGTGATTTAAACAAAAAAAAAATGTTCTTTACCGTGAATCAGCGGGATTTTTGAGGGGGTAAATTAGAACTAAAAAGAAATATGATTCTTAAACTCATATTGCATAAAAACCATTTCTACAAACCTTCGAAATTACCCACTCCTTAAAAAATGGTATTCAAAATATTTAATTTTTTTATTTACATTTATTTCCAAATTCAAGCAACATATTACAACGCAATTTTCACAAAGCGTTGATGAATATATCCAATTTCGTAAAGATCTCATTACTTGGAAGGAATACTTCTTAGGTTCTTACTTACGAGCCCAAACCCTAACATACTCTACACTCGCCTAAAAATATGTCGAATATACCCCAAAGCAGGCTTGTTTGAGTTCATTACACAAATATTTACCTGGCCAGGATGCGGACCCAGAAACGCCGGCTCAGGTGCACCACAAACTGCGCCAACCGCGTCGTCAACAATTGAAAAACGGATGAAATTATTATCTTATTATAGGGTAAATCGCCAATAACTGGCCACCTCATACTAAAAATGATCTCTGTTCACCTGAAAACAGAATTCATTTTAGTATAAGGTTTTAATTACTGGCCATCCTTCAATAACTGGCCACGTTATACTAAAATGAATTCAGTTTGCAGGTAAAAAGAGTTCATTTTTAGTATGAGGTGGCCAGTTATTGAACGGTGGCCAGTAATTGGCGATTTACCCTATATACTTAACAATTTTTTTTTTTAAATAAAAAGTAGGTATTCTATGTTTTTATTTACTTATCCCAATTCAAAAACAGTCCTCCTCCCACTCCTTTATTGTAACTGTAACTGTTGGCGTATATCTTGTTGGATTAATGAACCGTTTTAGTTGAAAAATGAACGAGAAATAAGTAAAATAAATTTCTAATAAAATATAGGTACTAAAACTGGTTGGGTTCGTCCCATACGAGTTTTTTGACTTTCCGAGGGAACTGGATATTTGTATCAAAATTAACTTTAGAAATATTACTCAACCATGCTCGCATACGTTCGTATCAAAAATCCTATGTCTCAATTATGAATAACCCTTCCAGTGGCAGAAACCGGAAGCCGGACCCAACGTCAATTGGCAGGCATCCGGGAGCCGGACCTGACATAACAAGCCGTTGAGTGGCAAGGTTACTGATTGACAGGAGAATTGGCACGGCCATCTTCGCAAAATATACCGTTAAGTGGCGGGCCCCGCACGGGTGGTCATCGCGAATTTTCCGCATGTTACAAAAATTATCATTTTGTTGTGTATAAACTATATATCGTGGGATTCAACATAAAATGCCTTATTTGATTGTATATAAGTATATATTGCATTCCATTTATGCAATTTTTTTCTTGTTTGATCAAACGTCAGATGACTAAATGTTTCCACTTTTACGCATAGGTATGTATAAAAATAACTATAATTGGGAAAAAACTGAATATTAGAAAAAACAAATTTAATGGCACGTCTATATATTTATTTACACTTATAATCCTTTTTATTACACCTCACCGTACAATATTTTCTAACTACAAGGTTTTTAAAATAAATGCTCACGGCTCGGCGGTCGACGCGTAATGGTCAGGGGGATCGGGAAGATGACGCAATTTCTAACGAACTTTGCTTTGCGCGGCACTTCGACCGTTAGTTAATGCCGTCCTTGTTTATTGACGAATGCATCTTGCAGGTGTGAGCAAGCAAGATATAGTTTTGACGATTTTATTTCGGGTCCGAAATAAGACATCGCACAGGGTCCGGGAGCTGGACCCTGCCACGCAACGGCTTGTTTTGTCCAGTCCGGCTCCCGGATCTCTGCCACTTGACGTTGGGTCCGGCAGTCCGGCTACCGGTTCCTGCCACTTAACGGTATATTTTGTAAAATAGACGCGCCATTTCTCCTGCTGTTCAACCGGTGGCGCTGCCACATGAAGGGATAAGGAATAAACTGAAATATTAAAAGATAAAACATCACGGTTTTTACATAGGTCAAATGCGTTCGAAAACTGCGTTATACCTTTGGATCTATTACCAGTATAACGCATAGTATTCGAACGTATTTTATTTTGACATTGACAGTTAATGAATGAAATGAACAACTGGAACAACAGTTCAACAAGGAAAGTATGAATTGATGACCGTGTAAGAATTGTAAGTTGTATTAAATAGTACATGCAGTACATATTATGGTATAGTCTCGATATCGATTTTTAGATCATACGAAGTACTGTGTATCTGTATATCATTCACCGTATAAATAGCTTTTGAAACTGTTAATTGAAACATTTTAATTATATTCGTACAATGGCTAATGAAGAACATAAATATTTAGCAAACATTATCAAAGAAGTTCACGCATCTCTTAGAAAATCATCTTTAGAAATGGGTGCCGAAGAAGCTTGGCGTGCACATTGTAGGAATAAGGACAAACTAATGACTTATGCAGAATCTATGCAAAAATTAGCAACTACTCACTGGGAAGAAAATTGTGCAAGTAAGGACAATGAAGCAATATCAAGAATCAAGTGGACAGCAGACCTAGCATATGTTTATTTTATTGAAAAATTATACCTTACATACAGATTCAAAGAATTCCAAATAGCTGAGAAAATGAACATTGAAATTCCTACAGAAGAATATTTCTCTGAACCTCTGAATCTTATTGATGTTGGGAGCTGTTATAATCCATTTAAAAATTATGGATACTTTGAAGTTTTAGCAGTAGATCTGTGTCCGGCAAATTCATCAGTCTATGAGTGTGACTTCTTAGAGGTACCATGTGGACTAAACTTAAGGCAAGCGGCTGATAAAATTGAACAGTTGCCATGTGGTCATTTTGATATAGTTACATTTTGTTTCCTTTTAGAATATATCCCTAGTTCTCCTCTCAGAATAAAAGCCTGTGAAAAGGCATACAAGATATTAAAACCAGGGGGCTTGCTGGTCATTAACACACCTGACTCTAAGCATGTTGGTGCAAACTGTAAACTGATGAAAAACTGGAGATATACCTTAGCATGCATAGGGTTTTCCCGAATTAAATATGAAAAATTCAAGCATATGCATTGCATGGCATTCAGAAAAAGTTTGACCAAGGAGGTTGCTGTTCGGTGGGCAACAATACATAAAAATTCTGAGTTGGAGTTTGCACTGCATATACCTCAAGATTTCAACAATAAGCCTGAGGATAATCATTCATATTCTAAACCAAATGTAGAAACTGATGATTTTATTTTTAATGAATTACCATTTAACAATTTGGAATGAAAAAATCTATACTTATATTATGGAGCAATAAAAATTTAAACAACAAAATATTTTATTGTTGAACAAAGGGTTAACGTTAGTCACTTCAACAATTTTTCATTGGCTTAACATGCCAGAAGTTTATCTTAATATTATACAGTCAATATACTTATTCTATGGAACTGTTTACTTCACAGTTCCAAACTTAGCCTTGCGCTTCTCAATCCTTTCCTTTAGTTCTATGTCGGTCATAATTTTGGATACGGATTGTCCAAATCTGTCAGCTCTTTGTTTGAGCTTATCCAAATTCTCACTCAGTGTTGCTGTTGTCTTAGTTGAGGTAATAGTATTTGAAGTGTTCTGACCAAATCTCTGCTTTCTGGCCTCTTTCCTTTCATCATCAGACATCTTAACTGGTAATCCAAATCTTTTTGCACGCATTTCTAACCTTGTCTTGGCATCGACATCAGCTGTTATTTTCATTTTGCTATCAGATGGGGCAGTAATGGCTTCAGCTTTATTTTGAGTAGTTTCTGCCTCTGGTTTAGTTGCATTCACAGATAATGCTCTATTCAAGACAATTTTTTTTGATCCGGCCTCCTTATTATCTCCCTTGGTGTCAGCCGTTATTTTTCTTTTGAGCGTTCTCATCGGTTTCACCTCGCTGGCAGGCTTGGGCTCGGGTTGGTCGGCAAGCGCCAATTCTTCATTTATAGTGTCCACGGCAGAGTCATCGAGAATGTCGGTTTGACTTTTTTCATCGTCGTCTTCCAATTTTTCATCTTCTTCTAGAACACTATCAGAGTCAATTTCATCAGAATCTAAGTTTATCTCTCCGTGGTCCTCTTGTGCCATGGCTGTTTGTAGTCTTGCAACTAGTTCTGCTTTGTCGCCTGTATGAGCGAGTCCACGCGACTTTAACTCTTTACGCAAGTCAACTACCTTCATTTTACTTGCGTCTAAAACTGTTGAATCGGCCATTTCTTCAAGCCGCTATTGACTTAGCGGAAAAACAACGGAAGTAAGGTAAATTCAATGAATCGCTCAATTCGTTTCTTGATAATCTTGATTCACTTCACTTTGCTTGCCTTGCCGGTTTGACGTTACGTTATTAGCTATCGTTCAATTCAATTCGTTCAGTTCAGACTACAATGTAACATGTTCAGTTTTATTCGTTCCGGTCAGTGCGTGGGTTTGCACAGCGCAGCGTTAATGCTTAAGGTGCGCGCGCACTAGGCGCAACTACACGCACGTCGCCGGCGGTGGCGGAGCGACCACATATTTTTAATTTTAGAATCAAATATTTACCCGCTAGGGTTAGAGTAAGGAAAAATCTATGCCACTCGGGCAAAATTGGACGGTTTCACAGTACGCGACCCGTCATATAATTTTTTGTTGGCGTTGCGTAGTACCTTTAATTGTGGCAGCATTATGATATTTATGATCACTAATTGAGCAGGTTAAAACTGTGCTTGAATAGAATTCGCAGTTAAATGTCAATTATGACAGAAACAAAACAAAAAA
The DNA here is from genome assembly GCA_947623375.1 of Apotomis capreana. NCBI lineage: Eukaryota > Metazoa > Arthropoda > Insecta > Lepidoptera > Tortricidae > Apotomis > Apotomis capreana. Next base: position 33,677,451 of record OX392499.1, on the reverse strand, counting down.
ACCATTTAATTTTATTTATAGACTATCAGTTTCAGTATCGGTATGTTATTTTAATGTTCGATACCTTCTAGCTAGATATTCTTGTAATGTAGTCTAACATTCTTTTAATTTACAGTTTATAAAAATAGTAAAGATTCTTAGTGTCGATTTCAGTTTAAACGACGGCGAATAATAGTTTTCATTGTAAACAAAAGTTACCGGTGCCCCATCGAAGGCATATCGCCAGATAATAAAACATGGAACTTTGGAAGCCGGAACCAGATCCGGACACACTCGTAGACCAGTTGATACAGAAATATGATGAGGCTTCTATGCCGCTGCCTGATATTGAATGCGAACCTCATCTTCTTATTTCAAAGGTATGCATTTACTTACAAAGTGGTTATTTATTTATTTATATTCAAAACGACATATTATAAACATTTTATTTTACAGGTCAGAAAACATTACATGGAATATGTAGTACAACTATTGTCTGTAAACTATGAAAATCACCAGAAACTTCTGAATAAAAATATATATTTGCCAAGTGCTATTTGGAGGTGCGCTAAAAGTATTGAGACATCAGCTGTACAGGCATGTATGGTGGTGCAACTCTACAGAAAGAATATTCAAAATGTGGTTTGTATATTTCTTCTTGTATGAATTTGATTATTTAAATGTTAAAATAAGTATGACTCAGAAGCACATTAGACTTAATATTATTAATAATAATTAAATGATTCTTTATTGACAACATTTAATTTTTTTAAGCAGGTCTTTTTCTGATATAATCAAGTAAAGGATAAAAGTTTAATATAACCACATTTTATATTTTCGAAATATCCCAATTTAAAATTAAAAAATCCATTTGAAAGGTTCCCCATTCCCCTAAAAGAGTGTAGGCAACGAGTAATTGGTCACAGAGCAGTAAATCATGCAGTCGGACTATTTTACTAAGCCAGATTAAGTATGAAATTGTACCACTGTTCTTTTTGTAGGTTGCAAAAAAAAATCCAAAGGACAACGTCATTTGAGTACTCATTTTTAGACAATGCTTTAACTTTTTTTAAATCTTTTCAAAACTAGTCCATGTAAGCAAATAAAAATAATAGTTTTGGATACCGTGATAATAAAGTAATGAAATTAGTTTAAACTTATCACTATTTGAAGATGTTAAATGTTGTCAATTGCTGTATGTGATTATTCTGTTTGTTCTGCCTGGACTTGCCTGGGAAAATTTCTGAGCATTTCATATGCTCAGAAATTTGCCCAGGCAAGTCGAGCAGTTCAAAATTGTTGTTGTCTCACAATTTTATTACTATAATGGTAGATCAAATAATTTTTACTGTGATCAAAGTAAGTTTTAACCATTATTTATTTTAACAATATTTGCTGAGATTGCATGTTACAGCCATAAAAATACTCAAAAGGCACCAATATTTTTTTGAGTGCTCAGGAGGCATTAAAATTTATGGGGCAAGCTCATTTGCAATAATTATTGATAAACATATTCTTTTCAGCTAATCTACATTCCCTTAAGAATGCATTAATGGGTCTATTGATAATTATTTGAACTATATAATTGATTTTGCCCCAAAAATTTTGATGTCTGGTCATCATTTCATTCAGGTGGATGTAGTTGAACAATTATTATACAAACATTTAAATTTCAGATAAAAGAGTTAAAAAATGACACCAAAAAAGGTAGATTGAATAAAAAATTATATGAGTGTCTTCACAGACCACCAGAAAATGAGAAAAAATTACAAACAGAAAAAAGCACTTCAAAAGATTGCAACTGTCAATGCAAGTGCAAAGACAGGAAGAAACGCCGCAGAATGTCAAATACGCCAGCAGAAAATACAAACCATTCAACAATAAGCGATTCATCTTTTAATAATAATTTGGACTCATCTAATATGCAGACTTCAGCTAATCAAATATGGCATCAGCCAACAAATTATTGCACTCCGAAGCCACCAACTGCAGTCAATAATGTAACAAAAACTGCACCCAATCAAGCTTCATTAAGCTATGCAAGCCCACCCAAAACTGCCTTGGAAACACCTTCAGATGAATTAGATGAGCAGTTGGAAAAACTATTCCACAGTGATCCCAACGATGATGATTTGTTTGAAGGCACACTCTGCTCTACTGATTATGTTCTTAATGACAACACCAAAAAGCTTCCTGTTGAGAACCTAGGAGGACCACCTGTTTCACAACCTCAGGTTATTAGTAATACTGTTATAGATGCCCATGAAGCTAAAATTAGATCATTAGATGAAAGAGTAGCTTCGCTTGCTGGGCTTTTGGAAAACCCTAATGAAAATCCGGCTCCTCATCAAACAAATAGTATTAGCCAGAGCCAGAGGACAGACAACAAGAGAATAAGACGCCATAAATGGTTATGCGAGGAATACTTTCTGAAAGTGCGCCTTTATGAAATGCTGGATCTTCTCAGAGAGACCAATAGGATGGGCCACATGAGGGTAGGTATATACATGCATAACAAGGTTACACTGTGGACTGTGGTTCTATAATGAATGATGCTTTTTAGGGTTCTTAGACTTATAAAGAACCCTTTCCAATCTTGACATTTCTGTCTCTAAAAAGCTGTAATTGGGCATGCCGCACGGGTATATATACATATGTCATGTCAACAAAGTAAAATAAAATCTTGTAAACATTTTTTTATGATTAATTGCTGTAACTTATTAGACTTGTCATGGTATTGTGTAATGTGGTTACTTTTTCCACAGATAAAAGATTTATTCCGGGACCTGTTTGGCGACGATAGCGACGATGAAGGCATGGTCTCACCTCTAGAGGAGAGTCACGAGTTCGTTACAAGTTGCAAAGAGCGCATAGCGCCGTGGGTTGTGAAGCTATTGTCCCCTTATTACACCAAGGGGCGCATTAGAGGGAAAACTCTATTCAAAGCTTTAGCACGACATTTGATAGGTCTGATATACCAGTGCAGTCGGTATCCCAGTAAGTATCTCTTTTATATTATATTTACTGAAATAACAACATTTAAATTTTTTTAACCGCTTTTTCCATTATGATATTATTATAATAATAAAATAAGACAACCTCACTCAAATCTATCTAGTCCCACAGTAAGTTCTAGTAGGCTTCTGTTATGGACACGAGACGACAACAACATACTTATATACCTATAGATAAATACATACTAAGAAAACCATGACCCATGCACAATTATTTTTCCTTGCCGGGATTCGAACCCAGGACGCGCCAACCGCGTCGACAATCTTATTAATTATCAAATACAGGATACAAATTAAATATTACCACATTTTTTCATTTTCGGAAATATCCCAATATGTGATTGAAAAATTTATTTAAAAAATTAGACCAGTAATTGGTCACGGCGCAGAAAACCATACAGTCGGACTATTAAATAATGTTACTAATTGTAAGGTGGATTTAGTACGAAAATTTGTACAAAAAAAATTGTACCAATGATCTCTGTCTCGTGATCGTGACTGTAAAGTGTAACATTTTTCACAAGGTGACGTCAAGTAGTCCGATTCTTTTACAGTTTTTAAACATTTTCAAAATAAATAAGAATAATCAAATAAAAAAATATAGTTTTGGGTTCTGTGATAATAAATTAAGGAAATTATGTTAAACTGACCTCTATTTGAAAAAAATATATGTTGTAGGAGGTGGACACTTAAGTTACGTATAGAGTAGGTATATAATCTCACGTAAAAAGTGCAGGCACAGGCATGTATTGGTGGTACTTCCTTGAGGCATAACAATTTTTCCCGACTCTTTCATTTACCACTTCTGCAAAACTAAAAACTCAGTATATTTTTATAAACAGCTTTCCTAAATTTGTTCTAAAAAAAAGTTCAGAATAGTTAACAGTACCTACCCAATACTCGTGGAAATCATGGGGAAAGGCCAGAGTTGGGCATTCAATAACAAATCATCATTTTAAATGACGCACCGCTAGAATGAATCAAGTGACCGTCATTCAAGAATATGTTATTTTGAATGGAGAGTTTTACAATAAGTAAATCAAAGCAGAAGAAATTGAGTGAAACTAATTTAATCGTCATTCAATAAAATCAATCTGTGATTGATTATTTGAAATAAAATTGTTTGATTATAATTATATTTTTATGCTTCTTCAAAAAGAGGAAGTTCTCAATTGGACTGTACGATTTTTACATCTTTGTATTTTATAAACCGATATGGAAACTTACCAGGATGGACCCATATCAATTTGGTGAAAAATTGACTACGAGATACACGAAGAATTGAAGAAACTCTTCAAATATTATAGGCACAAATGTATAATGTCGAAAAGCGATCCTTACTATCTTCAGAAGGCGTTTCTAGGACCACCGTTCCATGGCGTCGTAGGTACTTCTCCATCTTTCCAATCACTCCGCTGCCGATCTTGTGATGGCACACCCCCGTTTAACTTCGACTTTTCAATAACTGAAGTAGAATGCATAAAAAAATACTTATACTAAACAATCACTCTTAGTCAAGATAATCTCCATTCAAATAAAACGTTATTTTAAATGGCCCTCTAACAAACGAACTCAATCAACGCGTAAGCGGTAATCAGAATCACGTACCTATTCTTGATTTATTATATTTCACGCCATTCAGAATGACGCGCTCTAGAATAAATCATAAGTAGTAGGTATTTGATTTTTTTTGAATGTGAATGACGTCTGGCCGTTAATTCTTATTCTCATTCAAAATGAAATTTGCCCAACTCTGGGAAAGGCCACACTCCTACAAGCTGACAACGAGAAACTACATGTGTGAACTATATCTATATCTCAGGGTTGAACTGGATCTGAAGGTCTCTATGGCCTTGCTGACTGCGAATGTTACCAATTTACTTTTTAATGTCGTAGAAGAATCGAATATGTTTTTACCTTTTTACATAGAAAACTAACGTGAGTCTCAGACATATTAAAATACTTAAACGGGTTTACTCACGTCGAATCGACCGGCGTCGAGCAGCGTTCGGTTGGCCGCCGCCGCGACTGATCGTCTCTCCTGATGATGAATCGCGTACCGATTCGAAACATGTCGAGCGTTATTCGACTTCTACGGACGTGAGTAAACCCGTTTAAGTATTTTAATATGTTTTTACCTTCATAACTAGTAGCTCTGCGAGGTATATAGACCTCATTTTAATTGTGTGGTGAAATAATTATGGCTTTTATTACGTTTCACTTCTTGAAAATTTACGAAAAACTACAAAATAAGCTATTTAATTATTGAACCTGCTCACGAAAAAAAATCATGAGTCAGTTGACAAATGCAGCCTGTAAGCGAGAACAGCCGCAAATACAAAAGAAGTTTTGGCATCCTTCGCTCACTCATTCATTAAATGTCATGAAAGTTGTGACCCACGATTTTATTAATATCCATTGTTTGTGTAACACTGTCTTTTGGCATTTATTTTTGATTTCAGATTACTATGAAGTAAGCAGCTTCGTATCAGACTTCCTGAATAATCATAAGATGATTAGATGTGAAGCAGACTTCAAACAGTTCAGGATTGATAACTTGTGAGGAAGAAAAAGTGAAAGTGTGAAAGTTGACTATTATTTCCCAAGTGATTTAATATGGTACTAATGTAAGCAATGTTAAATAGGAGGTGATCACTTAAGTTACGTTTAGAGTACATAATCTCAAGTAAAAAGAGCAGTGTCAAATTTATTGCGCAGTGACGACTACTGAGTTTGATATTGCTGTGAATACGTGAAATTAGGTATAGTAGTCCTATAGTTTTTGTTGGTATATGTATTTACCATTTTTCACTTAGTAATGTTTCGAGAAATAAAATATTTTGTTTCTCTGAATTATTTCTTTCGTTTGGGTTCACTGTCTGTGTTTTCCTCCGTTTTCCTTTTCTCAGCTTTAACAAACCATCCTGTTAGAGTCTTTTGCGTGGATTTATTTTTCTGTTCCAAGGATATTCTTTTTTTGCAGTCCATTGATTTATTTCTTGAATTATTAACTTTTGTAGAAACAGGATGCCAGGATAGCAATTTAATGGGTTTCAAGTAACCAAGTGCCATGCATGGATCTACTTCGGAGATGTTGAGCCAGGCCTGTAATTGTCAAAGCATTTACACATTACATTTATACATTATTGTAATTAAGAAATCAGGTTTTTTATGAATGTAGAAGTAAAATTGTCTAAGGCAAGTTGCTCACATCAATTTTGTGTTCATTGTCTAATATGGCTGGCATCCTGTGGTGCAGCCAGTCCAGAGTGCTGTTGGAGTCCATGGTGATGACGGAGTATGAGTAAATGATAACATCCTCATTTTGCCACACATGGTATAATCCAGCCATGTATAACAATTTAATTCCTTTCCAGCCATCTTCATCATTGTAGGTATTATTCCAAGTTCCTGGTTCATCCATCTAACAGTAATTTAAAAAAATCAACATAAAGCATTATTCTTTCTCCAATATATGTACAGTCAGCAATGTCAGCATTACCTACTTATATAGTTAGTAGCAGTCAGTGATGAGATATATAGTAATGTAATAAATCCTTGAGGCTTTTTATCTGTTCAAAAATGCTGATTGTTTTGGCTCAGAACAACCTCATCCTCAGTCCTATTTCGTCGCCTTGTTAACTTGTCCCCATTGGCATATGGTCCACTGTTCTGATTCATATACATACCTATAAGCTCAAATTCTAATCTTGTCCACATTCCTGTGTGGTCCGCAGTACATTGTCCACAGTGCTATAACTTGTCTACATTCCTATTTCAACCACAGTGCCAACTCATCCACATAATTTTTAGGGTTCCGTACCTCAAAAGGAAAAAACGGAACCCTTATAGGATCACTTTGTTGTCCGTCTGTCCGTCCGTCCGTCTGTCAAGACCCTTTTTCTCAGGAACGCGTGGAGGTATGAAGCTGAAATTTATATCAATTACTCAGGTCTACTGTCCCTTGAAGCTGTGAAAAAATCAAACTTCTAAGCCAACGCAATCAAAAGATACAGCCGTTTATGCCGCAAATTTTCGACACTTGCAAGGGAATCAAAACCTACAGGGTGCTTCCCGTGAACTCAGAATCTTGAAATTTGGTACGAAGCAACGTCTTATAGCATAGATAAAGGAATAATTACGAAAACCATAATTTTTTTTTTTAATACCTAACTTTGCACCTAATTTATATGGGGCGCTATACATACCAGGTGCAAACTTAACTAACCACTTAGGGATGGAAAGTGTTTGTACGGAACCCTCGGTGCGCGAGTCCGACTCGCACTTGGCCGGTTTTTTTTGTAACAGAATTATTTGATAGAATCAGTAAGACATGTTTGATAAAATAGCACTTTGGTTGATATAGGAATGTGGGCAAATTAGGAGTTTGGGCCATATAGGAATGTAGACAAAATGGTATTTTGATGATATGAGAATGTGGACGAGTCACAAAGGTGACAATTTAGGAATTGTATGCCAATGACATGACAACATTTAAGAAGGTGACGAAATGAGACTATATTTGGTTACTTTGGTTGCTACTAATTATTTAAAGGCGACTGTATTAAAGCAAAGCCAACAATAAGACAAAATAATCTTTGTCCTCAACTCCATCAGCATAGCAATTAAGTATGTCATTTTTTGTCTCCTTGTTGAACATGCTGTAAAAAATTAAAGTGGCCTAGTATTATTATCTGTATGTGATGATAATCGAATTGGATTGGACATTAACATTAGTTCCATGTACAAGTAGCATGAAGCCACTTGATAAAATTTCCAATTTGATTGCAATTTTACAATAGCAGAAAGTGTAACTATAGCACTAATTCAAATTCAAAACTTTATTCTGCTGTAGGCTATAAGGGCTCTTTTACATGTTAGATTCTAAATAACACAAAAAAAAACATTTAGTATTTACAATAATAATATCATAATAGTAATGCAACACTGAATGCAACAGACGAATCACAGGGCATATTTTATTACAACCTACTGTTGTTAATGTTGAGATTTATAGTTTATATAATATAATAATGATGCATACCATTACATTTTCATCCTGAGGAGAATATATGTAATAAGGTTGCTTAATTCTGCTTGCTTTATTTGTTGTTTGCCATTCATAGAACCCTTCTACAACAATCACACATCTACCACCATCTTGTAAAATAGGTCCATAGAGCTTCGATCCTTGTATGCCTTCTAGGCGACAATTATTGGTACTTAAGTTGTGATTCCGATAATCCCCCTGAAAGAAAATGCATTTTCCTGAGATTAGTAGATTAGGCTAGTTCATTACACAATTTTTTTAATTGTACCTTGTGCCAGGGAGGGATAATTCCCCACATCATAGGTTTCAAAATCCTGTCTGTGTAAGCAGCACATTTGAATTTACTGGCTGAGACCAGCACAGGAGTAACATCGGTGGGGGCAATATTGTATGACGGTTTGTATTCCCTACCGGCATTATGTTCGTGTATCCATTCAGGTTGTGTGTACAGATTACCAGATTTTTGCTTATAGCTGCAGGCACACATAACTTGTTCTTTACAGAGTGATCTGAAAATTTCAAAAGTACAACTTTATCATGATATTTTTACATTTGTGTATAGCATAAATATTTAATTATTGGTTAAAATGTATAATATTTACAATCCAGTTCGTCCACACATGGTCTGTCCAAATATTGATAATATAAGTAGTTCCTTTTAATAATATCACTAATTTTACAATTCGAGTTCAACACAAACCGCTCTGGCTCATAACAAAACAAGTATGTCAAGTATGCGAATCAAATTATAATCTAAATAACAAGAGAAGCAATTAAATTATAAAATAATACAAGATACCGCCAAACTCCGCCAATTTGACTAATTTAATTTGACAAAATATACTAAAACAAACAAAGTAAAGAAACCAAACTATTTCAGTTGCTTGGGAAAACGCTTGAAAACTTTTTATGTTTATGGCAATGTCTCTTTAGGAATATAAAAAAAGTGAAATGACTGAAATGAAATGTCAGTGTCAAAATAGTGGTGGCCTGGCGAAGGCCAAGGAACAGTTTTGTTTTCGTGCCAAATGATTTCCAACAATGGGAATCCTTTAATTCAGCCTTAAAGCAACTGTAATTTGTCTTAAACATGTGGAAGTATGTGTCACGCCGGATCAGGGATACGTTAGAGCGGAACGCGGCGCATTTCGATAGACGCAGTACCACTGGTTTTGCGAACTCTCCAAATGGAAGTTCAGAAGATAAGGATAAAAAGTCTCCTTCATGTCGTTGGTATTCGAGGTGCTGTAACTCGTATCAAAATGATAACAACACAAACAGTAATAAGTGGAACTTCGAACAGCTAAATCGCACTTGGATAGGTGCCATCACATGGGTAAGAATTGGTAGTTTATTTTTACCATATCAGTAATTGATATCATTAAATTCATTATTAGTTGTTATTTTGTGTGATTTATACTCCTGATTTGTTTTACAGAGTAGTGCTCTAGTCATTGGGTGGTATGCTAGTCAAGTGCTTCATCTGAGGCACAATTATCATCGTAAAGAACCTTCCAAGAGGTGTCCCACCATTAATGGCATATTTTCTTCTTTATATCCATATGTACAATATGTGAAGAAAAATGAAGGATTATTAAAGCCCATTCCTAATATAGAGAATGTCTTACAAACTTTCACTCCAAGGGTACATTTAATTACAAATGAACAAGATGGAGGTAATAACAATCGCTCAGACAGTGGTGTCAGTAGGTCTACAACTCCTGATTCCTCTTCTGAGAATGATCTGGGAGAAGTTCTGAACTCTATTGAGAATAAATTGGGGCTAGCTGCTATTGAGAATGGTCAGCATCAAGATGGGTTGAACCTGCTCAGGTTAGTGAAATTATATTTAATCATAAATATTTCTGCCTCTGGTTTTTGCTTGGATACTGGTCTGGCCGGCTGGGCTCACTGTAGCTATAAACAAAATCGCCTGGCATGCTCTGTCCGTTTCTGGGCTAGTACTAAATTTTTTTCCTGGTTGTAAGTGTTGATCTAAATTAAGACTAGAGATGGGCCGAATACGGACTTTGCCGAATACCAATATTCGGCCGAACATTCGCTTCATCTCTTACCAAACCGAATATTTGGTTGCCCTGGAACAATAGTAACAGGTTTTGACAGGTCTGCGCTCAGCGCTCCCACGCTTTTCGGACCCATCGCGCTCACGCCATTTGACTTGTCGTGTTTTTTCGTTTTAGCGGTAATTGAAACAACTGGTTTGTCTTACTTAAGCTACAGTTTTTTGCAAAACATTAGTGTTTGTATTTTGACTTATAATTATATCTTTTTGGCTGTTGTTTCGAATGCAGAAATAGGATCTAAATCAGACGAATTTCGAAACAAGCTACGCAGTTATTTACTTTGTTTATTCGGTAAATATTCGGCAATGTAACCAAACTATTTGGCCCATCTCTTATTCAAGACTATTATGCTTCATGATACAGTCAAATGTAAGACACAATAATTGCAGGTACACTGGCATAAGTTAAGAGACCTGGTATATGAAGGGCACAATTTATCTAAAGGTGCGTAAGGATTTGAGGCAGCCTCAGTACCTCTAGCATAACAATTAACTCTTTATCACGCGAGATATACTATCTGCCACATTCCTTTCAATACCGTTCGAGTATGACAGACGACAATGTATCGCGCGACAAGCGAAGTCGCGGCATGCTATGCTAGCCCCGCAGGTTGAGGCACACACAAATTCGTACGCGCCACACGTGTTGTGTGCGAGCAGCGACCCAGTTGGTCTTTTGAACGTGAACATGCTCTTGGTATGCATGCCTCGAGTAATTTGGACGAATATCCGAGCGCGAGCGGCGCGCGCGAACACGATCTGACTACCACATGAATCAAGATTTTTATGTCGGTTTCATTCACCAAAGACATCTTTTCTGCTTTTTGTTAATGAAGATGGCTCAGGCGAACCGCTCAAATACGTACGCACCAGCAGTACGCAGTGTAACTTGCAGGTCCATACTATTCATTTTTATATGATTACAGATCTGCAGCAAATCGTAACCATGCACCAGCTCAGTACAATCTCGGATTGTGTTATGAGATGGGGCTGGGAGTGGCTACTGATGAGAAAATGGTAAAGATATTTTGTATTATATATATACATATTTATTGCTTACTCTGAGTATCAACATCTTGTGATTAAAGTGATTATCTGGCCATCATTTAACAATGAGTCATTTTGAAAACATTTATAAGTTTATAACGCTACATTACTACCAACATAACGTTTTGAAAAAGACCAAACATCTTGCTTGTATACAGAAAGATCTGTTTTTAAACTCCAATTGTCCACGATACTTGCCAAATAATTTATATATATAATTTTTTTGTCATAACCAGGCTATGGAGCTATACCGCTCAGCAGCTGCTCGTGAACATCCCGCAGCCCTCTATAACTTAGGGATCTACTACGGACAAGGCAGGGGTGGCCTCACACGAGATGTAGCAACAGCCACTCGTTTGCTGCGCCTCGCTGCAGTGCAGGTGACTATAAGTACAACTCACTTGTGGCATCGCATCAAGTATTCTTGGGCAGGAGTATATTGGGGATAAGTACTGTTCTAAAGCCCTGTAATAGGCAAGCGGGTGGAAATGGGGTTCTATGGCCACATCATTGCAACATAATAAACTTTACGTTTTATAAATATGGTTGTTACATAAACATTGACAAAGAGATAAAGATGTGAAAAAAGGGAGATAAGATTGGTGCCTATTACAATGCAAACAACTCTGTCTAAATAAGCATAACAGATAACCCACATTTATAGTATCATTATATTTTTATTATATTTTCAGGGTCAAAAAGATGCTATAAATGCCCTAAAAGAACTCGAAGGGGACTCAGTCGAACCGAAGTTGGAGATCACTGATGATAGCTGGACCTATGCCTACCCGCCTGCGCCTTATCTACATAATGATACTATTGTGCCAGCGCAATCCACTCTTTTTGTAGAAAACGCGCAAATGCTTCACACTCAGATATATTAGGTAACTAACACATATATTAATAAGTGTTTAGCTAACAAAATAAATTGGTCAAGTTTACTTTTTACCCACTAGTATTTTGGGTTTATCAACATACAAGTTGTGTTGCATATTATAGATCTAGATGCTATCTCAAGTGATATAGTTAGCTTAATCTTTTGACCGCTCAGCTCATCGACGGGAAACTGTGTCCCTGACGCCTACCTGACAGATAGTATGACAATGTATAGCGGCAAACGTCGTGGCGTCTGGGGTACAGCTTTCCGTCGACTTTCATTTACCGTATATGGCGCTCAAAAGGTTAATGGACTAAAATATGTATGTGATACAACAGTTTTATTTAAAACTTATCACAATATGCGGCATTTTACGTGTATAAGTATAATGTAAGTCTTGAACTGGAAAGAACAATAAGTCTAGAACTGGTCTTTACGAATAGTTAGTAAGCTTTTGTTTATACTTTGCTTTAGAGGTGTCAGTAATCTATATTGCATATTTTTAAACTGATTCCATATAAATCTCATTGACGTCAGGTGGTGGGATTATTTTTGTATAGTATAAGAATGACACAGTGAAAAATCTATCATCGATGATTTTGTATTGTTAGTCGGTAATATTTTATCTTTTATCTATCCAAAGGAAAATAAATTAAAAATATACATACTAAAACTTAAAATTAAAAAGAATCCCCCAGTACTGAAGCCGTCTGAGGCATCGTCCCCAGCACGCTCGCCGCGTTTCCCCTTTGAATGGCGAGGCTCAGTCTTTGAGCGAAAAAGGAGCCCGCTCTGATATTACCCGATACTCCGATTAATTTTTGTGAAATTTCTTTTACAATTTTCTTTGCATCCGAAGACCAAAAACCATGATGCGTTCAAGAACCGCACATTATGACCACCATAAAAATAGACTGTATTCTTAGAACAAATTTCTGTTAAAATGTTATTATTGCTAAATATCTAATAACATCGATTTCGATATTATTCATTCAAATTTCGAACATCTCTGAAAAACAAAGAAATTTGATTTGACCTCTATTCTAATATCAGTCGAGATGACGTTTAGTTCGAAATGAATTGTCAATTTGCAATCAAATTTGACAAATATCGCACGTAAGTAGGATATCGAACGATATGATAGTTGGGGCCGACTCTAGTTTGAAAACTTCATTACCGCCATTACCGGGTAATATTTAGTATAATGTGAGACTCCTGAATGGGACTTCCGGTCCGTGACTGAAGATGGCCGCATGCGTTTAGGTTTTGTTGTTCGTTATTTATTCATTTCTGTCGTTCAATGGGTAGTATTGATAGCGTATTGTGCAGTGATCAAACTAATGTGTGAATAGCTAATGAAGAATTCAACTTGAAGCGTACATAGCCCTTCCTGGGTCAAGGCCCGATAGTCCGCGTGGTTTTTTGTAAATCGCTATCACTTTACAAAAAGCACGATTTTATCAACTCACTGTACAACGTGGTATCAATCCTCTATCTAGTCGCCGAGTGCGATTGGCAACGAGACATTGGCAGTAATGGTCGCTTAACTGTGACCGGTTGCCATTTAAAAAAAAAATAGAATAGACTCCTGAATGCATCATGGAGGCTTATGATATGTGGCTAGATAAGTAGTGTATGTAACTGTACATAATTAGGCATTAAAACACTTCGGCTCGTTTCATAAACCCACACTCGTGTTTAATGCCCTATGTACAGTCACATAAACTACTATTATACAAAGACAAACACGCAAAGAAAAATTTAATTGCGCTCATGTGGTGCACACCGGGACTAGAAAAACCCGGGATCTTTGGCTTACCGGTCCGGCGTCTTAACCTTTCGACCAGAGACGCACTGTATGTACGCTTTTAATCTCTTCATCCGTTTTGATCTCTGTACCTATTTTATTTTTTGAAAGATCTAACCGAATTTCTATAAAGCAGTTAAAAATGCGGTGTTAATTTAGCCACATTAAAAATATCATATTTACGAAACCACCAACAACGCACACATGTAATGCATGGTAGTTGCATCACATATGGAGTATATCTGAAGCAACTATATATCAATTTCTCACGTGTCCCTCTATACTATAAGTTCTGAAATTTAATTTCTGCAATTTGATCCTTCCACACCTCCAACTTGACGACATAAAATCTGCTAGTAAAGCAGAATTTTTCATTTAGCACAAATTATAAAGTTGCTTAACTGTTTTTGAAGTTGATCATTTTAAAAGTATGTTCAAAATGTTAGTAAATAAGTTTTAGAATATAAGGATGAAGCAAGGACTCGAAATTAAATTTCGCGAACCGATATAAAGTTGTTTTTAATTTCTTTACTGTATAAGCAATTAAGCACATAATATGTGTATGTTTTGTGTGATGTTTTTAGTGTTTAAGAACTTTTGAAATAATTTCAAAATTAAAATATACAATTAGTCAGTACATACTTCTTTTATTTTCACTTTACCTAATATATACAAAGTTTAAAATACTTATTTTAACCCTCTGTAACATAGACTAAGAAGGTACACAATACCATCAAAATTTGTGGGACTAAAACTAAGCACCACTTACATAAATCATTTTGGCGTGTGTTCATCGATTCAAGTCATGCAGATGACAAACAAATGAAATTGAAGCACTTATTTTAATTACTAGGTCTGTTTCTCTTTGCTCGCATAATAGCATTTTTTATATTAGCACGACAATGCAGTATTTTTGGTTTGATATTACGTGAGCGAAGAAAGGTTTAGGTGCACGATTTGTACTTCGATATATTATTTACACACCCCGGCACCAATGTCATGGTCCATATACTTGCCCTGTAATTAGTTATTTTACACTTTAATAACGCTGAATAAGCATTTAATGACATCAAACAAGTGCCTACCTTTTATCAACATAATATCTCTATAAATTAATGACTTCTATCCACTTTTGGATACCAAGACAACAATATTTTATTGATAATTTTTGAGTCAGAACGTAAAATTTGAGCTGATTACTTATGTAATCTTTTGTTATAGTGACTACAATTTTCTTAGAAAGAAGTCGGATGCTGGGAAAATATATAAATGTCATAATGTGTCGCTATTTCCTTGGAAAGACGTCCTTCACCTGCAACAATATAAATTATCTTTAATTATCTTCCTGGTATGATACCTGGCATTCACTAATGAGGGCTTTCAATTATTTTAGATACCTACAATGAAAACCGCTTTAGTGGCTGCTTCCGAGCAAATTGCACAAATGAATATCAGATTATCTACAGCATGTTAGACCGAAGACAGGTGATATCTGATAAGGGCCAGGGGTGGAAACACCCGATACTGATTTTCTTTTATTAAAGTTAATTGTTGAACTGCCTTAACTTTTTTTTAGGTTTACATTTTTTAATCGAAACTACATTCAAAACACATTCTAGACAACAATTTTTAATGACTCTATATTCAATAATAGCAAACATGCATTCTTGTGTTTCGTGTCACAAAAATTAAAAAAAAACTGGATCAAATTCTTTGCTGCTGAGTGTACATTCACTTTTTATTATGTATCGTATCTGTACAAGAAATAGTTGATCCGGCCAACTTTTTCTTGTCGTTATTCTGTCCCGTAACCCAGGAGACAATGGGGATTAGACTTCTTAGAAAAGTGTTGATAATTTATAATAATAGTATTTTTAGAGAGATATTCTAAATAAGAATGGACTTTAACTGCTGCAATTACAAAATTTTTGTTGAATATTGCCACTGAAAATCGTAGTTTTAAAGAGTAACCCAGGGGACATCACTCGGTTGACCCATATACACGATAAGGTTTCACGACCCGTGCAATTTAATCAAGAGTCAGAAGGTGTGTGGACAAACCTGTGTGTGTAGTTGTGTGTAGACGGGTGTGGCTCAGTACTTGCGATAGTCGCGGGCGGGCTGGCTGTAGCGGTCGGGGTAGGCGGCGCCGGGCGGCGGCGGCTGGTAGGCGGGCTGGTAGCGCGCCTCGTACCCGCCGTAGCGCGCCTCGCCCGACCCGGACCACGCCTCGCCGCCGCCGCCGCTGCCTGGGGACAGTGGGACCACACCATGTCATAACTGATTCAACCAGTGGGCTAATGGGGAACGGAATGGGGGCTACTACATATAAACAAAGAAACCAAGATCGACGTAAACTAATCTGCCGGGTTTGAACGACGATAAAAACGTGTATTAAAGATATTTATGTTATAGACATTTGGGAAATAACATAGTTAAGCAGTTATTAAAATAAAAATATATAAAATCTGAGAATCAAGAATCTCAACTGATTTTTGTGTCGAAGTATAAGTACTGATTTTTAAAATTTTAGTATAAAAATAGTAAAATTTGAAATTCCTAGAGTCAATATGTTAGTTGAATCCTGATCACGATTTTTAATAAGAATCGAATATTTGGGAGGAGACCGCTTTTCCCTACCGAGCAGAAAAGCTGAGAACAATCTCTATTGAGAAAACTTTAAATTAAAACCGCGCTCAAATCAAATTATGACAAACATACACGATCGGTAGCTACAAAGCTGTAGATGCAAAGACACACGTTATTAAACTTAAATGGGTGAATCAACTTTTTTGTGTTGTTTACTCTGTCCCCGTTGTCCAAGTGACATCTTCATACTGTTTCATAGAAAAATGCTTAGGTTGTCCTAGGGTCAAATTTTGCGTAACCATAGCAAGCAACAAGGTGCACTTAAAAGTTGATTCACCCAAATATCACATCGTAATTAAAAATATCACAATAAGACTCTTCTGAAAGAGAAATAACATAATAGAGGGGGCGATACCTTTGGTGTTCGGTGCGGGGTCGGGGTAGCGGCTGGAGGCGGTCCAGGAGGCGGGCTTGCCGGGCTCGGCGCGGTAGCGGGGCTCGCGCGCCTCGTAGCGGCCCGGCTCCTTGGGCCGCGTGCCCGGCGGCAGCGGCTGGCGCGCCTCGTCGCCCGCGCTGCCGTTGCTGGGGTACTTCATGCTGCTCGCTGCAAACCACCGCACAAGACGATAAGGGCGAGAATATGCGTGGGCCTCGATCGGTCCCACTTAACCAAACTATATGACACCGTACTTTGGTATGATCTCGGCTGTTCATTTTTTTTATTAATATACTAGCGACCCGCCCCGGCTTCGCACGGGTGCAATGCTGATAAACTATGCATGTATTATAGCCGGACTCAGTAGCATGTATGCGGGATGCCATATCGACAATACATGTGTCAACAATATAAGCTATGCAGATGACATGGTGCTGCTGAGTCCGTCTATTGGGGCACTTAGGCAGTTGGTGGCCAGATGTGAAGAATATGCCACTAGTCATGGGCTCATGTACAACTCCAGCAAGAGTGAAGTGATGGTTTTTAAGGCGGGAAGAATTAAGCCTTACTTTATTCCGCCAGTAACTCTTGGTGGAGAAGTGTTAAAGGTAGTGGAGACTTTTAAATACTTGGGCCACATAGTCTCTAGTGACTTATGTGATGACCGTGATTTGGAGAGGGAGCGGAGGGCGTTATCAGTGAGGAGTAATATGTTGGCCCGCAGGTTCGCGAGATGTTCTGTAGAAGTAAAAGTGACGCTATTCAAAGCATATTGCCAATCATTTTACTCAAGCGGCCTGTGGTTTCGATATACAAAACGAGCTTATAACGCCCTTCGCATCCAATACAATAACGCCTTCAGAATGCTGTTGAGGCTACCTAGGTGGTGCAGTGCCTCAGGAATGTTCGCGGACGCCCACACGGACGGGTTCCACGCGATCATGAGGAAAAAAATTGCGTCGTTGATGGACCGTGTCAGAAAGAGTCAAAACAGCATTCTGAAGGTGATAGCAGATAGATACAATTGTCCCATTCTGTGTCACTGGGTGGCACAGATCCGGACATTAGTAAGGTATATTAAATAGCCGTGATCTGTGTCATACCAGTTGTGCATTAGAATTATAATGTATGTAGCTAAATTAGTATTAAGTTTTACTAACATATAATTTATAAGTTTTTATGTTACTAACCTGATATGGATCTTTATCCGAAATAAAATATTTTGAATTGAATTATACATATAAACCTTCCTCTTGAATCACTCTATCTATTAAAAAAAAAAATGGTTGCCTGTAAAGTCGGTTTTACGGGCGAAGGAAGATTTTACGTGACAACGTCTTATTCTCGGTAAAATATTTATTGATATGAATATTATTAAATTGCACAATAGGAACAATGAATGAAAATAAGAATTGCACAAATTTTAACTATAGAAATATATTTTGTTCCTCTTCCCTATTCCCTCTTTCCTCTTCCCTCTTCGCTCTTCCCTCTTCCCTCTTCCCTCTTCCGCCCTCTTCCCTCTTGTTACAGTAATGCTCGATGAATGAAAATAAGAATTGCACAAATTTTAACTATAGAAATATATTTTGTCTCTCTCTCTCATCAGACGTGAGCGGGCGTTACACTTTTTCATGAGTGACTCCGAGCCGCAACCTAATTTAAGACGTTGTCACGTCAAAATTTAAGTCCGCCATCTTGGATTTCAAAATCACAAAATGGACGTCATTTTCGTATCCGGAACCCCGAGGAACCTCGGAGATGACACCCATATCGATTTATAAGAAAAAATTATGTCCGCCATCTTGGATTTCAAAATCGAAGTCATTTTCGTAATCGGAACCCCGAGGAAACTTGGAGATGACACCCATATCGATTTTTAAGAAAAAATAATGTCCGCCATCTTGGATTTCAAAATGGATGTCATTTTCGTAATCGGAACCCCGAGGAACCTTGGAGATGACACCCATATCGATTTTTAAGATAAAATAATGTCCGCCATCTTGGATTTCAAAATCGAAGTCATTTTCGTAATCGGAACCCCGAGGAAACTTGGAGATGACACCCATATCGATTTTTAAGAAAAAATAATGTCCGCCATCTTGGATTTCAAAATGGATGTCATTTTCGTAATCGGAAACCCGAGGAAACTTGGGAGATGACACCCATATCGATTTTAAAAAAAAATAATGTCCGCCATCTTGGATTTCAAAATGGATGTCATTTTCGTAATCGGAACCCCGAGGAACCTTGGAGATGACACCCATATCGATTTTTAAGAAAAAATAATGTCCGCCATCTTGGATTTCAAAATCGAAGTCATTTTCGTAATCGGAACCCCGAGGAAACTTGGAGATGACACCCATATCGATTTTTAAGAAAAAATAATGTCCGCCATCTTGGATTTCAAAATGGATGTCATTTTCGTAATCGGAACCCCGAGGAACCTTGGAGATGACACCCATATCGATTTTTAAGAAAAAATAATGTCCGCCATCTTGGATTTCAAAATGGATGTCATTTTCGTAATCGGAACCCCGAGGAAACTTGGAGATGACACCCATATCGATTTTTAAGAAAAAATAATGTCCACCATCTTGGATTTCAAAATGGATGTCATTTTCGTAATCGGAACCCCGAGGAACCTCGGAGATGACACCCATATCGATTTTTAAGAAAAAATAATGTCCACCATCTTGGATTTCAAAATGGATGTCATTTTCGTAATCGGAACCCCGAGGAACCTCGGAGATGACACCCATATCGATTTTTAAGAAAAAATATTGTCCGCCATCTTCGATTTCAAAATGGATGTCATTTTCGTAACCGGAACCCCGAGGAACCTCGGAGATGACACCCATATCGATTTTTAAGAAAAAATTGTCCGCCATCTTCCCTCTTCCCTCTTCCGCCCTCTTCCCTCTTGTTACAGTAATGTTCGATGAATGAAAATAAGAATTGCACAAATTTTAACTATAGAAATATATTTTGTCTCTCTCACTCATCAGACGTGAGCGGGCGTTACACTTTTTCATGAGTGACTCCGAGCGCAACTTAAATTAAGACGTTGTTACAGTAATGCTCGATGAATGAAAATAAGAATTGCACAAATTTTAACTATAGAAATATATTTTGTCTCTCTCTCTCATCAGACGTGAGCGGGCGTTACACTTTTTCATGAGTGACTCCGAGCCGCAACCTAATTTAAGACGTTGTCACGTCAAAATTTAAGTCCGCCATCTTGGATTTCAAAATCACAAAATGGACGTCATTTTCGTATCCGGAACCCCGAGGAACCTCGGAGATGACACCCATATCGATTTATAAGAAAAAATTATGTCCGCCATCTTGGATTTCAAAATCGAAGTCATTTTCGTAATCGGAACCCCGAGGAAACTTGGAGATGACACCCATATCGATTTTTAAGAAAAAATAATGTCCACCGTCTTGGATTTCAAAATGGATGTCATTTTCGTAATCGGAACCCCGAGGAACCTCGGAGATGACACCCATATCGATTTTTAAGAAAAAATAATGTCCACCATCTTGGATTTCAAAATGGATGTCATTTTCGTAATCGGAACCCCGAGGAACCTCGGAGATGACACCCATATCGATTTTTAAGAAAAAATATTGTCCGCCATCTTCGATTTCAAAATGGATGTCATTTTCGTAACCGGAACCCCGAGGAACCTCGGAGATGACACCCATATCGATTTTTAAGAAAAAATTGTCCGCCATCTTCCCTCTTCCCTCTTCCGCCCTCTTCCCTCTTGTTACAGTAATGTTCGATGAATGAAAATAAGAATTGCACAAATTTTAACTATAGAAATATATTTTGTCTCTCTCACTCATCAGACGTGAGCGGGCGTTACACTTTTTCATGAGTGACTCCGAGCGCAACTTAAATTAAGACGTTGTTACAGTAATGCTCGATGAATGAAAATAAGAATTGCACAAATTTTAACTATAGAAATATATTTTGTCTCTCTCTCTCATCAGACGTGAGCGGGCGTTACACTTTTTCATGAGTGACTCCGAGCCGCAACCTAATTTAAGACGTTGTCACGTCAAAATTTAAGTCCGCCATCTTGGATTTCAAAATCACAAAATGGACGTCATTTTCGTATCCGGAACCCCGAGGAACCTCGGAGATGACACCCATATCGATTTATAAGAAAAAATTATGTCCGCCATCTTGGATTTCAAAATCGAAGTCATTTTCGTAATCGGAACCCCGAGGAAACTTGGAGATGACACCCATATCGATTTTTAAGAAAAAATAATGTCCGCCATCTTGGATTTCAAAATGGATGTCATTTTCGTAATCGGAACCCCGAGGAACCTTGGAGATGACACCCATATCGATTTTTAAGATAAAATAATGTCCGCCATCTTGGATTTCAAAATCGAAGTCATTTTCGTAATCGGAACCCCGAGGAAACTTGGAGATGACACCCATATCGATTTTTAAGAAAAAATAATGTCCGCCATCTTGGATTTCAAAATGGATGTCATTTTCGTAATCGGAAACCCGAGGAAACTTGGGAGATGACACCCATATCGATTTTTAAGAAAAAATAATGTCCGCCATCTTGGATTTCAAAATGGATGTCATTTTCGTAATCGGAACCCCGAGGAACCTTGGAGATGACACCCATATCGATTTTTAAGAAAAAATAATGTCCGCCATCTTGTATTTCAAAATCGAAGTCATTTTCGTAATCGGAACCCCGAGGAAACTTGGAGATGACACCCATATCGATTTTTAAGAAAAAATAATGTCCGCCATCTTGGATTTCAAAATGGATGTCATTTTCGTAATCGGAACCCCGAGGAACCTCGGAGATGACACCCATATCGATTTTTAAGAAAAAATAATGTCCACCATCTTGGATTTCAAAATGGATGTCATTTTCGTAATCGGAACCCCGAGGAACCTCGGAGATGACACCCATATCGATTTTTAAGAAAAAATATTGTCCGCCATCTTCGATTTCAAAATGGATGTCATTTTCGTAACCGGAACCCCGAGGAACCTCGGAGATGACACCCATATCGATTTTTAAGAAAAAATTGTCCGCCATCTTCCCTCTTCCCTCTTCCGCCCTCTTCCCTCTTGTTACAGTAATGTTCGATGAATGAAAATAAGAATTGCACAAATTTTAACTATAGAAATATATTTTGTCTCTCTCACTCATCAGACGTGAGCGGGCGTTACACTTTTTCATGAGTGACTCCGAGCGCAACTTAAATTAAGACGTTGTCACGTCAAAACCGCATCAAAATCCGTTGCGTAATTTTAAAGATTTGAGCATACAAAGGGACATAGGGACAGAGAAAGCGACTGTTTTATACTATGTAGTGATACAACATTTAGGCTTATGGTGTAGTGCGAGTACTCACTGGCGACGTGTCGGGGATAGTCGCGCTTGTAGTCGCGATCGCGGTCGCGCTTGTCGGCGCGGTCGTAGCTGGCCGGCATCTCGAAGCGCGGCGGCGGCGGCGCCTCGAACTGTGCGCGGCTCGACGACTGCAAATTTAGAAATTGTTTATATTCAATGTCATCACTATAGCTCTATAGCTCCAGGAAAGGTGCTGAGCGGTCGTAGCTTTGAATTTGATTGCGACCGTGTTTACTCTTTTGGATGCATTGTCCCATATTCTTCATACTTATTGCATACGGGAGAGGGGAGAGATTAACTTATACCCGTCGCGTTAGGTAGGGATGTATGAGGCGGCGGCAGTACTCACGCTGACCATGGGCGGCGGCGGCGCGCGCTTGTGGCGGGGCTCGCGCTCGTAGCCGGCGTCGGGCGGCGGACTGGCGGCCGCCTTGCGGTAGTTAGTATAGGTAGGGATGTATGAGGCGGCGGCAGTACTCACGCTGACCATGGGCGGCGGCGGCGCGCGCTTGTGGCGGGGCTCGCGCTCGTAGCCGGCGTCGGGCGGCGGACTGGCGGCCGCCTTGCGGTAGTTAGTATAGGTAGGGATGTATGAGGCGGCGGCAGTACTCACGCTGACCATGGGCGGCGGCGGCGCGCGCTTGTGGCGGGGCTCGCGCTCGTAGCCGGCGTCGGGCGGCGGACTGGCGGCCGCCTTGCGGTAGTTAGTATAGGTAGGGATGTATGAGGCGGCGGCAGTACTCACGCTGACCATGGGCGGCGGCGGCGCGCGCTTGTGGCGGGGCTCGCGCTCGTAGCCGGCGTCGGGCGGCGGACTGGCGGCCGCCTTGCGGTAGTTAGTATAGGTAGGGATGTATGAGGCGGCGGCAGTACTCACGCTGACCATGGGCGGCGGCGGCGCGCGCTTGTGGCGGGGCTCGCGCTCGTAGCCGGCGTCGGGCGGCGGACTGGCGGCCGCCTTGCGGTAGTTAGTATAGGTAGGGATGTATGAGGCGGCGGCAGTACTCACGCTGACCATGGGCGGCGGCGGCGCGCGCTTGTGGCGGGGCTCGCGCTCGTAGCCGGCGTCGGGCGGCGGACTGGCGGCCGCCTTGCGGTACGCCGCGCTGCTCTCGTAGCCGCGCTTGCGACGCTCCTCCTCCAAACTGTACATGCGACGATTATAATCATTACAACTAAGGTACCACTGAGTTAAAGAGAGAAAAATATAACTCTTTAATATCGCGCAGTTAGGTAATAAATAAACGAATCATGTGCATACCGTAGCTGCGCGCGCTTGAGCTCCAATCTCTCGAGCTCGAGTTTCTCGCGCTCGAGGCGATGCCGCTCGCGCTCCAGCCGCAACAGCTCGTTCTTCTCACGCTCGATCTTCTCCCTGAAACCATACGCGATTATAAAGCGCACATCAAATAAGCTCTTAAGAAAATCTCAAGTTTTTATTGGAATACAAATAACTAAATCGCCAGGCGAAACCAATCGTTATAACTTATAATTATCAGAAGTAATTCTAGAAGTTAAGAGTTCAGTTAGAGTTATGATAGTTTTGATAGAAAAAAAAAATGATCAAGAATCATCTTTTTTTGAAGTCGGTTAATTAAATAGTAAATCGGCAGGAAAACACTTACAAACGCTTCTCTCCTCACTAGTAACTTCTACATAATCTAGAGCACCATGATTAAAATTTCACAAAAGGCTTTTTTGATTGTGGTGATAGCCTCCATATCCCGAAGCGGATTCAGGGGTGGTGGGTGAAAGGAGTCATTATCCCATCCCAACTACCAACTATACTCGGTCTTGGTGGACCATTGATATTTCATGTCAATCTGACTCTTAAGGCTACCGTCCACTGCCCGTCGTTTACGTGTAATCCCCTCGCTCTACTGCTGCGGGGTTAGCATATCATGCCGCGACTTCGCTCACACGGTATTGAATGACAGGTAGCAGTTGTCTCATTTGTGCTAGAAGTGCTGATCTAGCTCTTAAAAGGAAATACCACTGCTCATTTTCCCATACAAATCGAGGTTTTGTTCTTGTCAGTTTCCTCCTCCAAAACTTAACCAACATTATATTTTAAAAATTGAATAGGAAGGAAATGGGTACATACCGTCGGACCGTTTCGATTTTTGCTCAAATTATTACAGAATTTGTATACTAGGCGTCCGTTTGCGGCGGAATTTTGGACACAAACACGCCCAGCGCATAGATTTTATAAGGTCGGCCACAGACCATTTCCTTCTCATTCGGATCGAGATTAGTTAAATTTTGGAGGAGGAAACAGACGAAAACGAAATCTCGATTTGTATAGCCCGGTTCGGTTACGTTAAGTTTGGACCTCATTTGTGTCCGACGTCATAGTTACCAGGTGTAAAGTTTGATAGTATATGGTAAATGGAAAGGAACGTAAAGGCTGATTTAGACGAAGACAATTTTGAGACGCCTAAATTACGGCGCCTCGAAAAGGCACCGTATAAACACTTTCCGCGCCATTTTTTCGCGGCATGCCAGCGCTGGCGCGGAATAGAACACGGGCCTATTTTTGGCGCCAGTGACCCGTGACCCCCCCCTCCGCGTCTCTCGCTGCCATTAATGACTGGTACGGAAAAAAAAGCACTGTGTAAACACGGCTTGCTGGTCACTGGCGGCGAGATTTAGGCGGCTGAAAATAGTTATTGTCCAAACGGTCGGAGGTGTGCTGTGCGGTAATCACTGGCGCCGTCATTTAGGCGTCTCAAAATAGTCTTCGTCTAAATCAGCCTTACCTCTCGGCGCGCAGCTTCTCCCGCTCGAGCTCGAGGCGGTGCTTCTCCTGGCGCTGGCGGCGCTCGCGCTCGCGCAGCGCGTCCTCGGCCGCGCGCCGCCGCCGCTCCTCCTCGCGCGCCGCGCGCGACCGCTCGGTGTACTGTACTGTACCTCTCGGCGCGCAGCTTCTCCCGCTCGAGCTCGAGGCGGTGCTTCTCCTGGCGCTGGCGGCGCTCGCGCTCGCGCAGCGCGTCCTCGGCCGCGCGCCGCCGCCGCTCCTCCTCGCGCGCCGCGCGCGACCGCTCGCGCGCGCGCGCCACGTCACGCTCCTTCTGCAAACAAACAAACCGTATCAATCAACGTCACGTACGCATACGTCTTCATGTTTTAACTTGTTAAGTATTTGAGAGGCCTTAGAGCCTGTCCAGATGGAGCGTTTTACGCGCGAGGGCACTCGCGCGCTTCAATTTCATTATGCATCCAGATGCCGCGTTTTACGCGCGTTACTATGCGCGATGTGCGGCGGACAAAATACGTGCACTCGCTACTGGCTCGCGAATACTACTGAACGCTCCAATGGCGCCAGAGTATCTCGACTCGCGCGGCGCTCGCGCGTAAAACGAGCGAGTCGAGAGTCCGGCGTATTGCACGCGTTTTACGCGCGACTTTTAAAACGCGCGAGAGCATCTGGACGGGGTGCAGTAGGTCTAGTACCTCGGGTACCTAATGTACAATAAAGACTTATTATTATTATTATTATTATTACATTTGTACTGGCTTTTGTTTTGTGCAATAATGTTTAAATAAATAAATAAAAAAAATAAAAATAAAGTGCCCTCGCGCGTAAAACGCTCCATCTGGACAGGCTCTTATTACTTTTAATTTTTTTTTTTCATATTATGAAAAGTATATTGATAATTTCAACCATCATTTTGAACTGAATACTTAATACTATTCCCCGAGTTCTAGAAAGTAACATACGTATTTCATGCTTTCATTGCCTGCAGTCGAAAATAAGTTGAAAAAAATATATCGGCCAAGTGCGAGTGGGACTCGCGCACGAAGGGTTCCGTACCATTATCTGTAAGTGTGTTGTATGGGAGTCCCCCTTAAATACTCATTTTATTTTATTTTTAGTATTTGTTGTTATAGCGGCAATAGAAATACTTCATCTGTGAAAATTTCAACTGTCTAGCTATCACTGTTCTTGAGATACAGCCTGGTGACAGACGGACGGACGGACAGCGAAGTCTCAGTAGTAGGGTCCCGTTTTTACCCTTTGGGTACGGAACCCTAAAAAAAACCTGTTTTATGCGATATTTTTTTCAATTTCGAGTATAAACAAAAACTATCAAAGAAAAATTCAAACTGTACATTTCAAATATATACCAATAAATGGCAACAGCCCTTTTCTAGGTAGTAACAGTGATAATAGTTAAGAAACATGTTTGATCATAGAGAAAAATGTCTAAAACAATCAGTTATTTTGAACAGATAAGGACCCTTTAGTACTGTCACTTAAATAATGTAAACTACGAATTTATTCAATCATTAATTGAAAATGTGGAGAGAATAGTCGTGGTAAAAAAATAATTGAAAGATTATACAAAATTTGGTAGGCATATAAATATATATTTTTAGTTTAACACAATTTGTAAACCTCTTTAAGGGTGATTACATTTAGACTGTATTATAAGTACTATATCGTGAATAGGCAACCTTAAGTGTCGTTACGATATCCGTCTAAATTTCGTAACGAAACTGAGGTAGCAGTTGAAACGCTCCTGCATTTACCCGAAAAAGCTTTTAACTTACCCATATCTTGGAAAACGACAGAACTTCCCTCGGCGATCTTCTCCTTTCGCGACTCCTGGTACTGCGACGAGCTTTATCCTAGAAACGCAAGTCGTTCTTGAGTAAATGAACTCGTGCCCGGTAAGTAACACGGGCGGAACCACATTTAAAACAATTTATAATTTGATGACATCGATACGGGTGCAACCAGAAACGTTTGTTTTGTTTGGTCGCTAATGTCAGACTATTCAAGTATTCATATAAGTGATACCGAAATCGGTTTGTCCAACTAGTCGATATATCTCTAATTCAAAGAAAACTTACTTTGTCCTTCTGATCGGTCTTATCGCGTGAGGCAGATCGGGTGCTTTCTTCACCAGACGCTTCACCATCTTTTTTTACTTTTTCAGCGCCCTTATCGCTACTCTCTTTGCCATCCTGTAACAAAATGTTATACAATAAAATACAAAATGCTTTATAGCACACTAATAAAAGACAACAGGCGGCCTTATCGCTAAAGAGTGATCTCTTCCAGACAACCATTGGGTAGTGGAGTTGATCAGAATAAACAACACAATGAGTAGGTGATGCAGAAGGCGCTGGGAACACATAATAAATACCAACAGATAGTAAACATAACGATAGATATATACACAATATATAAATAGATATACATAAACCTAGATATACTTTATTGTGTCACGAAATTCAGTTTTATATCTAATATATTGAAGTACTTACCTCGTTTTCCTTATCTTTAGAGTCATCTTTACGATCTTTACTCGATCTGCGCTCTGGCCTAGTTGGTTGCCTTCTGGACGATGATTCCGATTCAGACTTAGCCTTTTCAACAGAAATCATGCGCCCATGCAACTCTGAAAACATTTACATTTCAGTTAATTTCAAGAAGTTTATACAGAAAAATATGTCAAGTTAAGTTCTGCATATCATATGTTTTAAGCAGTTATAATAACTAGAGACCCGTTGCGGCGTCGAACCGCCGCTAGAATATGGAAATCCGGTAGTGTTACAGAAAATAACTACTTTATCGATAAGAAGTTTTTGGGGAATGAAGAATAAATTAATACTGTAAAAAAACACTTTAAAATTATGTTTTAAAAACGTTAAAACATGCCAGGCTAGAGGCAGGCCTGATAGCCAACTGCCAGCTTCATCGTGACAATTTATTCAACTCTTTTGTAAAAATAACTTGTGCATGACATGTGATCTGCTGATCTGTTTCACAAATAAAATGCATATTATTCGATTTATGGAAAAATATATTCATGACAATAGTCCCATATCTTAAAAATATAATTGACATATTTTCATAGGACCGAACATAAGATTGGTAGAATTTTAATTTGTTGTTCTTTCTTCAGGACATAAATTTATCGATTTGATCGATTTCTATCAATTTCCAGAAATAGCACATGAATCGAAACGACAGATTTGAGGAAACAGGAAATCATGGAGTGCGTAACTGTTTATGTATTCATTTATAATCGTAAATATTTCACAATATTAATAATAAAAAATGTTACAAAAACTCAATTGTATGAAATAGAGAGTAAAAAACGTTTATAGATACACGAAAAACCACTATTATCAATGCTTGTTTTTTTTATGAAATTCATTAGATCGTGCAAGTTTTCTTAATATGGGTGCTGCCATGTCATCATCATCAATCATTTATTCAATAACAATTACACATTGTGTTTGAAATTCTTACGCTAGTTATACTTAATCAAACCCTACTTACTAATCTAAATAAATTACTGACCAACAATACTCCACCATAAAAAAAAGAATGTGTCAAATATGTGTAATAAGAAAAAACAATATATAAAACAGCTAAACATGTTTGAAAAAAGAATAATTCAAACTTTCGTGTCTTTCCTCTCATTGAAATTGTGTCTGACAGAAGAGTGAGGGAGATGCTAAAGACTCTCAAGCCTATAATATAAACCTAATTTTAGGGTTCCTTACCATATTCGGTAAAAACGGAAACCTTATAAAATCAATTTGTTTTGTTGACCGCAGAATTTGTCAATTTTTATTTTGAATGAGAATAAGAATGATCAGCCAGACGTCATTAATTCAAATATGATTTATTCTTGAGCGCGTCGATTTTTTGAAATTTGCATCATATGTAGGTTATTTCTCCATCAAGTTTCGCATGTTAGCGTAACATGTTAATTATTCCACATTGCCAACTCGTCCACAATGTCAGCTCGTCTATATTCCCATCTGGGTCACAATGCCAACTTGTCCATACACCCAACACGTCTACATTGCCAACTCGTTCATACACCCAACTCATCTGCATTGCAAACTCGTCTATATTACCAATTCGTCTCCATTGGCAACTCGTCCATATTCCCAATTCGTCCATAATGCCACCTCGTCCATATTACCAACTCGTCCACAATTCCAACGCGTCCATATTGCTTACTCGTCCACAATGCCAACTCGTCCACAAATACAACTCGTCCACATTCTCAACTCGTACACAATGCCAAATCGTTCATATTGCCCACTCGCCCATACACCCAACTCATCTACATTGCCAACTCGTTCATATTACCAACTCGTCTTTATTGCCAACTCATCTATATTCCCAACTCGTCCACAATGCCAACTCATCCATATTGCTAACTCGTCCACATTTCCAACTCGTCCATACACCCAACTCGTCTACAATACCAACTCGTCCTTATTATTAACTCATCTTTATTGCCAATCTCGTCCATATTATTAACTCGTCCGTATTAGCAACTCGTCTTCATTGCCAACTCGTTTATATTCCCAACTCATCCACAATGCCAACGCGTCCATATTACTTGCTCGTCCACAATGCCAACTCGTCCACAAATACAACTCGTCCACATTTCCAACTCGTCCATATTCCCACCTCGTCCACAATTCCAAGTCGTCCACATTGCCAACTCATCCACATTTCTAACTCGTCCATATTCCCAACTCGATGATACACCCAACTCGTCTACAATACAAACTCGTCCTTATTATCAGCTCGTCTTTATTGCCAACTCGTCCATATTCCCAACTTGTTCATTTTGCCAACTCATCCACATTTCCAACTCGTCCATATTCTTAACTTGTCCACGTTGACAACTCGTCCGTATTACCAAGTCGTCTTCATTGCCCACTCGTCCGTGTTCCCAACTTGTTCATGCCAACTCATCCACATTCCCAACTCGTCCATATTCACAACTCGTCCATAATACCAACTTGTCCGTATTACCAACTCGTCTTCATTGCCAACTCGTCCATAATACGAACTCGTCCACATTGCCCCCTTGTCCATGTTCTCAACTTGTCAATTTTACCAACTCATTCATATTGCCAACTCATCCACATTTCCAACTCGTCCATATTCCCAACTCGACGATACACCCAACTTGTCTACAATACCAACTTGTCCTTATTATCAGCTCGTCTTTATTGCCAAATCTTCCATATCACCAACTCGTCCGTATTACCAAGTCGTCTTCATTGCCAACTTATCCGTATTACCAACTCGTCTTCACTGCCAACTCGTCCATAATGCGAACTCGTCCATAGTGCCCACTTGTCCATTTTCCCAACTTGTCAATTTTACCAACTCATCCACATTGCCAATTCATCCCCATTTCCAACTCGTCCATATTCCCAACTCGACGATACACCCAACTCGTCTACAATACCAACTTGTCCTTTTTATCAGCTCGTCTTTATTGCGAAATCTTCCATATCTACAACTCGTCCGTATTACCAAGTCGTCTTCATTGCCAACTCGTCCATATTCTCAACTCGTCCACATTGCCCACTCGTCCGTGTTCCCAACTTGTTTATTTTGCCAACTCATCCACATTTCCAACTCGTCCACATTGCCCACTCGTCCGTATTCCCAACTTGTTTACTTTGCCCACTCATCCACATTCCCAACTCGTCCATATTCCCAACTCGTCCATATTCCCAACTCGTCCACATTTCCAACTCGTCCATTTTACCAACTCATCCATATTACCAATGAAGATACATTCCCAACTTATCTACATTGTCAAGTCGTCCATATTCTCAACTCGGCCACATTTCCCATCCCGTCGACATGCAAGCGGAAGGACTAAGTTTCTTCTTGTAAAATACCATTTAATTTACCATAACTCATGCCATTTTCCTTGGAATTATTTTTTTGATGGACTTATATATTCATATTTATAATAATCTACCATAAATTTACATATTTGAATGACGTTTAAATTAGTTTTACTATTTTTTTTCTGCTTTGATTTAGATTTAGTAAAACTCGCCTATAGAAATAATCTATTCTTGAATGACGGTCAGTTTTTCTAGTCTTTCGAGCACCAGTCCAACTCACACTTGACCGGCTTTTTTCTCCACATTTTTAACAGGTATGCGAAATAAGTTTCCATATCAACATTTAAAAAAAAAAAAACAACCTGGCAATTTAGAGCATTGACATAATAGCCCCCAATAAAAAAGACATTAAAAGTTGTCAGAATATGGCTACTGTCATTCATTGTCAACAAACTGTAAAATTATTTTTGCATATTTGTACATGTTTTAAGTGTTGCGGATATTATGTTGCCGACTCAAAAATAATATTTCATCATGCTGAACAACTTACTACAGGTTTGTGAGCAAATCATGCTTATTATTATTTGGTCATCTTATGTCAAAATAGGGATCACAGGTCACGTGGTCAAAGTCACGTGGTTAGCGCACAGTAGTTTTTTCAAATCCATTTTTCAGTACCTTTTCAGGAAAAAATTAAAATTCCAAGAGTTTTATGCACCTCTCCAGCATGAGACGAATCTAATGACATATCATTTATCAAAATCGGACCATAACTGTAGATCTGATGGGATGTACAAAAATCGGCCTCGCGTAATATATATATAGATTTGAAATTTTCGATGCATCTGTAATTTATCTCCTAATTAAGAGACATATAATATGTAAAAATACTGACCAGTTCTGTGCAGATTCTTGATACAGTTTTCCGCGTCCTGGGCGCTCGCCATGGTAACGTAGCCGTAGCATCGGGACCCAGGAGTCCGGGCATTTGTGACCACTTTTGCTCCTATTACCTACAAAAAAAAAACTGATTAGTGCGGTACAATTTCCCTCAAGGGTTTGCAGCGCGGCACGGTTTAATCCACGCTACGCCAAGTGCGTAGATTCAAAATTATAGAAGACAAACTGGCGAAATATCAGCATACCTTGCCGTGCTTGCTGCAGAGTTGCTTGAGGTCCTTGGCGCGTGTGTCGCCCGACAGACCACTGACCCAGAGATTCCGTGCGCCGCCTTCCTTGCCATCATCCTTTTTCTCCTTCTTGTCACCCTCGCCCTCCTTTTCCTGAGCGTCTGAAAATGTTCTTTATACATTAGTCAAACCGCGATAAAACTATTTATGAGGGTTATAGAAGTCTTGACTAGATCGCAAAATGACTGCGTCGCAAATGTGCTTCTGACTCACTTGTAAAATGGCTACATAGTGATGAAGACATTTAAAAACTTATAATTTTGGATCCCTGCATTTGAAAGATAAAAAATATTTGAGCACATAGAATAGGCGGCTAGTTGACTCATGTCAAATTGTATTAAACTTATGTTTATTTCGTATAGTGTTTAGCATAAGAAACCTAAATATATATTTTTCTCTGTCCGCCACTTTCGCTTATGATAGTGACGTCATCGGTCCCGTAAAGAAAACTGAAGGTCTACTCCGACGACTTCGAATAATGCCGTCCCTCTCGATCTGCTGTCAAAGTATATTGGATTGAGCGGGACGGCACTATACGAAAGTCGAAATTCGAACATTTACGCGTAAGTGTACGTCACGCCACAGATTAGCAAAAGGCAAAAATGGCGGACGGCGTCATTTTCAATTAATAAAATTGAGCATTCTAGCCTTCACAAAAATACATTTATTTTGGAGCTAGTAAGACCATTTCAAAAAAATTATATTTCAAAAACGGGTCAACTAGCCTTTACAAATAGTCATTATGTGATTTATCTATTCTGTCTTCTAGTGACTCATTTATAATATCTTTGAAATTTACCTGTAGTTTCCTTATCCGATTTAATGCTGTCATTGCTGAAAAACAAAAAAATATATATTAGTGAGAAATTCAGGGTGCTTTAGAGTAACGTAAAAACATTTATAATTAATAAAGGTGCAATGCTTTTCTTTTCTTATGTAAAAAGGAAGCGCGGAAAGTTTTTACGTTGTGTCACACCGATCTACTACAAAGTTTTGCACCATTATTCCTCTCGATGAACGGCGCGAAGCGTAGACGCTGGGCCCGCCGTCTGCGACGCGATGGCGCGGAGTCCCGTCGTGAAGGGTGGCTCGACGTCCTCTTCCGTAGAGACGAGGTCGAAGTCGAAGGGTAGTCCGTCGCACATGTGAAATAGGCATCCGGTCCGAAGCGGAGACACCGCGTAGTCGCCGCGTAGCAGTCGATTCCACCGAAGTCGGCGTCGGCGATGAAACACGTTAGGTGCAAAACTTTGTAGCGATAATGTATA
Source organism: Apotomis capreana (assembly GCA_947623375.1). Lineage (NCBI taxonomy): Eukaryota > Metazoa > Arthropoda > Insecta > Lepidoptera > Tortricidae > Apotomis > Apotomis capreana. The sequence continues at coordinate 33,644,072 of OX392499.1, read as the reverse complement.
TAGAGCAGCTATAGGATCGATCGTTCGAAACGAAGAATAGTTGCGCGGGGCGGCGTCGCGACGGCCGTTCGGCATTCACCAACCTAGTGGCGGCGGCTTCGGAGTTTACTTGTTGGTCGTCGTCGACTGCGGCGTCGGCGTCGGCGGCGGCGGGCTGCGGCGCGGCGTCGTCGCGCGTCGCGGGCTCCGAGCTCGCGCCGTCATCTACGCGGGCACAAGGGTCAGTCCGTGTCGCGGGCAGCGCAGGTCGCTCGTCGCGAGCGACCCGCCCTGCGGGCCTCCTATCTTCACTCGACTCTAAACTAGTAAGATGCTTCTCTTCACATTTCTTCACTTTCAGAAATGTTATTTCATCTTGACCTGAAAACTTGATTCGATATTAGCACCACTGTCCCTAGGGATGGATTGAGCACCTTAGCGGAGTCGGAGCGTAATGCTGAACATTATTTTGGTACACTGGAAAGGCATGTGATTAATGTCTTGATTTGTGACATGAGATAGAAGAACCGTGACATAAACATTAGGAGGTCAGCTGAGGGATTATGTTGCTTTTTGGCAATTTGTCTGAAGAAACTGGATCAGGCTCGCATCCTATGCGATGCTCGTTTTATTCTGTGTAGACGACCACTGGCAATTTCTGTATTGTGGGGCCTCCGATTGATACAATCTGAGTTTTTCTCCACTGTGACTAGTCTCCATTCTCACAGGCAGCAGGCAGCAGCACTCCACAGTAGTCTTTGCAATAGTTAAATACTTATTATCCTCGCAATATTCAATAATTAGATGATAAGTTTAAACACAAATAATTATTTCACTGAGCATTTTTTTCAAGTATACAAGTCTAAATTTATAAACGGGAGGGAAAAGGAGGTTTGTAATGTAAAAAACTTACCTTTCTTGAGTTTTGCAGTGGTATCGGTCTGAAACAAATAAATAATATATGGAATGGTGCGACTGCATACTTGGCAGGATTCCAAACAATAACAGTTAAAATAGATTTATGGTTTTGATAAAGTTTATTACTCATAAATATATCTTTGGTGTTAGACAACCGTGACTGTTAATGAAATAAAGAAAACTCTATAGAAAACATATATTTAACTACAGAATACATCAAATCAGACTGGCTGCATAATATGGTGATTTTGTTGACTAGAACACACTTTCTAATACTAATTCAAAATGTTCAATCTACTTCCATCAAGAAGCCATTGGTGAGTTTAGGAGCCACTGAGGGCAAGGTGACAGTGACCCGAAAGAAATAAAACCGTACCTCTTCATTGAGCAGTTCATCTTCTCCAAGGTCCAAATTGATGCTATCCTCTTCTAAATTATTTTCAGCTTTTTGATCTTCTTCATCGTTTTCTACCTTCTCCGGACAGGGCTTTTTAGATGGGGAAGCCTCAGGTTCCTCATTATTTTCACGTTTCCTAGTATTTTTTTCTGTTCCATCAACATCCATTTTGTCCTGTGGCTTCTCCTCATCAGCAGATTCCTTGGGTTGGTTCTCCTGTGATTCGGGCTCGTCTTCTTCCCCTGCGTCGTCTTGTACGATCATGTCTTCCATGGCGGGAGTCTCGTCGGCCTCTTGTTCGACTGTGCTCTCTGAACGACGCGTCCTCTTCGATGGAGTCTTAACCTCGGGAGTGCTCAGGTCAAATTTGAAAGTCTGAGGGTCATGCCCCTCGTCCTTTAAATGCTAGAACAAACGATGATTTATTAATTAATGCCGGCCATGGTTAAACATGAAGCTGGGTGTAGTCATAATCAGCTGGCCACGTAATATGATTGGATTCTCGAAATGATCTATGTTTTGTAAATAGAAAATAATTTTATCGTCCTCTATAAAATGATATCAATGATCTATACCTTTGATAAACGCGTGATGAGCACACCGCGAACGCCACTCTTATCTAGGTTACGCTTTTCCAACTCAGCACGTAAATCTATAACTCTTAAATCGTCCAGTAAACGCTTTCGGTCCGACATGTTATTTTTGGCTCGTCTCTAATAATAGATGAAAATCTGTGTATTTTAGTCGCAAGTTATATATTTCACAAAATTATCAGAAATTATCGAACGCTACGCTGCCCCACTCGCTCGATTTTCATTGAACAAGATGGCGACGTGCCGATATAAACTAAAAATTTAATGTTACCATTACCATGTTTAAAAAATACCATGCGTTTAAGTAGCTCCATTTATGTAGAGTGTGAACAACAGCTTAAACAGTAATTCAATGTTGGTCACTTAGGTTTTACCTAAGTTTAATAGCGTTTATTCATGCCCATGATCCTTTTAACTTTATATTACCTGTGCCGATTCATTGTTAATTAACGTCAGTGTCACTGTCACTGTCACAATGGCAGAGCAGAGCTGTAGTGTAGCTAGCCAAAGACTACAATGTAAAGTGTAGCTGAAGCCTGTTCTGTTATTTATTCGGTCATGTGATGTGCTCATTGACTTCTTTTATTTAAAAACTAAAAAGCCATAATATTAAATGATTTTATAAGATTATTTGTGGATCGTCACTTTGAAGCAATTATAATTATTAAAAGTGATTGCATACTAGTATAATTTCACATTATGGATATAACATGTAAGCAATCTATCTATAATGTATAAAAAAAAACAATACCAACGCTTGATTGCTGTTTGTGTTATATATTTATTATATTATGTACGTAAATAAACAAAAAACATTGCACCGACAAAGTTAAAAGGAACATTTATATGGGTGGACACTTTGTGAATGTTCCTCTAATTTTATCAAAAAATGCATGTACTTATGTAATTTAGTTCGGTTCTATTTCCTAATTTGTTGTATTGACCACGTAATTAGTAAAACATTATTAAATAAATAAAATATCATTTGCTTTTAAGCAATGGGTTACAAAGCATGACAGTTTTACCTGTCACCTTCACACTAGGCTAGGCCTGTCTCGTGGGGAAACATGTAAGGTCCATAACCAACGAATTTCTAGATCGGATTCCAGGGATTAAGTCAGTGGTCACTGGTCATTGTATTGCATTGCACTGCATTCAATGTAAAATAAATATTGTTAATTCTCTTTGCAGGTGATAGGAACACACTCAGTATAGAGGAAGTGTCTGGTCTCCTCGACAAACTTGCATTGAAGGAATTGCACCTAATGGAAGAAAAAATGCAGAATGTAATAGTTATAGAGTCCAAGATCCACGAGGGCAGCATCCACCTTGCCAAGTCCAGGTACATTATGGGGCAAACCTCAGTGAGCTCAGCCAGGCTCCCGACTGAAAGCAGCCCAGAATTCTCTGCATCTGTACTTGTCCAGTCTACCAAAGACAAGCAATTTCAGGTTGTGGAGAATAAAGCCGAAGATACAATCAATCCACTTAGATGGTTTGGGATTCTAGTACCCCAGAACATGCATAAGGCGCAAGAAATATTCAAAAACACTATGCAGTATGTGGCGGAATGTGCAGGTATCCAATATCAAATATATGCAAATATGAGGAATATTGGTATATTAAACAAATACAAACAATTGCATAAATCTGTTTAACACTTTTTTGTGTGAGCAATGTCTGTACGAGACATTGGATATTTGTTTGTTTCGGTTGGCCTAAACTGGGCCTGTGGCTATGACACACACTGTCAGTGTGCTCATGCAATAGTTTTTAGTCATACTGGTGTTTGAATAGGTTTATTTGGAAAGAAAACACAGAAACATTAATTTCATTTTGATTATTCACTATGAACAGGATGGTGATTGCTAGTATACATGTAACAAAGTATTCAATCAGGAGTTTATTGTACTGCATAATCATAATACTTTAATTTTCACAAATGTTTCATAACAAAGTCACTAATGACCTGCCCTTGACAACCATACATATTTTTTAGTATCAAGTAACATTTGTAAATAAAATAATTTGCATTGGTGTTATTATTTTTGTTTTAGAGTTAAAGGGGCACACACTGGTCAATGTAGTATAAACTAGAATAATATTCAGAATGTTACAAACTACCAATTTAAGTATATCAAAAAATAAAGTACAATCATTGTGACCTTTGTTTTTTTAGTGTTATATTTGTTTCTTTACTAAATTGAAGTGATTACAAGTTAATCTAAATTATTTTTCGAGACCAGTTAAAGACTAAATGAAATCTTCATTAGGTATGTCATTAATTTATTTAAACTAATATTCCATTTAGTTTTTTTTTTTTTAAATGCATATGTCTAAGAAAAATAATTTAGACCTTAGCATCACTTCACTTTCCAGAATGTTCATTGTGAAATTAAATAACTTAGTTTGTGATTGTGTGTAATGGTAACCCTTATTTATCGGTTCAGCTAAGTTCACACCCGGTACCTACGACCCTGCGTATGAGGACGTACAAACGAGGCGCAAACCTAACCATACGAGTTTTCAACAAAGCATCATCTCAATACCTATGCTATCATTGAGGAATATACACTGACAAAACTAGACTTTTTCCTACTTACGTAACTACAACAATAGATACATACATATTTCATTGTTAATTGTATATAAATTTCTGTACAGTACAGTACTGTGCATGATGTGCATCATGACATTAATTTTAATGTATGCATTTTGTTTCGAACATTTCGTTGATATCCACTTGTAATTGCAGCTACCAGTAAGCCTGCATATACAATGGAGGTACAGTTTGTATAAAAACATTCTTTATAAACAACTGTACGATGAAGACTGAGTAAGAAATACATGGGGAACAATAATGTTGTTGATACATACTAGGCACATCAATGTATTTCTTTACTAAGTGCTTAGATGCTAACTCTAAACCAACATTAATTTAATAGTTCTTCAACTTTATACATAAGTATATCTTTGGCTTAAAAAATTTAAATGGCAGGCACGTTTATCGCATCATCATTTTGTGACACAAGCACTTTTATGTGATGTGATTTCAAGAATTCATGAAATGCAGGGTGAAGTGAATGGAATACCTTACATAAGTAATGTTTCTCTGGGCGCGCTACGTCATTTACCTAACTGCCGCTTCGCGATTTAAAATCTTAGCAAAACAATAATAATACGACGTGACCGCCATGTGGGATGTTGCAATTCGAAAATCATTGTTTCGATAGTCGTGGCGTGGAGGTCCGAGCGCGGCGGTCATACGAGTGAGAGACACGTGCCGCTGAGACCAAAGTCGTGTGGCTGGGCCGGAGTCTCGACAAACACTTTAAGAGACTCGCTAGATGGCTGGATCAAGGGTCAGATTCCGAAGGCGGTACTCTTGGGCAGCGAACACAGCGCGCATCGTCAGGAGATTCCTCTCTGCAGCCCTAACCACCGGTAGCTTGGGGCCCTGCTCCACTGCCGGTGGCACCCTTAGGTTAGGTTTTCTGTTTATATATTTTGTAATTTCTTTATTTTACTTTTTATAGGTACAAATATTGTAAACTTCCTAACCTAAGAGATTAAATAAATATGTGAATACTGAATCTTCAAAATTTTAACAGTAACAAAAATAAGTGGACACCTGCGCGATATCGGTGACCTAATAAATCCCTAACACGTATTTAAATGGAATGTAAAAACGAAATTATAACTAATCATTTAGCTATGGTCCTATTCCTAATGCCATCGGTATCTGAAACGAATGTGTTTTGCAAACAAACATAAATATAAACATTGCAAACGTTGCCTCTAAAGTATTTACTTAGCCTCATTATCTAGGTATATACCTTCAGGTATCGGTTCGTAAAAAGTGAATTTCTTGGGGTCTAATGTATAAAAAGACTAGTTAGTGCGCAGATTTTCATGAGATACCTACTCACTTTTGGGCATAGGTACCTTCTTCGAACGTCTTCAAACTTTCATCAAGTACGACTTACCAGTCCGTGTGTGTTAAGTTTATAAGTACTTATAAATTGTATTATAACTTAATACCCTGATAAATAAATAACACTTTTTTTTTAATATGACAATCATTCTTATACCTATCCAACTTGTGCAACAAGAGAAGCGAAAATGTAACTGCTTAAATAAAATTAATAAACATCAGTATGATTGTAGTTTTAAATAAATAACAGGAACAGTTTTTATAAAAAATACTGAAATAACAATACATTTGAGTTCGTGATTTCAATCATATACGTAAACGGTGAACATATAGGTAGGTACGACGTCCGAGCTGCAACCCTACTGATTAAACGCCAGTAGAGTAGCAGAGTTTGGATCTTAGGTCTCGCCGCAGCATAAAGCCGTTCTGATGCATATTTTTGAAACATGGAACATAATATATTTAAAGCACTAAAGAAAAGTCATTATGCAGCGAACCCGGCTTAGATATTTTTGGGATTTAATAATTTCATTATTGTTTGTCTAAAAATAAAGGCAGTTTAAATCACCTAACGGGAACTTAATTCACCTTAAATTATTTCATACCCTAGCAAATACTATACTTAAGTAAGAGTGACTGTCTTCAAAATCTAAATATAGCTTAAACGATAATTCATATATGTGTCGACGTAAGTATACCAAATCACTAAATTATACGTAAATTATTAACGATATTTAATTTAGGTATTCCTTTTTATAAATTTATGAAACATGTAATGCCTATTTTTTTTTAATGTGGGTACACTCCACAATTCTTATTTAAACCATTGATACAAAGATCAAAGCTTAAAGAAAAATTTAAAAAGGAACTACCTGATGGAAGAGACCCCCTTCCTTTTTAGATAATTTGCATACCTGTGCTAACTCGGGGCACGTTCATAGAGATTTAATATCGATAAAAAAGATATCGATATATAAATATATTCATACGTGTGCTCATTGAATATTCTTGATTCCTATAAAATTCGATATCATGTCTGATAAAGTGGATATTTTCATCTAGACGGCAATATTTTATGCCGACGAATATGGGAAAAATATTGATTGTGCACTTACTATGAAAACTATTTTAAAATAAACGGATAATAGTTTTTATTTTAAAATGAAAAGAAAAAAATATGTTGGATAACATTTAGATCTTGACAGTAACATCGATATATATTTTTTGTCGATAAAATATTTTGCTACATCACTTTCGTATAGATGCCCCGAGTTATCCCAGGTATGATAATTTGTGTAAGTATGAATTTTGATATTTATCGACACATTTTTCAGTACGAACCAAATTAATATACCTAGCTGAAACACTTAAAACATTTTTCTGTAGTACGTACAAGATCATAAAATAAACATCAACAACTTACAAAACTTATACGACTTAAAAAATACGGAACGTTTTATAGAAATAACTTCTCTAATTGAAAAGAAACCATTAAAGTTAAACATTCAAAAATATATATTTATGCTTCATTGTGAAGGTTGTGCAAGCATTATTTGTATATATAATGTGCGATTAATTTTCTTTGTGCTATCTGCGTAGCATCACAACTAGATACGACTTAGTCATAAGTTATAATATAAAAATGACAACAATAGTATACTAAAAATATGTAACTCAAATAAATATCAAACCCAATTAACAAGCGAGATTACTTAATAGTAAGTAATTATGAAAAAAAATATTGCCATGCACCGTTGTGTAATTTAGTTCTGTTCTATTGGACAGGCTTAAAGAACGGATTACAACGACGTATTGATGAACATGTATTTACTTACTCAATTTGAGCGATGCTGCCAGTTATTGTAACTTTCACCGTGCCCCACGTTGGGCGCCAGTTTAGTATGTGGCCGTTAATTATTTCGTAAAAATTACGATGTAAATGCTTTTAAGAAGTACTTATGAGTACAGTGAGGTCGTATTACCTATTATTACTAGTAATGGACGTGTGAGCAAGAGTTTGTCTCTCCTTATGCTATTATGTAAGGAATGTTTAATAACTTATATACCTATTGCCTCCTTTCTAAACATCGTAAAAACATCGTTATCACCAAATTCAAATACCATTTGGTCAGTGGTCGATGTAATGGAACATGTTATGGGATTTCAAGTTACCAGATTCATTCACCAAATAAATTCACAGGATTGTCAAAATCGATGATTGTCTTCATATGTCATCATTATAGTCATTAGCATTCGTTCCAATGGAATTTATTCTGGAACTGAACATTTTTATAAACTCACAACCCGGAAGAGTTTATGTTCTCTGAAACTTCTTTAGATCGATAGATAACGATTAACTTTGGCATACGAAATAATAATTCCGTGCTATAAATGCAAAAGCGTAACAGAAAATCACAGCACAATATCCTTGTACCGACGAAGTAACATATATCGGTCCTCCGTAACAAAACGTGTACGCTTTGTGGAACAGAACGGGAGCTATCCTAACGGGCGATCGTCGTTTGTTTGACCAAACGGTCAGGAATTACGCCCGAACAGGTCGGCGTGAGCGTTCGAGAAACACTGGACACGTTGATCAGTTTCAATATCAAGCTGTCGGCCGATGGAATTGGTCACGTTTGGAAGCTATTTATCCTTTGTCCCTGGTATCGGTGTACTCTGTGGCGGCCGAGCGCCACTCGGAGCGCGTGCAGGCGCCCTCGCGCCACCACGCCTGCACGTCGGCGCGGTGCGTCACGCGCTGCCGCCGCTCGCTCGCGTGCAGCATGGCGCATACGCGGCAGAAGAAGAACGTGTTTATGAACTCCCCTGTACCCTGTCGGTGCAATTCAATCACACTAATTAACTCCCTGTCCAATGTACAACAAGTTAAACATAGATACACTAATTCACTTCATGACACAAGTATAAAATTTAACTGATTGGGAACACTAAAACCATATTAGGGGTGCATATTTTATTTTCGTCGATCTGTAGGGTTCGGCTTCGGAAGGCGCTGGATGCAGGTCGCTTCCAACCGGTATATATGGAAGTACAAAGGGGAGGCCTATGTTCAGCAGTAGACGTCCTATGGCTGAGATGATGATGATGATGTAGGGTTCTCTGCCTTTTCGCCGAATTATGTTTCGCAAACGTTTAATTTCGCAAAAGTTTCATTTCGCCAAAAGCATTTTTCACTGAAAATGTAAACTATTTCGAATTGTTATAAAACAAACCTAACCTAATCTAATCTAAAGGATGATATTTACAACAATCTGAAATAGTTTACAGTTTCAGTGAAAAATGCTTTTGGCGAAATGAAACTTTTGGCGAAATGAAACTTTTGCGAAACATAATTCGGCGAAAAGCAAGTACACCCGATCGGTTGATACCTAACTATATTTACCTACTACTAGAAAGTGCAAAGGGTCATAAATACGGGGAGACTGCAACGTTTCTCACCTTCCACTTGAAGTAGGAGTTGTAGAGCGCGTCGTCGCGGTCGAGCCGCGTGAGGTAGGCGGCCAGTTCGCGCGGCGACGCGAACTCTTCGACGTGCAGGTACGAGTTGTGCGGCGCCGCGGCCGCGTACTCCGACGCGCGCGCGCCCATCACTATCGGCAACACGTCGTGCCTGGGGAACACAATGTCAAATTAATATTTTGTTGGCTACATTGCGTATAGCTAGGGCTGCCATATCTAAATTCGCCGAACCCGGACAAAGACTTAAAAAAACCGGACATTTAACATTTGGCATAAATCGATTTTTTCCCCGGACGTGTCCGAAAATAATATTATTAAAAAAATAGTCGCTTTATTTTTCATTCGCATAGAAAGTGGCCGCGTTTTCCCCGGACACTTTTAGAAAACACCCTCGGACGGCCTCCAACTAGGACAAATCCGGGGAAACCTGGACGGATGTCAGCCCGACGTATAGCAAATAGTGTCTACCGTCAAATGGTCCAACATTGCCCGCTTTTTTTGGAAAACGATGATTTTTTTTTTTTTTCTATGTATATGCTAGTGTTTTTTTGTGTCCATCGTAACAAGTAGGTATGATCACGGGCGTGTACTCATTGCGAACAAAAAATTTTAAAATACATTTTAAATCAAGATTTCGGACGATTTTAGAGGCGGGCCAAGTTACCCGGGGTTTTGTCCAACATTGCCCACGTCGATTTAACACAGAATTTATAGCTCTTAAAATAACGGAAAAAAATACAAGAATTCGGGCAATTTTAGCAATAGCATCAAACATCCTCTCATTATTAGTTTAACTTAAGTCGGCAATCGGGTGGGCAATGTCACATGGCCATATTAGGTTGTTTCCATACAAAGTGCAAAAAGCAAATTTCAAACTGCTAGGGTTGTCACTTTAGGGTCAAATGGTGAAACGTTTTATATATTCTCAGTAAGCATGGTTTTTTATTGAAGGTATCTGTTTGTATCTGACATGGGTGGTTTATCATAATAAAACACAATTAAAGCTATTTTTTTTATTAAAATCTTTCAGATTCCTCGCATTATACCACAACAATTTACTGTCACGTTATATATTATATAACTTTGCCAAATGTCTGCCTAATCATGCACATGAACATTTATAAGTTATAAGTAATAAAATGATTGAAATAACAGAAGCATTAGATAAATTGTCCATAAAAATATTACACTTATTTCCTTGCGCGGTAGGTTAAAAACTCGGAAGTGTTGTCACTTCCTTTGTCAATGTTCAGGCTGGCTTAAGCCAACATTGCCCACCTTCGAAAACGACTTAGGGACAACCCTAAGTCGTTTTCGAAGGTGGGCAATGTTGGCTTAAGCCAGCCTGAACATTGTAGGGTAACATTGCCCGGTTTCACAATTTCCGATTAAAGTAAGATATTACTATTAAAAATAATCTACAGTTCATATTTATTGATAAGTACATGCTCATAACTACATTTGGATTTGTCATTTCGTACGATACGCGTTCAATTGTCCGCCGGAATTGGCCCGCAAAAAACACACCCTCACTCGACGAGTTCTGACAAGCTACTGAGTAAGGCTACGAATAAATGCGCCACCTATACAGCCTGTTACCGGCATGCAGGCATTTATTAAAACTGATAATAATATGATCCATGTGTATGTAATTGTTTGCATGTATTAGCTAATCATAATTAAGTATGTAAATTAACTGCACAATTAAATTTCTTAAATCCGCACATTCAATGTAGCGTAATTGTCGTTACTCATATCACACTGTCATTTAACACTCACTTGTCAATTTACTTTACTGTACATTACTGGCAATTAAAATTTAGTTAGAAAGTTAATAAAGCCTGAATTTAAGTTAATTAATTAAATTAAGGTCATGGATACGTTAAAGATCTATGTTACTTTACTCTACTTTAAGAAAGCCTACTTTGCGGTAACACACTGTATAACCTATTTTCTACTAAAAATAGCAGTGTTGCCATAAATCTGTTAAATGATTATATACCCCACGAATGAAAACGTCGTGAACATTGGGGCTTGTTGCTTTTTGGGCAAAGATACCCAGGATGACACTGCCCAGTGTTGGACCATTTGACGGTACTGTAATGTTTCAACTGGATTACTTATAAGGGATGTTAAATGAATGTTTTCCTTACTGCTGCGCAACTGCTCATATGACCGTGCGTTGCAACACCCGCTTCTATCAAAGCAAGTGGTTGTTCTTGGCGAGGTGCTGCCGGTTGCGATAAGCGGCAGATATAGGTAAGTAGTGTAGGTAAGTACTAGTAACCTGGACAAGAAAACTCACTGTAATCCGTTCACAAAGAACTTCTCGGTGATGTAATCACGACAATTAGAGTTCTCGAAGGCGAGGTAGAACTTGTAGTCGCGGTCCAGCATCTCGAGGCAGTTAGGGTCGGCGCGCGGGCAGTGGTGCGAGCCGCACGCGCCGTAGATGTCGACGGCGATGTGCTTGGACAGCTGGCGCGCGTACTGTAGCCGTCGGTTGCGCGCGTGGCAGTTAGACACGAACCACGCCACCTGCCGACAACAGAGCGATGTTTGATGAATGTAAATCAATATTTACTACATCCTTGGTGCATATCTAATACATAAACGGGTTTACTGACGTCGTAGCAGTCGAATAACGCTCGACATGTTTCGAATCGATACGAGATTCATCATCAGGAGAAACATATCAAGCGTTATTCGACTTCTACGACGCGTAAACCCGTTTATGTATTAGATTTGTCTGAGACTCACGGTAGTTTTCTACGTAAAACATCTTTGGTGCCTAGTAAATTGCTAGAAGCAGACATTTCATCATTACCTACTTAGCACGTTACAATGTACTGCGATGCACGACACAAGCCCTTTTAATTTGGTATTAAGCTTTTTCGAATCTAATAATGTAAATAGTATATTCGACTGTACGGTTTAACAAACAGGGATTGCACAATATACATATAAAATAAATATAAATAAATAGTAAGGGACAATCATACACAAATCGACCTAGTCCCAAACTAAGCAAAGCTTGTACTATGGGTACTAGACGACGATATACATAATATATAAATACATATATAGATAACATCCATGACCCAAGAACAAATATTCGAGTTCATCACACAAATATTTGCCCCGGCTGGGATTCGAACCCGGGACCGCCGACTCAGTAAGCAGGTGTCTACAAACCGAGCCAAACGCGTCGTCATTATATACGCGTCGAATATATGTCAGTAAGTAAAGCCAAAATCCGCTACGCAGCGCTGTGCAAACTTTGACTGAAGAGCTATATCACTATCACTACATAGTATAAAACAAAGACGCTTTCTCTGTCCCTACGTCCCTTTGTATGCTTAAATCTTTAAAACTACGCAACGGATTTTGATGCGGTTTTTTTAATAGATAGAGTGATTCAAGAGGAAGGTTTATATGTATAATACATGCATAATTTATCAGCATTGCACCCGTGCGAAGCCGGGGCGGGTCGCTACCTATGGATAATTTTGAGTATTGTTTTAAGTAGCAACTTTAAATCAACTTCATTACTGACACGATAATATAACTATCTCTAAGTGTTTCTTAAATGTAAGTTACGTAAGTAGGTGCTTACATACGTAGATATCTAAGGGAAAAGTTTAGGTACATAGGTAATTATAGATAAAGAACCATTGTTGAGTGTATTCGGCACGGTAACCGTATCGGACTAGTGCTCACGACTAGCGATAAGGATTCGCTATTAAGGTTGCTTATGTAGGTATATTGAATTCGCTTAGTTTCGTCACGGTAGATAATTATAACAAAAATGATGGAAGATGTTAGGTAAAATATTTTTTAAATGATTGGCCTGATTTCTGAGTTATTATTGTTAGTATTATAGTAGCATATTTATATACAAAACGCCATGAGACTTTGTGCACTTAAGCAACGACCACAAATACGACACCGATATGAAAATCCCTCAAAACTCTCAAAAGTAAAAGAGGTACCTACGTTGAAGTGGCTCTCAGAAAACAGAATTCTTGATTTCAATCATGCCTATTACACACGATTAAAGTCTACGTCGAAGCGACGGTATCGAAAAGATCCCTCGGGTTTTAAAAATGTCCAGCTCGTTTTGGTTGGAAAAATGGGGAATTGCATACTCGTATCGTGATCGACCACTCTGACAAGAGTGAGACGACTAGAAAGATCGTGATCGTTCGCAAAATGGATTAAGAATGCAAAACTTAACGCTCGTTCGACTGGGCTTGGAGTTGTGCCGGTTCGTGGAGTTTGGGAATTAATGCAGTAGGTACTGCACCTCTAGCACAACTGTCACAAGCGACTGTCTTGTCTTTCGCGCGAATTGCCTGTCTCTTTCTGTGCAGTAATGTGACGGGTACCGCTATGTCGCGCGACAAGAGGCAGTTATGCTAAATATACAGATACAGTTGGTATATTTTACCTTCTTGGTTTTATTGGCAGCGTAGTTCCTTTCCAGCTTGTTCTCCGTGATGAGCGGGTCGTGGTACACCCAGCGTTCGTACGGCGTGACGATGTCCGAGTCGCGCCTGTACGTAGCGGTCCAGTTGAAGACGTCCAACGACGTGGGACGCAGCGATGCGGTGTGGTACGGACACTCGAGGTAATACAGAATCCAGATCTGAAACGCAATGTTGTCAATTAGAAATAGACATGTGGCAGAGAAACGGTGGCGTGGCGTAGCTGATAAATTATGCATGTATTATACATATAAATAACCTTCCTCTTGAATCACTCTATTAAACAACTGCATCAAAATCCGTTGCGTAGTTTTAAAGATCTAAGCATACCTATGTATGTCCCTATGGACAGATAGACAGACAGACAGCAGGAAGCGACTTTGTTTTATAATATGTAAGTGATAATCAAACATATGACTATAAGGGGGCTCGGGACCTGATTGCAACAAGGAAAAGAGACGCATTTTTAAGCAAAACCGATTTTTATTGCCTTGTCATTACACTGAGTGACGCGCTAGTATGGGTATCATCGCTTTCTATAGGTACACTAGTTTGCGACTTCTATGTAAACATACTTAACCTGTATTATTACGGTTGTTAGGTAACTAGTGTTATATAAAATTAATGAATAAATAAATAAGAACAGGTCTCAAAAATTACGAATGCGTTTCAGACCTTTTTCTACATGTTTTAAAAAGTCGTTGACTCCTTGTTGAGAAACCGATATCCGGGTTACAGACCTTGAAAACGTGCCTGAAACTAAAGCCGTTATACTAAAACGTGTTGGGTTTTTGTTTTCTGCCTTAGCATAATAATAATTACCTTCACAGGCATATCTGTTCTAGAGAGGTTGGTAGCTAATATATAGGCGTCACTTCTGGAGGTTGGATGGAAGTGCCACACCGCGTCTTACGGAAGAGATCCATCTCGAACACTCAGGGACTTAAAAATTGATAATAGTTTTTAGGGTTCCGTAGTCAACTAGGAACCCTTACCTATAGTTTCGCCATGTCCGTCTGTCCGTCAGTCGGGTCAGTCCGTCCGCGGCTGAGCTCCGTGATCATTAGTACTAGAAAGCTGAAATTTGGTATGAGTGTGTTGTATGTATCACGCCGATAAAACTGTAAAATAAAAACTTCTTTCGGGTACACCTAAAGTAGGAGTGATTTTTTTTGTCGTTGAATAGGTATTTTAAAAATAATTTAAACATTATTTTTTTGATAAAGTCAGCAGATTTGTAAATATTTGCTTCGGAAATCCAAAAATAGCGCCCCCCCCTCTACCTTTTCAACCACAGGTCAAAAAATTGGTCGAGCGGTTTTTGAGTTATCGCATAATTTAATAATTTTCTTTAAAATGACGTGTGCCGCGCGGTGTCCTTATACTTCAAACGTTGTACGTGGTTGTACTTACATATTAGTTAAGTGCCACACTACATTAAAACATTTCGCTCAATCTGGCGCGTATAATCGATAACTTCCAGAAGGTAATAAGTAATTACAGTTACTTTGGCGTTTAGAACATTTTTATAGAGCTTGAAATATTTCTCGTAATTTAAACCTCGGGTCTATTGTGAAGGATGGGCAACTACGGAACCCTACACTGAGCGTGGCCCGACATGCTTTTGGCCGGTTTTTTTCTTGTGGTGGGATTGACCAATGAATTTGGCCAAAGTTTTGGTCCAAGTTCATGTTTGTCATTTCTATTCAGTAGTAGCTAAACCCATTAGAATATTTTTACAGTCCGTTAGATTATAAAATGTTGTTCCAACTAACTGAAATATGTTTGTGTCTCAACTACCTATAACTACTAAACTCAGTTTTTGTACGAGGATTTTGATAATGTAAACACTGCCAAGTGTGAATCTTATCCATCGTTAACCCGGTAATTTATTCTGATTTCGTAAACACAGATGTGATTGAACAAGTGTCGAAGATGAGTGAAGGTCGTGTGAGATTATACTTAGATAGAGACTTGGTAGGTACCATCAATAAGTATGAGTACTAATATTGGTAAATTAGAAGCCTATATACCATTAGTAGCTGCACTGCATATAGATATAGCTATTTATATGTTGGTACCTGATTTGGACAAACGCGACTCTTTCTCGCGCTATAAATACTATCTATCTCTTTCTATCCAGTATCAATGCAGCTATTACACTTTCCTAAATTAGTCACTGACGAGAGGGATGCTGCAAGACGTAGGTATGAGAGGAAGTTATCTCCATACGTGTCTCACATATTGCTGCATCCCTCTGGTCAGTGACTAATTTAGGAAAGTGTACGAGTAATTGCCGCATAAATGAAAAACGGTGTGACGTTATGTCATCCGACAAGCATCGTCGCGGCAAGTTTAGGGGCAAGTGATCAACCCGTTTGGGGCGCAACATTTTTAGGTACCTGCAAATTGTTCTATATACTATTGTTGTTCTATGTATTTAAGTATATATTTATCTATATAAGTACGTATATCGTCGTCTAGTACCCATAACACAAGCCTTCTTGAGCTTAATTTGGGACTAGATCGATTTGTGTGAGGTTATCCGATATTTATTTATTAATTTCTAAGTACCTGATTTGGTGGTCGCTTGGCGTTGAAAGGCGCGTGGTGGTCCTTGTAGAGGATGGCGTCAGCGGTAGCAGCGTCACGCGCGTCAGCAGTCAGTGTGCAGCGATCCACCGGACACTTGTTTCGAATGAACTCCGTGCGTCCGCTTGGGACCCCCCAGGCGCCTAGCCCGTTGGCCACCAGTATCTTTTTTATTGGCACCTCTTCGTCTTTCGGCAGCCGATACATTAGTTGCTCTACCATCCTGTGAAATAAGATTTATGTTTCGTCATAATATATCAGTTAGCTCCAGAGGTGTTGTGTGGTCTTGTTTAAACGCTCAAAACCGATTGCTACATTATGATAATTTTCCGAGTACAGGTACCATTGAAATATGTACTGGTGTTGATGCAGTCGTGGTCACATCCAGCTAATTGTAATAAAAATCAAACTGGACGATGAAACGAGGAGCGAATTAACATAAAATGTCTTAAAATAACTCACCAAAACATTCGGTACAATGAAGATGAGTTACGGTTTGCAGCTACCACATATAACGAACTGATTAATGGGGCTTATGACACTGGCTTCAGTGCAAAGTGGTTTAATCCTCGTTATAGTCACTTCAAAGATTATAACTAAATGAGTACGTAGTCCATTCTAATGGACTGACACGATTTTTTATCATCTACTAATAAAGCCAAAGCAAACCGTTCGTAACTATTACTATGCATCCAGGACTCTAAGAAAAAATAATAAAATATGAACTAAGTAAATAACTACTTATCAGAAACATTTTCTTGGTTTGGTGTTCATTGCATTCATTTGATTAAGCATAAACGTATCATAAAAATGACGAATGATGTTTTATGGCAGGTAAGTACGTATTCAGATAACCTACAGTATCACTTCACTACATAGCATAAAACAAAGTCGCTTTCTCTGTCCCTATGTCCCTTTGTATGCTATCTTTAAAACTACGCAACGGATTTTGATGTGTTTTTTTTTAATAGATAGAGTGATTCAAGAGGAAGGTTTATATGTATAATACATGCAAAATTTATCAGCATTGCACCCGTGCGAAGCCGGGGCAGGTCGCTAGTCTTAAATAAATTAAAAAGCAAACCAGTATGTTAAATTTATGAAACATGCAATGACTCATTATTTTTAATGTAGTTTTACACCATATTTTTAATCTGAACCACCATTGATACAAAGATCAAAGCACAAAAAAAATTACGTAACTCGTCAGTAACTCTGTACCTATTACCGGTTCAACATCTCCACTACCCTACCGCCCAAATATTTTCTTTCTCTATGTATGTATGTCGATTTTTGCATTGAGTTTTTGAAAGGCTTTTTTACACTTTAAGTGACCTCTATGTGAAATACGTTAATATTCACATCTTGCCACACTACTTTACAGCAACCTGTATGCTGTTTTAATTAAAATATATGCTTGATTAATATGGAATTCTACATGTACAATGGGATTAATTGTGTGTAATTCTGGAAATAGATATATACATTTTAATAAATGCCGGTAATGATGCCTGCTTGGTACACCTGATATACTCAGTAAAATTTTATTAATAGGCATGGAGAGGGTGAATGAGCCTAGGTACAGTATACGTCTTCTGGAAGCAACTAGGCTATGTGCGATCTGCTGCGGACGCTGCCCGTCGATCTACATACTTAACCATCAATTGTGCCCTAACAGTTAACACTTGCCTGTCTTCGCCCGGGGCATCCTCTGGGAACAGCTTGGCGGTGTGCGGGTCAGTCTGCCAGGGACGCTGCTCGCCGCCCTTCATGAACCATGGCCGTCGCGCTATTTCTGATGCTTCGTCCGCCACCACGGGTGTTTCCTCGCTCTCCGCGATGTCGTTTAATGCGTTCTAAAAAAATGACATTCGTAATAACAGTGGCAACAAGTGGCAGTGGTAACAAATGTGGAAATTATTTGATTTATTCATCGTAAGATTGACGTGTGGTACCGAGCGCATCTGCTCATGGGATACATGAAGGTAACTAGTGGAATATTGTATAATATGAATCTAGTTGAGTAACTTTATTGCCTTGCCACTATAAAAAATTGTATGTAAAGAATATACCTAATATAAAGCCATTGTAACCGTAAACAATACAAAATATAGGGTAGGTATGTTATACAGTTATACAATTTGTTGCAGCAGTCTGCAGGCTGACCAGTCTGAAAGAGGACAGCTTGCTACTTCGGCGCGTAGCTGAGACGGAGTGACAAGGGATATTACTCCTTCCACTTACGGGAATTAGGTACCTACCATTAATAGAGGATGCTGCAGCAGCATAAAAAGTGGATGTGTTTTTCTGGACATTTCAATACCTCCTGAGTATGGTAAACCGCTAGTAACGTGGTGCAGTGATGTACTTAGCTAGGTGGTCAAAGTAAGGGTGCCGAAGCAAACGAAAACATTGAGGGTCCATGTCAGTTTAAGGTTGGTCCTAAAGCCTGTAAGCTTAGTCAAACAAAGTCTGGGGGCACAGTACGGGCCACGGCTTAGCATTTCAGTAGCTACTCTTTACTGGCTATATATGAGCGGTAGCATCAGTGTTAGGAATATATGCAGTGCAGTAGATACCAGGAGATGTGCTTCCTCGCGCAGCGGCGGCGGCTGCGCGGGCGCGGAGTGCAGGCGCGCGGGCGCCATGGCGGGCGGGCGCGGCAGCAGCATTAGCGCCAGCGCCGTCAGCGCTAGCGGCAACAGGAGAGCCACGCGCCGCAACGCCCGCGCCATTCGGGCCCACATTCTGCCCGCTGCGTTACCCGCCACTCTGCGTAAAGTTAATATTACATATAGCCCCATGTTACGCACCCTTTTAGCGGGCAAATCCGCTTGATATATTACATGGTGTCAATGTACTCAATTAAAAGGTAATTTTAATGACATTCACAGCCAGGACCTGTTAGGAGGCTCATCGGCCACAGACCTCTGTTGGACGCCGCTGATTTAGTCAAAAGACTAGGATTGTGTGTGAGTTCATACATTAGGGCAAGTAGTTCTACGAGCTTTTCAACTACTCTCAGTTTTTTGTCACATATGTTGGACAAATTTCATAAAACAATACATTAAGCTTGCGATACAATCTTGATTTATTGTTGTATATTTATTTATAACTAGCTTTTGCCCGCGACTACGTACGCGTGGAACTTGATAAAAGGGATTATTAAAAGCTCCTAAGCAAATGTAAGAGCAATTGTGCTTTTGGTCTAATAATTACATTGATCACCGCACCCCAACAGAAATGTTCACTCACTTTTCAATCTTTTTAGGTATAATTTCCAGGATGAAAACTATCCTACGTCCTTCCTCGGATCTTAAACTATCCCTATGCCAAATTTCATCAAAATCGATTCAGTGGTTTAAGCGTGAAGAGGTAACAGACAGACAGACACACTTTCGCATTTATAATATTAGTATGGATTATTTAGGCTCGTTTTCATTAATTTGCGAGACAAAACTGAAAGGTGACACGCTCGTAGAGCTACCCATTTGCATTTGTTAGGTATATTATATAAATAAATAAATAAATGTTAAGGGACAATCATACACAAATCGACCTAGTCCCAAACTAAGCAAAGCTTGTACTATGGGTACTAGACGACGATATACATAATATATAAATACATATATAGATAACATCCATGACCCAAGAACAAATATTTGCACACATATTTGCCCCGGCCAGGATTCGAACCCGGGACCGCCGACTCAGTAGGCAGGTGTCTACAAACCGAGCCAAACGCGTCGTCATATGTAGTAGGTATCTACCTATCTGATACAGGGGGGCCAGATAGCTGTCAGGTACAACAACACAAACTCGACGGTGTATGCAGTATTTTCAAAAGGGTATACTGAAATATGATGAACGAACCTATGGCGTACACCATAGTTAGGTACCAGGTGCAAACTTTACGTAAACCGATAGTATGGGAAAAGGAGCACTGATATATCCGGTTAACGCTTTCGCTGTAAAAAAAAATATTATCACTATCAGGTGCCACGAAAAGCTAAGTCCCTAATGCCTGACTCTACCTACTACCTTGCAAACCACAAAGTAGTTTAATTTTGAAGACATAAACTGAGCTATGAAACGGCCATATATTGTAAGCTATTTTTAGTGTTACTATTATGACTTATACTAGCCCCCCCTTTAAAGGGTGGGAGGGTAAATCAATCCTAGGCTCCATAGCAAACTTTAACTTTGTAGGACCTCGGGAAGTACCCTAGTTTTACTATAGTTCTGTATACAGACCTACAATGCACCCCCCCGTGGAAGTATTTGTATTATGTAGATGTGTTAGAATTTTTTGTATGTTAATCCTAGGTTCCACGACAAATTTCAATTTCCTGAGATAAGTACCGGGAAGGGCTCTGAAGGTTTTGATGAGTGAGTGAGTGACCATGAATCATCGTATTCATCGTATTCTAGGTACCTATAGATAAAATGTAAAGTATATACAAGCTAGGTCCATAATACTTGGTGTATTTCATATGTTCCCTAACCACATCATATGCTGCGAAATATGGGCTATGAGTGTTCGTTTCGAGAAATTATGCCTTCTCATGTGTCTGTCCTGTCGGCGTCGTCGTCGTCGTCGCGCGGGGGGACGGTAGTGCCCCCAGTCAACATAATTGCTTCGAATTTATATTGTACTAAAAAGACAAAGTATGTAAACACATACTCTTATCATACCTGTACTTAAAATATCTGTATTAATTGTGATAATAATGGTAAATTATATATTAAAGCTCACCTTATAGCTAAGCTTTTAGACACTAAAGCATTAACATTTATTATTAACACAGCCATACTAAAAATTTTATATTGTAAATTGCTTAAAAGCTATAAAATTAAATATAAATACAAAAAAATTGTTTCACATTCTGGCCAAAATGATGTCGTTCCCTACCGTTGCCTACTCTAAAATGACTATATGAATATGAATATACCTAATCATAATCAATCAATAATAACTCAATGTCATTAATATTAGTTATCCATGCGTTTAGTTTCGATATGAAAATAGCTTAGTACCTATCAAGTTAGTATCCTGTTGAACACACTTCTTTGAACAAACCTTTTTGTAGTAAGAATGCCAATCAACTAATCTTTTCAGACTTCAAGTAGCCTTGCTTTAGCTTTGCTTTATATCCACAGGGCAAGTTTTTAAAAGTTGAGAATACGAAATAAAATGAACATCATGCGCTGTGGATACAGCACTTGTTTAGGTATATGCGGTAATATATATATATATGCACATTAACTGAGTGGCAAGATTAGATTGAATTTTGGTTACTTATGCTGATTCGGAAATATTCACAGAGAAATCTATACCTACTATTCGATATATCGATATGCTTGTCCCGCTCGCGCACTTGTCCCGACTGGTCTTATCTTATCTTCGATTCTAAGTTAGAATCCTGAGTGTAGCGAGGGACTCAACAGCACGAGATGCCAAAAACTTTGCTCTCGTGTAGCACACACAACTTCTCACCTCAACAGCGAGAACATATTCGACTTTTTGTACTTTTTCTTCCAACCATTCAGGTGTAGGTATGTTTTGTTATAGATATATTCATGATATCATGATAGTATCACGTTGTATGTTCACTTCACTGCATACAGCTTGTGACTTCTTAAATTCCTTATGTTGGGTTAGCTCCGGAAGTAAGCGACAGATTGTAAATGAGAACTGTGAAAAATATTGGTGCCATCAATGCTGTCAGTAGCAAAAATTCCCGGATGTAGGTATCTACGAGTATATTTCTAGTGGCAACGTCGGAATTAATAATTCGCTCCGCTCTTTATTTTATTTTATTTTATTTTATATAGGTAAATAAAGATAAAGCGGTCCCAGATTCCACAATGACCATAATAGAGGAGCAGCAAACTGATTTCATCTACAGACGACAGAATGGAACACTGATCCACAATGGAACTGTGCCAAAATATTTGTACCTACCTACAATAAATAAGCCCAGTCTGAAAAAAAAAAATACTTAAAAATTGAGAAATTTTAAGCTGTTGTTCGTATCTAAGTTAAGAGGGGCCCTAAAAGAGGAGAGTTATTGCCCCCATTATCCCTTGTTTGTAAACTATAGGTACTTTACTTTGGTAGTTTATTTTTCGCTTGTCGTAGTGGTTTCGTGTACAGCTGTGTACGGTATAATAAATTGAATATATTATCATTTATTTATGCACTTGTGTTGTGTATGCCTTCGTAGGCACTACCATGGCTGAGTTATACGTGACACTGACCTCTTCACTGCAGGCTGCCATGCCTAAAGTCGCCGTGTGCGCCCACTCGCCTCCACTATCGCCATGACATTAGTGACATCTGGAAACAAATCAGAAACGGTCCCTTATTTCCAAATAGGTACATTACTGTGACTATTAATTACACATTCATTACAATTGGGAGCAATTAGAGCGTTTTCACTTTATCTAATAATGAACCTATTCTAGCTGATATCCGATACAATATGGGGTATGGGGTACCTACCTACAATATTTTGTTTTACGATTTGGTCACTGCTTGGAGCATTTAACTACTGGACGCGCCTTTTGTTCTATTTCCCCTCTGTCTTAAGGATTAGGATAAAAACTATTCCAAAAATCGGTTACACGAATTTAGTGCTTGAAGTGTGCGTGAATATAATTTTAGTGCGGGTGCCTAGTAAGAGTGATTTGCATTTGTGTGCAGGTTGATTATACGTGTGCTTGGAAAGATACGGCGAAGGCGTCTCCTGTAGATAAATTCTCTAATAAACACTGTTAAGGGTCTGTTCACACTTGAGCGATTTGCCAGCGATTTCTATACAAATTCGATCGCGGCGATCACGCCGCGAGATCGCCGCGTTCGAGTTTTGTATAGAAATCGCTTGCGAATCGCTCAAGTGTGAACAGGCCCTTAATATGTAGTTGACTGGTAGAGAATGCCTTGTGGCATTAAGTCCGCCATTTGTATTAGTTTGATACAAATACAAATACAAGTACTCTTTATTGCACACCTCATAAAATATACAGGAGAAATACAATGCAAGAAATTACAATTAGAGGTAAACAACAGGCGGTCTTATCGCTAAAGAGCGATAGACAACCTTTGGGTAGTGGAGAACTTAAAAAAATACGATTTTGTTATTAGGCGGTGCAAAAATCGGAAAATAATAATAATACATACATAAAAAACAAATAAATACATTAAATATAATAAACAATAAATACATGCATACATTCAGCCAACAGGTAATAGGACCATTTGAATAAAATACGAATTATGAAAGGGATAGATAATGTTCTTTCAGTTGAGTTTTGAAAGAAACAAGAGATTTAACGCGCCTTAAGCTCACAGGCAAGGAGTTCCACAAACAGACAGTTTGATCTGTGCAATAAAGTTTAAATAAATAAATAAGTGGTGTGCATCTAGACCGTTGTAAAATTTTAAAATAGTATTAAAAATATATTATTAGAAGGAGTTATTATTTTAGGAAAAATCTTTTCAGCGAGAAGCAGCTTTTGAATAGCCGCGCGGCGCCGCGCCGACTGTTCAGCCACATCAGTTGGTAAAATGTTCTTTGTCTTCTCATCCGACTATTTAATCGATTTAGCACCTACTTAGGAGCTTAAAATGTATTTAAAATAAATAGAACAACATTCAAACACGATCATTCGACAAAATAGCGTTCAACAAATGTTGCCCGCAGCTACCATAAGTAATATCAGTGTCGGATCCTATACCCGTTACTGGATAGCGGACACTGTTTAAAGGTATGTACTTATGTACATGGTCACATACATTTTAATCGACCGATATCGAATCAGCGTTCGTCACTGACATGGCATTGGATAGATCATGACTACTTTTCTGGTGACTTCAAAAAAGGAGGAGGTTCTCAATTCGACTATATGTTACAAGCTTTTATTTATCTTGCATTGTATGTATGTAAGTATGTTTGTTCGGGTGGAATCTTGCAACTCAATTTTGAAGCAGATATCGTCAACCAATTGAGCTGAAATTTTACTTACATAACTTTGATGACAATACAATAATATGGTACCATGGGGCTGATCTGATGATGGAGCCGGAAGGTGGCCATAGGAACTCTATAATAGAAAAAGTAATCCTACCGAGTTCGGGCTCTTAGAATCGTCTCAGTGAGCATTTGATGGATATCTAAAGAAAAGTTCAGTCGGCTATAAAAGCTTGTCACTAAAATGAAATTTTTGACAGAAACTTATTTATTTTGTAAGTATGTTAGGCGATCATTTGTTCGGTAGATCATACTTCAGAGGCAGGAGCCAGGGGGCTTATGATGGTTGCGTTTATCACGTGATAAATACGAAACACGTGACAAGCATCCGTCACTCACACTCGTGCAAGTGTCAAAACTTGACGGATGCTTTGTCACTTATTTATCGCGTGATAAAAGCAACCATTATAGGCTCGCAGGTGGCTATAAATTTAATTGAAATTGATTTAGCGTTTTTTGAAAAAATCAACAAATAACAAACATTGAAGTCGATTATTGTTGTTAAAGAGATTATAGTAATGACATGAACATTATACAGAGTGTACTTAAAATGAAAACCTAAAGCGAAGATGCTTTCGTGACATACGTGTACTTTACTGATTTCAGATCCCTCTGAGATTTAGAAACGAGCCGCCAAAGCCGTTATAGGATAGCACTGTCGAATGAAAAGGAATATCCTTTGCAAGCGTCTGCATTTGTATTTTGTAATACTTTTTACTGAACGCTTGATATGCAATATTTTATGTTTTTTTTATGACTATGATGTAAATAAAATGTCCGAGGCAAAATGTATAGTGGTTGTTACAATATTTACATGATAATGCTGTGATAATAATGATCAATGTAGGTCGACGTCGACCTACAAAAGGCAGGTATTATCAGAGGGTGTATGAACTTGACTCGGCTAGTTAAGACTCAGATGCTAATGCGAGTACCGCTTGTCGTCTGCGCATACACATGTTAAATACCGATACATACCAATAGGATATACTATTAGAATGCTGTTGTTAGAATAAAATAAACGTCCGTATTCTACTAATCGTGACGTTTTCCTCGATAGTTCAATACAACAATTAACTCTATGTGTACTTACCTATATGTATAAGCTTTATTAAACGATAAATAAGTAAAAACAACAATAGCCACAACTTAACCTATTCTAAGAGAACCTAACTAAATCTATACTACTCGTGATAAATACTATCGTATAAATATAATCTATCCTATACATACTATACTAATCGTGATGTTACCCTCGGTAGTTGAATACAGGTATTAACTCTATGTGTATAAACTTTATTAAACGATACACAAGTAAAAACTACAAAAACCAACAACCTATTATACGAGAACCTGACTAAATCCGATGTCCTCAAGATCACGGCCGGTTTAATAGCCATGCTATGATGCTACCTTTGGCCGAGGAATGAGCCGGCTCTGTGGTCCGAAGAACATTCCGACAGTTTCTTTTCTCTCACAACGAAGCACTATATATAGCTCTATTGCCTCTACATACCCGATCATTTCATCCATCATCATCAAACCTTTTTTTCTCAGGAAAATAAAATGTTAAGATTAATCATCGATCTCAAATGCCAAGAGTGATGCATAGCATCCGGATTAACCAAGTTCAACCTAGTGATTTGCGAGTTTACTTGACACCATGAGATTAAAATACAAATACAAATACAAATACAAATTACGGCTGGATTTAACCAAACTTTTATTCCAAGAATCGCTTACATTTTGTTTATAATTTAAATTGATAGTTTAAATTTATAAATGCACCTCGTGTACCTAACATTGATTTGGAACTGGAGAATCTATAGACCTCCATTACATGTCATGTAGGTACCATAATGGAGCCTACCATTATGAAGGCAAAGCAATTATATACTGATACTCGTACTGATAACTACAACATAAATGTTAATATTGATTGTTTTAATATGATTCACGAAAAAAATATTTACTGTTGAATTTCTCTCGGCTTTCTTCACAACAGCGGTCTCCTCTTGCGAATCTGACTTGTAACTTAAGTCAACAAGAGTGCTGTCAAAGGCTTCAACTAGGATTTGGTGATGAAGCCCCATGTCGTAGCTCTGTGTATTCGTGGTTTAATGAATTTAAACGTGGTCGTGATCATCTACATGACGATGTACGTGACGGTTGGCCAGCGACTGCGGTTATCAAAACTAATATTGACGTCGTACGACAATGGATTGAAACTGACAAAAAAATTACTTGTCAGAAAATTTGTGCCTTACTAGGCATTGGAATGAGCCAAGTGCAAAAGATATTGCATGCACATTTGAAGGTTCGGAAACTATGCACTCGATGGATTCTGCACGATTTAACGGAAGACCAGAAACGACAGCGTGTAGACTGGAGCCGTAAAATGATAAAGTAATTTAACGGAGGACAATCGTTGGCTGTATATAATATTGTGACAGGTGATGAAACATGGGTGTACTGCTTTGAGCCAGAAAGAAAAAGCCAGTCGGCGGAATGGGTCTTTCCTTTTGAAGATTTGCCTATCAAAGTTAAAAAAAGTCGGAGCACTGGGAAAAAACTGGTAGCTTCGTTTTTTGGCAAAACAGGACATTACGCAACTGTAGCACTAGAAGAGCATAGGACAGTCACTGCAGATTGGTATGCAAATAGCTGTTTGCCGAGAATCTTGGAAAAAGTTCGCGAAAAGCGGCCCCGTAGCAAAATCGTGCTTCACCACATTCATTTTGCACATTCCGCTAAAAAAGCAACTGCATATTTGAAGGCCTTAATCCATGCAACTTCTTTTTATTCCCAAAAGTCAAGGACAAACTCAGAGGTTTACGATTTACGAGCCCCGAAGCGGCAGTGGATGCGTTCCGCAAAGCCATTGAAGAGGTCCCTACAGAAACTGGACCTACTGCTTTTCGCAATGGTTTCAGCGAATGCAAAAATGCATAAATAGCGAAGGAATATACTTCGAAAAACAATAAATGTATGACTAATATTATATCTTAGTTTTAAATAAAATAATCCAGAAACTTTCAGTATGACCTAAGTACCTACTGGATATTTGGATTGGTTTAATATGGGTACAATTTAAATGCTCACCAAAATGGCTTTTATACCCCCAAAACTAAATACCAAATAAATTGAATTGCCTCCATTTAATATAAATTCACTCTAGACAGTGCTCCCCAAAAAATATATTTTTGCTCACCAAAATGGATGTTTTGCTCACCAAAATGGATGTTTTGCTCACCAAAATGGATGTTTTGCTCACCAAATATTGTTTTCATAAATTAGTGTTTCAGCTAGGTAACCATCTAATCCTGATCACCTTTCAGAGCAGATCCGACTCGGCCGGGTTAGGTTAGGTTAGTTTTTTTTTAATATCCCTAAAAAACGCTACACAATGTGCGGTAGTAATTATTAGCTATGCTATATCAATTTGAAATTTTCTCCATACAAATCGTTTTTTTTTTCGATATTTTCCGAATTTGACCGAATTTTCGGACAAGATTTCAGATTCATATTTTTGAGCCCCGAGAGCCCCCCGATACCGAGTTTTAGCCGCCTAGCACCAATTTGAAATTTTGAAAAACGAAATCGTTTTTTTTTCGATATTTTCCGAATTTGACCGAATTTTCGGACAAGATTTCAGATTCATATTTTTGAGCTCCAAGAGCCCCCCGATACCGAGTTTTAGCCGCCTAGCACCAATTTGAAATTTTGAAAAAAAAAAAGTCGCCATCTTGATTTTTTTTTTCCACAAGTGTAACAACCAATCTTTAAAAACAAAACCTGCTTTTTGTCAAACCAGCCAGCTGTGTGAATGACCTTGTTGTTGAAACCAAAAAAAAGTTACTTTGCAGGCCTAGGCCTGAAAAGCAGTATGAAATCCCTTTACAGTCTTCTCGAGTTGTTGCGCCCAAAAAGCGATACTTCCGAGCCTATTTTAAGGAACGTAAAGACATTTCATTGGATGTTTGAGAAAAAGCCATTTTGGTGAGCATTTAGTTTTATAGGATGTAAGAAAAAGAATTATTTGCTTTATTTATAGAATAGTTTGGGGTACACTATTTGGTGAGCATTCATCCGTTTTGGTGAGCATTAAGAATTTATTGGTAGTAATTTATCAATATATTTGGTAGGCGTTTAATCATATTTGGTAGGCGTTTAATCATATTTGGTAGGCGTTTAAACCCAAGCCGTTTAATATTTAAACATGTGCGGTATTATTTATCATCAGGTGAATTTTATGATACTGGTTGCAAATGTTCATTAAAGTGAGTAGAAAAACGAAAACCACACTTATCTACGTTGAACCAGTCTTGAGATCCCGTAGGCACTTCCATGATCCATCATCAGGTCAATTTTATGATACCGGTTGTAAATGTTCAATAAAGTGAGTAGAAAAACGAAAACCACTCATGTTTGCGTTGAACCAATCCTGAGATCTAGTAGGCAAGTGTCCCTTTATCAGATCCTGACTTAATGACAATAGGAAAACCGTAGTATACCTACCTACTCTAATTAAAAAACCGGCCAAGAGCATGTCGGGCCACGCTCAGTGAAGGGTTCCGTAGTTGCTTATCCTTCACAAATCTTGTAAAAGTGCCCTTGTGGCAGTTGTGGCCTACTTAGGTACTGAATAAATAGTTTATTTAATTAATTGAATTTAACGTAATTAATTTTATTAATTCACTAACTTAATTTCGGATAATGATATGTCATATAGTATGGGGTTCTGACATTACCTAGAGTAAGCAGTGGTTAAATGCAGCCTGAGAAAAACTAATTTCCCTTCAAAAGAACAACCTACATATTACTTACCGTATTAAACACTGCAATGCGCAAGATTGATTCGATGAATACTTGGCCAATTATTCTTCTTCTTTGCGGAAGTTCGATGTTTGGTCATTAATTAAATTAGTTACATCTCGTACGAAATACAGATAAAATTATCAAAGTAACGGCAGGTAGAAACTAACAAGGGTTCTCTAGAATTAACCAGTGGTTGAAATGCAATTCACACCTAGGCTATTTCCCTCATTATGGTTGTTCATTTCATAGTAATAAATAGACTCCTCCACTATCAATTACTACAACTGACTAGGAAAATAGAGTTCGATAAACGCTAATATTACAGCTTGTACTAAACCGTAAAGGAAAATAGTTTGATTTCCTGCTGTTTAACCGCATCAATAAAATACATCGTTATAATGTAGGTACAAGTATATGTATATTAATGTTGTGGTATCTATCAACACCAAATTTCGAATGTACATAGGTATACGGCAAAGGAAACAAACACGCATACATCTTTAACCCTTTTTATTAGAGTTAGAAAGGGTACCTACGTGTTTCAATTTCCTTAAATGTACAGTGTAATGTACTGTAGAAGATATTTTTGTTAAAGTTACCGATAATCTAGTAACTTATACGTGATATCTTGTAACTGTAATATTACTTTTTAATCTATGGTCAATATGAACGGTACCTACGAATACTCTAATCCGTGGTACGACTAGTACGACACGTATCAAGTTCTTTACAACGTTTGGCAGTAGATAAATTTTAACGACATACTTATTAGTTATCGTCTTATCGTTGTCATATCAGTATCGCCATCAAGATAATCCGACAATAATCGTAACCTATCGTGTCCTCATTAACACAGCATATTGACATCGCTCGAATAGGTTTTTAGGGTTCCGTAGTCAACTAGGAACCCTTATAGTTTCGCCATGTCCGTCTGTCCGTCTGTCCGTCCGTCCGTCCGTCCGTCCGTCCGCGGCTTAGCTCCGTGATCATTAGCACTAGAAAGCTGAAATTTGGTATGAGTATGTGTATGTTGTATCACGCCGACAAAACGGTAAAATTTAAACTTAAAAAATTGTTTTTTTTCGGGTTTTTTAAGATAATAGGGGTCTTCGAACATTATTTTTTTTCAACCACTGGTCAAAAAATTATGGAAAAAATCATGAAAATAAGACCTTAATATAAGTACTTTCAATGAAAACTATATTGAATAAAATCGGTCGAGCCGTTTTTCAGTTAAATCGCAAAAATTCATAATTTTCTTTAAAATGACGTAAGTGCCGCGCGATGTCCTCACACTTCGAATGTTATACATATTGGTTAAGTGCCATACTGTACATTTCGCTCAATCTGGTGCGTATAATCGATACCTTCTAGAAGGTAATAAGTAATTACTGTTACTTTGGGCGTTTACGACCTTTTTATAGAGCTTGAAATCTTTCTCGTCATTTAAATGTTTCTCGTAATTTTCGTCTATTGTGAAGGATGGGCAACTACGGAACCCTACACTGAGCGTGGCCCGACATGCTCTTGGCCGGTTTTTCATGTTACAATCATCTTTAGTTTCACCTGTCGAGGTCGTGGTGTACCTTACAAGTGTTTTCATGATAGACATATGAGTCGTTTTCAAAATAAATGTGCTGACATAGTTAAAGGCTTAATAAAAACAAAGATCGCGTCTTTTGTGTAACGAAAGTTAGTCATACAAAAGATACGAGTATGGGTAACTATCGTTACACAAAGGAATCAATTAAATTTGTTTTCATTATAGCCCTTAGCCATGTACATGTTTTTTGAAAACGACTCATATACTCGTATGTTTGACAATATCTCCGCCAATCTTCGGGTGTGAATAGACTTTCAAAATGATTTTTTTGGTTGTATAATAGAAATTCAATCAATTTAGAAATAGAAAATAACCAATTTGTTTTTTTTTTATACACGAGAACGAGACACTAATGGACCTAGCAATGTCCAAAACCCGTTTTACATAGGTAAGTACTTATACTTATCTATTGTATTAGGAGCATTTTACCAGCGTACTATTGTATTTATTTTCCACACTGTCTCACTACCAATTTTAAATTAGATGTACTTAATGAAAAACCAATTTGACGGTTTGTTGTAACTATTTAATAACAGTAGTAACAACTTAATAAGTCATTATTACACTGGTGACTCACCGGTACTCAACAATGTGCGCTATTATTATACTGTAATTTTTATAAAGTAGTAACACATGTTATTATTTTTTTTAAATAATATAGCATAATTTTAGACTTGTATGGGTTAGGTGATCGAGCAACAAACCGTGACAAAATACTGTCGTTATGACTGTGAAGCAATTTCCTGTGTCCCGTGCACAAGATAGAACTACTTATTTAAAAAAAATGTGCATTATCTGCATACCTTACACACTTACCACACTTAAATCTGGCTAACGTTGTAGTAGGACCACAGTTGGCCATTACTACTAACTACATTTTAGTGCCACTTTACCCATGAGTTTAATTAAGAGATTAAAATGATTACGTTTCACGTTCGCTGAAAGCGAGTTGCATTATTTTGCTGCAACCCCGTAATGCGTACAATTGCCTATAACCCCGCATCAATTTGTGAAATTTTGATAATGTTCAAGAGCATATTTAAGAGTAGGTATATTTTGTACGTGAATGTTGCTTGCAATGAGCAAATGCTGAACTTTTAGGAACAATGTCCCGCGTTTGGAAGTTTATTCGTAAACATTCATCTGTTTTACAAAACATCAGTGTTGATCCGTTGAAATGCAAGCAAAGTAGCTAACAAAATAAGTGTTTAACATTTTTGATAGGGCAATCATTTTAAAATTTCAATTAAAATGGACAAAGGCCAGGTCTCAATCCTGGATTTCTGCGATGTTTTAAATGGGTTACCCTCATCTGGCAGAATAATATTGGTCAGAAATATACTTCGCATAACACGTTTCGCAGAAACACTTTCGGTCGAATGGTAAGATGGCATAAAGGTATAGTTGGTATTACTACTACCTCGCATACGACACATTTTGCAGCACATTGTTTTGTAGAATATCTCTGGCCGACTTTGGTTTAGCATAATTTTATGTACCATAATAATCCTATAGCATACGATTACAATAGCATAATTATTTTCTACTAGCAGAAAAGTGCGTCAAGTAAGCTTTACGTAGTAGAGTAGAATGTAAGTACCGTTAGGTACCTACGACGACGAGCGGTTCGAGGAGCAGTGTTAGGTATCTTGCCGCCGCGGGGCAACTGCCACTAAATTTTTAATCACAACAATTGTAATGCATAAATTAGGTCCTGATTCCACCTTAGGGCAGGTCCGACTTGGATTAGGTTAGGTACGACGACGAGCGAAGCGAGGAGGAGTGTTAGGTTGAACTGAGACCCTAACGAGCGAGCGAAGCGAGCGAGCCACGCGGCATCGGCCGGCTACCATACCACTCCATGGACAGAATGTGTAATCACTAATCACAACAATTTGTAATGCATAAATTAGGTACTGATTGCACCTTAGGGCAGGTCCGACTTGGATTAGGTTAGGTATTCCGCATATGTCCTGTACAACAAGATAAGACAATGAAGTCTATCTTGGAATCAAATGGTATTCGGCTTGACAACTTTATGCCACCTAAAATATTATGCAAAAAAAAATATCTGCGAAAGTACTATTCGCTTAGAAGACTGTTATGCTCATCAACATTATGCCAATATAAGATTCGGTATTATAAAAATCTGCGAAATGATTTATGCCAAAGCATACTCTGCGTAAGATGTTTCTGCCAAATGTTACTTCTGCCAAGTATCGTTATGCAAAACAAATATATGGCAAAAAAGTTTCTACAAGATAATAGTGAACCGTTTTAAATTTAACTCGGAATAGCCGCAGTATATCCAGTTTTAATTTTTGAGCTGCATTACATTATAAACACTAAACAGTGTGCTTTTTAATGTATATATGGTAGAATTGGGCATATTACTCAGTTCTGCTTTTTTTGCGTTCCGCAGCATACAGTTAGTTGCAATCAAAGTTGCCTAAATATATTGTAATACATCTACTTGCAAATAAAGATCTACTTTGATATATTTGGCTACTTTGGTCGGTTACTATTTTGATGTTGACCGTACTTGTACTTTATGTGATATGATTTGCCATTGTGAATTTTACGCATATCAAAATATTATATGAATTTCAATGAGAAAGAAAATGTAATTACGAAAAACCGGCCAAGAGCATGTCGGGCCACGCTCAGTGTAGGGTTCCGTAGTTGCCCATCCTTCACAATAGACGGGCTTCGAGGTTTAAATTACGAGAAAGATTTCAAGCTCTATAAAAAGGTCGTAAACGCCAAAGTAACTAACTAATTACTTATTACCTTCTGGAACTTATCGATTATGTTTTAATACAGTGTGGCACTTAACTAATAGTAATATGTGTACCGTTCGAAGTAAAAGGACACCGCGCGGCACTTACGTCATTTTAAAGAAAATTATGAAATTTTGCGATAACTCAAAAACGGCTCAACCGATGTTATTCAATATAGTTTTGATTGAAAGTAATTATAAGGCCTCATTTTTATGATTTTTTCCATATTTTTTTGGCTAGTGGTTGAAAAGGTTCCCCTCCGTTAGCCCGAAAAACTTTTATCCTAATTTCATTGGCCCTAATTTTGGCAAACCGAAAATCACTAACCCGAATTTTCATTCATCCTAATTAATGAATAGCCCTAATTTCAGGATTCTGAATTTTCATAATGCCTAATTACTTAATACCGAATTCTCACTAGCCCTATTTTGCACTTAGCCGATTTTTTTAGACTCCTAATATTATAATACCTAATAATGACAAAACCTAAATTTTATTAAACCTAATCATCCATAAACCTAAGGCGAGGGATGTTCTCCATCCGCGCCTCCGGTTTTGGAATAACACTCTAGGGGTAGGACAGACAAGACCACGTGGAGTCGGGATTGCCATAGACTGGATATACCTACATGAGAATCTTTTGACGCTTCGCTCGCTTCGCTCGCTCCGCTATACGTGGTCACAATACAAACCTAACCTAACCTACAGTTTTCGGGGTTCAGCCAGTTCAATATTCGTCCAAATCAGTTTTTTTTTGTTTTAACGTAAAAAAATAGGTTAAATAATCTTTAGTACTCTTGACATTTAGTGTCAGTAATGATAAGGTCTAATAATCATTAGGTGTGGTAATTATTAGGTTATTTCATATTAGTATATATTGTTGATTAGTAGTACAAATCATTATTAGAGTATTCGATTATTAGGTCTAACAACTAATTAGGGTATAAAAATTAGGTGAAATGACATTAGGTGTAATGAAAATTAGAGCTAACGTTGATAGGTGTAATAATATTAGCACTTGCGTTATTAGGTCAAGTAGGGGAGTACCGGTTGAAAAGTTAGAGGCGGGGGACACAATATTGTTAATTTTCGGAGCGAATATTTACAAAACTGCTGACTTTATCAAAAAATAATGTTCGGAGACTCTTATCATTTTTAAAAGACCTATTCAACGGCACCCCACTCACTAGTGTTGAAACAAAAAAAAAAAATCACCCCCACTTTAGGCGTTCGAGAGGTACCCGTTTTTTTTTTAAGTTTTTATTTTACCATTTGTCGGCGTGATACATTTACTCATACTAAATTTCAGCTTTCTAGTACCTACTAATGATCACGGAGCTAAGCCGCGGACGGACGGACAGACGGACATGGCGAAACTATAAGGGGTCCTAGTTGACTACGGAACCCTAAAAAGACGAATAGCACATATAGCTAAATTAGAAATATAGTGGCGTGTCAAACGTCGAATTAAGTCAGATGCAAAAACGTATCAGTCAATTTTATTTTCTCAAACATGCAATTAAATGTCCTCGTCATAACATGCGTTATAACTGGCTTCGAAGCATCATGTTTAGGGCGGTACAACTCGAGAGAACTGTAAACGAATTTAGGCCGGGAAATATTTTTTTTAAACATGGCGTCTTTGTTCATGAACAGGCTAAACAGCTGAATTAGTTTTTTTTGAGTGGTGTATTTTTTATTTCATTACATATGTTTGAGAAAAGCACTATACACGCCTTAGCTGTGCTGTGAGAAGTACTTGGCGGTTTCGTATCACTATCCGGCCTCTCTACGGTCGACCGTCTATACCTACTCACCCGGCAAGCCCTTCTTTCCCGGCGTCTGCATGTAATGTACATATTTCTACATTTTATTGGGATTCATAATTGAGCTGAACATGCTTCCTGGCATATAACTAGGGAATGCAAAAACCGACCAAATTTCATAACCGATTATTGTGTCGGTTATAACAAAAAATAACCGATTAATCGGTTATAACCGATTATTACAAACTTTGAAAAAAAATCGAAGAAATATGGTCTCAACGTGAAAAGCTATGCTGCGTACGACTTATAAATGAAACACAAACGATGTCTGGTACTTATCTATTTCTTTAATCAACAAAAAAATACAAACATTTCTAATTTCAATATTTTCAATCAACAATCAAGTTCAATCAACTTCGGGATTTCTTTATCCATTACTCTACCTGCGCATTAGTAAGAAAGAGATGGGAGATGTTTATCTCCAAAGTAGGAAAAAATGCGCCGTCGTATATTAGCTATAATACCACAAACGCAAAAAAGTAATAATTTGCATTGATGTGTATTATTATTTATATGTTCCGACCGTTCCGTGTTTCCTCGGAACTCGGTTCCGGGCTTGGCAGTTTCGGTAGTCGTAAATTTGTTTTAAGTACAGTACCTAAGTTTTTTTTTTAATTAGCCTGTTAGAGTGTCAAAGGCCTCTCTATTTGATCGCCACAACTCCCTGTTAGACGTTGCTTCCGACCAGTCGACCAGGAATGCGTCTAGATCGTCCCTCCATCTCCGCCTCGGTCTGCCTTGACGTCGCCGCCCATCTTGCGGCACCACTTTGTGACTATATAAGCCCACCTGTCTGGTTGCATGCGGCTAACGTGACCAGCCCAGTCCCACTTGAGTTTAGCGGTTTTTGCTCCAACATCAGCTACACGTGTTTTTAAGCGCAGCGTGGTGTTCCGGATGCGATCCATCCTTTTAACACCTAGGAAACTGCGCTCCATTGCGCGTTGGCAAACCTTCAACTTGAACTTCTGACTCTCCGTGAGTGACCAATTGACCATGTCTGAGCACCGTAGGTTAGGATAGGCAGGATGCACATGTCGACGAGTTTGCGCTTAAGTGTTAACGGGAGGGTTCCCTTCATCATAGCTTTCATGGACCAGTAGCTCTTCCAGACGTTTGAGACTCGTCTTTCGACTTCCTTATCTTGTCTGTTGCTGAAAGAGACTATCTGGCCCAAGTAAATATACTTGTCGACGTAATGCATAGTCTGCCCATCTACCTCGACCCTACGTTTTGTGCTGTTGGTCATAATTTTAGTCTTTAGGCGGTTCATTTGAAGTCCAACTTGAAGTAACCTAAGTTACTTAGCTTGTAATGATGTTTGGTTTCGCGGTATACTACGAAAATTACGAAAATGTAATGATTTAAACAAATATTAAATAACCGATTATAACCGATTACGAAATAAAAATAATCGGTTATTGATACGACTGAAATAACCGATTATAACCGATTTTTTCGGTTTCGGTTAAAACCGATTTGGATTCCCTACATATAACGTATGTTTGAGTAGGTATGCCACTTTAACATTTCATAAAAATTGTAATTGTTAGCAATGATGACGGATAATTTATTGGAAAAACTAACGCTAGGGGAAATCCACTAATCTTTCAGTATCCCCTGGATCCGCCCACGTCCGCGGATTTTCATTCTCTTGCGTCACACACATCCCTGTGGGAGTGTGGGGAAGCCACGGATTTTCCACCAGAAGAAAGCTCTTATCCTTTTAGGCAAGTAGTTATTATATCGACCTACCAGTTTATCTGAAGCAAGTAAACATTGTACCAACTCGCTTAAGTAAGTATGTGGCTATACCGATGTGATTTCATATTTTATAACACAAATAAAATTGCTTCGATGAAATCGCGGCGTTGGAAATACTACTTTCAGACTTCTTATCTACTATGTGGAATTAACGTTTCTCTTGAGCATGAAATCATATCATGATATCAGTCATGGGTATATCGATAATTTTTAAGGACTAGTAGGCTCATGCACGATTTCGTGCGTTGATCAACTAATAATTATGAATGCTTTTAATTCATTTACTTAGCAATAAGTTTCCTCTTTGATTTTACTGCATTGATTATTAAATATTTATGATGTTTGCGGTAAAACCATGAGAGTAGATAAATATTAAAGTGCAGTGGTACCCGCACCAGCTCCTTACCATGAATTACCCCTAAAACCCTTAAGTTTTGTTTTTTATATGGCATTATTTACTGTAAGTAGGTAAATAATTCCTCATTTCATTAGTACATAAAGCTCTTTTTTTTCACATAGCTCTTGGTCGAGCGGTAGGGATGGTTGTGGGCCGCTAGGTATTACTTGCCGAAGAATGTCCGGCTATCTCATTCAGTTAGTGCTACTACTGGAATTCGTGCAATGGATTACACACCAGACTGTATCTAATCTATATAATCAGTCCAGTATTGTATGTATTGTACTTTTATAACACCCCTCGTTTTTCATCAGGGGTTTAAAAAGAAAAAATCAACCACAAATATTTTTGTTTGTAAAAGACGACTAAGACAGAGGATGTTTATTCAGTTTGTTTAATTTTAAGAATGTATGCAAAAACAATGACTGTTTACAATAATATACAAAAATAGTCTTTGTTGCCTATCTCAATTGCGTGGGAATATATACTTTTAGAGCTGATAGTAGGTAGGTGTAGGTACTCGCCTATGCGAGTAAGTAGTTAGGTAGGTATAAGACCATGTTAATGTTAATTCTTTAGAGAAAATTGAGGAAATAACTGGTATGTACGCAGACACCCAGTTGATAACATTCAATAGGTAGTCGCGTCATGAATCTGATGCCTCATTAATTGTATCTTATGGAACCGTTCCAAAAAAAACTTTATAAGGTAGGTATACGACCTAAAAATATAAGTACGTACCTACCTAGTCAAAAGCATACGAACATCTCTTTGGGGGATGAATTTTCAGAAGTTGGTTTTCGATTTTATGAAAGGTATTCGTAGTCGTGCATGATTCTCTCCGTGGAAAGTATTTAATTAAGA
This sequence comes from Apotomis capreana, assembly GCA_947623375.1. Classification (NCBI taxonomy): domain Eukaryota; kingdom Metazoa; phylum Arthropoda; class Insecta; order Lepidoptera; family Tortricidae; genus Apotomis; species Apotomis capreana. The sequence continues at coordinate 33,605,604 of OX392499.1, read as the reverse complement.
TACTAAAATATAGCATGACCACAGAATATATAATGACATAGGTTGGATTCGTTAGTATTTCAAAGCTTATTTTATCTTCTTCTATACACGATGATTCTTAATCGGTGATCAGGAGTAGAAAAATATTAATATCCAGCTAAAATTAAACGTAAAAGGTGAGGTCTCACGCAGTTACGTCACTGTCTAATGAATTAAGAGTTGAAACATAGTTAAAACTAATAACCACTAGATACATGGTCATCCTACATAAATTATTGAAGTACGATACCTACGTTAAGTGTCATCGCTTTGGCGGGAAATTTAACGAAATTTTCTACGACTTTGGTATAGGTAATGACAATGACAAGTTATTACTCATAGATTGTCATTGCCATTAAATTATTAAAAAGGTTGTAAGCTCACAGATACAGTGTATTAGGGTGACAAGGAATTTAAGACAAAAATGCTTTCAAAATAAAAATTATCATAGAAGTTTGTTTTCATTTAATTACGACTTCAACGTGACCGCCATCATTTACTAAGTTAGAAAAGTTGGTACCTGATCACCGATTAAAAATCATCGTGTATAATTATATAAAAGAAGAAGTCCTGACTGACTCATCAACGCACAGCCGAAACTACTAATGTTAGAGAGTTGATTTTTGCACAGTAGGTTACTTTTATAACGTGGACTAGGGAGCGGTTTTAAAAAATTCAACCCCTGAGGGGGTTAAAAGTTGGATGAAAGGTTGTATAGGGTACAACTTTTTTTAAAGCTAGGAGTTAGAAACTTTGGTAAACCGTATTCTATAAAAAACAAGAAAACTAATTTCAAGTTTTTGAAAATTCATCCCCTAAGGTGGTGAAAAAAGGGTTGAAAGTTTGTATGAAGATTAAATATTTTTTGAGCGCGGGACTTGAATCTTTGTGTAAAGGCATATTATTACAATACAAGAAAAGTGATTTCAGCGTTTTTAAAAATTCATCCCCTAAAAGGGTTAAAAATGGATTGAAACTTTGAATCCATTACAAATTCTTTGAAACTTCTCATAAAGGCATATATAAGAATAACAAAATAACATTAATTGAACGTTATTTAAAATTCGTCTCGTCTAAGGGGGTTAAAAGGGGGATAAAGTTTGTCTTGGGGTTCAAATCTATTTTTAAGCTAGGAACTTGAAACTTTGTAAAAAAGTATTAAAATAAAATGGAAGAAAAGTAATTCCAGCGTTTTTGAAAATGTTATCCCCCAAGGTGGTAAAAAAGGGGTTGAAAGTTTGTATGGAGATCAAATATTTTTTTGAGCGCAAGACTTGAATCTTTGTGTAAAAGCATATTATTAGAATACAACAAAAGTAATTTCAGCGTTTCCAAAAATTCGTCCCGTACAATGGTTTAAAAGGGGTTGAAAGCTTGTATGGAGATCTAACCTTTTTCTCAGTGCGGGACTTTAAACTTTGTATAAAGGTATATAATTAGAATACAGACAAAATTCAGCCCTGAAGGTGGTGAAAAAGGGGTTGAAAATTTTGTATCGAGATCAAACATTTTTTTGAGCACAGGACTTGAAATTTTGTATAAGGGCATATTATTAGAATACTAAAAAAGTGATTTCAGCGTTTTTGAAAATTCAGCCCTGAAGGTGGTGAAAAAGGGGTTTAAAGTTTGTATGAAGATCAAAAAAATTTTTGAGTGCGGGACTTGAAACGTCATATAAAGGCATATAAATAGAATACAAGAAAATAGATTTCAGCGTTTTTGAAAATTCAGCCCTGAAGGTGGTGAAAAGGGGGTTGAAAATTTGTATAAAGATCTGAGTGCGGGACTTGAAACTTTGTATAAAGGCATTATTATTCGAATCCAAGAATTTATAAAAGTTATTCTTAAACTCATTGAATTTAGTAAAGCTATTCGTTCGTAGATGTACCTGATTTCATAATTATACCGCGTAATTAGAGCAATTTAGCCGAAAACAAACTACAAAAAGGCCAAGAGCGAGTCGCGTACGAAGGGTTCGTTACTATTACGTAAAAAATGGCAAAAAAAAACACGTTTAGTAATTTCAACATTGCTTAGATCTGAAAATAATAAAGATGTAAAAATTTCAAGATAAGGTTCCACGCGGACGAAGTCGCGGGCAACACAGCTAGTTTTATTATAAACTTTCTGTGGTTAATACGATTGCGATACTCATGCTTACTCATTTATTCCTAAATGCACAAATCTCCATTTTGCGATTATGGTACGAGTACCTATGTGCAATGTAGTTAGTAGTATATACTTATATGCCATTTATGCTTATGACTACCCTTGACTACATGCATACCAATGCAGACTAATAGTCATTCATAAGTGCCGCTACTTCAATATCTATATGAGTCCAGGCACTCGGAACTCATCCATACCTACTTTTAAAAACCAGCCAAGTGCGCGGGTCACTGAGAATTCCGGACGAATTGCTCTAACAAAACTGTATTAAGAGACAAACTTAACTTTACCGTTGGTAAACTGTTGTCCCCATATATTGACATAGGTGGCGGTTAGTTTACCAACTGTATAAAAACCGTTGGACCGGTAATCCAAAGATACCTGGTCTGGATTTCTGGTGTGGACCACGTGTGAGCTCAATAAATTTTTTGTTTGCTTGTTGATTTTTGTACCTATGGTCATGCATCTAGGCTGCATAATAATTATTGTACAGTCAATATCAAAAGTTACTGATCATGTTAAGTTCCTCTCACTTCAACTATTGTGACACATTCAAACTGTCGCACTCGCACTTTTATTAGATGCTGAACTTGAATTTGTCTTACTATGGACATTGACTGTACCTAGACTAGAATAAAGAATAAAGAGGTAATAATTCGTTAATAAAGTACCTATAGGTTGAGACAATCAAAAGCAATCGTGATGGATAAGTAGGCTCCGAGTTGGAAATATCGATTAGTTAAGTTGCGTCACGCTCACATGGGATCGCTTCACAAACTACGTTCGCACACTGAAAATAGAATTATATAAACACTACTTAAATAACAGTCCGATTTGTATAATACAATTTCTAATCCCGTATATCCAAATCTACAATGGATTATGGATTGATACATGTCTTACGAATCCGGTGGGATTTTCATATACTTAATTTATTTGTATTTTATAATTAATCTTTAGTAATTACTTGCGAGTTTGTTTCGAAATGGCTGAAGTTTGTAATGTTTTACATAAAATTATCTCCGCCATTTTGAAACAATTACAAAAACTGAATCGGAGAAAAAAAAATCTATTTGTCGAACCTAACTCACAAAATTTCATGAGACTCAGTTGAGACGTGCGACCTCTAGGCGAGAACAGCTGGAGATCGCCTGGACATCTGGACATACAAAATAATTGTAGGTCAAGCTGAAATGGAGACGCTTCGCTCACTCGGTCAATTACGCAACCCGAAGTAGATACCTATAGCGTAATACGGGTACCTAGTACTTTATTCTCAAGCAATAGTAAGGATGAGGCGTTTAATTATCATAATATAAAGGCCTAAGCCCAGTACAAAATGGTACAGTCGCCATCAGATATATCGCAGCATATAAGGCGTTCATAAATATGTGAACATGTACTGTAACGCCCAGTCAATAAGAGTCGTGTTCAGATATTTATGAATACCTTACATGCTACGATATGTCTGATGGCGACTATACCTGAGACGTCACGCCACTGTAGGTACGTTAACCCTCAACAAATTAAAACACACATTGTTGTTTCCTTTCCTTTTAATCAACTTCGGATATTGTTGGTATGAAACTTATTTGATTATAATAAATGAATAATAGCTACATTTTAAAATTAATGCATATCATAACTATGACCATAACAAAAAAAAATGTACGAGACAAAATTTGCTTTTACGGGATTTGTGTAAAATTAAGTTCTATAAAAATTTTAAGTATTTCGTAAATCAAAGAAATCTTAATTAGCTTCAACTTATTCTGAATATTATCAGCAATATTGATTAGACATCAATAAAGCAAATCCTGTTAATAAGGTATTCGTTGTAGGTACCTACCTACATTAGGTACATTCTGTATAGGTCATCATCCTCCTAGCCTTTGTCCCATTTTTTGAGAATAAATTCTCAATCGGGGTCGGCTACCTAAATCCCAAGATGTGGCGTAGGCACTAGTTTTTACGCAAGCGACCTTCCAACCCAGAGGGGAAACTAGGCCTTTTTCTGTATAGGTATTAGCAAAAATTTATTTGACCGCGCTTGGTTATGAAAGTTAAATTTGAATAGCAAATTGAAACTTTAGATAAATATATTAGTAAAAATGGAAGATACACCAATGCTAAAGAAATAGTTAGAAAACTAAATTCTTGGCGCGCCGAAAATTACCATTTTTCATGGATGGCCCCTTCAATGTTTTAACGTGAGATTACCAAATAAGAATAACCATCAGATACCCTACTTATGACTTGAGATGCTTAGTTTGCTAATTGTGGAAGGTTCATAATTATACAAATAGCTCGCTACATATTCGTATCTCCAATGAAAGATACATTAGAACCTGCAGTGTCACTAATCGAAACTGAACCCAAATACGGTTAGGTAGTTGTTATGAAGTACGTATCGTCCTTTAGTAGGTAGGTAGGTAGTTAAGCATTGCCCATTGTATTGTATGAACCGTGTTAAGAGGTTTGTAGATATACCTAACTACTTAAACCATGGGCAAGCGCATTTAAATAGCATTAAGGAAGCGGTTTGAAACAGCGATCCCTATGGAAACCCATGGCTTAATAAATATTGTGTTATTAGTTCGTGTAATAAATACGCGGATGGCTTAGTTAGGTATACGCCCAGAAGAACTGTCACATTTTGACATATGCCCAAAAGAGCTTACCATTTTTATCAACGTTACATAAGACTTAAAAACAAAAAGTGTGGGTAGGAACTAGGAACCAGAATCAACTACAAACATTGTTTACCTTTGTTTATTTTCTAGCTGGGTACATATTAGGTACTTCCTGTTTGTAGAAAATTAGTAAGAAAGAAATTTGCTTAAATGTTGGATCAAAACAATCTGAAATACCTATCAGTAATGATTATTTATTTACTTACGTGAATGTACGATGCTGATATTTGAATCACTGATAATGCGTCTGTTATATGTTGGACGGCTCACTGGTTGCCTTGTTTTGCGATTTATTTTATTCCAAACAAAATGTGCGGCACTGTTAGTCCGGGTGTTACCCGTGTTTCGCGTTGCGCGTCGATAAGGGGACGGCGGCGCGCGCTCGTGCCGAGTTCTGGCGGGTTATTGGTTGGCGGTGCGATGGCGGACCGGCAGCCTGCGCGCGCACTCTGCCGCACCAGGGTTCTGCAGTGACGGCACCACACGCACACAACACACCAACGCCTGGCGCCGCCGTGCTAGCTGGAAAGCTAGGACTTACGGAGAAAGGCATATCTCCATATTATTGTGCTATAGCTTGTTTACAAAAATAGCGCATTAATTTATATATTTATTGCATTAATATATCAAGCGCCAAATCAACCGAAAACCAAAAATTATGCCTCTTTAAACATGCGCTTACATGTTAGTTTTATCTACCTATGTTGGACAAGTGCGGGACAGTGTGACCGATATCGACTAACGGCATCCATTATTCACTAAATGTGTTTATCTGTTTGCATAATGTATAAAGCTGGTTTATCAAAGTTTAGATAACCGGCCCGTACATCAGTGTCCATGTAGTATCCCATCGAAACCATGCTGAAAATGTGTCTCATATATATCACAAATAACCGTTACAAAACCTCGCATCAGTACTATTTCTTATTATTTTCGAGTATAAACTGTATTATGTACACCATTAGGTTGTATTTTTAAGAGTACTTCGCTACGAGGTTTGTAATGTTGATAGCGTAAATAGCCTATAACCTAATGAGCAGCTTCCCCCTATAAATCATATACTTCCATAGTTTTATTTTTGTCATAGCACCGGTGTAAGAACGTCGCCGAGCTGCCACTCACGCACGAAATGGGATCCAACATTCAACTAAAGAAAACATGACATAAATAACCTTTGTCCGACACTACAAAAGAAGGGAATGGCATGGCATGATAAATTAATAGAACGCGTAGTAATTGGACGATATCAACATTCGAAAGTAGAAATGGACATAACAATAACGTAACACAACGGCCCATCGGTACGTAGCGTGGTGCTCCGCCTTCCGATTTTGTCAGTCCCCACGCCAATTATAAAAATACCGGTGACAGGACTAACTAACCTACCTAACATTGACCTAAAAGGTTTAAAAAGGGGTTGAAAGTTTGAATCCATTACAAATTCTTTGAAACTTCCTATAAGGGTATGCCCTTAATTTTTAATAACGTTCAGTTAATGTTATTTTGTTATTCTTATATATGATAAGAATAACAAAATAACATTAACAGAACGTTATTAATAATTTAACCTTTAAGGGGTTTAAAAAGTTTGTCTTGGGGTTCAAATTTTATTTTAAGCTAGGACCTTGAAACTTCATAAAAAAGTATTATAATAAAATAGAAGAAAACTAATTTCAGCGTTTTTGAAGATTCATCCCCTAAGGTGGTAAAAAAGGGGTTAAAAATTTGTATCTTCTTCTTCTAAGTCGGTCCCTCACTGCTGAGGATCGTGACTCCGCCGATTAATATTTTTGATAGCAGCTCTCCACTTCTCCCTATCGGTTGCTTTCTGGAGCGCGCTGCTTAACGTCGTATCCAGTTGGTTGGATATCTGATCACACCATCGTATTGGGCTTCTACCCCGTGGTCTGGTGCCGTCCATCTTTCCCATCACCATCAGTCTGTCCAAATTGCCAGTGTCTTTGCGAGCTATGTGACCAAAGTATTGTAGCACACGTTGGAGGCAGATGGTGGATAACCTAGGCTGGTTTTCCAGTTTAAGTTGGGCTATAATGGAGACATTAGTTCGGCGTGCAGTCCAGGGTATACGGAGCATTTTTCGCCACACCCACATCTCCAAAGCATCGATCTTCTTCCGGAAAGCTTCTTTAAGAGTCCACGTCTCTGCGCCATATAGAAATATGGGAAAGACTAGAGTCTGAACTATTTAAAAAAAAATATTTTATTTTAAAAAAATTGTATGGAGATCAAAAAAAAATTTTGAGCGTAGGACTTGAATCTTTGTGTAAAGGCATACTATTAGAATACAAGTAAGGTTATTTCAGCGTTTTCAAAAATTCGTCCCCTAAAAGGGTTGAAAGTTTGAATCCATGAAGTACAAATTCTTTGAAACTTCTTACCAAGGCATATAAGAATAACAAAATAACATTAACTGAACGATATCAAACAATCAATCTCTAAGGGGGTTAAAAGGGGGATAATTAAAACTTAGTGAACCGGGTCTATCGCGATATTTTGATTTACCTTCATTACCTGACGTTTCAACACGGTTTCACGTGCCGTGGTCTCAGACATACTGATGGAACAGCGAGTTGTTACTGGAGATGTCGGCCAAATGTATCACTACCCGACGAAATGTGTAATAAAACGGATGGGTAGGAAGATAAAAGTTCGACTACCCCCCATTTGTTAATGTTTATTATCACCGGCACGACACACAACACTCACAATGTCCGCGCTCAGATCCGAAGATATATCCCGTGGTTTCAACTTTCGAATCACTGGCCCCAAGTTGGCGATAAATTAAAACCATCTTCCCGATTGAAATTCTTAGGGTGTTTTTTTTTTATTTCAATAGCCTCCCTTACTATCCGTGGATAATAGTGTCGTTCCGTGGAAAGGATTTTTGGTTTATGCAACTCGATCCAGTGATTCGTTCCGGACGTTATCAAATGTTCAGCTATTGCGGATTTCTGTATTTGGTTATTTTTGACAGCTGCAATGTGTTCCTTCACTCGCTCTTGAACGCTGCGCTTAGTCTTGCCAATGCAAATAGAATATAAACACTACGGGCCAATGTACGCACTTCCACAGCTGCATCCTATTTTATAGACGCCCGAATTTTGGAATGGAATTACATCCTTTGGACTGCGCAAGAGTCTGCTACTTTGGATAACGGTTTGTATACAGACTTAATGGAGTATTTCTTCAGTACTGCTCCAACCTTATCCGTTATCCCTTTCACATACGGCAGAAATACTGGCTGTCTACTGACCTCTGGATATCGCTCTCTTTTCTTCGCTATCCGATGCACGTTCCTCTTATAGCCATTCCTTAGAAGCACCTTTTCAACATGTGCTAACTACTCTTCTACACATTCCGGGTAGCACAAGTCCTAAGTTTTAGTTCACTAAGTTTTAATTATGTGTTCAAACCGCGAGGGGATGAAAATTTGTCTTCGGATTCAAATTTAATTTTAAGCTAGGAACTTGAAACTTCGTAAAAAGGTATTAAAATAAAATGGAAGAAAAATAACTTCAGCGTTTTGAAAATTCATCCCTGAAAGTGGTAAAAAAGGGTTGAAAGTTTGTATGGAGAATTGGAGATCAAACCTTTTTTTAGCGCGGGACTTCAAACTTTGTATAAAGGCATATAAAATAATTAGAATACAAGAAAAGTAATTTCATCGTTTTTGAAAATTCAGCCCTGAAGGTGGTGAAAAAGGGGTTGAAAGTTTGAGGGGTGAACTGAACATCAAATTTTTTTTGAGTGCGAGATTTGAAACTTTATATAAAGGCATATTAGTAGAATACAAGAAAAGTAATTTCAACGTTTTTGAAAATTCAGCCCTGAAGGTGGTGAAAAAGGGGTTGAAAATTTGTATGAGGATCAAACATTTTTTTCGGTGCGGGACTTGAAACTTTGTGTAAAGGCATATTATTCGAATCCAAGAATTTATAAACGTACCTATTAATTTAGTAAATCTTTTCGTTCCTACATGGCACTAGTTATACCTGATTTCATGATTACATAATAATTAGAGCAATTCAGCCGAAAAAAAAACTAAAAAGCGGCCAAGGGCGAGTCGGACTCGCGTACGAAGGGTTCGGTAACATTTACGTACATTATGGCAAAAAAAAAATTACACTTTTAAACACGGATTTCGTATGGGAGCCGCACTTCAATACTTATTATTGTTTGTTATTTGTTGAATGACAGCAACCAACATCAAAATCCACTTGACTTAAATCTCATACAACTTGCAAAAAAAGAAAAGTAATTTCAACATTGCTTACATCTGAAAATAATAAAGATGTAAAATGTTCAAGATAAGATTCCACGCCAACGAAGTCGCGGATAACACAGCTAGTTAGTTACCTATATGAATTAAACATAGCGCATCCTTGAATTAAATAATAGTTATTTGTGCTACAAGAGAGCAAAGTTGTTTTTTGTTGCGAGTGCTGATGTTGAGTCCCGAGCAAGCAAAGGATTCTTAGTTAGAATCCTGTGTATAATGAGGGACTCAACAGCACGAGATGCAAAAGACATTGCTCTCGTGTAGCACACATAACTTTTCACCAACATATTCGATTTTTTGTACTTGTTCTCCAACCATTTACGTGTAGGTGTTTATAGACTATGTTGCTGATTTAAATGATATGCTAGGTAATTGCTTTTCCATACACATTTTGCTTCCTTTACTTGACGATGACGTCACGGTTAATACATTCCATAGGTAATAGGTATGTCGAACTTTAACGGTCAGATTCGACTTTTAAACACTCTTAAGTGCAATGAATGGTGGTTTAAGTTTTGTTTATTTTATTTATTTGTTACTAAAACGTGCCATCAACGTGGGCGAAATAGTTGTCGGGTCAAAAGAAAAGTTCAACCATTCTTAGCTCCTTTACAATTATAGTGACATAATTCAAAATCTTGGTTTTTGAATTAGGTCTCTTTTATTCTAAACTAGCATTAACCCGCGGCTTCGCTCGCGTGCCCATATAATATACATTATCCTACGGGAACAATGCTCTTTTTTTCAGGATTAAAAGTAGGCTATTTGTTAAGTTAGGGTATTATCTGCAATCTGCATTTCCCTCATGCATAATCGTCCAGCCGTTTTAGCGTGAAGAAGTAACAAACATACACAGACTTTCGCTTTTCTAATATTACTGGGAAATACTTTTTATGTTATCACAACTCCACTTTAACAAATCAAACCGAAAACTCAAGCACTCAAATCAAGCGATCTCAGCTTTTACTGTATCCAAATAAAGTTCACTTCAAAATTCATAACTCGAAGTGAAGCTAAGACACCGGGATATGTGTGCATTTTATTTGTATAAAGCTTTTATAATGTCCCGAGCCTCCGCTTATCGACTTGGGATATTCGAGATTGGTTTAATGATTCTAAGCCATGTTCTAAGTTACGTCATGTTCTATTGTAAGATATTGAGGTTCTCTTCGTTGATAAATGAAAAATGTATTATTCTGAGCCAGATAAACGTAATTCAGAATTCTGAAATGACTTAACAATCATAATTATTGAAAAGCTTGAATATTTAATACAGATGCAGGAAGTTTCCCAGCAGCAGAAAAAAAACTGATAAACCATAGAAACATTACCAATGTTGATTTTCAGACTTTGTCACCACATTTCTCCCTATTAGGGGTTGAATTAAAAAACAACCTGAAACACGTGTTTTTTGATTTATTGTTAGAAATACTCCTTTGAAGTTTCGAATAAAATAGTTTAACTAATCTTGTTTCCCCATACAAACTTTGGACCCCCATTTTACCCCTTTGGGGGGTGACCCTTGAAAAATTATCTCTTAGTGCACCCCTACACCTTATAAGTAACCTAAGTGCCAAATTGGACTCTCTGGAACCAGCGGTTTAGTATTTAGATATTTCAAATCCATTTCCTTCAGTTTAACTAATCTTGTTTCCCCATACAAACTTTGGACCCCCATTTCACCCCTTTGGGGGATGACTTTTGAAAAATTCTCTCTTAGTGCACCTTACACCTTACACCCCTACACCTTGAAAGGAACCTACATTGGACTCTCTAGAACCAGCGGTTTATCATTTAGCACGTTGGATTTTAAAATCGTTGCGGTTTTCCTAATCAGCGACCCGATAAACCATAAAAACAATACCCATGTTGGTTTTCAGATTTTTGTCACCACATTTCTCCCCTTTAGGGGTTGAATGTTCAAAAAATCTAAAACACGTGTTTACTCATTTATCGTAAAAAATACTCCTTTGAAGTTTCCAATAAAATAGTCTAACTAATCTTGTTTCCGCATACTAACTTTGGACTCTCATTTCACCCCTTTAGGGGTTGAATTTTAAAAATCCTTTCTTAGTGCCATAGCTGGGCACCGTTAATCAAAAAGTTAACTTCGTTAATCGTTAATCCGCTACAAAAAAAGTTAGCTTCGTTAAACGTTAAAGCGTTACATTTCGAAAGAATTAACGGAAGTTAACGTTAATCGTTAATCCGTTAATATGTGTAAAATTGCATTTTTAGGGTTCCGTAGTCAACTAGGAACCCTTATAGTTTCGCCATGTCCGTCTGTCTGTCTGTCCGTCCGCGGCTTAGCTCCGTGATCATTAGGGTAGAAAGGGGTAATGTGGATCACTTAAGCAAGAATTAAAATAAAAAAATTAAAATAAACAAAATCTTTATTTCAACCACCTTATAACATAATATACTTAATTGCCTATCATTTGAGATCAGTAATTATCACATTAATAATCATCTTTGGTAAATATGAAAGTTAAAAAAAAAACTGTTTTTGACTCCCATTGCACTGAGGTAAGGGTAATTGTGGTCACCTTGTGGGCAATAAGAATCATCAAAAAATCTAACACAAATCGCAAGTATCAGTTGACCAGGAAGCTTTTGTGGTAGTTCTTTGTCGTACTTTCGGCATCTAAAAGCAAAATAACAAAATTATCTTATGCCTTTTACATTGCGGGAAATCGTGGTCACTAGCGGGCAATGGGGGTCAGGTTAGGTTAGGTTCGACCCTCATTACCCACAAGCACTTTCTGAAGAAAAAAAAAAAAAAAAGTGTGTGTCAGCTCCGACGCACGACTGGAGTTTACTCTTCAGGCCAGGCGCGCACCTTTTTTTTAGTCGCGCGATAATTTTGTCGCAGAAATAAGCGTACTTCTGGGTTTATGTAAATCGTGGTGCGCGCACTCTCATATACACCCATATCTTGCATTTATGCGACAAAATTATCGCGCGACTAAAATCGTGGTGCGCGCCGGGCCTTAAGAACGATTATAAAATATATACTCAATACTCAATACGTTTATTGCACATAATGATTAGTAAATAGTTTAAGTATCACATTATGTACCCTGTTGGGTGCTGCAAACAAGAACGAGAACGTAAGCACTTACATAATATTAATATACGAGTATAATATACAGCAAAATTACAATATTTTACAAGGAAAATTTACTTCCGATTCATTTTTAACAAATTGGAGAGATCATGAGTAGTAACTAAATAAGGAAGCGTGATGTAAAGCGCCCTCCAGCGGCTAGTTTAGTTACTACAGTCTGCAGTGCTACGGAAAAAAAACCGTATCTTACTATGAAATCCATACAAAGATACGACCTTATTAATTAAGGAGCTTTGATCATTTTTATGAACATGCCAGCTCCAGCAGGCCTAATACACAACATCATTCATCTAAAAGACAGATAAATAAAAACATAAACCGTATAAACTTAAAAATAACATGTACACGAAAACAACTAAATTTGTATACACTATTTACATAAAAAAACTGTATACAAATTTAGCCCATTCCGATAAGGGTTCCGCCAATATTGAATTGAACATTACATTCAAGAAAGATCTGGTATTAGACCTAGCCATTTACATTAGACAAAAACAAACGTACAAAATCACCTTCCTTAAAAAAATCCTTAAATAAATCCAAAATCTCCTTAACAACAACTCCAAACAGCGTTTTGAACTTCTCCTCCCAACTTTCGGTAGAAAACAAAATATCCTTAATCTTCTCAACCAGCCTTTCAAAAGTAATACGTCTCTTCTTCTTGTCCTTATTTTGTCTTTGATCTTCCATATCAGCCCGCTCAATAGTAGGCTGATTGACCAATAGACACTCGGACCTCTTCACATCTGTTACTCTTTTTGACTTCCGCGGCTTACGAACCTCTTGTTGTGGCTCGCTCTCTAATCTGTACTGACTTACTGATCGCTGGCCCTCAGCCTGACAGACAGAATCTTCAGACTCTTTAGATTGTAACGGCTTCGACAAAACAGCATCTCTATATGACTTTCCAAAACTTAAGTCATTCTCAAAAACAGATAGCGCATCCTGACTACAAACATCCGTATCCTTTTTTTCCTTATTTTGCATATACAACCAAAAAGCCCGTTTATATATACATCCCTCAGCAGACATAATCCTGTGAATTTCTTACTCCTTCACAAAAACCGGGCACGACTTATCTAAGGTCATATGGCTGCCTTTACAATTAATGCATCTAAAAATAGTCGTTTCGTAATTGGCATGCTCCCCGCCGCATTTCGGACAAGTAACTTTAGTAGTAGGACAAAACCTGCTCAGATGACCGAACTTCCAACATCTTGAACATTGGGTAACTGGGAAAGTGTACTGATTCACCTTAAATCGGCAACCGTAGGCATAAACATATGGCGGTAAAGAAGTTCCCTTAAAACACAGACGAATAGCTTCAGCCTTAACCCAACGCCCATCATGATCCAAACGGTTCAGTCTACATATTGACAAAATGTCTTCAGACCCTTCAATATTCTTTAAAAATTCGTCTTCCTCAACCTCCAACTCAACCTGCCTTATAATTCCATAAGTGCAGCATGCCATATTAGACCAATAAGAACGTCTTGTCTCATTGTTAAACTCCTGAGAAGCCAGAAGCTTCTCCGCATCATCCTCAGAGTTAAACTGTATGCGAACTTTACGTGGACCCATAAAATAGACGGATAAAATTCCTTTTATACCCTTAAATTGCAGCAACTTTGCCAAACCAATCTGTTTCGGTAAATCTTCTTTTGACACTATATAAACTTCAAATAGCTTGTCAGGCACACCGTCCGGCTCCAGCTGCGTTTTGGCGGTTGCTAAAACCCGCAAGCGTTTAGGTTTCCTGCCTATTGTGATAAAACTATCACTACAACCACAGCTTTCGTCGCTCAGACCACAAGCACGCTTCACCGCTATATGCCGCACATCCGACATGGACTCAGCGTCCGATACAATATCCGATTGAATCGGCCCTGCCTTATTATCAAACTCCACTTCAGATAGCCACGACGGAGCTGCCCGCTACCCACATTCTAAAAGTGACGTATCACTCACGACACCTCGACTTGACTCACTCATCGCAAAAACAGCGAAAAGGACTCTAAAACTGAATTAACTTATATAAATAAAATAAAATTTGATAAAATTTTCAACCGTCGCCTTTGACAACCAAACGTCAATCCTCGCAATACTTATATTTTTGGAACGTATCTGCCGTGCTAATTTAAAAAGTCGTATCTCAGTATACGATCGGGGTAAAAATACGACTTCTTAATTTAGCAGATTATGCGTTAAGCGTTATAGACTAAGCTCCCGATATAAAATGACCTTCACAGAGATGTTTATTTGATGAAATGTATTTTATATTTAGTTTAAAATGTCAATAAATATATTGCATATGGGTTGCCTAACAAATTTTAGTCCAGGGTATGTTTAGTTTAAATTTTTTTTTTTTTTTTTTTTACATTTCACCGATTTGATTATTAGATAAATTCATAATTAAATAATCTTTAATTTTATTTAATTTCAATTCAACAATCAGACCTTTGCAAAATGCTAGTAGGTATAGATTTACCTGTTTATACCTGGCTACCCAATAGTTGTGACGGGAAAAGAATAGGCAACCTAACGTTTGCATATTCTATGGGCTTCATACTTTCGATTGGTATAGAATTTATCTAATATTAATCAAACCGGTGAAATGTTTAAAACAATTTTTTTTTATTATTAATTAAACATACCCTGGACTAAAATTTGTTAGGCAACCCATATGCAATATAATTATTGACATATTAAATTAAATATAAAATACATTTCATCAAATAAACATCTCCGTGAAGGTTATTTTATATCGGGACCTTAGTCTATAACGCTTAACGCATAACCTGTTAAATTACGAAGTCGTATTTTTACCCCGATCGTATACTGAGATACGACTTTTTAAATTAGCACGGCAGATACGTTCGATTTTACACCCCATATTTTTCATACCCCGGGCTTATATATGAAAATCGATTCTTAAGGAGTAAACTCCAAAAATTAACACAAAACAAATACTAACAATGCTCGTGATTTAAGTATAAAATCGTTACACTGAATGCATGAGTAAACGCGTAAAAAAATGTGATACAAGTAGATCAATAATTATAATACTTACCGTTTATTTTGCGTCTGTGAAAATTTACATCGGCGTGCCGCAAAAACAAAATACACCTCTCGTTCCAAAGGCCGTCGCCATACTGGCCCGGCGCACTCGCTGCGATAGTGGGGGGTCAAAGCGGGGTGGCGAAGGCCGTAAACGCGTTTCTAGTAGTTGTAGTTTTTGAGATTTGTGGGTGACCACCATGGCCCGCTGACTCCCATTACCCGGTCTTCCCCTAGTACTAGAAAGCTGAAATTTTGTATGAGTATATGTATGTATCACGCCGACAAAACGGTAAAATAAAAACTAAAAAAAAAAATATTTTCGGGTACCTCCCGTACACCTGAAGTGGGGGTGATTTTTTTTGTCGATGAATAGCTCTTTTAAAAATAATAGGGGTCTCCGAACATTATTTTTTTACAAAGTCAGCAGTTTTGTAAATATTCGCTTCGAAAATAAAAAAAAAAGTGTCCCCCCCCTCTAACTTTTTAACACGGGTCAAAAAATTATGCAAAAATTCATGAAGATGGGGCCTTATAAGTACTTTCAATGAAAACTATATTGAATAAAATCGGTCGAGCCGTTTTTGAGTTATCGCAAAAATCATAATTTTCTTTAAAATGACGTAAGTGCCGCGCGATGTCCTTACACTTGGAACGTTATACATATTGGTTAAGTGCCATACTGTATTAAAACATTTCGCTTAATCTGGTGCGTATAATCGATAACTTCCAGAAGGTAATAAGTAGTTACTGTTACTTTGGCGTTTACGACCTTTTTATAGAGCTTGAAATCTTTCTCGTACTTTAATATTTCTCGTAATTTTCGTCTATTGTGAAGGATGGGCAACTACGGAACCCTACACTGAGCGTAGCCCGACATGCTCTTGGCCGGTTTTTATATCGTTGCGTTAGTGAACTTACGTACGACGCTTACACGCAAAAAGTATTTGCTGGCCCGATCTGCATACAAATTCCACATACTCAGTCAAATGTGGCCATGGATTCTCATCAGGACCGCTGGAATCCGATTGCATGTCTTCCATGATATGGTTTTAATTACTAGTTACTACACTGCACAGTACACTTTTTCTATCTTACTAAATTACACTCACATTACACTGCACTCTTTTTTATCAACACGCAAATGATCACTGACAGTAATTTATAATAACAATATAAACAAAACACTCGTCTCTCTAAGCACCGGCGCTAAGTAATGAAATAATCAAACGAAACAAATCTCTTCGCAGTTTTCTCACTCGCACGCGCCGGCGAAATATATCTAGTTTTGCTTTTGTTTCACTCGCTGCCACTGCCATGCACCGCCCGGCACTTGTCGTTTCATACTTGTCTGAACCTGTTTTATCGCGCCGCGCCGCCGCGGTGCCGTGCGGTGAATAGTAGGCATTGGATTAACGATTAACGGACTTCGGCATATTAACGGAAGTTAACGTGTCCGTTAACATTTTTAAAAGTTAACTTAAAAGTTAATCCGTTAATCAAAATGTTAACTTCGTTAATTAACGATTAACGGATTAACGAGTTAATGCCCAGCTATGCTTAGTGCACCCCTACACCTTCTAAGGAACCTACGTTTCAAATTTGAACTCTATAGAACCAGCGGTTTAGCATTTAGACATTTCAACCCCAACAGGGGAGATTTTAATGCACGTCTGCTACGTTGGATTTTAAAATCGTTGCGGTTTTCGTAATCAGCGACCCGATAAACCATAAAAACAATACCCATGTTGGTTTTCACATTTTTGTCACCACATTTCTCCCCTTTAGGGGTTGCATTTTCAAAAAACCTAAAACACATGTTTAATTATTTATCGTAAGAAATAGTCCTTTGAAGTTTCAAATAAAATAGTCTAACTAATCTTGTTTCCCCATACAAACTTTGGAACTCCATTTCACCCCTTTAGGGGATGACTTTTGAAAAATTCTCTCTTAGTGCACCTTACACCTTACACCCCTACACCTTAAAAGGAACCTACATTGGACTCTCTAGAACCAGTGGTTTATAATTTAGCACGTTGGATTTTAAAATCGTTGCGGTTTTCCTAATCAGCGACCCGATAAACCATAAAAACAATACCCATGTTGGTTTTCAGATTTTTATCACCACATTTCTCCCCTTTAGGGGTTGAATGTTCAAAAAATCTAAAACACGTGTTTACTCATTTATCGTAAAAAATACTCCTTTGAAGTTTCCAATAAAATAGTCTAACTAATCTTGTTTCCGCATACTAACTTTGGACTCTCATTTCACCCCTTTAGGGGTTGAATTTTAAAAATCCTTTCTTAGTGCACCCCTACACCTTCTAAGGAACCTACGTGCCAAATTTGAACTCTATAGAACCAGCGGTTTAGCATTTAGACATTTCAACCCCAACAGGGGAGATTTTAATGCACGTCTGCTACGTTGGATTTTAAAATCGTTGCGGTTTTCGTAATCAGCGACCCGATAAACCATAAAAACAATACCCATGTTGGTTTTCACATTTTTGTCACCACATTTCTCCCCTTTAGGGGTTGCATTTTCAAAAAACCTAAAACACATGTTTAATCATTTATCGTAAGAAATACTCCTTTGAAGTTTCAAATAAAATAGTCTAACTAATCTTGTTTCCCCATACAAACTTTGGAACTCCATTTCACCCCTTTAGGGGGTGAGTTTTGAAAAATCATTTCTTAGTGCACCCCTACAATTTATAAGGAACCTACGTGCCAAATTTGAACTCTCTAAAACCAGCGGTTTAGTATTTAGACATTTCAACCCCATTTCACCCCAACAGGGGAGATGGTAACTCACGTCTGCCACGTTGGATTTTAAAATCGTTGCGGTTTTCGTAATCAGCGACCCGATAAACCATAAAAATAACACTCATGCTGATTTTCAGAATTTGTCACCACATTTCTCCCTTTTAGGGGTTGAATTTTCAAAAACCTGAAACACGTGGTTACTCATTTATCGTTAGAAATACTCCTGTGAAGTTGCGAATAAAATAGTCTAACTAATCTTGTTTCCCCATACAAACTTTGGAACCCCATTTCACCCCTTTGAGGGGTAAGTTTTGAAAAATCCTTTCTTAGTGCACCTTTACACCTTATAAGAAACCTACGTGCCAAATTTGAACTCTCTAAAATCAGCGGTTTACTATTTAGACATTTCAACCCCATTTCACCCCAACAGGGGAGATGGTAACTCACGTCCGCCACGTTGGTTTTTAAAATCGTTGCGGTTTTCGTAATCAGCGACCCGATAAACCATAAAAACAACACTCATGCTGATTTTCAGACTTTGTCACCACATTTGTCCCATTTAGGGGTTGAATTTTCAAAAAACCTGAAACACGTGTTTACTTATTTATTGTTAGAAATACTCCTGTGAAGTTTCGACTATAATAGTCGAACTAATCTTGTTTCCCCATACAAACTTTGGAACCCCATTTCACCCCTTTAGGGGATGAGTTTTGCAAAATCCTTTCTTAATGCACCCCTACACCTTATAAGGAACCTACGTGCCAAATTTGAACTCTCTAGAACCAGCGGTTTGGGCTGTGCGTTGATATGTCAGTCAGTTTCTTCTTTTATATATTTAGATTTATATGGAATTTAAAATTGAAGTGTCTAGGATTTCGGATTTGGTCACTATAATTTTAAAGGTGCGTGTCAGGCTATTTCTGTACTAATTTTGGTTAAAATCCGTCCAACCGTTTCGACGTGATAACTGATAAGACAAAAGAAAATTATATCAACAGATGGCACTGTACGTTTTTTCTTGAAATAATGAGCCGACTCCATAGAGAACTGTATTTCAAATACATCTTTAAAATTTACAATTCTCTTGAATCTACCGATCGTAGTTTAAATCACAGTTATAGTGACTTGCTTTTCCGTTGTGGTAGGTGGTAGTAATCGTGAGACGACGACACAATGACGTAGATCCGAAACAGTCACAAAACTTTATTCCATAAAATAAATATTATTTGGTCATATAACACAGGGAATTGTGTGTGTTGTGCATATATGTTGAGAATCTATTGAGATTAAAACAGAGGTACAAATAATAAATGATACTTTGTGTTGATTTCAATTGTATGTTTATTTCCCCCTTTTATCATTACAGATATACAAATAATCTTATCCATTATTCAATAGGCAGATAATAGCCATTCATAGCACTACTTTAAATAATGTACAAAATATAAATCCACAGCAACTTTTCAGTCAAATAGTCATAGATGTCATAATTACATCATTTAGAACATTTTCGCAACATTCCTTCAAAAATATAGGCATGTATTTTCTATTGAAAAGAAAAATGTTCTCACTTATGTCATGACTATTGATTTAACTTCAAGAAACCAACCCAGAAACCCTTCCGCTTCAGTGCTTTATTATATCGTGATTCCCTATACCTTATTATGTTGCTATATGAACTAAAGCACTAAATCTGGTAGCTACTAAACACTTCGTAAATGTTTGCACCCAATAGTTTCAATTTGTCATTAAGAGTTAGTTGTTGTGTTAATAAGTCTGGAATGTTAGTATTACCCTTACAAGTGTTTTTTGTGACTAATTCATTGATTAGAGGTAAAATCTTTACAAAATGCAATTCAACTCTATTTATGTCTACAAACGGGCTTGCATTGACACCCAGCTTTAGGGCTCCATTTGTGACTACATGTCCTTCACCCACTTCTAAATGATTTTTAGTTATTGGAGTAGATTTTATTGCAAATAAATTTGCCACTTCATCAATAACGGATGAAAAACTTCTTCCGATTGAGGACATGGCTATAGAGGTAACCTCATCACTTTCCAATATGTCCATAGTTT
Source organism: Apotomis capreana (assembly GCA_947623375.1). Taxonomy (NCBI): domain Eukaryota; kingdom Metazoa; phylum Arthropoda; class Insecta; order Lepidoptera; family Tortricidae; genus Apotomis; species Apotomis capreana. Next base: position 33,585,395 of record OX392499.1, on the reverse strand, counting down.
CCTTCACAATTGTGTCCAATTTGGCTTCAGTAGTGGCAGTGTGGCCTACTAAGTAGTGCACCATCTTCTTGACAGGATCTCCCTGTACAGTATCAGTACACAAAATAGTTTGTATGGACCAGAACATTTGTTCCACTTCCTGTAATGTAATTTTCTTTTTGAGCGACACTGGCTCTACAACTCTTTTGACTGCTTGTTCAATCTGCTTGACAAAGTCCTCAATCCCTTGGCCAACAAAGTGATGGCATAGGGATAAATATTTTGCTTGTAATTCACCGTCAATTAGGGGCTCCTCTTCACATACAGAGTCTCTGTACAGATAGCCTCCAATTATATTTAATTGAACTCTCAACGTCACTTGTAGTATGGAAAGTGCATACACAATGACACAGATCCTAGTGAAAATCATCACTTTCATTTGCTCCCATAGTAACAACTTGTTCTGTGGATTATCCTGCAGTTCCTGAACTATTTCTTCTGTGTCTACAGAACTTAAAATATTTTCTGTAACAATTTTTGATAAAGAGAGAATAGTCTGATTGCAAGTTCGCTCTGTGCTTTCGAAGTGCTGTTTTTTACGAGTCATTTCAAAAAACTTTTTAGCTTCTCTTTCTTGCCATTCTCGCAGCTTTTTTTGGGCATAACTAGTCAGTACATATAGTCCACCAAATACTGCACCTGTTATGATGAACTTCCTTCTGTGACGGTACATAAAGTCTCTTATGCTTGAGAACATGTTTGCTGCTTAGCTATCACAATTAGATAATAAGTTACTGGAATTCTAGTGGCGCGTCAGAGCGGTATTTAGTCGTGTTCATAAGTCGTTTCGTAATGAAAGTGGTGGCGTCAATGAAGCGCTCGACGCAGTTCATAATGCATACTTCCGTTTTAGAGTCCATGCGCGCCGAGGGGCGCTCCATACAGGTGTCCCAGCATGTGTCAGTGATACCGTGAACCAACACCTGGAATATAAAACGATAGTGAGATAAAAATCGGTCCGGGCATAACTCGGTACTAAAGCGATGACTACAAATTACAGTACATTTGACACATTTGGATCGAGATGAAATAGTCGTAAAAGTATTTACGGCAATGTACAAGGAAAAAGAAAGAATAAGGCAGAACTAAACCATTTAGCTTGACTAACCTGGAAACGTTGTTTCTGTGTTTCGACGTTGATGAAGTGTTCTAGCTGTGGATCAACACTTTCGTTCTCGTTCATATCAATAAATGTAAGGAATTTGATTGCTTGCTAACTAGTTACAATTTCTTTTGTATGTTAAAAGTATTGAAAATGGGATAAGACGACCATATCGAGCAGAGTTCGTAAATTAACATAGCATAGCATAGACATATAAAGAGAAGAGGGATCAAAGATCAGAGTGCTGTCAAATAGTCAACAACATCTGAACTCCTCATTTACACTCAACTCTAAAAAAAAAAACATGTTTTTATTAAGTTCTTATTTTGTAGAATGAAAATATTAATAATGAAACCAATTTGTAAGTGGCAGTGTGCAAATTTTTCTTAATATAACCCTTGAAAGCTATGTTTTCTTCGATGCAACCACTCGATTTGAATTCTTAAACCCGCTCCAGACCTTCCGATCCGATCCGATTTATCGGAAGAAATCGGATAATGTGTTGTTTTCTTGGATGAAGTACCTATGGATTCGGCATATTGCGTATACTATACCCGAAAGGGACAGCAGCAAAGTACATGACTAACACAGGGTTACCAGGTTCCAAATAATTCTCCCGTTTTTCCAGTGCTAGTTGTTAGCGGTGTGAATTAGTTTTTAATGTATTATTATATTGTATGGGACAAATTATAAAATAATTACAATAAAACTATACAAAAAAAACTGTCAAAATGTAATGGTAAAATATATTTATTTACATAAATTAAATTACAATTTCGAGAGAGCAGCAAGATAGCCCATAGGAGGCATGAGGCAAGATGTTTACTGTCCTTTAAACAAAATTGTCGTGCAAGCATTTTTGGTTGGTTCCCAATTCGATCGTCCTGTTGCACGTTGGAGTAAAGCAGGATCATGTTTTGGAAATCTACAACAAAAAAATATACTTATTTGTAAAACTCCATGAGTTAAGGGTAATTTATCAATTATTATACTGGTATCCCTTAAAATCGAATAAAGCAGCCAAATTAAAAAGCAGTAAAAAACGCGGCGGAACGTCAAGTAAAGGTAGGTTTTTTCCGGTTTGTGACTTAAGATGGCCGCATGCCTTTAAGTTTAGTTATTCGTTATTTATTCATTTTGGTTGTTCAATGTGTAGTATTGATAGTCTATTGTGCAGTGAACTACCGTATGAGTGAATAGTTAATGAAGAATTCAACTTAAAGCGTACATAGCCCTTCTTGGGTCAAGGCCCGGTAGACCGCGTGGTTCTTTGTAAATCGCTATCACTTTACAAAAAGCTCAACTCACCGTACAACGTTCGTCAACTTTGACACTGGCAAAATTGACCCAATGGGCAGTAGCCATTTTTTTTTATATATAAAAATAGAAGTAAAGGTAGACAAAGAGTAAAGACTACTGACACTGACAAGACGTAAAGACTATTGAATTTGTAGGGGTGATACCTAAAAATAAGATATTACAAAATGAGATTTTAAGCAGATTTCTGATGTTTTGATATGATTTTGCTGTGCTATTTATCGTATAAATAATTATTAAATATATATTTGCAGAAATCAAGCAAAAGCAGTCGAAACATCGCACTTACCTATCAAAGCTTATATTTTCACTTTTTTGGCCAGTACAGTGTCGCTTTTACAGCCAATTATGGAGCAACGCACCATTGTTTTACAAATCTATAGCTAATAGCACTCACTATTATTCATATATAAACTTTCGAAATGTAAAATTATCCACAATATTCGTTGTTTTAAAGTAGGCTACAACACACATTTGAATTGCCCGGCAGTATTTAGTGGAGCTCTGTCAATTTGACAATCATCCGCTAAACAAAAAAAAGCGGAACTGATAAGGACAAAACATCTTGTCTATGTCTCTGTCGCTCTTAACGGTTTCTGTGAATAGTTGTCCCGTTCCCTCCTGGTATTATTATTTGCTTGGCATGTCCAGAGGTTACTTGGTCCATGAGTGTTTTAGGTCCTAACCACTACACATTATCCGATTTCCGAACAATTACGCTACACATTATCCGATAAGTAGGATCGGATCGGGTAGGATCGGAAGGTCTGGAACGGGTTTTATTGTGAGTTGCAACACTAATTAATACGTCAAACTTGAATTGTCTATTAATTGCAGCGTTGCCAGATGGTTACATTTGTTACATTTTTCGTAACTTTTGACCCTCTCTCGTAACATGTAAGTAACTTTTGATTTCTGGGGAATTTTCGTAACTTTTCAATAGGTTTTGTTAAAAATACTAAAGTGGGAACATTAATTTAGATTCTGAATCCAAATAGCATGTACTATCGGGCAAAAATATAACATGTGTACCACTGAAAAAAAACTTAATGAAAATTTCGATAATGTGTTTCAATTTTTTCTCAAATAAGTACCATTAATGTAATAATCCAGTATATATTCGGAATCAGCTTACGAAGCCCTTTCATTAGATACGCCACAATGTAAATTTGTAAATCCGTAAATTTGTATTTATATAGCAAAAAGAAGCAAACAAATTTTTGTAGAGGTTGGAAAGTAAACAACGGATGGATGAGTAAGTTCGAGGGCAAAGATGAGGCCCTAGGTAATACTAGTCCAACTATTGCACTTTCGGCCAAGACACTATAATATTTAATAGTATGTATGTATATGATGCTTTTAACAACTAATAAAATAAATATTTACACAATTCGCAAGATTAACATTATGTTTCTCCCGTCAGTTTTAATTTTTGAAATATTTTTTTTAAATCATCACCAAGTTTGTGTAACGAGTCGTGTCCCTTGAAAGACGCGATAAATTCAAAAAACCTAACAAATATCAATATCAACAGTCAACACAAATATAATACAATTCCTTCATTAAGTTTTTAAAATAAAATTTGTAATTTATCTAACGCATATATTCGGTGCACTATCAGTGCAGATACCAGTAAGAATTTTGAATTGGCTGCTTTTAAGCCTTTAATACAAAGATCAAAGCTTAAAGAAAAATTTAAAAACCGGCCAAGTGCGAGTCGGACTCGCGCACCGAGGGTTCCGTACACACGCTTTCCATCCCTAAGTGGTTAAGTTTGCACCTGGTATGTATTGCGCCCCATATAAATTAGGTGCAAAGTTAGGTATTAAAATATTAAAAAAAAAACTACTTACTAGATCTCGTTCAAAACATTTTTCGTTGGTAGTTTTTATAGTAATGTACATCATATGTTTTTTTTAGATTTTTCATTTTCTTATTTTAGAAGTTAGAGGGGGGGGGGACCAACTTTTTTCCACTTTGGAAGCGTCTGTCACGCAAACTATTCGGTTTAGAAAAAAAATATTTTAGAAACCTCGATATCATTTTTGAAGACCTATCCATAGATACCCCACACGTATGTGTTTGATGAAAAAAAGTTTTTGAGTTTCAGTTCTAAGTATGGGGAGCCCCCAATATTTATTATTATTTTTAGGGTTCCGTACCCAAAGGGTAAAAACGGGACCCTATTACTGAGACTTCGCTGTCCGTCCGTCCGTCCGTCCGTCCGTCCGTCTGTCACCAGGCTGTATCTCAAGAACGGTGATAGCTAGACACTTGAAATTTTCACAGATGATGTATTTCTGTTGCCGCTATAACAACAAATACAAAAAAAGAAATAAAATAAATATTTAAGGGGGGCTCCCATACAACAAACTTGTTATACCTATATATACATATATATAGGTACGGAACCCTTCATGCGCGAGTCGGACTCGCACTTGCCCATTTTTATTTTATTTTTGTATCAAAACCTTAATGCGGTTCACAGAATACATCTACCTACCAAGTTTCAACAGTATAGCTCTTATAGTTTCGGAAAAAAATGGCTGTGACATACGGACGGAGACATGACGAATCTATAAGGGTTCCGTTTTTTGCCATTTGGCTACGGAACCCTAAAAAGGAAGCTACCTGGCTGCTTTTATCAAGCTACACGAGTCGCTTAACATACTGTATTAGCGAGTACCTAAACATATTAAAACATTTAAAACTGAGGCGTTTTCCTTGTTTTTTTTTAAAGTCTGATTTTTAATTAGCCGGAATAAACTGACGCAATTTTTTACGAGCGCAATTTAATGAAGTTTAATTTTGTTTCAACATATGACTTTTTATCCATAAAAGTCAATCTAATATCAGCAATTACGTGTTTTCTCATTCATTGTTTTAAATTATAATTTCTGAATAACGAAAATATAAATTACGACATTTGGCAAATCACTTAGGCTAATTAAAAATTCAGAAACTGGATGAGGGCGGTGCAAGATCGATCGTTCTGGAGAACTTTGGGGAGGCCTTTGTCCAGCAGTGGACGTATATCGGCTGATATGATGATGATTAATTTAAAATTCAACTTTAGATATAAAACTGTTGGCGGATATTATGCGTTTTGTAAAAAATACACCTAAAATTATGCATTCTCATTGGTCAATTTACTTTGACATTTGTTGGTCAATTTACTTTGACATTTGTTGGTCCAATTGTCGTTTATAACTCGTCAACAAGATTATTGTATATATGGACAGTTTGCAACACTATACACAGCTTCACGTCACACCGCGTACCGGAACACGTAGCATGGAAAGCATTGGATGAGGGTGGCGCACGACCGATCGTTGTGGAGAAATTTGGGGATGCTTTTGTCCAGCAGTGGACGTATATTGGCTGATATGATGATGATGACATTGATGACACATTTTTGGGTAGTGACGATTATATTTTTTGATATTACAAACTTATTTACAGTAAATATTATATACTTTCACTTTCTTAGTTTGTACCTTTGGAACCCTCGGTACGCAAATACGACTCCCGCTTGACCGGTTTTTTCATTAATATTAAAATGTAACTTTCGCAGCAAAAATGTAGCTTTTTGAGGAATGAAACGTAACTTATGCCACAATGGCTCTGGCAACACTGATTAATTGTCATTTTCAAAACAAAATTCGAGTGTCAAACAATGAGTTTGCGGCTTTTAGTTTTCTAAAATACGTGACTTTTTTATTAGATTGTTATTTTTCAACGAAAATCTTTCCGTGTACTCGAAATGACACAAAGTAATCTTTGGAAGTTCTATGATGACGGTAATTTGGAAGGATTTACATTGATAATTCCGAGCGTAGCGGTCGGAAATGTTGGGCAGCTTGCATGTGACTTGTTAATTTCTTCTATGAATATGAAGAAAATAGCTTCCGTCTACAGTCCTGCTCTTATCCCTGTCGCCGGTTATGATCCTTATGATTTAAAATCAAGCAAACTTTCAAGCAGCTGTGAGGCGTACAAGTGTCTAGCAAGAAAGTTAGTAATTCTTCAATTGAGAGCACCCCTCGTCTACGAATATGCACAAAACTTCCTGGAAGATGTTATAACTCAATTTAAGGCGAAATCAATCAAGGATATTATTGTACTAACAAGCAGTTTCGCACATGAAAGGAAGCATATCATGACTTCGCCTTTTAGATACCTGTCAAATGAGACTTCACCTTATAAAGAGAAGATAAGTTGTTTGAACTGGTTGGTACACGAGCCATCGGATGGTGATATCAAGATTTACGGAGGGGGATTTGCATCATTGATATTCAAAATTAGCAAAGAACAAAATGTTCCTTGTTTAATAATATTCAAGTATTGTTCTGAAGGAGACAATATCCCTGATGCTTATGAGATGGTTCATTACTTAAATAGTCTTATGCTGCTCTACAGTGAGAAAACAGATTTGATGTCTGAGCTGATACAGCCTGTGTCATGGAAGTTGCTATTTGGCCGACCACCGCCAAGTGATATTTACTAATAAAATATGTTTTTTAAATTGCATTTCATTATTATAATGTATTACTGTAACTCATACCATTTTCAGTGCATCAACAGCACTAAACTTATGAGGGGTGAATCACTAATTAAAAAAATATGTTATATAGAAGCTTGTACTCCACGTGTAAGATTATGTTTGTATTAGTAAAACATGCTTGTACAGACATTCATACAGATATGTTGCATATGTAATACACTTATTGCTGCATGGATACTTTGTATAGCAATGTTGTCATACGAGGTATGCATGCAGCAATAAGTACTTCCTATATAATATAGGTACTGGCACTGTACCAAGATTGGTTAAAATTTAGTTGTTGTTTAATGCCATAGGCACAAGGAGCTAAAGCAGTAACGGAGTGGTGAATGGTTGAGCGAGATATCCGACCATGGCGGCCATATGAGTGAGCAGAGCTAAAAAAAAATAAATATATTTTTCGATATTTTGCTACCTGCAACATCGATATTCCTATTCCACTGTAGATGCATTTTTATAAAACTAGCTGTATATACCTACTTTTACCATCCGCCACAGCTATTTTTCGAAGCTATCAATCGGATCTTTCTCAGAATCCCTAATAGTATTTGACCTATTTTCGTTTTTCCTAATAGGTACCTGTTGTCCTAATGCATGTGCCCTAATTGTAGTCTTAATTTTAAAAGTCCTCATACTGACTTGCCCTAATATTTCATGTACTACTCATTTGTCCTAACAATTACATATCCTAATTTTATATGACATAAGTATAAAGTGTCCTTACACCATTGCCCCAATATTTCATACACTAAGATGGACGTAGATTCTTTCCTTTTTTTTAAACTCCGTCCTAGCGCTTCGCCGGCCGGTGCCGCGACATGCTCGCTTCGCTCGCTCGGCACGCGTGCGTAGTGGGTCGCATATCCTAACTAACCCTCGCCTCGAAAAAAAAAAGGTTTTCGGATATTACGATAGAATACATGAAGGCATAAGTCATTTTATATTATGGATTTTAACTTTTAGGACAAAAGAGCGTTTAGGGCACAAGAGCATTATAGCAAATGAACGTCAAAAGTATTTCTGACGAACATGTTAGGGCAAACGTTGTTAGCGATGTCGAGGGAAACCGCTATCAATCTCATAGGTACTTTCCGGAGCAACTTATATAGTTACGTCTCCACACCGTAATAAAATGTAACTACGGGCGACCGATTCTTACAAATTTTTCCGTTTGCCGGTAATTTCTGCATCACATCGAATTTAAACTTTTACGACCTTCATAACTATACACCTATTTTTTGGCATCTTATATATATTTCCAAATAGGTAATTAATCAGTAGGTACCTCTTTATATATAACTTAGTCGGCACGTAAGTAAATCAATCCTGGGTGCAAAACATTGATATTTTGATTAATTCTTTTTTGGGAAAATTTTCACATCTCATCATCATACTATTATTATAAGGCCTACTTTACCCTCTGGGTTGTAAGGTCAGATGGCAGTCGCTTGCGTAAAAACTAGTGCCTACGCCACATCTTGGGATTTAGGTAGCCGACCCCGATTGAGAATTCATTCTCAAAAAATGGGACAAAGGCTAGGAGGATGATGATCATCATACTATTATAAAATTCTAAATTTGTATTGAAAGCCAGATTTCTATGGAGAGGGGCCATAATTTCAGGAATAATCTTAATAGCGTGATGCAGGATCGTCATTTGTTTTGTATGGGCGCGCGGCGTCATGCCAGCCTGGCGCCATCTGTTTTCATAATTTCCTTTGTCCTCTCATCACGCCACAACGGCTGGACAAATTTTAACCAATTTCGGTAAAGGGATAGCTGGACATCTAAAGATGGTTATAGGATACTTTTTACTAGATTACAGAATAAAAAAAATTACGGGTAGGTGTAGGTACAAAGTTGCGGGCACCTTCTACTATACCTATATGTCAGTAACGTGGCGTCAAACATAGCGTTGGTAAAACCGGAGTGGGTTTAGCTTTTTTTCCTTCTAGACCAGTAGAAGTTTCTTTAAAATAAGGCAAGCGCATGCCACGCTACCTAGGTACCTATTTTTTAGGGTTCCGTAGTCAACTAGGAACCCTTATAGTTTCGCTTCGCCATGTCCGTCTGTCCGTCCGTCCGCGGCTCAGCTCCGTGATGATTTTGATTAGTACTAGAAATCTGAAATTTGGTATGAGTATGTGTATGTATCACGCCGACAAAACGGTAAAATAAAAACTAAGAAAATATTTTTTTGGGTAGGTATACCTCTCGTAGGTATAGGTCTCGTAGGTACTTACACCTAAAGTGGGGGTGAATGTTTTTTTCGTTCCAACACTAGTGTGTGGGGTGTCGTTGAATAGGTCTTTTAAAAATAATAGGGGTCTACAAACATTATTTTTTGATAAAGTCAGCAGTTTTGTAAATATTTGCTCCAGAAATCCAAAAAATAGCGTCCTCACTTCCTCTAACTTATCAACCACGGGTCAAAGAATTATGAAAAATTTCATGAAAATCAGGCCTTAATAAGTGCTTTCAATAAAAACTATATTGAATAAAATCGGTCAAACCGTTTTTGATTTATCGCGAAATTTCTTAATTTTCTTTAAAATGACGTACCTATACCTACGTGCCGCGCGGTGTCCTTATACTTCGAACGTTACACATATTAGTTAAGGGCCATACTGCATTAAAACATTCCGCTCAATCTGGCGCCTATAATCGATAACTTCCAGAAGGTAATAAGTAATTACAGTTACTTTGGCGTTTACGACCTTTTTATAGAGCTTGAAATCTTTCTCGTAATTTAAACCGCTGTTTTAAGCCCGTCTATTGTGAAAGATGGGCAACTAAACTACGGAAACCTACACTGAGCATGGCCCGACATGCTCTGGGCGAGTTTTTAGGGTTCCGTAGTCAACTAGGAACCCTTATAGTTTCGCCATGTCCGTCTGTCCGTCCGTCCGCGGCGTAGCTCCGTGATCATTAGTACTAGAAAGCTGAAATTTGGTATGAGTATGTGGATGTATTACGCCGACAAAACGGTAAAAAAAACTAAAAAAAAAACTTTTTTTCGGGTATACCTCAAACACCTAAAGTGGGGGTGATTTTTTTTTTCGTTTCAATAGTAGTGTGTGGGGGTGTCGTTGAATAGGTCTTTTAAAAATAACAGGGGTCTTTAGACATCATTTTTTGATCAAGTCAGCAGTTTTGTAAATATTCGCTCCGGTTGAGCCGTTTTTGAGTTATCATAAAATTTCATAATTTTCTTTAAAATGAACTAAGTGCCGCGCGGTGTCCCTTATACTTCAAACGTTACACATATTAGTTAAGTGCCATACTGCATTAAAACATTTCGGTCAATCAGGCGCGTATAATCGATAAGTTCCAGAAGGTAATAAGTAATTACAGTTTCTTTGACGTTTACAACTTTTTTTATAGAGCTTGAAATCTTTCTCGTAATTTTAACCTCGAAGCCCGTCTATTGTGAGTATATTGGCAACTACGGAACCCTACACTGAGCGTGGTCCGACATGCTCTTGGCCGGGTTTTTTTCTATTATACCTACCTATAGATATCTACAAAATAATCACGTCAATCATTCCGTTGTACCGAGACTGATAATTGATAAACAATTTGTTTGTGTTAGTCAGATAGGATGTGCAGCGGGATATGCGATGGAGCACCACGAAAGATGATGGATTGGTAATGTCGTAAATAAAATCATTACTTTGCTCAACCAATCATGTAGTTTAATTACACACAATTAAATGTACATATTGGCAGTGTCCTGAGACCGATAAGGTCGGATTAATTTACACTCACATGGTTAAAATATAAAATATAATTATTAAATTAATAGGCGACGTTCTACCGAGCCATGGCGAACAAAAAGACAAAGAGAGGAAGCGGATACAGATTAGCTAAAGGAATCTGTGTGTTGCCTGTATAATAATTAGTATAGTAAAAGTAAAGGGTATGCTACACTATGTTCAACACTCCTCCTTACACTTTACATACGATAAGAGACTATAAGCTTGGCTCATATAGAACACTTATCATTAACATGCTATCATAAAAAAAACACATAGACTTAAACGTGATAAGACATGCAGCTAACACTTATACAAATAAAACAGGAATGAATTTAAATTATCACAACTAGAGCCATTAACGATTCAGAGGTTTAACATTAAGTCCCTGCATGAATTTACAATGTTTTTCAGAACATAAAGGTTTTGTTAGAACATTTGCTATCATTCTGTCAGTCTGCAAGTACCTACCTTACATTTAACTGTCCTTTTTGTATTAGATCTTTAATAAAATGATATCTTAGGTCTATATGTTTAGTTCTTTTGTGGGAGTGCTCTTTAACTAACAATAACTTTTGAGCACTTTGGCTATCATTATAAATAACAGTATCAAAAGTTTTATCGATAATTTCCGACAAGAAATTTCGTACAAAACATATGTCTTTACAGCAATCTCCAACAGCTACATATTCAGACTCACAACTCGAAAGTGAAGTACATTGTTGTTTTCTTGACTCCCAGTTAATTACATTAGTGCCTAATTTTATCACAAAGCCAGAATAGGACTTGCGGTCTGATAAATCATTAGCCCAATCTGCGTCAGCGTATGCAGTAAGATCAAAAGGTGTTGCTCTTTGTGAAGCAAAGGCCATAATTTATTGTACCTTTTAAATAACGCAGCACACGCTTCGCCATGCGCCAATGATTTTCATCAAAACATGTGTTAAAACATACTTAATTGGCTACATGCAAAAGATATGTCTGGTCTAGTCTAGTACAGACAGATAAATACATTAAACTTCCCAACAATTGTCTGTACTGATAGACATCATCATCTAAACATGTCTTATTAGATTTCTGTAGTTTACAATTAACTGGTAAAGGTGTAGAAACAGTTTTACAATCTGACATATTATATTTGACCAATAAACGTCTTATGTAGGTACTCAGATTGATCTAAGGTTGCATTCTGTCTACAAACATTCATTCCTAAACAATTATTTAATTTACCCAAATAACGGATTTCAAAATTATTTTGTAAAAGTATGTATGTAAACGCTTTATTGTACACAACAACTGGTTATAAATACATTGATAACAAATGAAATATGTACAAAGGCGAACTTATCCCTATTAGGGATCTCTTCCAGTTAACCTTTGAGCAATTGAAGGAATGGGTATACGAAGAAAATAGGCAAACTACACTGCGTACAACCAAGATATCTATATTATACTTAATAAAACTATAATAAGTACATAAACTAAGTAAGTAATCTATATATATAAAAGAAGAAGTCCTGACTGACTCATCAACGCACAGCCGAAACTACCAATGTTAGAGAGTTGATTTTTGCACAGTAGGTTACTTTTATAACGTGGGCTAGAGATAAGAAGCGATTTTTAAAAATTCAATCCCTAAGGGTGTTGAAAAGGGGTGCAAAGTTTGTATGGGATACAAGTTTTTTTTAAAGATAGGAACTTGAAACTTTTTTAGAAGATATTAAAATAAAATAAAAGAAAACTAATTTCAGCGTTTTTGAAAATTCATCCCCTAAGGTGGTAAAAAAGGGGTTGAAAGTTTGTATGGAGATCAAGTATTTTTTAAGCGCGGGACTTGAATCTTTGTGTAAAAGCATACTATTAGAATGCAAGAAAAGTCATTTCAGCGTTTTCAAAAATTCGACCCCTAAAAGTGTAAAAAAGGGGTTTAAAGTTTGTATGGAGATCAAGTATTTTTTTGAGCGCGGGACTTGAATCTTTGTGTAAAGGCATATTATTAGAATACAAGAAAAATTGTTTCAGCGTTTTCAAAAATTCGTCCGCTAAAAGGGTTAAAAAGGGGTTGAAAGTGTGAATCCATTACAAATTCCTTGAAACTTCTTATTAAGGCATATACAATAATAACAAAATAACATTAATTTAACGTCATCAAAGATTCAACCTCTAAGGGGGTTAAAAGGGGGATGAAAGTTCGTCTTGGGGTTCAAATTTAATTTTAAGCTAGGAACTTTAAACTTCGTAAAAAGTTATGCAAATAAAATGGAACAAAAGTGATTTCAGCGTTTTTGAAAATTCATCCTCTTAGGTGGTAAAAAGAGGGTTGAAAGTTTGTATGGAGATCAAACCTTTTCTTGAGCGTGGGACTTTAAACTTTGTATAAAGGCATATAAGTAAAATACAAGGAAAGTAATTTCAGCGTTTTCAATCATTCGTCCCCTACAATGGTTAAAAAGGGTTGAAAGTTTGATTCCATTACAAATCTTTGACTAAGGCATATATAATAATAACAAAATAACATTAATTTAACGTCATTATAAATTCAACCTCTAAGAGGGTTAAAAGGGGGATGAAAGTTTGTCTCGGGGTCAATTTTAATTTTAAGCTAGGAACTTGAAACTTTGTAAATAGGTATTAAAATAAAATAAAAGAAAACTGATTTAAATGTTTTTGAAAATTCATCCCTGAAACTGGTAAATAAGGGGTTGAAACTTTGAATGGAGATCAAACCTTTTTCTGAGCGCGGGACTTAAAACTTTGTATTAGTGCATATAATTAGAATACAAGAAAAGGAATTTCAGCGTTTTTGAAAATTCAGCCCTGAAGGTGGTGAAAAGGGGTTGAAAGTTTGTATGAAGATTAAACATTTTTTTGAGTGTGGGACTTGAAACTTTAAATAGAGGCGTATTATTAGAATACAAAAATGTGATTCAGCGTTTTTGAAAATATATGTAGCCCTGAAGATGGTGAAAAATTGGGCAAGTGCGAGTCCGACTCGCGCATGAAGGGTTCCGTACCTATATATATATCTATAACAAGTTTGTTGTATGGGAGCCCCCCTTAAATATTTATTTTATTTTATTTTTAGTATTTGTTGTTATAGCGGCAATAGAAATACATCATCTGTGAAAAATTCAACTGTCTAGCTATCACCGTTCTTGAGATACAGCCTGGTGACAGACGGACAGACGGACGGACGGACGGACGGACGGACAGCGAAGTCTCAGTAATAGGGTCCCGTTTTTACCCTTTGGGTACGGAACCCTAAAAAGGGGTTGAATGTTTGGAATGGAATGGAGATCAAACCTTTTTTTGAGCGCCGGACTTGAAACTTTGTATAAATGCATATATGTAATTAGAAATCAAAAAAAGTAATTTCAGCGTTTTTGAAAATTCAACCCCTGAGGCGGTAAAAAGGAGGTTGATAGTTTGTATTGAGATCAAACATTTTTTTGAGCGCAGGACTTGAAACTTTGTATAAGGGCATATTATCAGAATACAAGAAAAGTGAATTCGTTTTTGAAAATTCAGCCCAGAAGGTGGTGAAAAAGGGGTTGAAAATTTGTTTGAAGATCAAATATTTATTTTGAGTGCGGGACTTGAAACCTGAGTTCATAATGATTCCGCGTAATTAGAGCAATTTAGCCGAAAAAAGAACTAAAAAGAGGCCAAGAGCGAGTCGAACTCGCGTACGAAGTTCGGTACCATTACGTATAAAATGCCAAAAAAAAAACAATTTATTGTAGGTATGGGAGCAGCACTTCAATATTTATTATTATTTATTTTTTGTTGAATTACAGTAACCAACATCAAAATCATCAACTTGCAAAAAAAGAAAAGTAATTTTAACATTGTTTAGATCTGAAAATAATATAATAAAGATGTAAACTGTTCAAGATAAGATTCCACGCGGACGAAGTCGCGGGCAACAGCTAGTAATACACATATATTTGTACTATTTATAAGATATATATTATATATACATATATATATATCTACATATAATACATATAAATGCGTAAATAAATATAGTATTCAATGAATTCACACGTCATCGGACAGCCACAATTTCTTCAAGTTAATCTTAAGTGATGCAACAGATGGAGACTTCTAAGGGACAAAGGCAACTCATTCCACAACTTCACTGCGCTTACCGTGAAAGACTTGCTATAGGTACGCGTCTTTATTAGACGGTACAGCCAGAGTGAGATTGGCGCTAGACCGCAAGCGGTGACCACTGCCATCAGCCATATACGAAAATCTCTCACTAAGGTAAGGAGGAGAAGTAGGATTAAACAGGACATTAAAGAGCAATGAAAGGACATGCACGTCTCTACGCCGACGAATCGGTAGCCAACCCAGCTGCGCTCGAAAGGAAGAGATGTGGTCATATTTTCGCAATCCAAATATATACCTGATACACACATTTTGTAGGCGTTCAAGCTTGTCAAGCAGTTCCTCCTTAAGATCCAGAAGAGCAATATCACCATAGTCTAGTAGTGGGAGCAAGAGAGATCTGGCAAGAGTGATCTTGGTGGAAATTGGCAGAAAGTTCTGCAGGCGCCTTAAAGAGTGGAGAGATGCAAAGAGCTTCTTCCTAACTTGCGCTATGTGCGGTGCCCACGAAAGCGTCTGGTCCATGGTGATACCCAAATTTCTAACTGTAGAGGAAAGGGGGATAGGAATCCCACCAAAAAGAATATCAGGTACCACCATTTCAGATACGTTATTTACAAAATGAGGACTACCAATAACAATTGCTTGCGACTTTTTTGCGTTTATGTTTAACCCGAAGTTATTTGCCCAGCTGTAAATAGACTCCAAATCCGCATTGATCATATTAATAAGCGACGGCATATCCTCGATACTAGCCGCTGCATAGATCTGCAGGTCATCTGCATAAAGATGGAACGAGGATCTTAAACACTCGGTGATCCCACCAATAAATATTGAGAAGAGAAGTGGAGAGAGGACGCCCCCCTGAGGGACACCAGCGGAAATTTCACGCCATTCCGACAATTTGTCGTCGACCCTAACCCGCTGGCGTCGACCAAAGAGGTAGTCGTGAAACCAAGATAGGGATGAGTGAGACACATTAAGTGTACGAAGGATACCGAGGAGGATGTCAAAATCTACGGTATTGAAAGCACTACTAAAATCGAGAAGGACAAGTACGGTGAGTTTTTTGTGTTCTATATTAAGACGGATGTCATCAGTGACCTTAACCAGAGCAGTAACTGTGCTATGCCCGGGGCGGAATCCGGATTGAAATGGGTTAAACAATGAATACCTATTAAGATGTGAAAGGAGTCGGCGATTTACAAAATGTTCAATAATTTTAGACAAAACTGGGAGTATGGAAATGGGGCGATATTGTGAAAAATCAGTAGGATTAGGTTTTTTGGGAAGGGGAATTACATGGGCAAGTTTCCAACATGAAGGAAATGTGCCCGAGGAAAATGAGAAATTTAATATACTAGAAAGGATCGGAGCAATGGATTCCGCGACGAGCATAAGCATGTCTATACTAAGGCTATCTTCACCAATGGCCTTCGTCTTAATAGATTTCAGATAGGCAAGTGTCTCTTGCGGAGAAATGCTACCAAGCTCAAAGGGAGGTGAATCGGGGTGTGGCGTATTAGCAAGAAGAGATAATGTAGATTGTTTAATAGAAGGGTGGAGAGTAGCCGGAGAAGAACTAAAGTGAATATTGATGGCGTCAAGATCAAGAACGCAAGAGGAACTTTGTTGAGCTTTGCCCACACCCAATGACCTGAGAAATTTCCACAGCTTAGTCGGGGGACAATCCTCGATGCAGTTGTG
Source organism: Apotomis capreana (assembly GCA_947623375.1). Lineage (NCBI taxonomy): Eukaryota > Metazoa > Arthropoda > Insecta > Lepidoptera > Tortricidae > Apotomis > Apotomis capreana. The sequence goes on along the minus strand of OX392499.1, from coordinate 33,568,798 downwards.
GATATGGCGGCGTCTGGCATCTCTACAGATCTTATTACAGCGGTTTCGTAAAAGTTGTAATACATTATTAATACAATTATTGTGGAATATATAAAAATCATCAACATACAATGCAATAATAATATATTCAGTCTTTGCTTTCTTGGTATAAATACATGGTTCACATTTGCTTTGCGTAAAATTATTTTGTGCTAAAAAATCATGTATTTTTATATTCCACATTCGGCTTGCTTGCTTAAGGCCGTATAAGCTCTTCTTAAGCAAACAAACTTTATCACAGTTTTTAAAGCCAGAAGGCTGCTCCATATAGATCTTTTCATTAAGTTCGCCATTTAAAAATGCAGTTGTTACATCGATGTGGTCTATTTCTAGTTTTAATTCTGTAGCAATAGAAAATAGAATTCTCAATGTGCTATACCTCACAACAGGTGCAAAAGTGTCCGTGTAATCAATCCCTTCTACTTGACTGAAGCCACGGGCAACCAACCTAGCTTTAAATTTAGCAGGCTTACCTGATGTGTCAAACTTTTTCTTGTAAACCCATTTACATTTGACGATGTTTTCATCTGCAGGCCTGTCTACCAGGATCCATACATTGTTTTTAACTAAAGATTCATACTCACTTTCCATTGCCCTCTGCCACTCCTCTTTTTCAGAAGATTGCACGGCTTCGTGGTATGAATTAGGCTCATCTGGCGAATAGCCGTCCGCCATCCATACTAATATTATAAATGCGAAAGTGTGTCTGTCTGTCTGTCTGTCTGTTACCTCTTCACGCTTAAACCGCTGAACCGATTTAGATGAAATTTGGTATGGAGATAGTTTGAGACCCGGGAAAGGACATAGGATACTTTTCATCCCGAATAAATTTAGTGTTCCCGTGGGATGAGCGGGTAACACCGCGGGGCACAGCTAGTAATATTATAAATGCGAAAGTGTGGCTGTCTGTCTGTTACCTCTTCAAGCTTAAACCGCTGAATCGATTTTGATGAAATGTGGCATGGAGATAGTTTAAGATCCGAGGAAAGACATAGGATAGTTTTCATCCTGGAAATTATCCCTAAAAACATTGAATAGTGAGTAAGTAATTCATGATGACATTGATGACCCTGTAGGAAATGTAATGATTAGACCAAAAGCACAATTGCTCTTACATTTGCTTAGGCGCTTTTAATAATCCCTTTTATTAATTAAGGTGATTAGGTTAATATCTATCGTGTTGTACGAGGCTGCTTCCATACTTCCAAGTTCCACGCGGACGTAGTCGCGGGCAAAAGCTAGTAAGTAAGTAAGTAAGTAAACGCTTTATTGTACACAAAAACAGTAAAAAAATACATCTATTACAATTAACATATAGGTACAAAGGCTAGTCATAGATAAATCATAGTCTTTGAGATGAACTGGCACATTACCTCGAGCTTTACGTACGGGACGTGAACGAGACGTGTCGGAAACAGCCGGCAGCGTCGGCTCACTCGGTGGAGACTCCGGCAGAGAAGACACGGCACCTCCAGGAACACCTACTTCATCACCGTCGTCATAACTATCAAGTGATGACTCCGGCAGAGAAGACACGGCGCCCTTCGGGACGCAGACTTCATCACCGGGACTGTCACTTGCACCTTCATCGCCCGTACAGTAGTGTTCAGACATCGGCGACCACGCCGGTGGCGTCGGTATCTCAGCGTCTGAAACATTATTTATAGAGGATGAGCACTCAGCTGATTTATCTATGTCATTATTTTGTATGACATCATTAACATTTAATTCATTGTTAAAATTAGAGTCATTATTAACATTATTCATTGCATCAGAAGAATTATTTTCATTATCTGGCATTTGAATATTAAAATGGTCTTTGTCAATATAATAATTATAAAAATTGGCTGCACAAATATTTTTACAACTGTCATGTTTTCCTAAAAACTTGTCCTCATTAAAAATGACAGATCTAGACTGTATGAGGATCCCACTAACTCTATGAGGATTAGTGGGATCAATCAAACGGTATCCTTTAAAGGTTTCACCATAACCGACAAAAATAAGAGCCTTTGCTCTTGCGTCAAGTTTCTGACATTTTTGACTAGGAACATGTGCATAAGCAGTACACCCGAAGACACGTAAGTGGCTGATATCAATAGTAGATCCCGTCCACAAGCTCTCCGGAATTTCACCTGAAAGCGCTCTGGTAGGAGACCTGTTTTTCAGGTAAATGGCTGCCATAACAGCCTCTCCCCAGTAGCGATTGCACAGGCCGGACTCCTAGTTTTATCAAAAATTGTCTTAAAAGGCCTTTCCGCAGTACCATTCTGCTCAGCGTTGTAAGGGACAGTGGTTTGGTGTATAATACCATGATCTTTAAGATAATTGGCAAGTTTATTATTAGTACGAGTAAACTCAAGGCCATTGTCACTACGCAGAATTTTTAATGGCAAACCAGATTGTTTCTCAATCATAGTTTTAAAATGAATAAAATAAGAACTCACCTCTGATTTATGCTTCATAAGGTAACCCCACGTTTTCCGGGTATAGTCGTCCGTGAAGGTCAAAAGGTAACGAGCTCCACCCCAAGTTTCGACTTGCATTGGTCCAGCCACATCAGTATGAATGATTTCAAGAGGTATTGGGTAGTGCGCTTCGTGCTCACAGCAGGAAATGGTGCTTTCACCATCTTGCCAGTCAGGCACGGCACACAGCTACCATTGATGGTGTCTTCTTTCTGAAATAATAAATTCATGCATTTCTTCCCATCACCAAGAATTCTCATACCTGATTCAGATAAATGAGCTAGACGCCTGTGCATTAGGTCCATCGGAACAGTCGAAACAGCGTGAGCATTCACTGTCTGTTGCCTAGTCCGCAAGAGCTTGGAATGCTCCTCCTCAAGGATGTGTCGCACTTGAGCCTTATACTTATACAGACCATTCTCCTTAGAAGCAGCTAAGACTTGGTTGCCAGTAACTTTAACATTATCAAAAATTTTACATTGATCCCTATCAAACATAACAGTATAACTCTTATCAGTGATTTGACTTACATACAAAAGATTGCTGGACAGGTCTGGCACATGGAGTACATTTACTAAGCTAATATTAGAGCATAAAGGGACCCTACCGGAATAATGACTATGTAATTTATGTTTACCTCTAGGTTCCTCAAGTAACTCCTTATTAGCTATCATGTGACGCGCCGGAGTCTACCACAAAGTCATGGCTGCTGCTACCGCTGCATACCGTCGCTGATGCAATCATAGTGTGGTTCTCCTCAGTGTTCTTCAGCTCCTTCTTGCGCTTGAAGCAACGCTTAATAGTGTGCCCGCTCCTTTTGCAAAAATAGCAGAACATAGGTGACGTTTTCTTCCTTTTGTTTCCTAGGTAGGCCTTGACTCCGTCCTGATCACTCCCATTCCTTCGGTGTTCTTCTTGCAGAAATCTAGCACGCACGAGCTCCACCGTCAACTTGCTAGTGAGACAGGCGGTTTCCAGGCCAGATACCAAATTGTCATATTCTTGTGACAAACCGCTTAAAAGGATTTCAGCTACTTCGTCATCATCAATCTTCTTGCCGATATCGGAGAGCTGCTGAACAAGCCGCATGACAGCCTCAATATACTCGGACATGCCACCGTATTGAATATATTCAATTTTATGTAGTTGACGTAGTAAGAGCACTTTTCTGTATAAGCCTTTCGATTCAAAGGCATCAGCAAGTTTCTTCCATGCATCTTTGGTCGATGTGGCATCTCTTACATACTGATACAAGGCAGGCTTTATCGACAAGCAAATCTTCGCCAAAGCGCGGCTGTCGTGGGTGGCGTCATTGTCCTCACCATCAATACAGTTCCATAAACCATCCAGCGTCAGTAGCATTTTCATTGCAAAACTCCAATTAGTGTAAGTCTGTAAGCCATCCAGCTTTTCAACGGGAATGTGCCCATTGTGATCATTGTGTGCCGACATTATTGTGGCATTGGTTGAGCAAGCAGGAAATAGAAATCAGCACCAGAGGAATGTGCCAAATTTCTAACCTCAAAAAAGTTCAATATATTTTTGACGTACCTTTCTTTGGTTTTATCCCAGTTTCTTCGTGAATGCCCGCTTCTGGGCCCATAACCTGTTAGTCAGAGCACCACGAAAGATGATGAATTGGTAATGTCGTAAATAAAATCATTATTTGCTCGACCAATCATGTAGTTTAATTACACACAATTAAATGTACATATTGGCAGTGTCCTGAGACCGATAAGGTCGGATTAATTTACACTCACATGGTTAAAATATAAAATATAATTATTAAATTAATAGGCGACGACGTTCTACCGAGCCATGGCGAACAAAAAGACAAAGAGAGGAAGCGGATACAGATTAGCTAAAGGAATCTGTGTGTTGCCCTGTATAATAATTAGTATAGTAAAAGTAAAGGGTATGCTACACTATGTTCAACAGTTTGCTTATTTAATTCCTGTATTTACGGTTATATAAAAATTATGGCATGGAACATCAGAAAAAGAAAATCAAAAATATTTATTTTCAAGTTATTATGACACTGCAGTTATGTGCGGCACCCACTCTATAGCAAGATGCCCTTACGATACGATAACATTTCAACGACAGCTAGGTTTACATAGAAATGGTTATTTATCGTATTGCTAACTAATTTCGACTTCGGGATAAAAGTGTGGTCATTGGTCGCTATACATTGGCCACGAGTATAGCGTATCTATAGCTAATCTAGGCTCATCGTACACGAATTCGCCCGCGCGTTTCCTCAAGCTCCAAAAGTAGACCGTCGCCCACCTGGGGAATGCAAACCCGGTTATTTGTATGGTAAAATGACCGGGTTTGCATTTCCTACGCCCACCGTACGTAGGAACGACTCATAAACAATTATTCAAGACCATGGGGATTTTTGGCTTCAACTCTTGCCTCTGAGTAGGTAATAGGTTTCATTCCTATTCCTGACCTCGAAATGGCTGCAAAAAAGACGTGTCGTGTTACATAAAACTGCTTCTTCCACATGGAAGAAGCAGCTTACATTAGCAGCTCCATTGCAACTAACAGTAAAGTAGGTATCTGATATTTTTCTATCCAGCACAAACTATTTTTTCAGCTGACAGTGCGATAAGCAACACTGAACATTATTAACGTGGGAAAATAAAGTGTATGTTAGCAGAATGCGGTCGAGCGAGGCCCACCCTGGGCGTCCTAAAATGTTATAAATCGCCCGTTATCGCCTTTGAGCAATAACCACTTTATAGCACTATAAAGACAACCTAACGTGGAGTAAGTACCTATATCGGAAAGTGTAGAGCGAGGAAAATATTTTTATAAGCGCCGTTGGTGAAACGATGACGTCAAACGGAATCGTTGTTTTATGACAGGAAAACTCGCTGCTTGCAGCGGCTGTAACTTTCATATCTTTAGCGATACTGTTACTGTACACATAAAACACCGCCACACTACGGCTACGACCAAAAGCAGGCGTACTTAAGCGCAAAACATTTCATTGCTCATTTCTTTGCTTCCGTTACTTATCCACAAAAATATAATCATTTCAGCCGAATCAAGCCGAAAAATGCCTGCATGGGCAAAAAGAAAGACATTTCCTTAATTAGGATCTCAATTACCACTGATCTTAGGGGACTTACGCTACTTACTTACCGCTTTCAACGGCTTGCCATGTTCCTCACATCCACTCCGTCCACTACACCCCAGTCTCGCACGCTATTTTTTCCGGCACGTGGTTGCCACTTTAGAACCTTTCTGTCCCTGTGACCATCGGTCTGTTCAATTAGCGATTTTGCTCCACCCATTGTCAGTTCACTGAAGTCTAGTTACCTATTGACTAAACACATATTGTTTCGTAATTAGGTAAGTATATCCCTTTATCACACGTCGTAAATATATATACCTAACAGGTTCGATATTTTAATTATTTAGTTAATATGAGTATTTAAATCGTACGATATGTATTTTTCTTAGACAACTTGATTGAGAGCGGTGCCCGCACCCTGTGCCTATTCCCCTTAATTGAATTTTACCCTTCGAAATTGTAAATTGTTGTACGTGCACCTCCACGAAATAAAGGCGTCATAAAACGAACATGTTTTTCGCAAATAAAATTGATAAAGCTGTAGATAAAGCAGTCTGGGAACTGAAGACAATAAAGATATTGGGTTTCGGATCCGAGTGCAGAGCAGGCAGTTATTGTTTGTAAGGGTGACGTCGACACGTTCGTGGCGCTTGCAAGGGGTGTAGCTTTCCGCGTAGCACCTTTGAAATTCGAAACAAGAGCTATCCATACAATTCTTTCTCTTCTGTATAGAGCATTGCTCAAGGCATAATTCTACTTCAGTTTTCCGTTTTTTACTAGATTAGAAGATGTTGTTGTTATGGTACATGTGTTTAAAATATTATCTCTAAACTGAAAAATAAACCCTAAATTCCCTTTTTGAGATACATTTAAAAAAGCGCACACAAACTCTCCTTAAAAAAATTGGGCAAGTGCGAGTCCGACTCGCGCATGAAGGGTTCCGTACCTATTATACATAATATAATCTATATCAAGTTTGTTGTATGGGAGCCCCCCTTAAATATTTATTTTATTTTATTTTTAGTATTTGTTGTTATAGCGGCAATTAGAAATACATCATCTGTGAAAATTTCAACTGTCGGACGGACGGACGGACGGACAGCGAAGTCTCAGTAATAGGGTCCCGTTTTTACCCTTTGGGTACGGAACCCTAAAAACATATATCATTAGCGGGTATATACCTACCTAAAATAATAAAATAAACAAAAAATGGGTTTTTACCCAATAAAGATAATTATTATTCCGGTACATGGCTAAAAGCTTCATTGGCATACAAAAGGGTCGCCTGTTTACGGATTCCCGTCCGGGTAAAGTCATTTTTAAAACAAAAGGGCCAGTTAAAATTGTCCGCTTATCTCCACGGCGAGCAATCTCGCGTCGAATCAATTAAAGGACCTCCCGGCTCGCTGACCCGCTTTAAAACACCCGGGCGTTTTATTTATAAAGCCGGTGCTATGTTATTAATTCGCAGTCAATCGGAAGTTGTGAATTATGGTCTTATGGCCACACTATTCCCATTAGGTACTTACCCAGATCAGGGTAAAAGTCAAGGGAAGGGAAACTGTATAACATACTCAGTGTATTAGTAGCATGGCGACAAAATCGTTCTTACCTTATCCGGGGCATAGTTGTATATTATTCGGTGCACATTAACTTATATTATTCTTATGTATATGTATGTACCTATTCGTTATAATTGATCCTGTGCCTATATATACCTACCTGTGCACCTATTAGGACAATAGGTCCCCATAGGACGGTACATACACTTAATAGGTATACATTTTCAGATAGGTATTAAAATTATTGACACATTAAGATATTCAGAAACTATAGCCAATGGGATGATTGCACTTGTAATAAAGCATGGATCAGTGGTTTTGTTAACCAGTTAAAATCAATGGAATGTCATTGTCTGCCTGCTTCCGATGAGGTCACTGTCCTGGTTTTAATAGCTCCGGTAATACTAGGTAAACTCACCCAGCGTGTATTATTTAATTTAAATTATGAAAGAAAAACGCATATATCCAAATTTAACAAAAAGTTACTGTATACATGTCATAGCTTCTGCTCATTTTGAAAAAAGTATTCTTTTCATGTCTGTCAAAATCTTTAATAGTTTGCCAAATGACTTGAAATCCTTGGATTGCCAAGGTTTCAAACCCAAATTGTTTAAGTGGTACCTACAAAGAATGTACTACTCTGTTAATTAACATTTTATGACCACCAATACCTAATCAATATTTGTTTTATTTTATTATTATGGATTTTTTTTACATTGACATTCAAAAATGATTTATTAAGTATTGTAATTTGCTGTTTACCACTTTTCTATATGCATGACATTAATTTATTATCTAACTACTTTTATTCTCCTCATAACTTATTTTTAATCTGACATTATTAAATACATACTCTTCATAGGTTTTAGTGACATGCATATTTAAAGACAAAATATTGTGCGCCAAATTCTGGCTGATTGTGATGTACCAAACACTCACCCTACCACCATTTATAACCACTCACATTCAAACAATAAATAATTTTGTATTTGTATTTTTGTATTTGTACAAATGTTTCGTGATGGCTAACCGCAGTAGGTACTAAGAACTTGTATTTTCCAATTTAATATTTGGTTTTAGTTACAAAGGGGTTGTCCGTTACATAGGTACCTACACCAATACGGAATTTGATTAAAAGGATTGCGCACCGATTGGCCGCTGATTTGCGGTTCGGTTTCGAACGTAGGTAATCAACTATTGTATTTTGAAATATTATCACTTCATAAATCAGCGTTTTCGTCAACGTATATATTGAGCGACAACATCCCAATTGTAATTTATTTTCCATAATCTACGATAATTTATACCTATTTTTTCGTGAGAAACTTGAGGATCAACAATTAGATTTCATCAATATGATACTTCTTTTGATACCTTTTTAGGGTTCCGTAGCCAAATGGCAAAAAACGGAACCCTTATAGATTCGTCATGTCTGTCTGTCCGTCTGTCCGTCTGCCCGTCCGTATGTCACAGCCATTTTTTTCCGAAACTATAAGAGCTATACTGTTGAAACTTGGTAGGTAGATGTATTCTGTGAACCGCATTAAGATTTTGATGCAAAAATAAAAAAATAATAATAAATATTGGGGGCTCCCCATACTTAGAACTGAAACTCAAAATTTTTTTTTCATCAAACACATACGTGTTGGGTATCTATGGATAGGTCTTCAAAAATGATATCGAGGTTTCTAAAACATTTTTTTTCTAAACCGAATAGTTTGCGTGACAGACGCTTCCAAAGTGGAAAAAAGTTGGTCCCCCCCCCTCTAACTTCTAAAATAAAAAAAGAAAAATCTAAAAAAAACATATGATGTACATTACTATAAAAACTACCAACGAAAATTGTTTTGAACGAGATCTAGTAAGTAGTTTTTTTTAATACCTATTAATACCTAACTTTGCACCTAATTTATATGGGGCGCTATACATACCAGGTGCAAACTTAACTTAACCACTTGGGGATGGAAAGTGTTTGTACGGAACCCTCGGTGCGCGAGTCCGACTCGCACTTGGCCGGTTTTTACCACTATGATGAACGACTCGATTTTTGAGCGATTCTGAGATGTAATTCAGACAGTCTTAGCTTTTATTCTTTCTGATTTAATTAGAGATGTGAAGTGAAAGTTGCAATTAATAAAGAAACGAGGCACATTATGATCAAACAAAGAGAACCTTGTTTAAAGTGAAACCAATAGATTTTGCGCATCTGAAACAAGGGTAGATGGATGGACGCGTGTAAAATAAAATCGGTTCGTTTTTTCTAGGCGCAGTTAGAGTAGGTATCTTCCCGTCAGAGCAGTAACAAGCTACCATTATTGGAACACTGCTCCATCCGGCCGGACACGGCCCATATTCCCGTATTCCACGCTTGCGGGTGGCCCGTTGTATATTTTATTTAAGCCCGTTGTTTTTCAAATCGATACCATGCTATGTGTATTTGGAAATATGGGTGTCAAACAAGGTATGGTCTGACGGGTAATAATAATTCTTCCTTCCTGGATACTGGACACATTGTTACGAATTCATGTGTTGTATATTTTTATTTTAGAGAATGACAAGATTCACATGCACTCCAATTAACGTCAACTGTAAACTTTGTGAAATCGATAGATAAACGATTATTACCTAATAATTATAATATATTATGATTATTACATACTAAAAATAATGTGAAAATCTGTCGTCCTTAATGTTAATAGAATCTTCTTTTATTAACTCTTTCTTATTTTAAGTAATGCAGTCAGTAGTACATTACAATTTGCAGATCATTAATTTAAAATTCTAAGGCAGCAACATAATACCCATTTTCATCTCACCAGCTCAAAAATGGCGATTTTGCTGCGAGATAACAGTGAACAAAATGCGGTTTTATTTCGAACGTGGGACTCGCTACGCTCGTGATTCAAACATAGAATCCTTCCCTTGCTCGGGACTCAAAATCAGCACTCGCAACAAAAAACAATTTGCTCTCTTGTTACACAAATAACTATTGTATGCCTTGCCTTATCACAAATATGCTCAAAAGTCCCATAGTTCTAACGAACATGATATTTGGAAAGAAAAACAATAAGTTGTTAACTATTCAAGAGTCTACACACGTATGGCTACAGTTTTATTATGTGTTATTATATAATTATACATGTGTGTATCTTGTATTGTGCAAGTCAAAATACGAGCTATTATAACACATAGGACACCATTTGACTGGTATAAACCACCCCTATAATCTGCAAATTTACGCGTTTCCAATGATAAATGTCCGATGAGATGAGAAACATTAGGACCATCAGGCCACCAGCGGCGGCAGCGCGCGAATTCAAAATGTTCGATCGCGTTACAAATTTGAGCAATTTGTCGAGAAATTACTCGACATGGCAAAACCTCCATTAACACTCCCGTTCAACTTTCCACGGCCAAATAGGCTATGATGACTGTAGTATACCTAACCCTATGCCAGGCACAGTACAGCTGTTTATATAGGTCACTATGCTAGAACTTAGCTCGACAACGCACCACCAGCACCACCAGTCTCGGCAAGGGTCGGGTAGGAACTAACCCCACTCCGTTGGTTCTGACGTATGCGCACGAGATAAGGATAGCAACACTACATCCCTTTTTAGGGTTCCGTACCCAAAGGGTAAAAACGGGACCCTATTACTGAGACTTCGCTGTCCGTCCGTCCGTCCGTCCGTCCGTCTGTCACCAGGCTGTATCTCAAGAATGGTGATAGCTAGACAGTTTAAATTTTCACAGATGATGTATTTCTATTGCCGCTATAACAACAAATACTAAAAATAAAATAAAATAAATATTTAAGGGGGGCTCCCATACAACAAACGGGTTGGTTGCGTTAACTTTGCACCTCATTTGTATGGGGCGCTATACATACCAGGTGCAAACTTAACTTAACCACTTTAGGATGAAAAGTGTTTGTACGGAACCCTCGGTGCGCGAGTCCGACTCGCACTTGCCCAATTTTTTATTTTAATTAAAATTAGATTAATTGGTGATCGTATAAATAATAATTTGTGAATGTTTATATATTTAAATAAAAAGGTTGTTTCACTCAAAACCCATAAAGTATTTAATCAGTCTTGTTTTATGTTATCTAGACCGGTTAATAGTTTAATTTGTGATCTCATTTGATTTAGAACTAGCTTTGCAATATAAACTTGCCGCGAACCTTATTGACCCAACAATATAGAGGATACATCGAGGATACACAAAGGATACCGATTCGAAGTCGCTTCAGCGTGCAATATGCTGTAGTCGCCGGTTAGTCTCTCGCAGCTAACCGGCCCCGTACGGGTTCGCGATCAGGAAAAGTTCTCCCACACCAATGTGGATAGGGAGGGAGTCACACTGGTGGAAAGGAAGAGCAAGGCGCGCATGGTGCCCCGCAAGACTAAGTGGCACAGGCGAGCCGGTTAATTCAGTTCTTGGGATTGCGACACCGTGTCCAACCAGGACATTAAGGTGTACCACTTCAGACCTGTATCTACGTTCAATTCAGCTCGTTTGAGCTACGCGTGTCCCAGCCGCTACAGGCTGCTACTATCTGCCTAATCCTACGCCAGCCTGTCTAGCATAACCACGCCTCGCGGTACCCGTCGCGCGACAGTGCTAGCCGTCATTCCCTCACACCACTGCACAGCTGCAAGAGATAGGCAAATATCTCGCTCGAGAAATAGTCGCACATGACAGCTATTCCAGAGGTCGAACAAAGCAAAGGAGCCACGCCATTATGTCGCTTAAACCATTAAGGCGCTTATTGAATTAAATCTAACTAGTTTTAATTTTCACAACAACCACTTTGTCAAGCGCTTAAGGACTATTGCTTGCTCTTTTCCCCCTTTTACCATTTTCAATTTTTTTTTTTATGAAACTGAAACTGATAGTATATATGTATTTATCGTAGTACTGTTCATTTGTTAGTTTTAATTTCTTGTTTAAGGCATGTCTATAGCCGCATTGTTAACGAACCTGATGTGTATGATACGACTTCCACGATACAGGCTGTGCCTAGTGTGGAAGTCACTGTTAAATTATGTTAAATGTAGAAATGTTTCTTTTGGTAAAATAAAAATTATTCTGTTCTATTCTATTCCATTCTAAGTAGCTAACTTGCTTTACACGTCATCATGTTCTCTCGTTCAATATTCTCACTAAGGTCATCATTATAATTTGTCATCTGAAATTACGATATATACCATTCAAAAGAATATGAGAATCCAAATAAATTTTCGAAATTGCAACTATAGTCCAATTGAATTGAGATTTTGAAACCGCGTCTTTTCCTATTCGATCTAGATTTGAAATCACAGATAAACAAATTCCAATTTAATTGCGGCATTAATTTAGAATACCAGATCATTCTCAATATAAGGTTGATAAATAATTCCAGTTTAATGGAGCCATTCATTTGAAATACAGGACCATCATTGGCAATTTAATTAATGTTGTGAAACGATTCCTATTTAATGAAGGCACTTATTTGAAATACTAAACTAAATTGCAAATCCAATTGAATTGAGGTTTTTAAACCACCACATTTCTAATTGGATCAAGGTTTTAAATCAGTGATATACCAATACCAATTTAATTCCGGCATTTAGTTGTAATACCAGACCATTCTCAATTGAAGGTTGATAAACAATTCCTATCTGAGGGAGGTATTCGTTTGAAATACCGGACTATTGTCAATTTACTTAATGTTTTCAAACGATTCGAACTTAATGGAAGCTCTTATTCGAAATACTAAACTTTTGTCAATATAATGGAGGTAGTTAACCCTTTACCGCATATAGAAAAAAAAAATTGTTTGAATTTGAACTTTGACCTGTGCCAATAAGGTCCAAGTTCATATCTGCCATATATGGCTTCGTATGCGGTAAAGGTTTAAACAATCCCACCTAATATAGGCATTCATTTTAAATGCCACTTTTGTCAATTTAAAATGTCAAACTATTACAGTTTTATCCAGGCATTCATTTGAAGTGCCAAACTATTGTCAATTCAATTAAGGTTGTCAATCAATTCCAATTCACTGGAGGCTTTGAGACCTCGAGTATCCCAATTGAATGTGAGTCAAGAACACGTCATATTCCCATGTTACCGGCTTTCTGATACTTCAGATATTCCAATTTAATGGAAGTCTTAAAACAACAGCCTTTTCCAATTGAATAAAAGCTTTAAAGCACAGTATATTTCAATTTAATCGACGCGTCGAAGCCATTGATATTCAAGTTTTAATGGAAGTCTCAAAAGCAAATACTCCAGTTTATGAACGCTTTGAAATAATTTAATATAAATTTAAAGGAAGGTTTAATACATATGGTATTTCAAATTGACCTTCCAGCACGAACGCGGCACTTAACATACCGCTTATAATATATCTATAGTCTATCAAATTGACCTTCCATGCAATTGTATTTGCTTAGCCGTTAAGCCTTACTATCTTTCTTACGAATAGTTTGGTTCCCGCGGTCTACTAAATAGACGTTTCATAATGCCTTTCGCTTACTTTAACAATCCGCTTAGCCTCTTATATCGGCAATCCAGCGTGGTCTATCAAATTGACCTCTCATAAAGTCTTAGCCTATCATATTGGCAATTCAGCGTGGTCTATCAATCTATTCCCTCGAGGTTAGACGAAATTATGTGCTGACTAGTGCTTGTAAAATCTTGCGAGGATGTTCTGGCTGTCCAGAGCTGGTCAGTCAGGTTATCCGATTGTTCGTCCCTTATAAATCGAGGTTCAATTTTCGTCCACGCTGCCGGCTACTGTTGGCTGCTCCTGAGGCGCGAACTATAGCGTGAAAAACTCTCCTGTAGTTCGAGCCTTACGAGAACTTAATGCACTTCTCGCACCAGCATCGGATTTGGACGTTTTTTGGAAGTAGCTGGATAATTGTGTGTCATGAATGTTTAAGGTACTGTAAGGCGATACATGGATGTAATTTTTCAGTAATTGAATCTACCTCATATGTAGCATGTTATGATAAATTATTCTTGTAATTCACAGTGCATTAGTACTAACTGTTAAGCTGTGTAATTATTTGAAATAAATAAATAAATCAAATTGACCCCTGACATAAAGCTATTAGTTTCCAGTAACAATACAGTCAGAGCTTATCATATTGACTAATGACTTTGCACTTAGGAGTCTTCCATATCACTTTTAAACCCGTTTGGCCTATCAAATACTATACCTATATTATACTATACCTTACAAGACGTATCTGCTGTTATTTAATTACTGATTTTGTTATACCAAATTGACTACAAGTGACATATGCACCTATACGTGTCATATGTACCTATTAATGCACAACCCTTAAGCTGGATGTTCATACTGCTTATCAACTATACAAGATACTCTAGATAATTATTCCAAAAAATACATTTTCAACATAAAGACAAATTAAGCTTATCACACTATAATATTTAACCCGTCAATATATTTGGAAATTCAGAACGATCAAGCCCACTCCATAGGAAAGTATTAAGTAGCGTATTCAATTACGCACGCACAAATGAACAGTCGTGAAAATTAAATAGACGCCTAGGCAGTCCAATCGTTTTCCTAATTTGTTCATAATTATTATATTGTGATCCACTACGCCACTGCGCAGTCGAAGATTAGTAACACGACCCATTCGAGAATAACGCTAAACTGCTAAATATTCATATTCCTCGAGTGCACAACTACTAATTAATATTCAAAATAATACATTTTGTCCGTTTTCTTATTTATGTAAGCAACTTTCCACCCAGTGGTGCATTGTGGGTAGGCCTCAGCCTCATGTCGTGGGTAGGCCTCAGCACGAACCCCGTGACAAAATAAAATTATCTTACATTTAGCAACCAAAAACTTGTGTTTTAATAGTTTTTTATTTTTACGTAACTATTGTTAGGCATTTTTCCGTGATGAATGATGTGTTCATATTCATCTTTATAATTGCATTTATCGGCTTGTCGCAGCCGTACAAGGAATTTCTCGAACTTTTCATCCTGTTCCTGTTTCATCAAACGGAATACGTGGCGTTCATATACCGTACTTTGTTTGCAGGAACAAAGTAATCATCGAATTTTGCTAAGGCTATCGCAAATACCTCTATGCCGACACCTGGCTCCGCATCCGCTCCAGGGGTATTGTAATATATTTCTTAGAGCTCAATTCCTCCGAAATGCAAGAGGCTTGCTCTCTTCTTTTGGCTATCTGTGATAGCTGACACCTCCAAATATACATGGAGTGCTCGTTTCGAACGCTCCCATCTCAGACCGATCGAAGAGGTCTCGCCTTCGCAATGGATTTTTTCCAAAGTTATGGCTGCCATGGGTACTTTTGGGGTGTCCCGGAACCAATCAATCAAATGATTCAAGCGGAGCATTCATCCAACCGCTTGCTAAACAATTTAATGTTCGCACTGGCCCTTTAGCCATTAGTCGTTTTAACGACCGCTTAACTACTGCTATACCATGACCTTGGTCAATGTTAGAAGTGTTAAAACAATATGTCAATTAAATGACACAACATATTTGATTTCAGTTGCTAGGTGTACAAGACCTTTGTCTTATTTATCAATTGAATGATCAGTATACCATAATGACTAGTAAATATTTCTTTTTCTTGCCAATTAAATGACCAGGTACAATATACTCTGCTTACAAGTGTATTTACAACACCAATCATACAGTTTAACCACTCATAAACACATATACCTACACGGATATTTCATCATACATATTACGGGTCCGTGAATAACTAAGTGAAATAAACATTAAACACTTCAATGTTTACTTTCATACATATTGACACCGCAGCGCAAGGTATTATTACAATGTAGTTACTAGTTACTTAGTTACCTATTTATCAACCCCGTAAACAATTTATACTGCACCCGATCTAATCTGCCTCAAATGCCGTTAGAAGCAACCGAAGTCTATTTATAATTAATGATAATATTTCTGACAACTGAACTGTTTACTAAAGCTAGTTTACTTAAGTAATTTTGCTATCGCAAACTTTCAAATATATCTACCTACAAGCCGTTATTATAAATGACTATAAACTTGCGCTTCTTAGTCAGATCGTTATTTCATAACTAATATAACATTTTATCACACTTTATTATTATTATTATTTATTATATGTTTTCCAATGGTTTTAAACTGTACAATTGCATTAATTTTACGTTGTAGGCGCGAGTAGATAGGTACTTAGATACGTTGCGCTTATTAAACAATACCTCCTTATTGTGCCTAGGTAGGTAACATAATTTTTTTGGTTTACAAATCTTTCATTATATACGAGTCGCGGTATCGACGCATTTCCGGTAAAAATATTAGACATTAATACCGTTAGTAAATATCGGACAAAAATAATATCTATAAGTAAGTAAAACTGCATGATTGGCCAGGAGTTATTTGCAAATGTGCAATAACCGTTATGTTTTAAACGAATGACCCATTACAAACTAAAACTTGTTTACGAGTCGATCCCTGTACTGGAATAGTTGAGCAGTGCACCGCTACCCACTAGGTAGATGTCTTTTGTTCCACAGTTATTAGTGAAACTATAACTTGGATAAATTAACTTCAATGACAATGTATCATATCACTATCGAGCTTGCCCTGTATTTATTATACATTTACTGTGCAAGTACACGTTAGACTGCTTTTGTCGTGTTCCCGTCTATTCTTTTTTTTTCGAAGGCGTAATTAGATTTCTACTCACTTTTGTCCTCGTCGCCACTTGTAGTATACCTAACCCTATGCCAGGCACAGTACAGCTGTTTATATAGGTCACTATGCTAGAACTTAGCTCGACAACGCACCACCAGCACCACCAGTCTCGGCAAGGGTCGGGTAGGAACTAACCCCACTCCGTTGGTTCTGACGTATGCGCACGAGATAAGGATAGCAACACTACAATGACATATGCAGTTATTCTATTATCCACTACAAGGCGATCTGGAAAGAGCACTGTTAGTTTAGAAACCTTGGTAGGGCAAGTGTACGATATGGTGTACAATAGAGTGGACATTAGGATTTTTTGTTACAGAAATCTCTAAAATCGTGTCGCGAGAAGCCCAGTTCAAAAAAGAAATCGCAATATAGGTAATCGCTATCCGAAAAAATTACAGCTTTAGTCGTTAGATATTGCTGTTAAATATATGGGTACCTTTAGAACTTCGATTCCTTTTTTGATTGCAGCAAATTAGAGAAATAAAATTATTTGTAATAATAATTTCAATTTTGAATACGATGTGCCTGGTGTTTAAAGAGAGGTAAAATATAAAAACATTGACCGACTAACTAAAAATTATAACATTTATCTTCTTATTTAGACAATAAGCTTGTTTTTCTGTTCGACAAAATATATTTAAAAGTTTACCGTCCGTTTTTCTCAAACTTCCAACTCTTTATGGCAGTTGTTTCAGCGAGATTGCAAGTTGTTTGGTAAAAGGTAATATCACGTCACACGGAGCCAGCGAAGTTTACGAATTAGCGAAGTTACAGCTGACGGGGACAGGACCCGGGAGCATCTCATCAACACAACAAAAAAGAGTGGCGGTATACTTATGAAGGATTTGTGAAATGAGCCAGGTAGAAAGAAATGGCGAACGTCGCCTTTAGGCAGTGCAGATATCAAAATAGAACGTTTTATTCTTACGAGATTTGTTCTTTTCCGAGAGTTTCCTTACAAATTAATTGACCGAAAGAGTAAAGCGTCTTTAACTTGTTCCAGGTTCGCCAATTTTGTGTGTCCGTATGTTTGTATGTTCGATGTTCAGATTTCCGGCTGTTCTCGCCTACACATTTCTCAACCGATCCTCATGAAATTTTGTGGGAAGGTTAAAATGGCGTAGATGGGGGTTGAAACCTTTGAGTATTTAAAGGTTGAAACCGTAAAATTTCCTAGTACGTGAAAATACCGATTTGTAAGTTTATTACCATGGGAACGACGACATGATGATACTTGTTACCCTTTTTAGGGTTCCGTAGTCAACTAGGAACCCTTATAGTTTCGCCATGTCCGTCTGTCCGTCTGTCCGTCCGTGGCTTAGCTCCGTGATCATAAGTGATAGAAAACTGAAATTTGGTATGATTATGTGTATGTATCACGCCGGTAAAACGGAAAAATAAAACTAAAAAAAAAACTTTTTTTCGGGTCCCTCCCGTAGACCTAAAGTGGATGTGATTTTTTTTTTTCGTTTCAACACTAGCGTCTGGGGTGTCGTTGAATAGGTCTTTTAAAACTAATAGGGGTCTCCAAACATAATTTTTTGATAAAGTCAGCAGTTTTGTAAATATTCGTTCGGGAAATCAAAAAAATAGTGTCCTCCCCCCTCTAACTTCTCAACCACGGGTCAAAAAATTATGGAAAAATTTATGAAAACGAAGCCTTTTTAGTACTTTCAATGAAAACTATATTCAATGAAATCGGTTGACCCGTTTTTGAGTTATCGCAAAATTTCATAATTTTCTTTAAAATGACGTGTGCCGCGCGGTGTTCTTATATTTCGCCGATAAACCTTCATCCAGACATGCGAAATAATTTTGGGCCAAGCTGAAACGGAGAGGCTTCGCTCGCTCGGTCAATGAATATCAAAAATTATAACGCTAATAATTACATATCATGTTGTTTTTCGCTCCCTGCTTTTTTGGCGGATGCCTGGGATGCCACCTCTTTTTTTCATATTTTTATACTGAAAGCTTTTGAAATATAGAATGTTGATATTGATTTGTCATATTTATTGTTGGTAAATTAGAGTCAAACCACGCTGACTCTTCCAAGCGTGGTTTATGACTCTAAGTTAATTCTCATAATTTAGTTATTCAATATATATTTCTCTTTGGTCAGTATTTCCATCTCGGGTTTCCATCATACTCCCGTACATTTACCTAATATACAGTTCATTTGCTCACTAACAGCTTAAATTTTTGAAGCACCTACATACTCCAAACTGGGTAGTGTGGTGGGAACGATATTTAATTAACTAAGCAAATATTACTTCATTAATCATTAGATACAGGTTATATAGGCTCTATTGTTGCCCACATGTGTCTAATTCATGTGCTTGTGCCAAATTGAAATTAGGTCAGGGCAAGACGGACATTGCCACACTTTAAAGTAGGGGTGGGAACGTACAATTTCTAAATCTTGAACTTTCCCTCAAACATCTTACGATTGGTAAGTACAAGTAGCTGTTATGAAGATACAAAATTGAACTACGCTCAATCATGCTTAGTAGCATAGTTTAATGCGCAATATACTATACATATATAATAAACGATAAAACTATTCGAATATAATTTCGAATAATTTTAAAATAGTTCCGGAAAAAACTGGACATGTAAAACGGTACAATTTTTTTTTATTAAGTTTTGTAA
Source organism: Apotomis capreana (assembly GCA_947623375.1). NCBI lineage: Eukaryota > Metazoa > Arthropoda > Insecta > Lepidoptera > Tortricidae > Apotomis > Apotomis capreana. The sequence continues at coordinate 33,549,245 of OX392499.1, read as the reverse complement.
CTTATTTACATAATAATAATAACATGGATACGGCACCGGCACGCGGCAGGTACCCCATCTAGAATAAATACTACTATAGTAGAAATTATCTAAGCTAAGCTCATCCACTTACCTGCATTCACAATGGCATTGTGTCTAATACAATCCTATCTGCTTTTGTTCTCGTAACCGCCAACCAGTTACTTACAAAAAAAGGTTAGAACTACATTGCGTGGATATTGAATTTTCAACCTTATTGCTTGTTGAATAGGTTTTAAATGATTGATGATGAGAGTTCATATTCCTTTTTCTAGAGATTACGTTCTTGATGAGAGTCGGGCGGTTGTAAAATTCCAAAAAAGTTATAATCATTATTCTGTTAGTGTATTTTGTAGTCTAATGTCCAAGGAAATAGAGTCGATAATCTATCTACCTTCCAAGGTGGTTACATATCTGCTTTTACTACGAGCTCGTTATCTTAATTTGTGGTTAACCACTCAATGGTATTGAGTTCTTAAGTGGATGAGCTTAGTTTAGAAAATTTGTACTATAAACGACTACGGCGACTATGTAAGTAGGATGAATACGCAATTAATGACTAATGTCGTGAATAGTACAAAACTTGAGTCAGATAGCATCCTTCGATAGCAGACAGTGTACGGTCGACAACGCCTGATAGAAGGACTTCTGGTCAATGAAGATGTTTATTAAGGGGAACCTTCCATGGACTCTGCAGCGCAAACAATACTCGTCGATGAGTTCCTTCCTATAATATCCTAACCTACGGCGTCCAAATTTGGTCATTAACCGAAGCTCAGAAGTGGGTATCAAGGCCGCCAAGCTCAAATGGTTCTGAGCTGGACACGTCTACCGAATGAATCCAGAACGATGTGTCCAATTATCCGCTGAGTGGATTCCGCAAGATGGCTATCGAAGCAGAGGCAGACCGAGAAGGAGATGTCGGGATGACATAGAGATACCAGGACGCATGGCAGGAGCATGTACTTTATCGCGACCATTTGCGGAAAAGATTGGAAGCCTTTACCCAGCAGCCCACTGTGCTCAACACACATATGTATAGGCTAGTAAAAAAAGCGTGTAATATTCAGCAAATTTGACACGCCGCCTTCGACGGTCGGTAAAATTAGGTTATGCGACACATAATAACCAACATCGATTTTTTGCCTGGTATCTATTTAATAAGTAGTTTTTTTGGAAAACTTTATAACTTCTTATGGTAGCTATGGAAGGTAGGTAAAGAAACTATCAATTGTTTCGGATTCGGAACATGCTCATCACATCACTAGGTGGGTACTCGGTTACTAACTACGATAGTTTGTATCTTACCCAAAACGAAATAAAGTACAGACCGCGCGACCCCAGGCTATTTGGGACTGACGGACGGGTGCCGTACCCGGTTCATATGAGGACTCAAAGCAGTCACGCAAAACTGGTATACAGGGATCGTTTACATGATAGGTAGTCGTACCTACTCAAAGTGAGTAGAGATGCAATAGAAGACCGTTTAGACAGACACGAATCTAATCAGGAAAATAGGAAAGACGCGAATCTAAATCGGTGTTTTACTTAATACACAACTAATCATATATATTGTATTTATTTTAGAAACCATTACAACTTAAAACCACTAGGGTTTAAGTGATATTTCATAAATGAAAAAATTATCAATCATAAAAAAACCTAATACATTAACTTAACACTAAATGGAAACAAAACAAATACAATTTTGGTCCTAAATATATAGGTATACAAGTATTATAAAGACTAACCTAACTTAAACTAATCTAAATGAAAAAGGACCTTGCCCTGCATTATACCTGGCTCAATGTTTGTCGCTTCCATTGAAAATAATAAAGTATAAACTTGCCAACTATTGAATTATAGCATTTAGCTGTTACGTTCACATTACACCAGTTTTGTCATGAAGAGCACAAGCTCAAGCTGCTCAAGAGTATTAAGGCTGCATAAACGGAACCATTCTCTCAGGTATACCTATCTAAGATAAGACGAGAGCTATCTAATTGCGTCCCCGCTTCGCCGGGAGCTGTCGCCTGATTAAACATCTCTCACTCTGATTGCGGCTCTATTACATTTTGTTTAGATATATGTACTTACTAGCCACCGCCTATTTCACAAGGTTACTACTAGGTTTTGCCATGTCAACATTAATGATCGGCTAAACCACAGTCAAGGTAGGTAAAGGTAATACGATTGAAGTACCTACCTACAAATAGCAAATAATTATAATGTTATTAAAACTATCGTGAGACATCTTTAATAATTATAGAAAACGGTTTAAACTCACGTAAAAATTGTCAGGAACGGCCCGACTCTAACATAGGCCCCTGATGAAGAGCTCCAAATGAGTTCGAAACATGTCGGGCCGTTCCTGACAATTTTTACGTGAGTTTAAACCGTTTTTAGGGTTCCGTACCTCAAAAGGAAAAAACGGAACCCTTATAGGATCACTTTGTTGTCCGTCTGTCCGTCCGTCCGTCTGTCAAGACCCTTTTTCTCAGGAACGCGTAGAGGTATGAAGCTGAAATTTATATCAATTACTCAGGTCTACTGTCCCTTGAAGCTGTGAAAAAATCAAACTTCTAAGCCAACGAAATCAAAAGATACAGCCGTTTATGCCGCAAATTTTCGACACTTGCAAGGGAATCAAAACCTACAGGGTGCTTCCCGTGAACTCAGAATCTTGAAATTTGGTACGAAGCAACGTCTTATAGCATAGATAAAGGAATAATTACGAAAACCATATTTTTTTTTTTTAATACCTAACTTTGCACCTAATTTATATGGGGCGCTATACATACCAGATGCAAACTTAACTTAACCACTTAGGGATGGAAAGTGTTTGTACGGAACCCTCGGTGCGCGAGTCCGACTCGCACTTGGCCGGTTTTTTATAATTAGCAAATTTCCAGTTAAACTTCGAGCGAATGAGTGAACTATGTGTATCAATTTACCGACGTCAAGATTTTGAAGCAAATTCAAACCTACGTAATTTCGATTTGATTTTTATTTCTCGTAGAATTGTGTTATTTTAATGTAATAATTGATTAAAAAAAACTAAATAAGGACTTGCTTGCAAGGAAGGCTTCACTCAGATCAGGACTTTTATACATACTTACCAAATTTATAATAGTTATTTATGATACAAGTGTGTAAGGTAGGTGATTTCAGACGAGTGTATATTTTATTAAAGTTTTAAAAGATACAAACTATGTAACAATATATTTTAAATATTCAACCTACAAAATATTCTAAATACTAAAACTTAACAATCCAAAAAAAAAAAAAAAAAGGGATACATATAACCTAATAACAAAAAAGAGAGCTAGGCTAAAAACCGTCCCGCGTTCCTCCTGAAGCAAAGGTGCCCATCACGCTCGCCGCGTTGCCACGTTAAATAGCTATAGACAACCTCAAATAAACAAACAAATATTTTTATTAAATAAACAAGTTGGAAATCATCTTGCACACGAATTTATTAAAATATAAATACTTTAATACTCACAATGACTGTTTGCATTGGAAAAAATATTATGATACATAGTCCCATCATCGATGATATATTACGAGTATAACATTCGTAGTTGCAAGGGGCATACTATAGGATATTGCAGCGAGGACAGGGGTCGATTGCGACACAATGTAACGAGACTGCCCGCGGCGACGAGCGACGAACCCAGCCACGAGTCCAGGGGCTCAGACCAACCTTTATTCTCTCCAAACTTTTAATTGAACCGATGAACATTTTTGACATTTTGTTTTAATACATTTACCGATACATTTTGTTACTCCTTACGTCAAAGTACCTAACTCTGAAAACTTTTGCTGTTGACAACCTTTGTTGGCAGAGTCAAAACAAAGCTTACTTTTGTAAAAAAAAGGATTTGATCCCTTAGCAACCATGTCAGCCCTATACCATACAGATAACACACGTCTTTTTGTAACAGTTCTCTATAACTAGGTAAGTAATTTTATAATTGAATGGTACAATCCTATTGCTAATTTATTCGGTTCAGATAGTAGAGCCGTGCAAACACCAGCATCACTTAACTTGAGATTGACCTGTGATTCCAATGCCCTGCAATCGGCTCCGATTTGAAATTGTCTTTGTTTCGATAAATTGTCCACAATATTTATTTAATCGTACCTAATGAGCTTAGAAGGGGGAAGAAGCCATAATTAGTTTTAACGAATTCAATAAAACACAGCATAAACCCCGAGATACTATTGTCTCAGTTTCGGATTTGTGTTGGTTTTGTAGCTGAGCTTTTGGTAGAGTAATGAAACGTAGCCTAGGCTTTATATGAATCCGCCTCCATACGATCGCGACAGTGAAATAGTGCTGGTAAAATGTTTACGAGAGTAATCGTGCCACATTCGTTCCTTTTATTAGGATCAGTCTAAAGCTTTTCGGTGTAGTAACAATTAATTTTGTACAAATGGGAAAGTTTGTGTTGATGCGAGAACTGTTTTTTGGCAACCTACTTCGATGAACATACGTCACACTCATACATATTAAAATTTTACGTTGATAGTATAAAATGTGTTGTAGATATTAAGCATTTCCTCATTTGTTTTTTTTCTATAATCTTATTTATTTCGACATGCTACGACCAGAACTTGCGAGATTAATTTAATAATAGCTTATTGTAATTTTTCCATAATATTGGAATAAAATTTAGACATAAATACCTACCTCATCTTCAATTTCAAGCTAGTCGTTTCGTATTCGTACAATTAGATGCCTCGTAAACTTCAAGCCACAAACTTTCAATTTACATGGCACATCCTTCATAGTCACGAGCCGTACAAAATCCATTTTAAGTACTGTCTTTATAACAAATTACGCCTAGAACGAGAGTCTACTACGTATAACTGAATTGCGAAAGATGAAGCCGATTTTTGTTTTGTGTGCCGTGTCTACGAACCAATTATAAAAACGTGTTGCTTGTGACATTAACGTTGTGACAAGATGTGCACACGGACGAAACTGAATCTAGTCCATGTCTAGACAACAGTGGCTTCAATTTAAAGCGCTTACTAGATTTCTAGGCGTATTTATTCTAAGATTATTGTCTATATTTTATATTCGAGCAATGCCGACGAGCTCTTAATAAACGATCTTAACGAACGGATTTCCGTCGTGCATCAAGGGGCTGGAACTCACCCAAGAGTCGTAAAGTTAACAGATTATGTTCGCGGCCAAAAAATGCTGTCCACAAATCATGATCACGATTATCTAACGTAATACCTGTAAGTCGAGATATATACTGGAACAGCGAAAATTTGGCTGCATTTTGAATCGACCTAAAAAAATAAGCAACTCTCTAAATCGATTAGTATTTTCCTTACAAGCTTTTATTTATATTCGCTTGTCCTGGTTTCCGTCTGTGTTTGAATCAAATCTTGCAAGTTAATTTGATCCACTCGCTGGACAACGATGAGCTGAAATTCTGTATACTTACTCGTACGTCATCGAACTTCGATGACAATACAATATGGTACGATGGAGATGGTCTGATGAAGTAGCCAGGTGGTGGTCATAGGAATTCTGTAATAAATAAATCTATACCGCTCTTTAGAATCGTCCTGGGAGCCTATGATGGTTGCGTTTATCACGTGATAAATAAGTGACAAAGCATTCTGTCAATCACACTCGCATTTTGTCATAACGTGACGGATGCTGTGTCACTTATTTGTTGCGTAATAAAAGCAACCATCACCCCGCCCGCTGTGCGATTAGTTGATGGATATTTATTGAAAAGCACAGTCAGAAATAAAAACTTGCCACAAAAATTAAATCATCGACAAAACATCGGAAATGGCCGTTATCGTCTATTTTGTGTTACTGTAGCAACGTTACATGCAGGTATTATGAAGGTATATAGTTAGATCTGTAACACGGATTACAAACGTGAATTTATAAGAACAGTTTGTACCTAATTAATTATTATGCCTCTCATGAATTTTTTTAAGGATTGTAGTGTTGCTATCCTTATCTCGTGCGCATACGTCAGAACCAACGGAGTGGGGTTAGTTACTGTCCAACCCTTGCCGAGACTGGTGGTGCGTTGTCGAGCTAAGTTCTTGCATAGTGACCTATATAAACAGCTGTACTGTGCCTGGCATAGGGTTAGGTATACTACAAGTGGCGACGAGGACAAAAGTGAGTAGAAATCTAATTACGCCTTCAAAAAAAAAACAAAAGAATAGGCGGGAACATGACAAAAGCAGTCTAACGTGTACTTGCACAGTAAATGTATAACAAATACAGGGCAAGCTCAATAGTGATATGATACATTGTCATTAAAGTTAATTTATCCAAGTTATAGGTTCAATAATAACTGTGGAACAAAAGACATCTACCTAGTGGGTAGCGGTGCACTGCTCAACTATCCCAGTACAGGGATCGACTCGTAAACAAGTTCTAGTTTGTAATGGGTCATTCGTTTAAAAAATAACGGTTATTGCACATTTGCAAATAACTCCTGGCCAATCATGCAGTTTTACTTACTTACTTATAGATATTATTTTTGTCCGATTTTTACTAACGGTATTAATGTCTAATATTTTTACCGGAAATGCGTCGATACCGCGACTCGTATATAATGAAAGATGTGTAAACCTTAACACCTACCTAGGCACAATAAGGAGGTATTGTTTAATAAGCGCAACGTATCTAAGTACCTATCTGCTCGCGCCTACAACGTAAAATTAATGCAATTTTACAGTTTAAAACCATTGGAAAACATATAATAAATAATAATAATAATAATAAAGTGGGATAAAATGTTAAATTAGTTATGAAATAACGATCTGACTTAGAAGCGCAAGTTTATAGTCATTTATAATAACGGCTTGTAGGTAGATATATTTGAAAGTTTGCGATAGCAAAATTACTCAAGTAAACTAGCTTTAGTAAACAGTTCAGTTGTCAGAAATATTATCATTAATTATAAAAAGACTTCGGTTGCTTCTAACGGCATTTGAGGCAGATTAGATCGGGTGCAGTATAAATTGTTTACGGGGTTGATAAATAGGTAACTAAGTAACTACATTGTAATAATACCTACCTTGCGCTGCGGGGTCAATATGTATGAAAGTAAACATTGAAGTGTTTAATGTTTATTTCACTTAGTTATTTACGGGAACGTAATATGTATGATGAAATATCCGTGTAGGTATATGTGTTTATGAGTGGTTAAACTGTATGATTGGTGTTGTAAATAAACTTGTAAGCAGAGTAATATTGTACCTGGTCATTTAATTGGCAAGAATATAATGTTTACTAGTCATTATGGTATACTGATCATTCAATTGATGAAGAAGACAAAGGCCTTGTACACCTAGCAACTGAAATCAAATATTTTGTGTCATTTAATTGACATATTGTTTAAACACTTCTAACATTGACCAAGGTCATGGTATAGCAGTAGTTAAGCGGTCGTTAAAACGACTAATGGCTAAAGGGCCAGTACGAACATTAAATTGTTTAGCAAGCGGTTAGATGAATGCTCCGGTAACCTATCGATGTTCCGAAACACACTTGTCCGATTTTCACTTGTCCGAAAACGGTTAATCGACTTCTTATAATCCATATACTTTGTTTACCATACTTTTGAAATGTCGCCAGTTTGTTTTCCCACATTAACGTTTTCCCGAAACTCGATAACCAGAAGAACGATTGCCAACTTTATTATTTGACAACTGCTTTGTTAACCAACTTTTCATAATTCCGATGCTACGTAAGATCGAAATATCATTTGTCCTAATATCATTTTACCGTCACGATTAAAAACCCATTAATTTAGTTCTAAGGCAGGTCCGACTTGGCTAAGGTTAGGTACGACGACGAGCGAAGCGACGAGGAGTGTTAGGTTCAACTTCGGCCCTAACAAGCGAGCGAAGCGAGCAAGCCGCGTAGGTCTATATCGAGTTTAAACATTAGATATTTGATAACGGTACGCTACCCATTCATCTAGTTCTGTTCTAAGGCAGGTTCGACTTGGCTTAGGTTAGGTACGACGACGAGCGAAGCGAGGAGGAGTGTTAGGTTGAACTGCGACCCTAACGAGCGAGCGAAGCGAGTTCTTTAACGAGTTTAAACATTAGATATTTGATAACGATACGTAACCCATTAATCTAGTTCTAAAGCATGTCCAACTTGGCTTAGGTTAGGTACGACGACGAGCGAAGCGAGAAGGAGTGTTAGGTTGAACTGCGACCCTAACGAGCGAGCAAAGCGAGCGTGCCGCGCAGGTCTATATCGAGGGTTCCCTTTATCTTGCATAATATCGATTCCCCGAAATACATTTCGCATAGCAGCTATCACCGAAACATTTTTAGCCGAATGATTCTTTAGCATAATCATATATGTATCATAATTGTCAGTTAGCATATTATTAATTTAGCTTAATTTTAAATGGCAGAACACTAGTATCACCGACTTTTATTTCACATAATTTTATATGGCAGAACATTAATATCGACCAATTTATTATGGCATAAAGACATAGTTTACGGAACAGACGGGTGCTAGGAAACTAGTTTAGGTTTAGGTTAGATTAGGCGATTATTAACTAAACTGATACCAGTAAAATGGGTTAGGTTAGGTTAGAACTGCAACCACAACAGAACCGAACTGCTGCCAGTAAAGTAGTTTAGTTTAAAACCGAACTTAATGGGTTTGGTTAAGTTAGAACTGCGACCACAACAGAACCGAACTGCTGCCAGTAATGTAGGTTAGGTTAGAACCGAACTTAATGGGTTAGGTTAGGTAAGAACTGCGACCCCCCCGAAGTGCTGCCACCTTGCCGTGGTGGGGGGGCTTGCGTGCTTCTGTGATCCCCGAGGCTATACCGGACAGGGCTACCCATACCGGAAAGGCGAGGGGGGAGGAGCCAGACAAAGAGCGGCACAGGAGAAGTGCGCCCAGTTGCGCAATGGGCGAGGAGCTCTCTTTACGTCCTTCTGACTAGCAGAAGGCGTTGGAGATGAGCCGCGAGGAAGAAAACCTCCTTAAAAAATTACCCGTGGTGGAGGAGAGGGCGGCGGCTGACTCAGGTCAGTTGCCGGGGGTCGGCGCGAGGGTTGCCGTCTTTGGACGGGGACTACGAGGACGAAAACCTCTTTAAAAAACCATTTAGGCCAACGGGTGCTGCTGGCCTCGGTGTCGGAGCTAGTGGTGCAGATTGCAGAGTGCAATTGCCGTCGGCCGAGCCGTAAACCGCAATGTTGTCCCAACGATCCCCAGCCATGGGGTACGGGTGTCATTGCGGACCGGTGGCCTTGCCTTCACTGGCTGGGTCCGCGGGGAGACAACCCCTATAAAAATCCACAACTCCTGGCGTGAGGGTTCTCCGCGTCAGGATGCTCTTCGGAGCGGCTGGAGTGCTTACCAGTCATTAGAGACCAAACCTGCGACACCACCCGCCCTCGCAGTGTATATAGGGCCACTTGGGTATTGGGGATCTCTGCCCAAGTGGAGCTTTAGTTCTCCCCTACTCGTGGGATTCATATGGCTTCTTCTAACCCCCCAAAAGGCCCTTTTCAGGGCCAAAACGCAAACGGCTCTTCTCAGAGCCAAAACGACAACCCAGGCGACGTTATCAAGGATACTGATTTGCAACATGAGATGGTTGAGGTGCTAGAGTGCACCGAAACTATTGAGAAGGGAGGGAGGCGGACCGGACTAAGGAGTCAGGGATCGCTCCCGGACATGCGGGTGCTTCTCACCCGTTGCGACGAGGCGCAAATGTCCCGAGCGCCAACACCGACGAGCAGCGCGATGTCGGAAGACAACGACAGTCTACTGACTGTGCGGTCGCGCTCGTCATCGCCACTGGGGCGCCTCTGGCACTCCGGCAGCAAGAGAAGGAAGCTCTCGATGGCGGGATCGGGCAGTGAGGATAAGAGACCGGAGCGGTCAGAAACGAGGCGAGCGAAACCGCGAACCAAAGCGGAGTTCATGAAAAAAACAGCCGCCCAGGCGCAGTACAACGCCGAGCTGCGTGAGACGCTGAAGTTACGGGCGGAGGAGGCGGTAAATAGGATGACGATCGAAACCCGTCACTCCTTGTCAGACGGTGTAACGTCTCGACTTTCAGACATTTCAGGAGAGGAAATGGAGGCAGTACCTGCGGCTGTGCTCCGTAAACAAGCAATGGACAGTGTGGCCATTATCGAAATGGTTCAGAAAACGTCCGGCAACCTTAAAGGTGGTCACCAGCGGAAGCTGAAGGATACTTGTAGCGCCATAAAGGATGCCTTCGGCGTCCTGGAGAAGCGCACGTCTTCCGATGAGGTCAAGCACCTAGAAGCGTGCAACGCACGACTGCAGGCGGAACTCGCTGATATTAGGGAGAAACTGGCCCGCCTTGAGGCGGAAGTAAGAGCCGCACCGAAGGCACTCTCCCAAGATCAGCAGATTTCGCCCCCTCCGTCTGTACCTGCGCCTGCGCCTGCGGACCCGCCTTCGGATCGGGCAACACTCGTTGCCATGATGAACGCACGGTTCGAAGTTCTGGAGGTGGAAGGTCGGCTACTGCCCGCCAAGAACTTGCGGCCGCAACTAGCGGCCGACAAGAAGGGAAGAACAACCGGGAAGCAAACCGCACCGCTGCCCGCAAAACCCCCGGTAGTAGTACCACCTACCAAACAGGCGCCTCCTGTAAGCACTGTTGCCCAGACAGGAGGCAAGGGAAGCGGCGGCGGCAGAAAGAAGAAGGGTAATGGGAAGAACGCAAGCTCCCAGTCTGCTGCCAATACCGCAGACCCGGTAACAAGGGAGCCCCGACCACTGCCGCCGGTGCCTCCAAGCATGAGTCGGCAATGGACTAAAGTTGTTGGCTCAAGGGCGAAGGGCAGGGCTGCTGCACAGCCTGTAACACAGCCGCAACCTAAGGCGCGCCCTAAACCGAGCAGCCGTATGCTCCGTCCTCCACGGTCAGCCGCAGTGGTGCTGACATTGGAACCGGAGGCGGAAGCCGGAGGGGCAACCTACGCCAAAGTGCTCGCTGAGGCCAAGGAGAAGGTAAACCTTGCTGACCTCGGTATCACGAACCTGCGTTTCCGGAGTGCAGTCACTGGTGCGCGGGTCCTGGAGCTGCCGGGAGCCACCAGTGGCGAAAAAGCTGACAAGCTGGCCAAGGAGCTGGCCGAGAAATTAGGGGAAGGAGTTCGGGTCTCCAGGCCGACAATATGCGCGGAACTGCGTTTGTCCAACCTGGATGACTCTGTAACCCCCGCGGAGGTGGTTGCTGCCGTGGTTCGCGCTGGCAGCTGCACCGAGGACCAGGTCAAAACCGGCGATATCCGTCCGGATCGTACCGGCCTCGGCACAATATGGGTGCGTTGCCCAGTTATGGCAGCGAAAAAGGTGGCCGACGGCGGCCGTTTCTTGGTAGGGTGGTCCTCGGCTCAGGTAGTACTACTTGAGCCCAGGAAAATGAGGTGCTTCCGGTGCCTTGAGACCGGTCACGTCAAGGCACAATGCCAGGCGCAGACGGACCGCGGTGATCTCTGTTACCGTTGAGGCCAGCCCGGTCACAAGTCGGCACAATGCACGGCTGCGCCTCATTGCGTGCTGTGCCAAACTGCCGGCAAATCGGCAGATCACGTGCTGGGCTCAAAAAAGTGCTCCGCACCACGCCCGAGAAGAACCAGGAATGCTGGCGATGGCCCCCGGGCCTCCTCGCAGCGTTCGCAGCCCGCCTCGACAGTACCTGAGGCTCACAGCGAGGTGGTGGAGGAGATGGTCGAAGGATAATGGCCACTCGCTTTCTCCAGGCGAATGTCAACCACTGCGCCGCAGCTCAAGACCTGCTTACTCAAAGCCTGGCGGAGTGGTTGATTGGAGTGGCCATTGTCGCCGAGCCCTATTCCGTCCCTCCCAGGGACAATTGGGTCGGAGACCTGGATGGCTTAGCAGCCGTTGTCACCAGCACCTCGACTGGAACACCTCTTTCGCAAATTGTACAAAGAGGCCGCGGATATGTCGCTGCATGGGTTGGTGAGATTATGGTGGTCGGTACGTATTTCTCGCCGAATCGCTCCCTTGCCGAATTTGAGCAGTTTCTGGCGGAGATCGCCACCATGATCGGCAGGAGTCGCCCAGGGATGGTACTCGTGGCCGGAGATCTCAACGCCAAGAGCACCGCGTGGGGATGTCCGGCCACGGACGCCTGCGGGGCTGAGTTGGAGGAGTGGGCGGTCGCTTCCGGACTGGTTGTCCTCAACCAAGGGTCGACCAACACATGCGTGCGGCAACAGGGTGGCTCCATTGTGGACGTCACGTTCGCCAACGCCGCCTTGGCGCGCTGTGTTCAAGGCTGGGAGGTGCTGGATAGAGTGGAAACATTATCGGACCACCGATATATTCGGTTCGAAACCTCCACTCTTCCAGCCGACCCGAGTGGCCTAAATCGGCCCTTGCGAGGAGATGGCCCTCGATGGGCAGTGAAACGTTTAGATCGGGACCTGTTGGTAGAGGCAGCCTTGGTGCAGGCCTGGCTGCCAGAGTCCGACGGCCCGATCGACGTAAACGTAGAGACGGAGAGGATAGGGAGTGCCATTGTGGAGGTGTGCGACGCCGCCATGCCGCGGGTCAGCTCGGTCCCCCCTAGGCGCAGAGTGTACTGGTGGTCTGAGGAACTCGCGGAGCTGCGTGATTCCTGCGTTGCTGCGAGGCGTGAGTACACTCGCAGCCGGAGACGGCGAGTGCGGTACGCGCCAGTAGAGGAGCGCCTATATGCCGCATACTCGGAGGCGCGTCGGATGCTGCGGGGGGCAATCGGCAGAGCGAAGGACCTAGCGCACCAGGAGATGCTGGAGACCCTCAACCGCGACCCGTGGGGGAGGCCGTACAGGATGGTGAGGCGCAAGCTTCGCCCCTGGGCACCCCCACTCACGCAAAGTCTTCAGCCACAGCTCCTGGAACAGGTGGTCGATGGCCTGTTCCCGGCGAGAGAGGAGCACGTACCTCCACGCATGGAACCCCCTAGGGGGAGTGATACGGATACGAGCGATGCACCGGAGGTAACGGAGGGTGAACTGGGTGCGGCGGTGCTTCGGCTTCGAGCCAAGAACACTGCCCCCGGTCCCGACGGAGTTCCCGGACGTGCCTGGGTTCTGGCCCTAGGCCCGCTGAAGCCGCGCTTGTGTTCGCTGTTTAGCGCATGCCTGACGCAGGGACAGTTTCCACAACTGTGGAAATCAGGTAAACTCGTCCTTTTGCGCAAAGACGGGCGACCGGCAGACTCGCCTTCGGCCTACAGGCCGATAGTTCTGCTGGACGAGGCCAGCAAATTGTTTGAGCGGGTGGTGGCCGCTCGTCTCAACCGGCATCTGGAGGGGGTAGGTCCGGACCTCAGTGACCACCAGTTTGGATTCCGCCGGGGCAGGTCCACGATCGACGCTATTGCGCGCGTGAGGGCCCTGGTGGATGGAGCAGTGTCCCAGGGAGAGGTGGTAGTGGCGGTGTCTCTTGACATCGCCAACGCGTTCAACTCCCTGCCCTGGGCCTGCGTCACGGCGGCACTGAGGCGCCACGCTGTGCCTGAGTACCTGCGGAAGACGGTTGAGGACTACCTCACCGATAGAGCCGTCAGGTACCCTACGCGTGACGAGTGGCAGGAGAAGGCACTGTCGTGCGGTGTTCCACAGGGGTCAGTTCTCGGGCCGCTTCTGTGGAACATCGGGTACGACTGGGTGCTGAGGGGCCGTAATGTGCCGGGGGTCAAGGTGATGTGTTACGCCGACGACACCCTGGTTACAGCCCGCGGAAGCACATTCCGGGAGGCAGCGATTCGGGCCACGGCAGGCGTTGCGACAGTTGTAGCACGAATTCGGAGGTTGGGGCTAGAGGTGGCCCTGAACAAATCCGAGGCCCTGTGTTTTCACGGGCCTCGAAAGGCACCTCCAGCGGGTTCCAACCTGGTGGTGGGAGGAACGTCCATCGGTGTCAAGTCGACAATGCGGTACCTTGGCATAGTCCTTGACAGCCGTTGGACATTCCGGGAGCACTTTAGGCGCCTTGCTCCCAAACTGATCGGTGCGGCGTTGGCGCTCAGTCGGCTTGTACCCAATATGGGTGGGCCAGACGCGACCTGCCGAAGACTGTACGCTGGCGTGGTGCGGTCAATGGCACTGTATGGGGCGCCCATTTGGGCCGGATCCCTGACCGCCCAAAATCAAGCCCAATTGCGAGCTCCGCAGCGGGTTATGGCGGTCAGAATGGCGAGGGCATACCGCTCCGTCTCGCAGGAGGCGGCCTGCGTGCTGGCGGGGACTCCACCCTGGGACCTCGACGCTTCAGCTCTGGCTGATATGTATTGGCGTGTCGCTGAAGCGCGAGAAGAGGGGGTCGAACCACTCCTGGAGGACGTCAGGCAGTGGAGGCTAGACTCCCGCCGTGACGTAATCCAGAAGTGGAAGGACAGGCTCGAGGTACCAAGTGCCGGCCACTGGACCATCGGAGCGATCCGGCCCGTCTTGGAGAGATGGGTCGGAAGAAAGGAGGGGTTCCTCTCCTTCCACCTTGTGCAGGTCCTCTCGGGGCATGGCTGCTTCGGCAAATACCTGTGCAGGGTGGCAGGACGGGAACCAACAGCGGTATGCCACGAGTGCGGAGCTGCCGAAGACACGGCGCAGCACACGCTGGAGGTGTGCCCAAGTTGGGCGGAGCAGCGGGCCGCACTTATGGCCGTGGTGGGGAACGACCTCTCCCTGCCTTCCGTGGTAGAGATCATGGTGGGCAGCGACAGGTCGTGGGAGGCGATGTCCTCCTTCTGCGAGGACGTGATGGCGCAGAAAGAGGCAGCGGAGCGTGGCAGGGAGGACGATCCGGCCTCTCAGCCAATGCGCCGCAAACGCGTGGGGCGACGGCGGCTGGCCTACGACCGCCGATTACCCCCATAAGGGTGCCTGTGGGCGGCAGACACGGGGACCTCTGTCGCCTACATGAAGGTCCCCAAGCGGTAGGCAGCCGTATATCGGCACGCCTCTAATGAGGGCAGGGTTGAGCAGTGCTCCCCGGAGACGGGTCCGAAGCTCGGACGGCCGCTAGCAAGGTCGCGGTAGTATGCGAAGAGCGTTTCCCGCGACCTTGCCTATAGCACAGAGGCGGCAAATGGAGGGGGGGGTTTTTAGTGGGTACACCATAGGCCTCATTAGCCGACATGGGAGTCCCACATAACCACCGGGGTCCGTCCCCGCACCCTGGTGGTATGCGTAATGCATTTTCCCCTCCGGAAAAAAAAAAAAAAAAAAAAAGGTAAGAACTGCGACCACAACAGAACCGAACTGCTGCCAGTAAAGTAGGTTAGGTTAGAACCGAACTTAATGGGTTAGGTTAGGTTCTCGGGTTCCCCTTCGACGTGCTGTCACCTTGCCGTGGTGAAGGGGCTTGCGTGCCCCAATGACCCTCAGGGCTATGCCGGACAGGGCCTCCCAAACCGGACAGGCCTGAGGAGAGGGGCCAGACAAAGAACAGCACCCGACGTGCGGCTCCGCGTGTCCCTCTGAAACCAGCAGAGGGCACAGTGCGAGACGCCATGTCCCCCCCTGGGACGGAGTTGGCGGGCAGCCTCACAAAAAGGCTACCCTGGGGTGGCTCGCACCACCCGCGCGATGTGTGGCCACGGCCACTGTCGGGCAACCCGTAACCTGCACTGAGCAGACCGGGGACCTTCCTCACTGAGAGGGGGTCACGTGGAGTTAACCACTATAAAAAATCCCCAATCCCAAGGTGTGACTGGCGTGCTGATGGGATGCGTGGCTGGGGGGAGCCCAGTCACAAACGTCAGAAAGGGGGGGCATACCTCCTTAAAAAAATAGCAAATCATGAGTGGCTATATTCTGAATAGACTACCCCAGGAGGTTTCAATCCTCCGTGTCACCGCGGAACGGGCAAGTGCCCGCGCTGCGGTGACATGCTGCCCGTCGTATTCTGGGGGGGCACACCACTCAAGGACGGAAACCAACGACCATGGCCAATGCTTACTGGACAATGATGCATGCGGATTAGTTTTAAGGTTGCGCGGAGGAGGGGATAAGGAAGGTGAGAGAGCGGATGCCACGAAGCCTTCTCCTAACCCCCCAACTATGGCGTTCCGCCCAGTCCGGGATAACCGGGGGCGCTTTATACGTCACGCCGTCCCCGAGGAGGGCAAAGGAGAGGAGGAGGTGCCCGCGACACCACAGGAATTCGTGCGGTCACCCACACCAATCCCCACGAGGGTGTTCTGTGGGAAAAAGCCTCTCGTCGTGCTTGAGAGGCTCTCACCAGGTAGGGAAGAGTTCTTTTCCCCTGGGAAAGTCGACAAGCGTGACCTTCCCAGCGAAAAGTTCTTTTGTTCGCCGCTGCAGACGGACGCTGACACGGAAACAGCCGAGTCGGATGGCTCGCTGCATTTTTCCGCCGGGGAAGGACGCAAGCGGCTGCTCAGCGAAAAAAATGCTTCGGAAGGATCCAGTGAGGATGTTTCCGACCCCGGAGAGAGGCCCAGGTTCGGGCCTAATAAAAGAGGGCGTGGCCATCCCACATCAGCCCGGTACGTGGGGCTGGGGCTAGCCCAGGCCAAGGCCGAGTTCCTTAAACATAAGCGGGAGGAACTCGAGCTACAGGCTGAGGAGGAGGTGGCGGAGGCAACCCGCAAGGCGGTGAGCAGGCACCTTGCTCGCCTGTCAGAGTCTCCCTGGACACCAAGTGGCGATGAAGACGAGGACGCCCGCACTGCGCTAGCTTTGATCCAGCAGGTGCTGGACAGTTTGGGCGTCATCAACAAAGTCGCCACCAAATCGAGCAATTTAAAAGGGACATTCCAACGTGCTCTAAAGGAAGCCACAGTCGGGATCCGTGAAGCTGTTGCGGAGTTAGGCAGGCGCACAGTTTCAGACGAGACCAAGAGACTGGCCGCGGAAAACGCCCGCCTAAAGGCAGACATGGCCGAACTTCGCAAGGAGATGGACGAGCTTCGAGCCAGTCTCATGGAGCCGAGAGCTGGCACATCTAGCCAGGGGCAGAGCACCCTTGGGGGCAGCCCAACGCCGCTGACCCCGGGACCGAACGATCCTGCGTCCCGGGATATAGAGAGTATTGTTCGTGCTGTCACGAGCCAAATGGGCCAAATAATTAATGCCCGATTTGACGGGTTGGAGAAGGAAGGACGGCTTCTGCCAGCTCAACGTCTCCGCCCGCCATTGGCTGGTGACAAGAGGAAGGCTACGGCTTCTAATATGACACAGATGCCGTCAATTCTAGGGGCACCAGCTGCTCCGAAGAAGGGGCCTCCCAACTACACCGAGGAGCCGCCAAAGCGCGGCGGCAAGGGTAAGGGAAAGGGCAAAAAGAGTGTTGCCCCACAAATACCAAAAGCCCTCGTTCCCGAGAATGCAGGGTCCCCTCTGCCTCAGGTAGCAGCGCAGCCGAATAATGACTGGCAGGTAGTGGGTCACAAAAAAGGAAGGAAAAAATTCAAGCGGGTCAACTCCCAGCCACAACAGAGCCAGCAGAGGCAAAAGCCTCAGCGGCCCAAGAAGGCGAAGAAGTTAGCACCCCCACGTTCCTCAGCGGTGATTCTGACGTTGATGCCAGAGGCGGAGGAGCTGGGAGTGACGTACGCGAATGTGCTCTCCGAGGCAAAGAAGGTGGACCTGGCCGGTATCGGCATCACCAAGATGAAAATTAAACGCGCTGTCACTGGTGGTCAAGTACTGGAGGTTCCAGGAACCGATAGCGACGACAAAGCTGATCAGCTGGCGAAGGCCCTTGCGCAGAAGCTAGGCGAGCAGGCTGTCCGCATCTCAAGGCCAATCAAATGTGCGGAACTCCGCATATCGGAGCTGGATGACTCTGTGTCACCGGAGTCAGTGGCAGCCGCGATCAGTGTTATCGGCGGGTGCCCCGCGGAGAAAGTTAAGACTGGCGAGATCCGTCGAGGCATCCGCACCCTCGGCACACTCTGGGTGCGCTGCCCTGTTACGGCTGCCAAGAGAGTGATCCAGAGTGGGCGATTGGACCTTGGCTGGGGCCTCTCGGCCAGAGTCAGACTATTGGAGGAGAGGCCAATGAGATGTTTCAGATGTCTCCAAATGGGGCACACCATTGCGCAGTGCACTGCGACGGAGGACCACAGTGACCTTTGTTTTAAATGTGGTCAACCGGGACATAAGAGGGCAGCTTGCTCAGGGACACCCCGCTGTGTCCTATGTTCTGCTGCGGGTAAGCGTGCGGACCATAAAATCGGGTCCAAGGCCTGCACGAATTCCCGCTCTCAGAAGGCGAAGCGCGCTGGCGATGGCTCCCGAGTCCCCTCCCAGGTTGCTCCCCCCTCCACTAGTGCAGTGCAGGAGGCCGAGATGGAGTTCGAGGCCACGGAAAATCCAAATGGCCCTCAAGGTTCTGCAGACTAACCTTAACCACTGTGCCAGGGCTCAGGATCTGTTATTCCAGTCTCTGGCACAGTGGGGTATTCACGTGGCAGTTGTCGCGGAGCCGTACTCGGTCCCGCCTCGGGATGACTGGGTCGGGAACCTCGATGGGACGGTTGCTCTTGTGTCGAGGGTGGGCTCGCCTGCTTTCGAAGGCGTGCTGAAGGGGCAAGGTTTCGTGTCAGCGAGATGTGGGAGCGTCACATTCGTCGGCATATACTTCTCCCCGAACCGAGGCCTTGCGGACTTCGAGCGCTATCTAACAGAGGTAGGTGCTCGGGTCGCAATACTTCCTGGCCCGCTTATTGTCGCAGGGGACTTCAACGCCAAATCCACTGCGTGGGGTTCACCTGTGACAGATGTGCGTGGCGAGGTGCTGGAAGAGTGGGCGGTGGCGACAGGACTCATCCTAGCCAACGTGGGAGCAGTCCAAACCTGCGTGCGGCAACAAGGCGGTTCCATTGTGGACTTGACCTTCACAAATGCCTCCCTGGCGGGCTGCGTAAATGGCTGGAAGGTAATGGTGGACGTGGAGACGCTGTCAGATCACCGATATATCCGGTATGACGTCTCCACGTTGCCACCAGCCTCCGGCCCAAGTACAGGTCCTCCTGCCGGCCGCGGTGGTGGCCCGAGATGGGCTCTAAGTAAACTCGACCGGGACCGGCTTACAGAAGCGACGATAGTTCAGGCTTGGCTGCCCATGCCGGAAGGTGAGGTCGTGGTGGAGGCGGAAGCATCCTGGTTCCGGGAAGCCATGACGCAGATATGCGACGCGGCGATGCCCCGGGCCAAGCCTCCATCACGAAAGACTCAAGTATACTGGTGGACAGCTGAGCTTGCACTCCTGCGCAAAGGCTGCTCAGATGCGCGGCGTCGGTACCAGAGGCAGAGGAGACGTCGGCGGTCAGATGAGGAGGCGGAGAGGACCCTGTATGGTCAGTACAAGGCAGCGAAGGAGTCCCTCAAGACTGCTATGGGCCGGGCCAAGGATGCTGCGAAAGAGGAATTCCTCGAGTCGCTAAATGCGGATCCGTGGGGCAGGCCCTATAAGCTTGTGAGAAGTAAGCTGCGCCCATGGGCCCCTCCCCTCACGCAGACTTTAGACCCGGATTTCCTCGAGGAAGTGGTGACGGCACTGTTTCCTGCCAGAGGTATTTTCAGTCCTCCAGAAATGGCGCCGCGGAACATTGAGGAGACCGAAGAGGTGCCGCCAGTTTCTGCGGGAGAACTGGGGGCAGCAGTTCTTCGCATGCGGGCCAAGAATACGGCCCCGGGCCCAGACGGTCTACCCGGCCGCGTATGGGCTCTTGTAATGGCAGAGCTGGAGCCGCGCCTTACTCGCCTCTTTTCGGCGTGCCTGGAGCAGGGGCGTTTTCCTGTGGGGTGGAAAACAGGAAAACTCGTCCTGCTGAAGAAGGAGGGTCGCCCGGCAGAGTCGCCATCGACCTATCGGCCAATCGTTTTGCTTGATGAGATCGGGAAGCTATTTGAGCGCATTATAGCTTCCCGCCTCACCAACCATATGCGGACAGTGGGACCGGACCTGGCCGATAACCAATTTGGATTCAGGAGCGGCCATTCCACGGTGGACGCCATCCTGTGCGTCAAAGCCCTGGCGCAAGAATCTGTTTCCCAAGGTGAGGTTGTATTGGCAGTGTCGTTAGACATTCGCAACGCCTTTAACACCATGCCTTGGGAAACAATTAACGAGGCTCTGCGTTTCCATGGCGTACCTCCTCATTTAGCCCGTATCATCAGGGCCTACCTGAGCGACCGGTTTGTGGAGTGGCCTGGGCAGCGCACGTGGGGCCGGAGACGGATGGAGTGCGGAGTGCCTCAGGGGTCGGTTCTAGGGCCACTTCTATGGAATGTTGGTTATGACTGGGTCTTGCGGGGGGAAAACCCTCGTGGAGTCGACGTATTCTGCTACGCTGACGACACGTTGGTGATGGCCAAGGGACCCAGTTATCGCGACGCAGCTGTTCTGGCTACGGCAGGTGTTGCCCAAGTCGTAAGCCGCATAAGACGGTTAGGGCTGGAGGTTGCTCTCCAAAAGTCAGAAGCCATCTGTTTTTACGGGCATCGGAAAGCACCTCCAACGGGTGCCCAAATAACTGTCGGTGGGGTCCCAATTGCTGTCAAGCCTACTCTGCAATATCTTGGAATTGTGCTTGACAGCAAGTGGAATTTCCAAGCTCATTTTGAGCGTCTGGCCCCAAAATTGTTGAGCGTTGCGGCGGCCCTCGGCCGTCTACTTAAAAACCTGGGAGGGCCCAATGCCCCGTGCCGCCGCTTATACACGGGAGTAGTGCGCTCTATAGCCCTCTATGGAGCACCCGTCTGGGCTGGTGCCATCGGCAGAAAGTGTGCAGCCCACCTACGAAGGTCTCAGAGAGCGATGGCGCTGAGAATGGTGCGTGGATACCGCACTGTATCCACCGACGCTGCGTGCGTCATGGCCGGATCCCTACCCTGGGACCTGGAGGCTAAAGTTCTGGCGGAACTCTTCTTCTGGCGAGCAGCGGCATGGGAGCGGGATCACTGGCCGGCTCCCTCTGAGATTGAGGCTCGACGCGCTGATCTCATCAAAGACGCGATGGGAGTCTGGGAGCTACGTCTGGAACGACCAACAGCTGGCTCCCGCACAATAGAAGCCATCCGCCCGGTCCTTAAAGAGTGGGTGGAAAGGCAACACGGGGTCCTGACCTTCCGTTTGACACAGATGCTGTCGGGGCACGGCTGCTTCGGCCAGTATCTGTGGAAGATCGTGGGTCGGGAACCAACCCCTGAATGCCATGAATGTGGAGCAGACCAGGATACGGCTCAGCACACTTTGGAAGTGTGTCCAGCATGGAGCGCGCAGCGGACAGCGCTCGTGTCTGGGATAGGGGCGGATCTGTCCTTGCCGGCAGTGGTTGCTGCCATGGTGAGGCAAGACACGGCGTGGCAGGCGATGCTCTCTTTCTGCGAGGAAGTGATGACGCAGAAAGAGAGCAACGAGCGCGAAAGGGAGATTGCGGCGGAAGTGCACTCCATTCGCCGGCGAAGAGTGGGAAGAAGGCGCGCCGCGCATGAGCGTAACCTTCCACCCTAAATAGGGTAGCGGGCGGCAGAGATGGAGGGTTTCTGTCGCACCTAGCTTAGTCCCTCGAGCGGGAAGCGCGTGGAAGCCTAGCGAAACGCGTTTCAGCGAAGTTAGCCGGGGGAGAAGTGTGATCTCTCCCCCGTCGTTATTATTCTAGTCAATAAAGCTGCTGGTGGGTTCGCGGAGAATACGCAAGTGGTCCCGTGTTCCCACCTAAAGTCAGCGAAGCGGCCAACGTCAGTTTTTAGCAGGTATTACGGGCACTATACACCCGCCGAGTCCTGCATAACCCGGTCTCCCTCTACAAGACCGGGTATGCGTAAAAGTATTTTCTGACGATAAAAAAAAAAAAAAAAAAAAAAAAAAAAAAAAAAAAAAAAAAAAAAAAAGGTAAGAACTGCGACCCCCTTCGAAGTGCTGTCACCTTGCCGTGGTGAAGGGGCTTGCGTGCCCCAATGACCCTCAGGGCTATGCCGGACAGGGCCTCCCAAACCGGACAGGCCTGAGGAGAGGGGCCAGACAAAGAACAGCACCCCGACGTGTGGCTCCGCGTGTCCCTCTGAAACCAGCAGAGCTCGGCCTCACGGGCGATAGTGGCTTCGGCCACCGGCGCGACGTTGTGGCTACGGCCACCGGCGGGCAACCCGTAACCTGCACTGAGCAGACCGGGGACCTTCCTCACTGAGAGGCGGGTCACGTGGAGTAAACCACTATAAAAATCCCCAATCCTAAGGTGTGACTGGCGTGCCGATGGGATGCATGGCTGGGGGGAGCCCAGTCCCCAACGTCAGAGAGGGGGGGCATACCTCCTTTAAACAATAGCAAATATGAGTGGCCTAAAACGTAAGAAACTACCCCAGGAGGTTCCAATCCTCCGTGTCACCACAGAACGGGCAAGTGCCCGCGCTGTGGAGACACGCCGCCCTTCGTATTCTGGGGGGGCACACCACTCTGGACCGGAAAGCAAAGACGACTATGGCAAACGTTTAATGGACACCGATGCGCATGGATTGGCTCTAAGGCTACGCGGAGGAGGGGACAGGGAGGACGAGAAGGCAGCTGCTGCGCCACCCTCTCCAACCTTCCCAACGGTGGAGAACGAGGAGGAAATTTTCCGCCCTCACATGTCCCTCGCGAGGTCACCGCTGCGAGGGGTCGCCCTGGATGGGAGCCCACACATAGACCTGGACTCCGCCGCGATCCAGATCCCGGCGAGGAAGGAGGGCGGCGGACAAGCGCGCGGCCGCCATGGCCGTTTCGTGCGGCGCAGCAAGACGACAGAGGAGCCTATGAAGGTCGCGAAGGTCCTTCTCACACGGCTGGATGAGGGGATCCTGGCGCGTGGGGATTCCGCACAGGATACTGACGACAGTATGCACACGGTGCGGTCCTCCTTCTCGTCGCCGGCGACCTCCCCAAGTCGCCAGAAGAAGGACCTGCCGGTGGAGAGGGCTGGCCCGGGGGGGAAGGGAAAGGCGCGCTCGCGGACGCAGACTCCCTTTAAGTCTGGAGAGGTAGCAGGGGGGGCGCGAATCACCGAGCTCCCCAACGCAGCATAGTGATAAGGAGGAGGCACTGGGGCAAAGGGATGAAGGCGCAGAGGCGTACCCGACCAACGCGGAAAAGGAGCTAGTTCCTCCCGGCACGGATAGCCCTGCAGTAAGCGGTCGCATGTGGCGGAACCCCCGTAAGAGGCCACGGTTCCACGCCAGTTGCCAGTCGGGATCCAGCGGGGATGATGGAGACGAGTCCTGTCCGTCCGCCACAAGCGAAGGCTCGTCGCAGGCAGCAAAAGGACGAGGACGAGGCCGGCCCCCTTCTACGGGGAAGTATGTTGGCCTGGCCAAGGCGAAAGAGGCCTACAAACGGGCCATGCATGAAGAGATTCGCCTCGAGGCGGAGAGAGACGTGCAAGAGATGCACATCAGAACCCGGCAAGGGTACTCGAAGTGCACTCCTTCTCCGCCTGCGCTGAATCCCGAGGAGGCCGCTGCCAACATAGAACTTGGGCAGCAGGTCGCAGACAGTGTGGCTGTCATTGAGAAAGTAGCGGCCACCTCTAAAAACCTGAAGGGTGGGTACATCCGGTGCCTTAAAGATGCCGCGTCCGCTATATCGGATGCGTTTGCCGTACTCAGCAAACGCACCGTTTCCGAGGAAACGGCGCGGCTTCAAGCAGACAACAGCCGGCTAAGGTCAGAAATGGCCGGCTTACGAAAAGAGATGGCCGAAATCAAGGCCCAACTGGAGGGGCTGCGGAAGCAGGGAAATCCTACACCCTCCCCAACCCGACGTAACGAGAAGGAGCGGCCCCCCGCGCTGCCCTCTACCAGCGAACGGACAGACGGTCGTGCCAATGCCACCCCTTCTATCCCTTTAACGGAGGAGATTTGTCGAGTGGTCATGGCCCAGGTCGGGACGTATCTGGACGCCCGCATGGCCGTAATCAGCGACAGACTCCTCCCGGAGAAGAGGGCGCGGCCTCCGCTGGCAAACCGGGACAAAACTGGGGGAGCAGAGCCGGAGTCTGGCGTGGCCCCCGCTTCCGCTTCCGCTTCCGTAGGTGGAGCGTCCTACGCGGGCGCTGTGAAGCGGTCAAAAAGACGAAAAGGCAAGGGATTTTCTTCCGGGAGGGTCCCAGCCCCGAGAGAGTCGGGCCCGGAAGCAACAGCGCCTGCGCCTGCGCCTGCAGCGTTGGGAGAGCCCTGGAGGACGGTGAAGGGCAAAACAAGGAAGAAGCAGAGGGACGGCCCTACAAACCAGGCAGCCCCAAAAGAGAAGGCCCGGAGGCTGCGTCTCCCCCGGTCAACGGCAGTAGTTTTCACGCTAGTGGAGCCCAAGGCAGACACTAGCGAAAGAAGAGACACTTACGCGGCCATCATCGGGGAGGCCAAAAAGCGGGTAGACCTCGATGCGCTGGGGATCTCGGGTGTTCGGGTCCGACGTACCGCGACGAATGCCCGCATATTCGAGATTCCCGGCGGTGAGAGTGGCGAAAAGGCCGACGCCCTTGCCCAAAAACTAAGGGAGGTGATGGACCCCGCTGTGGTCCGGATCTCCAGGCCCACAAAATGTGCGGAGATGCGCATCTCGGGCCTGGATGATTCGGTGACATCTCCGGAGGTGGTCGCGGCGGTTGCACGAGAGGGTGGTTGCGCGGCGGAGGACATTAAGGCTGGCGAAGTGACGCTCGGCTCCTCGGGACTGGGCACTGTGTGGCTGCGATGCCCTATTGCGGCTGCAAAAAAGGTGGCTCAGGCCGGACGTCTCCGCGTGGGGTGGGTGTCGGCGCAGGTGACGTTGCTCGACGCCCGGCCCATACGATGCTTCCGATGCATGGAAGTGGGGCACGTGCGCGCCGCGTGCAAGTCTGAGGTAGACCGCAGCCTCCTTTGCTATCGGTGCAGCGGGTCGGGCTATATCGCCCGCGATTGCAACGCTGCCGCACACTGCGCGCTGTGCGCGGAGGCGGGCGCCCCCGCGGGCCACAGGGTGGGAAGCGTTTCATGCAACCCACCCAAAAGAAAGAGGACTGCTGCTGACAGGTCCGAAGCCACATCGCAGCCTAGTCGCCCACCTGAACCCAGGGCTGAGGAGGATCGGATGGCCACTGAATAGTAATGGCCACCCAATACTTGCAGGCGAACATAAACCACTCCGCCAGAGCTCAGGACCTTCTGCTCCAGAGCATGGCGGAGTGGTCGATACAAATCGCAGTCGTGGCCGAGCCGTACTCGGTCCCCTCTAGGGAAAACTGGGTTGGGGATAGAGACGGACTGGTGGCAGTGGTAACGCAGCCGCAAGCGGGATCCGCGCCCCACCGAGAAGTCACCAAGGGGCACGGTTTTGTGTCGACGCATCTGGGGGACACGATGGTCGTTGGGACCTATTTTTCACCAAACAGGAGCCTCACCGAGTTTGAGTCCTTTCTTGACGAGGTGGGTTCCCTGTTTGGCGAAAATCTCCCTGTACAGCTGCTGGTCGCTGGAGACTTCAACGCTAAGTCCACGGCGTGGGGATCTCCAGCGACTGACGCGCGAGGGCAGGCACTGGAGGAATGGGCGGTCGAAGTGGGGCTGCAGATCCTCAACAGGGGGTCAACGAACACGTGCGTGCGACAGCGGGGAGGCTCAATTGTGGACATAACATTGGCCAGCCCCGCCCTCGCACGACGTGTTTCAGGCTGGAAAGTGAGGACGGACGTGGAGACGCTCTCGGACCATCGCTACATCCGCTTCGAGGTCTCCACGTTCCCCCTCACCCCAAGGAGCGTGAATCGATCCCCTGCAGGGGAAGGGCCGCGGTGGCGGCTGGGGAATCTCGACAGGGAGCTGGCCCAAGAGGCAGTCCTGGTAGAGTCGTGGCAGGTCGGAGCTGGGCCCATAGGCGACATCGATGTCGAGACGGAGCAGCAGGTTGCCGCCACGCACCGGATATGCGATGCCGCTATGCCCCGCGCGAGGCCAACCCCGCCCCGTCGTCGCGTGTACTGGTGGCGCGAGGAGATCCGCGTCTCACGGAGCAAGTGCACGGCGGCGCGCCGCCAGTACACCAGGAGCAGGCGGAGAAGGGTGCGCGACCCAGCCAGGGAGGAGGCGTTATACGCTGCCTACCGTGAAGAATGCCACCAGCTCCAGGCGGACATCGCAAGGGCGAAGGAGGCCGCGTGGAAAGAGTGGCTGGAGACGCTGGACTTACACCCATGGGGGCGCCCTTACAAAACTGTAAGGGCAAAACTCCGGCCATGGGCCCCCCCGCTGACCAGTAGTCTCGAGCCCCTCCTCCTAGAGCGGGTCCTCTCCGGCCTGTTCCCCGAAAGAGAGGCATGGCGTCCACCGGCGATGGGTGGAAACCCGGCGAGAGGCGAGGACGTAGTGCCTCCTGTGACAGAGGCAGAGCTTGGGGCCGCAATAGCCAGGCTCAAACTTAAAAACGGCGCTCCCGGACCCGATGGCGTGCCTGGGCGCATCGTGGTGCTCGCGCTTGCGGCAGAAGAGCTGGAGGAGAGGGTGAGTACCCTCTTTAGCGCATGTCTCGACCGAGGTCAGTTCCCGCGAAGCTGGAAGACGGGTAAGCTCGTCCTCCTTCAGAAGGACGGGCGCCCGGCAGAGTCACCGTCGGCCTACCGCCCCATCGTCCTGCTTGACGAGATGGGCAAGCTTTTCGAACGGGTTATCGCTGCCCGTCTCGTCAAGCACCTCGAGGAGGTAGGACCCGACCTACACGACTGCCAGTACGGCTTCCGGCGGGAAAGGTCGACGATAGACGCGATTGCGCAACTGAGGGTCCTCGCCGAGGAGGCTGTCTCGCAGGGTGGAGTGATGTTGGCCGTGTCGCTTGACATAGCGAATGCCTTCAACACCCTGCCCTTCGAGACTGTCAAGGCAGCGCTGCAGTACCACGGAGTGCCCCGGTACCTGCAGAACATAGTAGGGGACTACTTCCGGGACCGGGCCATCATTTATCCGACCAAAAACGGATGGGGAAATCGACGGGTCACATGCGGTGTTCCACAGGGGTCGGTCTTAGGACCACTCCTGTGGAACATCGGATACGACTGGGTGCTCCGCGGTACCAACCTGCGGGGCGTCGGCGTACTCTGCTACGCCGACGACACTCTCGTCACCGCAACCGGGAGCACCCATAGACAAGCCGTGCTCCTTGGCACAGCGGGGGTTGCCCACGTGGTGAGCCGTATTAGGGCCCTGGGGCTCGAGGTGGCCCTAAACAAGTCGGAGGCCCTCTTCTTCCATGGGCCTCGAAACGCGCCGCCTCCCGGTCTGGCGATCGTCATAGGGGGCACCTCCATCGCCATCGAGTCGACGCTGCGATACCTAGGTATTGTCCTCGATGGCCGATGGAGCTTCACGGAGCATTTCTCCCGCAAAGCGCCAAAGCTGGTGGCCGCAGCCGGAGCACTCGGGGGGCTACTCCCGAATATCGGAGGGCCGGGCAGCACATGCCGCCGCCTGTACCAGGGGGTTGTACGCTCTATGGCGATGTACGGGGCTCCCATATGGGCGGAGGCCCTGAACGCTCGGAACGTGGCCCAGTTGCGCAGACCCCAACGGGTAATAGCGACCAGGGCCATCCGAGCGTACAGGACGGTCTCGTTTGAAGCGGCAACCCTGCTGGCAGGTAGCCCGCCGTGGGACCTCGAAGCCGAGGTCCTTGCGGCGGTATACTGGCAAGTAGCAGCAGTGCGAGCGGAGGGCAATCGTCCACTTCCGGAGGAGATCAAGCTCTGGAGGGACGAAGCCAGGGGTGATCTCCTCAGGAAGTGGGATGAAAGGCTGCAGGCCCCAAGCGCAAGCCGGGAGGTGGTGGGCGCCATACGTCCGGTCCTCAGGGAGTGGCTGGGCCGCGATTTCGGCGAGACGAATTTCCACCTGACACAGATACTCACCGGGCACGGATGCTTCGGCAAATACCTATGTCAGGTGGCCCGCCGCGAGGACACCACAGTGTGCAAACACTGCACGGGTGGAGATGAGGACACGGCGCAGCACACCCGCGCCGTGTGCCCCGCATGGCAAGTACCGCGATCACAACTGATCGCGGCCATCGGGGCGGACCTCTCGCTGCCAGTCATGGTCGGGGTAATGACACGCAGCAGGGACGCGTGGGAGGCGGTGGTTGCATTCTGCAACGCCGTCATGTCCCAAAAGGAGGCGGCGGAGAGGGAGCGAGAGGACGACCCCCTCGCACCACCCACTCGCCGAAGGAGAGTAGGGCGAAGGCGGGCCACCTATGACCGCCGCCAAATACCGCCCTAACCGGGACCTCGGGCAGCTGATCGGGAGATTGGTTGCCCGACGAGAAAGCGTCCCGAGGTGGAAAGGTGGCCTTGGGTGAGGTCCCCTGTAGGCGAGAGGGAGCGGGCTCAGAAGCCCGCAGAGCCGGGCCCAAAAAGGGCAAGACGCCGCACGTGGGTGCCGCGGTAAGCGCCAAGCGTCCCCGTAGCCCCACACCAGGCGGAGCGAGGTCAGACCGAGGGGTTTTAGTGGGTAGACTGGAGACCAGGAGTCCCACATACCCGTCCTTATTCCAACACCTCAAGGACGGGATGCGTAACGCATTTCCCCTCGTAAAAAAAAAAAAAAAAAAAGGTTAGAACTGCGACCACAACAGAACCGAACTGCTGCCAGTAAAGTAGGTTAGGTTAGAACCGAACTTAATGGGTTAGGTTAGATTAGAACTGCGAACACAACAGAACCGAACTGCTACCACTAAATTAGGTTAGGTAAGAACTTAATGGGTTAGGTTAGGTTAGAACTACGACCACAACAGAACCGAACTGCTACCAGTAAAGTAGGTTAGGATAGAACCGAACTTGATGGGTTAGGTTAGGTTAGAACTGCGACCACAACAGAACCGAACTGCTGCCAGTAAAGTAGGTTAGGTTAGAACCGAACTTAATGGGTTAGGTTAGGTTAGAACTGTCCGAACTGGAGCTCTGGAGGTAACATTGTCCACCAATTGTAATCCAATAAATAATTAAGAAATCTAATGAAACTAAATGATTGGCTTTTATATAAGACTATTTAATTATAAAATATAAAAGAACAAGATAACAAAATTAGCAACGTCACAGTGTCAGTTTAACGGTAGAAGAGAATTGTCCTAGTGCATCATGCGAACATCGCACACGCGGGTGAAATGTAGCTATTACACTTCCTCCAGGCGCTCGTATGGTTTGTGTTTACTTCCAACATCCTCTCCTGAACACAAACCCATTGATTGTGTGAACTTCTTGTGCTTCGGTCCATGCAGCCCCTTGGTTAGTACGTCAGCGATCATCTCTTGAGTAGATACGTACTGTACGCATATTTGATTTGAGGATATCCGCTCTCGCAGGAAATGGTAGCGAACATCGATATGTTTGCTCCTAGGATGGTACATGTCATTGCCTGAAAGACTGATTGCACTTTGGTTATCGCAGTACAATGATGTCGGAGTACCTGAAAGATTAGGAAAAAAATCTTCTTCTAATTGTCCGAGCCATACAGACTCTTGAGTAGCCGATGCTAGCGCCATGTATTCGGCTTCGGTACTAGAGAGCGCTACGGTCTGCTGTTTTCTAGAATTCCAGCTTATAGCTGCTCCCTGAAAGAGAAAAATGTAGCCAGTACACGACCGTCTATCTTCTGCGTCGCCTGCCCAATCAGCGTCGCTGTAACCAACGATATTGGTATTGATATCTGATCTGTATGTGAGTTTTGTATGGAGTGAGCCTTTTAAATATCTCAGTACTCTTTTCACTCCCATCCAATGTTGAGAAGTGGGTTCATTATTAAATCTACTAAGTGTGTTCACTATATATGCTATATCAGGTCTTGTGCCTTGTGATAGATATAGTAGGCATCCCACTGCTTCTTGGTAGGGTACATCTTGCAAAATTTCATTTTTATCAGCTGCCTTTTTTAGTATAATTTTTGGATCACAGGGCGTGGCCAACGGCTTGCATTCATTCATTCCGAAACGTGTGAGTACTTTTTGTATATAAGCAGATTGGTCGAGAGAAATGTCGCCATTGTCTTCTTGTGTGATTTTGTAACCCACACAATATTTAGCCGTGCCCAAGTCTTTCATGAAGAACTTTTCTTTAATTTTAGTTTTAATTTCCAGGGCTGTACTCTCATTATTAAAAAAATAAAGTAAGTCATCGACATATACAGTAATAAATAATAAGTCGTTTTCGTTTTCAATTTTAAAGTATATACAGGGATCACTTTTTGATCTTGTCATACCTATTTCAAGCAGTGCGGCATTTAATTTCATGTTCCACTGCCTGCTAGCTTGTTTCAGCCCATAAATTGATTTGTTTAATTTGCAGACTTTGTTTTCATTTTCAAAGTTCGGTGGTTGTGACATATAAATCTCTCTATCTATATCTCCCTGTAAGAAGGCAGTTACCGCATCTGTTTGATGGATCTTGAGCTTGTATTTTGCTGCTAAACCAATCAAATATCGGATTGAGGAGTTTCGAACAACCGGTGCGTATACAGAAGTATAGTCTATACCTCTCGTTTGTCTGTATCCTTTAATTACCAGCCTTGCTTTAAAACGAGTGACATTTCCGCTTTCATCTGTTTTGGTCTTGAATATCCATTTACATGGGATAACTTTTTTATTTTCAGGTAAGTCAACTAAAGTCCACGTATTATTTTTTAGTAAGGATTGATACTCTTCATTCATTGCCTCAATCCATTTTTCAGCTTTATCGCTACATAGAGCCTCATTAAGGTCTTGTGGATCACTATCCAGTATGCTCATAGCCAACTCACCATTCATACAAAGATATGAAGCAGGGTCCTGTCGTTTTCTTGGCCTTAGATTAATATGATTATGCGGAGGAGAATCAAGACTTTCTTCAGGTTTGTATGTTTCATCGAGTACATCCTCATATGTTTCAGAGTCTGAAGTATTAGCAAGTTCTGTTACAGTAACATCCTGAGAACTTGAACTCATTTGTTCATCGGGTTCATCAATGCTGCTTTTATCCTGAGAATTACTATTTTCTTCTGACATTGGTAAGTATACAATATTACTTTTCAAATTCTTTACTTCTTTTATTATATTTTTATCTATGTATATTCATACTTTGTTGTTTTGCTTCTTTCATTATATTTTTATCTCTATTTATACTGACATTTAATTCTTTTTCTTCTTTTTCAGGTGCTGAATGTGATGAGATTTTATTATGCTTCACGGTGGCTTCAAGGAACACAACGTCTCTGCTCATAATGGCCTGTTTGCTCTTCGGGTCTATAAATCTGTAGCCCTTTGTGCAGTTACTATAACCAACAAAAATTAACTCACGTGATTTTGCATCTAATTTTTGTCGACGTTCCTTCGGTATATGGACCATAGCCTTGCACCCAAAAACCCTCATGTGGCTAAGGTCCGGCTTCTCGGTGGTCCAAACTTCCTCCGGTGTGATGTCTTTGAGAGCATGAGTCGGTGAACGGTTGATGATGTAGGCGGCAGTTGCTACAGCCTCAGCCCAGTAGCAATTCTGTAAATTAGCATTGAGAATCATACATTTTGCACGTTCTATAAGTGTTCGGTTCATTCTCTCACTGAGACCATTTTGCTCCGGGGTGTAAGGATTACTAGTTTGATGCAATATGCCATATTTATTTAAACTATTTTCAAAAGTTTTATTTATGTATTCCTTGCCATTGTCGCTTCTTAGTATTTTAATCTTTTTATTTAATTCATTTTCAACCCTGTTTTTGAACTCAATAAATTTATCATGTACCTCTGCTTTACTTTTCATAAAATATACAAATACTTTTCTTGAAAAATCATCAATAAAAGTGACCATATACCTGCAACCTCCTATGGATACATCCTGCATAGGACCACATACGTCTGAATGTATTAGCTCTAGCAAATCTCTTGCTCTGGAGCCATTGTGCGGGAACGGTTTCCTTGTTTGCTTGCCTTCTATGCAAGTTACACAAACACAATTTTCTTTTATCGGTGACAACTTTACACCTGTAGTACATGCCGGTATTTTATTTATATCAGAAAAGTTTAAGTGGCCCATCCGTTGGTGCCATATAAAGGTATCACTTTGAGTAATAGCTGACATTGCATTTCCTGTGTTATCATATGTGTTTAGTCTGTATGTGTCATTAATAAGATTAGCCTTTGCAACTTCCTCTCCTTGTCGGTTTAAAATTTTGCAGCCATTTTTATCGAATTCCACTTTGCAGTTATTTTTTATAATTTTACTGACAGATAATAAATTTGTTGTAAGCTCTGGTATATAAAGGACGTCACGCACCTGAATTGCATTATATCCGGTTCTTGTCGGTATTCGGATGGTTACATTACCACAACATTCAACACGGAGTGATTTGTTATCGGCAATCCTTATTGTTTGCACAGGTGATGGCTCCTCGCTGTCCAACCAGTCCCGGTGCATGGTCATGTGCATGGATGCGCCAGAGTCCACGTACCAGTTCATGTGATCTTGTAACTGCATAGCTGAAAAAGCTGCCACAAAACCATTATTAAATTTGTCATTACCAGATTTAGTTTTCTTATGCCAGCATTGTTTGCCAAGGTGCCCATATTTATTACAATTGTAACAGCGAGGTCCTTTTGACTTTTGATTATTTTTATGATTACTTGGCCTAGATTTTGTGTAGAATGCTGTTGTATCTGATGCAGACGGATTTTTCACTTCTTGTAACAGTTTAGTTTTAATTAAATCTGCACTTATTTTGACTCCTGAACTTTCAATACCCATTATCATAGGTTTGTAGTGGTCCGGTAAACCGGCCAACATTAATGTTCCGAGCCACTCATCATCTATTGCAAAGCTAATACTTCTTAATTTGTGAGCTGACGACATAATTTTATTGATATAGTCTTCGATACTATTACTTGATTCCAAGGTGGTATTAATTAAATCTTTTAGTAAACCGACCTTACGTACCAATCCCGAGTCTTGAAATGCGCGAGAAAGATTGTTCCATACCTCTTTTGCTGAAGTTGCGTCTTGTATGTGAATGTACAATATAGGATCTACTAACAATATTAGTTTTGACTTCGCCTTTGTGTCCTTTTTTGTATCCGACTCGGTACCATTTACGCAATCCCACAATTCTTCAAGTTGTAGATATGCTTTTACAGCAAAACTCCAGGAACACCAATTATCTCGTCCAGTAAGCTTCTCAATTGACATCATGCCGTTGTGGGATGACATTTTATAGCTGAAATGCTGAAAAGATAATTCCGACGATCGCGAGATTTTGAGGTTAACTTTGTACGATTTTTTACTTTCTCGTTAAAAACTTTATTTTTAGCCAAATCACAGAACGCACTTTAGAGCGTGTCGCCCATAACCTAATGAAACTAAATGATTGGCTTTTATATAAGACTATTTAATTATAAAATATAAAAGAACAAGATAACAAAATTAGCAACGTCACAGTGTCAGTTTAACGGTAGAAGAGAATTGTCCTAGTGCATCATGCGAACATCGCACACGCGGGTGAAATGTAGCTATTACACTTCCTCCAGGCGCTCGTATGGTTTGTGTTTACTTCCAACAAAATCCATTATAAAAACAGCGCCAGCGAACACTCAAGAGTGGATTCGTCATAAGACGTAGTTTAACAGAATTTACTTATTACATAAAGTTGGGTTTAATGGGTGGGTAATGATACCCCCCAGGGCTAAAATAACCCGACCTTACGGTATTTATTATTTATTTATTTAATTTCGATTTATATCCACGATTTTAATCCTAAATAGCTCTCCGTATTTATGTGCCATTTTGTATAAGCAAACGCCGAAATAGTAACTTCTCACTAAAATCCATAAGCAAATGACATGACTATGTTCATAAAATATAATTTATTTACATACCCACACTACGGGTTAAGCAATTTATATCGACGCCTACCCAATTAAAATGGCTAACCGATGCATTTATGATTTGCTCCAATATCCTATAATTTCGATTTTTTGATACAGCGGGATAATAATATTTCGGACTTAATACTTTTCGGCATAAAAAGTAGTTGACAGATGATACTTCAGAATTTTAATAAGTATCGATTTGAAAAAATTGCGACGAAATGAGAATTGGGAAAATAATAATATGGGAAATGAAATTTCGGGCAAACAAAAATTCGGGCAAATGAAAAAAATCGAAACGTTTTCGGGATTATAATATTCGGAATTACAATTTTCGAGTTTATGATAGGTAACCGAATGCTCCGCTTGAATCATTTGATTGATTGGTTCCGGGACGCCCCAAAAGTACCCATGGCAGCCATAACTTTGGACAAAATCCATTGCGAAGGCGAGACCTCTTCGATCGGTCTGAGATGGGAGCGTTCGAAACGAGCACTCCATGTATATTTGGAGGTGTCAGCTATCACACATAGCCAAAAGAAGAGAGCAAGCCTCTATGCAAGAGCATTTCGGAGGAATTGAGCTCTAAGAAATATATTACAATATCCCTGGAGCGGACGCGGAGCCAGGTGTCGGCATAGAGGTATTTGCGATAGCCTTAGCAAAATTCGATGATTACTTTGCTCCTGCAAACAAAGTACGGTATATGAACGCCACGTATTCCGTTTGATGAAACAGGAACAGGATGAAAAGTTCGAGAAATTCCTTGTACGGCTGCGACAAGCCGATAAATGCAATTATAAAGATGAATAAGAACACATCATTGATCAGATCACGGAAAAATGCCTAACAATAGTTACGTAAAAATAAAAAACTATTAAAACACAAGTTTTCGGTTGCTAAATGTAAGATAATTTTATTTTGGGTAGTGTATATAAGTCACGGGGTTCGTGCTGAGGCCTACCCACGACATGAGGCTGAGGCCTACCCACAATGCACCACTGGGTGGAAAGTTGCTTACATAAATAAGAAAACGGGCAAAATGTATTATTTTGAATATTAATTAGTAGTTGTGCACTCGAGGAATATGAATATTTAGCAGTTTAGCGTTATTCTCGAATGGGTCGTGTTACTAATCTTCGACTGCGCAGTGGCGCAGTGGATGACGGATCACAATATAATAATTATGAACAAATTGGGAAAACGATTGGACTGCCTAGGCGTCTATTTAATTTACACGACTGTTCATTTGTGCGTGCGTAATTGAATACGCTACTTAGTACTTTCCGATGGAGTGGGCTTGATCGTTCTGAATTTCCAAATATATTGACGGGTTAAATATTATAGTGTGATAAGCTTAATTTGTCTTTATGTTGAAAATGTATTTTTTTGGAATAATTATCTAGAGTATCTTGTATAGTTGATAAACAGTATGAACATCCAGCTTAAGGGTTGTGCATTAATAGGTACATATGACACGTATAGGTGCATATGTCACATGTAGTCAATTGGGTATTACAAAATCAGTAATTAAATAACAGCAGATACGTCTTGTAAGGTATAGTATAATATAGGTATAGTATTTGATAGGCCAAACGGGTTTAAAAGTGATATGGAAGACTCCTAAGTGCAAAGTCATTAGTCAATATGATAAGCTCTGACTGTATTGTTACTGGAAACTAATAGCCTTATGTCAGGGGTCAATTTGATTTATTTATTTATTTCAAATAATTACACAGCTTAACAGTTAGTACTAATGCACTGTGAATTACAAGAATAATTTATCATAACATGCTACATATGAGGTAGATTCAATTACTGAAAAATTACATCCATCCATCGCCTTACAGTACCTTAAACATTCATGACACACAGTTAACCAGCTACTTCCAAAAAACGTCCAAATCCGATGCTGATACTAGAAGCGCATTAAGTTCTCGTAAGGCTCGAACTAGAGGAGAGTTTTTCGCGCTATGGGTCGCGCCTCAGGAGCAGCCAACAGTAGCCGGCAGAGTGGACGAAAATTGAACCTCGATTTATAAGGGACGAACAATCGGATAACCTGACTGACCAGCTCTGGACAGTCAGAACATCCTCGCAAGATTTTACAAGCACTAGTCAGCACATAATTTCGTCTAACCTCGAGGGAATAGATTGATAGATCACGCTGAATTGCCAATAGTATAGGCTAAGGCGTTATGAGGTCAATTTGATAGACCATGCTGGATTGCCAATATGATAGGCTAAGACTTTATGAGAGGTCAATTTGATAGACCACGCTGGATTGCCAATATGATAGGCTAAGCGGATTGTTAAAGTAAGCGAAAGGCATTATGAAACGTCTATTTAGTAGACCGCGGGAACCAAACTATTCGTAAGAAAGATAGTAAGGCTTAGCGGCTAAGCAAATACAATTGCATGGTAGGTCAATTTGATAGGCCATAGATATATTATAAGCGGTATTTAAAGTGCCGCGTTCGTGCTGGAAGGTCAATTTGAAATACCATATGTATTAAACCTTCCTTTAAATTTATATTAAATAACTCAAAGCGTTCATAAACTGGAGTATTTGCTTTTGAGACTTCCATTAAAACTTGAATATCGATGGCTTCGACGCGTCGATTAAATTGAAATATACTGTGCTTTAAAGCTTTCATTCAATTGAAAAAGGCTGTTGTTTTAAGACTTCCATTAAATTGGAATATCTGAAGTATCAGAGAGCGGGTAACATGGGAATATGACGTGTTCTTGACTCCCATTCAATTGGGATACTCGAGGTCTCAGCCTCCAGTGAATTGAAATTGATTGAAAACCTTAATTGAATTGACAAAAGTGGCATTTAAAATGAATGCCTATATTAGGTGGGATTGTTTAACAACCTCCATTATATTGACAAAAGTTTAGTATTTCGAATAAGAGCTTCCATTAAGTTCGAATCGTTTGAAAACATTAAGTAAATTGACAATAGTCCGGTATTTCAAACGAATACCTCCCTCAGATAGGAATTGTTTATCAACCTTCAATTGAGAATGGTCTGGTATTACAACTAAATGCCGGAATTAAATTGGAATTGGTATATCACTGTGATTTTAAACCTTGATCCAATTAGAAATGTGGCGGTTTAAAAACCTCAATTCAATTGGATTTGCAATTTAGTTTAATATTTCAAATAAGTGCCTTCATTAAATAGGAATCGTTTCACAACATTAATTAAATTGCCAATGATGGTCCGGTATTTCAAATGAATGGCTCCATTAAACTGGAATTATTTATCAACCTTATATTGAGAATGCTCTGGTATTCTAAATTAATGCCGCAATTAAATTGGAATTTGTTTATCTGTGATTTCAAATATAGATCGAATAGGAAAAGACGCGGTCTCAAAGTCTCAATTCAATTGGACTTTAGTAGCAATTTTGAAAATTTATTTGGGTTCTCATATTCTTTTGAATGGTATATATCGTAATTTCAGATGACAAATTATAATGATGACCTTAGTGAGAATATTGAACGAGAGAACATGATGACGTGTAAAGCAAGTTAGCTACTTAGAATGGAATAGAATAGAATAATTTATATTTTACCAAAAGAAACATTTCTACATTTAACATAATTTAACAGTGACTTCCACACTAGGCACAGCCTGTATCGTGGAAGTCGTATCATACACATCAGGTTCGTTAACAATGCGGCTATAGACACGCCTAAAACAAGAAATTAAAACTAACAAATGAACAGTACTACGATAAATACATACATATATACTATCAGTTTCAGTTAAAAAAAAAAAAATTGAAGATGGTAAAAGGGGGAAAAGAGCAATAGACCGGGAGATAGTGACACAATTTTCTTGGTCATTTGTAACAGTATGGCGGTTCTTCAGGGGTCTTAGTACGCAATGACAAAAAGAAAAATGATGGTCATAGAGCTGGTACCGGCGGCCCAATCGCGTGGGCGTTAGGCTAATTTTTGCACAGTTAATTATTGTCGTGCAGCCATTTACGAAAATCACCATGCCATACTTTTCCGACGGCTCTAAATGGCCGCCATACCGCCGAAAATCAGCAAATTTTTTTTTCGCGAAACGATTTGTACCACCCTAAAAAAAATTTTCAACAGCTCCTGAATGATGATAAATAGACGTGTGATAATGCCATACCTGTGGGAGGTGGCGAATGTGTATAATATTTTTTTTTAATTGTAAGATTTTATTCGTATTTTGAACGATTTGTAACAGTATGGCACTAATTTATCCTGTAAGTTTGAGGTTCAACGAATATAAATACAAAATTTCAAAGATCTAGGTGGCGGCAATCTTGACTTATAATCAGATGTTTATATTGTATAATATTGAACGGCTACCACCGCTCGAACGATTTCTCGAGAGATCTCGGCTCATCGTGTTGTGAGACACAATGTCTGGCAACGCAGTTATACGGCAGCTGCTTGTCAGACGACCCACAACTACATAGCAATAATTGGAGTTCTATGTATTAGAATAAGTCGACCGTTATAGTGTGCCTAACGCCATACTGTAACAATTTGGTCCAATTTTTTTATTAATTTATATCTTGCTCGAGTGTGACAATCTTCCGCCCCATGGTTACAGTATGGGATAATTATTTTTAGGTAGAATTTCATCCAAACGAACCGAATACAATGATGTCAATGATGCCATACTGTAACAAATGATTTTATGTCTTGCACCTTGAAAACCAGTTGAAAAATCAAGATTTTCAAGTATGTTGCCCCTTTTTCCCTCTATTAGAAGTATGGCAAATATAATAATGGTCCCATTGCATCATATAATTTCCAAAAATCAAAAATCCATACTGGTACAATTCGTCAAAATTTTTTTTTTTTACGTCTTGGTTCAAGTCTCACAGTCGTCCGCCCCATGGTTACAATCCGGAATATTTTTTTGTAGGTAGAATTGTATCCAAACAAACAGAATATAATGATCCCATGCTTTAAAAAAATATTTTACGTATTGTACAGTCGTATTTTTGAAACGTGTCGAATAAATAAGTTTTTCAAGTATGGCAGCACTTTTTCCCCCTACTAGAAGTATGGCAAATATAATAACGGTCACATTTTATCAAATACTTTCCAAAAATCCAAATGCAATACTGTTCCAATCGTTTGGCGAAAAAAAAGGCTGATTTTCGGCGGTATGGCGGCCATTTAGAACCGTCGGAAAAGTATGGCATGGTGATTTACGTAAATGGCTGCACGACGATAATTAACTGTGCAAAAATTAGCCTGGTACAAATGGTTGATTTTTTTTATTTTTAATTAACGCATTCGCGTCGGTATGGCGGGCTGTAAGTCACACCGGAGAAGTATGGCATGACACTACCGCCTACATGTTTTTTATGGGCTATCGGAAAATACTAAAATTTTTGTAGTACAAATCGTTTGACACTCGTAATTTATCCGACGAGTTCGACTAACGCCCACGCGATTGGGCCGCCGGTACCAGCGCTATGACCATCATTTTTCTTTTTGTCATTGCGTACTAAGACCCCTGAAGAACCGCCATACTGTTACAAATGACCAAGAAAATTGTGTCACTATCTCCCGGTCTACAAGCAATAGTCCTTAAGCGCTTGACAAAGTGGTTATTGTGAAATAATTATCCAGATAAGGCTACATGTCACAATTCTTAAAAAATCTAGAATGATGTGTATAACCCTTGTTTTGTATAATTCTTTATTTTTCATATAAGTTACACAATATTACAGTAATATAACCTACTTGCTTTGGAACTACAAAACTACATGCAGACCAAACTTAAAACTAGTTAGATTTAATTCAAAGTGGTACACCTTCATGTCCTGGTTGGACACGGTGTCGCAATCCCAAGAACTGAATTAACCGGCTCGCCTGTGCCACTTAGTCTTGCGGGGCACCATGCGCGCCTTGCTCTTCATTTCCACCAGTGTGACTCCCTACCTATCCACATTGGTGTGGGAGAACTTTTCCTTATCGCGAACCCGTACGGGGCCGGTTAGCTGCGACAGACTAACCGGCGACTACAGCATATTGCACGCTGAAGCGACTTCGAATCGGTATCCTTTGTGTATCCTCGATGTATCCTCTATATTGTTGTGTCAACAAGGTTCGCGGCAAGTTTATATTGCAAAGCTAGTTCTAAATCAAATGAGATCACACATTAAACTATTAACCGGTCTAGATAACATAAAACAAGACTGATTAAATACTTTATGGGTTTTGAGTGAAACAACCTTTTTATTTAAATATATAAACATTCACATATTATTATTTATACGATCACCAATTAATCTAATTTTAATTAAAATAAAAAAGGGATGTAGTGTTGCTATCCTTATCTCGTGCGCATACATCAGAACCAACGGAGTGGGGTTAGTTACTGTCCAACCCTTGCCGTGACTGGTGGTGCGTTGTCGAGCTAAGTTCTTGCATAGTGACCTATATAAACAGCTGTACTGTGCCTGGCATAGGGTTAGGTATACTACAAGGATGACAAGAGCTTTTCGTCCGTGCGATGTACCGA
The DNA here is from genome assembly GCA_947623375.1 of Apotomis capreana. NCBI lineage: Eukaryota > Metazoa > Arthropoda > Insecta > Lepidoptera > Tortricidae > Apotomis > Apotomis capreana. The sequence continues at coordinate 33,508,794 of OX392499.1, read as the reverse complement.
TATACACGCAATAATCTATTCGTAATGAATGATCGATTATGGCAAGGAACGCCGTTTTATCATTATCTTAGACAAAAATAAACGACAATATACAATATTACCGCTCGATACTTTACGTGAGTTTTTTTGTCCGCGACGGGGTTAATCTGACTTCCTGGCCGAGACAAGGCGCACAACTTTTGACAAACCACAGACGGTAATTGGTTTACAAGGCTTCTGCCCCAGGCTTTAGCCCCAGATCGCATATTTATGGCCCTCACCTTCGGTTTGGGCTACTAACACACGCGATCTGTAATCACGAACCGCGATCGCCCAAGGTATCTAATGCTATTTAAAAACTATAGTATGTAATACGGGCACGAGGCACTCTCACTCGAGAAAGTTTGACGCTTTTGATATTAAAATACGAGACCAGATTGTCACTAGTGAAGGGAGTCGTAAATTGATCTCCGCCAATACTTTCTATTCTGTGAACTAACCTCCACGAGGTATCACCGTTTGCTATACTTATTCAGCTGCCTCCTATTAGCTTTGGAACATGTATGAAGAAGACAGAAATATTCGTAAAATCCATTCGAAGTCGATTAGACATACATAGTAGTATATCATGGCGTCTAAAGTGCTGATACTTGCACTTATAAACGGATTCAAATCGAAATCAAGTCCGCTATTCACTCTATTCGATAGTTAAACGAGATGTGCTTCCAACTTTGTAGCCCAGTCATAATTTGTATAGGTAGGGTAGGGTAGAACCAACATGCATAATTACTATATCGGCATCAAATCATATTTAAAGAGAAGAAATTATGTTTAAATGACTATAGAACGAAATCATCATCAACGTTATATTTTTCTTAAGCTATATTAATTAAGAAGATTATTTCTAGAAGCAAAAATGTTTTAACAATTTCTAATGACACAGAAAGTAATATGTTCCTTTCTTTTTTCAATATAAGTAAATTAATTTACAATCCTTGGGTAAAATAAGTAAATTTTCTTGTGACAGATGTACGTACGCACAGCTAAATTATGATTGAATATATCATTCCCAATTCAATCGTGTTTACCTCGAATGAAGCCCAAATTGGTTTTCTGTGAATGAATACAAACTGCGACGACAAATTCCTTGTTCAATGAAATTCTTATAATAAACACGAATTCAGGACACGCTCTACTGAAAAATTCCGAAACTTAATTTACTAACAAAATAACTTTCGTATATGACCAAATAAAATTCAGACAAAACGGAATCATAATGGATTTACGGTTACGCATATTGGTTTGGCGTAACTTCGCCGTACATTCCAATTATTTTAACAAACAAAATTCCCACCGCAGCGCTCACATGCAGGCGGAACTTTTCCCGCAAAAAATAGTCGCATTTATCACTGCAGTCCTAAAATTCGCGGAAAGTTATGCAGCGTTGTTAGCGGCCATCAATCTGTTCCGTTGCGTCATCAAAGACGATCGGGCCGGCTAATGAAGGCATTATCTGATCCGCGGCGCGGCTCGCTGGCGGGTTCATATCAGCTCTCATACTAGGAAGTCAAAATAATATTTAAATAAGTTGTCGTATTTATGACTGCAGTGACTCACAGAAAGTTATGGGTAATTTTTCATGTTGGTTACAGAATCAATCTTGCAGCATAGATTCTGTGCCCAATTGAGTATAGCAGGATTTTCCAAGATGTCCGAGTGATCATCAAGAGCTCAGGTATCTTGTAAACACAATGTATTTTAAGCCTTATACAAAAACAATGTATTTTGTAGAGAAACGCACTTTAGAACATTCTGTTTGTTGCGAGAACAGATTTTATTATATTACAGGAGTAAACAAAAGGCACTGAGGGATCATGTTTACAAGATAAACTTAGCTTACTGGCTTGGTCGTCTCACTGGTTTGGTTCCTCAACGTTTTTTTAATAACGCGAGGTTAACGCGCTGTCTAAGTGCTCTTTTATTTCTTGCGAGTTTAATAGTTAATGAATGTGAGTAAAGTCCTACTGGCTCGCTGTCATTGGTCTGCTGTCTTTTTCGAGAGTTTAATAAATAGTTCCTACGAGAAAAACTGTCGCATCGCTCGTCAGCTCAGTTGGTCTATTGGCTATTGGCTCATCAGTTTGGATGGCTCGCTGGCTCGGCGGTCTTACCCGCGGGCAGCGGTTCGCGGAAATTGCCAATTAATGTGTCGGAGCACCTGCCACGTCACGCCGCGCCCGGGCTGTTCTCTCACATGTTCCCAATATCCGGGATTGGTTTTTATTGAATCGGGGTTCAGTTAAGCGTTTTCCATGTCTCCGTTAGACACGCTCTAAAGAAAGAGGGCAAGGTTAAATAAAAGTATGTCCAAGGTGTTTTTTTTTACATTTTTGCGAAGATGAAAGAGCAAGGGAAAGCGAAAAGTAAAATATGGTCGCCACCAAATTTTGGGCGCGAATGCGGGTTCATCAAATAGTTACTATTCTAATAATTTATAGATTAGAATTTACTATACCTACGTTTCTCGAAATGGTAGAAGGTTGTGTTGGCCTAAGGTACACTAAATAGGTGGAACAAGATACCTACAATAATTATCAGATGTCTACAATGAAGCGAAAAAATGAAAAATTGTATGGTTGAGGCGGGTTCGAACCCGCGTTATCAACGGATTTCTGGGCTTGACGGGCGTCTTAACTATTGGACCACTGAACCGATGCGAGACCCTTTGATTTTTTCAACCAGTTGCTTTTTTCATGCCTTAGGGTGGCATCGTAGGTTCACTAATGTTTGACCAAAAAACGTTTGAACAAATGATCACTTGACCAAACAACGTTTCACCAAATATTCATTAGGCAAACGAGACATTTGACAAAAGTATCATTTTACAAAAAGTCACTACAAATGATAATTTTACAAACACTACACTTGACAAAATATCATTTAACCAAATATTATTTCATAAAAAGTATTTCTTTTTAACAAAATAAATGTATCTTTATCTTATCTTTATCTTATCTTTATCTTATCTTTATCTTATCTTTATCTTTATCTTATCTTTATCTTATCTTTATCTTATCTTTATCTTATCTTTATCTTATCTTTATCTTATCTTTATATTATCTTTATCTTATCTTTATCTTATCTTTATCTCATCTTTATCTCATCTTTATCTCATCTTTATCTTATCTTTATCTCATCTTTATCTCATCTTTATCTCATCTTTATCTCATCTTTATCTCATCTTTATCTCATCTTTATCTCATCTTTATCTCATCTTTATCTCATCTTTATCTCATCTTTATCTCATCTTTATCTTATCTTTATCTTATCTTTATCTTATCTTTATCTTATCTTTATCTTATCTTTATCTTATCTTTATCTTATCTTTATCTCATCTTTATCTCATCTTTATCTCATCTTTATCTCATCTTTATCTTATCTTTATCTTATCTTTATCTTATCTTTATCTTATCTTTATCTTATCTTTATCTTATCTTTATCTCATCTTTATCTCATCTTTATCTCATCTTTATCTCATCTTTATCTTATCTTTATCTTATCTTTATCTCATCTTTATCTCATCTTTATCTTATCTTTATCTTATCTTTATCTCATCTTTATCTCATCTTTATCTCATCTTTATCTCATCTTTATCTCATCTTTATCTTATCTTTATCTTATCTTTATCTTATGTGTGTATGTCATCACTGGCAACACACATTGTTCAAAGACTTTTGTCTTGAGACACTGCGGGATATTGGACGAAAAGATAGGACGTAGCCTCCCAAACGCTGCCCAGCCAAGTCGGATTCGACGATTGACCTCTTTCTCGAAGTTGGACCTACCTAACTGGACAGTTTGTCCAAGGTATACATAGTTGTCCACAACTTCGAGCGTAGAGTGTCCAATTTTTACCGGTCGTGGTTGAACACGGGCATTAAACATGGTTTTTGTTTTCTCCATGTTCATCCTTAGACCAACTCGCTCAGGGGCTCTACCGAGATCTTCGAGCATCGTACTTAGGTCCTCCACGGTCTCAGCCATGATTACTATGTCATCGGCGAATCGAAAGTGAGTGATGTACTCGCCGTTGATGTTGATGCCTAGCCCTACCCAGTCCAGAGTCTTGAAAACATCTTCCAGTGCAGCGGTAAACAGTTTAGGAGAGATCACATCTCCTTGCCTGACTCCCCGCTGCAGTGGTATGGGTTTCGAGTTCTGGTCTTGGAGTCGGACTAACATAGTGGCGTTCTCGTATAAACACTTCAACACTTCGATATACCGGTAGTCAACTTGGCACCGTTGGAGAGACTGTAGTACAGCCCAGGTTTCAATCGAGTCGAAGGCTTTCTCGTAGTCCACAAATCCTAAGCAAAGGGGCAGGTTATACTCCTCGGTCTTCTGTATAACCTGTCGGAGCGTGTGTATGTGGTCTAGAGTGCTAAAGCCTTTTCGGAAACCGGCTTGTTCGGGAGGCTGGAAGTCGTCGAGCCTCCGTGCGAGACGATTTGTAACGACTCTCGAAAACAACTTGTAGACATGGCTCAGAAGTGAGATGGGTCTGTAATTCTTCAACAAAGTATTATCGCCCTTCTTGAAGAAGAGCACCACAATACTTCTGTTCCATGCCTTAGGCGTTCTCCCTTCCAGTATGACGGAATCAAACAACTTCTGAAGAGCTTTAAGGATCGGTTTTCCACCTACCTTCAAAAGCTCGGCTGTGATTCCGTCGTCACCAGGTGCCTTATTGTGTTTAAGCTGTTTGAGAGCCGTCGCAATCTCGTACTGGCTGACGTCCGGGATGTCTTCGGTATAGTGCCGGGCTAATCTAGATCTAGGATCGGTATCTAGATCGGGGTCGGGTTGGCGTTTTGACGTGTACAGCTGCCCATAGTAACTCTCTATCTCCCTCAAAAGCTCTGGTCTAGAGGAAACAAGTCTACGATTCTCCGTCCTTAATTTTGCGAGCTAGCTTTGCCCAATAGACAGATCCTTAGCAAAGACTTTGGAGGCCTTTTTTCACTCAATTGCTTCTTCAATACGATTAGTATTGAATCGGCGTATGTCACGAGTGAGGGCCTTGGAGATCCGTCTATTGAGCTGGCTATATAAGGTCGCGTCACCAGAGGATTGTAGTCTCATTTCGTTCCTTTTCTTCATAAGCGTAAGAGTAGAGTCAGAGAGCTTTTTGGTTTTGTTCGTTCGTCGAGCCTTGACTTAGACCCAACGGAATGGACAGCTTCCACAAACCCGTCGTTATATTCGTCCATGTCGCTACCTAGGCAATCGAAACGATTTTGGAGTTCGAGCTGAAAACTGTCGGGGTTTTGGATTTGGATTGGTGCTGGCCGGAGCGTAGACTTCATCAATCGAGAGCGCTCTAACTGGACGTTTATATTCAAAGTGCCTCTTACTAGACGGTGATCGCTACCGGTTTTGACCGCATTGATCACAGAGACGTCATTATATATATGTCTCCTCGTCGACATGATGAAGTCAATCTCATTTTTTGTTGCACTGTCGGGACTCATCCAGGTCCACTTCCTGTGCTCTCGCTTCCTGAAGAAGGAATTCATCATATAGAGTCCTTCCTTCTCCATGAAACCGGCCAGTCGGTGGCCCCGATAGTTACGACATCCAACTCCAAATTGCCCCATTAGCTGCTCCCCATCATCGCGTTGAAGTCCCCCATGACAACGGTGAAGTAGGTTTTTGAGTTATGTATGGCTTTTGTTACATCCTCATACATAGACTCTACCTCGTCGTCGGAATGTGCCGAGGTCGGAGCGTAGACCTGTATGACTTTCAGCAAGTATCGCTTAGATACTCTGAGTATAAGATACACTACCCTATTCGACACACTCTCAATCTTCACCACGTTGTTCACGAGGCACTTACGGACGAGAAACCCAACACCTCCCTGGGACAGTTGATCGCCCTCCCGGAAATAGAGTAGGTCACCGGATTTGAGGGTTATCGTGTCCTCTCCCTCTCTTCGGACTTCTGATAATCCTATAATATCCCAACGTAACCTGCTCAATCCTTCCTCCAGTTCCGCTACCTTTTCGTCGGTCCGCAGTGTGCGCGTGTTATATGTTGCCAGGGCCAGGGGTCGTCGATGGTGGTAGCCGGATCTTTCACGGAGATTCTTAGCACCCCTGACCCCGCCAGTACCCTGACCGCTACCGTAGCCAGAGCACCGGGGGTCGCCGTAATTCGGGGCCGTGGCTTGGTTGTATCTGTTCATGGGGGGGAAATGCCGTAATCGCCACGCTTGGCATGCGGGTTGGCGATCGCAGTAATTTTGCACAGTTCTAAGAGAATGCTGCTGCCCATCCTACGGCGGTCTTGGACGTAGTTTTAGGACATACCCGGGTCCGTATCGGACCGGATAATTAGGTATAAGTCTGCAAATATCTAAAAATTAAAATACAATTATAAACTAAACACTAAACTAACTAGAATATATGCTAAAACAGTAAATTGCATATTAAAAACGACTGGTCTGGAAATAAAAAGACACATTTCGTCTACCCATCTACATACAATACAGCACAGACAAGCAAAGGTCACAGACACTTGAACAAAATTTATCTGTTCAGGTCCGGAACTACGAAATGAAATATATCTAACACCAAAAATTTCTTACAAATATCTTCGACATGCGTCACACGTTTGTCACGAACTCATAAGTATAAAGATATAGATTTTGTACACATTTGTTTGAAATTTGATTCCCACTAGTTCAAAGAGAGCTAGAGCATAATGAACTTGTAAATTCTAATTATCGTGGCAATGCTTAATGATACCGGCGGGGCCATTCCAGGTGTACGTATACCGGTATAACGAGTCGGATCGCGCGTTACACGCTCGCTACAAATTAACAGCAATAACCAGAACAATGCAGGTGAAATGAATAAGCGAGAACAAAACACAAAGCGGAATCATTACTCCGCATAAATGCCAGGTGAGCGAGTCTCAAATAAAAGTATTAAATCGTCCAGACGAGTTACACTTCTTGTTGATGTAATCGCGTTTTCTTGTTCATTGAGAGTCAGCCAGCATTATATTCGATACATTATTGATATTCGTCCAATGAGTCGTTAACAAAAGCCTCCGTGGTACAGCAGGGTGCGCGAATCTGCGGGCTCTTTGGGCTCAGTTCGCTACGAGCCGTAGCTGCGGAGCTACGAGCGTGCTACGCCGTAGCGACCGTGGGGGAACACGCGCGTAATTCGCGAATTATTTATAGACGTGGTTATTGTGTGAGGTGTATTGATGTACTTTTAATTTGTGAATATATTTGGGTCCATGGTTTAAGTTCGAAAGTAAATACGAGCTGTTAGGTTATAATTGGCAGAGCTTTTTGTGGTTATTTATCTGCGATTTAAATGTAAATTTGTTTTAGTTATGTCTTAGTAATTTATTGGAGAAAATTAATACTACGCTTTTTTTCTTATTTACGTTACCTAAATAATGGCAAGATTCACGCGGAATACTTATTTAACCAGAGTCACAGATCTGCATAAGTGAAAAAAATTAAAGGATATTTTGGATAAGTAATTTATGCAAGCTGAATACAATTTTATTAGTGCTTTAATCTGAAGAAACGTTTATCATTACCGTATATAATGCCGCTACCAACACTGCATAACAGTAAGTAACTATGAGGCCAAAAATGTGTGGTTGGATGGAACCCAAATTTAATGATAATATAATAACCGTTAGTAAAGTCCGTCATTATTCATAATAGACAATTAAATATATACCTGTCGCCTCGTTCATTGTTAAAATGATTCAGCAAATAAGTATATTACAAAAATATTCGGTTATATTGTTGTAGGTACATTCCACAAAATTTAATCAAACGAATTTGTTTTTCAATCATAGAAGGATCTTTGATTCATTGTTTAGTATAAGCATATTGAGCTCCAGTCCGCCAGTTTTGAAAGTTATATTACTTTGATATAGTTCGATTGTGCGTCAGGGCTCGACTGAATATAGAAATTGCCTGTTTTACTTTGAATACTGCAAAATAATGTTTACGAAGCGTTGTATGGGACGCCTCCGACGCAGGCGGCTAATTTGTCCCTCTTCAATGCATGTTCGTGAGCCCAAATTAATTGAGATACCCACAATACAATAGTTTCAAAACGACAACCCTAAATAAACAGTTCCGGCTAACAAGCGAAACGTGATTTGATGTTCCGTGCCGTGAACCATAGATCCGTGAACACAATGCGAGTATTTAAATTGTATCTGCTCGCTTCCTAGTACGAAACCGTACATTGTATTGTTCCTAGAAACGTTAATTAAGTGTATTTGAACTTGCTTGGGTACGCATTAAAAACACGAAATCTGGTTAATTAAACAAAAACCATCGCTATAATATTATTTGATTTTATTATATTGTTTATTTTAAATACTTAACAAGAAATAACTAACAATGCAATTCAAGGTGAACGAGCTCTTTAATGAAACTAGTTTTCATTAAACGAAATAATAGAGTTCAATTCGTAAAGAATTTATGTGCCATAAAAGTCATAACACAATTATTTACATTGTATTTATATAATTGAATTGGCTTTTATTTAAATACAGATCGCGAAATTCGTATTTGGATACACTATGAGCCATGTTACGGTGCCGGCTAATGAAATGAGGGAAGCCAGCAAATTTATTCTTCCAGCCGATATATGTAAAGAAAAGTGTAATGTGATTCGCGAAGAAACTGCAGCTCTACTAATGGATTAGTTTCTTGCGAGCGGCCATCACACCAACTGCGAACAAAAGAACCGTCATTTGTTTCAATTAGACAGCAAATCTATCAAGTTTGCAGACTGAATTAAGAGAGCGGTTGTAGAAAATAAGTAGCACACTTGACACACAGCACAGACATGTAAAAGACCCTTAAGGCATATTTACAGAATAATGTTATGAAATTTGGATTTATGAGTATATATATGGAGAATTAAACATAATATTTAGGTAGCCGTCATAATATAATTAATTACTATTACTAAGTCAATGAAAGTGATAAAATAAGTGTTGTAAGAATTTTGGTGTCGATTAATGTCCATATGGCAACCACTGCAATTAAAAGCGCTACAAAATATGACATTGGTAACAATAATTGGCCAATTATCTGTTTCAAAAAATATTGTAATTTGTGCTGTGGATTTTGTATTAATAAATAAATTAATAATAGTTGTGAAATCGCTCGCACTTTGTTTCAATCAACTAAATACTTAACATTACAGCTTGGTTTTTCGGTGATAGGTAAGTGATAAAATAGGAAATCTATAAATCTTGTATCTCTTAGTCGTTTATCTTTTTTTAACTCTTTTCATTGACACATAACCATTTTATGTGTGTTTATGTGTAGAAGTGCTACACCGGTCTAGTTTCCTATTATTTTTTGTTTCCATACCTTCCAATCTACTATGGTATGATGAACCTACCAGTCAAATTTGCTTAGATCTGTCTCTCACAAAATCGTCTCTCTAAACTCCTTTGTCAAACACAATTGGAAAGTACATAAGCATGACTAAGCATCATTTCTGTGAGGGATTATATTTGAGGGTTCGTAACATTACTCCGAGCCAGCGAGAGGTTAAATCGGCTTACGTTGTTCGCCTAAAAGGTGTTTAGCCGCCGTCCGACGCGCTATGTTTTTGCCAACTAAGTTCGTATGTGTTGCAAAACATTTGAGAACTATAACCATTTAATATGTAGATATGCATAGGTGTACAATGTACATGTGATTAAGAGTACATGTCATTTGTCCATATTGAGGTTATACGTGCTGCACATGTGCATGAATTCATTCATAAATAGGCCATGTATTTTGCAGCTCATTGTACAGTCAAGGAAATTGAAACACGTACCTTTTTCACTCCTTTACCGTACTTAACTCTATCGGATTAAGGGAAATATGGTAAAATTAGAATTTCTGTTCCCGCCCTGTCATTTGTACATACTCTTAGTGATATCACTTGCTATTTGGACTTTGGACTTTAAATAGAGAACATTAATCAAAATAATAAATGTCATTACGGTATTTACTGTAGAGTGCATGTTGCCAAAGTCGAAGTATAGCGGAATTGATGGAGCCGTGATAGTATCTAACTATCGATACCGATGTCTCGCAATCGACCTATACAGATAGCGAAAACGGCATTTTTTTTTAATTCAGACATTCTTGGACAATAGGTCTAAAGTGGATGTTTAATACTCGGAGTAAAATGTATTAAAGCATTTATACCGGGTGTTTCCTGTAACATGGGCACGAAAATATAGATTCGACTCTCTTAACAATATTTGTTTAGGAATTTTCAAAAATAACTTCAATCATATCCCTTAAATATTGTTCAAAATATTGTTTATTCTAAGAAGCAATGTATTGATTGAAATATTTGATATTAATAGCCAAGCGCTGTTAATACGGGGTGACGTACATAGAACATAGTATTTTTTATTTATTAATGGCATTTACAGTGGTGAGGTGTGTTTAAAGTTAACTGAATACAACTACTTAGTCTTAAAATGGCTAAAATATTTGAATAATTGTTCGCTAAGCTCTTTATTTATTTAAACTTTATTGCACAATATAAAAGTCAGTACAAATGGCGGACTTATTTCCAAATGGAATTCTCTAACAGTCAACCATAGGCCTAAACAGAGATACTAAGAATCTTTAGGAGTTGTACCTTACATCTTCAGCTCAGCGTTATGAGCTGATGACTACCAGTTACACATACCTAAATCATTCTATAAAATAAATGAAAAACACTGTTAGTGCTTATAACATTTGAGGGTTGGCCTCGATTTCTATGGGAAAAAATAAAAGTCAATTTTTATTTTTAATATTGGCGTAGGTACTTTTTAATTCGCACCTTAGACAATTAGTCAATTACGTTAGCGACGACTTCTAGAAAAAGAAGGCTATTTGTTTAGCTCCAGATGAATATCCATTTTAACGTCGTCATTCCCCCGCCATCGCCAAGATGATGGACGGAGCCGCGATAAAAATGTGATTGAAGCAAAATGGATCATTGTTTACACCTGCAGCAAAGTACACAATATATTTTACTTAAGTTTCTGTAAAAGACCGAGGCTTTTTCAACCGATTCATTTTGTTATTGTTCAGTTTTTACAACCTACCTATTGTTTCAGATGAAAAAAGAACCAAGAAAGAGCCATTAAATACGAGTTGTATAATTATAGTATATCATTAAATGACTGAAAAAAAGTTTTTTTTGGAAATAAAGTATTATTGCCACCACGTTATTGCAATATACACATTTCGATTAGTTATGCATGTAAAATAATAATGAGAGTGCGTCGTATGAGTCGGCATTTTACACGTTTATGTATCGATACCTTAGTTCACTCTCCAACTAATGATAATAATTTTGCCGTGCAGTAACACGTAACTAAGTCTAACTACTTTTTTTGTTTATACTATTGTTCTCAAATGTATCGTAAATTATCATCTATTTCGTGGTAATTAATTTAAATGAATACATAAGTTTAGAGATTATAATACGAGGAGTACATAAATTTAACTTGTGCATAATTACACAACATAAACTTATGTACACTATGAAAATGGATTATCTATTATTTTATGAAAACTTAATAAATCAATGATGTGTTTACTAATTAAAAAGTTCAGACAACATTTTACAACTGCAGATAATTTATTTCGAAGAATTTTCACAATTTGTTTATGTCCATTGATAAACTACTTACAATCAATACGAAATAATGAGCACAAAAACGAGATGTCAATTGGTAATGGGGTCAACTAGACCAGAGGTGGCAGCCATAGCCTGCGCATGGGGTCCAACCTGCCCTAGATACAATAAAAACTGGTGACCCCGCGCGAATTACTGCCTCGTTTTGTTGAGCACCTCGAGCTTGGCCAAGTCAGTTTGGCTTTGTTTCCCAAATTACGAAATTGTATTCCGTTTGTATCAACGCCAAGTAATCTATATATATAAAAGAAGAAGTCCTGACTGACTCATCAACGCACAGCCGAAACTACCAATGTTAGAGAGTTGATTTTTGCACAGTAGGTTACTTTTATAACGTGGGCTAGAGATAAGAAGCGATTTTGAAAAATTCAATCCCTAAGGGTGTTAAAAAGGGGTGCAAAGTTTGTATGGGGGAAACTTTTTTTTTAGAGCTAGAGACTTGAAACTTTGTAAAAAGGTATTAAAATTAAATGGAAGAAAACTAATTTCAGCGTTTTTGAAAATTCACCCCCTAATGTGGTAAACAATGGGTTAAAAGTTTGTATGGAGATTAGGTATTTTGTTGAGCGCGGGACTTGAATTTTTGTTTAAAGGTACACTATTAGAATACAAGAAAAGTAATTTCAGCGTTTTCAAAAATTCGTCCTTTAAAAGGGTTAAAAAGGGGTTAAAAGTTTGTATGGGGGGAACTTTTTTTTCAGCTAAAGACTTGAAACTTTGTAGAAAGATTACTTATTAAGAAACACAAAAAGTACTTTCAGCGTTTTAGAAAATTCCACCCCTTAAGGGGTATATATATAAAAGAAGAAGCTCTTAATGACTCATCAACGCACAGCCAAAACTACTAATGTAAGAGAGTTGATTTTTGCACAGTAGGTTACTTTTATAACGTGGGCTAAAGATAAGAAGCGATTTTGAAAAATTCAATCCCTAAGGGTGTTAAAAAGGGGTGCAAAGTTTGTATGGGGGAAACTTCTTTTTTTGAGCTAGAGACTTGAAACTTTGTAAAAAGGTATTAAAATAAAATGGAAGAAAAGAAAAAGAATTTCAGCGTTTTTGAAAATTCACCCCCTAAGGTGGTAAAAAATGGGTTAAAAGTTTGTATGGAGATTAAGTATTTTGTTGAGCGCGGGACTTGAATTTTTGTTTAAAGGTACACTATTAGAATACAAGAAAAGTAATTTCAGCGTTTTCGAAAATTCGTCCTTTAAAAGGGTAAAAAGGGGTTAAAAGTTTGTATGGGGGGGAACGTTTTTTTTCAGCTAAAGACTTGAAACTTTGTAGAAAGATTACTTATTAAAAAACACAAAACGTACTTTCAGCGTTTTAGAAAATTCCACCCCTTAAGGGGTTAAATAGGGGTGCAATGTTTATATGGGAGAAACTTTATTTATTGAACTAGAGAGTTGAAACTTTGTAGAACGCTTACTTAATCAAATACAAAAAAGTGATTTCAGCGTTTTGAAAAATTCTGCCCCTAAGGGGGTGAATGAACTAAGAATAAAATTCCTTACCTACCTATTTTAATATCTTTGTCATCATCAAAAATCTACGCGGACGAAGTCGCGGGCGGCCGCTAGTATTATATATAATATTATAAGAAGTCCTGACTGACTCATCAACGCACAGCCGAAACTACTAATGTTAGAGAGTTGATTTTTGCACAGTAGGTTACTTTTATAACGTGGGCTAGAGATAAGAAGAATTTTGAAAAAATCAATCCCTAAGTGTGTTAAAAAGGGGTGCAAAGTTTGTATGGGGGAAACTTTTTTTATTGAACTAGAGACTTGAAACTTTGTAGAAAGCTTACGTAATCAAATACAAAAAAAAGTAATTTCAGCGTTTTGGAAAATTTCACCTTTAAGGGGGTTAAAAAGGGGTGCAAAGTTTGTATGGGGAAATCCGCTAATCTATATATCTGTATAATATATAAAAGAAGAAGTCCTGACTGACTCATCAACGCACAGCCGAAACTACTAATGTTAGAGAGTTGATTTTTGCACAGTACGTTACTTTTATAACGTGGGCTAGAGATAAGAAGCGATTTTGAAAAATTCAATCCCTAAGGGTGTTAAAAAGGGGTGCAAAGTTTGTATGGGGGAAACTTTTTTTTTTGAGCTAGAGACTTGAAACTTTGTAAAAAGGTATTAAAATAAAATGGAAGAAAACTGATTTCAGCCTTTTTGAAAATTCACCCCCTAAGGTGGTAAAAAATAGGTTAAAAGTTTGTATGGAGATTAAGTATTTTGTTGAGCGCGGGACTTGAATTTTTGTTTAAAGGTACACTATTAAAACCCAAGAAAAGTAATTTCAGCGTTTTCAAAAATTCGTCCTTTAAAAGGGTTAAAAAGGGGTTAAAAGTTTGTATGGGGGGAACTTTTTTTCTCAGCTAAAGACTTGAAACTTTGTAGAAAGATTACTTATTAAAAAACACAAAAAGTACTTTCAGCGTTTTAGAAAATTCCACCCCTTCTAGGGTTAAATAGGGGTGCAATGTTTATATGGGAGAAACTTTATTTATTGAACTAGAGAGTTGAAACTTTGTGGAACGCTTACTTAATCAAATACAAAAAAGTGATTTCAGCGTTTTGAAAAATTCTGCCCCTAAGGGGGTGAATTAACTAAGAATAAAATTCCTTACCTACCTATTTTAATATCTTTGTCATCATCAAAAATCTACGCGGACGAAGTCGCGGGCGGCCGCTAGTATTATATATAATATTATATTATAGCGATTTATATGATTTCGTATATATTATAGCATTTTTCTTGTTTACTTAGTTTGCTGTACCTACTATAATTTTAAATGATATTATATCCTAACAGGTCATAAGTGACAAGTGCTTTAATATAGTGAAGTTTGAAAGACAATAATATAAATATAAATAACAATGTATACATCAATGTGGTTCATGAGTATTGTGGCCATCCTCGTGGTGGATGTGAGGACCGGAGCTCTACTACAGAAAGGTGAGTTGTCTTTATTTTTTACTTACTCAGTCGAACGAGAAGGCGTATTTGCAATTCTGAATGAGGCACAAATTCGCTGGGTACAGTCGGCGACTCAAGCTGCCGAGCACTTTATCGTACTAATCGCATTGACCTAAGGTATAATCCCATTATTTTAGATGCAACAGAAAAGAGACTTACTAGAAGATGAAATAAGTATCCATACGCCCGTGGAATCATTAGTGAACAAGTCGCACACACATGAAGTTTATCATAAATATAACTATTGCACGCATTACTGTGACTCGCGAGACTTTTTTCTCGCGACAAATAGGTATTTCGGTCACTTTCTTTTCAATACCATGCGAGCGAGGAAGATGACGCTGTCGTGTCACGTGACAAGCGAAGTCGTGGCAAGACATGCTAGCCCTGCAGAATGTCAAATTTGCATAACGTGGAATCTATTCACATATTCCTCCGATGTTATTGGCGAAACCCGATACCGGTATTTGTATCAACTATATAAATATGAAAAAGCTCTTGTAATATGAAAAGATTATGGACGAGCGGATAATCGAAAAGATATTTATTTTAAAAGAAACACTAGTTATATACGTCTTTTAATATCCAGGCGAGCAAGTTAATCAAATCCCCAGTCTGCGTTTGTGAGATGTTTTGCGTTCCCTTGTAAAAAAATCAACATAACTATACCGGGCCGGGTAAAAGGAGTAATAGGAGCTTATAGAAATTGCCTTTGGGCCTTCTTTTCATAGACCCATATTAGTTTCGTAGTAATGGGGTCACAGCCGATGAATAAAAAGATTACACGTCCTTTACAATCCTTTCGACTATTATATATTGTAGTTTGAAATGTATTCCTATGAGATACGTAGCTACCCTGCTCTGACTTTAAACGATTATAGTAAAACGTGAAATGTCTGGTTTATTGGCTTTTATCAGACTTTTATTTAAGAACGAAGCGCAGGGAATGCTTTATGGTTGTGCTTAAGATTTTCCATTTAGGTCCGTCATAGTTTACCTACGTTCGGTAGAAACACGCATTAGAATTTCTGTTTATTACAGGCAATTTATTGCGTTCTGTCTGTGAGACAGAGAGAAGAACGTTACCTACAATCATCAGTGAAAACGTAACTACAAAAGGGTTTCCGCTTCACTGTACACCCGTAAGAGTAATTATATTGACTAGCTGTATCTATGGGCAATTACGGGCAGCAGCGGCTCTTGGGAGAAAATCAAACGAACACAATTAGAACACGGAAAGGAAGCGTGGGAGATAAATATCCGCCTTGGAATATACGTAATCAGTAAATAAGCATGATCGCTGGAAGATACAGGCCTTAAAAAAAGCTTGATTGAATTACCTTGTCTTCGTGTATTTACTGGTGGCGTTTATAATGAATGCTTGTATATTTAGCGTATCGAATTGGCTAGACTAACGTAAATAAAAATAATTCGATATACTGTTTATCAACCTAAATAAATAGGTAATTATTATTTAGAACGTATTTTTTTTATAGTCAAATAATATGATACGTAGCGGATTTGCCCATACATATACTTATTTGATCCAAGTAATGACTTGCTATGCTTTTTACAGGGTGTTTTTTCTGCCTTACCAACCTAATTAAATAATTCTGCGAAAAGGCAGAGAACCTTTTTACAAACATAGATATCTTATTTATGCGTTGAGCAAACATGAACTAAAATTATTATGCATAAATTTACAAATTCAGCCGTAACCTATTCCAATAAACTGCTCGTTCAAAGCAGTATAATGTAAGTATGTATTGTATGACAGTATGTATTTTGTATAAGTGCCCTTGTGGCCTATTTGCAGAATAAAATTCATTATTTCATTATATGCTGCAAGTTAACGTTTATTTATTTAAACTTTATTGCACAAAAGAAAACTTTAAGGTACAAAAGGCGGACTTAATGCCATGGGGCATTCTCTACCAGTCAACCTTAGACTAAAGCAGAAAAATTGTAGGCGGTGCATCCAAGCAACATAATTACATAGAATTAAAACACTCGTAATACATATAGTGTCGTAGTACATATAGAGGTTCATTTAAATAAGTTCCTAATTCAATAGGTACAAAAGGCGGACTTAATGCCATGGGGCATTCTCTACCAGTCAACCTTAGACTAAAGCAGAAAAATTGTAGGCGGTGCATCCAAGCAACATAATTACATAGAATTAAAACACTCGTAATACATATAGTGTCGTAGTACATATAGAGGTTCATTTAAATAAGTTCCTAATTCAATAGGTAAGCTTTAGTTTAGAAACAAAGAAAATATTCACTTAAATCAAAATCAATCCGAATCTAACATTTCAAGTGACTTCAAAGTTGAGTAATATCGTCGGAGTTTTATTATTACAAAAGTTTGAGATTTGAATTTCCCTAAGCGGCGACGAAATGTAGTCGAATATTCGTAAGAAATGTGATTTCTTACCGGGGACGGGGCTGGAACCTCCGCCACCACACGTGATGGCTGTTCGGGTTGGCGGACATACTCGTATATCAAGAGGTGTTAGGATTAAATTAGTGAATAATTGTTTTGCATCACCTACTTAATTCAAACTTTTGTTGATCTGCTCCGCTACCTAAAGGTTATCTGGAAGAAATCGCTGTTTAGCGATAAGACCGCCTGTTGTTAACCTCTATTTATTTTTCACTGTATATATCTCATGTGTTGTGTCCCTGTGTATTTGAGGTGCGCAATAAAGTGGATTTGTAATTGTTGACTATGATGAAGATCTTTGCTGGTGTCGAGGGTGATGGTAGATAGTCACTAGGTTTGGCAGTGGCTTTGCTTAGCTATGCGTGGGTGATGCGGGTACTGGGCAGTGTCGGCATCGCGCTTATAAGGCCCTCGCACAAAGCCCTCTTAGGGGGATGTACTTTCTCAATAGCCTATAGGATCTTGCCTTTAAAACGTAAGGTACGTTTTGAAAGGCAAGATCCTAGCATCACTGTAGTAAGGTTCCTCGCCTGTTTAGATTACTCCAAGCCACGCCTCTGACGTGTGGATAATGTTTTGTTTAGAGTTTTAAATACTCTCTTACACGCGTGACAGTAGAGTTGGCCAGTTGAATAAAATATGCGTCTGCTATCAAAGAGTAGTTTTTACTATGACTTCATTATCTCAGCTAAATAAAAAAAATCAAAAGTGTGTTTTCAATACCGTAAAGCGGTATAAGAAAATCACCAACTTTACCGACAGACGTCCTCTCGCCTCGCCACATTTTCACATAAGAGTGAATAGGCACTACATTTTGCAATGCATTATGCATTTTTGACGTCGTCATTCTTTTTCCAGAACCAAAACCGGAAAAATGCAAAGTTATTAAATATTTGTAAGAAAACTAACCGTATAACATTTATGCAAGTAGGTATGATTATTCTCGCCACACCTTTGTGTTAAGAAGAGAGTTTTCCTTTTGTTAGGAGTTGCTTTGAAGTCGTGCTTTGATGCTGAGGTCAGTGAACAATGTAGAAGTAACTGGAAGATTGTGGGTTAAATATAAATTGTTATAACCCGAAATGTTAAAATAATGTTGGCTGTAGGGTCGTGTGTACAGTACAGGCTCTAGTTATGTACTGATGTTACGTGTATCGTCATAAAATCAAATAATTAACATGCAGGTGATGGAGATAGTTGTCACTTAGCTGGGGTCAAAGTTGGATGCTACTAAATACATGGACACGTCCTAATAACATCATGCCTCGTATGTTATAAATAATTATGCCGGTGAAGGATGACCAGTTGACAGGCTTAATAAAGAATTAATAATTAGCAGAGCGTGATACTTAATGAACATAGTCTTTTTAAAAATTAAATTTAATCTGTTTTAGCCTTTTACTTTAGTTAGTTAAGTTCTTAGTTTATAGTTAGTATTTTAATTTCTTTAGTATTATAAATGTTGCATTATCTGTTTTATAAATGAACATAATATTGAGCAGACTTGAACAACTATCAAATATCTAATAGTACCTATATGTCTATTTGTATCTATCATTTCTATCCAATACAATATTTAACTAGGAATAGAGTATACACCCGATATATTCTAAATTAATACAAAAGATACGCCATCAACCAAACCCGGAAGATCCTACCGTAAATGAATAAGCAACGGTCAAGCAAATATGCCAGCAGTGAGCGTCCTACAAACAATAACAATTTAAACTCGCCCGAGTTGGATTTATTATAATGAAAATGAAGTCACTAGTGGACTAAATTTTACGGGCGCATTACTGATGTCATTACCGCTTTATAGATTTTGCAGTTTTAATAAAGCTGAAGTTAAGGATGTACAGTCGGCAGCTAAAGTAGCTGTGCATTTTAGATACAATTCGACATATGCTAGTAGTAAAATGCGTGTGCTGAGTGTACCATATACATCAATACGTATTATATTATTATTGCTATACACAGATTCGATACCTGTAAATTTACTTGTCTAACATAACAATCACTCTAAGTATAACTAGAAAATACACAGTAGACCTCTTTGATGCTAATAATCCATGGCATCTATCTGCTCGATATCGTATGGTAAGCAAAGCAGAACGGTATTCGTTGCTCCGATATGTTATTTAAATTGTCATCAAGCTTTTGCGTTTATCATAGAGGAGGGATTAGTTGGAGATTGAATAATTAGATTGGTGAGATTTTGAAAATATACTTTTACCACAGAGCAGATAATAATCAACACCAAAAGCAAGTAACAAAGCACGATTTGACATCAGATTGTAAGCGCCAGTCGCACAATATTTGTTTGCGCGAACTCACAACAGCCACTCATCACGCCACGACAAACACCCGCGCGCTGCGGTCGACCCTCCCAAGTTTCCCAACTTCTACCTGCGCCCGTCAGCCGTGAGACGCCTGCAAAATGTTCTAGATATGTGGCGCTGGGTCAGCATTGATGCTTGCTGAAACCTTAGCTATGCTTTCAGCGATAAATTAAGCTAAATGTTTCCTACTGCTTCCACTGTAGGTAATCATGTGTTTGTTTTTCTGAATAAAAAGAAGCTATATCACTTTCCGGTTTGTATTCTATCTCAATGCATAAAAATCGCAACGATCCATTGGCTTTTGCATTCATTTTAGTGCATTTCTCAAAAAGTTTGTTCAAAATTAAGACAGAAAATTAAAGTCCAATATAATTTTCCTATTTTGTTAAGAAATGCTCGTTAGGCAACAGGACAAGGATTTATAAAAAAATTATTTACCTAAAAAAAGTTTTGATATGTATTTCAATGCACGACACGATGAAATACACGACAGTCATCAGATAAAGAATAAAGTTGTTGGCGAGAACTCACAACAGCCACTCATCACTACAAGGAACACCTCGCGCGCCGCGGCCGACCCTCCCAAGTTTGCAAGTTTCACCTCTAATGGCGCTGCCGTATCAGAACCAAGTGGCGTTGGGTTAGCACTGATGCGTTTGCTAAATTATTCAAAACTAGATTTCGCCTATCTGTAAATGTATATAGTACCATATGGTTACTTTATATCCCGGTAAAATCACTCTCCGGTCTGTATTGTTTGTATCTCTGTGCTAAAATCACATTCGTAGCCCAAAAGCCCTCTGGCAACTTATTGCGCGAGAGCCATATTGCCCATAGACAAGGATAACAAATGGATAGTGTATATTTATTTATTTAAAATAACCATTATAATCAAAGCAATGACTATGTTTACAATTCGTCTGTACAATACATTACCTAATGTGCAAGCTATTTGGTTCTTATCAATAAATGGTAACCCTCACTCGTTATTACAAGAGTAATAAATAGTTATTTGTGCAACAAGAGAGCAAAGTTGTTTTTTGTTACGAGTGCTAATTTTGAGTCCCGAGCAAGCGAAGGATTCTACGTTTGAATCACGAGCGTAGCGAGTGATTCTATGTTAGAATCCTGAGTGTAGCGAGGGACTCAACAGCACGAGATGCAAAAAACTTTGCTCTCGTGTAGCACACACAACTTTTCACCTCATCAGCGAGAACATATTCGACATTTTGTGCTTTTTCTTCCAACGTATGTTTAAAGTCTTTTATGCTGATTTCAATAATATTATTAATCAGAAATAGATAAGTGCTGCTTAAAAGGCATAAAAATATAATTTAATTGAAATTATAATCAACCAACCAACACGGTTATTGTCATTATTTGATCAAATTGGAAGATTTAGCAGATACATGACGTGTTTATTTATAAATACATATGTTATTACGAGATTTTGTTTATAAATTGATTAATATTTTTACTCGTAAAACACCAAACAAAATAAATGCAAAAGAAAATAACAATTACAATATGAACTTGATATTTTTAAGGTACGTTTCGAATATGCAATATATGCATCTATGATAAATGGTGAAATTATAAATTATTATTATATTTACAATAAGTAATAAGTTGTAAAAATCTTGTTTTATTTGAGCAATGATCTATTGTTTTATATAAAAGGCACAATAATTTAAATATTCGGTCGTTAAATAAAAATATAATAAAGAAAAAAAAATACGTTGCAATTAAAACTTTTTCGGGTGTTTTTAATGAATTATTTGGTATAACGCGTATCCGAACTGTTCTCAATCGATGTCGGATTCGAAAATTAAATTTCAGATTGATAAATTTCTCTCCCTCTCTTTTATATACATATGAAAGAAACAGAGTGCATCGAGATTCAAATGATTAGAATTTTATAATTAACCTTTGGCTGAAGAATGACAATTCGTGGTCAGATATTGAAAAAATTAAAAAGCTACTTTCTACTCACGCTCGAAACAAAATCGCATTTTGTTCACTGTTATCTGACAGCAAAATCGCCATGTTTGAGCTGGAGAGGTGAAAAATCATAAATCCAATACAAAACAAGCATCACTATACCGCCAATTTACAGATTTATGAAATTGTCGGAGTGTTAACAAATGTATTAATGTGGCAATTCGTCAATGAATAAGGACATCTGACCAATATGTTCTGGAGTAGTATGTTGGGATTAGGAGCGCTTGTGCATAATTACCGCAATATGATCGCCGTTAATTCGGATAATGTTAATTACTACTGGAAATTATTCCTTCTATTGTGAAAATATGTTATCTATCAATATGATTACCTTGTATTGTAATGATATCTGTTTTGTTGATTCCTTTGCACACCTTTCATCATCTTAGCCATAGGACATCCACTGCTGAAAATAGGCCTCCCCTTTGAAATTCCATATATACCGGTTGGAAGCGACCTGCATCCAGCGCCTTCCGGCGACCTTTATAAGGTCATCTGTCCATCTTGTAGGTGGACGTCCTACGCTGCGCTTGCTGGTCCGAGGTCTCCACTCGAGCACTTTTCGGCCTCATCGGCCATCTGCTCTGCGTGCTATGTGGCCTGCCCATTGCCACTTCAACTTGCTAATCCGGTGAGCTATATCGGTCACTTTAGTTCGTCTACGGATTTCCTCATTTCTGATTCGATCACGTAGAGACACCCCGAGCATAGCCCTCTCCATTGCTCGTTGAGCGACTTTGAGCTTTGAGATGAGGCCGATAGTGAAAGACCACTTTTCGGTGCCGTAAGTCATCACTGGTAACACACATTGGTTGAAAACTTTCGTCTTGAGGCACTGAGGTATGTCGGACGAAAAGACATTGCGTAGTTTCCCGAACGCTGCCCAGCCTAGTTGGATTCGGCGGTTGACCTCTTTCTCGAAGTTGGACCTACCTAATTGGACCACTTGTCCTAGGTAGATGTATGAGTCAACAACTTCGAGTACCGAGTTTTCAACAGAGACTGGGATGGCCACAACCTTGGCATTTGACATGAGTTTCGTCTTGTCCATGTTCATTTTTAAGCCCACCCGTTGAGGAACTCGATTGAGGTCATCGAGCATCATGCTGAGTTCCTCCATCGACTTTGCCATGACTACGATGTCGTCGGCAAACCGAAGGTGAGTGATGTATTCGCCATTGATGTTGATGCCAAGTCCTTGCCATTCCAGGAGCTTGAAGGGGTCTTCCATAACGGCCGTAAACAGTTTCGGGGACATAACGTCCCCCTGTCTTACGCCTCTTCTCAATGGATTGCACACCTTTGCAAACTGACAACATTTCATATTTTTAAGACTATCATTTTATTACTTTTCTGAATTCTGCTTAAAAAGATGAAGTAATCTCTGTTTTTATTTATTTTCTGAGATGATTATTTATTTTATTATTAATTTATAAAAACATACTCATTTTAAAATGTGGCAACACCAAAACCAGTACTTAATGGAACGGTTACTTTAGTCGGTTTTCTTATTTAAAAAAAAACTTCTAATTCTAATTTTAAAATATGGCTTCCATCAAAGTTAATGATGATTTCGCCAATTTCGAGTTTGCTCCTAGAGCATGCCGTTGTTCGGTGAGGTTTTGCTTTTTGTAAAGTGATAGCGATTTACAAAAAACCACGCGGACTATCGGGCCTTGACCCAGGAAGGGCTATGAACGCTTCAAGTTGAATTCTTCATTAGCTATTCACTCATACGTTAGATCACTGCACAATACGCTATCAATACTACACATTGAACAACTAAAATGAATAAATAATGAACAACTAAACTTAAACGCATGCGGCCATCTTGGGACACGAACCGGAAGTCTAAAAAAAACTTAATAAAACTCGGTATGCATCTGTCATCTGTCAACGTCAAATAAAAAATATATATATTTTTTTTCGCTCTGGTTTAGACAACAACCCTATTCAGCCCGTATTGTCTTAGATTGCAGTTATTTGATGTATTTTCTTATATTTCTTTAAATACTGAAGAATAAATTCAAAGATTTTTTTTTAAGGTACACGACATAAAGCCCTGTCGATCTCTATATTAATTTCCACCTGTTATAAATATGAAATGTTGTCAATTATAATGATCAGTGTTGTTTACATATGTTAAAAATACTTCAACATAAATAAATAAATAAATGATACGATAAATAAATATTATGTTAAGATAAATAAATATTATGTTATGATAAATAAATATTATGGGACAATCTTACATAAATCGACCTAGGGCCTAGTAACAAACTAAGCAATGCTTGTGCTATGGGTACTAGATACTAGACGACGGTAAATACATATTATATATAGATAACAACCATGACCCAGGAACAAATATTAGAATAATATATGGTGGGTAAACTGTAGTATATTTTGTTTAGTTCTCATTATGGAAAGTTACCTATTCTTGGAGCTGATCTGAAAATGGAAACGGAAGTCGGAAGTGTTTGTTTGGGCTCATTTAATAATAATAAATCAATTATATACAATTTAAATAAAAACAGTAAAAAATTCATTTCAGGTTTCTCCCATGCAGAGTTTAATACTTTTTATAAGAAAATATTTCCCTAAGTACCTACTTAACTTGCCTCCCCATTCATACCCCCACAATATAAATATAAATAAAATATTTATTCATTTATACGTATATACCTAAATATATATAATTATTTACAGTTATAAATACCAAATATTATTTCTTCATATTACCTTCTTTAATCATTTAATTATAAGTTATTACAAGTTCTTACGCAGCTCTCATCGCATTTACTTTTTGATGATCCCATGTTACTTAGCTTCTGGTTGGCCATACATAAATTCTTCATATATCAGAGGGAAGAGGGAAGAGGGAAGAGGGAAGAGGGAAGAGGGAAGAGGGAAGAGGGAAGAGGGAAGAGGGAAGAGGGAAGAGGGAAGAGGGAAGAGGGAAGAGGGAAGAGGGAAGAGGGAAGAGGGAAGAGGGAAGAGGGAAGAGGGAAGAGGGAAGAGGGAAGAGGGAAGAGGGAAGAGGGAAGAGGGAAGAGGGAAGAGGGAAGAGGGAAGAGGGAAGAGGGAAGAGGGAAGAGGGAAGAGGGAAGAGGGAAGAGGGAAGAGGGAAGAGGGAAGAGGGAAGAGGGAAGAGGGAAGAGGGAAGAGGGAAGAGGGAAGAGGGAAGAGGGAAGAGGGAAGAGGGAAGAGGGAAGAGGGAAGAGGGAAGAGGGAAGAGGGAAGAGGGAAGAGGGAAGAGGGAAGAGGGAAGAGGGAAGAGGGAAGAGGGAAGAGGGAAGAGGGAAGAGGGAAGAGGGAAGAGGGAAGAGGGAAGAGGGAAGAGGGAAGAGGGAAGAGGGAAGAGGGAAGAGGGAAGAGGGAAGAGGGAAGAGGGAAGAGGGAAGAGGGAAGAGGGAAGAGGGAAGAGGGAAGAGGGAAGAGGGAAGAGGGAAGAGGGAAGAGGGAAGAGGGAAGAGGGAAGAGGGAAGAGGGAAGAGGGAAGAGGGAAGAGGGAAGAGGGAAGAGGGAAGAGGGAAGAGGGAAGAGGGAAGAGGGAAGAGGGAAGAGGGAAGAGGCAAGAGGGAATATTCTACCGAGAATAAGACGTTGTCACGTAAAATCTTCCTTCGCCCGTAAAACCGACTTTACAGGCAACCATTTTTTTTATGTAATTTCTGTCCCAGATACCTACAATTTAAAATTCGCTTGGATCGCTTCCCTATTAGAAAATAGTCCGAACGATTTGGAGCGTGCTCGTGTCTTGGCCGTTTCCGCGAGCGAGTCTGGCCACTGGCTGCACGCCCTTCCCTCGCGTAATATCGGCACTGTTCTAGATCCCAATTGCTTAAGGATAGCAACTTGTTTAAGACTCGGAGCTAGAATATGTGTCGATCATACGTGCGCCTGTAAGCGCGTAGATCAACTGAGACGTCATGGGCTTTCTCGCGCAAGAAGTGCCGGCCGCTTGTACCGCCATGGCACATTAAACAATCTGTTCCGCCGTTCACTTGCTACTGCCTCTGTGCCTGCCATCCTAGAGCCCATTGGGATGGCGAGAGACGACGGCAAGCGTCCGGATGGAGCAACGTTGGTGCCATGGAAGCTTGGGAAAACCTTAGTGTCGGATGCGACATGCGTCGACACGTTTGCCGCATCGCATATCCAGGTTACTCGCACACAGGCTGGTGCCGCGGCTGACCAGGCACCGATCCTGAAGCGCCGAAAATACTCATGCCTTTTAAAGGATCATGTGTTTGCGGCGCTGGCAGTAGAAACTTTAGGACCTTGGTCAGCCGACATGAAAAGCTTCTTGAAGGCCCTGTCGTCGCGGTTGGTCGACGCCATGGGGGATCCAAAAGCTGGCGCTTACCTCTCGCAAAGGATCAGCCTTGCAGTTCAGAGGTAACGCCGCCAGTGTAATGGGGACCATGCCACAGGCAGAACTGCTGGAGGGGGTGTTCTTTTTATAAACCTATTATTTTTAATTTAGTATCAGTAGTTTATTACGGTACAATTAAAAAGCAAAGCAATGAACATCTGTTTGACGCCCTGCTTGACGTATGCATGTCAAACCTGGCCGCTTAAACAATCATATTTAAATAAAATAAGAACATGTCAAAGAGGCATGGAAAGGAGTTTCATGAACATCAAACTGAAGGACCGGATTAAAAGTGGATATATAAGGAAAAGGACCAGAGTAAAAGATGCAGTCAAACAAGTACTGACACTTAAATGGAAATGGGCAGGCCATATTCAAAGAGTTACAGACAATAGATGGTCAAAAACGGTTACAAATTGGTGTCCCATTTACAAAACCAGAAGACGAGGTAGACCACAAAAAAGGTGGAGTGATGACATCGCACAAGTAGCGGGAGCACTTTGGCCTAGAGTGGCTCGCGACAGACAAAATTGGCATAAGTTGGAGGAGGCTTTCACCGCAAAGGCGGCTCTTACATAAAATAAATAATAAATACAATAAAATAAAAAGACTAACATACTATAAGGAAAAACTAAAACTATTAACAAAAAATTTTAGTTGTAAACAAAATATTCATGTATTTTTTTAAGAGATTAATAAAGCTTTGTTATGTTATGTTATCAGTAGTTTATTTAGTATTTATCAACTCTTTTACCACTTATCATTTGTATATTGTAAGTATGTTTTTTTTTTGTTTATTTCAAAATAAACTGTTAAACATTTAAAATTATAAAGCCTACATAGAGGAAGATATTCGCAGTTTAAAAACTCTCGAAAACGAGTTCCTTTTATATGTAGTGTCGGTGACATTTACAATTTGTTAAATAAATCATAAAGTTTTATGAGCACATTTCTTTCTACAGAGGGACAATTGTATATAGGTACAGTACAACGATTAGAATATTTTAAAACTAGATAAACCCGTAAACATAGTAGTATCACGTAGTATTCATAATAGGGTACGAAATAGAACGTATTTCGAGTTAAATAGACTGGTGTCAAATTTGGAATGGAGGAATTTGATTGTATTTTAATGTTGTCCCTCCGTGCATCGTTATCCTCATTGCTGAGGGTCGTGGCATCCACCATGGATTAGCTTCCTCCGAATGATGATGCACTATCTTCCACGGTCCTCGGCTACAAGTGCAGTGCGGATTTGGTCAGACCAGCGCATCCGGCTGCGGCCCTGAGGCCTCTTCCCCTGGATCTTTCCAGTGACCAATAGTTTTTTCCAGATTATCGTCTTCTCTTCTAGAGATGTGCCCAAAGTATTCCAGTACTCTTTGTAAGACGATGGTTGACAATCTGGTAGTCACTTTTAGTTTCTGTAATGTAGTAGCATAAATAAATTCGTAATAAATATTATTTAACCCAGTAGTAATGAATTTTGTGACGCCACGTACCTAGAGCTATTTCCTAAAGTACTACTTATTAATTGCCAGCTCTAAGTTTAGTGTTGAATCCACGTTCTCATTGTTTTTTTTTCGGTAGATGCGGTGCCTCGTCAATGTTATCACTGCGCACATAACGACAGCGCGTGCCAACCTGAGCGTCTTCTGCAGGCACCCTGCCCCGCGCGAGGTCAGCATTGCGCTACCGTCGCCGTCGGACCAGGTCAGTGAGTGTAGATAAAGATGCAGTACTCTCAGTAAGATGCAGTAAATTCAGAGAACTTGCCATCGTTCACACGATGAGAGCGTGCCAACCAGAGGATCTTTCTGTACTTTGCCTCGGTCACCGCTGCACCTGGAAAGCCGTGTGTGGTTTTTAATGTGGTAGTAGTACCTATTTATAGATGTTACCATTATCCAGATGATAACAGGGCGTGTCGATCAGAGCGTCTTCTGTAGGTATCCCGCGCGCGACCGCTAGTTGCCACTGTCGCAGTCTAACCACATATATTTGTAAACAGACATGTAAAAGTGCCCTTATGGCCTACTTGCAGAATAAAGTTCATTATTTCATTAAAGCTTATTTATTTAAATATGTATTAAATTAGGTTTGAGTAGTCAAACCCGATAAGTCGAAAAAAAATGGTCTTTGATATAAGAATTCTGTGCTAATGGTTTTATATGGTTCTTATTTCTAAGATGATTTTTTTTAATTTATCGGGTTGACCACGCAACCCTCAATGTTTTTTATTTCAATTACTATATAGGTACCTACATATTTATAATGAAGAAAATTAAGTAGGCCTTGATTTTAAGAACACGCGTTATTTATAGCCTTTTTCCTTGCCGTCAGGTTTCACGTCAATGTTGACGTGCGCCGCGAGTGCCGCGCACCCCTGCTCGCTGGCCTACTCCAGGCACACGCTGCAACTGACCTGCACGTGCGCTGGAGAACGATGCAACGCGCCCTTCAACTCGCAGCTCGTAAACAAGCTCCTCAACTTCACAACAAACATCAGCACCCTCAATAAAACGAGTGTCGACTTAACCGAAATGCTCCTAAAATCATATGGCAATGTTTCTGACAAACTGTATGAAACTATTACTGAACATGCGATTCAAGAAAAGGTAAACAGCACCCTGTTACCCGCTCATGTGACATCTACGATTAACTCACACATTGTGGAACATTTCAATGACCTAAACGCTCCAAGGGCTGAAGCCTTGAAGCATGAGGCCACGGAGCCTTCAGACGATGAAGAAGACGAGAGCGAAGGCAGCGGGTCGGAAGAAGAGACCCACCTGAAGCGGCCGGCCGCTGCCCCTGCCGCGCCCAGCTCCTTCCTCCCAGCCAACGAAAATAGTGCACCGCCTTTACTTACTAATTTTCTTCTACTGACACCAATGTTTTTCGTTATGCTGTAGATATAGAAAATTTAGAACATTACTAAAGTAAAGTTGGCGTGATATGGTATCGTCAGTTTGGTCAGTAAACCCGCAAAGCCTACCCGACGAATGTAAAATTGTGTAACTTCACCTAAATGGGAACAAAACAAACTTTGGTAATTAAAGCTTTGACAGAATTATGTTTATGAAATCAGAGCAGTCCTTACATGTTTAGGAACTTGTCCAATTATTAGGGACGCCGGGGAAACTTGTTAGATTTTTTATTTACTAATAATATTTAAACATGAATCTCAATAATATTATAAAGACGTTTAGAATAATCGTTATTAGAGTTTTTAGGTAGAGATGAAATCTTTTAGTTATGTAGAAAGATTCGGTAACCTTTTTTTATTTCCATTTATATAAGTGTGGTCTCTTTTATAGATGGAATAGAAATAGTAGTTTATGTGACTGGTTCATAATGAGAGGCATTAATACACGAGTGTTGTTTTATGAAACGAGCCAAAGGCGAGTTTCATAATAGTATAACACGAGTGTTTTAATGCCTAATTATGTACAGTCGCATACATAACTTTATCTACATGCATATAATAAGTTGTCTACAATATGTAGAGATAATTATGGCATAAATTATCAGGTTAGTGGTACTTGACGCGGTTGGCGCAGTGGTTAAGAAACTGCCTACTGAGCCGACGGTCCCGGGTTCGAATCCCGGCAAGGGCAAATATTTGTGTGATGAACACAAATAAATGTTCTATGTATTTAAGTATTTATTTATCTATATAAGTATGTATATCGTCGCCTAGTACCCATAACACCAAGCCTTCTTGAGCTTAGCCGTCATTACTCATTTTTTTATCATATATTTCACGACAAACTATATATTTAACTTTATTTCTCTTAGTTTAAAAAAGTTTAATGCACAGGTTCGATGTTTGAAACGAAACAAACATGAAACAAGTGACTGACGTTTGTTTTTCTTTTAATTCATAGACAATATATAGTCTTGAGTCGATATCGATTCTAAAATCGATTTTTAATATTCGAGATTTAAAAGAATGTATGGAATATGAATTTTACTGTGAATGAAATTACAAATCGATGAATTCGATAATTGCAACTAAAGTACGAATTTTACTTTTTAACAGAATGTTCCAAATTTAAATGTAATTATACTATCGGTTGCCGATATCGTAAAGTAAAAATTACGATGCACCCACAGATACAGATTTCCTAATATAGTCTATTTGCTTATCGCTGCCAAACATATTGTAGAGAACTTATAATATGGATGTAGATAAAAATCTTTTTATCAAGCAGTTACTTTATTATAAATAGGTAAGCTTTTACAAAATACGAACGACCACTCAGCAACATAGTCTACTAAGACATAAAAAATATAAATGTAGGAGATTTTCCGCTCCTCGAAATAGCTCGGAAGCCATTAGTGCCATTAGCGCGTCAGAATTATTAGAACCAACTTAAGTAACTTTTATAAAAATTCAACATAGTTGAAAGCATTTTGAAGCAAATATGTACGTTTCGCATCTTGGACGATTCCTGGCGTCCTCGTGTCCGAAGCCAGAATCGATAACATTAAAATTAAAATGCACCGGATGGGAGTTATTGGTAAAGCTCAAGTTATAATATATAGTTATAAAATATAGTAGTTTCTACGTATTGATGAAACAAAAAATCCGAGTTTAAGTATAGGAAGAGTAACAAAGTGAGATCTTCTCAAATCGTGTATGACTGTATTTGATTCTGGATTTTTTCTAGAATATTATTAGATAGGTCCCAAAGTCTCGTGTTCAAATACCTAAATATTTAAGACTTGTACTCAATCTCTGCCAAACGTTAGGTCGTAGTTTCAATGCACTCCTTTGATAATGCTGCAGGCATTTACATGCACTTAAACCATCTGTTCATGACATGTAATTAAGCACAAACCAATGAACCTCTAAGGCTGCAATCCCTTGTAATTAGGTACGCGTTTATATTGTAATGCTCGCTCCACACACGCCGCTATCTCTCGCGATCTTGACAAGCTCTCACGATCACTTTTGCGATTAAAACTGCTTTATCTTGTTAAGTTATTCCACCAAACTGTGTGTAGTGCTTAAATAAAGTGAAGTATTTGCATCTTCTTCAGACTAAAAATATATTTTTTTTATGTACGTTATGGTTTTATTTACAGTGAAAGTATACAAGATTATTATCGATACTAACAACTTAGGGAGTGTAAGGAAATGTGGCTTCAGTGATTACATTATTTCAACACTGAGATAGATTTCGATTAGATCGGCTAGAATATTTACATTTCATTATTATAGATTAGGGTCAATTAAACCACTAATTCAATCCACCATCCATTCACCTATTATTTAATTGATACATATGTTGTTGTGGTTTTCGATTAAAATACGTAACTGAATCATGTCTGTGTTTCTCTATCTCTCCCTGTGTAGAGATCGCCACCCTCTTTCAGATCAATCCCTTAGGCCCACTTGCGCCAAAACTTCGAGTTAAATATATAATTAGATGATCAAACGAACTTACCTGAAGTGAAGTTCGATCTTAATTATCTTGTCTTCGCCGAAGAGATTTATCATTAACCATGTAGTAGTCCTGCTATGCAGCAACCAACCGCACAAGTATTTAGAGTAGAAAGAGAAACAAGTTTGTTGTCTCTCTTACCCTCCGATTCTATCACTATCCAGTGAAGCCTCATTATTTTTAGAGAACTCGAGCAACATTGATCCTTTGGGAAAATAAGTAAGAAGGGATGGGAGGGACCTTAAATCTCTTCGGCGAAGACAAGATAATTAAGATCGAACTTCACTTCAGGTAAGTTCGTTTGATCATCTAATTATCTTGTCTTCTTCTCCGAGATTTATCATTAACCATGTAGATGTTTAGATTTACAATGTTGCGAGAATTAGCAATAAGGTACTAAGAAGATAATGTAAAGAAAAATAAAATATATATATTGTGATGTATATAGTTTATTCTTATAATCTCACTACCAAATGTACAACTATATCAGTATATCCATTAAGTAATATTAACTCATTTATATATAAGTACCAACAATTATTGTATAAGACTTGTGTTTGAATCAACAATTGGCCTATTATAAAAATTGGCAAATACAGCTGATTGGCCAGACCAACCAGCAGCCCGTCTAATGACATCGACACTTAAACCATCACGAGCAGCGGCAGAAGTTGAAGCGTGCCGTGTACTATGGGCTCCGAATATGGAGGTGTCGATGCCACTAGCCTGCAGAATCTGCTTGATCCATCGCCCTATAGTTTGGGATGAAGCAGCTCTGTGTGGCTTTTTATGTGTTATAAATAAATGATCTTCATTGTTTCCCCTAAACGATGATGTTATCGACAAATAATTTTTTAAAACAGTAGCGGGGCAGATATTAATATTGTGGATATAAACAGGCAGATTAAATACAGGCTGAGCACGACCAATACCAGAAGTTTTAATTAAGTCTGACACTGTAATAATCACTCGATCGTTATATAATTTTATATTACTTATTTTTATTAATGAAATTGTCTGAGTTCTTTGTCCAGACGCCAAAGCTAATAACATAACTAATTTTTTGGTCAATAGTTCTAAATCATTTGTATTATTTGGAATTGTACTCAAGTAATCTAGAACCTCACTTGGGTTCCAGGTGACATTATACCGAGGGAAAACAGGTTTCAATTTAAAAATTCCTTTAAAAAATCTTTTAACCTTTTCATCTTGACCAATATTACTAGAGGAAATCAATGATATTGCTGATCTATGATTATTAAGGGTCCCATAGGAGGCCCCTGAATGGAAACATTCGGTCAAAAAATTTAGCAGTGAACAAACAGTGATTTGATAAGGAATATGCTTATTAAGATTGCAATAAGCCCACCATTGACGTAAACTACTCGAATATTGAGATTTTGTACTTTGTGCCAATGACGCCAGCATGACATTTGCTGATGCTAACGAAACACCTTGCCTGACGAAGGCCTCCCGGATAACACACTCGCAGCCAGGGAAAGTTGACGGTGGAGCGGGTGTGTTACTCTGAAAGATGAAGAAAGCAGATTCTTATTGGGAGATAATATCAATATATCGCTTACCGAGAGAGCTTTGAATAACGGGTACCATGGCTGAGATGGCCACTGTGGTACTATCACAATACCAGTCGCTTGATCAGTTACAATTTTGTTTAGGACCTTTAAGATCAAGGCAAACGGTGGGAATGCATAAAAGAAAAAAGTACTCCACTCTAACGTAAAAGCATCAATGTTATAAGCGAAAGGATCTCTCTTCCAAGATACATATACGGGACACTTTGCGTTTATTCTTGACGCAAAAAGATCAATGTCGGGCTTTCCGAAGGCTTTTACAACCTTTGTGTATGCATACGACCCTAGTTCCCACTCAGTGTCAACGTTTAATTTTCTTGATTCACTATCGGCCTCGATATTTAATGAAGATTTTATGTATGAAGCGAATATGTGAATTTCTCTGTTTTCACACCATTTCCAAATCATGTTTGCTACAGAATTTAGATGTGTGTACTGGACACCCCCCATCCGGTTCACGTACGATATCGCTGTGGTATTATCGACGCGTAATAGAATTTCGCAGCAAGTCAAATTTTCAGCAAAAGATTTTAGGCCAAAATATACAGCTAATAATTCTAGATAATTTATATGTTTAGCACCTTCTGATTGAGTCCATAGACCTCCTGTTTTTTCTCCATTACAGGCAGCCCCCCACCCAGTAGTTGACGCGTCAGTAAAAATTTCAATTTTATACCTATGTTGTCTTATAGGACTGACTGAAGATAAAACCTTTTCCTTCCACCAAACTAAATCATCTGCTAACTTATCCGGAACCGTCATGAATGAATCGTAGTTATTATTAGAGTTCAATAGTGCCATATATCTAGCTCGTTCTAATGACTTGGTATATAACCAACCATAAGCAATAGCAGGGCATGCGGCGGTAAGCGAACCAAGAAAACGCGCAAAATCTCGCACCCGCAGACTTTTCGTATACAACATATTATTGATACGTTTATACAAACTTTGTCGTTTACAGTCGGGTAATTCCAAAGTCATTGTCTTGGAGTTTAAGACAAAGCCTAAAAATCTGCATGTAGTAGCAGGTATAAGGTTACTTTTCTTGTAATTAATCACAAATCCCAGTCTAGTTAAGCACTCGATCGTGTACTTGACATTTTCTCGACACATATTTTCTGTATCTCCAAATAAACACAAATCATCCAGATAGCGGACGGACTTATAACCACGTGACCTTAAGTGAGTTATGACGGGTTGCAAAATTTTTGTAAAAATGTAAGGGGCCGAGGATAATCCAAATGGTAAAGCATTAAATTGATATAATTGATTATCTACATAAAAACGCAAATATTTTCTGTGGGATGCATGAACAGGTACTAATAGATATGCTTCCTTAAGGTCAATCGTGGCCATGAAACAATCATGTGAAATCAGCCTGGACGCGGTTCGAATATCCTCCATCTTAAAGTGATCAATGTATACAAATTTATTTAACTTTTTAAGATTTATTATAAAACGCATACTGCCGTCACTCTTTGGTATTAAGAAGACATCCGATATAAACTGACCATAAGTGGAAGTACATTTTTCGATAGCCTTGATTTCAATTAAATGTTTCAATTCCTTTTTAATTGCAATAAATTCATCTTTTGAAAATAATCTTTTTGGATATTCGTTCGCAGCTTGCCTAGGTTCTGTAATAAATGGAATCAAATAACCTGAGACAGTATTTATAATGAAACGATCATCAGTAAATAGCCTCCATTCCGGTATAAAATGTCGTAGACGACCTGCATGTACCTGAGCCGGTGAATCTAATTGCGACGTCGATAAGTTGAGCGGTGCGCTTGCGATGGCTGGCGGCGAGCGTGAGGAGGCGGCGGGGGCGGCGGCGGGGGGTAGCGCCGGCCGGGCGGAGGCGGAGGCGGCGGCGGCGGGTAGCGCCGGCGGCTCGCATTCGGGTGCGGGTAGGTCGCTGGCGGCCCACCGGCACGACGCGGGTAGGTTTGCCCGGCTCGTTGTTGCCGCGGTCGATACGACGATGGGCCTCTCGAGTTTAACCCTGCGTTTGCAGAGGTTGACGCTTGTATAATCTGGCTAGTTTTCTTTATGCCCTTAGAGTTGTTGACTAGTTCGCCTAGTTTATCGCCGAACAAAAAGCTGTCCCTTTTTCTATCCTTGAATGTTTCGATGAAAGATTTGTCAATCAGTGGAATAATGACTGATCGACGAGTGTCGGTCTCTGCGAAATGTGAGTCCGCGATGAGTTTGCCCGCATCGTTTAGGGTTGTTACAATCTCCGGTATGTCGGGGTTTTTCTTTAGTAAAACCGTTAAGGCCTTTCCAATAGCCGCGAGAGCTCTGCCAAGCTGATCCTGCTTGCCAAGTAAACGTTTATCGCGAAGACGACACGTCTCCACAAGCATAGCGCTTATCTCCGGGTTTAGAGTAGGAGCCTTCGACATGGGAACGTTCTTCGGAAATAAATATTTTTTGGTCAGCTCTTCTCGCGTTTCTTTCTTTAAGCCATTGGTCAGAATTTGTTGAAACCGGTTAGCAATATCCTTTTGCAAATCGTCTCCATATTCGACAGGTTCGTTTTCCACTTCACCAAGAGATTTTAATAGTTCCGGATCAAAAACATCGGCCGATTCCGTAATAGCGGGTTCGTTTCTGTTGCAAGAAACATCAGGGAAAGAATTTTCCACCGTTTCGGTATTTCCGTCCGTAGGCACTAGACGTTCTGCAACAATACCATACCAATATGATGGAAAGGAAACAAAAAAAATATATATACTAGGTATATACATGTCGAAATTGTCGTAGTGGGCCGCTGAACAGGTTAAAAATAACACTACTGTATATGTGGGTAGTTCCACATTAGACTAGGATCGGTTGTATATACTTAATTCCGAATTATTTTTATAACGTTGAAGGTTTTAGTTAATAACTACTTAGACAATAATACGTGTCTTAAAATATATGCCCGAAGAATGCAACGGGATTGAAAAAATATATGTATGGTCAGGTCAGCCATTTTTCTACCGAAGAATTCAACGGATAGAAAAAAGATGGGAGTGTGTCGCGATTTTTAAATTTCTTCTGATATTTAGTCATAAAAGCCCGAAGAATACAACAGGCATAAATTTATTTTTACCGAAGAATTCAACGGTAAAAACTGACTAAACGTAGACAGGGTAATAATAACCTTCGTTTGGCACGTCTTCGTCTTCACTACTGGAACTGGAGTATATAATATGGCGACGTTTCGGTTTTGGGTCCTCAAACATTTTTTCGTAATCCTCCATCAACCTGGTCCATTTCTCCTCACTGGTTTCCTTACGACGCTTAGACATTTTTCTACACGAGGAACGACGAATATAGGTAATTTTTACTTGTGCAGTCGGTGCGCGCGCACAGACAAGAATGAGGCTTCACTGGATAGTGATAGAATCGGAGGGTAAGAGAGACAACAAACTTGTTTCTCTTTCTACTCTAAATACTTGTGCGGTTGGTTGCTGCATAGCAGGACTACTACATGGTTAATGATAAATCTCGGAGAAGAAGACAAGATAATTTAGGGTTTACTAACTCAGGGTTAAAATGTAAAAAAATTAACTCATACTTTTCGTTGCACCAGTAGAAATTAAGTCCGAGTTAACTAACCCGAGGTTAATGTAACATTCATTCACTCTATTAATATCCGACCAAATGGAATAGAATAAGTGATGAATGATTTAAGTGTTGTGCTCTCTGTCGGTCTACAGTACTTTGCATAAGTCTATTCCACTATGTCAGATTTGGAATGACATTTCGTTTTTTAACGTATTATTTTTCTGTATTTAGCTGTCAGTCAAGCGTCATTATTGTTTTGCGCGAGTTGTGTCTGCTTTGCATATAGTGTTATTTTGTTTTAAATTGCTAAAAATTTCACAAATAGCGACAGATTGCTACTATGTCTTATAATAGCGAAGTTTAAGCATATAATTTAAGAAACAAACTAATCGACATAACGTAACCAAAGCTATACGACAAGTCGATTTTGACACTACTAACCCAGGGTTAAATGACTTTAACCCACACTTCGGCGGGTTAAAAAATTAAATTTTTAAATCAAGGTTAGCTTCTAACTCTCGGTGGTACAAGACGTACTAATTACTTAACCCTAAAGTAGCATTTAACTCCGAGTTAATTGTGTTAACCCAGCGTGGTGCAAGGGAGCCTTAATAAACAAAAATATCAAAAGCCTTTGCATCACTGCAATGATCGTGGGTTACGATTCAGCCGTTGCTTTATTCCTTTTCAGAGCCCGGGAGACCTGACAGATTTATTTCTTCCTGTGTGTCCCGAGATATGTCAGTGCTCATTGAATCACGTAGGTAATATTCTTGAACACTAGTTGACAACTGACACTTAGGCCCACTTGCACCACGCTAGGTTAACAAAATTAACTCGGAGTTAAATGCTACTCTAGGGTTAAGTATTTAGTACGTCTTGCCCCACCGAGAGTTAGAAGGTAACCTTGAGTTAAAAAAATAATTTTTTAACCCGCCGAAGTGTGAGGGTTATAGCCATTAACCCTGGGTTAGTAGTGTCAAACAAGTATCAAAATCGACTTGAAGTATAGCTTAGGTTATGTTATGTTGTTATGTTTTGTCCAGAACAATGATAAATGAATAGTTGTTGTCTGATGATGAATGAAGGATGATGAATGGAGGTTGTCTGAAGAGATCACCAAATACATTAGTGAAATACATTAGGGACTTTTACAATAGAAAAATTGCAGAAAGGACTCATCATTTTTACTCGCAAAGAGACAATGCTTTTTCGCCTTGTAGTCAGTTGTCAAGTATGTATATGCTTAAACTTCGCTACTATATCACAAAGCAGCAATCTGTTACTATTTGTAAAATTTGGGGCACATAAACGAGATTAACACAATATGCAAAGCAGACACAACTCGCGCAAAAACAATAATGACGCTTGACTGACAAATAAAACAAATATATAATACGTTAAAAACGAAATGTCATTCCAAATCTCACATAATGGAATAGACTTATGCAAAGTATACTGTAGAGCGACAGAGCATAACACTTCATTTATTCTATCATATTTGGTCGGATATTAAACTCAGGTTAGTTAACTCGGACTTCATTTCTACTGGTGCAACGAATAGTAGGTATGAGTTAAAAATTTAACATTTTAACCCTGAGCTAGTAAACCCTGAGTTATATATTTAACTTAAAGTTTTGGTGCAAGTGGGCCTTAGTGATCTATCTCACACTATCGTTTTCTAGCTTCGTACAAGGAAATTATCACTTTGCTTTGCGAAAAAATCGCAACTCCCAGAATAACTTATTAATAATTAAAGCCTGACCAGAAATATATGAGGATTGTCAAGAGGGCGCTATTTATAATATTTATATGGCAACAATTTTGCAACCAATCACAACCACACTATAATGACATTAATAATAAAATAAATATCGGACA
The DNA here is from genome assembly GCA_947623375.1 of Apotomis capreana. Lineage (NCBI taxonomy): Eukaryota > Metazoa > Arthropoda > Insecta > Lepidoptera > Tortricidae > Apotomis > Apotomis capreana. Next base: position 33,470,415 of record OX392499.1, on the reverse strand, counting down.
ACCTCACACAAATCGATCTAGTCCCAAATTAAGCTTGTGTTATGGGTACTAGACGACGATATACGTACTTATATAGATAAATATATACTTAAATACATAGAACAACCATGACCCAAGCACAAATATTCGAGTTCATCACACAAAATATTTGCCCCGGCCGGGATTCGAACCCGGGACCTCCGGCTCAGTAGGCAGGTGTCTACAAACCGAGCCAAACGCGTCGTCAAACATTAGTTTAAATACCTGTCAGTTCCACTATGTTAACCTCGTAATTTAATTTAATAGAATGCACTCTTTTCCTGACTGCTTTTCTTGTGGTAAACACTTGTAGGTACACTTTATTTATAATATTATGTTCATGACTGTGAATGGTTATCGGCATTTTCTTCGGATATTTTTAAATATTTGTCTTATAAAGAAATCACCACGAATGGCATTTGACATTGTTGACAAACCATCAAAAAATCATTGCCAATGCAAGAAATTAGTTCCAGTGAAATTCCGCAATATGGCGCATCCTCATATATTTCTGGTCAGGCTTTATTTTTGTCTATTCCAAAATGTTGCCGAAATGTGTAAGTGCTTAACAGAAAAAGAAATGAACATGTAACATGTTCCAATATCACAAAACCGGCCAAGAGCATGTCGGGCCACTCACAGTGCTCAGTGTAGGGTTCCGTAGTTGCCCATCCTTCACAATAGACGGGCTTAAACAGCGGTTTTAAGCCCGAGGTTTAAAATTATTAAGAGAAAGATTTCAAACTCTATAAAAAGTCGTCAACGCCAAAGTAACTGTAATTACTTATTACCTTCTGGAAGTTATCGACTATATGCGCCAGATTGAGCGGAATGTTTTAATGCAGTATGGCACTTAACTAATATGTGTAACGTTCGAAATATAAGGACATCGCGCGGCACTTACGTCATTTTAAAGAAAATTATGAAATTTTGCGATTACTCAAAAACGGCTCAACTTATTTTATTCAATATAGTTTTCATTGAAAGTAGTAGTTATAACATGTCATTGTCATGAATTTTTCCATAATTTTTTTATTCGTGGTTGAATAGTTAGTGGGAGGGGGCGCTATTTTTTTGGATTTCCGGAGCAAATATTTACAAAACTGCTGACTTTATCAAAAAATAATGTTTGGAGGCTCTTATTATTGTTTTATTTATTTAATCGTATGGCATCTGTGGTATGGCATACATGTCGCATAAAGCCAAAATGTGAAACTAACTTTTAAAAGACCTATTCAACGACACCCCACACACTAGTGTTGGAACGAAAAGAAAATTCACCCCCATTAGGTGTACGAGAGGTACCCGAAAAAAGTTTTTTTTTTGTAGTTTTTATTTTACTGTTTTGTCAGCGTGATAGGTACACATACTCATACCAAATTTCATCTTTCTAGTACTAATGATCACGGAGCTAAGCTGCGGACGGACAGACGGATAGACGGACATGGCGAAACTATAAGGGTTCCTAGGTGATTACGGAACCCTCAAAATATACTTTGTCAACGTCTGTTTTGGCCCACAGTGTATTAATACATGAGTACAAAGAAATCCGTTTGAATGATACCACTTGAAATAGTATAAACAACAAGTAGAACTATGGATTCGCCCACAAGTCGCCCACATGCCATTTGGTCGTTTCAATAACTTTCAAAATAACAAATATTATTTTTGTCACACACCCACAGCAGCAGCCCACCAGCTAATTCAACGAAATCCAAGGGTGTCTAACTAACTAAACTAAAAATATACAGTAAAAATAATTTGTCGATGGCGTAATTGACATTCAATGAAGTTATTTTTATTTTTTTATACTTTATTGCACAATACTGAAGTCATTACAAATGGCGAACTTAATACCTAATGGCATTCTCTACCAGTCAACCATAGGGCCAAACAGAGATGCTTCAAGTGGGTGCAGAGTAGAAAATCAATCGTTCGGAAAGCATCTAAGATACCAGTGAATAAATGATATACGGAATCTATTTATCCCAGCGTGAGCCAAGCTAGCGATTATAATATGATCCCGAATAAACTAAATGTGTAGGTAGCGTAAGATAATAACATGATCACTAACGATAACATCACGTTGAGTAAAAACTGAGAAGGAAGAAAATCTTTGCTATGACATTTTAATCGCATATTATATTCGGTGACTAGAGACTAAAGTACTATGTGTGACCTTACAAACGGTCCGGTAGTTTTGAATTTTTTATATGTTGTCTAGGATGGTTAGTCAGTGTTTAAAATGCAAAATGCACAATTCCCCTCCCTCTGCGCCCGCCACCATATTGAAAAAACCGGCACGTTCTTCATATTTTTGCTCATATTCGAAGAAACAAAATCTGAAATGTAAATTATAGCAAATTTAATTCTCTACAACATTGGTCAAGCACTGTTCTAGCTAAAATGCTCCTAAACGAAGATATAATCCAGAAGTTTGTTTTTTTAAATGTGCATATCTCCGTAACTATCTGTCGTAGAAACAAAACCCATCAAAAACATAAATGTAAAATGAGAGCCAAGTTCAATATCGCGTGCACTTCGCCGACAAAAGAATTGAGATCTGCAAGGGCGCCAAGTTCTTTGCCCTAAAATTTTTAGATACAAGGACATGCGACATACTCAATGCATTTATTTTACTTGGGGAGTAATTCAATATCAAGATTTGACTTGGCTAGTTTTCACAAACTAACTAAATTTTATAAAAGTAACATAGTCATAGTCATAGTTCATTATCAAGCTAACAGTATAAGTAACAAGACGTACACTAACTTGCGTACTTACCTTTACGAAAATAGGTTAATGATTTGATTGATTTTGATTTATAATATAAATTTATATTTTAAAACTAGCCAAGTCACGTCTTGATATTGAATTACACCCCAAGTAAAATAAATGCATTGAGTATGTCGCATGTCCTTGTATATAAAAATTTTAGGGCAAAGAACTTGGCGCCCTTGCAGATCTCAATTCTTTTGTCGGCGAAGTGCACGCGATATTGAACTTGGCTCTCATTTTACATTTATGTTTTTGATGGGATATCATTACTTTTTGTACAGAAATTATTATGATGTGTAAATTACTTAATTATTATTTGTTAATTAGTTCTGTGTGCTATTCTAGTACATCTTTTGAAAGTTTTGAACAAACAAAGAATTTTCCAAAACGGTTAGTACGTATTGGATTTTTATGTGCATGTATGTGTAAGTGTGTGCGTGTGAGTGTATATGCTATTCTAGTATATCTTTCAAACAAAAAAAGAATTTTCCAAATCGGTTTATAAATGACAGAGTTCTGAGGCAACAACCATCAATAATAATAATAATAAAAAAACATAAAAAAATCACTGTTTTAGATTTTTATATGTATACACACACAATTACTAAGCTGGATGCCAAATTTCACCTTTCTAGGTCACCTGGAAGTGGGTTAGGTTTTTGATTACTAGTCAGTCAGTCAGTTAGTCAGTCAGTCAGTCAGTCAGTGATAAAAATACCGTTTTTTGGACTTTAATATCTCAATAACTATTTAACCTATATTAATGAAATTTGGGGTTCTACTTGTTCTAAAGGATCTTAATACATAAGCCAAATTTCATTTTTTTTATGTTAAATAGATTTGGAGTTATTGGGGGATCAAAAGTGGCTCCAAACGGTTCGTGTAATATAACACACGGCTGCTGCTCGCCAGTTCCTGCGGTGAACTTGGCTGGACACGCTGCCGCGTGTCTAGATATAAAATGGAGAATGTAGTAAATTTATCTCCCTATAACATTGTCAATGCTTTCTTCTAGCTAAAATGCTCCTAAAGGAAGATATGAGCAAAAATATGAAGAACGTGCCGGTTTTTTCAATATACCGGCGGGCGCGGAGGGGGGGGGGGGGGGAATTGTGCATTTTGCATTTTAAACTGACTAACCATCCTAGACAACATATAAAAAATTCAAAACTACCGGACCGTTTGTAAGGTCAAACTCCTTTATTTACTGAATTAATATGCCATTGACTAATTAAGTTTTATATCGAAATATCGTCGCCGTATTTTTTTTACTACATATAGTCAGGAAAAAGGATAAGATAAGATAGGATATTTTTGAATAATAACTTATTGTACATAGGATAACCTGTGTTTCAGGCATATGTTTCAGGCAGGAAAAAAGTATCCTACCTATGACCATCCTGGATATCCAGTTAACATTGCAGTTAAATTGTTTAAACTCCGTCCAGCGATTTCGGCGTATAAAAGGACAAATAACATTTTATCAGGCGCTGGAAATGTTTTTCTAGTTCTATCTAATTTAATTTGCGTACTTACTCCAGGTCTATACACACTATAAAACAACACGGATATCCGAATCCACTTGCGGCACTTCTGTCTTCCTTAACGACCACTATAGAGGTTTATTGCTGTCCTCCAGATGGACTACCCATTTCCTACCACATTTCCTACACGCCCCTCCCGTCCATCAGTCAATATAATGTACAAAACAAACAACCTATAAAGTGTGCTTATGTTGATAGATAAGGAGAGTTGGGACTCGTAGTGGCAACACAGGCAACCGCAGTTCTAAAATCCATGGAGACGCTAATTGTTAACATTTTCAAAGTCAAAGTATCTTAACATATCGTCGTATATTTAAAGATTGGACTTTCATTGTAGACTGGATTGAAAAAAGTAAGTACGAAACGGCCAGAAAAGTATGGATTGAAGTGGTTAAACAAAAAAACAATAGTACATTGTTGTAGAAGCTGTAAAGTAAGCAATAGATGAACGACTAAATTTCGAAGGCCGACCCGCAGGGGGGGGCTTCGATAATACGAGTTCATCTATTGTACTTTCAGCCGAGACTGAACAGAGTGCTTTTCACGACTACTGCGAGGAAAAACATAAAAATAAGAGTATTTTATATTGTTAATTAAACTCGGCGCTCAGCCGTTTGTTGCAGCTTCATTGTTTTAAAAAAATTAGGGCTATTATATAAAGCTGATCTGGCCCCCAGATTTAAACGACGCAACGACGATTTTCAACTCATTTATGAAGAAATAACAAAAATATTAAAACTTACCGCACTTTCAACTAAATTTTAACATTTAGTTTAGGTACACTCAGGTTACCAACCCTACGATACCTACATTCCACACTGAAAAGTTATTGTAACGTTACGTCAATATTAACATACGTTCCTAATATTATTTATTTCGTGAGTCAATGTGAACATTATTAAATTAAGCACATCACAATACCAATATGTAATATTTACTAAACAATCCATTTGCTTTTTTAAATATGACGGCTGCCCCGTAGCACATGCGCGCATCTCACGCAATGGAGTCATGGATTACCAGCCAAATTAAAAAAATATTATGAACTCAATATATAAATATTTGTATAGAATCTTTTTATCGATTCATATTTTTTATGTGGTTATACCACATTTTTATTTTTATAAATAATGACACAAAGGTAAATTAGGAAAGAAAAACTGAATGCGATCCACTACAATCCAAGCGGGATTTGAACCCGCGACCTCTGCGTTTCCGGCGCATTGCTCTTCCAACTTAGCTATTTGATCGCTACGTCAATCACACCAAATCTTTCAATCCCTTAATTATTTACGCTACTGGAGCGCCCTCTGCGTCACATATGTTTTTGAAATGCTTATGCGCATTAGCCATACCCTAGGATGTGCGCTTTACACGCACGATCCCCAATCCCCATTGCTTTATAGCAAGTGTGAAGACTGCGAGAGAGATGGCGCTATTCTAAATATTTGTATAGAATCTTTTTATCGATTCATATTTTTTATGTGGTTATACCACATTTTTATTTTTATAAGTGTAAAGCGCACATCCTAGGGTATGGCTAATGCGCATAAGCATTTCAAACACATATGTGACGCAGAGGGCGCTCCAGTAGCGTAAAGAATTAAGGGATTGAAAGATTTAGTGTGATTGACGTAGCGATCAAATAGCTCAGTTGGAAGAGCAATGCGCCGGAAACGCAGAGGTCGCGGGTTCAAATCCCGCTTGGATTGTAGTGGATCGCATTCAGTTTTTCTTTCTTAATTTACCTTTGTGTCATTATTTATATCAATATATAAATTTCAAGTGTTTATTTGTTGAAAACTGTTTATTTGTTTAAAAGTAAGTATTTGTTGAAATTAGGAAAATGTTTTACGGCCCATAGAAAACTTTAAAATATAAATGTTCATGATTTTCGGGGTAAAACCTTTTTAACGAAAACTTATTAAAAAGTAAACCTGAGGTGTATTTTCTTATTTAAGAAAATAAACTCATTTTCGGGGATTTGTAAGTTTAAGAAAAAAATACACCTCATAAATGATGCATTCTCATTGGTCAATTTAATTTGACATGCAGTGCAGCAGACGATTAAGCTTTGATTGGTTAAATTGTCATTTAAGCCGGCCGAGAAAATTATTCTGAAATATTTTCTAAAAAGCCGTATCTTACTATGAAATTCATGTGTAGATACGAACTGTTACCTTAACGTGCTACATTGTTGTCGTGTTGGGAGCTAACATAGATATACAATTTACAAATGAACATATATGTATAAGCGGTTTTGTGTACTGGATTCAGGTAATCTATATCCACATTTTCGAGCAGTGTCATGAAAAATTATATAATGTTGACAGATTGGCGATTGATAATACATATAGTAGCCATGTGGTCAATTATCCTCTTGTAATGTCTACCTACCTACGTACTTCAACTCTAGAGCTATCCTGAGTCACGGGACCACCAATTCTAATGTCTATAAAGACTATCTGCTAAATAAATAAATCCTGGGAACGAGTACCAACTGAAATGTCTACGAGCTACCTGCTAAACTAAACCTCCAGTTCCCTCGCCTGCTTCACCCTCGCCTCCAGACTCTACTCCTACAACAAAACCCTAAGGAAACCCTTCAACGACTACCTAGCCTTCCAAAACCTACAACTAACCAAACCTAGCTATGAAAGGATCTTTATACAGTTGAGCTGAACACTTCTTATAACTAATGGGCAAAAATAGTGATCTGTATAGGTGTGATTCGTCTAGGGCAGGATCCAACGTTGTTGTAGTAACTCAGTTTCTTTAAGAGATATGTAGCCGTGATGTGTTGCTGAGTGCCTCCGTGCCTATACACTGTGCTACTATGTATTTTTGTTAATTGATCCTAATAAAGTTGTAATCTGTTTCCTTCTTAACCCTAGATTCTATCCTTCTGCTAACTTGGTTCTTTATACTAAATATATTTTCAACTTAACTTAATGTTATCGATCCTCAAAATATAAATATAATGTTTCCTGTGTAGTCCATCCTTCAAAAATATCTACAGCTCTTATAACATGATTCAGTATGGGATATTCTACTTTTATTAAATATTAGTTATATCATTTCTATATGAAATATAAAACTCATTTAGTCCACAAGTAAGTTATAGATATATTAGATTACTCTATGTAACAATAAAGGTAAATATATGAATCAAAACCAAATATTATTAGATTTCTGAGATGAAATATAATCTAGACTGTTTTCTTGGAATTGCATGTCTGTTCCAGGAATGTTTAGTAGACAAGTAATTTTGTACTTTATGAAACTACACTTCATAACTAATCTATAAATAGATTGAAGTTACTGAAACTATAAGATTCTATTACAAATTTAATGAATTTTAAGTTTTCATGTCCGACTAAATTAAATAATTTTATTTAATATAATTTAATATGGAAAGAAGACATACATCCTTTAAATAAGTTATAGTAGGACATTTCAAAATGGATTCTAGATCTATACAAGAGGTAATTGTTTGGTGAATAGAATTCTGAGTATTATTGAAATCCTTCGACCGCATACAAAATATTATCATTTGGCTGTGTTATTCTAGTAATGCTATCATCTCATTCTCCCAAAAATATTTAGTTTTGTTAAAATAATGGCGGCTACCAGACGTGAGCAATCGGATAAGGACATGGTTACTTCATATATAAATTGGGGGAATACCGTTCTTTGAAAATTAAAACAATTCATCTTTTGTATCTGTTCGGTGTGTTATTTTAAATATCACCAAAACCCATGTCCCAGGATGCCGTATGATTGCTAATTATAATCTTTTGATGGCCTTCGGGCTCTTTTAGAGAAAAATCTCTCTCAGATCTATTCTGAGACTATGAAACTTTACTATGTATATGTGTTATTAAACAACACGATTTCCCTTCACTCGCGGACTAAATGAATTCCCATTCCATTCATGATTAGCAAATGAGTTGTAGAGCTTGGGTTTTCGTTTGATCAAACTCGTAAATGTCATACATCCTTGAAATTATGAAGACTATTGTGTCCAACCGGAGTATCTTTCAACTCTCGTCTGACTTATTTTGACAAGGAATCTTCTCTCATCCTCTGTGATATAAATTAATTAAGTTCTGAGATCTGAAGGGCAAACGCAAGAACAAACAACTTTCATTTTGTTGTTTTAAAAGTCCTTGGCCATTCCTAGCAGTTAACACTTCAGACACCAGATCCAGCAAAAGGAATGATTTGTTTTCTATTACACAACAATCTACCATAGAATTTCCTCATCAACACTGGAGCATATTATCTACAATCCCTTTTTATTTATTGTAGGGATAAACGAAATGAAATTCATCTCATTTTTCATGTGATTTGACTAGTGACAGTGACAGTAATGACTTTTCTCACTTTAGTGTTGCCATCTCAATATAACAGTTGTAAGTAATATAAGAGCATTACTTTACCAAATCTTAAAACATAATCGATAAAAAAAAATAAGTTTAACTAAAAGTTCCTACAAATCTCGAAGTAAAATTAACGGTTCTAAATATTTGTTCGGTCTAAATAATAGGTTGCTCTATTCCCATTCTTTATAAACTGTTACAAGATTTTATTTTCACTACTGACACCCCGAGTCATAGACACTAGTAATACAAGAAATCAGCTGTTTGTATTTTTATACCAGACGAGATTAAAATAAGTTGAATATTATGTTAGTTAATGATAATTGGCCGATTGCTCGGAAGATAAAAAAAACCCCGTTCTAATATTCCTACTGAAGTGTACCTATCGCCATACCCCTGTTCCCTAGCTAGTACAAAAACACTAGAGGTCTAGACCTCATATTTACATTTAAACGTGTATGGAACCTAGGTAAGCTAAACTATAAATTCGGGAGATTAACCCGAGGTTGGACTAGAATCAGTGTAAGTGGGTCCCCCCTTGCGTGGCTAAAACACCGGAAACGCAGAGTAACCCGCCCTAATATGTGTAGATATTGCAAATATATAAATATATACGTTTATGAGACCAAACCTGGAGGTCCATCTGATTTCAACAAGTGTGGATATCCCACATGCCCAACACGTGTGGACCTTGCATTCATCAGATAGATCACTCTAGATCTGTAGGCTATTCACTGCACTTATATATGGCTAGTGTCCGAGGTGCCTAGCTCGGATAAAATTAGAAGAGTCTGAAAGATATTTGTTTAACAGCCGCAAGGTTAAATATCTTTCATCTGGCAACCATGTACCAAAACACTATTTCTGGCATGTAATTAAGCTTGATAGCCATAAAACAACAAAATCCCACAACATTTCAATAAATAATTATAGATCAGAAAAATAATGTAATCCCAACAGAAATTCCCCTTAGAATTAAATTTAATACCTTATTGCCAAACAACAGTGTTACCCAGTCGAAGTCGCAAGTAAAAATGAATGCCATCCTTCAATTCCCCTCCGTATTTATACTTAACTGTGGACAAAATGGACAAAGTGGACAAAGTGGACAAAATGGACAAAATGGACAAAATGGACATTCTCACAATTTTGATCCTTACACAGTATGAATAAAGCTCAATTCTTCCGTTGGTAATTGTTGTGAATAGTAATTTGCTATTTTAAAAAGGTAGGATGCTTAGTTATTGGAATATTTTTACTTACTTTCGTAAACATTAATACTGTTACTTCTATTAGGCATTTGTATTGTATTATAACTATTAAATGATGATTTTAGTATTAGGTGGCGAATTATGATGCTAGTGTCGGGAACTTGATGATGACAATGATGATGTGAGTCTTACGATGGTGATATATGATTATAATATGATGGCGAGGACATGACGAGATCATGTGAATCGCTACACTCTTTTGATCGTTTAGCTTCATTTAATTTAAGGTACAGTCGCCATCAGATATATCGCAGCATATAAGGCGTTCATAAATATCTGAACATGTACTGTAATGCCCATTCAATAAGAGTCATGTTCGGATATTTATGAACGCCTATATATATGTATTTTGCGATATATTTGATTTGTTAAACTAAAACTGGTTTCTTAACAATAAAACCAATCCTTAAACGATCTAATCTTATTGAAATTGCTTCATAAATGTCAAGAGAATCGACAACACAAAAGAACAAATAAATGGAAATGGTATCAACATAAAAAAACAATGAATAACTCTGATTCAAATTAGATTCGATATTTCCGTCTGCTCCGTTTCCCTCCACACCAGATCTGCCGCTTCGCGTGAGTTTTATTTTGCAGCTGAATTTCTCGCATTCATTAAATATTTACCTACCCGAGTCAGAAGGTATTGTGGAGTCCTTATCGGAAGATTACTTATTCCCTTCTTACAATTTGTCTACATTGATATTTTTTCCCTTTAAAAAATATTTTGCGGAACTTTAGCCGGCCTTTACAGCAGCCTCTCGGGAAGCGTCTTCGCCAACAAGGGCTCAAAGGAACTCATTTTAACTCCATGATTAAAAATCATGCTCGTTTTGCGTTATCCACTCCACTTGTTCGTACATGGTCCAGTTCTCCAATAATTAAACCAAATAGGCCGTGCACAACAAAGGATTATGGCAGTAAAAAGTCGAAAGTAAGTACAAAAAGTAATAAGAGAAGTCCAAGTGCAGTAAAATAGTAATTATGATGGTTAATGTGCGAACTTTGCGCACTGATCCCAGTAAATCGATTTAATCTATGTAGTAGCTGAGTAACCTAGTTCATTAACGCTACGCCATCCTCACTGAACTGACAAAGGGGTTCAGATAATTGTGTCTGTCTTCTATACGATAGTCAAAGCATCTTTCCTTTACTTTTAAAGTTTCAATACACTATAAGAATACTTTATGGAAAATAACTATAATAAACTATTGGCTTATTATAGCCGTAAGTAAAAGTATTGGAATTATATAGTAAAGTTAATCAAGTATCAACGCAGCATCGACAGATGTTGTTGCAGGATTGGAAGGAGACATATCACACGTAATATGAAATTCATGGAGGATTTGAGTTTATAACGGCTCTTCTCTGTGGAAATCCGAACGCGGCGTAATTTAAAATCGAAGAATCGGAAAAGAAAATGTACTTATGAGATGAAGTTTTTTTTTATACTTGTAGATTTCCATTATCCTGGTCGCAGCCCGCGTGCGGTTATCGGACAGTACTGCGGGAAATTCCTTCGCCGCATCGCTGGCCGCTTTATCTTCTTTGCGCTACTGTTTGCGCACGCTTCACGGCTCCGCATTGTTATTGGGATTCGTTGAGATTAATATTTAGGACAGTAGGTAAAAAAAGGGGAATTCAAAGGATTCTGGGAATTCGGTCGTAAGTTGAATTAATCTGAATAAGAATAGGAAATCCTTTACCGTATTTATTTACTGCAAAATACTAGTAACTATTGGCACGGAACTATTTGGCATGTATCAGTGTATCTGGATATATTTAATGACATATAACGACTCCCAGACATGGAATGTGATTAAGCTAAAATATGAAAATGTAATTACCTACAAAAAAAGATTATACATTTTATTGCATTTGATTGTAAGTTGTTAAACTTCTGATCCCTCGCAATATTTTGTGATGATGCAAATGGTTGCGTTTGTCACGTCATAACTAAACATAAAACTTCTGACATTCTCATACTCAAATAGTTGTCTAACGTTGACGTGACGGATTCTAACTTACCCAAATTCAAATCTGCACCTGCGGCAAAGAACAACTTTGGCCTCTCGTTGTAAAAATAATTGCGCAGGCAGAACCAAGATGAATAAAAGATAGGTATAATTGGTAACTTTGCTCCCCACATTAACACGCAATTCCACAAAGCGCAGGTGAACAGTAGAACTTCAATTATTGAATGTCTCTCTATTCTCTGTCGATTATGAGTATATTAGTTACGAACCGTGTGCAGCCGCCGGCGGTTAGCGTGTGGGGAGCCATAAAACCATTACACAACTTGTAGACAGGTTTTACAGCCCTCGGCTTTCTGCAGATCTAAGCGCGATATCGATTTAAACTTACAACGGTTTCACACATTTACAACGGACGGGTCTTAATCGCGTATTAATGTGGGATTTAACAGGGCGAGTGTAAGGAAAAGAAGATCCTTACTATATACGTTACTTAATGTTTGAACGAAACACTGGAAGAAAATTAATCATGTACGGCATACAACCACTCTGACTACTAAGAAGAAGGATGTTATTAACCTATTTAATATAGATATCTAGGTATGTATCGAGAAACTGATACGATATTGTGAGCGATACCAAATTTTACGAGGTGGAGGTGAAAATAGACCTGTAGAGAGATTTATATCTAATTCAACACATGGTTCATATTGTATTAGAATTGAATGTTAGGTAAGTATTTTCAGACTAGCAGAAGCTCTCAAGTAAGGCTCCCGGGATTAAACTTTTCCTTGGTTTAATGGGGATAAAGTGGATTGGGTTGAGTAAACCAATCATTGGATCCGATGAGTAGCTGCAATGTTTCAATATTACTCAAAAGTTGACAACTTACTTGATTGAGAGTTGGCTAGTTGTTTTGAACTTAATCCATGAGGATTTAAAGATTGGTATGACCTTACGGTCTCATTAAACCGAATTAGGAAACAAAAAAACAACAAACCATTGACACCCACAACACTGCAGGTTTCGTCCATTCACAGAATTCGCGTCCGCCTCAGGGTTCGTCAATAAGTAGGAAATAAATATTGCAAAAATATATATTTTTACCATTATTTTCAAAGTTTGAACATAATGGTTTAGTTATAACACTACAAATGTATCATGTAATTGTTTTAAGTATTATTTACGAAAAAATGACTTACTGTTGAGTTTCTTTCGGCTTTCTTCTCAACAGCGGTCTCCTCTTGCGAAATGCCGGTAGATTCACAATTTGACTTGTAAAAGTGCCCCTGTGGCCTACTTACTGAATAAATTATTTCATTTCATTTCATTTCATTTCAATGAAAGTATAATTTATTGTATTTCAGAATTACTTGGCGTTGGTATCCAAAAATTTTAACCAAGTGTAAAATATCCAAGAAAACGGTAAAATTATCGCATAAGTCTTCAAACAAAAATTCTACACGTTTTCCGGATAGGCTTTCTCTTTAATATTTCTTAAGTTTAAATTCTTATATTCATTGAATCAATTCAATCATTTCATTGATCCGAATGCCCAACAAGAATTGTTAGTTTCTCGGTTTATTTACTAAATTTTTTGGTCTATTTTTGGCAATGTGGAACATTAATACAGAATATTTTTCCGGAAAATATGTAACGCTATGATTTCTATTTATATGTTACCCAACTACAATGGCATTTCTCAAGTCAACTGTACCTATGTGCTTCACATCGTAAGTTTAATATTGTAGAATACCAAAATAAAAGTAAAATACGAAATCGAAATTACGAATATTGAAACAAATTAAAATAAAACTCCATCTAAATAGGATGCCGCTGGCAGCAGGGCAGGACCCAACCTAACTGGTTAGGGTGATTAATAAGGATTAAATAAATATTTGCCGTGTTAAGGTGGCAAGATAAGCATATCTCAATTCCCACTAACTCCAAAGGGATACAAAATGAAACAGCATTAAACCAAAAATTAAATAAGTGGTCTTTGTCATCCTCATCAGCTCAAACGTTACACAACTCTGTTACCTCCCGAGATACAGTAACAAAATCCATGTGATAAATATGATCTAAAAAGGGAGTAGAAATGGAAAGGGGCGAATTTACGATAGCACGCCAATTTCCGAACTGGTAAAAGTATTTGAAGACGGTAATTGACGACATTCTGAGTCCGCCGCGGCAAATAAATATTGCTGGTCCCTTATCGGTTGATTTCTGTTTATTTCAGTTGCTTCGATTGCTTTTATTTTATTAACTACAGACTATTTTGATCATAACAACGCATTAAGGCTCTTAATTCGATGTTTGACACTGATATCTTAGTACGTATCTCTATCAATGTGTGTCTGTGTATGTCTTATGAACCTTAGAGCATACACTACTGGAGACGCCTTTTGTTCTATTTTTCCACTGCCAATTTCATGAATTTCCTTTATGATAAATATGTCGGTTTATAAAGCCTATTTCGAAAATCGATCCCACGCATTATGGTCATCGTTCTCAGTGGGCATCAAGCTCCGTAAAAAATGTTTATGTATTGTCTTTGAGTGCAAAAGACGTTATACTACGTTGAATTTACTAGAAGATGTAATATTTTGTCACTGTTAAGTCAAATATTGTTTAATTATAAATATTATATTATTATACATTTACAATAAACGTTTTAATTCAAATCGGAAAACAAGCATCGATTAAAACATTAATTTTTAAAATATTATTAAAGAAATACAACAAATTTAATAAAAAAAAATGTAATTTTTATCTTTTTGGCAATATACCCAAATTTTTATGTAGAATTATACATAAATAACATAAAAAATTAATTGCTGATATCTGTTTTACACAAAATTGATACCGCACAAGCCCTTATAGCCTTAATTGATCAGTAATAAAACAAAAGCACTACTTGGTCCTATTCACCCCGCTCTCCCGCCACGCACGGGACGAATCTGACTTCCCTCCACATCTGAAAATAATCACCGCGGAACACTATCTGTGGTAGAAATTTCTTAGCAACTCTACTATTATTACCGTCTTCATATTTTGTTTGAATTACGAGCAAATTTAGTTATTATTGACATTTCTAAGAACTCCGCCTGATAAAATTGTGTAAACACTTATAAAGTCGACTACCTAGCAGTGTGCGTGAGTTATTACTGTGACGATTTAAATTGGTGTTCTAGAGTCAGTGCGTAGTAATAGAGAGAGTTTTGCATTTGTGTGCAGATCTTTTATATGTACACACATACCTCCGCCCAGGTTTTGGCAGACTTTTTTGTAGTTCTAATACTCAAAGAAGAAATTTTAACAAAAAAAAAACCGGCCAAGTGCATGTCGGGCCACGCTCAGTGTGTTCCGTAGTTGCTCATCTTTCACAAGAGACGGGCTTAAAACAGCGGTTTTAAGCCCGAGGTTTAAGTTACGAGAAAGATATCAAGTTCTATAAAAAGGTCGTAAACGCCAAAGTAACTGTAATTACTTATTAGGTACCTTCTGGAAGCCAACTTACGTCCTTTTAAAGAAAATTATGAAATTTTGCGATAACTCAAAAACATTTTCATGATTTTTTCCATATTTTTTTGACCGGTGGTTGAAAAGTTAGAGGGGGGGGGACACTATTTTCTTTTACTTTCGGAGCGAATATTTACAAAACTACTGACTTTATCAAAACGTAATGTTTAAAGACCCCTATTATTTTTAACAGACCTATTCAACGACACCCCACACACTAGGGTTGAAACGAAAAAAAAAATCATTCCCACTTTAGGTGTTCGAGAGGTACCCGAAAAGAAATTTTTTTTTTTAGTTTTTATTTCACCGTTTTGTCGGCGTAATACATACACATACTCATACCAAATTTCAGCTTTTTAGTACTAATGATCACGGAGCTAAGCCGCGGACGGACGGACAGACGGACAGACGGACATGGCGAAACTATAAGGGTTCCTAGTTGACTACGGAACCCTAAAAAAGAACCGACTTCAATAAAACTAAAAAGCCAAAAATAACCCGTTCAAGTACAGATTACATTTGACTCGCCCTTTGAAGTCGGTCCCAAACCACTCAATTATTATATTTATATATTATAGTTTACGTGAGGTTTGGCACCGACTTCAAAAGGTGAGTCAAATGTAATCTGTACTTGAACGGGTTATTTTGGGCCTATAAAATACTTATGGCGGGGTGATCGGGGAGGTCTTGAAGGCATGCATATCGTTTGAATTATCTCGTAACTCCTAACCGTTAAGGAGTTGTACCTTCCATCATCAGCTCAGCATTGGAAGACGATGACCACCATATGCAAATACTTAAATAGTTTTAGAAAATATATGAAAAATATTATGAGTGCCTATAAAATTTCAGTAATTCCTTCGTTCCTCATGAATCTCGTCATCCGATCTTCACCAAAATTTATGGGACCAACCATGAGATGTCTATGAACCTGACTTACAGACAGCTCTCACAGCGTATTACTCGTATGCTTATTCGATAATGTCCTACGGCTTGGTTCTATGGGGAAATAATAGTGATATTGATAAAATATTTATTTTACAAAAGAAATGTATCAGAATCATAGTTAATATAGACCAAATGGTAAAATGCAAACCTCACTTCATAAAACATCAAATGCCAACAGTCATTTCAATGTATATATACGAATCATGTAAATTCGTCAGAAAGCATATAAATCTATACTCACCGAATAAAATAACTAAAATTAAAAGAAATGAACGTGGTCAAAATCGGCTGAAAATGCCCTTCTCAAAACTAAATCTCGTCTCGTGTAGCCTCCACCACATGGCTATTAAAATTTATAATCGCCTTCCGAACTCAATAAAAAATCTGGAAAACCCACGACTGTTTAACAAACAGTTATGGTTGTTTTTAGTAAACAAATGTTTTTACAGTCTAAATAAATATTTTAACGATGTTTTATAGCAAATGAAAGTTAAAGTTTGCGTGCAATTAATTTTTATTTTAAATAATGTTAATGTGTAAAATAGTAATAATTAATGCCCTCGGACATTGCTATGCCCTTGCAGGGCGTCACATGTATACCTTTTGTCTTATTTTTAACACCTTCTATGTTTGAAATGTGATATGCAATAAATGATTCTATTCTATTCTATTCTGACGCTGAAAAGAATTTTCCAAATCGACTCATAAATGACGGAGATCTGAGGTAACAAACATTAAAAATAATAAAAAAAAAGTCGGTGAATAAAACGGGTCTGTTGCGAGTCAGACTCGCGCAGCGAGGGTTCCCTATCACTTAAACGTGTTAAGAAAAAAACCAGCATAGTGCAAACTTAATGTAAACGAGAATCTGATAAACTAACATCTACACTTCGAATTTATACGAAATTAAATTTCAATATCGAGGTACCTAAAGTAAGTACCTAGATCCGCATCATCGATCCACATGTACATTACCTAATCATTATAAGCACACAGAGTCTCCGTTAGCTATTCTGCCCGCCCATCCGGGCGGAAGCGAATGGAAATCGAATACAATCAAATAAAACCACCGTGGGGCCTGTTGGACTAATAAAGTACTCCCTGTCGGATTCGTTAACGCTAAATCTTGTTAACGTAAAATTTCCTACAAAATGGTACTTTTCAAGTCTAATGA
Source organism: Apotomis capreana (assembly GCA_947623375.1). NCBI lineage: Eukaryota > Metazoa > Arthropoda > Insecta > Lepidoptera > Tortricidae > Apotomis > Apotomis capreana. The sequence goes on along the minus strand of OX392499.1, from coordinate 33,452,802 downwards.
ATTACTTTTAAATTGCTTACTTATATCTTTTGTTGATGTAAATAGGTTAGTACTACATCTAGGTATGTGTATTAAACTCGAAATACTGAATAATGAATTAATTGAAAAATTATTTTGCATGATAAAAAAAAACACAATAGCGCGATGTTTGTTTTGTATAGGTAAGCATAGATTACAACGAAATCTGTTTATCAATTTTCTCATCAATATTTTGAGGCTTCAAGCCAAAACTGCCTGATTGATTTTAACCAATTGATACAGGTACAGCTATATACAGTAGTATTTTACGCAACAGTTTTATAAGAGAGTTAAAAAAATATGATTGGCGTTGCGAAGATGCCACAAACATTATTTTACTCATTTATAGATAATTGCATACTATATTTTATTGTCAGCTCACGCATTGTATTCATATGATTACACGTGGTTTGATGATTCGGATATTAATACACACCTTACAAACTCAACTCATGTTTTTTATCCCTATCTGTTGGCAATATTCTCCCGGCTTCAGTCTGTGGTACTAGTGTACTGTAATGTAAAATTTCACTGAATCAAAATAGTATATTATGCAACAGTTGTATAAGAGGGGTCAAAAAACGCGAGTGGTATGGTTTGTGGCGTAAGAAAAGATGCCACGAGCGATGCATACAATACTTTTCTACGACTCGATATTTAATGAATAAAACAAATATTAAAAATTTTAAAAACCCCCGACATGACAACCTACAAGAAGAAAAAAAACCCAAAAAAGCAGATATTCACTTAGACAAGAGTATTTTTGTTAAAAGAGAAGCTGTTGCTGGACAAGGGTGTTGCTATTTGTGACCTCAATCAAAGGAAACTGCTCAATAGTCCTAATGACAATTCAGCTTTAGTGGAATTGCAAAGACTTAGAAATTGCAGTTACTCAGTACTGTGACAGAAATCATAATATGAGTTTTTAGTGGAAAAGTTTTTCTGGTACTTACTCAGTTTTTTACCGACTGTACTTTCTTACACAAATTGCTCATCATCATGACCAATCAGGCGAGCCGACGAGCCCTTAAACACCATGGGTTTATTTTGTGCTGTTTAGGAGTTCCAACGGTCATCTTCAGCTCCAAGTCAAAATTTTATTAAATTGTTGGTTACAAACTAAGTAACTGGTTATCATGAGACCCTCAGTTAGTGAGTGATATAGAAAATGCTGATAAAACTTAACATTTAATCAACATTTGGAATTCTTGGGTTCAATATTGGCTGAGATCCGTTAACAACTAGCTGGTCATCATGAGACCTTCATTTAGTGAGTGATATAGAAAATGCTAATAAAACTTAACATACAGGGTGGAACAGATCGAGGGACTTTTAAGCAAACAGGGACTGAGTACTTAATTTTTCACCAATAAACTATAATATTATTTCTAAATATTTTTGAGTTACAGTTTGTTAAACATTAGTGTAAAAATCTGCACATGTCAACCCTAGCATCTTTTGAACATCGCTTAAGTTAAAGACAGGTGTCAATTTAGAATTTAAATAAAACTTTTGTATTAATAGGGTTGTCTCTGATATTCAAATGTTTTATTTTGACGACTTTTCTTTACTTTTAAATCCAGCTTTACAATTATAATAGGTCGATTGTAGATCACTCAGATGACACTATCCTGTCAGTGCAGTCTTTAGAAATGTTCCACCCTGTATAAGCAAAATTTGGAATTCTTGGCTTCAATATTGGCTGAGATCCGTTAACAACTAGCTGGTCATCATGCGACCTTCATTTAGTGAGTGATATAGATAATGCTAATAAAACTTAACATTTAACCAACATTTGGAATTCTTGGCTTCAATATTGGCTGAGATCCGTTAACAACTAGCTGGTCAGTGGTCATCATGAGACCTTCATTTAGTGAGTGATATAGATAATGCTAATAAAACTTAACATTTAACCAACATTTGGAATTCTTGGCTTCAATATTGGCTGTGATGCGTTCACAACTAGCTGGTCATCATGTGACCTTCATTTATTGAGTGATATAGAAAATTATAATAAAACTTAACATTTAACCAAAATTTTGGAATTCTTGGCTTCAATATTGGCTGTGATCTTGTCACTTGTTCCAATTAAAGCTGAATATCTTGGAAACTACTGGTCCTATTTCCACGAAATATAGCTAAGAACCCTCTAGACGGAAAAGTCTTTCGATTAAGAAAAACCGCACCTCAAATTGGTCCATCCGTTTGGGAGCTACGATGCCACAGACAGATACACAGATAGACATGTTAAGCTTATAACACCACTCTTTTTTGTCGGGGGTTAAAAATGCAAATAAACAACAAAGAAAATAATTACAAGTTCCCGCTCTGAACTCGGAACCAACAATATAAAAAAAAAATAGTCACTGATAAACTTTTTTTTTATTGACGTCCATCTGTCAAATATGAGCTTATACTTGCTTATACCTAAAGAAGATAAAACTTTATTTTTTTATTTTGACGAAGAAGCAAAAATGAGGGCTATGACTCTTTCTGCCGCGTGGGCGAAATTCTCAGGCAGCCTAGTTTCCTTATACTTCGTTAATTATAGTCGGCTAGCTGCAAGTTGCAGGTCCACTCAATGACGCCTGTGTCCGTGCTGCGACAACCAGCGCGTTCTATTTTCGTCGGGTTAATTGTTAGCAAGAAGGCAGACTTGCGCTCTGGCACTCAATTACTTGTAGCACTTTAAGGACCTAATTATAAGTTAATGTAAGTATGTACCAACTCCGTTGTGAACAATGGATTGGAGTGCAGGGTTTACCTTTGAAATTTTCAACGAACATTAATTAATTGAAACACGGAATGTTGGTAGCTAAGGCAATTTCGTCGTTCTCCATAGTTGACATACCTGCAATGTTAACAGAAGTTACTTAGATTCGATTTCCGGTTACGGTTCCGGCCCTATCTCGATTCGCGGCACATAACATGTCTCATCTATATGGACAGCGTCTATTGTATTATACTATCCAAATGTATAGAACTCTGATAAGATGCTGTCAACAAGCTTACTAGCAGTTAATGATAAATGTGCGTCTTTAACTGTTCGGCATGATAATAATAATTTCTAAAGTCTCATAATATGAATATCTTGCCGATATTTAATGTGATATACTTTAATAAATAAGTAAAAATCTCCATCCGAAATAAAAATAAACATTTCAAAGGTCGTATCCAGACTAAAATAGTTTTCCCTATATTTTCCGGAAGTTAACAGGGATAGATATTCTGAATCTATTTCAAGAAATCCTTGCCGGCTCGCAGGCAAAGTCGTCAATCGAGCGAATAAAGAAGGCCCAATCATTGAATAAAATATTATAGATCTTATTTGTTATTCGTCGCCCTTGTGTACTCGTACTTCACTCACTGAAATACGCAGGCACTATTTTCTCGGAGCAAGTGAAGAGTAAATTGCATTTATTATAGACACTCGATTCTGTATTTTATTTCTTGGAGATAAGGTTTTAGTAGACGAATGCGTTGACAAAATCTCTTTGTCAATAGATCCAGTGTGAACGCTAAGTTTTCTTTGCAAAGTTTGCGATCTCTTCTGATTAAGCTTTTTACTTGTGCGACTTCTGCTCTATGTTAAAGTAAGTGTACCTAATTGTACAGATATCTCCTAGAGCCTATTCAATATCCCACTGCTGGCCAAAGGCGTCTGGCTCTCTTTCCAATTATTTATCTTAGGTTAAAGCTTAGCATATTTTTTCACTTTTTCTACTTCTTGGTGTAGTAGTTAGATAAAAACATTTTACCTACTTAAATCAAATGATTTGTTACCAAGCCAATATTGGTATTAACCCTGTGATTATCGGGCGCCATAAAATTAAGTTATAGATATAATAACTGGCTTACCCTGAATTCAAATATGCGGCTCAAACATCGCACACACATGGCGCTTAATAGCATTTATGTTAATGTGGCTATGTCCCACACGTAAAACTATTTTCATATAAAGCAATCTACATTTTTGTTTCGCACTACTACGCTATTTTTCTTCTATCATGCGCATGCCAAAGCTTTTTCTCTAATTCCACGAATTACTATTTCCTTTCTCCACTCCCAAATGTTTATATAGAAGTGAGTTATATTTATTTCCATTTGTAAACATGTAATACAACATCTTGATATATTAGGCAAAGTTCTGTAACAAGATGGATTAACCCTTGTCTCCGCTAGGGATAGTCCACCTTGAATTGCTGAAATGTAGTTGGATTACCTTGGTATAACTAAATAATTATAATTATGTTTTCAGCGCCTGCGGTCACGTGGGTGGATTCGCTCGCCGCATTGCAGCTCATCTCGGCTTGACACTGAAACAATACCTTACAGTAGCAGCGTACCTACCTAACCGCAAGGAATTGGTAACGAATCGGGGCGCGCTAGCCGCAATATCCAAATAGAAACGTACCTACACGCCCGACTCGCCCGAGTAAAATATCTATTTCTTTCCCTACCTAATTATGTGGTTTACTTTTTGTTATCAATAGCTGCAATATTATTACGTTCGGTTATTTAAAATTGTTATGTGAACAAATTTTGCATTTCAATCTTTAATCATTTTAATTGTCTTAAAAATTAGCATATTGTGAACTTGTGAACGTATTATTATTTTAATGTGACTCAACTTACAGAGATATGAATAAAAAAGCATGTCAAGTGCGAGTCGTACTCCAGCACCGAGGGTTCCGTACGAACTATAAAAGTACTGCCATATTGATCTAACGAAAAAGATAGTCTGTACCTACTGAGCGACAACCAACTTAAACGTTGGTATTATGATACAAGTGTGCTAAGTTGGTCATTACAGTCGAGGCGGATTTGCAGCCCGAGCCGTAGGCGAGGGCGTAATAGAGCCGAGAGTGTAATTACCAAATGCACACGAGTTTCATACGACGTTTTTCAACACACTTGCGAGGAAAAAAAACACCCGTTTATAACTGAAATATTTAATTATTAAAACAAATTGTGAAAGTACATTATTGAAATGATACACAGTGGATTTCGATCGCATTTTTACAGTATGTTTTTACCTTCGTCGAACGTAAATTTTCGTATTTTTTTAACTATGAATGTGAATTGTGAATGATTGTGGTATTTTGTTTTTAGTGTTAGTCATTTTTACTAAAAGCATTTTGCCGTGATTTTCTATGTGCTTTGTAGCAATATTACTCAGTTCCTGACGTCTACATGCTCCAATAATACCGAATATTATCGAGACCTGAAAGTAAATAACATACATATTTAGTTACTACTGCCTGCAAATTAAGCATGTCTGGGCGGATGTCCAGTTATTTTTGTAACAAAAATATTTGAAATCAGTAGTCGTTTAGATTTGATATGGCTGCCAAACAATACATACACACTTACCACTTATAGATATAAATATAAAACATATATAAAATAGTTGAGTAGCCTCATGAGTAGTCGTTTTAATTTTTTATAAACATAATCATTCAGTGTACAGAAATTTCATATTTAAATAAAATAACAATTTTAACTGACCTTTATTGCTTTACTGGCTATCCGGTTTTTCTTTTAGAAACTTTTCGATGTCCTTTGAGGACAATACCTTAGATTTTTTACTTCTGGAAACATCTGAGCGCCTCTTCAAGACCGCAATGAGATTGGAATATGTTTTTATGTCAATACCATTTTTGTTCCGAACATTGCTTTTTAACATGGAGTAGATAGACCACAGCGAGGTAGGCTTATATTTATTTGCTAGCTCATGAAAATAAGCTAAAATACGTTTTCCGAGAACAAATGGGCTTTTTTGCTGGATTTCCAATGAATAAAATTTTCATAGGCTATTGGATACTTTTCTTTAGATTTCAATGGCAACAGGCTGTCAGTAGCATTTTTTACATCATTAAGTATTTCCGGGGCATCAATTCCACATCTAAATCTTCTTCATTTAGAACTCGACATTTTTGTAAATCTAATCAGTCACAAACTAAGTACAGCGATAAACTCGAATAAACAAATTGTATGCAAAGCAAAATGGCGCGGAGATTTATTTTTTTCGCGCCTTGCATTGGTTGAATTTGTTAATGCGCGCGCAGGTGCAAAATGGAAGCAATGACGAAACCGTCAAACAGCCAAATATTAAAAATATAATAATATGATGAATAATATATATATTTAATTATACCTGATGCAAATTAGTGTGAATTACATGACAATATTAAATAATTTCATGAAAATAATTATTTAATTATTGCCTTTAATGCATCACAATTACTTTATTCACAAAAATGTTGCTTATTATATAAAAGTAAAAACTCTTTGTAGAAATTAAAAAAAAAAACTGTAAAGTAAAGACACTAAGTGCGTAATAGAAAAGTCAAAAGCACGCGTGTTTTATAGGATACTTTACGGCCAAAAAAACAGTTTAATATGGACCACTTTACGAGCAAGTGTGTTGAAAACTGTTTTTTAATACAGTTGCTCAAAAAGTGGTACTTTTCGTAGCTGCAAATCGTGCGAAAAGTTGGTTATTTCGAACTAGTGCTTTTTACTTTTCAAATTTTTTTAATTTTCTGTTGTACTAACACGTCATGTCTCATACATCCAAAAAAAGGTCAATCACTTTCCGACTTTATTTATTACGTCATTGCATTGCAAGTGTATATCTTATAATTATGCTTAAAATATTTAAATTGCATACTGGATCAATCAAAGGGTTATCTATTAAATTATATACAAAAGCGGTTTTAATAATTTGTCTGAGTGACTATTATTTAATGAGCAAATGAGTATTATGCGTGACCTAAAAAAATTAAAAAGAAAGTATTGTCACAGATTAGAAAATACAGTATTAAGCGTGACCCACGCGCTGCTTTATAAATTCATAATAATTATGAATAATCGCTATTTTTATGTATAAAATAATATATTTATTTACAATTATATGAAATGTAAAGAACTAAAAACAGATTCACGATTTTTATTGTTTCGAATCAATTAAATTACTGTGTAACATTATCATATCTCTTCTGAAATATTAAAACTACTTCTTTTGATTTGGCTGAATGATGACAGCCGACGCCATCTTAAAAAAAAATATTACAATTAAAAGTAAAACTTTCATTTTCATTCAGTATTGTTTTAATTATATGTAAATGACACGTAAGATTTATAAAATAAGAGTTTTTGATAGAAAATGATGGATTCTGATGTTATCAGAATAGATTTAACACCGCCCTATATAGCGAGCCAAGGCAAAAATTGCAAGTAAGAGTATTTTACCCGCAAAATCGAAAGAGAAATTACATTGCCGTCTATGAACATTTTATTGGCTGGAAACGAGAAAAAGAGAATTATTAACAACTTGAATAAAACTTTAAACTTACCAGCAAAGGCCTTAAATGCGACCCTTCACAATTACTCTAAAAATTGTAGGTATTACTCTTAATTTTTATCAGACAGAAATAAATATAATTGCCCCTTTCAATTACTGTTTTAAATTTGTATTATTGCAATTTTTCGCAAATGTATTAAAAAACGTTGTTTGGTACACGTGTGGAAGTGTCATTTTAACTCGTCCCGAGTCTTGACCCTCGCCTTGCGGCTCAGGCCAAGACTCCTCGGGACTCGTTCAAAATGACATACTTTCCACACTTGTATCAAAATAGTAGTTTAGGGGCAATTATATTTATTTCTGTCTGATAAAAATTAAGAGTAATACCTACAATTTTTAGAGTAATTGTGAAGGGTCGCATTTAAGGCCTTTGCTGGTAAGTTTAAAGTTTTATTCAAGTTGTTAATAATTCTCTTTTTCTCGTTTCCAGCCAATAAAATGTTCATAGACGGCAATGTAATTTCTCTTTCGATTTTGCGGGTAAAATACTCTTACTTGCAATTTTTGCCTTGGCTCGCTATATAGGGCGGTGTTAAATCTATTCTGATAACATCAGAATCCATCATTTTCTATCAAAAACTCTTATTTTATAAATCTTACGTGTCATTTACATATAATTAAGACAATACTGAATGAAAATGAAAGTTTTACTTTTGATTGTAATATTTTTTTTTAAGATGGCGTCGGCTGTCATCATTCAGCCAAATCAAAAGAAGTAGTTTTAATATTTCAAAAGAGATATGATAATGTTACACAGTAATTTAATTGATTCGAAACAATAAAAATCGTGAATCTGTTTTTAGTTCTTTACATTTCATATAATTGTAAATAAATATATTATTTTATACATAAAAATAGCGATTATTCATAATTATTATGAATTTATAAAGCAGCGCGTGGGTCACGCTTAATACTGTATTTTCTAATCTGTGACAATACTTTCTTTTTAATTTTTTTAGGTCACGCATAATACTCATTTGCTCATTAAATAATAGTCACTCAGACAAATTATTAAAACCGCTTTTGTATATAATTTAATAGATAACCCTTTGATTGATCCAGTATGCAATTTAAATATTTTAAGCATAATTATAAGATATACACTTGCAATGCAATGACGTAATAAATAAAGTCGGAAAGTGATTGACCTTTTTTTGGATGTATGAGACATGACGTGTTAGTACAACAGAAAATTAAAAAAATATGAAAAGTAAAAAGCACTAGTTCGAAATAACCAACTTTTCGCACGATTTGCAGCTACGAAAAGTACCACTTTTTGAGCAACTGTATTAAAAACTACTATTACGTAGGTACTTGAAATAAAAATTATATTTTTTATGATGTGTAGTATAAGACAGTACTTTGATTTTTTCCCAGTTTCAAGGAACTGTAGACTTGTGTACATGCTTTTAATTTCTACTAGATACCTCCACGCCTTTTCGAGATAAAGTGTCAGACCTATAAGGGTTCCGTTTTTCCTTTTGAGATACGGAACCCTAAAAATAGAAGTGAGAAGTGACAGAAGGAATTTTGTTAATGTATGCCGTACTCTCAACATAAGCAAACCACAACCCACGGCAAACAAGAAATATGTGCTTCGACCTCCTGTACTTACCTAAGTTATAAGTTGGTCCGTAACTCGGGGCACAGCTTAGCGTGAAGGTTTTTTGGCGTCCGGCCACTGAATAAACAGGCGTGCTTTGTGCCGTGATAATTTATTTCGCTGATGTTGCATGCGCGGGTCACAGGCAGCGGGACAAAGATAAGTTGCCTAGAGTTTTCCTGGTTGCGAAAGGTTAAGCCGGTATAATGTGCTTCTATACAGGCGTCAGGCGTATATTCGGCCGTGAAAGTCATGAATAACCTTCCCAATTTATAGACTGGAAATAAATTCTACTCTGACTTACATATGTAGGTATATAATTAGCTGAAATAAAACATATACCAACACGCTCTTGTATGACGTTGTCGCTCAATTCGAAAGGATAAGCCAAACAAAGGTGACTATGTTCCAGGCAGAGAAAAGCCTTTATACCTTACAGTATGATAACCAGAGAAGATGGTTTAAGGTTCAGACCTATTTCAATAGAAAATATAGTTACACAAACTGGGCCATTCTTCAGAGAGACTTTGAAGCGTCGGGCAAGTTTAAACTGCATTTTCGATGCGACAAGATGTTTCACCAGCGGACGACCGACGTTAGCTCTCTAACTTTACGCTTCCTAAAAGATAAAAAGCTACCTAAAATGTTTACAGTGTTTATGTAGAAGTTATAAGGGGGAATAAATGTGATTCTCGGCACCGCATCATCCAATCAACAGCTTAACGTGGCCCTGTAAATACATTACGTGTGATGTGTCACATCCGCAGAAATCTGCCTCGAGGCGGCACCTCGCGCCTTGCCTCGCGCCTCGCGCCCCTCTGATTGCTTTTTTTATTGCCTCCCTGTCGTCTGCGTCGTGCTCCATTTATATCTTTCTCGATAATTTATAATCCACACACAGGTTTGTTTTCTTGTAATAATTATTGTGTTCTCAATCCTGTTTCCCGGAGCTCCTGTTTTGCTTTATTTGTTAGCAATATAACTTCGTTACAGGACGCCAGCCGTGTTGATGTTGATACGTACCTACTGTTGACAAGAATTACATTTGTATGTGAAACGTGCTCAAATAAATATTTGTTGAAAGGATTACATAGCAATAGGTGTGTTTTTAACTGGGATAGAGACGATAGAGTAGGAAAATTGTTCATCCGTCTTTCGTTCTTAGATAGAAACATATGTATGTTCGTCTTGTGCTAGATAATCGTAAATATGTATTGATAAAACTCCCATTTCCTACTACGCAAAGTTACAAAACGGGAATACTAACAGAAATACTCATTATCCATCTATTTGTATGTCAATGCAGGTTACCTCAGGAATGTGTACCTACGATTCCTGGAGTGAGCAAAATTTCACTTTCCAGGCCAACCATCAAAGAGCATGTAGATTTAAAAAAAAACCTACAGCTACAAATGTTTTTATTAATTTCCGCTCTTTTATACAACCGTATCAAAAACAAGCACGCAATCCGCAATGGAAATGATTAAGGCGACTCCTAATCCCAACGTCCTTGAGGATCTGGGCGGAGCCTAACGTTATTCCCCCCGCCGACCGTGCGCCCCCGGAACAAAACTTCGTTCATAATCTCGTTGAGTGGCGTCCACGCAGCTTCATACACTCGCATAGTCCGAGCGTGAGTTTGAAGATCAACAAACCTTATACCTTATTTAAAGGCATTGAAAAATCTCGAAGTAAAATAAATCATTTAAACAATGATATAATTATTTCGGATTACTAAATATCTATTTACCCACTACAATAGAATATTAAAAATAAAATGCGTTAAAGCTATTTTCCAAAAAAATAAGTGAAATTGGCCATTTGGAAGTCTCGAATCGAAAAATACTTTTTAGTTTCTTTTGTACCTATGTGTAGGTACCTACCAAAAATAGTTAAAATGCCGACAAGATTCTTGATTATACGTGTAAAATCATGCAGAAATAAAAAATATCGTTTTTTAATAAATAAATCATATCGTGACCCAGCGGATGAACCGATATTTTAACATAATAGTGGAGGCACAGCTTTATCCCCCGGGTCATGCTGCTCTAATTAAAAGATAAACTATAAATAATAGAGCGACAAACTCAACTTTACCGTTGGAAAACGGATTTACGTCCTTTACCTACTTATAAACAGTGATAGTTTTTTTATGACTACATTAGTAATGTTCTCAGATTTTCCCCTATACTTGTTGATATTGACGATATTTTACTAGACGAATTTTTTGGCAAATTTCAATGTTCATGGTCAATGGATACCCTATAAATGTTAATTTATTTGAGTGTCAAAATATGCCGATGCTGGAAAGGAGAACTTATCTAAGCGACATTTTTGGGGTTATTGAGTTATACACACTGTTGGAATCGGCAGATTTTTCTGCATCGAATGGGTTGGGTCTCGTATACATCTGTCTGAAGACTTTTGTGTCGCTAATCCCGTCGGTGATTTAGAGAATCTCTACTTTTTTTTCTACTAAACGACTTGATTTTTGAGGTTTTTTTAGCAAAATGGAGATTACATAAAAAGTTTTTTGCATAATAATGAACCTTAGAGCTTTTTACTTATTTGTCAAAACAGATCTTTTTTCTTTATTGCAACTAACCTTGCACTTGTTGGTTAACTTTTTTTACCTGATCGTAAATTATATATTTTGATGTCGTTTGAGGCATTTTACCTATGTCTTTATGATAAAATTAACATAAAGGTAAATTATGAAAGAAAAATTGAATGTGATCCACTGAAATGTAGGCAGCTGCTAAGTTTCCGGCGTAGTGCTCTACCAACTGAGCTATCATATCGTTACGTCAATCACACTAAATCTTTGATTCCATCATTCTTCGCTACTGGAGCGCCCTCTGTGTCACGTCTGTTTAAAATGCTTATGCGCATTAGCCAAAAAGTAAAAATGTGGTATTTCCACATTATTAAACAGAATCGATATAAGATTCTATAAAAAAATAACATAGTTAGATTAAATTACCTGATTGTCGTATCTTAACTATTGGCGTTTATCTAAATTTACCTGCTCTGATACTATGAAACCATTGTCGCTTATCCTTTTTTACCTGATATGACTTTGATCGACTACTGTCGCTTATCTTGAATTGCTTGAATGACAATTGAGTCGTATTTGTCGCATAGAATGTACTAAAAAACAAATATTTTCGTTAAATTGGTAGTTAGACAACTTTACCGGTTCTGTTTTATAAAATATCACACATTTAGTAGTAATTCAATATATTTATAAAGGCCGTTAGGCCCACCTGCGGTGTAAATCTGCGTCTGTGGCGCTAAGGCATTAATTACTTTGGACTCGCTTGATGGACCCAAACGCCATAACAGTGTCTTACGAGACGTCACTTATACCACACAGAGTTGTAGGTAGTTTTGTTATTCTTGTTAGGATAGGATATTATCTCATTGCAATTGTAAAACTTGAAATTTCACGTAGTTCGTGATTTAAAATTCCTTAATGAGTACCGAGTGACTGCAGTCTTGAGAACTCTTGTGCTGTTCTCATTAGTCATATCATAGCTACGTATCGTTTGCTACCATACATTGGTCTAGAACTACTGGAAATCTTTCAGCAGATCTCACATAAAAATTGATAAAATTGAAATTTCACGTGATAATGTGATGAATAAATCTTTAACATTTCTAAAGCAGTTTTTTTTGTATTTGCGTAGTTGGACCATAAGTTTTTGTATTAGAGAACTTTAAATGTCACTTCATTAATTTTAATGTTTGAAAATAAATATTTTCCATACGTTGTACGATAAATAGCTTTTCATGTCTGAAATATTTCCTACAAAGGCGATTAGATAATTTTTCTTGATTTATTTCATGCTGATTTATGCACATTTATATATTTACCTGACTATATAATGAGCATGCACATATATATTGTTAACTGTGTTGATTGTTGTGTAATAGATTATACTATTTTACCTGACTAATTTCTCGGGAATCGTGTCGTTTAGATAATATTACCTAATTCTATTTTGACGGCCATTTTGCGTAAGCGACGCTAAATCCTAAAATATTCCATTAATAGACAAAATAACAAAAGCAACATGTAAAAAACATGATATTGTTTATATAAAATGAGCATCGTATGCACATAGATATTAAATAAATTAATAAATAAATAGAATATCAGACAACCTCACACAAATCGATCTAGTCCCAAATTAAGCTCAAGAAGGCTTGTGTTATGGGTACTTATTGTATTATATTGTTTACTGTGTTGATTCTTGTGTAAAATGTAGATTATACTATTTTACCTGACTAATATCTCGGGAAACGTGTCGTTTAGATAATTTTACTTAATTCTATTTTGACAGCCATTTTGCGTAAGCGATGCTAAATTTTAAATTATTCCATTAATAGACAAAATAACAAAAGCGACATGTAGAGAACATGATGTTGTTTATAATTATAAAATGCTTCATTTAAAAAGTAGGTCCACAGAATATTTAATAACTTTTTATTTTTTTGAAAAAGTTCGTAGTTTTATAGATCTCCTGTAAAGTTAGCTCCGTGTCTCTTGGATAATTTTCCTTTCCAGCGTAGATACGTTTTTTTGCGGCATAAAGAGCCGTATCTTTTTTTTACGTTAACTTAGAAGTTCGATTTTTTACAGCTTCAAGGGACTGTAGACCAAAGTACGACGTGTAGACGGTTTTAATTTCAACTCGACACCTACACGCGTTACCGAGATAAAGGGTCGTGACAGAAAGACGGACGGTCAGCAAAATGATCCTATGGGTTCCGATTATTCCGGTAAAAATACCTAAATCTATAAATAATGAGGTTTATCAGTATATATGAAATTTAGCCGATAAAAATGGTTATTCGCATCAAATTTTAAGATGGAAAATGTTATTCATAACCAGGCTAGTTTTAAATGTTTACCATTTTATAGTGCAAAGGTAGGTTTTGAAGTTTAAGAAGGTAATAACATATTTTGACGGTGTAATGTGATATATGAATACAACAAATAGTACTTCATGTGACTGTACATAATGAAGGGTATTAAACACGAGTGTGGGTTTATGAAACGAGCCGAAGGCAAGTTTCATAATAACATCACATGAGTGTTATAATGCCTAATTATGTACAGTTACATATACTACTTTATCTTGCCACATATCATAAGCCTCCATGATGCATTCAGAAGTCGCACATTATAACAAATATTACCCGGTAATGGCGGTAATGAAGTTTTCTGGCAGCTGTCATTGTTTTTATTTTAATTCAGAGACAAACTAGAGTCGGCCCTAACTATCATATCGTTCGATATCTTACTTACGTGTGACATTTGTCAAATTTGATTGAAAATTGACAATTCATTTCGAACTAAACGTCATCTCGATTGATATTAGAATAGAGGTCAAATCAAATTTCTTTGTTTTTCAGAGATGTTCGAAATTTGAATAAATAATACTATCGAAATAAGAAATTTGTGCTAAAAAACAGTCTATTTTTATGGTGGTCATAATGTGCCGTTCTTGGACGCATCATGGAGGGTTTATGATATTTGGATAGATAAAAGATTTAATAAAATAACAAGCTTTCGATAACTGAATGTACTTATACATGACTCAAAAGTTTTTTTCTTCAGATTATTATGCATATAAGCCTGTGCCGTCCCTTTGTCGGGTAAAGGCCTCTATCTTTTTTCCACTCGTCCTTATTTAGATCAGCAATGTCCAACCCTTTTGAGGTAGTCCCACCATCTCCATCGTGTACCGTGACGCCGAATTTTATTGGGTGGGTGTAGATTTCTTGATCTGCAGATCGGTTGACATGCGGCAAACGTGTCAGCCCTACTTTAGTTTAGCGGTTGTCTGGGTTACGTAAGCTATTTGGGTTTTGGCGTTCCTTCCGCGATCGATTAATTTGATCCAAGATCGTTTCATTGCCCTCTGGCAAACTTAGAGAGAAAAATTCTGAGCATTCGTCAAAAATCAAGTCCGGGCATTACGATGAGTCTAAATAAAGTTATATATTTTTTATTAATTCAACTGTAATCCGATCGTTAATATATGGCTTTTAAACGATATGTAATAAAAATCAGGTTTTTATTTTATAAACGGTAAACAATTGGAACAGAACTTATGGCCAGGCTAGGTATGTCTAGCTAGGCCCGGCGGATATGTCAATTATTACTAACACTCTAAATGATAGATTTAAATATGAAGTAGGAAATTTTTTGATGCAAATATGTATTCTGACTATATTTACATAAATAAACCTCATGCCAAAATTGTTACTTGCCTTCATGGACTAGAAAATTATTGTAATTTTTGATAATGTATTTTTATATCATATGCCATGTACTGTACTAGTGACGCAACGAATGTGAATACTTACAATAAATATTCGTATTCGTAAATTAGCGTTTTACCGAATATTACAATGGTATTCAAACGAACAATACTTTTTCTGCATTACGATATTCATATCTCTTAGGGTTGAATTCATAAAGATCATTAGACGTTATCATACTTAAATATCTGTATTATCAGTTTTTTTTTACTAACCGAAATACCTAAGGTACTCTAATATTACACAGAGAAGGGCCCTAAAACCCACACCAAAAGTGTTATTTTCTGGGAATCCTGTCTGGTGTGGGCCCATGACTGAGAATATCTAAGTATCCAAATGTGTTCGGGAATGCTAAGCAATGAGATTTTTTTTTATAAGTACTTAAAATTAATAGATACCTAAATACGAAAAAAAACAGTTAAATTTGATTCTATATGAAAATGAGTGCTTTTTGTTATGTCGCATAGCGTAGTCGTGTGAAAAAACGAACTACACTCTCTTAAAATACACTTCAAACGCACGAAGACAGTTTTCCGTAACTAGATGGATCGCGAGAGCAAGTGACACACCCTTCCCCTTCGACGGTTAGATTTACACTGAGCTCGCAGCCCGGGCACGGCCGCGCTCGCGGAAATTCAGTTTTTTTGATGCTTTATTAGACCGAATTTCCATTTTACTAACTTTTAAACAATACGATTAAAGATCAATGAATTGTAAATGTTCTTGCGAAAGGGCCGTGTAAATATCACTTGTAGTTTAGAAGCCTTAGGGAATTGAAAATTGAAAACGACCCTATTTCAACATTTTTTTTTCCATAGTATTTATTGCTTTAAAAAAAATCCAACTATAATTTTTTATAAGAAATAGTCAAAAATAACATATATTTTTTTCAGATTTTTCCGTTGGCTAGATTACGAGCCTTAGGACTTTAAAAATCACCATTCCACGTACGGAGTCGCCTTAACTAGGTACCATTCTATGAACTTAACACATGCATCATTAAGGTGCGGCATATTATTCATATTATCAACATATTATCAAAAATTCAAAACTTCTGGACCGTTTGTAAGGTCAAACTCCTTAATTCACTGAATTATTATACAATGGACACAATGCGTCACTGCGATTCCGTACCGTCTCCGTATTTTAAGCAGCGGTGTGGAGGGCATGCGTTAAAAACGGTACGGATACGATGCGTCACTGCGATTCCGTACCGACTCCGTATTTTAAGCGGCGGTGTGGAGGGCATGCGATAAAAACGGTACGGATACGATGCGTCACTGCGATTCCGTACCGTCACCGTATTTTAAGCGGCGGTCTGGGCGCACCTTTAGCAGTACGCGTCGTAACCTCGAGGACTAAGGCGCTTTATGTCCCACTAATGAAATGCCACAAAAAAGGAGAGATTTTCATCTTTGAAAACATTAAAATAAATATAAAAACAGTGTTGATGTAAAGAGTTAATATTTTTGCGATAGAAATAGATAACTACCTGCACAAAAATTTAAATTAGTACCTACCTACCTCGACTTTAGTATCAGTTGTTAAAATTGTTGACCCAACAAACCGAGTGGCCACGGAAACTCTAGTTACATGTTATTTTCACAGGTTTCTCTTCTAAATGCACCTATTAGAGCCCAAAATTAACTGACACGTTTTGTGGAATGTGGATAGGTACACAAATTTCTATGAGCATGAGATTAAGTAAGAACTTCAAATTAGAATATTAACAAATGTTGTAGACAGTAAAACAAAAGAAACTTGTAATGGCGACTACATGGTCCTGTTTAAAATCCTGAATATTCTACCAGTGCATGAAAAAGTTAAGTATCTAGTAGCAACTGAACAATTTAAAAATCCTGAATTTAAAACTCCCAGAACATACAGCCGCGAGCTGAGGGCCTCGACGCGACGGCAGTACGTGGAGCCCGAAACCAATAACTACTACGGACGGCGGACACGCAGTTATTTGGTGCCTCGATTATTTAATAAGATTATTCTAGAGAATGAATGTAGCAGTCAAAATGTTTTTAAAGTTAAGTTAAAAAAGTTTCTACTGGATCAGTTAATAATAAATACCCCTTAACTATGACACACGATGATTTTTAATCGGTGATCAGGTACCAACTTTTCTAACTCAGTAAATGATGGCGGTCACGTTGAAGTCGTAATTACATGAAAACAAAACTTTTATTTTTCTATGATAATTTTTATTTTGAAACCAATTTTGTCTTAAATTCCTTGTCACCGAACTAATCTGTATCGGTGTGCTTACAACCTCTTTAAAATAATTTAATGGGAATGACAATTTATGAGTAATAACTTGTCATTGTCATTACATAAACAAAGTCGTAGAAAATTTCGTAAAATTTCCCGCCAAAGCGATGACACTTGACGTAAGTATCTTACTTCAATAATTTATGTAGGATGACCATGTATCTAGTGGTTATTAGTTTTAATTATGTTTTAACTTTTAACTAATTTAACAGTGAGGTAATTGCGCGGGACCTCGCGTACTAAGTTTAATTTTAGCTAAATATGAATATTTTTCTACTCCTGATCACCGATTAAAAATCATCGTGTATAGTTATTTTAAAATCTGTATATAGTTTGACCTTTGTAATATTACTAAGGTCAAACTATATATGAGAAAATACTCTAATTATTATATAATTAGTTAGGTACATTTGTAGACAAACGTAGTTATAAAAGTGAGCGCAGCATTCGCCAATAAACGTATGTTTGGCGAAAGTAAGATAAATGTACCAAATGTAAGCATTGCATGAGATAAATAAATAAAAAAAAAAAAAAAAAATTTATTAAGTTTCTCTCGGAGTTTCTTCTCAATCAGCGTTTGCCCTTGTGGCCTTCCCACAGAATAAAGTTCATTATTTTATTACAAAAACTAAACAATACACACTCAAGAGCTATAGACATTAATTTAATTTGCCCTCGAACATATTGTTAATAGGGTTTAGCTGTATTCCGTTCAGGTATCACATTCCGGTAAGCGAAGCAAGCCGCAGGTGTACGGTTTGGCTCCCGCTCTCGGAAACAACTTCAAAGCAAACTTGTCGCCCCCTGTTTAAACAAATCTGACGATATTTTTCAAAATCGTCGCTTATCCTTCTTTAACTAGTTCTTTGATGTACGCTGCGCGGCTTTAGCAATAATTTCATGCCTACCTGCCTGAAATGTAGGTTAATGTAATTTGAGTAATTTTACAGGAGAGTTTGTGTATCCGGTCATGGTAAAGCTACTCCGGATATGGTATAATTACTTATCGAATAAACGTTATAGTTATGATTTAAAAGTCCCTTGATAAGAATTTTAAAAATAAGTTTACGTAAGGATTTTACATACTTGTACAATTATTTCGTAGTAATTAATATAATCGTATATCTCTGAAACAGTAAGTTTACAGATTGCGTTACCCCTATATGTACAGTACCTATACAGTGCTTAAACCTCTTACAAACAAAATAACATAGGAAATTCCAGGAAGTGTCTCGTAGCGTGTAACACTCACATCAAAACTGGAAATTTATTGATCAATAGGGATGTTATAAAGGGTAAAATAAAAATCTGAAATTAGCAGTGTTTTCTCATGTAAGTACATACACTTATTATGCTTCTTTCAAGAATTAATAAAAAGAGACAATATAGGTACTAGGTATTAGGTATTCACGTATAGTGAGAACAATTAATGAACTTTATGACATGCTTTTAATTTTTAATGATTCGCCGAACTAAGTATGAAGCCAAAAAAAATAAAGATTATCCCATATAAGAAAGGAAAAGGGAGATTTAATAATCAAAGGTGTTTTTGAGCAAGAACCTTTTTGAAACGATACAATTTGGTTTAAATTGACGGTGGTCGTAGCTCAGATTAATCCAATGGCGGCGGACGGCGATCAACGAACCGATAACAAAGACAGATTCGACAAATTCCCAATCTTATTAAAGCGTTAATTTAATTGTTTTTCAGTAAAGCTACGCTATTTCTAATGGAAATGTCTTTTGGCTGGTAAGGCGGGAAAGTTAGTACGAATACATATTCAAATAGGTAAGTAAATATATAGGTACTTATTGCGAGCCAACATCACTTTAATTTATTAACTCTTTTTTTTTTCTTGTACGGTTTAAATGTACTTAAAGGACTTTCTATTCTTGAATTAGATATAATTGTTTTTCCGCATCTTCGCATGCGCATAATTTTGCTTGTACTTTGGAAACTCTGTCTGGGGTTGATAGAAATTATCCCAAGTAGCAAACAAGCTGAAGAAGCGCTTATACAGCCTTTATTCAGCTTAAACAGCATAAGGGCTGTAAAAGCGCTTCTGCAGCTTGTTTTGCTACTTGGGATTTTGCTCTCTGGCGCATATTCTAAATCTACGCTATTACCTCCCGCCCTTTTCGCTTATTGAAAAAGGATAAGTCAACAAACCGATTTACACTTTTAATAATAGTTAATCATTTATATCAGCTTTTACAAGCCTAGATCACTTTTGGTAAATTAGATATCACATAGAAAATATATCTAAAATGCACGATAAATGATAAATTACAAAGTATTTAACATTTTCATCCAACTACTCTTTACGAGTATGTAGAGTGTAGTACTTGGTAGTTGTATAGGCATTGTATTTTAGCTTTAGAACGCGTCAATCTCAGTTTTGCGCTGGGAATGGAATTTAATAAGTGAATGCGCAAACGAGCCATGTCGTCTCCCAGAGCGTCTCTGAGCTATTCATAACAAAGTTCCCACTGTCAGCAGCGCCCATTGGTGAATATCAACATTGCATTTTTTTTTAAGTTTTGGTGGCACATTTTTTTGGAGTTTTAATAAGAAATAAAGTTATAATACTAAATATCTATTTATAATATTACATATTTTCATATTTCGCCAAGAATTTTAACAATAATTAATGAAATATGAGCACCCAAATTTTTGGGTTGCCACCAAAACTGAAATTTGCCCACCTAATCTGAAATTACGCCACTAAAACTTAATCTTGTCAACCAAGAACTGAAAACTCCTTACTATTTGTATGAAATAGCCACCTAAACTGAAAGTATACGAAAAAAATTTTTACAATTTAATGATTTATTTTAAGATTGTAATTATAGAATAGATTAAACTACATACCAAAATACTGTATACTTCCGACAGGAATAAAAAGAACAAGCGTACAAGTCGAGCCACCTAAATTAAGAAATCGTGGAACAAAATGCCACCAAAGAGGTAACGTACGTTATGGCGGGAAATGCTCCGTCACAGTCACACCTCCACTCCACGCAAGCGCTAGCGCACGACTGACCTAAGGTGTACCAACGCGACAAGTCCTGCGACATTTAATAACCAGCTACGACATACTGAAATTTCGCCACCGTAACTTAAAATTTTGCCTGGACAAACTTTGATCCATTGTCATGTGTATTTAAATAGGTAAAAATGATGAAATTATGCCAACAATAAGAGGCTATGACTGCATAAATTGTTAATTTGTTGCTTTACTTAATGCTGTTTCATAAGAAGTAAGTTGAGGACAAGCCACCTTGTTCTTAAATAATTTACTTTTTATTTATTTTTCAATAAATAGTTATGTTTATTCAAATCTAAACTTGTAGCCAACTATTTTGTTATTCAAATAATAAACAATAAAAATCTTAGAAAAAAATAAGAGGGTCATTCAATAAATGCCTACAAAAAAATAATGAAAATTTTGGAAAAGTGGCGATTTATTTTTCAACGTAGTCTCCTTTTAACTCGATAAACTTGGCCCAACGATACTCCAGCTTTTTCAAACCATCCGAAAAATACGTTTTCCAAGAGGTCTGCAAAATAGGTGTATGTGGCGGCGATGACCTCCTCATTCGACCTAAATCTATTTCCGGGGAGTGACTTTTTCAAGTATAGAAACAAAAAGAAGTCGCAGGAGGCCTAATCTGGAGAATACGGTGGATGAGGCAGCAATTCGTAGCGTAATTCAACCAACTTGGCCATGGTGATGGTAGAGGTGTGAGCCGGCGCGTTATCGTCGTGAAACAGCATTTTTTTCTTCGCCAAATGTGGCCGTTTTTTCTTTAATTCGGCGTCAAATCGGCCCAATAATTCGGCATATCAGAGCCTGGAGATTGTTTTACCCTTTTCTAGGTAATCGATGTGGATCACACCTTGTGAATCCCAGAAAACGTTAGCCATCACATTACCGGCCGATGAAACAGTTTTTGCCTTCTTCGGAGCAAGTTCGCGGGTAAAGACCACTATTTCGACTGTTCCGTGATCTCTGGTATGAACCAGTGAATCCATGTTTCGTCAAGGGTCACGAAACAACGCAAGAACTCCGCTGGATTCCGCTTGAACCGGGACAAACACGTCTCCGATGTGGTCTCACGATTGCGCTTGTTGTCTGGGGTAAGGACACGCGGCACCCATCGCGCCGACAGATTTTTCGTGCCCAGTTTTTCGTGTAGAATATGATTTACCGTTTCTTCTGCAATGCCTATAGTCTCAGCTTTCTCGCAAACCTTCAATCGGCGGTCTGCCAATACTAGATTGTGGGTTTTTTTTACATTTTCCACCGTAGTAGCCGTTTTCGGGGTACCTGGGCGTGGCTCATCAAAAACCGACGTGCGGCCACGAACGAACTCGATGAACCAATTTTTTACGGTCGCCATCGAAGGAGAAGAGTCACCGTACACAGCATCGTCCAAGCGGTCTTTGATTTCGCTGCGCGTATCCCTTCGAAAAACAAGAATCGAATCACAGAACGCTATTGCTCTTTTTCTATTTTTGTAAAATTGACCGACGCGCTCGCTTCCAAAGGGTATGAAAACAAAACAAATGAAGGTAATTGACTGAAAATTTGACAGTACATTCCAAAAAAGATTTACTGCACGTTGATATAACTATTTTGTAACAGTAGTGCCATGGTACGGTGAGGCTAAGTGTAGTATTTATTGAGTGACCCTCGTATTCATTTTACACTGGGATTGTCAACCTGGACGCGTAAAAAATGCTGTTGGGATATTCACCCCCATGCAAGGTATACGACGATGGAGATTACCTACTATTTACAAAAGACAAATTTAGTTGGACACTAAGTCTTCTAAGAAATACCTTTTTGTTTTGCTTTTAGGTAAGTACTTTCAATTTAAATATATACCTACATACTTTCAATACCGACACTGTCAATTTTCTCATTCAAAACAATTAAAATTAGAAGTCGTGAATATATCTGTGCACTATTACTGTTGTCATACAATTAGGCAGTACGTATTCTTATCAAAAAAGTAATATCTTCTAAATTAACCTTTTTGTTGACAGAAAATACAAAACAAATTATTATATTGGGCAACCCTAGCTATATTAAATTAAGTCATTCATGTCAAACGACTCAACTTATTAGCCTCAAAAGAATGATAATAAACACCCCAGCCAACCGTGAATAATATAAAGCTTCATTGAATAAATAGTAAGTTTGCAGTTTGCAACCCTATTCATAACTTATCTTTTGAAACATAATTGAATATACATGATTATACGCTACAAGCGCAAGACAGTGAACTGTAGCGGTTCACATGTTCACATCATGTGTTCGCCATCATATAAACATATATCACCATCGTAAGACTCACATCATCATTATCATCATCAAATTCTCATCACATTAGCAATAAGATCATATTACACCATATAATATTAAAATCATCATTTTATACAAGTATTAAAAGTTAGCGAATACAAATGTATGCATCCTGCCATTTTTTGAATAGCAAATTAATATTCACAAAATTTGCCAACAAAAGAATTGAGCTTTATTTAGACTGGATAAGGATCAAAATTCCATATACACAGCATTTAGTGGGAGGAGTCTTGGACGTATCGTGTGTCCCGAGTGGGACGAGGCAGGCGAGCCTGAAGAGTGAGATGGGGCAGTTGAGTGGGGCGAGACAGATGACGCTGAAGAGTGAGATGGAGCAGTCGAATAGAACGGGTCGGTCGAGTAGGTCGACAGCGGCGAATGACTAGAGTTTTGAGTATAAATAGGCAAGGGTTTAGTAGGATGGGATTCATTCTTACTTGCGACTTCGACTGGGTAACACTATTGTTTGGCAATAAGGTATTAAATTTAATTCTAAGGGGAATTTCTGTTGGGATTACATTATTTTTCTGATCTATAATCATTTATTGAAATGTTGTGGGATTTTGTTGTTATTTGTTAAAGCTATTCAGCTTAATTACATGCCAGAAATAGTGTTTTGGTACATGGTTGCCAGGTGAAAGATATTTAACCTTGCGGCTGTTAAACGAATATCTTTCAGACTCTTCTAGTTTTACCCGAGTTAGGCGGCTCGGGCACTAGCCATATATAAGTGCAGAGAATAGCCTACGAATGTGGATAGTTTTGTTTGGTGGAAGCAAGGACCACACGTGTTGGACATGCGGGCCTTTCCGCGCTTGCCGAAGCCAAATGGACCTCCATGCTCGGTCTCATATACTTATATATTTATATGTCTGCTTTATATACACATATTAGGGCGGGTTACTCTGCGTTTCCGGTGTTTTAGCCACGCAAGGGGGGACCCACTTACACTGATTCTAGTCCAACCTCGGGTTAATCTCCCGAATTTATAGTTTAGCTTACCTAGGTTCCATACACGTTTAAATGTAAATATGAGGTTTAGGCCTCTAGTATTGGTGGTGCTAGCTAGGGCAAACAAGGGTTAGTGTTAGGTACACTTCAGCAGGAATATTAGGACGGGGTTCTGTTTCTTCCGAGCAATCGGCCATTTACCATTAACTAACATAACATTTCTTGAAATTATTTTAATTTCGTCTGGTATAATAAATACAAACAGCTGACTTCTTGTATTACTAGTGTCTATGATTCGGGGTGTCAGTAGTGAAAACAAAATCTTGTATTAGTTTATAAAGAATGGGAATAGAGCAACCTATTATTTAGACCGAACAAATATTTAGAACCGTTAATTTTACGTCGAGATTTGTAGGAACTTTTAGTTAAACTTATTTTTTTTATCGATTATGTTTTAAGATTTGGTAAAGTAATGCTCTTATATTACTTACAACTGTTATATTGAGATGGCAACACTAAAGTGAGAAAAGTCATTACTGTCACTGTCACTAGTCAAATCACATGAAAAATGAGATGAATTTCATTTCGGTTATCCCTACAATAAACAAAAAAGAATTGTAGATAATATGCTCCAGTGTTGATGAGGAAATTCTATGGTAGATTGTTGTGTAATATGTCTAGAAATAGAAAACAAATCATTACTTTTGCTGGATCTGGTGTCTGAAGTATTAACTGCTAAGAATGGCCAAGGACTAATAAAACAACAAAATGAAAGTTGTTTGTTCTTGTGTTTGCCCTTCAGATCTCAGAACTTAATTAATTTATATCACAGGGGATAAGAGAAGTTTCCTTGTCAAAATAAGTCAGTCGAGAGTTGAAAGATACTTCGGATGGACACAATAGTCTCCATAATTTCAAGGATGTATGACAGTTACGAGTATGAACGAACGAAAAACCAAGTTCTACAACTCATTTGCTTATAATGAATGGAATGGGAATTCATTTAGTCCGCGAGTGAAGGGAAATCGTGTTGTTTAATAACAAATATACATAGTAAAGTTTCATAGTCTCAGAATAGATCTGAGAGAGATCTTTTTCTCTAAAAGAGCCTGAAGGCCATTAAAAGATTATAATTAGCAATCATACGGCATCCAGGGACATGGGTTTTGGTGATATTTAAAATAACACACCGAACAAATACAAAAGGTGAATTGTTTTTAATTTTCAAAGAACGGTATTCCCTCAATTTATATGTGAAGTAACCATGTTCTTATCCGATTGCTCATGTTTGGTAGCCGCCATTATTTTAACAAAACTAAATATTTTTGGGAGAATGAGATGATAGCATTACAATATAACACAGTCTAATGATAATATTTTGTATGCAGTCGAAGGATTTCAATAAAACTCAGAATTCTATTCACCAACCAATTACTTCTTGTTTAGACCTAGTCTACTTTAGAATATCCTACTGGAACTTACTAAAAGTATGAAATCCATACCATTATTAGAAATTAAACGAACTTACCTGAAGTGAAGTTCTATTTTAATTGTATGAGCTGCACAGTCGCGAAATGATAATTAACTCAGTAGTATACGCAGTTATACAACCTTTTGACCACTATATTCAGAGCACGGGAGTTTTAGCTTCGGAATGAAAAAATCGCCAATTTCCGAACGCATCCTATAGCTCCCGCGCTCTGTGACGCCACTGACATGTCATTTAGTTTAGAGTAGATGGTAACTTTGGTAGCTGACAGCAACTTCACCATCCCAGCGTGGCGCTTGAGGAACTGGAAAAAACTTTGAACTGGGTATAGGGCGGGGGGATTATCATTTCGCGACTGTGCAGCTCATACAATTAAAATAGAACTTCACTTCAGGTAAGTTCGTTTAATTTCTAATTGTATTTCGCTGCTCAGTCGCTTCAATGATAATTAACTCAGTAGATGTTCAGAGTCAAATCAAAGTTTATTTCAATGTTACTTATACCAATATTCAATAATTATCTTATTTATTGTATATTAGAGCTCTTGCGAACTCTTCAGGCGGCACTAGAGGCCTGTTATAAAATTGAGCAAACATTTTTGAAGTTTCACTCCAACCTGCTGTCTTCCTTATGACATCAATATTCACCCCGAGCCGATTCGCGGCAGAGACCGAGGCGTGACGAGTCGAGTGGGCAGTGAATATGGATGTGTCAACCCCGCTCTTCTTCAATGTTAACTTAATCCATCTGCTAAGAGTTTGAGAAGATATCTCCTTATGAGGTCTTTTAAAAGCAATAAATAGTTGATCACAATTATCTTCCCGTATATCCTTTGTCTTATTTATGTATGACAGCAGGGCTTTCCCTGGACAAATTTCAGGTTTACGAGTATCAGCAAAAAACGGCAGCGCGAGAAGCGGCTGGTCCGAACCCTGCCTAGATGTTTTAATCAAGTCCGGAATTTTAATCAAAACCTTATCAGGATATTGGTGAATATTTGATAATTTAATAACCGACAGTGTTTGTACTCTGTGGGCAGTAGTAATAGCTAGTAAGGTAACTATTTTCTTACTTAGATCTGCTAAGGAGAGTCTACTATTTGGAGACAAGGATGACAAGTAGTTTAGTACTAATTGTGGGTCCCAAGTCGCATTATATTTAGGTTGAGGTGGATTTAGTCTAAAAACACCCTTCAGGAACCGTTTGATTCGGTCATCAGACGAAATCCTCTTCCCTAGCAAAAGAGAAAGAGCAGATTTGCAACAGTTGACACTTCCATATCCAGCTCCCTCTTTACAAACATTACTTAAAAAATTTAATACTTGAGGGACCGATGCCTCTAAATAATTGATGTTCTGATATAAACAGAAGTAATACCAGCGTTTCAGGTACGTGTCATACTGCTTGGCGGTATTGCGCGAGAGCGACGCCAGCATTATGTCCGCTGTGGCTGACGACACTCCTCTAAGTGATAGCGCTTCCCGCACAGCACCGCTGCAACCAGGATAAGGCGTTCCTGGAACTGCTGGTTGCTAGAATAAGATTTAAACAATTCTAAGTCAGGACCAATACTTATACATCTAGAGCACACTAGCTTTAAAAAAAACAGGATACCACGCTTGCGCGGTCCAACTCGGTACCACAACAATACCTTCAGATTGGTCTAAAATAATTTTTTGCAACATTTTTGGTATCAATGCAAAAGGTGGAAAAGCATAAAAGTGGTATGGTTTCCATGAAAATGTGAAGGCGTCTATTTGGAATGCGTCAGGGTCACTTTTCCATGATACGTATCGCTCACATTTTTTGTTTGCGCGACTTGCAAATAAATCTATGTCTGGCCTGCCAAATTGCCTAGATATCATTTTGAAATATTTGTCATTTAGTTCACATTCAATTTCAGAATGAGTTTTTCTAGATTCTCTATCAGCAATAATGTTGTGTTCCGATTTAATATATGAAGCAAAAAGGGTAATATTTCTCTTTTTGCACCATTGCCAGATTTGTCTTGCAATTGAGTTGAGATGTGTAAACTGAATTCCGCCCATGCGGTTAATGTATGAGATAGCTGTGGTATTATCAATCCTCAAAAGGATCTCACAATCCCTTAAGTTAGAACAAAAATATTTAAGACTTAAAAAAGCTGCTGAGAGTTCAAGGTAGTTAATGTGTTGTTTTCTTTCCAATTCATTCCATAATCCCGCAGCTGTCTCATCCCCGCATGAACTACCCCAGCCTGTTAATGAACTGTCACTGTAAATCTCTCTGTAAAAATTATTACATTTAATTTTGCATTTAGCTTTATCTATTTGATTCAACCACCAAATCAACTCATTTTTGACAGTTAATGAAACTGGCATGGATTTATCATAATCATTATTATATTTCTTTAGGTAGATGTATTTATGCCTTTCCAGCTCCTTCGTATACAACCAGCCGTATTCAGTGGCAGGACAGACGGACACAAGCAAGCCAGTTAAGTGTGCAAAATGTCTGATTTGACATGTTGATAGTTGTATAAAAGAGTCAATTTCTTTTTTAATTTTAGTTCTCTTCTTGTCTGGCAAGGAGAGTTGATAATTTTCTGAGTCTAAAATGAAACCTAAAAATTGGACCTTGGTCTTTGGTAAGAGAGAACTCTTCTCATAATTTACAATGAAACCTAAGCTCTCTAGCAAATCTAGAGTTACTTGAATACTGTTAAGGCATTCGTTATATGTACTTCCTACCACAAAGATGTCATCTAAATAGCTGCTTAATATGTGGCCTCTACATCTTAAAAACTGCATAACGGGTCTAAGTAATTTTGTGTAAACATAAGGTGACACATTAAGACCAAAAGGTAAAACCTGAAATTGAAAAATTTCAGATTTCCATAAAAATCGCAAATATTTTCTATAATGCGAATGTATATTTGTCAAGAAATAGGCATCTTTTAAATCTATAGTCCCCATATAGCATTTGGGAGTCATAAGTCTAATTGCTGTCCTAACATCTTCCATGTTCCGTTACCACATATTTATTTAACTCCTTTAAATTTAAAATAAATCTATCCTCTCCATTCGATTTTGGAATAGAAAATATTTTAGACAAATATTGACCACTACAAGGTGGGCATTTTATAATAGCTCCTTTAGATTGCAAATCAATTACTAATTTGTCCAATTTACGAGTATCTGAATCAGAAAAATTATCATTCTTTGGAATTATTGCTTGCTGCGGTACTGACGAAAAAGGAATTTTAAAACCTGCTATCCAAGAGAGTATTCGTGGGTCTTTAGTGATACCTTGCCATTGTACTATAAAGTACTTAAGACGGCCACAGTAAAAGTTACACACCTGATCGCTTATCGACGGTTGCTGTACCGCTGAGAGCGAGGAGCCTTCTGCTGGTAGGGCTTCGCTGAGGTGTTTCCTTGTTTCCGGTTCTGCTGATATGGTTTCTGCCCCTGGACTCTGGGTTTGAAGGTATTGTTTGTGGGGCCCTTGGAGTTTAAATTACCGGTGGTGTCAGATTTCTTAGGCTTGTTGGTAGGTCCTTTCAGATCTCTACTGGATCTTTCGATTGCCTTCGATGCCTTCAGTTTTTCTGCCAAATCCTCACCAAATAACCATTGATCCGATTCTATATCCTTCATTGCTTCTCGAGCCTTCTTAGTATCCAGTCCGGTAAGTATGAAACGCTTCCTAACTGCAGATTCACAGTGCAGATAATCACACAAGAGGCGAGCACTATCACCAAGAAAAGTGATTATATCTTGATTATCCGGTGATCGACATAGCTTATTCAGAGCTAGCCCCAAGGCTGATAAAGCACAAGACACAACCCTCTGTTTTCCTTCAATGGCTTTGTCCTTCTTTGCATTTATTTCACCTACCGCCGCTTGGGCCTCCGGGTTTAATTTTGGAGCATCCACTATTTTGCAGTTTCCAGGGGCTGGATACTTTTTTATAAGTTTTTCCTTTTCTTCCTTCGGTAATCCTTTCTTAATTATTAATGCCCATCGAGAACTAATCTGGTTCAACACATCTGGGCCCAGTGTTTCAGCTTCTGGAGCTTCGCCCAGTAAGGCCAGGATATCGTCGCTGATGTGTTCATCGGCTGGAATGAGAACAAGCACTCATAAAGCACCTTCTCAAGAAGGAATATGCTTGGCGTAAACCCCTCGAGCAGACTGTTATGTGTGTATGCATGGCACAAACAGTAGCATGTGAGCCCAAAAAATCCAGGTGCACCACAATGCTGAATACATCTTAACAAGAACTGGATTAGCGTGAGGGTGCAGCAACAAAAAACACACTTGAGTTGCTTCACATGAATGACAATGAGTGAACCCAACCTAGTACATCACACTGCTCGCCAGAGCCAGCAGAGAATGGACCCAGATAATATTTAGTTACACTACATTGCCTAAGGTAATGAACAAAGAGCGAAACCCAGGTATTGCAACACACTGCTTTTGGTAAGCAAAGAGTGAAACCACCTAGCACGCCACAATGCATTAAATTCGAGCGAGCAAACAAAAATAAAACATATAATACGCCCGCCACCAATCAGCCATGCTTGACGTTAAGGTTATTTACCTACATCGCGGCATTCTGGAAACAGGCAAGATAACGACCCAAACATGTTATTTGAACACATCACATTCACATCTTACCTTGTTTGTTTGGATCGTCAGGCGCAACGTTCTCTTTAATTTCTTTTTCAGTCGCCTCCGCATGGTGCGGACCATGTGGCTGAGCCTCCTCGCCACCAGATTCCTTGTCAGGCTCTTGCTCAATGACAATAATCGGCGATCTGGAACGTGAGCGAGCTGACGAATGAGCCGATGTCGCTCTTGAATCCCATGAGGGGCTCCGGCTCGCAGACCGAGGGCGCCGGAGCGACCTGGACCTCGTCATCAGCCTCTCCAAACGACGGAATTCCTGCCGCAATTTTTCAATCGAGCTGCTGCGATGTCTCGACATCGTTCTATTACAACAATTTCAACTTTTCACAGCAAAAGGATCTTATTATATTAATACAAAAAATTCGTAGCGTGATCACAAGGCGGCACAAAAACGAATATGACATGTCAGTGGCGTTACAGAGCGCGGGAGCTATAGGATGCGTTCGGAAATTGGCGAGATTTTTTCATTCCGAAGCTAAAACTCCCGTGCTCTGAATATAGTGGTCAAAAGGTTGTATAACTGCGTATACTACTGAGTTAATTATCATTGAAGCGACTGTGCAGCGAAATACAATTAATATATCATACTAAAATTATTTAATTTGGTCGAACATGAAAACTTAAGATTCATTAGATTTGTAATAAAACCTTATATTTTCAGTAACTTCAATCTATTTATAGATTAGTTATGAAGTGTAGTTTCATATTGTACAAAATTACTTGTCTACTAAACATTCTTGGAACAGACATGCAATTCCAAGAAAACATTATCTCTCATCTTAGAATTCTAATAATATTTGGTTTTGATTCATATATTTAGCTTTATTGTTACATAGAGTAATCTAATATATCTATAGCTTACTTGTGGACTGAATGAGTTTATATTTCATATAGAAATAATATAAATAATATTTAATAAGAGTAGAATATCCCATATTGAATCATGTTATAAGAACTGTAGATATTTTTGAAGGTTAGACTACACAGGAAACAATATATTTATATTTTGAGGATAAATAACATTAAGTTAAGTTAGAATATCATTAGTATAAAGAACTAAGTTAGCAGAAGGATAGAAGCTAGGGTTAAAAAAGAAACAGATTACAATTTTATTAGGTTCAATTAACAAAAATACTTAGTAGCACAGTATATAGGTATGGCGGCACTCAGCAACACATCACGGTTAAATATCCCTTAAAAGATACTGAGTTACTACTTCAACGTAGGTTCCTACCATCTAGACGTTCACAACGGTTATACCGATCACTTTTTTGGCCATTCGTTATAAGAAATGTTCAGCTCAACTATATAAAGATCCTTTCATAGCTAGATTTGGTTAGTTGTGGGTTTTGGAAGGCTAGGTAGTCGTTGAAGGGTTTCCTTAGGGTTTTGTTGTAGGAGTAGAGTCTGGAGGCGAGGGTGAAGCAGACGAAGGACCTGTACCTTTAGTTAGGGCTTAGCATACATTACGATTGGTGGTCCCGTGACTCAGGATATCTAGAGTTAAAGTACCTTCGCGTAAATATTACAGAACATGCCTTATAAAGTTATAAGTTGAGCGGAAGAAAATTCATGAGTCATCCTGAATTCGTAAAGTAATATTTTGTAAAATGCATAATATTTATTTAAGATATTTATTGAAGAATAACTGATTTTACAGCAAAGACATTCTTATTTTTTATTAAAGCAGTAACGTCTGCTAACGTAAACTAAATGTTAAATGTCTCAACTGAGACGATGGTGCCGACGATAAAGTCTAAATCTTTACGGTAGATGGCGCTACGATGCCACCCTAAGGCATGTCGAAGCAACTGGTTGAAAAATTCAATGACTCTGACATCTGATTCAGTGGTCCAATTGGGAGGACGCCAGTGTTGGCCCGGAAAGCCGTTGGAAACGCAGGTTCGAATCCTGTCCGAATCATTAAATTTTTCAATTTTCGCTTAATTTGTAAACATTTAGTTTACGTTAGCAGACGTTACTGCTTTAATAATAAATAAGTAATTTGGGTGTAGCACATCGTTACTATCGATTCTCAACAAATTTGAGACGATGGTGCCGACGATAAAGTCTAAATCTTTACGGTAGATGGCGCTACGATGCCACCCTAAGGCATGTCGAAGCAACTGGTTGAAAAATTCAATGACTCTGACATCTGATTCGGTGGTCCAATTGGGAGGACGCCAGTGTTGGCCCGGAAAGCCGTTGGAAACGCAGGTTCGAATCCTGTCCGAATCATTAAATTTTTCAATTTTCGCTTAATTTGTAAACATTCAAAGACATTCTATTTGACAAAATATGACTCGCGCCTGAACTAGGATTCCCTGTGTTTCTCAAATATTGCACTGCTATTAATCCGTGGTTTCAGGGATTAAGAAGTGAAGTCAATATCATCCCGAAGAAGGAAACACAAAGTGGCACCTGTGCCTTAACCAGATCTAAGTTTGCTAAGAGGCAATTCTCAACTCTTTCTGCCCAACTTTATAACACCTTAAATAAAAAAATCTCAATATATCAATATCATTTAGATCTCTATACCTAACTGTAAAAAAACAATAAGTAAATTCATACATGAAAATCAAACTTTTTGGAATTTGAACACCCTAAAGTTGAGGTATGGATCAAATCATGATATAGATTTAATTCGTCTAATACATTACCAAAAAAATATACACGAGCAAAGCTGCTAGAACTACGAGTGGCTGAATTTCATATTTTTTTATTCCAAGAATCACTTGAATGATAATGTCAAATCCCCATATTAATTCGACGTTATGATCCGAGATTAAGTGTTATTCCTGGAATGAAATTTTGGCTAAATTCAGCCTAAATAAGTTTAACTTTTCACTACCTAGCTCTAAAATATGAAAAGAAACCCGCATCACAAGTTGGGATGTCAATAGTTCAGAAAGTTAACGTGAACCCAAACAAGTCCCTTATCAATCGCAAGTTACGATATTAACGGACGAAATACTTCTGATTCGACGCGAAAACGGATCGACCCTTGCTCTGATATATTGTGAACATTTCCGAATACATTACCCTTTTTTGCGATCGCCCTTGTTCCCTCATCACGGCTGTGACAGACGAGGGATCGAAACAATCCCGCTGACTCCGCGCTCATTACGATCAAACGCCATATCTCCATACCTTGGAAACTGAAGAGCAGTAAGCTGGAAAATGGTGCTTTCAATTTCACCTTTCAACCCTAACGCCTCTCAATCAAGGAGAGAATGAGATTGAAAAGTGCAATTTTTTTGTCGCCATCTTTAAACTTCAGCTGTCTTGTGAAGTTGTAGGTAAGCTAGAGGAATTATTTTGTTGTTAACTTTTATTATACTGACGGCGATCACTAAATGGCACCACAATTTGCAATAAGCTCGTTTATATTTTGAGGATTCCACACGCAAAGATGCTAACGGGAACCTGTTATGTATAGTATTAATCCCCGTGGATTCAAAAAATCGCACACATACAGTTGAGTCTAACTTGTCATTTACGACCTAACCTACCTAGAAATAGTACACAAAAAGAACACCGATGGGGAATGGAATAAAAAAAAAACTTGAATTTTGTTTATAATATAGTAATAACCTCCCCCCTCATTCTTAGAAAAAAATTAGAGACTTTTCTGTAGCTTATAAAATAAAAAAATATTAAAATGTTTTTTGGCATCGTACGGTAACCGGTAACTTAACCTAGGTGATATTTTTTTGAGTTGGCAGGGGTGCTGCCTTGTTGATATATAGGTAATATAAATTGCAATTAATAAGATATTTTTACTGTTGTTCATATAATCCTCCTTAATCGTGCCTAAGTAGGTATCTAAAAACACAGTAGCACCCCTGTCAAGTCGGAAAAAATATCACTTCGGTCAGGTTACCGTACGATGTCCGTACAAGGCAGGAAAAAACATTTTCATCTTTTTAGGGTTCCGTACTCAACTAGGAACCCTTGTAGTTTCGCCATGTCCGTCTGTTCGTCTGTCCGTCTGTCCGTCCGTCCGCGGCTTAGCTCCGTGATCATTAGTACTACTAAGCTGAAATTTATCTAATTTATTATGATTATGTGTATGTATCACGCCGACAAAACGGTAAAATAAAAACTTTTTTTTGGTACCTACCTCTCGGACACCTAAAGTGGGGGTGTTTTTTTTCGTTCCAACACTAGTGCATGGAATGTCGTTGAATAGGTCTTCTAAAAATAAAAGGGGTCTCTAAACATTATTTTTTGATAAAGTCAGCAGTTTAGTAAATATTCGCTCCGGAAATTAATAAAATAGAAATCTTTCTCGTATTTTCTTCTATTGTGAAGGATGGGCAACTACGGAACCCTACACTGAGCGTGGCCCTTCATGCTCTTGGCCGGTTTTTTTATATTTTAAAGCTACAGATTAATAATGCATTCCTATCGTGTATAAACAAAGTCCTTTTTATTTTATTTTATCCATTCCTCATTCCACAGGCACTAAAGCCCTGGTACTCTACATGTAAGCTGAGATCAAGGAGTTTGTTCCCACTGAAACTCGGAAACAATCTGGGTCAGCTGAGTCGAGTCGTTTTCGGTCGGGCGATACGTATATTGTCGTGCCTATCAAAAATATCCAAATTAGCATTCTAAATACCCCATAATATTAAGTACTATTCAATTGACTTAGGTAATACGACACCATCATGTATTTACGACAATATTTCGTATTAAACTTATAATACCTATGGGATTCGTCAGACAAAATAAGTCTATTATGACTTTGTCAATTCCGTGTGTAGGTATCTTCCCCACTCCACACTCCAACACAAGAATCTAAATTGCTTTATAAAAATATAAGAAATACTCCTGAACTTGAGATATGTGAGTCCCAATTATAACTCCAAACGACTTAAAAGCAGTCAAGGATTTAGGAACAAATCATTCGATTCGACTTATATCTCATCCTTTAGGTACACTTCCATGTATGATAACAAGAAGTAACTTTATTCCTTTATTTTTTCCTATGCAATAAACCCATTAAACCCATTATACTACTATGGCATGGCATAGAACTTATTATCGTAGTAACGAACAGAATATGTCCCATTCAGAGTGCAAGCGGTCAGCAAAAACATTCGACACCAAAAGAATTTCCTCGTAATATTTTTTTATCTCCCGAGAACGCCAAACTCTCGTTTCCCCGGCGGCAAGATTCAAACAAGTCATTGTTCCACGAAAAGCAATTTAGTCGGAAAGTAATCATTTTAGAAACTTTATTTGGACAAAAATTTTACAAAGCTTAAGTTATTTGATTATTACGACGGATTAGGTAGTTGTTGAGAGTTTTCATTACAAAGGTGGCTTAATTTTCCCTTGCGCTTGGATTAACAGTGTAATTGTGAACATTAAAAGTGAAAAAAACTTCTGCTTTTATATTCAACCATTTATGCAACATTTTATTGAAGGTAAAAACTCAAGTATGTACACTGAAAAAAATGGCGAATCCTTCAGACATTTTACTAAGCATAACAGCAATCAGTTAGGCCTACTGACATTTACTGACTAAAATGTAAGCAAATGCAATACGTCAGTCAGCTGACGCGAGTCATCGAGTGTGCACGCGCGTTAGTGACGTTTGCGATAAGCGAGGACAATGACCTCCGAGGTAGTGAAGTGCAGTAACTGCAATGTTGTTATAAATGAGGTGTTGGCATTTATGCAAAATAAAGTGGAAATAATGAAGGACGAGAGTATAATCAATTTGTGTGCAACGGCGTTTTCCGAAGAGGATGTGTTTCGAGCCAAGAATTTATTATTCGACTCAGTAAAAACAGCTGATCGGAATATTGTGCGAAGAAAGGAAAAGATGAGTAAGAATTTACAGGACATGATTAACCTGCTTAGGCGAGTTCATGCGGATGAGATCCCTATTTTTGTAGCTCGAGACCTGCACAAATTACCACCGGTAACTTTTGACCACGTCGATTGTACAAGGCTGTTAAAAGATATCATCAACCTGCAACAAGACCTAAAAACTGTCAAAGAAAACTACGCAACCAAGACTGACTATGACCTGTTAAAGAAAGACTTTCTAAACCTGCGAGAAGCGTCGTTAGTATTTACTGGTAGTTCCGAATGCACAAATACTAACTTTGTGAATATCAATAGAGGTGGTTTCAAGTATGGTAACTTAGAACACTTGTACCACAATAGCCAAGATAGTGGGCCATTTGGCATTATGCAGATTGCAAACAATGAATCACCTGTAGAAGGGCCGTTGAATGCGCTGCCGTTAGGAACAGTCAACGGAGATATTCAAAAACAAAAGCGTTCTTCATCTCTTGCGCACCCATCCAATCCGCCGGCTGCTGTCTCACCGTGCGGTTCGGTCAGCGCCCCGAATCGTTCCGATGCCCAGAATCAAAGGCGCTCTTCTCTTTCGCGCGAGTGTCCTGTCCCGAATGCTGTTGCTGTCACGCAGTCAACGAATGATTCCGAGCATCACCGAAGAGGCGCGGGCGCAGCTGATAGCAGCCGCAAGTGTGAGGAAGTCGCTGCAACTGGTTCGAGGACTATTGTTATCTCGCCTATACCATTAGCAAGTGTACCCGAGTGCGAGAGTGACGGCAAAATAGATCTTAGGGAAAGTGTGCATTCTAAAACGAGGTCGGGTAATTGTAATTTAGCACCCTTGGAGACTACCGCCGGAGTCAGAGTCAGTTCACCGTCGTATAGCAGCGATAAGGTTAATGAGCAATGTAAACAAACATATTCGGATGTTATTAAAAAGGAAAGTGCTTGGAAAGTGTCAAAACCAGACGATGAATGGGTGGAGGTGCAAAAAAAGCGTTATAAAAATAGGTTCGTAGGACAAACAGGGAAAGCTAGTACGGTTTCAAGTGGTAAATTTAAAGCTGTGATTGTCAGCGTCCCCCTATTTATTAACTATGTAAACAAGGACGCCACCGCGTCAGACATCTGTGAGTACATCTACGATAAGACACAGGTGCGCGTTGAACCAGAATTGATTGCTAGGAAATATGAGAAGAATTATAACTCATTTAAGGTTCTGGTTCCTAGGCACAAACTTGCAATTTTTATGGATGACAACTTGTGGCCGGATGGAATATCTTTTAGGCGTTTTGTTGATTTTAAGAGGGACAAAGAAGTTAAATTAAATCTTTAAAATTAGTATGGCTGTAAAATCAGATCAAACAATTTCTATTATGACTTTTAACTGTAAATCAGTGAAGAGGTCAGTGGAGGGCATTAGGGATCTCTGTAAAATAGTGGATGTTATGGCTCTTCAGGAAACTTGGCTCTTACCTGATGAGGTCCATTATATAGGGAGTATAGATGCTAATTTTGATTTTACTAGCAAATCTGCTGTGGACACCTCGTTGGGGATTTTAAAAGGGAGGCCATTTGGGGGGATTTCTTTAATGTGGCGGAAGGGTATTTTCACGTCTGTAAAAGTGATCCCGTGTTCTAGTGTTAGGTTGGCGGCAATTATTGGTAATACCGGAGACCACTCGATGCTATTTTTCTCAGTGTACATGCCGACTGATAGTGCCGACAATCTACCTGAATTTACGGAATGCCTCAGTGAGATTTTTGCGATCATCGAAACCTACAACGCCGATTCTGTTTTTGCGCTAGGCGATTTTAATGCACATCCAGGAGAGCCTTTCTTTACAGAATTGTGTGATTTTTGTGTGGAACAGAAGTGGCGTATTGCTGATCTAGAGTGGCTGGGCAGTGACTCAGACTCGTATACTTTCGTGAGTGAGGCTCACGGGAGTAGACGTTGGCTGGATCACTGCATAGTGACTGAGCCAGCATGGCTAGCTGTTGTTGATGTAGCAGTCCAGTATGACACCTATTGGTCGGACCATTTTCCAATGTTAGTAAAATGTAAAGTAAATTGTTTTAAGTCGAATACCATAAGTGACATGCGAGGCGATAATAATGATATTATATGGGGGGACAGGGATTATGACCAAATAAAATTATATAATGAATTGTGCTGTGATAAATTGAAACATATTGATTTTCCTGTTGAATTAAGTTTATGCTGTGATCATTTCTGTAACGACCAGTCACATAATGAGATATTAGATAAATTATATAATGATATTGTTGTAAGTTTGCAGGATGCCTCGAGAGCCAGTAAAATTGTTAGGAAGTGTAAGCGTAAGCAGGTTACAGGGTGGAATAAATATGTAAAAGACTTCCACGCTCAAGCGAGGCTTATTTTTCAGCAGTGGGTTTTGTTTGGAAAACCGTCGTCAGGGCCTCTTTTCCGGGACATGTGTGCTTCCCGGAAAGTGTTTAAGGATAAGCTTAAGTGGTGTCAGGATAACGAAATGCAGATAAAAATGGACATAATAGCTACTCACCACAAAGCTAAAGACTTCAACAAGTTCTGGAAGTGCACGGGTCAAATTGGACCTAAGACTACGTTGCCGGCCAGTGTGGACGGTGCGTGTGAACCAACTCAAATTGCTAACTTGTTTGTAAATAATTTTAAAGTTGACAGTCCACTGGAGTCTCGGGTGCTCCATGCTGATGACCATTTTGACGAGCTGCCGGTTCATTTTACTATTAAGGAGGTTAAGGACGTCATTCAATCGATGACGAGAGGCAAGTCACCGGGTCACGATGGTCTCAGTATCGAGCACCTGCAGCACGCGGGTGATCACCTACCTCGGGTTCTCAAAATGCTCTTCAATCTCTGTATGAATCATTGTTACCTCCCCAGCAGTCTTATGAAAACTGTCGTAGTACCAATTGTCAAAAATAAATCAGGAAATGCCTCGGACGGGTCCAACTATAGGCCAATATCGCTAGCAACGGTGGCTGCAAAAGTGCTGGATGGAGTACTTGATAATCTTCTTGCGCAGCACATCAAATCTCAGGATGCTCAGTTTGGGTTTAAACCAGGTCTGTCAACCGAAAGTGCTATTCTCTGCTTTAAGCACACCGTGCAACACTATACTGCAAGTAACACACCTGTCATTGCCTGTTTCTTGGACCTGTCCAAGGCTTTCGATATGGTCTCGTACGATATCCTGTGGGATAAACTGAGGAACAACACGAGTACTCCGAAAGGGGTGATTAACCTTTTTCAGTTCTGGTACGGTAACCAAACCAATCAAGTTAGATGGGCAGGCGCGTACTCAGATGTGTACAGGTTGAAGTGTGGTGTTAGGCAAGGTGGTTTAAGTTCACCTAGGTTGTTTAACCTGTACATGGATGAGTTGATCGCTAGGCTCAGTAGTACGGGTATCGGTTGCTCGATAGGGGGTACCACTGTAAATAATATTAGTTATGCTGATGATATGGTGCTGCTGTGCCCGGCGATCAGCGCTCTTGTAAAGTTGTTGAGAATCTGTGAGGAGTATGCGGTGACTCATGGCCTGAGATATAACACGAATAAGAGTGAACTGCTAGTATTTAAAGCAGGGAACAATAAAGCCTTAACATCAGTTCCTGCCGTACAGCTGTGCGGGGTTCCTCTTAACAGAGTGTCGCGATTTAAGTATCTCGGGCACTGGGTCACCGATAATCTTCAAGACGATGTGGATATGGAGAGGGAGCGCAGAGCATTAGCAGTAAGATGCAACATGTTGACACGTAGGTTCGCACGCTGTAACGGGGACGTCAAGAAGACTCTTTTCAAAGCTTTTTGCCAATCCTTTTACACGTGCAGTCTGTGGACGAACTACACTAAAAAGACGCTTAATGCTCTGCGCGTCCAATACAATAACGGTTTCAGGGCACTATTCGGACTGTCACGCTTTTGTAGCGCGTCTGGGATGTTCGCTGAGGCGAGCGTCGACGGTTTCACGGCAATAATTCGCAAGCGAACGGCTTCCCTCATGCGTCGCGTGCGTGACAGCTCCAACACCCTCGTAAGACTT
Source organism: Apotomis capreana (assembly GCA_947623375.1). Lineage (NCBI taxonomy): Eukaryota > Metazoa > Arthropoda > Insecta > Lepidoptera > Tortricidae > Apotomis > Apotomis capreana. Next base: position 33,412,827 of record OX392499.1, on the reverse strand, counting down.
GTTTGGGAGAATCCTACATGCTCACTGTGGAGGCACTGGAACTCCTTACACATGGGCTCTCGAGGCATCGTATATGACATTTTGTAAGTTATTTTATTTTTATTCTTTGTTTTGTTATTTATTTGCATACTAACATAGATTGTAAGACCTTTGTAACTAACACTCTATGGACATTGTCTGAAATAAATATTTTGAATTTGAATTTGAATTGAATAACTGTTAGGCATAATGAAATTTCAGTAGGATTCACTGGCAATTTTTTTCACTGTAGATATTACTTAAGTCAATTCTATCAGAAGCGTGGTGTCAGACGCCGGACTGGAGGGACCGAGGACGACATCACCTCGAGAATCGCGAAAGCAAGAGTAACCTTCGCCACCCTTCCCTTCCCTTCGCGCAGCTCTGGCCCGTATGGAGATCACGAAAACTGACACGGAGAGTCAAATTGAAAATATTCCGGTCCAATGTAAAAACCGTATTGCTGTACGGGTGCGACACGTGGAAGGTCACAAAGAACATCTCATGTCTTCTTCTGTCGCCGTTACCTCTGCCGTATTCTGGGTATATACTGGCCCGAGAAAATCTCCAACGTCAACCTGTAGGAACGCTGCAATGAGACTCCGATCGACCAGCCGATAAAATACCGGAAATGTAGCTGGATTGGACACACGCTCCAAAGGGACACAGAACACATCCTGAGGCAAGCCCTAGACTAGAACCCCCAAGGAAAGCGCAAACGTGGCCGCCCTAAGCAGACCTGACGGCGGACGATCACTGCAGAAGCGAAGGCCATAGGAATAACTTGGAGCGAAGTGAAGCGCAAAGCTCAAGACCGTTCGAAATGGCAACGTACTGTAGACCTCTGCCAGAGGGGACGTGGAACTCAAGTCAAGTCAACTCTATGGAATACGTTTCATTCTAAATAAGACCGACAGATCACAGTAACTTTTTAAAATTGTTTTTGTTTAGACTTACAGGTATGCAGACAACCTTCGATCACAGCTACGCGTAGGTATACCGCTACGATTTTCCGCGGCTCCCAGTTAAAGCGCATGCTATTGTAAGAACCGTCGAGGGAATAAATCCAGTTGAAATTATTTTACGTGTCTGTTCCCGCGATCGTTTATCCCTGGAAGTGGGCTCAGGTGAGCTGTCTTCCCTCGTGCCGCAGTGCACTAATTCCGCAAAAAGCCCGGGTGAAGAAGCGAAGACGCCCGCAGTTCGGCATCCATTGAATCGTGAAATATCTTCGCAGATGTAGGACTGTATGGACTAGTTGTGCTTACAGATCATTTTTGTAGTAAGGTGTAGAATAAGCCTTATAAGTGGGGTCACTTACCTATACTTTTTATATTTTGTTTTAATATCGTTTGATTGTTCCTGTTTTGATCTATAGGCATTGCATTAGTATAGAGCTTAAAACATTATTTATAACACGATAAGATAAGTAAGGATGATATAATGTACACTATTAAATTAGGAAAAAGTATTTTTTCAGGGTTTTTGTAGTATAAGCTTTGAATAACTGGTTTGTGTATTTCGTTAGTCTATGATGAAATCCTGCAGCGAACCTATTCAGGCGGGCGGGCCGTCGGGTGGTCGGGTGGTCACGAGCGACGTCGCCAGGTGTCCCGCCGGCCGATTAATCTGTCGACAAACAATAACCCCCACCAATAACGCTTCGACAAGTTTAACTACCGTCTACCGACAAACGCTTGCTTTCGCCGATTAATCCCAGGTATACGCAATGAATTAAAAGACTAAAAGAATTTGTATTTTATCGCTCCTTAAATAAACAAAAACAGCGTAATGTAAGCGCGAGCTAACGCAAACAGAAACAAAAGCGGTATAAATAACTTATTTTTTCCATTTCTACACTCTCATAAAACAAAATTGATACCTATTACGTAACTTGCCGACACGGCAACCAGTCGGCCATATTTACGGATCCGACGGGCTAAAATCTCGGCACAATAACCGGAGAGCCGTAATTTCCATGACATAATGATGTCGTCTCTGTCGTAAATGGTTCTTAGTACATTATTATTTATGAAGATGTCGCCCGGAATAAAATTATGAAGCAATTGAACGAGCGTATTCGCACGGGCGGCGCCGGCCGTCTTGGCCGTGTCTCCCGCTTATTAAGTTTGACCTCTGTAATGCATTAACCGCAGCCGAGCCCGGACAAACACCCGCAATTTAAAGCCCCGCCTCGCGACCCGAGATGCCTCACTAATCCCGCATAACATAGTAGCTGAAGCATTTCAGAGATTTATTAACCAAACTCGGTGTTCCGAGATAATGAATGACTATAAACAAGCACGTGAATCGAGTTTAGTTACTATTAAACCTTTCGCAATTGGTCCCTTAATGACAAAAGTTCTATAATAACCCTAAAATATTTATATTAGCCTGCATGATAGACGTTTAACATTTAAATGCATTTGCATTGGTCCGTAGCCTGCTAGAATATTGTTGTAATATAAAAGAGTCCTCAATACAAATGTAATATACAGCGGGTTGAGCGAGTACAAAAAAGATTTCTCTTTTTCCTAACAGTTCACCAGAAAAAGCTCCAGTCGCTGCACACATACGTATAAAGATAGACTAACTTTTTTCAATGTAGCTAACCTCGAAGATCGGCGTTGGGTCGCCGACCAGGTTTTACTTTATGAAGTGGTGTAGTAAACGGTGGTATAGATTGTCCTCAGCTATTGCAGAAAATTAACTTCACTGTTCCTAGACCCCGTGCTCGCATCTGTAATTTCAAGCCATTTGCTAGTTATTAAGACATTTAGAACCACTGTTGGCTGTCATAACATCATACCCAGAATGTGTAAAAATCACAATAAATTCTTCAAGGAAAGTCAAATGGACATTTTAAACGTTTCCTTGAATATGTTTAAAAATAATTTATATACATTTAAGGCAGGTCTAAATAATTAAATATTCTTGAGTAGTTTTGATCCCTCGATGCATCTAGTTATCTACCTATTCCTAGAATTGTGTATACTTAAATATAACACTAGTCTTTTAAGTATAATTGTAAACTTTCATAAAATTTAGTGTTTTTTTTTTTCCATGTTACCTATTGAACTTAAAGTCAGTTAATTACGTAAGTGAATTTTCGTTCATAACGCATGTTGTGTTTGCCTGTAAGTGGGTAAATACTCAATATGTTTTGTACCTGCATTTGTTCCTATGTATGTTATATAGTATTGTACCTGTTGGAAAACCTAATAAATAAATAAATTGTAAGGATGAGACGTAAGCCGCAGCCGCACTCTATAGTCTACACCCTGTAATTGCCTACATTCCCCATGATTATAACCCATAGTAAAGATTCTTGTATAAAATTTGCACGGTAAAAAACACTGTAATTCGAACCTTTGTCACGAACTGCCTGAAATATAGAACATTCGGGGGCAGTTTGACAAATGTGAAAGCATTATACAGAGCTAGTCGTCATGATAGCACATCGCCGCTGCCCCGTATGTCGCTGTATGTGGACGTCGAGGACAGTGCGGACATGCGGTCTCAAACAGACTCCCGGAACAATAAAACGGCAAATACGAGTTTTTCTGGATTGAATGGATAAAACTGGAATTTCAAACTCCTGTGCATACACTTTTAATTATAGGTAGGTTTTTATGTTTATCGACCGGCTATTTGCTACAGAGAAAAGAAACCGGCCAAGAGCGTGTCGGGCCACGCTCAGTGTTAGGGTTCCGTAGTTGTCCATCCTTCACAATAGACACACAACACACAAACAGCGGTTTTAAGCCCGAGGTTTAAACTACGAGACAGATTTCATGCTCTATAAAAAGGTCGTAAACGCGAAAGTAACTGTAATTACTTATTACCTTCTGGAAGTTATCGATTATACGCGCCAGATTTAGCGAAATGTTTTAATACAGCATGGCACTTAACTTATGTGTACCTAACGTTCGAAGTATAAGGACACTACGACACCGCGCGGCACCTACGTCATTCTAAAGAAAATTATGAAAATTTGCGATAGCTTAAAAACGGCTCAACCGATTATATTACATTTTCATTGAAAGTACTTATAAGGTCTCATTTTCATTAATTTTTCCATAATTGTCGAAAAGTTACAGGGGGGACTTGAATCATCGGAGCGAATATTTAGAAAACTGCTGACTTTATCAAAAAATAATCTTTACAGACCCCTATTATTTTTAAAAGACCTATTCAACGACACCCCACGCACTAGTGTTGGAGCGAAAAAAACGATGCACCCCCACACCAACACCTTTAGGTGTACGAGAGATAAATGAGTTTTTTTTTTATTTTACCGTTTTGTCGGCGTGATACATACATACCATACCAAATTTCAGCTTTCTAGTACGACGCGTTTGGTTCGGTTGGTAGACACCTGCCTACTGAGTCGGCGGTCCTGGGTTCGAATCCCGGCCGGGGCAAATATTTGTGCAAAATATTTGTTCTTGGGTCATGGATGTTATCTATATATGTATTTACTTATGTTAAAAAAAAAATCTGACATAACAACACGTCAAGCGGTTTCCAACTAAAAAAAACCTAGAAAAATACGAAAATGACCATATTGGGATTTGAAACCTATAGCGCAGAGTGCTAGTGCTGCTGTGCGGCCCTGCAAATGTTGGCGGCTTGATACGTGCACTATAAATTACTTTTTCGGGAATACGTTACATGGCAACGGCTCTTGACGAGACGCTATATTTCCTCCTGACATTGCTGTATCCCTTAGCAACGCGCCGGCTGACCGACCCCCCGATACCCGAGCCTGATTGGTTGAATCCGCTATTTTTAAGATGACAAGTGTGAAAAAATCTATCAACAACATCGGAAACCAAAACAAACATTGTAAAAGTCATTTTCCCCATGCTGTGTTTTATATGAACTATTTATAGTGTTTCGAGTGTATTGTGCGTTATTTAATGTTTTCTAGCTTTTTCGGATGCAGACTGCGACCCAATCTGGTGATAGCACGTCAAAAAATGCATTTTGCTGCAATTTGTGTTCAAAGTCTTTCAAAAGTTCCAAAGGTTTAAACATCCACAAGTCCAAATCGCATCGTAACTGTCTCAGCCAAGATGCCACTCCTTTAAATTTAGATACCTCATCACCTATTGTTCATCAGCCATTTCATATCCGTCTCAGTCATCTCAAAAACAATGTACAAATAGTCAAAAGAATCCCTCGCGGCGCCAGAATTTCCGTTGCTACTCATTTGTCAAAGTTAATAGAAAAGTGTATTTCAAAAAACTCTACTCAAGACTGGCAAAATCTCCTTCTCTTTCCATATTTGGTTCTTCACGCAAAAAAAGACAACTCAAATATATCTCTCACACAAAAAAATAAAAATAACTGCATAGATCACGTCATTCCATCCACCGCACACAATACACACATAGACGTTTCTTCTCCATCCACCCGTAATCAACTCAGGACAATAGAAAACAAAATTAGCGATGGAGATCTCAAAGGCGCCGCCCGGTTACTTTTCTCAAGTGACGTGCTATCCCCAGATACTCCTGATACTCTTCTGGCTTTACAGACTAAACATCCCCCAGCTCCAGCAACTCCTTTCTTTCTCGACCCTCCAACGGCAAACCAGACCTGCCTCGAAATCGACAATAATGACGTCATTAATGCAGTAAATTCTTTCAAACCTGGTTCTGCCGCTGGCCTGGATGGACTCTCACCCCAACATCTAAAGGACCTAACATCGCGTTCCGTTGGCGATGCAGGTGAGCAACTTGTAAGTTGCATTACTCAATTAATAAATCGAATGTACTCTGGTAATATCGATCCAGATATATTACCTATTTTATATGGAGAAAACCTCATCGCCCTCACAAAGAAGGACGGAGGGGTGAGACCTATTGCTGTTGGAACAACACTTCGCCGCCTCGCTTCTAAAATCGCAGTTCGACACATAATAGCAAAATTACAACCTCTTTTTGAACCGGTCCAATTAGGCTTTGGCGTTAAAGGTGGCTGTGAGGCCGCTGTCCATGCCCTTCGCACCTACCTTAACGAAGGCCAATGCGAAGTGTTGCTCAAAATAGACGTGAAAAATGCCTTCAATTCGGTGAACAGGGATACCCTGCTGTCTGAGATCAAATCCAACACTCCGGAAATATACAACTATCTCCTCCATTGCTATGCAGATCCAACAAAGTTGATGTATCGATCAAGTGAGTTGTTATATATCTGAAGTTGGCTGTCAACAGGGTGATCCCTTGGGGCCAGCAATTTTTAGTCTATCCATCAACCCTATCATTCAAAATTTGGCTTCAAAATTTAATGTTTGGTACTTAGACGACGGGATTCTAGGGGGCGATGCAAAGACTGTACTTTCCGATCTCCGCGAAATTAAAAATAAATTCAAAACGATAGGCCTCGAGCTAAATTTCAACAAGTGTGAACTATTCTTTCAAAATTCCCGCAATGACGTCATTGATTTAAAACAAAAATTTAACGAGCTTGCGCCTGACATTAAGATTGTTGACAAAAGTAATCTTTGCCTCTTAGGGTCCCCTATTTTTGAAGAATGTTTTTCTGACTATGTTCAAAATTCTATCTCGAAATTTCAAAATCATTCCCATCGGTTGCTTGAAATTAGCCCACATTTTGCACTTTCAATTATTAAATATTGTCTTTTCGTTCCGAAACTTACCTATGTTCTGCGCTGCTGCCCACTTTGAACCATCAACATCTTTTGTTACAAATAGATAGCCTGATCAAAATGAATTTAGAATCCGTCCTCAATTCTCAGCTAAGCGAGCAGTCCTGGTCCCAAGGATCTCTTCCCATTCGGTACGGTGGGCTAGGGATCCGCAAAATTTCTAGTGTCGCTTTGCCAGCTTTTTTGTCGTCAGTTCATAGCTCGTCTAATCTCATAGGTAAAATCCTAAGGGCGTCCCCCACAAACTATGAGATTGCGGGCTTAGAAGACGCAAAAAATGCTTGGTCAATTGCTTGCCCCAGCCAAAATTATCCGGAAAATTTAAAATCTCAAAGGAGCTGGGACGACTTAATGTGTAAATTGACCGTAGATTCCATCCTAAGCCAGTGCTCTACGGAAGACCGAGCCAGGCTTTTGGCAGTAGGCACCAAGGAGGCCGGATACTGGCTCCATGCGCACCCTTCCGTGAGTACTGGAACTTTTCTAGAACCCAATACCCTCCGACTTACAGTTTGTCTCCGTCTCGGGGTCCCGGTCTGCGCCCCACACCGATGCCCTTGCGGCAAAGACGTTGACAGGCTGGGTCACCACGGACTCTCCTGCCAGAGCAGTGCGGGCCGATCAATGTGCCGGCCCTTTTAGAGCCGACCGGCATCTCAAGAGACGATGGCAAGAGACCGGACGGAATGTCTCTAATTCCGTGGAGTAAGGGACGGGTGCTAGTGTGGGATGCAACCTGTGTAGACACACTGGCCCCGTCACATCTCCACCGCTCCTCAATTAGGGCCGGAGCAGCGGCAGAAGCGGCCGAAGGTATAAAACGAAATAAGTATAGTGGTCTCGGCGCTGAGTACAATTTCATACCTTTTGGCGTCGAGACCCTGGGTCCGTGGGGCCCCAGCGCTTTAAGCCTCTTCAAAGATATCTCGAAGAGGCTTATTAATGTTACTGGTGACCGGAGAGCTGGCGGTTTCCTCGCTCAAAGAATCAGTTTGGCGATTCAGCGAGGAAATGCCGCCAGCATCTTCGGCACTATGCCGCAGGGGCCATTTTTAGATTTAGTTTAATTTTAGTGTGTTCTTGTTTAGTTTAATTTTTAGGTTTAGTTTTATTGTACTTTAATCTACCTATTTTTATATTTAATTTAATATGTCAATTTAGTTATTAGATTGAACATCAACTAAGGTATTTTTATTAGAATTACTTAATTTAACAAGAAACTCAATTATAATTTATATATTATGTATATCGTCGTCTAGTACCCATAGTACAAGCTTTGCTTAGTTTGGGACTAGGTCGATTTGTGTAAGATTGTCCCTTAATATTTAATTATTTATATATATTAAAAAAAAAAAAAAATTATCACGGAGCTAAGCACGGACGGACAGACAGACAGACAGACAGACAGACAGACGGACAGACGGACATGGCGAAACTATAAGGGTTCCTAGTTGACTACGGAACCCTAATTGGTTCATGTTACATGTTATGATGTGGTCGGACCAAAATCAAATTCAGCGTTTTTCTCCAATAACGTTATGTGCATGAGTACTAAAATTTATAATAAGTTGCCTATAGACCTAAAACAACTAACTACTCCTGATTTTAAAAGAAAGCTTTTTAATTGGCTAGTCAGCAAATGTATTTATAGCATAAGTGATTACCTTGCCATGTAAGACAAATTCTGCCTATAACATAATACTACTTAAATGCATTACTATATTGTTATTACTTTGTTACTATATTATGATGACGTTATAAAAATGTAGATTACTATAGATTATATTATAAATTGACATTAAAATATTGTACGCCTCTCGGCAGGACATGATGTACTGGTACTAAACAATAACTAACACCTGTGATGTAAACTCATGACCACGCAATAAATGAATTGATTGATTGATTGATTGATTGATTACATGCCCAAGAAATAGCTGTCCGTTGCGGAAGTAATTTATTTTTTTGTTCATATACATACAATCGTTTTGTGAAGTTTAGCCCCCTAGGGCAATAATTAAATCATGACACAAGACAATAAAAAGTTCTATATTAAATTATGTGTTATGTTTAGATTGATTTATTGAAATTTTAAAATTCGTCGTTTGTTGGGGTTCCGTACCCAAAGGGTAAAAAACGGGACCCTATTACTAAGACCCTATTACTACTCCGTCTGTCCGTCTGTCTTTCTCTATGTGTGTCTGTCAGTCTATCTGTCAATCTGTCACCAGGCTGTATCTTATAAAGCGTGATAGCTAGACAGTTGAAATGTCACAGATGATGTACCTACTTCTGGTGCCGCTATAACAACAAACCCTACAAACAGAATAAAATAAATATTTAAGTGGGGCTAACTTTCCACCTCATTCCCAACGTTTAGATGGGAAGTGTGTGTGCAGAACCCTCGGTGCGCGAGTCCGACTCGCACTTGGCCGGTTTTTAATCTTACTTAGTGATTTTTTTAGCCAGGCTAATAGCCAAGATGACACATACATATGCATACAGGTGGTTTATGTAATCAAGTCACGATACGATTTTTAATTCATAATTGAAGTAGTCTCGATGCCAAACTAACATAATTTATTAAGGTTCCATTTCATTATGATCTGCTACAAATGGCAGTTGAGGATGTGAAATAGTCGTCAAGATCACGGGTTTAATAAACCTTTAAAAGGGGTATAGCGAAATTTGGCCTAAAAGCTGCTGACATCAATGCGTAATAAAATTATCATCACAAAAAAATGTTTCTTGGAAGTAGGCTCCTTTACAACGGAAAATGTAATCGTATCTTCTCCCTTACTGTCTTACTCCAAAAGCAACACATCTGAAGTAGCTGATGCTGCAACGGATATTCTATTATCATATCATATTCCACAATTGAGTATGTAACATCCACCCATATTCAGTTCGTTTAACCCTTCGCTCGAGTGTGGAAATGTACATAACTTAACGATTTCCTGATATGAATCGATACGGACCCACGTTATGACAAGCACGTCGTAACACTTCTATTTATTTTATCCTTTACATCGGTCTCCTCATTTATTTCGTTGCCGGGAGACCTTTTTGAATAGGCAATGTCGCGTATAAATTTCTATCGCCCCTCCGGGACGGCGGCTGTCCTGGAGCACCGTTAAAAGGTGCTACGAATTAATTTTACCTGACATCAAGGACGACTACGCCGGAATACGGTAGCGCATAATGAAACGGCTCGGCGACTCGCCGGCACCGGCACCTCGAGGCCCTGCATATGTATTACATAACTGAAACAGAACATGTCCATACGGAGTTCATTATCCATTTAGTTACTTCAGTCGTCACCAAAATATAAGATACAGTCGCCTATAAATAAGTCAAAGCATCGCTATAGGTACCTCCCGTGTATATAAGCAGTGTATAGGTACCTACATTAAATTTTACTTGAAGCCATTTTGCATTATTATTTTTGCATCATTCCTTCATTAAAGTAGGTATCAAGTTACAGTACTGTTGAGATAAATAAAGAGGCTTATTTCCGTGCGAGCCAGCCGGGAGTTAATCTCGTCCGCGTCTTTAATTCGCCAACTTCTGCACCTCGCTCAGGTGCTAATGTCTTCGCCTAATTAAATTAAATCCCGGCGGGCATTTCTTTTCCTTCCTAATTAATGAGTTAATGTGCTAAATTTAGACACGCAAATCCAACCATTGTTATCAACTTGATAAAGCCAATTCGATTACGGGCATTTTGATTTTACAACCAACCAACCGCTGTGTTGTTCTGGGATCGTTCACAAAAGATGGCTACAGCGGCAGCGGCGAGGTGTGCGCCGCGCTCACATAAATATCTCAGCGCTCATCTTACTTGCACCTACAAGTTGGCAAGTTAGTTCAAAGCCGCAATTTTAAATTACTCAACATCCGCGCCCGCGCGCCTGAATAATTCAATTAGTCACCGTGTATCTTCGCTCTCGTCAACTAAATCTAATCAAAACTCACATCAAAATCACTTTATACGCCGTAAATATTCAAAGTAAACTACACGAGGCGTGATGTTACTTGAAGCTAATTTATAAAGCCGCGTTCACAAAATGAACGTTTAAACAGAAAGCTCTCGAATCTCAAACATTTGAAGTCGCGGACTTGTTATTAATTCAGATCACCGCAACTCCGGCAATTCTTGAATGACAGACGACTGAATGTTTGATAACAGTTCGAATCAGGGGCTGTCTAAAAGGTGGAAGTTGAGTCATCGTATATTTACTTTTTCAATCATCGTTCCTGCCCTTAGGGTGCCTATGCGGCAGTAGACATTTAAAACAAATTACAGTATTAATTTCTAATCGTCAATTGTAACCGACATTTATGAGAGAAATTATGAAATCATAAAAATAGTTATTTGTGCAACAAGAGAGCAAAGTTGTTTTTTGTTGCGAGTGCTGATTTTGAGTCCTGAGCAAGCGAAGGATTTTATTTTAATTTAGAATCCTGAGTGTAACGAGGGACTCAACAGCACGAGATGCAAAAAACTTTGCTCTCGTGTAGCACACACAACTTTTCACCTCGACAGCGAGAACATAGGTTCGACTTTTTGTATTTTTTCTTCCAACCATTCAGGTGTAGGTATGTGTATTGTCTTTGTTGCTGATTTCAATGACATTATTAATTAGAAAATAGATACCCGCTGCTTGAAATGAAATAAAAATCTAAATAACTAAATTGAAATAATACGTTCCAACACTGTACCAGTCCCTCACGACCACCATGGTTGTCATTATTTGATCAAATTGGAAGATTGAGCAGATACATTACGTGTTTATTTATTTTATACGAGATTTTGTTCATATTTTAATTAATATTTTTACTCGTAAAGCACTAAACAAAATTAATACAAAAGAAAATAACAATTTGAACTCGATATTTTTTAAATATGATTCGAAACTGCGTCTATTCGAAACTGTACCTAAAGCGCGGCAGATTAATATATAGGGGGATACCTTGTACCCAGTTAAATACTTCCACCAAATATGAGCCTCATATGTATGGCCGCGCGTCAAGGATAAAAGATCAGATTAGTAAAAAAAAATTGTTTATCTGAAATTCTCGAGCGCGTCAGATTAAGGTAGGGTGAGTTAGTTACATGCTAAAACTTGTATATTCCTCTAATCTGACAATTTAAAGGTGACGTAAAGAAGGCGGAGGGCTACAAAGTTGTAAAAAAAAAAACTACATCTCGACATTCTCGAGCGTGGCTAATTTTTTATTTTATTTAAAAGGGAATGAGTCAATGATAACGGAAAATATATAATCTGACGATTTCCACTAGCCGAAGTAACAAAAATTCATCGATAAAGTTTAATGCCTGCAGTTACGTGATGCCTCTATTCCACTCTGGTTTCTGTTGCCATGACGCCATGACAGCTGATCATGTTGTTTACAACACTAAAGTTATTAAATATTTATAGTTGCCGGCAACTTTTAGAACAAAAATGGCGGATTTGCGCATGTACATTTGTACGTAAATCGGCTACTGCGCAGTCAAGATTATGCTTTAAAAGTTTGCTGGCAGCTGTACTATGAGTGATATTAATATAAAGTGTGTATTTTGTGGTAAAACTACTTTACAAAAAACAGTTAAATTTACATTAGAAACATAACAAAACTGTGTAAATATTTTAGAATATAGTCGGAGCAAACCGGTTCTCCGAAAATCCCGAACAACATACGATAATCTTAAACTTTCGAGAGAATCTTCATTAAATGAAGTAAATCACGCTCATTGCTATAAATTATTTATAGCAATAAGAATACCGCGAGTCTTTCCGTATTTACAACAGCGGCAAAGTATAATGGAATATGACAGTGCATCGGAAGTTTCTGGGAATAGCTCCGAATCACATGCCCCTGCTTCTGGGGAGTGCTCCGAGTCACATTTTCCTGTTTCTGGAGAGTGCTCTGAGTCACAAGTTCCAGTTATTTTTTTTTATTGTCAGATTAGGCGAATCCCGCCAGATAATCGTTAGATTATGAGACAGCACGTCTAGGGCATAAAGATGAACCATATATGTCTTAATCTGACGCGCTTGAGTATTTAAAAATGGCGATTTTTTTTTCCACACTAATAATAACTGCGAGTTTGCGTCATATCCAAATCGTCAGATTATTATATAAGAGCTTTTTTTTAGGTTCACTTACAAGAAAGGGGATGTCCCCTTAGAAAATCTGACGCGCCCGATATAAAAAAAAATTTTTTTCATTTTCAACCCTCAAGTACGACCACCCCCATCATGGAAACAATCAGTTTAACATGCGTACATCTTTAAAAATGTGTAGGACATGGATGCTATCAATATCTGACGCGCTCGAGTATGTCCATGCAACAGTTTTTTTTTACATTTTTGAAAATCTGTAGCCGCTCCCCCCACCGATGAAAAGGTATATCTTATATGACATTTTTTTCTTTTTATCATCTAAGCTTCGCAACCCAATAGGTCTCTACATAGATATAGTATAGTAGGTCTCTATGACGCTCGAGTGAATCCCGATTTAGCATCGTGGCCTACCCTACTATGATAAATTGGTGAAGTCATAAATTATTTGTACAGGTATTTACAGTATAAAGTTGAAAAATCTTAACTTATTTAAACAATAATCTATTTGATTTATATAAAAGACACAATTATTTAAACATTCAGTCGTTCAAAACAGTATTTTGTAATAAAAACTTCTTCGGGTATTTTTTAAAAATTTTTTGGTAGAACGCGTCGATCGGAACGTGATCTTATTCTAAGTCGGATTCGAAAATCGAATTTCGAATCGATATGTCTTTATCACTTCATATAGATATGAAAAAGACAGAGTTCATCAAAATTCGAATGATTCAAAATTTATAAATATCCTGTGGCTGAGAAATGACAATTCGTAGTCAAAGATTAAAAAAATTAAAAAGCTACTTTCTACTCACGCTCGGAACAAAATCGCATTTTGTTCACTGTTATCTCGCAGCAAAGCCGCCATGTTTGAGCTGGTGAGGTGAAAAATATATATTTTCTGACAGTAAAAAGTAAATTAGATATTTATGACATCGAGTATAAAGAAGATGAATTGCACTGGAATATATTCAGGACAAGTATATAGCATTGCATTGGTCGAGTCCGACTGACGAAAGTCGGTAACATGCGGGATCCCTAAATGTATGAAATTCTCGCTCGTGAAGTCGTCAAATGTAAATTTTCGTGTGGCATGAAATTATGTCCCTATTTGTATGGATTAAATTTGGCTAAAATTGTAGTGGGGTTACTAGACGCAAATACATATCTAGGTTGAGTTTTGCTGCTTCTGTCGCAAACCAGACACCAAAAATAAAGATAAGCTAAGTTTATTTTAATCTTGTTTCTACTCCGTACGATTTTCTGACATGTATATAGTTACCAACTCTAATATAGTCATATACATTACTTAAGTACGGTCTATAAAAGTCTATAATTTACTGCCCAAAAAAGCACTGCTAAACTATATTATAATGTCGCTAAAAAACATTCGTTTACACTTTATTTAGAGCCTATATTTAATGTGTTCCAAACGAAACTTAAAAAATTAAATAGGTACTTCGTGTTACCAACTTTACTAACAGTTGCATTCACACAGCTTTCAATTAAAAAAAAGCGCATTGCGGCCAACTTAAATAATAAAATTATATCTTCTGTGCATGGATGTATAGTATAGTGAACATATACCTTTAGGTGAATGTTTATGTTTTATTGGGAGAAGAGTGTCAATAAAAAAAAAGTTTAATAATGAGAGGCCTTAAAACAAGTGTGTGGTTTTATGAAACGAGCCGACGGCGAGTTTGATAATAGGATCACAAGAGTGTTTAAAGACTTAATTATGTACAGTTACTTTGTCTTCACAGATATTAATATTCATTATCATAGATTTTATTTTATGAAGATATGAAACACTCACTATTGCCAGTCAGTCCATGGCGCAGAGCGAAATTTAAGTGTATCATATTTGATGCTCTTAAGGTGACCACGCCGGAGATATTGTAATTTTAAGAAATAATATCTCTGATTTAGATCGCTACCATTATAGTATTTTAATTTGTTACCTATATATAGTAATAATTTTAAAATGTGTTCAAATAAAACATTGTATGCAACGTTGTACATGTAAGTAAGTCAAAGAATGCTCGTTGCATCACTTGCATCATCCCTCGCAACCCATGACTCCCGCATTTTTGACCAATCTTATACAACTGTTGCATTAAATGCTAATAACAATTTTCTTGAATACAACCGCGCCTATAGATGTATTTTTATTTTGAAGAAAACGGCCATTTGAACAGTTTAAATCCAGGCTGGTGTATTTTATACACATATAACGCCAATAACTCTAATTTTGTACTAATTCACCAGTACGAGTAGGTACCGTGAAATACGCCAACTTTGCCTCCACAGGGAACTTTGCCCAAAACGCTACTTAAAAAAAGAAACGTTACTGTAGACAATTTCAACATGATTCTGGCAACACTACTATTTTTAGTGGAAAATAGATTATATCTGTGGTATCACTGGGAATCACATTTGCGCGCAACTTCATTCCGTAACGTGTTAGGACTAGTTGAATAAGGTGCGTGATTTGGCGGGCCAATTCTAGGTGAAGTTCTGGTGTATTTTTTACAGAATGGGGAAGCCTCAGGTGAATGTATCTTATTGCTTGTTATAAAATAAGAACTGTAGATCATTTTTATTGTAGTTTGTACTAAAAATACTTATTAAAACCGGAGTTATGATGGTGGGCAATGTTATCTAGTAACTTGCTAACCTATGAATGCCAACATTGCCCAGACTAAAAAAAGGGTTAGGGTTGTCACCTTGTCGTAATTTTACCTGACTGCGTAAATAAAGGAGGGTTATGTATTTAAGGTAAGGTAAATTATATTTCTATTAACCCGTTGTACTGTTAGCAGTAGCTGCATGTCATGTCATGTCACGTCCATAAAACAAAAAAAACATAGAATATTCAATTATGACAATTGTTTTTTAGATTATTCTAACGCGAAGTAACAATATAACCGCCTAACTATTAGTATCCAATATTAAGCATATATTTTTCATTTTGATAATGGTACTGGTAAAGATGGTTTACTAAACTAAAAGTGACAACCCTGACAATTTCAAACTGCTTGATTCGGCTTGTATGGAGTAAAACAAAATACCTATGTAACATTGCCCACCCATATTGCACACGTGTTTGTACAGTTAAGACCAAGATATTTACGTGGAACGCCATTATTACCCCAGATTTTATACTGATCCTTATCTTAACGTTGTAGGGGCTATAGTTACGAAAATAATCGATTTGGGCAATGTTTGAAAAAGTTTAGATAACTTTACCCGAGGTGAAAATTGATAAAAAAATTGATTAAATGTAGATTTAAAAATTGTTTCTCGTAATAAACGCATGCATATGAATACGATGGATGCGTTAGACAAAAAAAATCTTTATCCCGTCATAGAAAAAAATAGAGAAATTCGGGTTTTTACGAAAAAAGCGGGCAAAGTTGGCATGTTTCACGGTAACTAGGTACCTTCATCCGCAACAGGGGGGGTATTCGACCAATTTTAGAGATATACTGGAGATCTCTCATTTTCATCGCCATCCGTCACTTTTGACGTGTGCCTACTTGACAAGTGGCGATATCGCAACTTCGGGGTATTCGACCAATTTTAGAGATATAATGGAGATCTCTCATTTTCATCGCCATCCGTCACTTTTGACGTGTGCCTACTTGACAAGTAGCGATATCGCAACTTCGTCAATTCGGACGCGCAAAATTTTCGTTTCCTTTGTATGTGACGGCATAAATAACAGGCGCATACTTTAAATTGACCGCGTAATACGTGAAATTAGTCCGTTACGTTTCGTTCAAAACAGAAATTTATATACATGAATAACATTTTTGACAATCATTATCGCCTTCGTATTTCCAAAATTGAGATGAGATATGTCACTTTCAAGCTCATCGCATTTAAATGACAGTTCAATGGCGATATAACTGTTATCTAATGGAGATTTGACGTTCGGCGATATCTCAAACGGCATTCTCGAATTGGGCCCCTGGACTGAAGAAACGATTTTTGTATATGAAATTAGGACATTTCGGAGAGTTAAAAATTGTGATTATACCTACTTAACTATCGTTATTATTATCTAAAATGGCCTGTTAAAAATGGTGTATAGAAACTAAAATATATTATAATGTTCGCACGGATATTTACTTCACTCAGATGCTCCACTGGAGGTGTAGTGCAGAGCTCTGTGGCAAAGTGAATATCAATATCATTAAAAATACCTACTCAAGAGTCACGCATGAATAATCAGGTGAAAGCCTACACTCCACCTAAGTGCAGAAAACTCATTTATCGTTGCTGAAACCGACCTCGATTTAACGTTCTGCTGACATTTTAAGAGTTCGATTATAGTCTAAAATATTTCATGAATATCTGTGAAAATAAACATTTAATTGAATTGCATACCTAATGAAAATTACATACTCTTTGACCTACACTCAATCACATAAACGAAACCTAATAAAAAACATATTATTGGAACATAGTAGACCGTTAAATTAAAATTAAAATGTGAAAATTAAGTGACAGTTCCATAACTGTTTAAATTCCGGGGCTTCCAGGGGCTACCTTTTAATATTTTAATATAGATACAATTTCTTTTACATAATTTGAATTCAGATAAAAAACCGGCCAAGAGCATGTCGGGCCACGCTCAGTGTAGGGTTCCATAGTTGCCCATCCTTCACAATAGGCGGGCTTACAACAGCGGTTTACAACAGTGTATCAGTTGTGTATAAAACGCAAACAATCATTGGTTTGGAGTAGATCGGTATGTTAGAAAAATCATACACAGCAAGTTTGGTCGAGTAAAATTTGCGTTGCGCTTTAAATACCTAAACGAAATAATCTTCATAAACACTATTTGCGTCGGTATGAAACCTGTTTAAAATCAAGGAGTAGGAATACTGTTGCTAGTGCGCTCACGGATTCGATTTCCTCGTCGAGACAATCATTTGAATGCACGTCTTTGAACAATTTATTTAATGACAGACCTGGTCTGCATTCATTTTATATCACATTTCAGTACGTACGTAATTCAACGAAGGCAAGTAAAATTGACGTACATAATACATATTCTTAGTACTTACCTATATTTAGCCAGTATGTCCAAATATGAATATTATTTATACTAGTACTTCCTAGGCCTATTTCAATTATTAGATGATTAAACTTAAGTAATCTTAATTCAAAATTACCTACTAATAATATTAATATGTAAGATTTCTGGTTGCATTGCCACAGAAGTTACTAATACCGTATGACAGAAGGACCAAAATCCTCTTGCATAGTTATAAGCGCACTTCAAAAGAACTGCGTAAATGTGTCTTACAATGTCTGGATAAATATTCCATACGTTAGATGGCTTACAGTAATCAGATTACATCTCGAATTGTGCCGCTATAATCCATTACAAACAATCACATTTGGCTGAACACCTAATTAATTCAGTAAACTAATACCCGAGTTAAGTAACGAAACGGATTGCGCCTGTTAAGATAAGTGACGAGAGAACATTTTCGTTAATATTAATGGAGTAAATTAAGCCAGCGATAAAATTGGACGCGTAATATTATGCGAAGTTCAGTTAAAACTTTGTTATCGCTCCTTCAGCCCCGCAGTTACCGGCTCGTTACTGCCGACCCGACTTTTGTCTATTTAGGAACCTTCGCTTTTGAAAATTAAACCAACATCGACGTTTAACATAGGTACAGTATTTATAAATACTCAGTAACAATTACTAGTACTACGTAGTATATTTATTTTCACTAGGCCATTTAAATTTATACAGGTTCCACTTAAGTAGGGTACACAAACAAGAATAGGATGACTAAGCATTTTCAGTTATTCTGCCGTTCAAATATTATTATATTTGATAATTGCTGGTACCTAATGCTTTCGGAGTATTTAAAATTTCAGGTAATTTGTTGCATTGATTACCAGTTTTGTACCTGTTTTAAAATAAGTATTGTACCTCTAATGGCTCGTTATACCCATAACATAGAGATCTATTCTAATTTTTATACATATTTAACTTTAACTTGATGCCCGCACAGCGTGAGATAAATACTTACCCAATTTTATTTTATGGGCAAGTAAATGTTCTCTTATACCTACTCACCCTACAGAGACGTGCTACTAAAACTCAAGATATACCTAGCAAACTTGCATTGGATGATTAATGTTGAGATAGTATGCAGTGAAGCAATTTCGCCGGTAAATAATGAGATTAGCTGGAGTAACGTGCACACTATCGCGGAAAACCGAGTGAAGGTCGGATCCGGACGGAAGAGTGAGCATGTCGACTACTTTATTAGGTGTCGTCTATCCATAACATACACCGAAACATTCGTCCCTTGGCTATATACATACATTTCTTTTATTCATGTATAATAGCTACACTTCCGTAGACGCTGTAATATAAACACTAAGACGGCGAGTGAATTCAAAAGCCACCAACGCAAAATATATACCATCTTCTTTTGACTACCATATCTTTACTTACTACATAGTGACCAGTCGTGCGCCGCCCTCACCCAATTGGCTCCTATGCTGCATCGTTCAGTACGCACTTGCACGATATTGTTATACGAGTAGGGCTGCCATCTCTAAATTCGCCGAACCCTGACAAAGACATAACTTGGACGTGTCCGAAAATAATGTTATTAAAAAAACAATCGCTTTATTTTCTATTCACATAAAAAGTGTCCGGGTTTTCCCCAACTCATTTTGAAAACCCACCCGGACGGCCTCCAAACTAGGACAAATCCGGGGAAACCCGGACGGATGGCCGCCCTATATATACCAGTGAATGTGACCAGGTGTGACAAATAAGTAGGTTATAATTCTAAAATTACAATTAAAAAATCATCCGCACACAAACTTTCAAGCTATAGGCAGACGTTTACGGGCGATATTGACCAAAAATGGCATCACTGTGGAAATAGAGACATCACTAGCGCAGTGTGCAATAAGGTCCCTTCCGAGATTAAATAGAGAGAGCGGCGCCGCGCCGCCGTCGTCCCTTGCCATGCATTTCCTGTTTGAAGAACTTTATGACTGCGCTGCTTATTTACTTATCATGTGTAAATGAAAGCAGATTGCTTTAGAATATATTGCAGCAATCGTGGCTTGTTGATCTTATTCCTTTATTTAAACTTTATTGCACATTACAATTAGGTAGGGGCAGCTGGCTTCGAAACGAGAATATTAAAGTCCTATTTCGTAACCAGGTTTTGAAGCTAGCTACCAAACAAAACCACGGAATAGTAGTACTCTAAACCTTTTGCAGTTTAATGTTCAGTCAAAATAGTACTTAGTTTAGTTTTGAGCAAGAAGCAGAAATATGTATAAATATATTTAAAAGCGGAATGTTCTTTTTTTATTAAAAGTCGAGTTTAGTTGGTTCATACAAGTGTACCTAACAGCTATCTCGTAAAAAACTTGGGTGGGTAGCCTAAAGTTATTCACTAAAATGCAGAAATCCAAAATACGATTCTCGCCAAGACTACAGCAATTATCAAAAAAAACACACACACTACAAACAAAACAAAACACAAAGGTTAAGAATAATATTAAAATATATTCAATAATAGACTTTGCCCGCGGCTTCAAACGCGTGGTTTTTTTAAACCTAATTTAATGGGCCTACTCTCATATGGGCAAAATAGGTACCTACCTATATGGAACTCCGAAATGTGTCGCAGTAAACCCTCAGAATACATTTTTAGTAAGTGGTTGCCTACAAGATGGGAAACATATTTTCCTTTTCGGAGCTAGCTTCCAAACCTAACTACGAGATGGGACTAAAAGCCCATTTGGTAGCTATCTACAAGATGGGAAAACACATTTCCCAGCTACAAGATGGGAAAACACATTTCCCATCTTGTAGCCAGCTATCAAATCTGGCTACGAAATGGGACTAAAGGCAAATGGCGGACAAAATGGCATTGAGTATTCTCTATCGGTCAACCATAAGGCCAAACAGAAACATTATTGGTGGGGGATTGGTGTACACTGTACAACCGAACGGGTACGCAATGCACTCGTTACAAAATGTCGAAACGTGAATATCTTAGTTATCGTTAGTGCAATATCTATCTAATAATAGCTCCTTTAACATTGTGGCTCATAAATCATAATAATAATTATAAGCTTTGTAAGTTTGTATTGAAAATCATTTTTCTATGGAGAGGGGTCATGATTTCAGGAAAAATCTTAATAGCGTGATGCAGGGTCGTCATTTGTTTTGAAAAGGTGCGCTGCGCCGTGCCAACCTGGCGCCATCTGTTTTCATAATTTCCTTTGTCCTCACATCACGCCGAAACGGCTGGCTATTTTTAATAACAGGGATAGCTGGATATCCAAAGATGGTTATAGGATACTTTTTATCCGCCTACGGTAACGAAACGTAGAATACGCAGACGAAGTTGCGAGTACCTTCTATTAGATACATAAAAAAAAGCTCAATATGTCATGAAATAAAGAAAAAAATAATAGGGCATTGTATTATGTGACCTGAGGCAATATTTTTCCATACATATATATTGTTACTTTTGGGGGTGATGGCCTCAAGGCACGCTCTCCATTTGTATGGCGCGTTTTGAGCGCTTCGTAATAATTTCGAACTTTAATAATATTTTTTGACTATTAGAGTGCGTTAAATGAATTAAGTCGCATATAGACATTTGTTCCCAGTAAAAATATAATTGATAGGTATCTTTAAAATATTTTTTTCCACCCCTTACTTATAAGTTATTTCGATCAGTATCATTGACAGATGTATGAAAAAGTATAGAATAAATACGACATTCAACAAAAAAAATTAGGTAGCAGTTTAAAATTTGATACATCATTTGTATATCATAATGTATATAATATTTTCACTGCGCATACTTATATTATTTTTATATAATATGCACACGATACGTACCTATACACAATATATACAAATCCAGATAACACGTTGGTTCGAATTGAATAATTTGCCCCTTTCCACAAGGGAAAGGAGGAGTGCTATGAGCTTCAATTAATTTAATTACTTGCGCCAACTTTTCCCCATAAGCATAGACAACTCGAGTCCGCGGGGACCCACGTCAACTCAGGACCTGATTAGTTTTCCCAGTTTTAGCCGCTAATTATTAACGGGAGGGATCACTTTAGTATAATTGTAAGTTCGTATTCTGTTAGCCCGTACTGTATACTAATAATCCCTAACTATACCTAAGTATTAAATTAAATGTAAGTTTGAGCTCCACTTTTGCTCTTGAGTTTTCAGTAAAATTCAAACACAGTTTTATATCGCATTTTGTAATAAAAACACGGTGTTCCATGAAACAGTACGAGTAGTGTTTTACATACCTAGGGCGGTGAATTCGTGAATGTCCCAGATCGAAGTCGTTTGTGGCCCGAACCGAATCTGAGGGTCAAACAATGTCAACTGGGGCTTTACGCATTACTGCCCGTGGTTTATCTAAAGTTTTACGTCTTGCCTTGGCCAAGAAGCGAGATTGTTTCCGCGCGTAGCGGGTAGAAAACCCACTTACGGCCTGGGGTGACGTAAGTAAATAAATAATGGGTAAACTAAATATTCAATGTGGCGTAGATAGGTACAGACTTATATACATACGTAATACGTTAAACATATGAACAACTGAAAACAGACTAAGCAGTAATTAAAACACGTGGTTTGTTTCTGAATTTTGTAATTAAATTAGTTTAAACTTTGAACAACATTATTATACGCTCACGTACTTTATTAACGGGAAAACTGTTATGTATGTACTTTACCTGCTCGAAACTTTTCACAAACACTTATATGAAAACTACATTGAAAATCGTATTCGTTTAACGGTAAAATATAAAATTTGTGGGAAAAACCGTTTGGGATAAAATGTACTTACTATAATCAATTTCTGATTAACAATAATATTTATAGTATGCAAAAGATAGGTACGTATAAGTACATGCAAGATTGGCCTGCTGCTGGTACGAGACCACCCAACATCAGCGTGAATCGTCATCGTCGTATACATATAATAATAATAAAGGTTAAGATGTAGCGGAGATTCCCTAAGTAGTAGGCTATTATATTTCGTCGCTTCATTCTTCAGATATAAAGACAACATGGTAGTACTTTTAATGTACTGGCAACTTCGCACTTGTAGGTAGTAAGAAAAAAAAAAACATGAATTTCCGTTTCCTGCGGGCATCCACCCATGCGCTGCTGGGGTGGCGTGTCCTCATTCTTTTATTGTGCGCGGCAACGAACGCACGCTTCCCTTTATCTTTCTACTTAACACAAGTCTGAACACGTTTCACGATGTCAAAAAGAAAGGCAACTGATAAAATCGATTATTATAATGAAAAAATTAAAAAGTTGCAGCAACAAAAGTTTCGTCGCGTGATTGTGTTCATCGTCGTCTGATTCCGAGGAAAATTCTGGTGAGTTTACAAAAGAACGTTACGATTTAAAGTGATATACTTTCAAATAGTTTTTTTAGTGTGTTGTTATTAGACAGAAGTCGAATATATAGACGTCTTTAAGCTTGCTGGGAGGTTAACTGCGGGTTAACACGATGGCTAAGCATGACGCTGTAAAAAATAGCCAGGAGGCTGTCCGTGGGTCAGCACGATGGTTTTAAAGTCATCCAGCGGTCGCTGAGACTACCAATTATAAAAAATATAATCATGACTTCACGCGCAAAGCGTAATTTTACTTAACGAAAATTTATTCCTTTTTTACCAACTACCCTCATTTTACCGTTTTTTAGATAACGGAGGAGAAAAAATTGAGGAACACAATGACACGACCCTGGCACCGATATCCACATCGGAGGCGACTCCGAACGTGGCTCCCGAGCCTGGCGATGACACACAAAATACTAACACGCCTGTACCTGAGCTCGAACTCGCTCCTGAGATGTTACAAGCCTTGGGTGATCCTTCTGACGACACCCCGGCTTATGGCCCTGACATTCATGGAAAATTGGCACAACGGTGGCTCCCAATCCTTAAAAAAGGTATGCCAAAAGAAACAAAAGAACAACTTTTGAAAGAATACAGTATTCCCGGCAACTGTAAGTTATTAAGGGCACCTAAACTGAACGCAGAGATATCCGCCGCCGTTGCCGAGACAGTGAGGTCTCGTGATAAAAAAAATACAGGCCAAGCAGGAACAACTTGGTTTGGGCATATCTGCCATCAATAAAGCAATGAATATACTGCTGACCAGCGACGATAAGGTACAAGCTGTCAAGATCTTGTCTGATGGTTGCCGAATCCTATCGGACCTCCACTTCGTAGAGACACAAGTAAGAACTAAACTTACAACCCCAGGTCTCGAACCTCGATCAGATGAATTTATATCTAGTATTTTTTTGACACCAAAATCTAGCGGTGGCCATAGATTTATACTTAACCTTAAACGTCTAAACAAGTATGTTGTTAAAGACCATTTTAAAATGGAAGATTATAGAACGGCGTCAAAAATGATACCCTCTAATGGATTTATGGCCACTCTAGATTTAAAAGAAGCATATCTGCTTGTACCTATAGCTATATCTCATCGAAAATATCTTAGATTTCGTTTTGAAAATTTGACATACGAGTTCACAGCATTACCTTATGGTTTGTCTTCAGCTCCACGAACTTTTACAAAGATCATGAAAGAGGTGGTAACGCATCTAAGGAGCCGTGACTACAAGTCTGTCGTATACCTAGATGACGTACTGTGTATCGGTGATACCTTTGAGGAGTGTTCACGTAATGTTAATGAAACACTTAGACTGCTAAACTGTCTTGGCTTCGTAGTTAACTATGAGAAGAGCTGCCCAATACCAGTCCAGAATTGCAAATTCTTGGGTTTCATGTATAACTCAATCGACATGTCGTTATCACTTCCGTCAGACAAACGTAACAATATATTGCATTTGGTACAGAAGTTTTCTTATTTGCGGCAGTGTACGATAAAAGACCTGGCCCATTTGATAGGCGTTCTGACATCTGCTTGCCCAGCTGTAAGATACGGCTGGCTATACACAAAGACTCTCGAACGACACAAATTTCTCGCTCTTACGAAATATCAGAGCTACGATACAAAAATAAGGTTGTCCAAAGTAATTTTACCTGACTTGCATTGGTGGACCAATAGCATACTATCTACATTTAATCCGCTTATAACATTTAATTTCCACCTCGAAATTTTTACAGACGCCTCCAAAACTGGCTGGGGCGCTTTTAGCAACGATACTCGTGTCGGTGGCGGATGGAAGGACAGCGAACGTAATTCACATATAAATTATCTCGAATTACTTGCCGTCTTCCTCGGACTTAAATGCTTTGCCCGCGATAAACGAAAATGCAATATATTGCTACGAGTCGACAACACGACAGCAATTAGTTATGTAAATCGAATGGGTGGCATTCGTTTCCCTCACTTGACCAATTTAACAAAGACTATTTGGCAATGGTGCGAAGAGCGAGAAATATGGCTCTTTGCATCATATATCAATACAAAAGATAATGTCGAAGCTGACCAAGAGTCGCGAAGATTGAATCCTGACATAGAATGGCAGTTAACAAAGTCAGAATTCCAAAAACTAGTAGTAGCTTTTGGTGAGCCGAAAATAGATCTTTTTGCTTCTCGCACCAATGCCAAATGTAAAAAGTACGTCGCCTGGTAACCAGACCCAGACGCCTTCACTGTAGACGCATTCACGTTAAACTGGAAATACTTACATTTTTACGCATTTCCACCATGCTCACTCATTTTGAATTGCATTCAAAAAATTATCAATGACAAGGCTGAAGGCATTTTGGTTTTTCCAATATGGCCATCTCAACCCTGGTTCCCTCTGCTAAAAAGCATACTGCGGTCGAATATAATATACTTTACACCTAATTTTCACTCGTCCTCTTCCAGGACTCCGCACCACTCGAAGACACAGTTTACGCTGGGTGCCGCAGTACTCTCAGGAAGGCGTTCTCAGCAAAAGGAACACCAGATATGGCACTAGACATAATGATCGGCTCACTCTCTAAAAACACCCTATCGCAGTATGGGGTAACCTATAAATCGTGGTGGCAGTTCTGTCGGGCTCATAAATTAAATCCCTATATAGCAAAATCTTCCGATGTAATGCTTTTCCTGACAGAACGATATAGTAACGGGGACACCTATGGTTCTCTGAACAATCACCGCTCAGCGTTATCACTATTGTTAAGTATCGATCTAAGTTCTGATTTTCTAATCAAGCGACTACTTAAGGGCGTTTACAAATCGAGACCAGCTTTACCGAAATATTCTAGCACCTGGGATCCACAATTGGTTCTCAATTATATCGAAAAATGGATACCTAATAAAAAATTATCAATTGAGAAAAATACAAAAAAAATTGGTTGTTCTCTTAGCACTGTGTACTGCACACAGAGTGCAAACACTCTCCCTTATTAAGCTACAAAATATAGTTACTGGCCTAAATGGTATCGAAATTGGTATTACGGACGTCATTAAAACGTCTGCACAGGGACGTGAGCAACCAGTGCTCTACCTACCTTACTTTAAGGAAAATAGCGCCATATGTCCGGCTGCGACTTTAGAAGATTATATATCCGTAACACGGAACCTAAGACCTGTGTCAACAGATAATAAACTCATATTGACATACCAGAAACCACACAAACCAGCCTCTGCTCAATCTATCAGCAGGTGGATTAAGCAGGTGCTAGGTTCGAGCGGCGTAGACGTGACTAGATTCAGTGCACACAGCACTAGGCATGCTGCCACGTCTACTGCACATGCTTCTGGTATTTCCCTAGACACCATCAGGAAAGCTGCTGGTTGGTCTAGCTCATCTCAAACATTCGCAAAGTTCTATCATCGACCTATAAAACAAAACGAAGTTAGTTTTGCTAAATCTATTTTGAGCCATAATACGCATTAGGGTTGAAAATGATTCCATCGTTACTATGTTTAAGATATATAAATGTTATATAAAAATTGTATCTTGTTTTTTGTTCGACATGATTTATGTATCAATTAAGTAAATGTCATAATACAATTATGAAAATAAAAAATATACATATTGTTTCTCCTTATCTGTTTATTTTTATTTCTTATGAATCACAAAATTTTTATCTCTAAACATCTACCATGTTGTCTTTATATCTGAAGAATGAAGCGACGAAATATAATTGATGATCAAACGAACTTAACAAGTGAAGTTCGATCGATATTATATGAGTACGCTTCATTCGAAGATATAAGGTCCCTCCCACCCTGTTACCCAAACAAAAATTTTGTACTGTGGACATCCACCTATTCTCTAAACTAATGAGGACACGCCACCCCAGCAGCGCATGGGTGGATGCCCGCAGGAAACGGAAATTCATGTTTTTTTTTTTCTTACTACCTACAAGTGCGAAGTTGCCAGTACATTAAAAGTACTACCATGTTGTCTTTATATCTTCGAATGAAGCGTACTCATATAATATCGATCGAACTTCACTTGTTAAGTTCGTTTGATCATCAATTGTCGTATCAGCACCTCTAGCATAACTGTCATACGCGACTATTTCTCGCGCGAGACAATTACCCGTCTCGTTTTATGCAGTAATGTGAGAGAGTGACGGGTAGCGCTATGTCGCTCGACAAGAGTCGCGAAGCATAGTTGTGCTAGACGGGCAGGAGGGATAAAATTTACAGAAGTTAGGGAAGAGTGGCGATTACTCTATCGACCATAACGTAAATCTTAAACTTGTGAATGTAATGATTGGAATTGGATTGGAGCAAAGGTGATGTGAGAAATTTTGCTGGCGTCAATATTCTATAATATACAAATAGGTACGTTATGTATCCCACTTGTATTATTGGGGTTGCGAATAGATCAGTCGTCATGAAAGTTTCTGCGGTTTCGTTACCATTACAAATCGAAACGGTTATGAAAGTTGGCGCGGCCAGAACGAGACGCGCCGCGGAGCACTCGCAACATTTGCAGCGGAGATTAGGAAACCTGCAGACACGAACTGTTAGCACGGAAACGGAACACAGTAAACACGGAAAAACCAGGAAATAGAAATATTTACCAAACTAAGCAAAGCTTGTACAATGGGTAGGTATAGGTACTAGACGACGATATACATATTATATAAATACATATATATCCAAGACCCAGGAACATATATTCGAATTCATCACACAAATATTTGCCCTGGCTGGGATTTGAACCCAGGACCGCCGGCTCAGTAGGCAACTGCACTACAAACTGAGCCATCCGCGTCGTCAATGGTAGCATATCATTAGGAACTAAAAAAAATCAAGTACCTAGTATAGCACAAAAAAAAAGAAGAACTGCTATATTTGGTTGCAACAGTGCTGTGCACGACGCACCTCTTTCTATAGATTTATACTTTTTATAATTATTATATTTTTGTAAGCTTTTGTTTTATGTTTGACTTTTACTTGTCAATATACCTTAATATCCTGAACCAGCTCGTTTGATTTCAAGTCTGCTGAATCTATCAGCAACATTTTATGTGGTCCTTCTCCCGTGAATGGATATGGTACGAACACGCGCAGCTACAAAAGTAGCGGACAACAATGAAGGTAAGACCGTTGCGGAGAGGGAGCTGGAGCCGCCGCCCGCGCCCACCGACCCTCAAGCCTCTGCGGCATCCGCATCCCTGGCGCCTTCCCGTCCCGTAAGTTTGTCGTCTCGTTCCTCCGCCACGATTGTGGCCAGACGGTTGGCCGCGGAGGCGCAGCACGCGCGCCGCCTCGCCGACCTGGAGCGACACACCACCGACCTGGAGCGACACACCGCCGATCTGGAGCTCCGCGCTGAACTCGCCGCCATCGAGGCCGACGCAAGTCAGCGCAGTTCTAGGAGCAGCCAGCGCATAGACCCATGGTTGAGTAAATTGGAAGCAGACCGCAACCGTGATTTATTAACGTGTGATAATGCTTACAGGCGTTCAGACCTAGACGATGAAGCGCATGTTGCGCCCCGTGCGCCGTCAGCGACTGCGCCTCGAGACCGCGGTGATAACCCCGCAGCTGCCCGCAGCAACAAGAGTTCGGAGGTTCCACAGCTTATTAACTCCCTACAAGTATTGATAGATACTGTTAATAAAGGCAATAGCCACGCGTCAAATAATGTTCCTTTACCCCGTTTTGACGGCCGTTCGCATCTAGATTGGCTGAGCCTTAAAAAGGCTTTTCTACACACAAAAGGCTCCTACAATGCCGTGAACAATCTAGCAAGGCTGAACGCGGCCCTCGCTGGCGCGGCGCGCGAGGCTGTGGCGGCGCTGCTGGTGTCGGCGCGCGAGCCCGGCGTAGTGCTGCGCGCGCTCGACACGCGTTTCGGCCGCCCCGAGCTCATCGTGGCGCAGGAGGTGGCCGCGATGCGGGCGCTGCCGCGCGTCAGCGCAGAAGGTAAAGATCTCGCTATTTTTTCTAGTCGTGTTCGCAATTGTGTAGAAGTTATTCGGTTATTGGAACATACGGAATATCTCGCATCGCCGGAACTTTTTCAGGCGATTATTTCGAAAATTTCTCCACTATTGCGATCAAAATGGCTAGATTATGCCGCTCGATACGAAGCTAGCGGTCAAGCTAAACTAGAAATCCTAGCTGATTTTCTAGCGCACGAAATCGACCTTCAGGCTCGTTTCGGCATGATTCCCGAGCCGACTGCTACGTCGCACGTGGCAGATAGTAGACGGGCCAGGGATCATGTGCATGTCGTCGCTGAAAATAGACCTGCTAAATCAAATTCAGCGTCGCAAAATATGCGTTCATCGGCGACTGCACTCAAAATTCGTTCATGCGTTCTTTGTTCGCAATCGCATGAATTGACTGACTGTGACAAATTCATGTCACTTTCAGTCGATGACAGATGGCGGTTAATAAAAAAGAAAAGAGTCTGTCATCGATGCCTGAAAGTAGGTTGGCATAGGCTGAATTTATGTAGATCAAGAAATGTATGTGACATTGACGGATGTACGTTCCGTCATCACGAATTACTGCACAATCCAAATTACGAGCGCGCCGCCGCCGCGCATTTGGAGGTAGAGGAGGACGAGCCCGTTGCGGAGCTGTCCAGCCCCGCGCCGAGCGCGCCCGCGCCCGCCGCGGCCCCTGCTGCCGCGCTCGCCCCTACTTCATGCGACGTACTGACTCATGCGTCTACTTCTGCTGCGTTGGAAAGCCCAGCGATGTTTCCGTCGCCTCGACCGTTGTTGAAGATCGTCGCTGTCACCGTGTCCGGTCCTTTAGGAAGCGCGGATTGTCATGCTTTGTTAGACGACGGGGCTTCTGCCAGTTTCATCGACGCGGAGATAGCGACGAAGCTAGGTATTTGCGGACCTGAGAGACAAATACGTTTAAATTGTGTAGGCGGCCTGAGCAAGAGCACGACGGTTCAGTACGTAGATTTTTGTATCAAAGGTCGTCACGCTTCAGAAACGCACTTCATACGTAGAGCCCGCGCGATTGAAGGGTTAGGTATCGCGCGACAAAGTATCGATAGACTATGCGTGTCACAATTTTCGTATCTTTCTGACATCGCGGAAGAATTCTGTTACGACGACGTAAAGCCAACGATTATTATCGGTATCGATAATTGGCACTTGAGCATGTCTAGAGCTACGCGTAAGGGCAGTAGGAATCAGCCAGTTGCAAGTCTTACTCCTCTCGGTTGGATTTTGTTCGGCTTTGGCTGCAGCACCACCGCGCCGGTCAACGCCGTCAACCACGCAACTATCAGCGAGCCCGTGGTTGCAGATATTAGCGATCGCGCAGTGTTAGAACAATTAGTTCGAGAGCAGTATAGTCTAGACTCGATTGGTATTTCGAAACGTGAAGCGCGCAGCTCCGACGACGAACGCGCTGTCCAAATTCTCGAGCGCACAGCCCGTCGCCTGCCCAGCGGTCGATACGAGGCTGGTCTAATTTGGAAGGCTGACAATTTGCTAGTACCTGATAGTCATAAACTTGCGTTGTCTAGGTTTTTAGGTCTGGAAAAGAAAATGTCCAGGGATCCTATTTATGCGGAGCGGTACCGCCAGAATATACACGATATGATTCGGAAGGGTTACGCTGAATTGTGTACGGAATTGCAAGACACCAAGTCGCTAGTTTGGGTTTTGCCGCATTTCGGTGTAATCAATCCGAATAAACCGCATAAATTAAGGGTCGTCCATGACGCAGCCGCTAAAAGCCACGGTGTTTCATTGAATTCGCTCTTATTGACAGGCCCCGACTTACTTCAGCCATTGTTGGGCATTCTTCTTCGCTTTCGTGAAGGGAAAGTAGCTTTTACTGGAGACATACGTGAGATGTTTCCACAGATTAAAATTCGTGTAGAAGATCGCGACGCGCAAAGATTTTTGTGGCGCGACAGCCCTAAAGAACCGATTAAGACCTATCGCATGTCATCAATGATCTTTGGTGCTGCTTCAAGCCCTTTCACTGCCATTTATGTCAAAAACAAGAATGCAGTGGAATGGCAAGACCGCTATCCAGACGCAGCTCGAGCCATCATTGTAGATCATTACATGGACGACTGCATAGTAAGCGTAGATTCTGTCGATGAGGCCGCTAAGCTTGCAGTCGAGATCCATAACATTCACCGACATGCTGGTTTCGAGATGCGTTCGTGGGCCTCAAACAATCCCTCTGCGCTTTCTCTGCTGCCAAAAGAGAGCTTGGTTGAGTTGCCTGTAGCTAGAAAAGAAGTAGATATTGACTTGGGCCACCTCAGCACGCCTGTGCGTACACTTGGGCTTATTTGGCAACCCATCGCTGATACGATCGGTTTCAATACAGGCAAAAGACAAAAGTCGTTGTCAGATAAGCTCACTAAAAGAGACGTGTTGGCTCATGTCATGCGTGTCTACGATCCTCTCGGGATTCTCGCGCCAATCGTGGTAACAGGACTTATTATGTTTCAGGACGCGTGGCGCAAGGGTCTGGACTGGGACGAGGAACTTTCGCAGAGTGACAGCGCAGCGTGGAGACTTTGGTTTGAAGATTTACTCGCTGTCTCCCTATTGCAGATCCCACGCTGCTACTGTCCGGGCGAGTTCCATGTAGATAAGCGAGAACTTCACATCTTTTCAGACTCAAGCGAAGCTGCTTTCGCCGCAGTCGCATATTGGCGATTTATTTCAGAAAATGGGGATGTGAAGCTTGCGCTAATTTGTAGTAAAGTACGTGTAGCCCCCCTGAAACCAAATTCGATAAATCGTTTAGAGCTTCAGGGTGCTCTTATAGCAGCTCGACTCGCTGCGACTATTTGTGAAGCCCACAGGCAAAAACCTGTCAAACGTATATTTTGGTGCGACTCCATGACAGTGTTGGGATGGCTTCGCAGCGAGGCGCGCTTGTACAAGCCATTTGTCTCGCATAGAGTAGGCGAGATTATAGAGATAACGGATGTGAACGAATGGCGCTGGGTACCGAGTCATCTAAATGTTGCAGACGATGCAACTCGCGTCAAACGAGGCACGTTATCTCCAGAATCACGTTGGATATCGGGTCCTGAATTTTTACTCTCTTCCGCGTGGCCCTGCGAGCCCTGCGCACCTGATTACTCTGGCATGGAGGAGGAGAGCAAACGTTCAGCGCGCTCCATTTTAGTTCACCTCATTAGTGACGTAGACAAGCATGAGCCACTCTCAGCCGAGCCCAGTCGTTTCAGTTCTTGGCTGAGATTAGTGCGTGCGACAGCAAAAGCGCATAAGTATCTCACATTATTGCGAATGCGTAGTCTTAATCAAAGGGGTTTACGTGTAGCCAATTTAGTTCGTGCCGAGGGAGGGATTTTAACCTTCATGTTTCAGCCTGTGGGTCAATTGCACTCCTTTGCCGTCCCGCGCTCTGCTCGCGCGCCAGCCGCAGAGTTGACTGCCACCGACATGCGCCTTGCAGAGACGCATATTTTGCGACAATCGCAACTGAACACGTTCCCCGATGAGATGACGCATCTTCGAGATCGTCCTGCACAGCCCTTGCCACGCACCAGCCGTTTGTCTAAATTATCTATTTTTATCGACGATGATGGACTGATGCGTTTGTCTGGCCGAATTTCGGCAGCGTTTGAAGTACGCGACGAAACCAAACGCCCCATCGTCCTCGACGGAAGACACCCAGCTGTACGTCTACTTGTACATTATTACCATCGGAAGGCCGCCCATGCGAACACAGAGACAGTTGTCAACGAAATACGACAAGACTATTACTTACTGAGTCTACGAAGTACCGTCCGCACAGTCGCCTTCCACTGCCAGTTTTGCAGAATCCGCCGAACAACTTTATTCTGTCCGCCCACTGGAAATCTACCTGAGGTACGATTGGCGCACCACAAGCGCCCATTTACATACACCGGGCTGGACTACTTCGGACCGATTCAAGTCTCCATTGGTCGTAGACGAGAGAAGAGGTATGTCGCCTTGTACACGTGCCTTGTTGTGCGCGCTGTACATCTAGAAGTCATGCATAGTTTGTCGGCTGACTCCGCTATTATGAGCCTCCGCCGTTTCATAGCCCGACGAGGGACACCTGCAGAGCTTTGGTCGGACAACGGAACGGCCTTTGTCGGGGCCAACAGAGAACTGCAAGCCCTTTATGCTGACGCTACGTCCCAGTATGCGGCGACGGAGAAGATAAATTGGCGGTTCATACCCCCCGGAGCTCCATTCATGGGCGGGGCCTGGGAAAGACTCGTAAAGACCGTCAAAGTGGCACTCAGAGTGACCTTGACTGAACGTGCCCCTACAGACGAGGTGCTACGCACGCTACTAGCCGAAGCAGAGGCGCTTGTCAACTCGCGCCCTCTTACGCACGTTCCTGTCGACCCTGAAAGTGAAGAAGCGCTAACACCTAATCATTTCCTGCTCAGCTCTTCTTCGGGCCACCCGATTCCAGCGCTACTCACAGACTCCGACCTAGTTTCGCGAAGCAGCTGGCGCAAAGCCGTGAGATTAGCAGATCATTTTTGGCGGCGTTGGATGCTCGAGTACCTGCCAACGCTAGTCCCGAGGCGCGGACGAGGAGAAATTCCCAGCATTTCGGTTGGCGACTTGGTGCTCGTGGCAGATGGCAATATGCCGAGAGGCACCTGGCCCAGAGGACGGATTACGGCTACATTCCCAGGCCGCGATGGCATCGTGCGAGTTGCTGACGTCTCCACCGCGGCGGGCGTTTTGCGGCGGCCTCTCCGGAAGCTGGTGCAGCTGGTGGCTTAATAAAAAAGGGAGGAATGTGCACGACGCACCTCTTTCTATAGATTTATACTTTTTATAATTATTATATTTTTGTAAGCTTTTGTTTTATGTTTGACTTTTACTTGTCAATATACCTTAATATCCTGAACCAGCTCGTTTGATTTCAAGTCTGCTGAATCTATCAGCAACAAGTGCCCTATAGGCCGCCTGTTGTAACCAAACTCGTAGAATTTTGAGGAATTGTGAATTAAAACTGTTTATGGATTTTTGTGACGTTTATTATAATTTTATAACCGAAATTAAACAGATGTCCTAATCAAATTAATAACTAGATCGAAGAATAGGCCGGCTAACGGGCTTTTAGGATTTTGAAAAGATAATTGGATACAAAATTGACAACCGACTTAAAAATACTATGAAATAGATATCTAATCTATCATACACAATAGGATAATCGTAAAAGAAGATGCACAGCTATAAAATACAGTCTATAGGAGTAAGTCTTGGTACAGTTGGTAATCACTTCCTTGATGGTTGGTTTAATGGGGAACGTTCCTCCAACGAAAGAAAGGGTAGAGAATACCTCGCTATAAATCCAGTTGTTATTTAAATCTGCAGGCGCTCCTTGGTCCACAAATCAGCCAAAATTAACCTTTGCGCATGTTCTTCAGAAGAAAACTCCGAGCGTATGTGGCACTTCACGATATGGAATATATTAATAGCATTCCACTATAATAAAACTGTCAGGCTCCAAATAAAATTGTAGCTCTCGCAAGGTCAAAAAAATTAATATCTCTTTTCATTAACAGACGTCATTTCTCTCTGACTTTTCTCCAGAATCTCTCAAAAATCAATTTTTTCTTTCTTTTTTCAACCATCAATCTTTAATCTTCGATTAGTCAATTTCCTTTTATCAAATCTCGATGGCCTGATACCAACTGATTCACAAAAGGTGTATAACTGGTATTAAAACTTATGGTAAAAATTACAGTTAAAAATGAACACAAAAATTTAAAAATATACATTGCAGTTTTACTGCAGCATCCACCAAGTACAACAAAAAGAAATTATTGTCATCATTACAGAATAAAGAAATACAAAAAATCTTAAATAATGAGAAAAGGTTGAGCTCCCCTGGATTACATAAAATCAAAGTGCAAAAAAACTTAATAATGAGAAAAAGTTGAGCTCCCCTGGATTACATAAAATCAAAGTACTGTAGTACTAATAAATTTTGGAAACAAACGTCACAAAAATCAATAAACCGCTTAAAAAGGAACGCGATTAAAACACGGAAAACAGCGACGTGAAAAGGAACCGCGCATGTCCATATTTAATTACTAAAACATACTAAACTATAACTACTAATAATCCTAAGAAACTTTTAAATTACCAGCCCTTTCTACTTACCAGCTACCATCAAAAGAAATTAGACGTCGTGCGCGCTCTTCGTCTAACTGCTATCGAGGTTACACTCGCGAGTTCCAGGATCCGACACTAGCCTAAATAACCTAAACATTTTTTCACTTTCAGCTTCTTTAATTATTTATTTACACGCGTAATATGCTAATTTATAATAAAAATAATTACATAGCTCAGACGTAAACAAAGGAATGTCAAAGTTGACAAATTGTCAAATATAAACTATATTTATTTATTAAAAGACACACGAAAGGAAAAATTACAATAAGTTCTGATCCGCATCGCAGGCTTCGTCAGGTGAGATACAACAACAAATCAGCAACAGGCTTCGTCAAATATAATAAACTGACAATAGGTCTATAACGCCAAAAAAAGGTAACGTGCGTTATAACCATAGAGTCTAATAACCTAACTAACCTAAGGAGTTTACTCGCCACGTATGCGATAGACTCTTTGTTTTATTACTAAGGAGTTTATTTTTATATTATTTACAAAGTTTGACAGTGTCACATGCAACGAACTCATTTAGACAATTATGACAACCTCACAACAACACATAGGGTAAACGGTCCTAACAAAGAACCCCAAAAGAAAATGATATTATTAATAGATTGAACTGAACAAGTAGAAATTATTCGAATCAAATTGAATCGAAGCGATTCGTAGGGAATTGAACATAACCGGAGTGTTTCGAATTAAAGACACACGAAACGGATAGATGCTAAACGAATTTATTGGAACCGAATGGAAATGAAATATATACAATATTTATAGAGGTTTAAGCAATGAAACCAAATAGAAATAGGGTAAATGAACTATTATGTGGACACTTACCCAAAATTATTTCAAAATATCTTTGATATGATAAATCCCAATGTGAGGAGAGTCGCAATCAGCTAATTCGTACACCTGCTGGGATACAGCACGAACAACACGACACTTAACGAATCTAGGAGCTAGTTTACCACAAAAATATTCTTGTGCAGAAGAACGTACAAAATTACGCCTCCAGACAATATCGTTGGGATGTAGGGTTACTATTTGTCTGCGACTATTATAAGCGCGGGAATTTCGCAAGAAAGCGCGGGTCAAGGAATCCGCTACCTTATCATAAATGGAAGACAACGTCTGAAGCCTCATCGCATAATCAGCCCGACTCGCAACCAAATCCGTTGAACGAGTCTGACTTCCTAGGCTATGAGGGCTAGTAATAACCTCACGACCAAACATGATAAAATTCGGAGTAAAACCTGTTGCCAAATTAACGCATGAGTTCAAGTATAATGCTACTTTAGGCAACATTCGCGCCCAAGTTCTTTGGTCGTTCTCGACTAAAATACTCAGAGCGGTCAATACGCTTTGGTTATACCTCTCAACAGTATTTACCTGGGGAGAATACAAAGGAATATATAATGGCCTAGGAATCCCATAACTAGATAAGAAATATCGCCTCAAGCTTTTTGGGATCAGTTTGGAGACCTTTCTCGTTAACAATATAGCCTAAATATCTCAATTTCGACTTACAAAATTCACATTTTTTTAAATTAACTGTCAAACCAGCTTCCTTCAGTCGGTCACAAACCTTCTCGATTAGGCGTAAATGGCTATCAAAATCGCGTGAAATAAGAATCAAGTCGTCAACATACCCAAAAACGCAATCTTCCGAGAAATTGGAGAACTCGTGATTAACAATCATATCCGTCAGCCTCTGCATCTCTGAAGCAGCATTTGTCAAACCAAATGCCATGCGAACGAATTCGAATAGACCCCTTTGAGGAACTATAAATGCAGTTTTCTCAATACTATCTTTATCAGCAAGAGGGATCTGCCAAAAGGCACTCCGTAGATCAAGAGAAGTCATAAACCTGGCTCCCCGGAGATTATCGAGAATGTCTTGGATACGTGGCAGAGGATACGAATCGCGAACAGTAACACTATTGAGTTTCCGGCTGTCCACGCAAAAACGAACCGAACCATCCTTCTTGGTTACCATAACAACCGGACTGGCCCAGGGCGAACGTGAAGGTCTAATAACTCCCTGCTCGAGCATCTTGTCTATCTCTTCATTGAGAATCGCCAGCTTCGCGGGTGACAGTGGATAATATCGCTGTCGGATTGGAGGACCATTGGTAACAATCTTATGCGACAACCAAGACTTTCTACCAAGCCCAACTTTGTCGGCTGAAATCTCCTCAAATCTATCAATAACGTGTTGAAGACGGACCTCTTGCTCAACCGAAAGACTTTCGCGCGCGTGTACATATCTAGCCTCGTATACGCAAGATGACCTAAAATTCTCAGTGGATTGTGGCAAAAATAGTTTGCCGTCTACCTTCCTAACAAAGGCGGAAGTAAGTAAAGATGTCAAGCCAAATTTATTCCAAAACTCAATCCCAAGTATGATGTCAGACGTCATACGATCCGCTACCAAAAATTGATGGTCAACCAAAGCACCATTGAAAGCAATTGGAAGAACAGTAGTGCCTAAAATATTAATCGGCGAATTGTTGGCCGAAACTGCAACAGGTCGGTTGCTAGTATTAAAAGATCTATTCAATTTTAATAGACAGTCCCTGCTGACCAACGACATTTATGCGCCAGAATCCAGGAGACCCCTAACTTTCGAACCACTAATGTTCATTTCAATAAACAGTCTATTATCGGAAGATTCTAAAGAAATAACCGGTAACACCGAATGGTCAATTGGAGTACCGGTATAAGCTAGTTTTTTGAACCAGATGGTTTCGGGTTACATTTTGGACAAAAACGCGTGGTCGTACCGGGTTGATGGCATTTAAAACAAACTGCTCCAGGTATATTAGGACAAAGACGATGCGAATGACCAGCCTCGCCACATTTCGGGCAGGATGAAAAGGAACAGTCGGCTACAGGAGCAACTACCCTATGCTGTGATATTTTCGGTTGAAAGGCTTCGAAGTTGGTTGTAACTGACAGGAGAGTGTCAATATCAAAAACTAGGTTAGTAGCCAAGCACGGATGATAACGCGAATGTAAATTGTATTTAATAATGTTGAACAAATCGTGTTCCTTAATTGGATTTTCTAATTTTGAGTTTAAATCGCGTACGCTAATAATAAAATCACGAACTGATTCATTCACCCTTTGTTTACGTTCGCGGAGGTACCTCTCTGTTTTAAAATCATAATCGATCGCATCGAATGTTTGAAAAAAAGCTGCCTTTAATTCAGAATATGAAAGTTCAGGTGTTCTTATCGTCCTAAAATATTTCAAAGCAGAACCCGCCAGAACCTCGTGAGATCTGCGTACAATATAGCTCGATGGAAGGCTACGTGCGTCTCTCTCCTCTTCTAATGCGAGAAAGAATTCGCGAACACATTCTGAACCAGAAAAATTCACATTCCATTTAGCTAATGATACGTCTTTGCAGACGACACGCAGAGCCGGACTAGGTGCAGGGGTAGCGGTAGCGCTAGGCGGAATGTTGTCACGGATGACATCGCTATCCTCGGATGGGTGAACGGACAAACGCCTTGGTCTTGGCATGGGTACCGTAGGACTCCTCGGCGTCTCTTCGATCGCGATATCCTCCGTAACAAACATGTCTACTCCGAACTATGTTATTAAAGCTTCTTGCGACTTACCTTGATTCCCTGGCACGCTGGCCTAACAGCACTACAGGTCCTAACTAAAACTATCTAACTATTGATTAAAACAAATAGGGTAAGTATATTTCGGAAGGGAAATAAAAGTCACAGCACAAAAAGGATGTTAGCAAGCACTTTCGTTGAGAAAGGAATTTAACAATATTAAATATTATTTCAAAATGGATCTGCTGGGCTGTGTAGAAGGAGGATGTTGGTGCTCTCCAATCCCAGGCTGGATAAATGATTGGTACTACGGGCTCCACAACACACGTCGTTGACAAGAGACTAAAAAAAGGAGACGCTCCTGCAAACATTTGATTATTAGACACAGAGTGTCGACCACCCACACAGTTAAGAAAAAAAATATATATATATATCTATAAATACAAAAATATATGATAAATTTATAATATTTATCTTACCTTCGGGCGCCAATTTAGAGCACAAAAAAAAGAAGAACTGCTATATTTGGTTGCAACAGTGCCCTATAGGCCGCCTGTTGTAACCAAACACGTAGAATTTTGAGGAATTGTGAATTAAAACTGTTTATGGATTTTTGTGACGTTTATTATAATTTTATAACCGAAATTAAACAGATGTCCTAATCAAATTAATAACTAGATCGAAGAATAGGCCGGCTAACGGGCTTTTAGAATTTTGAAAAAAAATTGGATACAAAATTGACAACCGACTTAAAAATACTATGAAATAGATATCTAATCTATCATACACAATAGGATAATCGTAAAAGAAGATGCACAGCTATAAAATACAGTCTATAGGAGTAAGTCTTGGTACAGTTGGTAATCACTTCCTTGATGGTTGGTTTAATGGGGAACGTTCCTCCAACGAAAGAAAGGGTAGAGAATACTCGTACCTCGCTATAAATCCAGTTGTTATTTAAATCTGCAGGCGCTCCTTGGTCCACAAATCAGCCAAAATTAACCTTTGCGCTCATGTTCTTCAGAAGAAAACTCCGAGTGTATGTGGCACTTCACGATATGGAATATATTAATAGCATTCCACTATAATAAAACTGTCAGGTTCCAAATAAAATTGTAGCTCTCGCAAGGTCAAAAAAATTAATATCTCTTTTCATTAACAGACGTCATTTCTCTCAAAAATCAATTTTTTCTTTCTTTTTTCAACCATCAATCTTTAATCTTCGATTTGTCAATTTCCTTTTATCAAATCTCGATGGCCTGATACCAACTGATTCACAAAAAGTGTATAACTGGTATTAAAACTTATGGTAAAAATTACAGTTAAAAATGAACACAAAAATTTAAAAATATACATTGCAGTTTTACTGCACTAGGTACTAATACTAATACCTTTGTTATAACTGCAGCTAGTAAACTTCTCAAATGAGTTTGACGTTCCTAGCTGATATAAGAAATATTGTTAGCGTCAATATCCTATACAAATAGGTACGTCATGTTTCCCACTTGTAATAGCGGTTGTGAATGTACATAGTTAGATCCGTGTGGGACAATACAACAGTTTCACCAACTACGCTCTACGTCATGAAACTTCTGCAGTATCGTTACAATTACAAATCGCAACGGTTATGAAAGTTGGCGCGCGGCCAGACCGAGACAGTGTAGATTAGGTAACAGCAGATACTAACTGTTAGTGTTAGTAAACAAGTAAATCGAGAATTTTCATCGGTAGCATATTTGTCAAGATTTTCGCTGTACATATAGTAGCTAGTAAATTTCTGTAGAATTCTGCGGTTCAATAATATAAAAAAACCGGCCAAGAGCCTGTCGGGCCACGCTCAGTGTAGGGTTCCGTAGTTGTCCATCCTTCACAATACACAATAAAATCAAATTTAAATTACGAGAAAGATTTCAAGCTGTATAAAAAAGTCGTAAACGCCAAAGCAACTGTAATTACTTATTACCTACTGGAATTTATCGATTATACACACCAGATTGAGCGAAATGTTTTAATGCAGTATGACATTTAACTAATATGTGTAACGTTCGAAGTATAAGAACACCGCGCGGCACTTACGTCATTTTAAAGAAAATTATGAAATTTTGCGATAACTCAAAAACGGCTCGACCGATTTTGTTCAATATAGTTTTCATTAAAAGTACTAATAAAGCCTTATTTTCATGAACTTTTTCATAATTTTTTGACCCGTGGTTGAGAAGTTAGAGGGGGGGACACTATTTTTGGATTTCCCGAGCGAATATTTACAAAACTACTGACTTTATCAAAAAACGATGTTTGAAGACCCCTATTGTTTTTAAAAGACCTATTCAACGACACCCAACATGCTAGTGTTAGAACGAAAAAAAAAATCACCCCCACTTTAGGTGTACGGGAGGTACCCGAAATTTTTTTTTTTATTTAGTTTTTCGGACAACAGCCGCGGCGGACGGACAGACGGACAGACGGACATCGCGAAACTATAAGGGTTCCTAGTTGACTACGGAACCCTAAAAAACGGTGCAGTACAGTGACTGTACAAAATTTCACTTACCTATCCCTATTCTCTTTCTCGTATCTTCTTTTCACGTTAACTTCTACGTTAATTAAACTTCTAAGTTTGTTTTTCACAGCTTCAAGGGACCGTAGACTTGAATACTTATATGATGTTAATTTCAACTCCATACCTCCACGCGTTCTCGAGATAAAGGGTCTTGACAGACAGACAGACGGATGGACAACAAAGTGATCCTATAAGGGTTCCGTTTTTTCCGATTAGGTACGGAACCCTAAAGAAGATTTCAAATGGTATTAAGTCCGCTATTTGTACATATGTTTATAGCGCATTAAAATAGTTTTATCTATTTAATAATAATTCCAGCGGGCTTGTAATGGTTGAGGGGTTGTGAGATATGAACAGTTAACGGAATACTACAAACACTTTAAATTTTCTACATAGCCAGCGTAATTGCTATTCTTTGACTACAGCTAGTAGATTTCTCATATGAGCTTATTGAGCTTGTGCTTTTGTTGATATGACAAATTTTCGTGGCATCAATATTCTACATAAATAGGTATGTTACGTTCCTCGCTTGTATGATTGCTCAGTGAATAGATCCATATGGGATGACAGCTTCACCAAGCTACGAGACGATATGAAAGATTCTGCAGTATCGTTACCATTACAAATCGCAACAGTTATGAAAGTTGGCGCACGGCCAGTACGAGACGCGCCGCGTAGTATTCGCCACACATGCAGCGGAGATTCGGGAACCAGCAGATACAAATTGTCAGCGGAGTACTGCGAACGCGGAAAAACAAGGGAATCGAGAATTTAATACTATGTTTTTGTATCCACTTTTAATTTTCTATGCAACTAGCGTGTTTATTATAACTTTACTTCTACTACAGCTAGTAAATTTATGTCGGATCGTTTGTATGATTGTTTAGTGAATAGATTGGTTTGGTACAACTGCTTCGGCCACTACGAGATGACATGAATGTTTCTGCGGTATCGTTACCATTACAAATCGAAACGGTTATGAAAGTTGGCGCGCGGCCAGAATGAGACACGTAACGGAGCATTCGCCACACTCGCAGCGGAGATTAGGCAACTGGCAGACACGAACTGTTACCGGAGTACTGCGAATAGTAGCATATTGTTTTATGTATTACTTTTTCTTTTGTATATTCCACTTCAGATTGAAATTTCCGTGTAGGGGAGCGTTCAAGTATTACGTAACGCAATTTTTGAAGATTTTTGACCCTCCCTCCCCCCCTTGTAACGCGCCGTAACATTTTTCTGTACCCCCCCTCCCGCTCTCTAAACGTTACGTAACACCATAAGTGGCACAAAAAGTGACCATTTTTACCCAAAAGTCACAAAAGATATGTCAAAATGACGACCAGACCAATGCAATCGAGGGTTTCCCCGTAAAATAAACGACAAGGGTTGCCAACTTGGGCGTTTTAAATCACATTTTTTTTATAAAAATAATGAAACAATGTTACGTAACGTGTTGTAAGAAAGACCCCCTCCCGCCCCTGTAACGCATCGTAACGTTTTACGAGACCCCCCCTCCCCATAAATTGCGTTACGTAATACTTGAACGCCCCCTAGGTAGCTCACGGATTTAAGGAATTTATGGAGCTGAAAAATTACATATTAAGTAATACAATAAACACAATTTCTTGTTAATTTTGTCAGCGATAACGAAGAGTTTATATTATAAAACTTTAAATAGATATTCGCATGACTCGCATCATCAGGGCGTGAGGTTAGAATACGAAACTACAAACAACAATAGTTTTAATTATTAGACAAACATATGAACGACTGATTTCAAACGAGTGTTATTTTTATTCAAGAGCGAGGAACGAGCGAGTTAATAAATTAACGCGCTCATCGAGTGCTAGTGCTAGGTAATCATCTGGAATAGTAATATAGTTGTGATAATGAGAATTAGTTCTATTCAATAATTTCAACCTATTATACATCCTTAAGTACCAACCGTAAGAATAGGATTTTTGGAGCCAAGGGACTGTTTGGTAAAATTCAAATTAAAGGTTTTAAGTCATCGCAATAGTTGAAACATCTGTGCTATACTTTTTTCCTAGTCCCATATAACCCCTTGGGTTCTCCTAATAAAACTTACCTTACGGTAGTTTTACATTTTATAGGTACTTAAAATAAAATAAAACCGGCCAAGTGCGAGTCTGACTGGCGCACCGAGG
The DNA here is from genome assembly GCA_947623375.1 of Apotomis capreana. Taxonomy (NCBI): domain Eukaryota; kingdom Metazoa; phylum Arthropoda; class Insecta; order Lepidoptera; family Tortricidae; genus Apotomis; species Apotomis capreana. The sequence goes on along the minus strand of OX392499.1, from coordinate 33,369,073 downwards.
GTTCTGTACAAATGCTTATCCCATCTTAACTAGCTGGGTTAGGTTAAGTTTGCACCTGGTATGTATGGCGCCGGATATGTGAGGTGCACAGTTAACGCAACCGATCACGTTTGTTGTATGGGAGCCCCCTTAAATATTGATTCTATTCTGTTTTTTAGTATTTGTTGTTATAAATAATATAATTTCAACTGTCTAACTATTACGGTTTATGAGATACAGCCTGGTGACAGACGGAAAGACACACGGACGGACAGCGGAGTAATAGGGTCACGTTTTTTACCCTTTGGGTAGGGAACCTTAAAAACGAAATTTCCCACAACGTTTAACAGCATTGTGTTTGATGCTTATTACCTAAAACACTAGGTATGTACATTGTGTAGTGCTATTATTTCCATGGTTATGTCAAATCTGTAGACTCTTAAACTTTAATCTTTCCGTCGGAATTACAGAACTCGTAGTCGCCGACTGTTTTCGCCGCATATGGATCTTTATAACGGCTCGTACTTTAGTAGTTTTGTCGTCGCGGCGGTAGTTTTGTCGTGTTGCCGTGCAGCTAGAGCTGGAAACTTCGAGAACTGCCTTTATTTGGTGATTCGCTTTAATTTTATTATTATGGTCTTTTGTTGAGTTTAATCCTATTTAAAAGTTCAGAGTTCATTTCTTTCGACTTTAACTTCGGAACATAAACATAAAGTACTTAGCTACTCTATGGATTATGTTCGAAGTGTCCCTCCGAGCAATAACTGAATCTGCTGTACATTCAAAGTAATCGATACAACCCGAAAAATTGCCTTATACAATTTTTACCCATCATACCCATGTAAATTCAGAAACCATTTCTGAGAATAGGGTTCTTATACCGTACTAATAAATAATTCGATTGTGTCTATATGACACCTGTAAAAGAATTCATATTGGATTTTTCGACTTAAATCATAATCCTTTGCCGTTTTGCAGTACAAGTCATGTTCATTTCATGCCGAATAGTGATGAAAGGTACCGCAAAATACTTTGGAGCAAAACAACAAACGCATCTAACCGGGAAACGGATGTTTGGATCTTAAAAAAGTATAGAACTAATACTTTGAGATTTGAAGGCTCCTTATCTGTTCTAGAATGCTGATTGTATTGTCATTTTTCTCAATGATTAAAAATGTTCCTTAACTTATTATCGAGGTTACTACACTACTTAGAACAGGGCTATTGCGATTTATCGGTATTATATTTGAAAGTTTGAATTTGAATTTTCATTGATAATTTTTGTTCAACTCGAATTTGACAAAATTTAAGCAGAACTTAGATAACAGTACTGGGCATCGCTCGTACAATCGACCGCCTCATGCGCCATCGAAAACCTCGATGACCGACCACGAGAAGGTTGGAGTGTTCGCTATGAAGTGGAGCGA